>CADWAE010000174.1:0-1249058 GCA_902982915.1 Phalloptychus januarius
TCCACCGGGACGCCCAGCCTGTCCTACCCGGCAGCAGTGAGGTCGGGGGTTCCCAGTGAGGAGAACCAAGACCACCGGCATGTTCCCTGGACCTTGGGCTTTCCGACGTTGCGTAGTTTGCCTGGGTCCCGGCCCGTTTGGACCCGCTTTTACGTGGTCGAAAAGGACCGGCGACGCGCGCCCGTCTTATTAAATTTGTATATAATCAGGGGAAGGTCCCAGAGACCAACCAAGCGTTTAACCCCAAGCGTCAGGTTTTGGCCAGGGATCCCCTTCTTCAAAATTTTTTGAAATGCATTTATTTCCTTATGCTGTAATGTAAAAGGAAATTAATAAATGCATTTAAACATATTACCACTGGAGGAATCTTGTTTGAACCTCTACACCCACTTGTCTTAAGGCTCTGTCCTCAAATTTTAGCACTTTCATTTTAAGTAAAGGATGTGGAACTTAAACTCCTATGACCTGGCATCCACAGGTGAATATCACATTGTGCTTTGTCAACTTCATAATAGGAACAAATCGTTTTCCACTTACACTTACAATGGTTTTTACTACAATTTCTGTGCAGTTTTTTTTCCAGAGCACTAGTCTGTCAAAAGGGATTGAGTCACTATGCTTAAATGGTGGAGTTCTGGAATCTGGTTTTAAGGCTTGGTGATGGGTCATCCGTCTCAAACTGTTCATCCAAGGTTTACCGAGATTGCATCTTTATATCTGCCAGAAGTGTAGAATGCATTGCAACAAAATAGATGTAGGTAACCAGTGTAATATAGAATATGTTCACTGAAGCTAACAAATAGGTTGGGAGACATTCTGACACAAGTTACACCAAGTATGGACAGATTTGCATGATGAAATGCAAATCTGGCATATTACTATTGGTATTGTAATATATGTAACCGGGTTCTGCTTCTCTTCACTGTACCAGCCCAAGTAACCCCTCGACTCTGCGTTGTGTAGTTTTTTTAATGACGACGAGGAGTTTGTGGGTGAACAGGCAGTTTATTTCCTGAATGAAACATATCGGGGTTCGTGTCAGTGCAACAGCTCAGCTTCATTCAGCACACTCTCATGCAGCTTTCACAGACTGACCCTGACTACAGGGACCAGCAACATATAACCAGCCACACAGAGAGGGAGGGCGCTATTTCCCCATTGCACTGATATATACATGAAGCAAGTGGGATTCTACAACCTAAACCCTGTTACATATACAACAACCAATGATGTCAACTGTTGATACAGGAGAGGCAGAAGACACCTCAAAGATGTAAATAAACTGAAAGGGTTAATTTGATAATGACATCTGACTTTTCAGAGTGGGAATTGGATCCAGAACATTTGAGTCCAATGGAAAGAGGAGCCAGTGAAGGCATTGCTTCATATCTCAGTCCATGGAAGGGGCTTATGCTCAAAAGTTAAATGTGTTAAACTTCAAGAATGAAATACAGAGTGAAAACTAAAAAAGTAAAATGTTTAAAGTTTCATAACATTCAAATTAACTGTTTAGAATCCCATCAATGCCACTTACTTTGAGGGATTTTAATTTAGGGACACTCATCTTCCCATACTTGTTACTACTTTGAATGGGACACATTGCTGAAACAGTCACAACTACTGGGTTTTGAACTCAGAAATAATCCTAATGTGAACTGACACTAAATAAAGAGTTTTGGATTTAATTGTCACGGTTTTTGACTGACCTTTAAAATGAATGACCTTATATGTGGAGATCATTTTTCCTCATCAACTACATCATGTAAAAAGAATTTTTCATATTTGGCTGATTGGAATCTAATGATTGCAAAAATAAAAGATGATAAATAATACATGCCTGCAAGAACCCAGGTCTTAGGAGGTTCAGAAAAACTTTAAGCTGAAGATTTCCTGACATTAACTTCAACTTTTGCAGTTAGCAGTGGAGCTGTAGCATCAAAGACTGATTTCCAGTTGCCGTGTGTTGCTGCTTAGGGTGTGTGTGTGAGGCTATTCCTCATAGAAGACTGGACTGCATTTAAGACTCCTGAGTCCTAGAGTCACCTTTCCCACGTGCTGTTCCTATAGGCGGAACCTGGGAAGGCTGATACGTACCGCGCCCCTGGTTTCAATAACACGCTATCCGTTAACACCGCAAGGTGGAACTAGCATGCCCAGGAAACAGAAGCGTTCTCCGTTGATTCTCTGCTGGTCTGTGTTGAGTTACGGCTTCCCATGACACAGTGCCCCTAAGAAGGATGAGCAAAACCAGCCATCCTCCCAAGGAATGAGAACCTGGACCAGCAACAGCAAGCTGCTGCCTTCCAGGTATCAAGACACTTGCTGGGATTCAAACCGTCAGCCCTATTGCTATCATACACTGCAAGACCTCAAGAAAAGCTCATACAAGAAGTTAACCAAAGCTTCAAGCAGGGGAGTCTTCATGATCAAGCAGCAGTTCAACAAAACACACCCCATTCTGAGTCATGGTCTGATTTTCTACAAGTTTGCAAGTTGATTCTAAACCATCTAATTTGACAGAGGAGCTCATTCTGATGACAACAATATATAGTTTGTTTGGGATTGGAGCAAAAACAGCTTAACTAGAAGCAAAAATGTGAAGCCCCACCATGCAATGCATTCTGGGTAAGGCTGACAGACATTTTAAAGTCCATTTATGATGTTTAGAATGGTGTTAACACATATTTCTGACACCCAGTGATGAGATTAGAAGCTGAGCTGTGATTTCTGTCTTGGAAACGGAGTTTGAAAACAAATAAAAGGAAATAAAACCTGGTTAAAAGGCTGGACTTTTAAAACCAAATGTCTGTCTTCAGAGCATCATTAAAATAAAATTCCTTCATCCAACAGAGGCTCAGAGGTGAGATTTTAAAGCTCAGCTGTGATTTTTTGTAAAAGTCTACCAAAGAACTACCAAATCTGGTGGGCACCTGCAGAGGGCTGGAGAGAGTATACAGTACACTCCAAGTTTGGTCACCATGTGGACCATGTACCATGTGACCTTGGGTACAGCTCCTTATGTTCAGAGAACTTTAGATCCTTTTTTTTAACCAGACCATCACACAGATCAGTTTGTAAGAATTAACAGAGGCATTGCTTGCAAATTAAGTACATTTATTTGGTTCACATTTGCAAAAATAGTCACCATTTATTTTATTGCACAAAAATGACCACACTAAAATGTAGGAGTCTATGTTGGCCCTGGGAACCTTATAGCTGAAAAATAGTGGAAACCCAATTCAATAAAACAGACTGATTGGGAGGAATAATGATATGGAAACACAAATATAACTAAATACACCCAAGGGCTCACCCAAGAGAAACACACACAAAAATCCCCAGTGAATACAATAAAGGAATAAACTCTCCTTCCACTAGGGGGAGCTGTTTAATCTACATTTAACTGCTGCACAGCTCCCTTTAAAATGAGCCAGAGACCCTTTACAAATGAATGGGGGTCAATGGCACCTATGTCAAAGGATTACGCCACACCCACCAAACTTGAAGTGTGTGTGGGGCCAGAGACACACACTCTCTGGCCCCACACAGTCTGTGCCAAACTTGGCACAGACTGTGTGCCAAGTTTGGTCTCTGTACCACTTTCAGTTTTTGAGTTATTTCATTTGCTGAAATGTCTAAGTGAGTTTTCATCTTATATCCCCGAATCCCAAATCTTTCCCAGGCAAAGGTCAACTTGTTGGCCTCAACATTATGTGCCACATCAACATTTGTCATGGGAACATGATCCTCTCCACTACCTCTGTAGCACCACAGGTAGACTTCTCCACGTGGTCCAGTGTTGATGTTCTTGCCAACCTTTGTGAATTTCTCTACCTCAGGACTCTATTTTATTCACAATTGACATCGACAGTTTGTACACTAATATTGACTTAGATGAAGGAATTGACTGCATTAAAATAATTTTTCTGAAATATACAAATTCGAGTAAGCCAGATCAAAAACTCCTACAATTTTTAGAGATAAATTTAAAAAGAAATGACTTTGTATTCGATGGCCAATTTTTCCTGCAGGTCAAGGGCACAGCAATGGGCAAAACGTTTGCACTGGCCTATGCCAACATCTTCATGGCCGAGTGGGAGGCCAGTGCCCTTAGTACATACAGAAAAGCTCCTCTGCACTACTACAGGTACCTGGATGACATTTGGGGGGTCTGGACTCATTCTGAAGCTGAATTTCAGGAATTCCTCCAGGATTTGAACACACATAATCCATCCATCACAGTAAAGTCCACTACCAGCGTTAAAGCGGTTGATTTCCTGGACACCACCACCTACAAGGGACAAAATTTTGACACAACACACAAATTGGATATTAAAGTTTATTTTAAACCCACAGACACACATGCTCTTCTATTTAAAACTAGCTACCATCCGAGGCACACCTATGCCGGCCTTATTAAGTCACAAATCCTCAGATTTCACAGAATTTGCACACAGAAAACAGATTTTGAGGAGGCAGCTAGGACTCTGTTTTCTGCTCTTTCTAAGAGAGGATATTCCAGATCCTTTGTGAGGGCATGCAGGAAGAACTTCCTTGAATCCAGACCCCCCGATGCATCACCGATGATCACAACATTCTCCTCCTCAGCAGGGCGCTTTGTTTACAACATCAAACAGAATTTTACTAAATTCAAATCTGACTCTTCTTTGTTTCCAAATTATAGAATAATTGCGGCCTACAAAAGGAATAAAAACCTGAGGGATTTCCTCATCCGTGCTGAGGTCAAACCTTTGAAGACACCAAAGGTCAAAGGTCAGGGTGGATTCTTTAAGCAGCTTCACTGGGTACAGAACAGAATCAAAAACACAATTTTCAAATCAGACCAATCAGGAAACCCCAAATCAAAAAAGTGTGTTTAATTACTTATCGAATTTGTAAAATCCAGTACGTGGGTGAGATGGGCAACAGCCTCCTTACCCGTTTCACCCAACATAGATATAATATTCAAAAACAAAAAAACACACATGTACCCTTAGTGAAGCACTTCCTGGGCCACGGGTGGGATGCAGTTTCAGCCTTAGTGCTGGAATGCAACCCGGCCTGGTCCTCAGCCCAGAGGAGAAGGGCTAAAAGGCTGTGGATCCACAGGCTGGACACAATGATCCCCAGTCTGAACGAGAGGTAGGCTCCACATGGGGTGCTCCTGGTGGGACGTGCTCGTGCAGAACTGGGAGAAGGAAGAGGGTAAGGAGAAAGGGGGAATGCGATTCAATTTCTTGGGTCTCTGACCCTTGAACCTGAACCCAACCCCAATCCTAACCCCTACCCTAAGCTCTGGAGCGGACTCGGGTAGAGCACAGGGACACTCTGGAGCTGGCAGAGAGCGCAGCCTTGGCACAGGGATTGGCGGTGGCCGAAGGCAGCAGGTGTTCTGCCCAGGGGCCGAGATTAGGGTTAGAGGGTTGGTGGGGACTGGTTCCGGGTGGGGGGTTTGCCAGCCGCGATCCCCACAACACATGCTCTGGCCCGGGGGTCTGAATCTCCGTCGGCAGATGGTGTCGGCGGAAATGGAACTGTCTCGTCACCTTGTCATAGTTTGACTCGATTCCTAGTTCCTCCAGAAGCAGCGGAGAAGGCAGGATCTCCACATCCTTGTAGAGATCTCTTTGTGCCCACTCCAGCTGCTGCTGGATCCATTCTTTCTGGTCGTTAAATGCCATGCTTCTGACCTTCTTTGGTCAGATCCTACCATCATGATTTGTGCGGTTGTGATGGTGAGAAAATGCAGGCAGACCCAAGTTTGGAAGAAAAAGGAATACATTTAATGATTAATACTGACACGACAGGGTAGACAGGACGAGGATCCGACAAGAGACAAAGACAACAGGTGGACTTAAATACACAGGGAGGGCAATCAGGGAACAGGAGAAACACCTCTGAAAATGATCACGGGGAGCAGACAGGACAGCACAGGGACTCAGATCTCACTAATCTCAGAAATACACATACAAAGAACTCAAATCACTACACTATGTAGTTGGAAACATAATGCTGCCCGTTTAAGTTAGTTTCCATCTCTGATCAGGTGAGTTAATAAAACAGTCTAAAATCTTAAGATCCAAATATGCTTTATATTGAATCACTATACAGCGTAAAAAGAATACAATATAAATAGTACTAAATGCCAAACCTTTGCTCTGTTATCACAAATTTTTATTTTTCAATGTGGATACAGCTGCTTTTCTATAAACTCTTTCCTGACATTACAAGGAAAGACCTTCAGGTCAGTGGAAAACTTATAGTACTCTCAAGCAAAACATGGATTCATTTCTGGCCACATCTTGGTTTTCAATGGGAGAATAAAAGAGATTAGTCTGTAATTGCAAATCCAGGCAACCTGAGAGATTTATAAAGGTTGTTTGCTTTTGGGAGCCGTTGTCCCGTTATGACTTTCAGACAAGGATCACTTTGGCTCCCAGGTTTGATTTGTGTGCGTGCATGTGTGTGTGTGTTCATCCAACAGCTTGTGATCTCACCTCGGTGGCGGAGAGATTGAGGCCAAGGCGTCATCAGACGGGAGACAATTATCAGGCTCCACACTCACTGAATTTCAGACAAATTAAACGTCAGGGGAACGCAGGGAGCGGGACCGCTGCGCTACTTTGAAAAGCTGAGGCTATCATAAATTATTAATGGCTCCCCGTCACGGCCTCTTTCTCCTTATCCGTTGCTCCATCCCTCTTCTTTGCCCAGCCCTCCCTCAGAGCTCCTCTCTTCAAACAAACCTCGCCCCCCTTAACTTTTTCAAATTTCTCTCTTCCTTCCCCACTTTTACCCGTCAGCTCAAGTTTTCCTCACTCCTTCCTCAGCTTTGTTTACAGTCCATATTAATCTTTCCTTTCTCTTTAGCTCCCCTCCCCTTCCTCCTTTGTGTCTGCTGATTTTCACGTCTCCCATCCATCTGCTCTTCATTACGGTTCCCATGTTAATCTTGATCACTTTTTCTTCTTCTCAGCACCCTCCTGTCATCCCTCCTTCCTTCGTTCCATCTCTTAACGCTCTTGAGTCTCAGTGGTGTGTTTAAACTCTGTTCTCTTCACCTGACTTGCTTTGTCTTTCGAGTTACCTTCGATGGATTTGAAGGTACACATAAATTATCAGTCCATCGCCATGTAATTATTATTTAGAGCGAGTTAAAGGATTCCTGTTTCTAATACATAAAGCTGTGGTTCAAGGCTCAGAGATCTGACTATAAAAGTCCTTCACTCAACTAACAATCTCTGTTAGGCGTCTCATCGACCTAATTTGTCTTGAGAAAAGCTCACTTTCATTCAATAATGCCTCATTAACCCCAAATTGAAACTAGAGTGCAGAAACTTCCACTATACAAGCTTCTTAAAGGGGCGGTATTATGTGTTTTCCAGGCACATTGTGCCATTTTTCAGCACAGACACCTAACTGCTACCTTCAGTTGTTAGGTTATAATTGGAAACCTTGAAATTAGACTGCTGTCTCTTTAAGAAGCTCCTACTCTTTCTGACACTGTCTTCAGCACAGAGCACATCATCACAGTGATGCTTCTCATAAAGATGTCTGACTTTTTTCTAAAAGTTCACCAAGTCAGCGTCACTCTAAAGTTCATTTTCTCTAGTAAATTTAAATAATTGTGTTGCAAGTTAATTACAACCACCAGTCTTCATAGAGATCCAAATCCATCAAATTCCATCAAGTGCTGGTAATGTGTATGAAGCATAGTTGGTCTTTTTACATTTAGTCAGTGTTTCGCTGCGCCTGTTACTGCAACCCATTTGAACCTGTTCAGAACTGAACAAGTGACTTTTTTTGTTCCAATAAAACCATCCATGGCTGAAGTCCAGCAGTCTGTCATGTTTCTTTGCAGTCCATTACAATGTATGTATTGTGTTTCAATGGGTCAAATTTAAACATGTTAATGCATAATACCCACCACAGCATTACAAATGTGTTTCATCTCCCTGTATTGGTTCATTTCTGTTGCTATACAGTAGTCATACAGTAGCACTGGAAATAAAATGTACAAATCCAAAATAAAATTGTCAAATGTTGTTCTAATTTATAAACTATCTAGCTTTGCAGCACAGCTAACCACCACAGGAAGTTTGAAAAGTAACTATTTAAAACTCCAAAGATCAACTGCTTGAAAAAAAAAAGCTTTAACTTGTTCATTTTAGTTCAGTTGGTTGATTATTGACATGTGGAAATATCATCAATTATTATTGCAATGTGTTTTAAAAGCTGCTAAAGTCACATAAGTGAATAATAGTGTGTTGAGGTACATGCCGGTTGACACACACACGCCAATATCTACAACATTCACTGCACCTAAGTACCAACGCTAACTGTGCCGTGGATCCAAATAAAGCAGTGTTTGATCAATATGAATAAATACCCAGTAGCAGAAGCCTGGAAGCCTATTTATCACAAATCTGCTTTGATTTGACAGACTGCTGAACAAATCCCTTAAAGTGGCAAAAGCTTTTCAAAAACAAATGTCTGCCTAATGAAATCACAACATTTCCCAAAAGAATAAAACAAGCGTGACACTGTGGGATGTTTTCCCACTGAATAGCAAACCATTTGCTTTGAAATGCCACAATTTCACAGAAGCTGAGAATGCAGATTACTTTAAATCATAAGGTAAGTGTGATTGTGATCATTCAGAAGAGAACAACATACATCCCCTAAAATTTAGAATGGCGGTGTTGTGGTTTTGTCTTAAAGAGGAAGTAGGTCACAATTGTTCCACATCATTTCCCACCATTTCTGTCACTTTTCATAAAAAAATACAAGACAAGAGGCCCAAACAAATAATTTTCTGGTTTTTGGATAATGTTTGGATAACAAAAGAGTAAGACCTTTGAAAACGCTGGCTAAAGATGGAGAGAGTGACTCGGCATCGGCTGAAAGCCCACTAGAGAGGAAGAAGAACCACTACTGTCAAAGTTTGAAATCATTGTTTTGGAATGGCCACCACAAAGATTTGAACTCAGTCCCTTAGAAAATTTGTGAGTTGAAGTGAAAAGATCTGGGCTATAACCCAGATTTGACCCAGCTACTCCACTTTTGTCAAGAGAAATGGGCCAAATTTCCGGAAAACCATTTTTTTCTTGGGAAAGGATACCCAAAATATTTGACGAAACAAAACTCTCCTGAATGCTTTTAATTGGCAAAAGAAAAAGTTTAATCAGACAATGGGGGAAAAACGTATTATGCCTTTTCACACAGTGTATGTAAATATTAGGTTTCAGAAAGATTTTAATGGAGAAAAAAATGTAACGTTTTTGATACATTTCAAATTTTCGTTACCTGGTTAGCTTTGATAAGTGGGCTTACTTGTCTCCAGGGGCAAAGAAGAGATTAGAGCAAACGAATTTCAAATGTGAGAATCTATTTCTTAGGGCAATTGCTGTGTGACCACACAGAGTCTGTAGCTCAGATTTTAGAAGAGCAAAGACTTAGACGAGTCAAAAGTTATACCAAGTCCTTTGTTAAGGACAAGGACTACTATATTAATATAAAATATTACTGCACTATTTATTCAAAATTCCACTGTTAATTGTTTGCATGGGTAAAATGTCTGGTAGATTTTTGAGTATTTATAGTAAAGATACATGAAAAACAAAGAAAAAAGGGTAATGCTGAAAATATATGTTAAAATGTTTGTGGATACAGAGCAGAGGTAAAGCTGATGAGAAAGGAGGGCAAGCAGGAAGGAAAGAGGTCTGGAGTGGTAATCAGAGATAAAGGATGGGAAAACGTATTCATTTTATCTCCATCATGAATATGATGGTTGTGGGCGCTGCGGCGGTGGCCTACGCCTCTGCGTGACAGCAAACCAGGAGAAGCTAATCAGAGGGGCCTGTGCATGTTAAATCAGACACTAACAACCCACCCACACTACCACGGCATTCCTCACTGCTGCCAAGGCATCGAAAAGAACATTCAGGACAAGATGTGGTACAAAACTCTCCCAAAAACTGATAGTGACGAAAGTGTTTTGGTCTGATTAGCAGCTCCTCAGAGGCATGAAGATCAATTAAATTAATTCATCTGCGCTGTCCTGCTTCCTGTGTATTGAAAGCAGGACACCCGATTTCAACCAAAGGAGCACAAATCCCAGGCAGACTCTATATTGTTGAATTAAAACGCATGTTTTACTCTTATTGTGCTGATTCTATCGCGTCTATCTGATGTAAATCTATGGTTTTATTTCTAGTCCAGTTAGCAAAATATAAACATGTCATTCTGTTTTCTGTGCAAGTAAATATTTAGTTTTTGATTTTTTTCTGGGACATTTTGAGGCTCATTTAAGATTTCAATGACAAACAATAAGAATATATTCAGTTTAATATTTTGCATTAATGTCTTATTTTGTCTGAGCTGGGTTAATGTTGATATTGCTGTAAGGCATTCTGCTCTGCCTCTTTTGTTTTTACTTGTTTGTCTGAATTAAAATGTAGAAACAATCAATAAAGAAATGTTGGAAAAATAAATTATATATATGTATATTCTTTTCTTTTTTTTTAAAGGTTTTATTGGCTCTAGTGGCCTTTATTTAATAGTTAATGGACAGGAAAGAGGGAAGTGAGAGAGGGGGAAGACATGCCGCAATGTTCTCCAGGCCAGGAATCGAACCCGGGACGGCCGCGTCGAGGACTAAGGCCTCTGTATGTGGGTGTGCTAAACCCCTGCGCCACCACAGCACCCTGATATGTATATTCTTAAAGGGTTAATAGAGGAGCCATGTTGTGATGACTTACTGAAGGCAGAGTTTCTTAAAGAGACAGAGGCCTGATTTCAAGGCGTTAAATTACAAAGTCAAATTTCTTTGAAGTCATATTTGTTATGAATAGCATTTTATAAACTCATAAACTGAAGATAAAACAGTTTCTTATGATAGAAAATGATTCTATGTGGCTGGAAAACACATAAAATTGCTGTGTTAAACATGTACATATGACAAAAAACAAAACCAGAAGAAATCTATGAGGGCAAATTCTTTTTCACTATATTTGTCCTGCAAAGAGGAGGAAACCTAGCATCCAACTTACCCAATGATGGCGAAATGTTGAATTTTCATTCCTTGGCCAGGTTTTCTGATTTCCTGCGTTAAAGCATTTCTTTAGATTAGGTTAATTCTCAACTGAACATGTGCATGTTGTTGCATTCAAACACATCTCCAACACCCTGCAACTTAACGCAAGCAATAAAAACTCATGAGTAAAAAACATGAAACTGACACAAAAATAGTCGGGGTTTTCAGCATGACAGCAGGTGGCGTCTACCTTGAGATAATGAAGAGATTAGCAGCTCTGTTTCTGTCAGCGTGAGGGAAAACCTGGGTTTCAGCAAGGCCTTCTGAGGAAAGCAGGGATTATATCAGCATCACAGCAGAAACTGAGAAGAATAGCATTAGGTACAGTAAGACAAACCAAATGCTGTGAGTAAACCACGTCTTCACACTTTTCTGATGCATAATCAGTGATTTAACATTTCTAATTAGTAAATCCTGGTCAGGATTGTTACATAAATCCGTAAACTCAACATTTTAAACCAGCTTTATTACCAGGTTTTCATTCAGTTAGTTTTTAATTTATTGCATTTACTCAAACTTTGAACTTTAAAACAGCACTTATGTTTGAATTACAACATACGAGACATTTCAAACAATTATTGGCTTTATGAATCCATCCTCTATTCCTACTACACTCCATCCACTCCTTGACGTTTTTCTCTCAGAGATGACATGGAAGAAAACGGCATTCACTCTCTCCCAGAGAGATTCTCTTTATCTTTCCCCAACACACGTTTCCACACACATAATCGCATCCGATGTAATAATCAGACATCCGTTAGAGGGATTAGCTCTGCCGAATGTTTTTTTTTTTTTTTCTAATTTAAGATCAGTGCTGTACAACCTCAAATCTGTAAATGTCCTGTAAGCATTTTGGAAAAGCCCACCCACCGATAAGGAAAGAGTTTAGATGAAGCAGCAAAAAGTATTCAAAGTTGAAAGGTGTTTGACCTTCTGTCCTTTTGGTTAGCATGTTTTAGATGGACAACATTCCTTTGCCTGAGAAACAACATCCATCTCTGAAGAACATTAGACAAGTGACTGTCCAAACTACAACAGTCATATAAGAAAAGATATGACTTCTTTCTTATGAGCCAATGGAATGAAATGTTTACTGTAGGTTCCTGCAGGACGCAAAGGACAGAATCTGCATTTAAGGTGAGGGAAAGAAATCCAATTTCACTGCATATACTGCTGTCGCATTTTAATATCAGCTGTAAATGTACTCCTGCTGAATCACATGAAGAAGCCAACTGGATGCGAGATGAATGCTAAAGAGCCTCTAGGAGCGATTATTATCCCCTTCACAACACAAAGTGGCGTGGTTACTTCTTCAGGGCCGTGACAAAGACCCATCCTGTAAATAACGAGCTCAATAATCAGTTCTGTGACTGTTTGTAAGACCACTGTCGCCACGGGCAACAGCAGGTCGGGCTTCATATCTTGTGCAGCAGCTTCACCTGAATCCCTTTCGCAGTTTGTAGCTGATCGCCCAAATCAAACAAGGTTAAAGGCAACCTGCTCCTGGTATGTAATGGGAGTGTGTCTGTGTGTCACTCTGTCAGTCGGCCTCTGGGTGTGATCTATTCCTGCGGTCCTCGGCACGCAGGGAGCCACAGGCGACTGGCCTCTCTCTGCGCAGGTCTGATCCCAGCAACCTGTGAAGTCAGATGTAGACGGAGAATCGTGAACCACATCAGAATGCTAAAGAGGCCAATGAATGCTTGATAAGAACAGAGAGAGGAATGAAGAGGGTCTGTGCGACACAACTTAAACCGTTTATGTATTTTTAAATGCATGCACACTTTCACACCATAAAAATCCAGAACCTGCCAAGGGCATTTGTTTTGTAGAGAATTATCACCCTTATAATCCTCCAAGGACTCCTGTTGAAGGGGCAGTATTATGTGTTTTCCAGGCACATAGTGTCATTTGCCAGCATAATCAAATAACTATGTCACCTTCAAGTGTTATAAAAATGCTTCATATATCAAATATGATTGAAAAGAAATTTGCCGTCGTAATTTAGCACCTTGAAATTGGGCCTCTGTCTCTCTTGATCTTTCTGAAACCCCACCTTCAGAAGGTCATCACATATGGCTCCTCTATTAACCCTTTAACTACATTTTTACCAGCATTGATCTGAGCAGCAGCTACTATAAAGAGCATTTGCTAACCACTGCTGGGTAGTCTGAAGGAGCTGTGGGGGAGAACTGCTCTTTAGGTAGAAACCTGACATGGAAACTGCAGCTCTGAGGAGAAGCAGCTCTTGAAGGCGGTGGTAGGCCCACCCAGGGGTTTTGCTCAGATCAATGGTTACCATGGAGACTAAACATAAACATAAAAAAAAATAATAATTTGCACTTGGAGCAACTGTTGCATAAAAAATGACACATGTCCAAATGTTCTAGAGACATCCAGTAGGAACGTCCTACCCAGTATCATTACAAGACTGAACAACAGAGTTCAGACTAACTGCGTAAAAACCAAGAAGAATATAAGCACTTTTTAAAACCTGAACTAGAAATGCCATAATATTACAACGCAGAAACTGTTAAATCACATTGAAGAGCAGGAGTTAGTAGTGGTCTGGTGAGCTTGATTTGGTCTGTCAGGCTCAATCTTAGTTTCAGTGAGTCGGACCTACCCTTACAAAAAAAATCCCATGAAATCACATGTGACTTTCACATGTGATCACATGTGGTTCACACCACTTTTTACATGTGTGAATATGTGAACCACATGTGGAAAATGGGAAACACATGTGATCACATGTGAATTTCATGGGATTTTTTTGTAAGGGTAATGTTTAAAGATTCAGCATTCAGCAGCAACTACTTAAAATCATTATTATTATCATTCAGAACAATCCCATACTTGTTTTATTTATTCTTATTAATGGGCTAAAATTTTTTTTAAAAGTTTCACAGCAACATTTTGGAATTTAATTGTGAATTATCTAATTCAAATACTGTATAAGCAATTGCATAATCCATTCATTCACCAATCAATCAACAGCATACTCAGCAGTCCAGATGAAAAATGTCTGCACAGGATTTTGTCTGAACTAAATAAATAAATCAAATAACATTGGAGGGTATGGTCTGAATACCCTCCAGTGTGGCTGAACTAAATATATTTTGCAAAGATAAACATGCCAAAATTTCATCCATATATACTTAAAATATATTATTATTATTTTTATTAAAAAAGTGATGTCAGTTGTCACTATCAAAGGTGATATAGACAGATATAAGGTTGTGGGCATTTAATTTTTGGCCAGGTATAAGGTTTGTTTAGATATTTCTTACCTTCATAAATGAAGAAAAAATGTAAGTGATTTTTATAGTTAAATGGATTCCATTCATCTGATCTTAAACTTCGTTTGAGGAAAAGGAGAAGTCTGCTAGGCAAAAATACTTAACCAAAATGTGAGAGGTGTCATGATGGACTTAGCTAGACTTTTAGCCCACATGCAAGAACACCAAACAGAGAGGAGATCAGAATGAACAACAGTTTATTTACAGGACTCAATGCAAAAACGGACAGGTTAATGGCTGGTCCGGGAATGGAGCTGCTTGCGGTTCAGCGTACTGGAGAGAACGACGACGGGAGGTGGTGAGTTTACAGTTGTGGAAAGGAAGCCTGGTCTAGAGCGGTGAGTGTGTCGGACTTACGTGGATGGTTGTGAATCAAGGACCGGGGGGGTAGGTAGGGGTTGATTCCGGGTCTCGGATTCCAAAGAGCCTTCAATGGACAGGTGTGCTGGGGGGAATCCTTATGGGTGCGTCGGACTACGCTCGGGGAAAGCGGCGACGTAGGAGGGCGGACAGGCAGGCGGAGGCTGGGAGGCGGAGGCTGGGAGGCGGAGGCTGGGAGGCGGAGGCTGGGAGGCGGAGGCTGGGGCGGAGGCTGGGAGGCGGAGGCTGAGCGAGCTGGGAGGCGAGGCTGGGAGACTGCTGAGCTCCTGGAGCTAACCGCCCACGGCGTCACGAAGGAAACAGCGAGTAGCAGGTTAGTAATACAGCGATCACCTGAGGGAAACACAGATTCCACAGAGAAACAAATTAGTCTCCAATCACACCGCGGACTGGAACAAAACAGTGATCTGGGCGCAGACTCGGAGGGGCTACGAGGTACCATCAAAGGCGACACTCTGGCGTCGAGGTACTGGCAGCCTGTCTCTCTTAACCGCCGCTAACAAGGTGATTGTCTCCCGGTGCGATGATGACAGGTTAGCCACTCCTCCGCCGGCTGGCTCCAGGACTCCACCTAGCGGAGAAAACCCTCCACCAACCCCAGAACCTAACAGTACCCCCCCCTCAACGGTCGCCACCCGGCGACCGTGAAGAACAAGAAGGAAGGGATGCACGATAATCAGAAATTAAAGTAGGATCCAAAATAAAGGAACCCGGCACCCAGAGGCGGTCCTCAGGACCATAACCCTGCCAATCGACGAGGTACTGCCACCCGCGGCCTCGTCGACGGGAGTCCACGATTCGGCGGACACTATAGGCAGGATGACCCCCCACATCCAGGGCGGGAGGAGGGGGCTCGGACGGAGGGCATAAGGCGCTGGTCAGAACCGGTTTTACTTGCGACACATGAAAAGTGGGATGAATGCGTAGGGAGGCGGGGAGACGGAGACGGACAGCAGAGGGACTTATGACGGACTCTACCTCAAAAGGACCAATGAACCTGGGAGAGAGCTTCCTAGACATGGATTTGAGATGAATATTGTGTGTGGACAACCAAACCTTCTGTCCTGGTTTGTAGGCTGGAGCGGGGGTCTCTTTCCGATCGGCAAATCTCTTGTTGCGGCAGGAGGTGCGGTTGAGGGCATCGGTGGTGGTTCTCCAAACACTCCTGCAACGACGGATGTGGTGACGGACAGACGTGACTGAGATGAGAGACTCATCCGAGTTGAGTAGTGGTGGTTGGTAGCCCAAAGAGGCCTCGAAAGGAGATAAACCAGTTGCAGTAGATGTGTGACTATTATGGGCGTACTCCACCCAGGGTAAGAACCGGCTCCAGTCCGACGGGTTGGTTGAAGTGAAACAGCGAAGTGTGGACTCTAGTTCCTGGTTCAACCGTTCCACCTGACCGTTAGACTGGGGATGGTATCCGGACGTCAACACCACCTTGGCATTAAGAGCGGAACAAAATTGTTTCCACACCGATGAAATAAACTGAGGACCTCTGTCAGACAGGACCTCCATAGGAATGCCATGTAAACAGAAGACATGTTTAAACAGGAGCTGGGTAGTTTGGAACGCTGTTGGGAGTTTTCTGAGTGCCACTAAGTGGCAGGCCTTAGAGAAACGGTCAATAATTGTGAGTATGGTGGTCATACCTTTTGATGGCGGGAGACCCGTGACGAAATCAATAGCGATGTGTGACCAGGGGCGTCTCGGAGTGGGAAGTGGTTGTAAGAGTCCTGAAGGAGGTTGATGTAGTGGCTTGTTCCGTGAGCAGACTGCACATGCTTGAACAAACTCCTTAACATCCTTATGGATGGATGACCACCAGAATCTGCGATTGATTAAAGAAATAGTTCGGCTTGTACCTGGGTGTCCGGAGAATTTCGATGAGTGAATCCAGTTCAGGAAACGAGCTCTGACAGCTGAGGGAACATATATCTTGTTCGGAGGACAGTTCTGGGGGGTGGGTTCAGCGCCTTGCGCTTGCTTGATTATATCCTCCATCTCCCAGGTCACAACAGCCACAGTACAGCTGGGGGGAAGAATACTAGCAGGGGTCTTATCCGAGTCATCCGGTGCATATAGGCGGGATAGAGCATCAGGCTTGGTGTTACGGGTACCTGGACGATAGGAAATGGAGAGGTTGAACCTAGAGAAAAAGAGAGACCAACGGGATTGGCGTGGGTTCAATCTCTTCGCTGTGCGGATATAAGCGAGGTTCTTGTGGTCAGTCCAAACCAAAACCGGATGTTCTGCCCCCTCCAACCAGTGCCTCCACTCCTCCAGCGCCAACTTAATGGCTAACAATTCTCGGTCACCCACATCGTAGTTCCGCTCAGGTGGGGACAATCTGCGTGAGAAGAAGGCACACGGGTGAGTTTTATTGTCTGTACAGGAAACCTGGGAGAGGACTGCTCCTACTCCTGTGTCTGAAGCATCCACCTCCACAATGAATTGCCTGCTCGGATCCGGTTGAGCGAGAACTGGTGCTTTGGAAAACAGAGACTTGAGTCTTTTAAAGGCGGCATCAGCGGCAGGGGACCACAGGAATGGAGTCTTAGTCGAAGTGAGTGCAGTTAATGGTTGTGCAGTCTGACTATAGTTTCGAATAAAACGTCTATAGAAGTTGGCAAAACCTAAGAATCTTTGCAGTTGTTTTCGAGTCTGTGGGGTAGGCCACTCCAGGACTGCCTTTATCTTTTCCTCCGTCTGCCTTACCTGCCCGCCCTCAAGGATGAAGCCAAGAAAGGAGACAGATTCCTTGTGAAATTCACATTTCTCCGCTTTCACGTACAACTTGTTCTCTAGAAGCCTTTGTAAAACAAGACGGACATGGTGTTTGTGCTCGGCCAGGGTTTTGGAATAAATGAGGATGTCATCTAAGTAAACAAAAACAAAAATGTTTAGAAAATCACGAAGAACATCATTTACCAAAGCCTGGAAACAGGCGGGTGCGTTGGATAAACCAAACGGCATAACTAAGTACTCGAAGTGGCCAATGGGTGTCTTAAATGCTGTTTTCCATTCATCGCCCTGCTTGATTCTGAGGAGATGATAAGCATTGCGCAGATCTAACTTGGTGAATACTGTAGCCCCATGAGTGGGTTCCAAAGCTGAAGACAACAGAGGTAATGGGTATTTATTCTTGACGGTTATCTGATTTAAACCCCGATAATCTATACAGGGTCTGAGTGTCCCATCTTTCTTACCTACGAAGAAGAACCCTGCCCCTAAGGGTGAGGAGGACTGGCGGATGATGCCAGCAGCAAGTGACTCCTTTATATAGTTCTCCATCGTCTCCCGCTCAGGGCGTGAGATGTTATATAGACGGCTGGAAGGATGTGGCGCTCCCGCCAATAAATCGATGGCACAGTCATACGGGCGGTGGGGTGGGAGTGAACATGCTTTAGCCTTGTTAAACACAGGCGCGAGATCATGGTATTCAGCTGGAACAGAGGAAACATCTGGAGGATCAATCTCCTGTCTTACTGCCGGGATGGGGCCTGGAGGGACAGCCGAACGGAGACATGTGGAGTGACAGTGGGTGGACCAGGATTCGACATGTCTCTTGGACCAGCAGAGGTGAGGATTATGTAAGGTCAACCAGTCAAAACCTAAAATGACAGGAGAGTTAACTGAGGGAAAAACAAAGAATGAAATGTGTTCACTGTGATTGCCGGAAATGACCAGGAGCAGAGGCTTGGTTTTGTGCGTGATTTGTGGCAAACGCTCTCCATCCAGAGCAGATACACGGAGGGGGTGAGGTAACGGGATGGTTTCAATGCCGAGTTGTCTGACTAATTCAGCATCAATAAGAGTCTGTTCACAACCTGAGTCTATCATTACAGACAGTGGAATAGGTTGATGATTGTAAAACAGTTCTGCTGGGAGTGTCAGGCGGGGAGAAAGGCTTACAGGAATCTGACCCACCAGGTTTCCCCTCTCTACCGGTGGGTCTAGTAGTTTAACCTTTTCGGGCAGTGAGCGATGAAGTGACCAGGGTCTCCACAATATAAACAAAGCCGGCCGGTCATGCGCTTTTGACGCTCCTCGGGAGAGAGCCGAGTATGCCCGATCTGCATGGGCTCTGAATCGGTGTGCGAGGCAGCGGGATGGGCAGGTCGAGCAGGAGAGAAGGATCCGACACTGTGTAACCTGTGGCCCCTCTCTTGACTTCTAGCTCTAATTCTGTTATCTAGACGAATAGTGAGTTTTATCAGGTCTTCAAGTGTGTCTGGTTCGTCTAGGGTGGCTAGCTCGTCCTTTATATGCTCGTTTAAAGCATGAAAATAAGCGCTTTTTAATGCGGGATGATTCCAAGTGGATGCTGCGGCTTTAATTCGGAAATCAATAGCAAACTCCGAAACAGATCTCGATCCCTGTTTTAGATTCCACAGGTCTCGAGAATTAGCCGTTTTATCTGGGTCATAACAAAAAACTTGCTTGAATTCGTTCAAAAAATCCACGAAGGAACAACCAAAATTGGTGGGATCAGGAAACCTTGCTTCGGCCCAATCTAAAGCCTTCCCCGATAATTGCGAAAGCATAAAAGCGATCTTAGCTCCGTCATAACTAAATTCATGGGGGGAGTAATTAAATAACAACGAGCATTGCAGAATGAAGCCCCTGCACCTACTTGGTTCACCCTTAAACCGTTCAGGTGCGGGATGACGGATCTCGGAAAACCTGGACGGGATTACGGGAACAGGATCTGGTGCAGGGGTAAGGGCAGGTGCTGCTGCTGCCGGCTGTTGGGGAGACATACGTAAAAAGTTAGCAATCTCCTCCAACCGTTGATTTGTCTCCCTCTGAACTGTGCTTAATTCTCTTAAAACAGACTTATGCGTCTCCAACGTTGCTTGTTGGTCTGACAACGTTCTTCTGATGGTGTCTGCTGGGCTAAGCTGTTGGCCAGAGTGTTCTGTCATGATGGACTTAGCTAGACTTTTAGCCCACATGCAAGAACACCAAACAGAGAGGAGATCAGAATGAACAACAGTTTATTTACAGGACTCAATGCAAAAACGGACAGGTTAATGGCTGGTCCGGGAATGGAGCTGCTTGCGGTTCAGCGTACTGGAGAGAACGACGACGGGAGGTGGTGAGTTTACAGTTGTGGAAAGGAAGCCTGGTCTAGAGCGGTGAGTGTGTCGGACTTACGTGGATGGTTGTGAATCAAGGACCGGGGGGGTAGGTAGGGGTTGATTCCGGGTCTCGGATTCCAAAGAGCCTTCAATGGACAGGTGTGCTGGGGGGAATCCTTATGGGTGCGTCGGACTACGCTCGGGGAAAGCGGCGACGTAGGAGGGCGGACAGGCAGGCGGAGGCTGGGAGGCGGAGGCTGGGAGGCGGAGGCTGGGAGGCGGAGGCTGGGAGGCGGAGGCTGGGAGGCGGAGGCTGGGAGGCGGGGCGGGAAGACAGACTGCGAGTCCAATTCGGAGCTGAAGCTCGGTATTTTACCCTCGCTGGTGAGTGTGGGAACTCTGGTCTCCGTGGAGGTAACCGCCCACGGCGTCACGAAGGAAACAGCGAGTAGCAGGTTAGTAATACAGCGATCACCTGAGGGAAACACAGATTCCACAGAGAAACAAATTAGTCTCCAATCACACCGCGGACTGGAACAAAACAGTGATCTGGGCGCAGACTCGGAGGGGCTACGAGGTACCATCAAAGGCGACACTCTGGCGTCGAGGTACTGGCAGCCTGTCTCTCTTAACCGCCGCTAACAAGGTGATTGTCTCCCGGTGCGATGATGACAGGTTAGCCACTCCTCCGCCGGCTGGCTCCAGGACTCCACCTAGCGGAGAAAACCCTCAACCAACCCCAGAACCTAACAAGAGGTTGTGAGGGTTTTCTCCTTTGTAAAACCCTCTTGAAGTTTAGGTGTGAGAGGTTGTTGTATGTTACGTCTCCCACAGGCTTACTTCCTGTGACATTATCCAAATCTGAGAGTTTGTTTACTGACAAAAAAGAAAGAGTGAGGTTTTGAAACAACCAAGATACTGCTGTGCCCCGTGGACGCAGTGAGCAGATTGGAAACGGGAAGGTTAATGAGATTTTCACAAAGTGTCCGTCTAGTGGTTTGAAGTCAGATTAAATTGACACTGTCTGATTAAAATTAATTGACCTGTGAAATGAGTGTGTCCCACAACGGGTAGCGATTGATGGGTATCACAGTAGGTCGACAAGGAATGAGGCAGAGAGGTTTTTATGAAACAAAACTTAGCATAGTTTGTATTGGATGAAAATGGTGAAAGATTGATTATATAGATTATAGAAAGATTATATAGTCCTGCATAGAGGACATAGGTCATCACTTTTAAAACATCTCCATTTTGATTGTGTTAAAAAGTTTGTAGTTCTCATTAGTTACATTTTGAGGCCCATGATTGTAATCAAGAAAAAGATTAAAGAAAAAAAGAGTGAGCAGAAGTCAATCAAAGTTGACCTGAAATTACTGATGATACATTAAAGGGAATTATTAATGATACATTACATAAACTTGACTTTTTTTTTTAGCTTTCCATCATGTTATAATGTAATTCACTCATCAAAAACATACCTGCAGTGTTGCCTTAATTCTTTCATGCATGCTTGAGAAACCCTGTAATCTCCCATAGTAACCATTCAGCTGTGCAAAACACCTGGGTGGACTCAGCTCCTTCAGACCAGCCAGCAGCAATTAGCAAACACCTGGTGGAAGTGCGTTCTGGAGCCAGTCGACCTGCCTTCTGCTTGGTTGCTCTGCACTCTAACGGCTTCGCACCTCCACATGACAAACTTAATCAATCAACAATCAAATTTTATTTGTATGAACATTTCAGTAACAAGGCATTTTAAAGTGCTTTACATCATAAAAACATATATACGCTCAATCAACCACCGACATTATGTATTCCTATCTTCACAGGGACTTTACATTGACTTCCATTCATTTCTCATTAATTTCTGTAGCATAACCCTAACCCTAAAGCTAATCACTACCAATCTATACAGGACCCTAATCATAGATTCATACCACAGCCCTAAACCTAACCCTTCATCTAAATACAGAACTTCTTCTTATGGGGTCTCATCAGGCGCTTCAGTATTTGTTGGAAAAATTTGCCTTACAAGATGAGAAATGCTCAAAGACACACACACACACGCAGACTATATATATTTACCTCCCATACCTTCTCCCTTGGTGGTTTGAAGATGAAACTGGGTCATAAACTAATCTTTTTTTCCCCAGAGTATGACTTGCTTTAAACTTTATTATAGCTCTGGCTGCATATGTATGCTTTGATGCCTTTTTCTGACTTGGGAAAATGAATACTCACCTCTTTTACTTGTTTTTCTTGTGGTCTGGTTCTGGATCTCCAGAAACAAACAAGGAGAAGCAGGTTTCACCTGCTATGCACCTAAAATCAGGAATATACTTCTAGAAAACTGCAAAACTGCCAAAACACTGAATTTATTTTAATCAAGGCTAAAACCCACCTGTTGGTGGCGCTGATTAATAATAGGAACATTGATCAAAATATTTGATGTATATTTGCTTGACGATTTTGATGACATTTAAAGTATTTATTGCTTAGTTCATAAGCAATAAATACTGTATAAGCAATGACTATATGAGGGTTTATGGTGTAACGCACTTTGAACTGCCTTGTTGCTGAAGGGTGCTATTCAAATAAACTTGACTTGTTTTCCCATTTTGAAGAAAGGCAGAGAGAAATGGTCCTTTGTGCCGCATCATATTTATATCTTATGAACCTTGCTTAATAATAAAACCATTTTTAGACACTTTAGTAAGTTGGAAATTGAAAAAAATTATATATTTACCTTTTTGTTTTATGGGTTTTTGTTAGAGGATCCATGGGGAAATAGGTATTCCCTTGTGGTTTCTGAGTTTTCTTCTTTCTTAGCAAAATAATCTCTGTAATTTTATATTAAAGTTGAAGAGAGAGCAGAGTGGAATCTCGGTGTCACCAAGTCTCCATAACAACAACTTATTTTAAGACTTTTGAAAACATCTCCATCAGTAGGAGTACAGTATGTTTTATATAATCAGGTAATTCTGGAAGTTTGTTTCAGTCTCACTGACATCAGGACACAGTGTAACGGTGCAGCCGGGGCTTATCAGTAAGAGCATTTCTATAAACCTATTTAGAGGGAAATAATGTCTGCAAATGTATTTACTCCACTTGTTGTGCTTTCAAATAGAAATCCTGGTCAATATACTTTACTTTGGCAAATATCCATCCATCCATCCATTTTCCTACACCCTTGTCCCTTACTGGCGTCGGGAGGGTTGCTGGTGCCTCTCCAGCTATCGTTTCGGGCGAGAGGCGGGGTCACCCTGGACAGGTCGCCAGTCTGTCTCAGGGCAACACAGAGACACACAGGACAAACAACCGTGCACACACACACTCACACCTAGGGGCAATCTAGAGGCCAATTAACCTGACAGGCATGTTTTTGGACTGTGGGAGGAAGCCGGAGTACCTGGAGAGAATCCACGCATGCACAGGGAGAACATGCAAACTCCATGCAGAAAGACCGGGGCCGGGAATCGAAACCAGAACCTTCTTGCTGCCAGGCAACAGCTCTACCAGCTGTGCCACTGGGCAACTTTGGCAAATATTTACAACAAAATATGCCATTTTAAAAACATTTTAATAATTACAGCATATAAAGTATATGACGATGTATTTATTTCCACCAAATGTTTGTTTGTCTATATCAAGTTGGTATCAGCCGATGCTAAACTTCAGATATCGGTATCAGAAGAAAAATAAAAGTGGCTCGGTGCTTTCCTATAAAAAACAGTCAAAACTACAACAACTGTATCATAAAACAAATAAATGTATTTTTCCATAGGTCTTATTTTATTATTTTATATCTGAACAACTTACAGTGACCACCACAAAGCTGTTCTTGTGCAGTCAGATGTGTTAAAGCATTTCACTGGTAAACCTCATTATTCTTCTAGTCTGCAGCTGTGAAGATGAAACTGGCTGCTTTCTCCTTATTGTTAAATCCCTTTGTATTCATGCCTGAAGCTAAACCAATCTTCATGCCACAAATGGGCCCTTTGTACAAATAGTGGACTGCAGTCCATAGTCAATAATGTTGGGCTAATTCTCATTCAGTTCAAACCGATGGAAACTGTAATTGAACAGCCATTAAGACAGTAATAAGAAAACCATTTCAGAAACTAAGTGAACAGAAACTGTGTCTGATATTTATCCAGTGATGGAGAAACAGTTTGTCGAAGTGTTGATGGAATCCATCAGAAGCAATCGTAACTGCTTAATTACTCTGATCACACAAAAATATTGCTCACTGCTGAAATGAATGGCCAGATCCTGAGCCTAACGATGCTACAAACCTTCCTAGGAGCAGGGATATAAAAATCAATGTTCCTTGCATTCGGCAAGGCCATGCCTCACAAACATAACTAGAATGCTGATGGTATTAGCACAGTCCAGTGAGTTGGCATTATAGCTGCGAGGCCATGATCACGGTGTGGTAGATGGATTGTAGCACAGAACATCATGCTTGGAAAGGTTTTAGAAGTTGTTTCAGCTGAAGGACGTGAAGCCTGGCACTTGCTTTTGACCTTCAACCATTTCAAACTAAATCTTTGTTGGCGTTAACATACAGATATGATCACCTGTAAAGTTACACAGTTGAAAATTAGCAGCAATACTGTGAGTTACTGCCATAAGAGGAACAAAATGGGGTTAATTTTTCAAAGCCATATTTTCAACAGATTATTTATTCATTTATAAACGCCACAGTTTCAATCTAACTTTGACCAAGCTTTGACCAATTTTGCATTAAAAAAAGCGTGGCACTTATGCATATTCTCAACTAATTTAAGTTGAGAATATATATGCATATTCAAACCCAAGCTAAGTTTGTTAACTATCAAACTCAGCCTGCCATCATGTAACCTTTCAATATTCAGGTTTACTGAATTACTTTATAACTGATGTAATGACAGGATGAAAAAACAGCAACCAAAGCCAATCAGTCATGTAAATGATGGTGCTGTTTGAAGCGGTGTTCGCCATCATGACTCAATGCCAGTTATCTGCTTAGGAGTAAGTGGAATCAAATCAATTATCAATTTAAGCCATTCAGCAACAAACTCAATCTTCTGTTCACAAACTTTGTGTTTCTGGAAGAGTTTTGTTGTGGTTCTAAAATTATCTACCATCCCACTCACCTTCTACCCTGTACTCTGTCCCCTCTTTAATTTCCATCCTTTCTTGTCTTGCATCTTGACATTCCCCTTTATTACTTTCGTCCCTTGCTTGTTTTTCCTTCTCCATCTATCTGCCTCTCCGCCTCTCTGAGGCCTGAGTGATGGTGTGTTTAGGCGAGGCAGACGGATGGAGGGTGAGGGATTGCCCTTGCCAGCCTCTGACACCGGGCCCCATTCAGGGCAGGAAAATGATCGATGTTAAATCTAATTTTAAACACCCCCGGTTTGACTCTGGCAGACAGAAGGAGAGTGGAGGCTAGCGCCTGGCAGTGCAGCTGGAGCGACCTGATAAGGCGTGTGGTTAAGTCTATACCTGCATGGCACATGCTGTCAGCCCACTTCAAAGAGGTGGTGTCGGTGCAGGAGACATCCAGGACAACAATCTGGGAAGGGGAACTGGGATGGGAATGCTATCCAATCAAATAGCACAAAGATAAACACAGGAAGCAAAAAATAAAAAAGAGAAAAATTCCAGCTGTTTACAATCTGGTTTATCAACTAGAAATCATTTGATTTGTTAATATCCCCTCAAAATGTGCATAGCATGGTTATGGTGGGATAAACACTCTTTAAAGAGGCAGTTGCATGTGTTTTCAAGCACAACCAAGCCACTATGTTAATTTCAGTTATTATAAATATGCTATATATTAAATATGATTCAAGAGAAATTTGATTTTGTAATCTGAAGCCTTGAAATTGGGTCTCTGTCTCTTTAAAAAAATCCTTCTCTTTCTGAAACTTTGCCTTCATGAAATCATCACTACACAACTCCTCTGTTAAGCCTTTAACAACTTCTTTTTTTTACCAGCTTTGCTCTGTGAAGTAGCTCCTATAATGAGCTCAGCAGATTTGCAGTTCCACCAGGTGTTGCTAATTGCTGATGGCTAGTCTAAAAGAGCTGAATGGGGAAGTCACAGGCTGCTCTGTAAGGGGGAAGCTTGGAAACTGCCACCCTGAGGAAGCGCTGTGTCGCAAAAGCAGGGCAAGGTCAACCCAGTCATTGTGCACAGCTGAATGGTTGCCATGGAGATTACAGGATTTATCAAACATGCAGGAAAGAATCAAAGCAACAGTCCAGGTATGTTTTTGATATATTACAATATGAAGTAAAGCACAAGAAGGTTGATTTTCCATAATATTGCCTATCTAAATGATCAGAGTTTTCAAAGTAAAAGTTCACATATCTATCCAATCTTTGATTTATCTCCTGAAAAGAAAGTGATTTTATTACGGTTTTCCTTTTTGTTGTCAAATCAGCCTTTGTTAATTGGATGCATATCATACGGAATGCGAAGTGTCTTATTTGGTTTTATGACAAAATAGTAAATTGTGTTAAAATCCTAAGTAGTTGAGTGTTAATGCACACAACAGTGTTGCATGTTGCCAAAACACGTTTTAAATTGTTAAACTCTATTTCTTACTGGCTGATCCAAAGTCAGCCAACACTTGTATTACTAATGGAAAAATATCTATCTAAAATACTAACTAAATAACCAGCAACTTTTCAACAAAATAGGATAAATTGGAGGATTTTAAGAGAAAATATTAATTAATTAAATAAAAGCATTTGATTCACTTGATCACTTAAGTGTTTGAACAAAAATTAAGCTGAGAAAAAGTAACATCAACAAATGTGTTTACTTGCTGTTTGATTCAAATGTATTGTTTCCCAGAATCGCTCCTCTAAGTTTTGTAAATCAACTTGATGATTTATGGCTGGCTGGCCGAGGTGATTAAAACACAACACAATGCAAGATAGCATTACCAGTGGCTTTTGCATGGCAACCATAATGACGTCTCTCCCCATCTGTCCATCAGTTGACCCGTGCAGTTTTCTCCAGCACTTTGTTCTTTGCATCCATGTTCTGTTTTTCATTTCTTTTCATGACAGACATGGAAAGCAGGACTGCTCTACAGAACTGGGTTCTAATAGCTGCAGTTCTGTGGAGCAGCCTTGTTTCTTCACTATTTGCTCAGTAACCTCTGCTGTGTGTTACAAGTTTGAATTAATCTTACAGGCAGATGCAAATATATCAGTGCAAACCGTAATTCAGATCAGTATTTCTAACTAGGGCTGCACAGTGGCGCAGTTGGTAGAGCAAGAAGGTTCGATTCCCAGCCCTGATCTTTCTGCATGGAGTTTAAATGTTCTCCCTGTGCATGCGTGGGTTCTCTCCGGGTACTCCGGCTTCCTCCCACAGACCAAAAGCATGACTGTCAGGTTAATTGGTCTCTCCAAATTCTCCCTAGGTGTGAGTGTGTGTGTGCATGGTTGTTTGACCTGTTTGTCTTTGTGTTGCCCTGCCACAGACTGGCGACCTGTCCAGTGTGACCCCGCCTCTCGCCCGATCGTTAGCTGGGGATAGGCACCAGCACCTCCCGACCCCATTAAGGGAAAAAGGGAATATAGAAAATGGATGGATGGATGGATATTACGGGCTATCCTTAAAGGGGCAATATAATGTTAAGTAATCTTTTTCGAGCTTTACATCCTGGTAGATGCAAAACATAACTGGAATATTGCCTTGATTATCTCATGCAGTTTCAAAGCTACTGAGCTTCCGAGCCTCACAGAGCAGCTGGAGGAGGACTGGCTCCTCCATTCAGCTCCTTCAGACTAGCCATCAGCAATTAGCAAACACCTGGTAGAACTGTGCATATGCTGAGTTCATTATAGAAGCTACTTCTCAGCTAAATGCTGGTAAAAACTTTGTCAGAGGGTTAAGAGTCATGTTGTGATGACTTCCTGAAGGTTTATGAAAGAGCAGGAGCTTCTTAAAGAGACAGAGGCTTAATTTCAAGGTGTTAAATATCAAAGAAATTTTAAGTAATTTTTGATGTATACAAAATTTTGATAACAACTGAACATAACAAAGTGCAAATTTATTGCACAATCCAGTAACTATGTGCCTGGAAAACACATCGTACTGTCCCTTTAATGTTTTCTGAATGAACAGTTTCCAGAGTTATGAAAAAAAATTTAATCTGCACATAATGTTTCTGTCAAAATATCCAGGCTCAGATTTTGCTGCAGCAATGTTGCTTTTCAAACTCCAGCACTGTGAATCAAATCCTCCCAGGTCCCAAAAGAGGATCACACCAAACACACACTGAGCAGCAGGTTAAACGACATGGGTGTGGATCATGTGCTGTAACATAAAAACAACATGCTACATTCAAATAATGAAAAGTGTTTCTGACGCTTCCCCTTTTTGTGCTGAAAGCTTGCACCATACCAGCTTTAAATGCTCCGTCTTGTCAGACACATAATATACCAGTTAAACAGCCTCCCAGCAGCCCCGGCAGTTGATGGCCTGTAAATTGTTGATCAGTGGCTTGGCACAGGCAGGGTAAATTGATTCCAGGAGAATCCTCCAGGACCGAGGCTGTCTCTACAAAGGCCAAATATACAGCCCTGCATTAGAATGAGATGGAGGGGAGTGAGCTTGGCAGAGAGCAGTCAGGTGACGGTGCAGGAGGAGAGCCGGAGAAAGACGAGGGAAGACATCAGCGTTTGAGTGTCACAAAGGAGGAGAGGCAGAGAGAACAGCTGAAGAACGAATGCAAATGTGACAGAAGGAGACTTTTAAACAATTTTTTTTAAATTTAGCACACAGATCCTCTCACATGTGACATCATGCAGTTTTTTCCTCATGTAGTATTGTACAAGTTCATCCCTTTACACATATCACATGTTAGTGTATCTGCCTTCAGTTTCAGTAAAACAGGAAGAAATTATTATGTGAAATTATGCTCCTGCATTGTCCTGCAGCTATGACAATACTACATTATGTGTTTACGTCACATAATGCGGCTGTGACGTAAACACCAATGACTAAATCACATTATTTTATCTCATGCTATGCAACAGACACTTCACTCAACACCAAATGCAATCAAAACTGCTGGCAGGACACATTCAAATGGCAGAATAGAATAAAATAGAATAGAATAGAATAGAATAATAAATATTGTCCACCAGTGTGAATATGTCGATGTTCCAACAGAAAGTTAAAGGTAAACAGCAGCATCCATATTCAAACTATGTTATGTATATAAACAGAAAAGGAGCATCAGGGTTTAATAAAGGCTGATTGAAGTAAAACAAGAATACTGTACAGTATTAAAATAACATACTGTTTGAATGAAAAGTTCAATTGAGTAGGGTCGCTTAAAAAAGAACAATATGTGCATTTATATTTGTACTTAACAACTACAAAATAATATTTGCAAGAAATTAAGAAATTAAAAAACTGCAAAGAAAAGCAAGGATGTCAATTTTTACTGAGTGCAGTGATGGTTATAAGGACTTACAGCTGCTGAGAGGAAGGATCTGGGATAAGGCGCCTTTATGAACCCAGGATGCAGCATGCACATTGACAATATACATATTTATATGAAATACAACATGCTTTTCTGTCAGTCCACATTTCTGTCATGAAATGTTTTTCTTAATCTACTGTAATATTACAATCTTAAAAGCCAAGGTTTCATTAGAAAAATCATCATAATTAATACAAACAAAGGTTTTAAAACCGACTGTGTGTAATTAGTCTATATAATGGCAAATTGAGTTACTGAAAACAACTTTTCAATAATATTCTGGTTTATAGAATTTGACAGTTGGCTCTTTCCAGTTAGAGCGTTGTTTAATGTCTGCAGTGAAAGCTGTGCTCAGGCGAAAAACAAGAGTTTTCTCATGAAAACTCACATTTTCACATTTGTGCACAGCATTAGTTCTAAGTGTTTATGCTTGCATAGTGTTTAACATTTAAATTTCTACTTAAAGCTTGCTCTTCTCTGCAGCTCCTTACCAAAGAAAACTCTAGACCAGTTTAAACACAGTTCAAATCTCTCCGTTTTTAACTCCACCCCCCCCCCCCCCCCCCCGCTAAGGGTCTAAATAAATATCAGACCAATAAAAACCTCTGAAAGCATTGCGACTTTGGTCATTACTTAACTTTGCTGTAAAGCCAAACAGAAACTAAATTCATCAAACAAAAGTTTAGAATGTTATTTCTGCTCCCCCAATGTAATTTATCACATTTAGAGAAGCTGTCACTTGTTAAGTGGATTGCCAGTAATTGTGGCTGTGACATTACTAAGCAGAACCGACCAAACCAGCTCACCAGGGAAAGGTTTGGAATAGAGGGTAGCAATCTCTTTATCCCTCAGCAGAGAATTAAAGCTGACAATCTGTTTCTTAGCCCTGCTTGGCTCTATTTTCTGTAAGATAGTTTTTCTTTCCTTTCTGATTCCAGGCTTCAGTACATCTATTCAACATACAGCTGAGAGCAGATATTTATGTTTTCTCAAGTTGTCTGACATTAACACAAATGTTCCTGTTAATGGATTACCTAAAGTAGTCAGGTTAGTCTGACTGCCTTTTGAACAGTTTGACTTGAATGTTCTGGGCATCTTTTTCAAAACTTCTCACAACAGTTTGCTATAATTTCGGCCTATTCCTCCTTACAGAACTGATGTCTCTGCAAAAACACAAATTCTTCTAAAGTATTTTGGTTTGCAAATATCTTAGCGCACTTGAAATAAAACAAAACTAACTCACAAGAAAGTTTTCAGAAGGACATAGACTGTAGTTTTAAATCAATAATTCCTTAGTATTGATGAAAAAGTATGAGTTCCACTGGCTGATTGTTTCACCATTGGACAAATATCTTGTTGTAAGTAAAATAATCTCCCAGTGGGATTAGTATTTTTTTAAAATCAACAGTAAAGAACTGATTTAAATCAAGCTCCAGTATCTGGTTGAAAAGCTACTTGTCAGTTAGTTTTGTCTTATATCAAGTGGAAAATATTTGCAGTAGAAACTAGATCAACATACTTTGTGCTTTTTCAGTAATAACCAAATCAACATTTTTAACAAATTATTAATCAATTGAACTATTGTCCATATTATCAAAGCAATTTGGTTTCAGAAAATATTCTAGATGCTGTTACAGATAGTTCTGTTTTTATTGACTTCGGGAAAGCTTCTGACGTCATCAGCCGTTACTACCACAGAAAAGTACAAAGAAATTACATCATGACTTTGGCACTGCAATCTTTTTCATATAGAGCAGTGCTATCTTACAGTAAACTTCAGATTCTACAGAAAGACAACATTTTTCTCTTGCATTATCTCCACACTTAGTGAATATATACAGATTTGAAAATCCTACCTGAATAAAAAGTGCATTGGGTTAAGTATTTAAAAGAAAAGAGACAATATTTAAGTGTAAATCTATCAAGATTTTTTACATTTTTTGAAACTTTTTTCCGATACATTTGCACCACTTCAATCAGATGTGAATAGCTGTTTTCCAGCAGTAAGAGTCACCCAGACAGGAACGCCTTCATTGAGATGTGAACGGTGAGCTGCGTTTCTAAAACTTCGGGGCCAATTACCAGGCTTAAAGTGAGCCAGCAGGGACAAATTGCTTGCTACTCTTAATACTTAAAACAGCTGTCAGGACATCAATACTGTGCCAAGTGGGAAGAGGAGAAAAAAGGAAAAAGTGGAGAGAGAATGTTTTGGGTTTGTGCCATTGATTGAAATTACAGATTTGTGTGTGTGCGTGTTGGGGTGTGGGGGTGTGTGTGTGTGTGTGTGTGTGTGTTTTAAGCTACCTGCCTGCAGCTCTCTAAACCGATTTAACTCCCCGATGTCGTTATGCTGGCATTGTGAGTGGATTTTCTCTGCTGCTTTCTCATAGTTGGTGTATGTGTGTCTTTTTTTTGTTCAAGGTATATGTTGTTGCTAACAAAGTTGTACTGATTCTGTGCCTTGGCAAACTGAAAAGAAGGAAGAAAACAAGTGCTGTCGGTGGCCAACTTGATTTCTTTCCTAACATCCATCATTCATTAAAACTTTTTATTGCATTTGTGTCTGTGGCTTACATTTGGCAAAGGCAGCGTGACCGCTCTAAAATCAATAGAAGGAGGTTCCTGGGAAGTGACTGCCATTTAGGCTTCACAAAAATCCCATTGCACCTGCACTATTATAAGAAAATGCGCTCCACTTTAAAAAGGCAAAATACACAATGGCACATATGGCGCGCTCTAGATCACACCGATACAGAGGCAAAGGGCTTTCAGTGAGCCCAGTATGGTTTGATTTACCTGCAGCCGTTTTAAAAAAGGAGAGGACAATATTCCTCCTGATGTGAATTGAAAAGCACTAGAGGAGAAAATCATTTCATCATTCCATCTATGATGGTGTCATTGTGGGAGATAGAATTGACTGCTGCACGTTTGTGTGTGTCAGTCAGTCAGTCGTTTCAGTGAATTCACAGAGGATAAATGATTACCTTTGTTAGGACGGAGCTCTGAGCTGAACTGACTGAAATCCATCAATCATAGCCACAAAGATTCTGTATGACTTTGTGGCTATGCACCAAATGCACAGGGTCAGCGCAGTGCTTTAATAGTGAGCTGTGGGACATCATGCAAAATTCATGTTTTCTGTGCTTTCAATGTATGTGGTTTGAACAGGATTTCAAACTCAGTTCATCTGAGGGCCGACAGAAACAACCACATCCAGGCATATGTGAGAAGCTTTCTGTATTTTCTGACTGAGGGAGAACTTAATGCTCCACATTAGGACCAAACCAGTGAATGAGGTACAAATAGCTGACCAGATTAGGAGCACTTTTTGTACTATTGTTAAAAACTTACCAAGAACCTGTGGATTGTTTTTATGTAACTTCGAGGTTATTTTCTGGAACTTAAAACTGATGTTCCAGTGACTAACCTGTGAGTTCTACTAAAAGCAACCCTGTCTGGTAAGCACAAGTAGCCTGTTACCTAACAAAGTACAACATGTATTATACACTTTGTTTTTAGAAGACAATAAATCAGCATTATATTATAATAGAGCAATACTTGTAAATGAAAAACCCATTAATTTACAAGTGGCACGCTGGTGCTGCCGTACCACTCAATTCTGCATTTCACAGTGTGCAGGTCTGGATATATTTGCATAGTTGGGGCTGGATTAATCCATCCATCCATTTTCTATACCTCCTTTTCCCTGAGTGGGGTCGGGAGGTGCTGGTGCCTATCTCCAGCTAACATTCCAGGCGAGAAGCAGGGTACACCCTGGACAGGTCGCCAGTCTGTCGCAGGGCAGGGCTCAAGTAATATCATGTTCAATTTACTGCAGATCAAATATGTGTAAATTAGACCCAGACATATGGTTATAAATCTGATTTTGCCACAGCCTGACCAGAAGTCTCAGAACTAGAGGCCAAAAGCACCATCTTGTTCTCTGTCACTGGGTATAATTTCATATTGGTTAAGACAAGAATGTCAGACATGGACCTTAAAAGTAAAACACTGACTTCCAGTTTCCAAGAGGCAGGACTTGGGTGATGCCAGTATTTCACCATTGACCAGATAACAGAAGGTTTTGTGCTGCTCTGACTTTCTTTGTTGGAGTTTATACAATTCCGTTATTCTTGTCAAAATTTGAGTTCTGGCCACGCCTCATAACCTAACCCGCATAAAAACTCAGGATTTTAATAACTGCACATACCGCATGCCTCATGAGCAAATTCATTAAACTACAAGATGGTTCATCAAAACCTAGCGATTTCAATCAAAACTAATTGAATTTTCAAAAATTCTATTTAATTTGCTAAAATTGCTAATTCAATCCAAAATGGCTACTTCCTGTCTTTTGCTTGCCATAACATGGATTCAAGAGTTTGTGTTGATCTTGGTAAGTTCTATGAGCATATCCAAATTTCATACTTTTACAATGCGATTGTTGCAACTTTTAAAATACTTAATATTTCCCAACCAGTTGCTGTGTGTTGTGTGAGTCATCTTGAGGCTGTGTAGCTGTTCTGGTGTAGCTGGTTTTGTATGATTAAGGAAAACATTTTTTAGAGCAAGTGTAAATTGTTCAATAAATTACAGTGAAATGAGTGATTCAAAAACAGCATGTTGGATAAAATGGACAGAGACGAGCGGTCTGACGTTTCTGTATGAAAGAAAATCATATACATTGTAATTGCTTTTTCACTACGGCCATGTTCCTTCATGATTTACTCCATTTATAAAGTAATCCATCATTCTTTGCAACATGTCATTGCAAAAGTTTAAAGCACAAAATACATTTTAATGACAACTTGTGGGAAGGACAGTTTTGCTTAACCCTAACCACATCAGCAACTTCTTCAGCTTTTTATTTGAACATCGTTACTACTTTCTTTCTTTCTGACAGAAACATTCAGTCTCTGCAGAACATTTTTCCTGATGTTTCTGAACGTGAAGTATAACAGACTTCTGCCTCTTCTTCAGCAAATATTGTAATAGGTTACTTAGAGCAACAAGATTCTTGCTACAATGTCTCTCTCTGCTTGTTCCCCCAGTTAGGTGATATTGCGATTTAACGTGTTTGGCATGTTTCTATAGATATCTGGAAAATCAGATCAAAAAGTTAAATGTCTGTTACCTTGGCTAATGTGGCTAATACTGTTCCCAAACTCAGCTTAATGTACCACAAGTGCTGTTTTCAAGGCTGTTTTCTCTTCTCTAATGTATGCAGTCTGGAAGGTTTCCTGCTCCCCAGACTACAAGAAGTTTCAGATCTCAAAGGGAGGATGCTCTAAACGATTTTATGACTTTTCTTGCGAGGAGGTGTGACAATGTGCTTCATTTCCCACGTCTCTGTGAGATCCTAGATTCTCCAGGTGTCCACACAAGACAGGACCCTAACTAAATGTTAACTTAAATTTGAGTCCTACTCAAGACAATGTTGATGTGTCTAATATTTAAACATGTGCTTAAAGTTAAAACTAGCATAATTGAATTATCATTTCCAACAGTAGGCATTAAGGATAGAAAATATAACTCATCATGTCATGATCTAGAGAGAAAAAAACAGAAATAGATCAGCCTGAATTGTGTGAACCGTTATGGAGAAAACATGCAGAACCTTCCTAGGAGTCACAACAGAAGCCAGATCATCTAAAGCAGGGGTGGCCAACCCGTGGCTCCCGAGCCACATGCGGCTCTTTGGCTGGTTTCATGCGGCTCTTCAGGAGATTTCATATGACAAGCGTCAAAATGCTTGGCTGCCGCTGCCATTTATTCCCCCTAGGTGGCGCGCTGACCAGTTGAATCGGTTTGAGTTGAAAAGAAGAAGAATAATGACGTACTCTAAATGATGACAGATGCGCGAGATCATTTGAGTTGTAAATAATTTGTTTCCGTTATGTTCCTCGTCGATCCATTTAATGCAGAGACGGACTGTTTGACCCCGCTCGTCACAGATGAGGCATGTGAAACGTGAAATCAAAGCATCGATCTGTTCTGACTGACACTCATGTGAAAGAGTTGCTTCGAGTGGCAACAACGGAATACAAGCCAGATTTGAGGAGGGTTGTTCAGGACAAGAAATGCCAGAAGTCTCACTAAGCAGCATAGTAAGAGAAAAACGTTATTGAAAATTGTTATATTTCTGTTTGTGGACTTGCTTGAACTGAGAGTTTATGTGTGTTTGAGACAGTGCACACAATGTTAACTGTTAAATAACTGTCATTATCTTGGTGTGGGGCATATTCAATAAATCTGGCCGAGCAGAGGCCTGTGTGTGTCTGTCTCTCTGTGTGTGTGTGCGTGTGCGTGCGTGTGTGTGCATACATGATTAAGGCATGGGATGATGTTAATGTGTGCCCATGTGTATGATGTGGCTCTTTGCAGTAACACAGTAAAAAAAGTGGCTCTTAGTCTCTGACTGGTTGGCCACCCCTGATCTAAAGCAATGTCTGTTAGTGTGACAGTACTGGATTCAATAATAAAAATAAAGACTGGGCAAAACGGCATCAATGGGAGAGATCTGAGGTTGGTTTGGACCGCTTTAGGAAAATGTGTGGAAAAAACAAATAAAGAAATATGTAAAGGAACTAATGTCTGCTTTGATGTGCTCTTCTCTCAGCAACTCTGTCATTAAAAAATTGTAGAGGTGTACCAGGCTCTGAGCAAACACTTCAACGGAGCAGGCATGCATCAGTCCTTTCAACACACACACAGCCTTCAGAAGTGTTTGACTTGAACAAGGTTGATATTTTCTTACATGGCCTCTTCATTTACATAACAAATTGTTTATTGAAGTGAGAGATTTAGAAACCTTTTGATTGGCTCCAGGTTGCGTTTATTTTAAGTTAAAGTTTTCTGTTCGACTGCCATGTTGATTTTATAGGGTTGAACATTTTGTCTCTAGGATACCATTGTTGGAGCCAGCTTTTCTTAAGTTCTTTATATAAAAATCATTCTTTGTGCAGGGGCTGTTCTAGACAGGGGCCAACAGGGGCCAGCACATATTTAGATCATTTTAAATCAATATCTAATGCTGATATGCACTGTTACAGAAACTAATTGGGCTCTTGAACCCATCTCATTTTTTTTATCTTACTAGTTTTACTTTTATAATTAAAACTCAAGGTATTTGTCAAGACTCTGGATTTAAGTTGGGATTTAGGTTTTCTGCTTTTCTCCTTAATCAGTCATGTTGTAGTTCACTTTTGTTTAGCTCTTCTTGGTCATTCTACTTTCATTATTTGACTAATCATGTTCTTGTTTTTCTTATTTCAGTGTTTTGTTATGTTTTATTTCATTACTTTAGGTCTAGTTGTTATTCAGTGTCAGAGTTGAATAATTCTAGTTAAGTTTATTTCTCTGTCTGGTGCTTTTGGTTTGTGTGTTCCTCAGTTCTTGTTGAATTTGTTCTGTCCCTGTTCTGTGTTTTCTTCTTGTGTCCCTGTTCATCATGTTTGCTTCTTCTTGGTTGTTCTTGTTGGAATTGTTTTATGCTCTCCTGTGTTCCCCCTGTGAGGCCTGGCGCCTGCTCTGGTTCTCACAGCTGTAATCAATCAGCTCATCAGCCCTGCTCCATTTTCTGGTATTTAAGCTCCTCTCTTTCTAACACTAGTTTGTCTCGTTACACTGTCCTGTTACCCCAGAGCCTCGGCACCCTGCTCTCTTCTCCCTGGTTCCTGTGCTCTTCTTGAATCCCAGTTGGGTTTGTTTGGATTTTGTTTGCTGGAGTTTTTTTATTTTTTTGTAGTGCTAGATTAAATTCATCATCATCGTCACACTACTACGTCTCCTGCCTGCTGCTATTGGATCCACCTTCAACACTTCATCATCACTGTTGTACTTTTAGCTTCAGCCAAGTTGAAAGAATCAGTTTTCATCTGACAGACAAATGGTCTGCAACTGCAAATGGCTCTTTGGTTTTCTTAATATATTGAAACAACATTTTCCTGTTTCTTTTCTACATTTTTTTAGTCCTGATCCCTCTCTAAAACAACACTAGCCTCTTGCTCCTGGTAAATTTGGTTGAGAATTGCTGTTCTCGGTGTGATGTAGAAACACTTTTACCCAAACTGTTTTTTTGACACATTTTCCATTCAGTTCAGATTTCCACACATGGAATTGTCTGACATGTTCTTACTCATTCATCATAATATTCTTCAGACAAGTTATAAACCTCTGGCTCAGTGACAGCAGTGGATGAACATAGGTGGTACATTCTGACATCATGTATCAATAGCTCAGCTAAAATGATAAATGACCTGTGGAGAAGAAAAAAGTGTGTCCGATGAGACCCAGTCATACGTAAAACAGCTACTACTCCAGAAATCCAGTTTGATTTTTACAGTGTCTTTCAGAAGACTGTTCAGCTGCAACAGAAGAAACAACCTCAGTCAATACTTTGTTGAACCACTTGCTGATGTAAATGCTGAAAGGTTAATCCGTTCTTCTTTCTTCCTACCATGCTCCCTCTGACTGGATGGAAAGTTTTCAATTCATGCCTCAAACTCTGAAGTGAACTGAGCCTGGACTTTGATTAGGCCATTTTAACACATTTGATTTAATTCCCTTCTAGCTCTGCTGGTGCATCAGTCTCTGTCTGTTGTCGATTACACCCAACAATAGTTTTCTTGTTCCTGCTGAATAAAACAAAATCCTCACAGCATGATGCTGCCACTACCATGTTTCACTATTGTGATATGCTGTACAGTGTTTCTTCCACACGTAGCATTTTACATAGTAAACATATTTGATCCCATCTGACCAGGGCACTGTCTGATAATGTTTGCTGTGTTAATTTGTTATTTTTATACTTAAAATAAATTACACACAGGTGGACATTTTATTGAAAGATGTTGGTTGGAATGGATTTTATTAAGAGAAATACAAATGCACTGTGCACCTTTCTGATTTCATTTGGGATAGATTTTTAAATCCAAGTTTTTGTTATTTCATAGTTATAAGCTTTGCATTGGCCTTTAGGGATGCACAGTGGTGCAGTTGGTAGAGCTGTTGCCTTGCAGCAAGAAGGTTCTGGGTTCGATTCCCGGCCCCGGTCTTTCTGCATGGAGTTTGCATGTTCTCCCTGTGCATGGTGGGTTCTCTCCGGGTACTCCGGCTTCCTCCCACAGTCCAAAAACATGACTGTCAGGTTAATTGGCCCCTCTAAATTGTGAGTGTGTTTGTGCATGGTTGTTTGTCCTGTGTTGCCCTGCGACAGACTGGTGACCTGTCCAGGTGACCCCGCCTCTCGCCCGGAACGTTGGCTGGGGAGGCACCAGCACATCCCGGCCCCACTAAGGGAAAAAGGGAGTATAGAAAATGGATGGAGGTGGATTATTTAACCTTTTTGCGTCACAGAAAAGTGGTCAGAGTGAGCTTCTCTTTAAATAAGTTAGGCCTCATTTAAAAACATATTTTATCTTGTTTGATTTTATCAGTGTGACTGTGTCCAGGTATATTGAGCAATTAATCTGGACAATGCAGAGCTGCACTGCCTCGCAAAAAGGGTTCAAGGAACAACGTAAACAGTTGCATTCAATGACATATAGGAAATATTAATACCAAGCAGGCAGGCAGGAGACAGACACAAAACCAAGTTCTGAAGGAATGAAAAAACTACAATTAAGAATGAACTTATTATAATAAACAAAACAAATTGGGTGGGATACCTGGATATTATAATACACATAAACAGTAAAATAAATAAACTAATAAATTCCGTGTCTCCACATATAGCAGGTCTTCTTATTTTTCAAATTGGATGTGTCTCTTATTGGAATAAAAAAAAACTTTTTAAATAAAAACACACATATATATATATATATAGTATTAGCCCCCCTTCAGTTATCACCACCAGCCGCCACTGAAGCCAACAATTCAATCTCTGAAGGTTTTTGTTAGAGATGCACAGGATTTTCAATTGAAATCTAAAATGGATTGCTTAGCCATAGTATTTGGTAGTCTAAAATGGATTTCAAGTGTGATATATGCCAAATTTCCATGCCACTAATATATTGGGCTTGTTGGGAGGACATCCACTGTCCTCAGTGATGGGACATGTTATAGGTCAATAAAGGTGCTGGGGAAACTACGACAAAGGAAAAGATAAAGGCAGAAAAAAAATCGGTGTTAAATTCAATCCATATTCTCATCACAATATTCAACAATAAAGATCACACTATCATGTTTTCCTGATGTTGTTCGTCCCTAGTTAGTCTCGGAGGTCATTTCTACTCTTATCAACATCTCCTCCTAATAATATCTTGAAAATCAGAGAGCTGTTGTGCCTGTGTAGAAATATCCTCAATGAAAATGAGTCCCATAGCCATTTTAAAACAGGAGCAGTCACACAGATTAACAGAGCTAAAAAAGAAAAACACTTTTTAAATGCTGAATGAATTTATTCATAAAAATAAATTCCAATTACCATGAGTTTGTAAAAATCAACCAATTCCCTGGCTATTTTATTTTTTCTCCCTTGTAAGTCAAAATTTTCTTTTGGTATGGTGACTATTGGCAGAAAATTAAACAAAATATTCCCTCTCTTTATTCAGACTCACTCTCTCTCTACCCCTCCCCCCTCTTCTCTTGCTTGTATCGAAATGCGTGCAGCGTGAAATTAAAGTCAATGCATTTCTGACTCTGAAATAAATTTGCCCTTCTGATGAGGTTGGAGTTGCTCCAAAGCTTTGCAATGTAACACTCTTTACACTTATTTTCCTTCATGGTAGAATTATCACTGCTTATTATTACTTGGAATACATGACTCTTTCTTCTGGGTATGAAATGTCTTAAACAGCTTGCTGAGCTCTTTCTGAAGTTCATAAAATGTTTCTGTACTTGTATGAAGCCTGTGTCTTGAAGGATCCCTTCTACATAGATCTCTAACCTCACAGTTTAAAGGCCTTTAAATAGTTCTGAATGAAAAATGAAAACTGAGAGGGTAAGTTAAAGATATAACCATTGTGTTACAATCCAATGATTCCCACAGAGTAGAAGTGCACTTTGAAAACCTACTTGTGTGTGAAAGATAGGATCAATGGTAACATAGTAATCAATGTCAAAGTATGTCTTTTCATTTTATCTACTTCAAATCTATAGAAATGTAGAAATCTTGCATCAGACGTTGTGCTGTATGAGATTTCAGTCAATATTTAAAGCTGCAGGTCACTCAGGTCACAATCTCTTATTTGACAGAATCACCTAAAACCACCAGGGATCAGAACAATCAATAGAAACAAGGTGGGAAACATCTTGAAAACATAAAATACAATTAGGTAGAAATTGGACCGAAGTGTATTATTTCAGACAACCAACAGAAATAACTCTCACTGAGGTTGACACATGGTTACCAAAGTATTTTTATTTTAGAGACAATGTAGTAAATGTGAGTTGATTGCAAAAAAACAGCCAAATTGGGCTCTTGCTGATAATGAATGCTGTTCAAGATGGCTGCCATTCACAGGTTAAGCAACAAGAAGGACACAACTGGTGAGCTTTACTCTAAATAAAAAAGAATTAAATCAAGCTTTTGTGCCTTACCAAGGTCACATTGGCAGATATAAAAAGACAATCTGTCCATATTCACAAGTCTTTTGTCCTTTTTTACTTAGAAATAATGACTGAATTGATGTGTGATAATGTAACCACTTGCTGCTGAAACAAAATGGAGACTGGACTAAAAATGTAACCGACAGTACAGTTACATGTAACTGTACATGTAACTGTACTGTCGGTTACATTTTTAGTCCAGTCTCCATTTTCTAACTGTTACATGTTACAAAATGTAACCTTGTGAGGATTTGAGTTTTTGTATGTTTATTTTTGGTTTCTCTTTCCAGTGCGTCTCTGTGTTGTCCTGTTTTCCCCTTGATTATTCCCAGCTGTGTCTTGTTCCTAGAGATTACTTCCTGCCTATTTAAGTCCACCTGTTGTCTCTGTCTGTTGTGGATCCTGTCAGTTGTCCTATGTCCTGTCAATTAGTAGTTTGTCTGTCAGTCATCAAGTCCTGAGTCGGCGTAGCTCTTGTTGTTCAGTCGTTTTGTTGAACAGTTGCTACCAGTGGCTAGCCTAGCTTCCACTCACTGTGCTGCCTGTTGTTCTTGGACTGTTTTAGCAGTTTTGTACTGGTACAGAAAATCCTTCTCCTTCATTTCAACCTGGGTGTCGCTGCGTTCTCCCTCACCACAACAACCACACATCATGACAATTGCATTACATTGCATGTGTAACCGAGTGGTTTATTAGTAGAAACAGTGTTTACATGAAGTGGCTGTAAATTCCCACCCTTGTTGCGGCCTTGAACATATCTACGCCCCGTTGCCCCACCTTCACTTTCGGTTCACAGCGTTGTCAGGTTAATTAGTGTATATAGGCACCGGGTGTACCCACCAAGCTATGAGTGTTGGCCCGTTGTGTGCAGCTGGATCTGTCAGATGAGTGCTGGCGCCATGCTTGTCGGGCTGCTGCGCCAGGGTCGGATCATGCAAATCTGCTGCTGGGAGCATCTCAGTGGTTTTCACTGCAGCGTCTAAATATACATGTTTGTGTGGCTCATTAAGGTATCAGTTTTTCATTTGCCCTTATATGGATTTATTATTGTCGGCAGACATTTTATTGTCATTTGGGGTATTTCAGATGGTTGCTGCTGCTTATTATGCTCTCACATAGGTGCATTATTTGTTTTGTAGTCTTGGATGGTCTGGATTAATTGGCTAGAAGCTCTAGATCTGGAGCTGAAGCGCAGGCGCCACAGAACCATTAGAACATATTTCTTTTTTTTTTTATCTTTATCTTATGAATTAGCTGATTTGGCATCGCTTTAATAAGTCTGCGTTCACGCAATGTGAGACTTGCTTTTCTTTTGTTTAACCTTATTGTGTGTTAATAGGTTGTGTTGTTACTCACTTGGTTTGCAGCTGTTTTTTTAAGTCTCAAATTGTTTCTAGTGGGATTCTCTGCTTTATTGGGTTTTGAATTAGAGTGATAAAGATTATTTTTAATATTGTAAAAAATGTCTAAGATATATTTTGTATACTATTTCTGTTTAATCTTTTCAAGCCAGACCTACCTGTGTACTTTTAAATGGGAGACCCTAGGCCACTTGATATTAATCAACTGATATTAATCAGTTGGCTTTAGGATCACATACTCTGCCACGTGGGCCTAAAGGACTCTCCCCCATGTTACACCTGTAATGTTACATTAAATGGTACACTATGATAGTGTATGTACCATGTAATGTTATGGTTCACTACACCCTAGGGTCCTACCACCGTAGGGTGATAAGAGTCATTTTATTTGCTGTTTAAAACAGACTGTTTTTTCAAAAAACAAAGGGAGATAAAAAAAAAATACTCAGTAAAGTCAGATTTTTATTTTATTTTTTTGAATGGCAGCCTTTTAAATATAATACAAGAGAATATAAGGGAATATCAGCAGCCAGGTTTATTCATGACTTTGTCCACTGCAGTCCTTTGGGTTTCCTTAATGTTCCACAGACAAATGGCTGACACTGAAACCTCTTTAGTCTCATCTTATTCAGACAAGCTGCCAATGGGTGATCTTGAAAAGCTGGAGAGAAAACCATGGCTAAAAATCTGAGATTATTTTGCTTTAAATCTTCAGTGAGTGTAGCTCACAGAGCAACCCTCTGGCATTACGGGGTGATTATTCATTCACCGGTCCATTTCTCTCCTGGCTGAGGCTGCTCCCAGCCCAGGCATATTAATCAACTGCAGCTCTAATTGACTGATTAAGTCATGTCTCCTCGTGCCAAAATGGCTGGCCGACTCATTAAACCATGACATATATATTCTAGGAGCCAAATGTCTGATTGCAAACTAATTTTACTGACCTTTATGGACACCATAACAGTTCTTTCCTCTGTTTTCGTGGTTTAATGTTATGGTAATAAGGATCAGGTGTGTTCGGGCATTTGGAATGAAGTGAATGCTTTTTTCCATATCTTGTCACTTTACAACCGCAAAGTTGATACATCTCCATAAAGTAGTGCAACATATGAAATAAAAAAAGAACAAACAAAGTTTAGCAGATGCTAATATTAAAGTATGGCGATTAGCATTTAGGAGTAATAGACTATTGTCAGACGATCTAATGGTACGGCCCAGGAAGGGTTATGGTTACATTTAAAATGCATGAAACAGAGAAATTGTCCGAAAAGTGATTTGTATTCAAGTTTGAGAAGTTATTTTCAATGTAAACAAAAACAGATCTGTTACCAATTAATGAACTGGTTCAATATTTTAATACAGACTTCAAAAGATTGATGATCAGATGTTCCAAAACATGTCCATATACTAATATTGATCCGACCCAAAGAGAAGAAGTCCAATTGAGTTAAACCATTAATCAGATCAAGAGTCAAAGACTTGATCAAGTCTTTAGGAGTCTTCCCTGTTTAAGCCTCCTACCAGACAGAAGAAAGTTCAATGGACCTACCTCCAACCTGTCTTTTACTTTTGTAGTATTAGGCAATATCAAAGTCATGAATACTGTCATAGGATTTTTTTAGAAATCAAAAATTACTTTATGTGACTTGATATTGACAATCTGTAGGTACATGATTCATTTAATTGTTTGCCATAATATAAATAGAGAGAGAGATGATGCGCACTGAGGTCTGAATTTGAATAAAAAAGATTTTATGCAAGCAGACATTTGGTGTGATGTCATGACGTTTTGTACAAATGTTAAGTAAAAATTTTCAGGGGTACAGAAATCTACTCTGTTTATTGTTATTTTGTTTATTGTTTGCTGTCTTTTCATTTTTGTGTGTTATTGTTTATTGTTGTTTTTTGTTATTTTTTTGTCTATTGTTGTTTACAGTTGCTGTTTACTGTTATTTTTGGTTGTTGGTAATATTTGTTTATTGTTGTTTACTATTGCTGTTTATTGTAGTGTTGTTGATTATTATTCTTGTTTATTGTCTGTTTGTTATTGTGTGTTGCCTATTGGTTTATTGTTGTTTTATTGTAATTGTTGTGTCTTGTTTAGTTTTGCTGTTGTTGTGTTTGTTACTGGTTGTGGTGGTTGTTGGTTATATTTTATTATAATTTTTATTAGTTGGAGTAGTAGTAAGTAAGAGTAGTAGTGGTAAAAAGTAGTGAGGAGCAAAAATGGCCGCTGGTGTTTGTAATTAGTATTTTACCTGTTTGTTTCAGAGCAGGTCTTTTCCTGTGGGACACTCTGCCAGACACACAGTCATGGAAGCAGCAATGCATTCAACACACGCAGGCTGTCGCCCTGTCCCTCGGCTCCGATCCCACAGACTCACACCAAAACCTCAACTGATCAATATTGAAAGACAGAGCGGTCAAGTAGCAATTCAGCCAAACGGCAAACAAATAGGCGGCCTGACCACTGCACCTCCTGCAGCTGTGAGAAACATCAGAACGCGGTATTAGCCAGTGCTGCTAATGAGCTATTATAACAGTGACCTTGGGGACAAACTCATTACCAGGTGACAATGGATGGCAGACAGAAGCGAGGTTCATTAACATTTATTAGCAACACCTTTACTGCAGCCCACCAGGGGTCCTGTGTCTGTGTGTGATTGAAAGCACCAGATGTAGCACTGGAAATATTGAGACCATTACAGTCCTGTAAAGAGTTATTAGTTGCTTCAAACATCTTCAATTAGAATTATTATGTGTTTTAAAATACCAAAACGTTTGGGCAAGTCCATTTAGCCTCACAGAATCTGGCTCTGGGAGAAAGGCTCATTACCACCAGCCCACATTTTTGAGAATGGACAGTCCAGTCATCCATCTGTTCAGACTAATCAATCAAATACCCATCGATCAAACTCCTTCCTTCTCTCTACTCTCTCTTTTTCATTAGCTTCAGAAAGAAATGTAGAAACTTTTGCTGCAAGACAAACACTGGAGCAATCTGAGAGCACTTACCAAACGTTTCAAAAATGTTAATTAAAAAATGAAGAGAGGTAATCTAGAGAAACAAGTGCATGAAAGCTAGGTACTGAGCAAAGAGAGAGCGGTGCAGACCTACAGTTGGTGTCCAGCACTGGTCATTTGGGATATGCTTGTCTTTCAGCTGCTTATGTTGAAGGGCTGATAATGAGAACCATACTAAGCTGGTAGAGCACTTACTGTCCATTACATTCCCAGTTCTAGCAGAATAACATTTTAAATTACAGATCTGTGACAGAATGAAAATAATTTTCTTTCTCCTCTATCACTTCCTGAACAGCAGGAAATTTGCCCTCACCCCCATCGTGAACAACTTTTTCTGTCAGACCTCCTACTCACAACAAAAAAAATAAGCACAAATAAGTCAACGTTGCTTCTGTTTAAATAATTGACAAATTCACACCAGATGCCATGAATAAGCCAAATTCAGCAAAATTAGTCCACAGATAAAGTTGTGTGTATGATGTTTTGATATTAAATAAAATTAACTTTTTAGAGGTTTACATCATGCTATAATGTTATTTCGCATGCCTGGACGGTTGCCTTGCTTTTTTCAGGGATGTGTGAGAAATCCTTGAATCTCTACAAAGATCCTTCTTGGAGCTTCAGTTTATGGCCAAGCTTCCGCCTCACAGAGAAGCGTTCCCCAAGAATCCCTCACTCAGCTCCTCAAGACTAGCATCAGCAGCAATCAGACACCTGGTAAAACTGTGTCTGCTGATTTTATTATGTAAGCGACTTCTCAGACCAAAGCTCCTAAGAAGAGTTGTATGTTCTTCCACTGAAATGGCTGACTAAAGTTGACATTTTGTTTTCACGTAGTTCACCTTCAAGTCACCATCCATTTCTTATAAACACATATGAAAACAGAAAAAAATTACTTAAAATGCTGATGAAGCAAAAAAAGAAAAAGTTATGAAAATAAATTGAAAGCTTTAAAGCAGAGGGGGACATCTTCCATGTTCAAGTGGGCCACTGCTGACAAACACAACAAATTGTTTTTAAAACACAAAAGGACTGAGACAAATCCAGCATCAGTAAATTATTACTTCAACTTTTGCTCACTGAGAAACAGAAAAGTGTCACAGTAGATGAAATATTTAGAAAAAACAAGACAAACAAACAAAAACAACAAATAACCAAAAGTTGCCAGGTGAATATCATCATTACTTCTCTTCACAAGGAGAGAGATAAAACTAAAAACACCACATTACCACTTTCCATTGGCTGACTGGAAGGGAACCTCAGTAAATCTATGTTGGATTTAATGGAAATGACACAGGGGAGTTTGGAAGCACCCAACAGGAGAGCAAGAGCAAACATGAAACCATATTTTCTGTAGTATCCCAGAAAATATACTGCTATTTTCAAAGGATAATATTGCAGTGCATTTTAAACCCAGCAACACTTTCAGGCAGAGAATGGCTCATCCAAAGGATAAAACACCCAAACTGGAGCTCAGCGGTGTGGCAATGTTCATCTCTACATTGGGGAAGCTGACCAGCAGCTACACAAAGTGCTGGTCCAACACAGAGCAGCAAACTAAAATCAAGTCAAGAATCACTTCATTTACAGCTAAAGGACAAGTTATGCTCATTTGAACATTTTGGAAAATGAAGCTAAATGGAGTGTGAGAGAAATATAAGAACGGATTTACATTAAATATAAAAAAAACAGCAATAAGCCGATTTCACTTTTTTCACCTTTTATGTTACAACCTTCCTCCAAATTGTAATAAATTCATCTTTTCCCTCAAATTTTCACACGAATACCCTATTATGGCAACGTGAGAAAAGAATTTGTGGCTGTTTTGCAATTTAAAAAAACTTCGAATACCAAAAAAATAATAACACGTTGCCCTTTGTTGATGAAGCTCATCTTTGGATGACAACTTCTGAGGAACAAGCTGGTATGTCATTCTGGGTGGCATTAAATTGGAATGCAGTTAAAAAAAAGCAAAGAACCTTGGAGCTATATTTGTCCAGATATGCCATTTATTAAGCACATTTCTAGGGGTCTCATCGGTTATCCCCGAAATAGAACAATTCCAAGCATTTGTTTCAGTCCAAAGTCTGTCATACTTTACTATGAGGAAGTCCAAAAAAGATATGAGTTGTTCTGAAAAATATTATTCAGTGGGTTGAGAAATTTTGAGTTGAGTAGTTCTTGGTTTTCATTTTGCATATAAGTTCTACTTAAATATTTTATCTGCTCATGTGCAAATTGAACTTTGCAAAAGACTAAAATATTTGCCAAAAAATCCCTGTCACTTGTAGGTGCCACCATAGTCTTGCTGCTTTCATGATGCTTATTCCACACATTTTTTTCTTTTGTTGTTGCTCATCTTTTGCGTCTGTCTACTCTGTTTCCCATAATGGAGTGCTTTTCTCTTTATGTGGTCAGACGTCAAGCTTCGCTGCATGCCAACGGCCTTCCTTTTGAATGTTGTTTCTATTGCTGTACCGTCACAGATCACTAGCCAGAGACTAGAATGGCACCAGAGGAGTCTCCACTCAGACATTTCCTGATGATGCTCATTGAAAGGGTGATTTTCTGCTTGTCTGGAACAATAAGACATCCACATATATAAATTTCTAGAGCAAAATTGAACCCACTGGAACATGATTTAATGCTGGATGTATGTCACATTTGCTGATTAGGACAGACAGATTTTGTGATGACATTTAAAAAGAACACTTTAATGTTAATTTTGAATTTCTACCCATTGCAAATTTCACAACTTTATTACCTGAAACTTTGTAAATTTGACTTTAAACTCCATGTTATCAAGCTTGAGTGAATCCTTTAAAATAACATGACAAAAGCTGTTTCCTACACTAAGATAACAGCTTCACAGCTCTATGTATCTGAGAAGGTCAGAAAAACCCTGGCTCGTCCAAAGAAGATGCTGGCTTCAACAATATGCAATGCGTCATGGTTCTCAGAAGAAATATTACCATTACAGTTGTTAATATTGTGTGAATTTTTAAATTGTTTTGTTGTAAATGCATTATGACACTTACATTTACAAGACGATGTGGCTTAGTTGGTCAAAGTGTCTGTAAACAGGAGATCCTTGGCTCCTTAAGTCAAACGTATGGATGAAATCTTGAGAAAAGGGGCAGATCAGTAGAGGACTTTAGTCCTGGTCACTGTGCCTTTCATTTTGTATTTCTAAACATCTGCATTACATCCTGCCATGCTTGAGCAAGTGCTGCAGGTTTCATCAAAATCCCAGCACAAAGCAATGTATAACAGAAAGCCAGCACCTAGACAAGGATCTGTCTCTGAGAAGGTCCTGGCTTGTATCTAAGATTCTGGATTCTACAACATGTAGTGTTTTACAAGAAATTTTACCGTTGCTGCTTATATTCAATGGTTGTTTTCTATGTGTGCTGACATTTAGAGTCATGATCATTTCAGCATTTACAAGGCGCTGTGGCTTAGTGAAGGAACCTGTCTAGTAAACAGGAGCTCCTGGGTTCAAATCCCAGCAGTGCCTTTGTCTAAATAAATCTGTTTAAATGCGGGATGTGTGCCATATTTCTTTTAGCTATGTGACATATGAGGAGATTTAAAACAAATAGTTTAACAATAGGTGTACTTTAATCAAGATCACAGCACAGCCCTGACAGCAAACCCAGGGCCGTAACGCAGAACCCGGAGGCTGGGGCAGGGAGGACTGGGGGCTGTCAGAAGCTGCTGAAAGGAACTAAAAAATTACTTTTAATGTAACTTAGTTAGTTTCCCAATCAAGTAGTCAGTTATCTAACTAAGTTACTTTTTCAGAGTAATCAGTAATCCAATTAAAGTTACTTTTTCAAAGTAACTATGCCATCACTGTTTATAACACAATTGATTGCAATTGTGAACAAACATATCAGGTCAAAATTAAATACAAGAACATTTTTCTTCCCTGCCTATGTCACCTTTAATTTTAACTATAGTAAACCTTCTGTTTGAGTTGTGATGCTTTTGCTTTGAAGGAACAATTTAACTGTTAATGTAAATGCAGCTCAATAACAATCAAAAGACAGGCCACAAGCAGTAAAACAGATTATTAAGTCAAAGGAACAGCTGAGCCTTGAACATAGGATCTCCTGTTTACTACACAGATGCTTTGACCAATCAAGCCACAGCGCCTTACACAGTCATACACAGGTCCTTTTCATGCTACATCCACAAACATATGTATTTCATTTGGAAATAAACCCAAAGTAGTGCATTATTGTGAAGTGAAGAAATTGGTGGACTTGCACAGGCAAGTCCACAGGCTATATGTCAGGCTGAGCCTGGTTTGGTGTTTGTGAAACATCAAATCTGGAAGAGCTGATGGCGCTATGTCAAGTTTGGCTTTTTCTCCTATCCTGGATTTCTGAATCTGGCTTTTGTGAAACCATCCTCAAGTCTTTTTCTTCTTCTTCTTCTTCTTCTTTTGAGTGTATTGGCAGATTACAACCTTGGTGTATTGCTGCAGCAACCAAACTGAATGTAATCCACAAGTTTAACTCATCCTATCTCGTCAATACCAATATATGATAATAAAAAATAAATTAAATTGTCTCAGCTAACTTTGCGTCCTTTAAATACTTCATGAGCGCTTTAATTACACAATGTGACTGAGACATCCCTAATATATTATGGTTACTGAAATGCCTGTTACCCTCTCCATTGCATTGTATAGAAGCATGTTCAACTCCTTCTATTTCTCCACCATGTGGCCATGATGGATGCTTCCCTAAAACATTTAAACCACTATTTAGACTTGTGTGCCCATTCCTCAGCCTAGTTATCCTTACTCCTTACATTGCTTCTTTTTGTATTCAAGCCTTTGCCTCCCCTCTATATTCCAGCTTTAATAATTGTTTTTATATCTGTTCTACTTGATGGGGCCATAAGTTTAATTTCATTTGCCTTGACTGCTTCTCTAGCCAACCTATCTGCTTTTTCATTATGCTTGATTCCTTTTGATGCCAGTTGGACTGATTTTTCTTTGTTGTTGTTTTATGCTATAAATAAAATAACCATCCATCCATCCATCCATCCATCCATCCATCCATCCATCCATCCATCCATCCATCCATCCATCCATCCATCCATCCATCCATCTTCCGCTTATCCGGGGTCGGGTTTCGGAGGCAGCAGCTTAAGAAGGGAGGCCCAGACTTCCCTCTCCCCAGCCATTTGTTCCAGCTCCTTCGGGGGAATCCCGAGGTGTTCCCAGGCCAGCCGAGAGACATAGTCCCTCCAGCGTGTCCTGGGTCTTCCCGGGGCCTCCTCCCGGTGGGACGTGCCGGAACACCTCACCAGGGAGGCGTCCAGGACGCATCCTGACCAGATGCCCGAGCCACCTCAACTGGCTCCTCTTGATGCGGAGAAGCAGCGGCTCTTCTCTGAGTCCCTCCCGGATGGCAGAGCTTCTCACCCTATCTCTAAGGGAGAGCCCAGCCACCCTGCGGAGAAAACCCATTTCGGCCGCTTGTATCCGGGACCTCGTTCTTTCGGTCATGACCCAAAGCTCATGACCATAGATGAGGGTAGGAACGTAGATCGACTGGTAAATTGAGAGCTTCGCTTTTTGGCTCAGCTCTCTCTTCACCACGACGGACCGGTACAGCGCCCGCTTCACTGCAGAGGCTGCACCAATCCGCCTGTCGATCTCCCGCTCCCTTCTTCCCTCATTTGTGAACAAGATCCCGAGATACTTAAACTCCTCCACTTGAGACAGGACACCCCCCCCGACCCGGAGAAGGCACTCCACCCTTTTCCCGCTCAAGACCATGACCTCGGATTTGGAGGCACTGATTCTCATCCCGGCCGCTTCACACTCGGCTGCGAACCGCTCCAGTGAGAGCTGCAGATCACGCTCTGATGAAGCCAACAGGACCACATCATCCGCAAAAAGCAGAGATGCGATCCTAAGGCCACCAAGAATAAAGCAATAAAATAACTAACTTCCTCTAAAGGATCTTGATGACTTGGTGATTTTCCACTTTCCTCTCAGCAATTGTTGAGAGGATAATTATTAAAACCTTTAGCTCGTTGTCTCCTCTTCCCTTCCCGGGTCAAGGGTTCCCCGCATGTAAGGGTGAAAACACATACACACAATCCACTGTTCTACTTCAAACATATCCAGAGTTTATTCAGACAATCAAATGCATAAAATCACACCAACAGCTCACCAGAATCATCAGAAACTCAAACCCACAAGACAAAAATCAATTACCTGCAATAAGAAGAAAAATGGACAAATACACAGACAAATAATATGGAGACGCGATGCGTCGCTGAAACTTTTATAGGAAGGTGTGTTCTCTTCTCTAATGTATGCAGTCTGGGAGGGTTCCTATTTGCCCATCTACAGGAAGTTTCACATTTCAAAGGGAAGATGTTCTAAATGATTTTATGACTACTCTTGGAGGCTTGGTGGGGTCCTGAGAAAAAGCAGCATTTCACACATCTGTGTGAGATCCTAGAATCTCTCCAGATGTCCACACAAGAAAGGACCCCAACTCTTGTATGGGTTCAGGAAAAGGTTATCTTCACACAGACCTTTGCTGTAAACTAAGAGTGACAGGGAGCCTGGTGGAGCAGAGTTCTCCTCTAACCAGGAATATCAAAAAGGCTGATTTGGATATAAGAACTGACACAATTATCTTCTACTGATCAGATTATGCTGATTGAGCCATGAATATAAATCTAACTAAAATTGAGTCCTACTCAAGATAATGTTGATCTGTCTGATATTTAAACATGTGCTTAAAGTTAAAACTAGCATAATAGAATTATTATTTCCAACACAAGACATTGACTTAATTAATTTACTGGGTTTACAACTTTTCCTACAGAGGAACCACAAAATGAAGTTTATTCGCAGCACTTTACGACATAGAAAGCAGTTTACGACCAAATGTGACGAGACAGTGGCGCTTTACGGCAGGCATGTTTCAGTTGGTAGCTTGTTGTTAGCTGGAAAGCTAGTCGTGCAGAATTTCAAATTGAAACGCAGTTATATTACGATACAGGGACGCAACCAGGGAACAATGGATGTTGGAGAGCTTCTTAACTATCAGGTATTCACTCTTGTTTTTATAGCGAATGAATTTTTGTTTAGTGACCGTTTATTGACCACTTGAACTGTTTGCAGGTGACGGCTTTGCAGTAACAAACCAGAGAGCAGACTACTATTTAGAATAGTTATTTACGTCCTTTTCTTTATATATAATCTGTAAATGTCTAATATTAAAAGCCAAATCGGCTATGCATTAGTTTAATTGTTCCTAATCAAAATTAACGTTACAATCAGCTTATTAGCTTGAAGGTTTTGCTGTAATAAAGAGGTTAAAAAGTAGAAGTTTTCGCTCATAACGAAAGCCAACGGCAGACAACTTAATTAGATTCACCTGGCTCTATTTATCACCTCGTGTTTTTTTGTGTAATCTCGACAAATATACATAATTGTATAGTGTTAGTCCACTCCTAATATGTTACAGTCTTTCTTCCAACTCTGTGGCGTAGTCTTTACAGACTTCTCTCTGTGAGTGAGTTTCAAAGCAAACCCAGGCTGTTTGACGGTGTTTCTCCCTTCGCTTTGACTTTTTACATGTGACTGATAAATACATCAGAACACGAAGCTGAAGTTGGTTTCCGACTCGGAAAATGGCTGAAGGGCGATTCCACCTAATTTTCACTACCTTCCGCATCTTTAATCTACTCCAGTTAGAAAACTACAACATGTAGACCAGGGGTGGGCAACTCCAGGCCTGGAGAGCCGCTGTCCTGCAACCTTTAGATGGGTCTCTACTTCAACACACCTGAATCAAATAATGAGGTCTTTAGCAGGACTCTGGAGAACCTGACTGCACCTAGGAGGAGATTCAGCTGTTTGATTGAAGTGTATTGGACCAGGGAGACAGAGAAGAGTTGCAGGACAGCGGCTCTCCAGGCCTGGAGTTGCTCACCCCTGACCTAGACGCTTCAAATCTGGACTGGATTATTCTGCTCTTATAGCAGAATATTTAGAAGCATGTTTGGGATTTGTGAAACTTTTTTCTGATTTGTGAAACGTCAATAAAGGGCCATTTGTGCCCTTCTTAAAATCTTGGTTATTCTATAATTGCTCTAATTTTATAACTACAAGTAGTAGAATATCCCTGTCAATTCACATCTCGTTTGACAGAAGAATATTTGTCATTTTCTATAGTGTATTTGCAATGTAAACCAGATGGAAAAAGACATTGGTTTTTAATAAAGGCCCAGTCTGACTTCTGATGCCAATATGTGGATCAACCAACATTGGCCGGTAAAAATGTTACTTGCAGATATATTGTGGATCCCTAATAAAAATACTTTAGTAGCAAGAGAAAACGTGTTACAAAATTGTTGGCTTACATGTACAAGATAGAAGTAAACTGAGAGAAAAAGTCAATGTGCTGCATAAATAAAACTGAAGTTTTCTCTCACAGTACTGTTTTGTGACAAGGTGCTATTTTCTGCAGCTGTGAGTGTTCATATTGATGTCTGATTAGTTGTCTACATATGATCCAGTTTTTATGTTGAGTGGGGTTTAAAGGCATTATTTATTATGAAAAACTTGAAGAAGACTTGGGTGCTGTGGTGGCGCAGGAGCAGCAACGCACAACCCCCGTATTGAGACATTAGTCCTCATGCCGGTGGTTGCAGGTACGATTCCCGGGTTATATTTGCCGCATGTCTTCCCTCTCTCTCATTACCCTCTTTCCTGTCAAACTACTTTCAAATAAAGGCCACTAGAGCCAACAAGACCTTTAAAAGAAAAACTTGAAGACAATATGCCGAACACTAGGATCTAATAGAGAATCTGTGGGGGGGAATAAACATTAGGGTGATGACCTGGAGGTCTTCCAGTCTCAGAAGACTTGCACCTTGGCCTGTTGTAATAATCAATATTTTAATTATTCAGTTGATTGCTTGATGAATTAAAATAAACTCAATAATTTCCATTTGCCTGATTTATTGTTTTTCTCTTCTCCTGTTTAACCAAATATTGGATGACAGGAAGTCTTCAGTCTGGTGCTTTGGTCTTAACTATCCCTTTTTTTGAAGGCCCGTTTTGTTATACATATTTATGTTATACATATACCTATTTTAAATTGTTATTCAAACAATAATGATTATCATTTTACTTGTTGTTTATTTATTTTGGATATTCAAAATGTCTTCCAGTTCCAATGTTAAATGTTCATTAGAATTTTAAGTTTATGGATCTTTCAGAATGTGTTCTTGCACCATTATGCCATTATGTTACTAGAAAATGATCTCAAAACAACATTATTGTTTATTGCAATAATTTCAGTGAAAATTTATCGTCCAGTAAGAAGTGGTATCGGGTCAGGTCTATTTGGAGCTCATCATAAAAGTTAGTTGGAGACATGCGAAAGACTTGTCTGCAATAAGAAGTGATTGGATGCCAATAATGGGATTCCAGTGAGAAAGAAACATCTTAATAGCATAAAATAATAAATGTAACTTTTAATTTTGTTCTCCTTCAGCCTGACAGAGGAGCCAAGCGCCCGAGGGGAGAGGATGGGGGAGCTGCAGGAGGAGACGACAACTCCAGAGGAGGGAAGCAGCAGAAAGGTGTGGGAACGAGGGAGTCAACCAGGTTCAGGGAGGTGGGAGCAGGAGAGGGAGGAGCTGAAATGAAAGAAACCGAAGAGACAACTGGAGACAGGAAGATGATCTTAGAGAAACTGATGGACCAGGATGGGGAAGAACCAGAGGTGAGCAAAATTACTATTTCAGTATTACAAATATTACTATTATTTGACATAAAATTTATATGTAAAGCAAACTGAAGCAACCCATCTGTTGCAGTATGCATTTAATGCACCAGACATAAAAAATAAGTTTTGTCATCATCAAACCTGTTAGGGTTAAGAAAAAAATTTCTGATTAATATGCAATTGATTGGTGCATCATTAGTTTGAAGTAATTTCACATTTCTGGCATTTTCTTGTTTTTCGTCGTCTGCTTTTCTCCATCACACCAAACACAGATATTGTGTGATTGTAATAATTGTCCTGGTGAAACACAATAACTACTTATGATTAAGTACTCACATGGCGTAAACTGTGTAATTTTGAATGACTCTACTTTCTCAAGTCATTTCTCCAGCAGGCCTGTCACAATAACATCGAGCTCATTTAATTTATCGTCATTATCGTCTCTCCCTGCATGTTTCCATGACACTGGATGAGAAAGCTCAACTCCTGCTCTCCACTGACCCTCCCTTCCTCATTTCTTTAGCCTAATGCCCAGATCACACTACATGATCTCAGAACTGTCGGCTGATTGTCGCCCATTTTCAAAACCTGAGACCAACACCAGCCCATCGTGGCCTGTGGTGTCCAACAATGGGCACAAGATAATGGCTACAAGTCATTTTAAAACCAGCATTAATCAACGTTTTACTACAATCTACCTGCAGTGCATGTGGCTGGTGTCAGTAAAGTCCTGACTGAATGAATATCATCAGAACCTGTTTATGTCACGTTAACGATGAACAGCTGGGAAGTTACCGGGTTTATCAACTGCAGTAGCAGTTTGGCTCCAGCTCCTCTCCTGGTCATTTCTCTGGATATTCTTTGCACCAAATGTTGAATAAACATTAATGTTGTTTCCACATATTATCTCCGATGTCCGCTGCTCTCCGGGTTGCACCGTCAGCTGTTTGGGAATCCCCTCCTAATTTCCCCTCAGAAAGCGTGAAGATTAATCGGAGCGTTCTGATTGGCTACCTGTCACATTCAGCAGGCTGCGTTCTGATTGGCTACCTGTCACATTCACAGGCTGCGTTCTGATTGGCTACCTGTCACATTCAGCAGGCTGCGTTCTGATTGGCTACCTGTCACAGGCTGCGTTCTCGCTCCCTGTGGGGAAACCCCGTAGATCGGAGCGGCCACGAGGTTCTACCGACTGGACCCGATCATTCACCACACACTACAGGACGATCGGTTACGAAGTCGCAGCTACAATGTTAGAACATTTAACGTTGTAAGATTGTCATAAATCATGTTGTGTGAACTGGGCTGAAGGGAGGAGGGAACTATTGCATCAGGTGGTCGATATGCCATCTTCTCTATTTAAAAAGTGCGCTTTTTGTTAACGTAGACTGAGAGTTCATTTTATTTTTGTTTTTGGTTCTTTGTTCACCAGTTCCAGTATTAAATGTTCATTTGAAAATAACCTGTATCTATTTTTGGCAGGATATGGCTGCATTATTATGTCATTTTTATTAAATCAGTGTGAAAAGGTCTTCAGACAATATTATCGTTTATCGCAATAATTTTTAGATTTTTTTAATTTTAAATTTGTTATTGTGACAGGCCTACTTCCTCATCTTTTTAAGTGGGAGACACTTTTAAGTGGCACAATCGGTGACTGACTAAATACTTTTTCCCCCACTGCATCTACTTATTGTAGGTTTCCTACTGAGTCTGGAAAAATATTGATTTTAAAGTATTTTCCTCAATCTCGAATAAATATAAAGAAGAGAATGTATTTTTAAACTTCTTTCTTTGCCGTATTTTCCTAGTTGGTGTGTTCGTCTGTCAGCCCACTCCTTTATCCACCTGCATTCAGTCCATCCTTCTTTAATGTCTGTTTATGTAATACCTGACCTCTTTACAAATTTCTGCTGTAAACTCTTAGTTAACTTTAGTATTTATGACTTTTAAAATAGGTCCAAAATAGGCTGAGCGCTCTGGAAAAATCTGCAGTTTACTCATAAAAAATGCATAGAAAGCCACAGGTTTGGAGATATACCTGTTGTTTAATTTATCTATTTTAAATAAAAAATTGTGTCTGTGTGAAACACTGAACAGTACCGCTATTTTATTTGCAATCCAATCCAACTTTTCTAGCTTTTTCCATGCTTCAGTGTGGCTCATTTTTCAGGCGAGACCTAAAAAGTTACTGAAACAACCACAAGGAAAAGGAAACGGTTCAGCCAGGAGAGGCTCTGGTGTCACCGATGCCATCATCATGTGTAGGACATTTGAAAACTGCCACCTCTATAATTAGGTTTCTATAATCCCACTCTGCAGCCTTTTCAAAGATTCCCACTGTCAAGAGGTACTCAGAGCCAAGAGCCGCATTGTTCCATAATGTCAGCCAGTTGAAATGTCCTAACTGGTCATTATCTGCCCAACAATTTATGGCTTTTAAGCCATCAGGAGGTTAAATGGATTCCCTTTTCAGTGAAATATCCCCCAGATTGGGTTAAAAAAAACCTGTGCTCCTCTCACATAATTAAGGTCACCCTGATGGCAGCTTTGCTATTGCAACAGCTGCTTCAATAAAAGCCTTTTTTTTTCTCTTTCCCTCCATGGTCCTTTTTTCCTCTTTTCTTTCTCACTCCTGCACTAATCAAACAGGCAGAGCCAGTTGACGAGAGCTCAGTGAAGAAAATGATCTTGACCTTTGAGAAAAGGTCGTACAAAAACCAGGAACTGAGGATTAAGTTTCCAGACAATCCAGAGAAGTAAGACCATCACTAATGGCGCATTTTGGTTCACTTCACTGTCACACACTTTGTTTCTTTGCAAGTTAATGTGTGATATGATCCATTTGGACAGAATCAAGAGTCTGGTAGCACATTTTCCTTTTGTTTTTGATCAGGTTTATGGAGTCAGAGCTGGACCTGAACGATATCATCCAGGAAATGCATGTGATTGCAACGATGCCGGATCTCTACCACCTGCTGGTAGAGCTTAACGCCGTCCACTCGCTGCTGGGCCTCCTGAGCCATGAAAACACTGATATCCTTCTGAATAGCTATTGAAGAAGACCTCAGTATTTATCGTCTTCTTCCCAGGTCGTTAAGCTCCATTGATTTCTGAAGGAACTGATGCAATTTGTCTGTCACAGTTACAGTCCCAGCTGTTATCTCTAAGCTTTTTACAAATCAGGATACAAGAGATTTACATTGACATTTGCGATTTAATGAAATTTAACATATCACAATTAGGGCCACTGTTATTGGTCTATTGACAGATTCTACAGAATTTTCATGTAAGCACTTAAGCTAATTTTATATAAAACACATAAAAAAATACAAATAAATATTTTTTTAAATAAAATAAACATTGTCTAAAATGCAACGACATAGCATTCCTTTAGTGAATGCTTGGTCATTTGTAGGAACGGATGCATCCACAGCAGAAAATGAAACCAGATGAAGAATAAGAATGGAAGAAGCTATTTAAAAGGATACTGTATTTTAAACAGCATTTTCAGTTTGTTTAAGGCAAGAGAGAGAGCGATGGCAGATAACAGGAAGGCTGAACAAAGTAAAGCAGAGTTGTTCTGTTTTATCCTTTTGGGCTTTCAACCAGGTAATCTTGGATTTGGAAATACTCGAAGCCTTTGGGAAAGCTCTTCATGCTAACAATTCATATCAGAAAGAAAATACACATTGGGTTTGATGACTTTAGATTGCCACTTGCTGTAAATATGCCAACGGCTATCCTAAAATGCCAAAGCTAGTTTAAATGGTCACATCAAGTGATGTAGCCTTTTCTCATAATAATAATAATTAGTGAACGCTAACAGCAACAAGGCTTGGGAAAAAAAACCCTTAATGCAGTTCTTATTTCTTCTTCTTCTTAAAGAGTAAAATCAATGCATCCCTAGTTTATGGAGTCATAAGATTTCTTGTACAGTCAAAGCAATTCCTGGACAAACCTGTTTGTGAAGCAGGATTTGAGTGAATCAGCTCCACTTTTGGTGAAAATCAAAGCTAGCATACAGGTGCAAACTCCTCATTCCAACTGTCATGCAATGAAATGAAGGAATGATTATTTCAGCTTGAGGTGCCGCCACCAGGCCTGAATACCATGCAGCTAAAGTCATCTATATATGCGAGACCGTCTAATCGACACCTAAAGCCTGGCTTGAAAATGATCTTGAAACAGAATAATGAGAATAAGTGCGTGTGGCTGTAAAGGAAAAGAGTCGAGATGCTGCTGTGGCCCAGTTCAAATCCAAGCCAAAGACCAATTAAAATACTGCCTGAGAAACCTTCAGACATCAGAGATGTGATGAGGGAGTCAAATGTTCTTAAACATCTGAAGGACTTAAAAAAGATGGACTCTTAAACTTATTGGTTTGTAGACAAATAATCGTGTAGCAGCTAGTGTTGCAAAATGTGCCTAATGGTAGTCTCAAGACATTTTTTCTTTCTGAAATTACTAGGAATCTCAGGAATCTCAAAATAAGTTGCAGTTTTGTCATTAATAGTTGAAAACAAAAAAATGGAAACGGTATCACTAAAGGGGCAGTAACGTGTATTTCCAGATCCTGAGCATCAAATAAATCCCATTTCGTAACTGATTATCAGCAAAGAACAATTGACAGCAGCTGATGAACAGAAAAAGTAAACAAAAAAAGGTAAAACAGTATGAAGGCTAAAAGTAATAAAACATGCTGAGGAACTGTAGCTGTAGCTTAGCAGCCGTGTGGAAAATCCTCCATGTTGTCGTTAAAGACGGAGAATTAAACTTCCTCTTTGCTGCCGTTGTCGCCACTGTCAGCTTCATCACCATAGCAATCCAAAACTTTCCTGCATTTTCGGTAGCATGGAGGAAATTTCTTTTATATTTTGGAAATATGCAGCGACCCCAAGACATTAAATTCAGCAATACTGATTGGCCAAATATTTTTTGCTTTCCCCTAGCAACCACACATGATTGGCTGTTTAGCTATGTCTCAGGGAATCTTCAGTGTAGAAAGGTGAAATGATAGGAGTCTGCCTGGGGAAATGTGGAAATAATTCAGATTGCACATTGACATGCACTATTAAGGAAAACTGACACTAATAATACAATTTTGTTCATATATATAATAACATCATTTTAGATGATTTTCCCCTCCATATCTCAGACTGTGGCATCACTCTTTAACACTTCCAAATGATTTCATCGTGTCAAGCAGGTATTTAGACCTGATCAATCGCTACATTTATTGATTAACCATTTGAATCCTTTTTGAAGTTTCCCAGACATGAAGCCTACATCGTTTGTCATATTTGAAGGACAGCTTTAAATGTTAATTTCAATATCATAATTTTTATCTTCCCCATAAATGTAATGAAGAAAACGCTTTGTAATAGTCATTATTTTCCTAAACGTCAACCACATGTTGCCATAGCAGTGGTGGACCTGCTGCAGGAGCTGACAGATATTGACACGCTCCATGAGAGTGAGGAGGGAGCCGAAGTCCTCATTGACGCCCTGGTGAGTTCAAAATTGACATCGGTCTTTGTTATTGATCACTCGACTCAGTGGATCAATACCCAAGTTTCTGTGCTTTTGGATCCAAACTAGGCAGAGAAAAATGGATTACTTGATCAACGTTAGTGAATACAAAATAGGACTTCTATTGGCTCGCATTGACATTAAAATGTTTTTTTTAGTTTAAACCTTTTGGTTGAAGTCTTAAGCTAGTTTTTATTTGTAACTTTATGATGCTGTAATATGGCTCAAATTAGTTTTTTGACAATAAAACAGGATTTTTAGCTCTTCCTGTTGATTTGACTTCAATCTGTCTGTGAACCAGGCAGATACCCACTCGACAGCAGCATCAATATTGTTGATATCCTATTATGTTTTCACACAAAGGTCAAACTGCTTTAATGTTCAATTCTACCTTCTAACAGAGGAAGGAAGTGATGGGTAACTCTGCAGCTTTTCATCTAATATTCTCTGTCTTGTTTGTTACTGCGGGGATTGACCCCTTATCTCTGCTGGCTCACAGGTCTGAGCTGTGAGGTTGAACACTTTTCTTCTGCAGCTGTTCGGTTAGTTCTGAGGTACTGGAGTTTGTGTAAATGCCCTAAAGAAGGGGAGTGTTTTTAATAAAAGAGCCGGACACGGTGCTTCAACTCCAGCATATATTATTAACTGATCAGCCGACAAACATACAAAACATGAACGTTGAAAGCTGTTACAGCAGCGCTAGCAATGGAGCTAACAGAATAACGGTGTGTCAAAATAAACTTACAAACTCTCTAAACGTTTATACTATCTACAGGTGTGTTTTTATATAAACTCTTGCCTAAAGAAGGGGAGTGTTTTTAATAAAAGAGCCGGACACGGTGCTTCAACTCCAGCATATATTATTAACTAAGGAGGAAGTTCCGGTGCTCTTCACTATACCTAGCGCTAGACTCCCCCTGCTGGTTGCAGCTCACCATTACATCAACTAGACAGAAATAGCCAAACTTCAATCCATCACATTTGCACATGCAGATGTTGGTTAATTTCTGACTTCAGTGTCTTTTTCTCTTTTGCAAAGCTTCCTGTAGCACCAGCACATATTTTCTTTTATTGTTTTTAAATCAATACATGTCTGCGGTATGTAACTTTAAAAGGGTCTGTGCTGAACTCAGTGATCCAGAAAGGATCTACATTGAAGAGTTATTTGACATTGTTTTCAAAGCAGCTTTTATATTCATGTTACAGTCTAAAAATAAATGGCATTGCCTTTCATGGTGGATGTGAAAATTATATTTTGATTAAAATTTTGATGTATGCAGGTGTGGATTTTAAAGCTGGTGTCACCTGGCTTGGTATTTACCTTGTCTTTAACTTTTAATTAATAACTTGTCTTTGCATCTGATTTGCATTTGGAGAAATGCAGCCAAGACCTCACCGGGGCCCTCAGTGAAATTTGGTTTTGGGGTCCTCTAAGTTCTGCTAACAATGTGGATTGACTGCAGTCAGCAGTCCGATCATTAGATCATTCACACACCTTCTATAAACGTACTGCATCTCTGGCAGTGCTGTTTACATTATATACATGTATAATATAGGAATTATTGGCCCACTGATTTATCCACTAGTTGATTTCTGGGACCGATTTCCTTCATTTTGGGGGATTGTGATCTGCTGATGCTTACATGTGAAGCTCATCTTATCCCCTGATCTTATCTTCATCAGCAAAGGTTTATAAATCAGCCTCTGTCCTCTTCTGCTCTGCAGTGAGAGGTTTGACTGACAGACGGCACCAGGTCAGGTCTGGACGTTTGCAGTTAACAATATTCACTGCACTGTTACCAACTCAGTGACTTTCTTGCTATATTTAGCAACATTTCAGACAAAAATATTTATATCAGCCAAAACCAAAATTGGCAGGTCAGGATTTTTAAAGATCAGTAACCCGGGATCGGCCAGAAAACTGCAATCGCTGCTGCCCTATTTAAGATGTAATACATACACACACGTTCATGACATTATGTGATTAAATAGATTTCTCTTAAGTCTAACTCCAATAGCTAAAAATTTTATTTATACCAGGATTATGATCAGCAGCAAACAACATATCATATCCCAACTACAGTATAGAGCAGCTCATGGATGTAGCAGCCATGCAGCCTGACGTAGAAACATTTTGTTAAGACGATGTCAAACATTGAGAAGTTTTAATTATTGCTATCAAACGTTATCAAACACGGCGTTTTGAAGCCAAAAATACCTCAGAAATATACAAACCAACCATGAGAATCAATTCATTTAAAGTTTAAACTCAGTTTCACACAAAGAGCCTAGCATGGATGTTTGGCTGTTGAACTGGACCAGTTCTGGTCGCTTTAAAGCTAATTTTCTATTGGCAGCTTTACATGTTTTTTACATTACATTTATTACCAAGGCTCATTAAAACAAACCTTTATCTTGGCTTTTTTCTATTCTTCCTTTTTCTTTTCTCCCTCCCTGAAGGATAAGTCCTTTTTTTGAGAAATAGTTTTGCTAACTTAACATCTGACCAGAACTTTGGTCGTTTGCCAGCTCATGATACCGGCGCAGCGTGCGGTACCTACCGCCGCCACCACGGGCCCCCAAGAGCAATTTTCTTTTCTTTTTATCAATAAAATACTAATTTCTCAAATATATACTATCGTAAAAACAAATCACCTCATAGTGAAATTGTGTGTTTTTGATATTATAGTGACATAAAAATTATTACCAAAAAAAAAGATATCAGCTCCACTGATGGGGCCCTTTAGTTGTCTTGGGCGCTAAGCGGCTGCTTAGTTTGCTTATGCCTTGGGCCCTGACTGCAGCAACTAAAGTACGTTAAATAACTGCACCGCTAACAACAGATTGCAGCGTGAACATACTCATAAGTGAAAATTCCACTGCAACTGTTGGAAAAATGTCAGAACTTTTACGTACAAGTTTATCAGTCCTTATTAGCTGATAGAATTTAGACATGTTTCATATTATTGTTTACATCCGGAAATTTCACGATGGCAAAAGACTATTCTTTTCCTTGCCATCCGTAGCCGCGCTGCCGCGGTAGAACGGTCCAGTTAACTAAACGAAACCTTCTTAATTTAAATAAGTTATAAAAACTGTCAAAGAACAACTGAAAATCACTCGCACATCAGTTTGAAAGTCTACAAAATAGATTGATTAACACAAAAACAAAGAAAGCTATTTCTCTAATTTCTGTATGTTTAGGGTTAGTCTTATAAACGCATGATATAGTTCTAGTTAGTTAGTTTTTCCCTAATTACGCTATTTCAGTTAACAAAAATGTTAGCACAATTTCAGTTTTTATTTAAATTTCTCTGTGCTGAATGTTTTGTACAGTTAACTGCCCTTGATCAAACATAATAACTAATAATGAGACAGTAGATCAGCATTTCTAGCTGAAAACAATTTGTGTGACTAAATTGGTTTCTTTCATACTGTTTGGTGAGACAGCGCCTCTCCAGGTGGAGGTATAATATAAATGCAGTCCATTTACCCGTCCAACGGTGCGCCCACAACCTCACTGTTCTTTACAGCTTCTTTGAAGGGATGCCGTTTGAGGGCAGCGAGGTTGGTTGGTTGATTCCATTTGTCTCCTCTGTGCTGCCGTAGTGCCTGCAGCTGCTGTCCTTGCTGCCAGAAGGCCAGGTGTTACCCTTGATAAGATAAATCAAAATGATTCAGGGTGCTCTCTATGGCATACAAATCTGCTTTGGCTGTCCATCTTCTTTCATCTGTAATAGTACTTTTATCCCACCCGCTAGCAATCAACAATCTTTGTTTGGTTATAAGTCTTCAATCTCGATTTGACTGATGACACTCGCTTCCTGTCACAGCTGCTCTGTGAATGTCCAAATGTCCTCCTGCCTCCCCCTCAACCTTAACATGTAAAATCTCTGTTATTTGGCGACACACTGAGATGCAGCAGCTCTGTATTTTTCCTGTGTTTCTGGTGGTACTACCTTGGATCGTTGCTCTTGCCTAAAAATGAACCAGTAAGTGCTACAGTAAGTGAGCGGAGTCTGTGTGTGTATCAACAACACTGGGTGTACAGACACTGTGACTGGATAGCCAGTGCTGCCCTGACATGGAATATATGATTCTGAAATGCAGACTCTTCTATCTACCTTGAGAGTTCACTAATAATGATCACTGTTGTTTACATTCCACCCTCTGCCAATACAAATTTGAGTACACTGTCTACCGGCATTAATAACCAACAGAGCCACTATCCAGATGCAGTTTTCATTATTGCTGGAGATGTTAATCATGTCAACTTAAAGGTAGTGCTCCCTAATCTTGCCTGAACTCCTCCATCATTGCTCCCATCCCTAAGAAGTCACCCATCACTTGCTTGAATGACTACTGACCAATGACTCTCACCCCATTGGTGATGAAATGTTTTGAAAGACTGGTCCAGAGTCACATTTTGGCATTCATTCCTCACACCTTGGACACACACACCAGTTTGCTTATAGAGCTTACAGGTCGACTGAAGATGCCGTCTTGTCCCACCTGGAGCACCGAGACAGCTACGCACGCATCCTCTTCATTGATTTCAGCTCCACTTTCAATACATCCTCTCTGACAGATTAGTGTGTAAATTGGCAGACCTGGGAATCCCCTCTTCCACCTGTTGCTGGATTAAGGACTTCCTGACAGATCGATAAAGAGTCAGAATGGGCCCTCATACCTTTTCAGCCATCAACATCAGTACAGGTTCTCCTCAGGGCTGTGTGCTGAGCCCTCTGCTCTTCACATTGTACACACGATTGTGTTTCAGTCCATCAAAGTACCACCCTTGTTAAATTTGCAGACGACACAACTGTAGTGGGCCTCATGTCAGGGGGATGAGTCTGCCTACAGGAATGAGGTGGTGCACAGACAACAACCTGATCCTTAACACAGCCAAAATCAAGGAGATCTTAGTCGATTTTAGGAGAAGTAAAACAAACCACTAAACATCTGCGGACAGCCTGTGGAGAGGGTGTCAAACTTTCCGTTTCCTGGGAGTTCACTTCATGGATAACCTGGTCTGGGACGTAAAAACAGCAGAACTGGTTAAGAAAATGCAAGAGAGACTCTATTTCCTGAGAGTCCTCAGGAGGAACAATATTTCTCAAAAACTGCTGGTGTCCTTCTATCGATACTCTATTGAAAGCATCTTCTGCTATTGCCTCTGTGTGGTTCCCCAGATGCTCTGCGGTTCCTCAGCAGCACAGAGGAAGACTCTGCAGCGAATCGTAAAATCTGCCCACAACAATCGGCTGCTCTCTGCCTTCTCTTGAAGAAACTACCTTGTTTTACCAGAGGAGTCTTTTATTTTTAATTAAGGGGCTCCACTAAAATTCATAAATAATTTAGAAATTACAGTCATACAAAATGTCTAATTAACAAAATAAAATCAATTCAAAATAATACTCTTAACTTACATTTACACTTTGTTTTATACAGGCAATTTGATTTTTCTTCTTTTTCTTTTTGAAAGAGAACTTGATTAAATTAAATTTCTGATTAAGTTTTTTCTTTTATTTTAACATAAAAGTAATTAGCACATGATTAAAAACTGAAGTGTAACAAAGAAACAGACACTTGAGCAGATTGGGAGTTAAGCAGTATTTAACATTCCTTGTATTTTAAAAAGAGGCTGGATAAACACTCACTACCAAATATTGTATTCCATCTGAGCAGAATATTTGTTTTAGTTATCGAAATTCATGAAACTTTTCTAAATTATACCTGGTTACATCTACATAGAAATAAGATTGTGATTTATGTAAAAATTAAATCAGCAAAATCTGTATTTGGATCTTGTATTTCTTTTCTGTTGTATATTTTTGTGTGCAGCTGGAGGGTCAGGTGGTGGCCTTGCTGGTGCAGAATATGGAGCGGCTTGATGAACAAGTCAAAGAAGAGGCTGATGGCATCTACAACACGCTTGGTAAGAAAATGTTCGTCCACTGTAAACAAGCAACTTTTGCCATCTTATAATGTAGCAACAAATGTAGAAATTGCTGCAATTCTCAACTCATTGTCTCAAGAGAGCAATTATTTCAGCAGCAGGTCATCAGAAACAATCAGAAAAGCTACAAACATTTTTAAATATCTTGTGTTGTGTTCAGAACCGTACAGAGTTTTGCACTACATTGTCAATGTAAAGATATGGAAAGTGCAACAAATACAGAAAACAAAACAAAAAAATCCTTAATTAAAAAGTGTTAAGACAAGACAATGAGTTAATAACAAGGATTTAAATATAGTATAACAATACCATATTCCACCAGACTTCCACTTTATGTTTCTACCAATGTTTATGTGTGGGTGCAGCTTCCTCCTGCCACATGTTGATCACTCCTTGGGCAAATTTCTGGCAATTATTACCTAAAATGGCAAAAAAAGAGAAGAAAATGGAAAAACAGAAATTGCATTGAAAACCTTGTGAGAAATAATTCTGGAGGAAATTTCAGAGGCTTCCAGAGGCAGGTGATGCAGGATTTGGAACATGACACTTTTGTGGACTAACTATTTTCTTGGATTACATTAAGTGGATCCTGTATGTATATGTTTGCATTTGTGAATGTGAATGGGTAAATATGTCTCTACTGCAAAGTGCTTTGCTTGGTCAGTGTGATTTGAACAGCACTTTATAGAATATGTACAAATTACAGGCAAAATTCAAAACATTTTATTACATAAAGAATTTCTTAGCAACAGCAGCTTCAACAGCAAAACTAATGGGTTAGGCTTAGCTTAGCAACTGTCTCTAACTCAATCCATTACTGCATCTGTTTTTATCAGGGATATTGTATTATCTTGGTTTTCTGTTTTTCTATACTACATAAAGTTTTATTTGCGGCAACATTTCAAATTTAGTTTCCTTTTTTCATATTTGCAGTTCTGAAAAGAAAGCACCTTGTTTCTTTCACCTGTTGGTTCCTATTGAGGCACATCATAATGTTCAGATTGGCTCTTATTTATCAGATGTGACTGTGCCAATCTGAACATGAGTGTGGCATCTGATGAAGTCCTGCAGTCTCTGTGTACCCAGAGACTGCATGTGAGTGTGGAACTCCAGCTTTACCTGAGATTTATGATCCCATTCTAGTGTAAAAGTTTAACAGCTCAGGAACATGTTTACTGTGGTTCATGTTGGATTACTGATTTTTCTTTTCTTTTTTTTAGTTTAAAAATTACACAGACTGGTTGCACAAACAGGTTGTACAAACATTGACAATGTTTTGAGCGGAATTACAGAGATGAGAAATGTAACGCACTTTGGCAGAGTCTGTCCATTTGCTGCAGTGATTCTGTTTTATTCATCATAACATATTTTATTTACATTCTAGATGTTTTTCTTGTGTTCAGCCTATGCTGTTCGTCTCGGTATTGGAGCTCAGAATATATTTTGCACATCACTGCAGTTGTGTACTCTCTCTCTCTTCCTGCACTACAGTTTTTGCACCTTATCTGGGCTTTTTGTTTCCATGGAGATTCCCTGTTGCCTTTTTGGGCTTTACCTTGGTACTCCACCCTGCACTTGTTTGCTATTTTCCTGTAAAATAATAAATCTCTACAGAGTAATAGTTATATCTTTAAAATACTTGACAGCTCATTGGACATAGTCAGACTCTTGCTTTGTTCCTTACAGTTAGCCATAGCCTTTCCTCAGTCATCATTTTTAGAACCTTTTTTTGCTGAAATCAATGACATTTTGAAGGTTTTTTTTTTTAAATAAATGTGTAAAAGATACCTTTTTTTTTTACTAGTATTTCATATGTGACACTCGTATGGGAAGGATAAAAGTTGTTTAGATGGTATGTGGTGATTTTAGATGTCAAACCTGAGAGGCAGATATATCTGTGAGAAATCTGGGGCATTCACTGCACCCAGCAAGTTCTGCAGTGACTCCAGTTTCTTTACTGCATAATGGATAAAAATAGCTTGCTTGAATATTCTGAACAATTGCTAGGTCTGACCTTGTTTAATACAGAATCGCTAGAATAGGCCTGTCACGATAACAAATTTTGCTGAGCGATTAATTGTTTCAAAAATATATAATAATATTGTTTTTGAAGACCTTTTCACGCTGATTTAATGGAAAGACATAATAATGCAGTCATATCCTGCCAAAAATAGATACAGGTTATTTTCAAATGAACATTTAATACTGGAACAGGTGAACAAAGAACCAAAAATAAAACAACAACATGATTTATGACAATCTTACAACGTTAAACCTTCTAACATTGTAGCTGCGACTTCGTAACCGATCGTCCTGTAGTGTGTGGTGAATGATCGGGTCCAGTCGGTAGAACCTCGTGGCCGCTCCGATCTACGGGGTTTCCCCACAGGGAGCGAGAACGCAGCCTGTGACAGGTAGCCAATCAGAACGCAGCCTGCTGAATGTGACAGGTAGCCAATCAGAACGCTCCGATTAATCTTCGCGCTTTCTGAGGGGAAATTATGGAGGTGAATCCCAAACAGCTGACGGTGCAACCCAGAGAGCAGTAGACATCGGAGATAATATGTGGAAACAACATTAATGTTTATTCAACATTTGGTGCAAAGAATATCCAGAGAAATGACCAGGAGAGGAGCTGGAGCCAAACTGCTACTGCAGTTGATAAACCCGGTAACTTCCCAGCTGTTCATCGTTAACGTGACATAAACAGGTTCTGATGATATTCATTCAGTCAGGACTTTACTGACACCAGCCACATGCACTGCAGGTAGATTGTAGTAAAATGTTGATTAATGCTGGTTTTAAAATGACTTGTAGCCATTATCTTGTGCCCATTGTTGGACACCACAGGCCACGATGGGCTGGTGTTGGTCTCAGGTTTTGAAAATGGGCGATAATCAGCCGACAGTTCTGAGATCATGTAGTGTGATCTGGGCATTAGGCTAAAGAAATGAGGAAGGGAGGGTCAGTGGAGAGCAGGAGTTGAGCTTTCTCATCCAGTGTCATGGAAACATGCAGGGAGAAACGATAATGACGATAAATTAAACTTACTCCATAGCTTTTTTTTAATCGTCCTATTAATTGAGTTATCGTTTATGGCGACAGACCTACGCTAGAAAGAGTTATGTCTTCAAGCAGCTGCCGTTTGAGGCTGACAGGACGCCCTCGTGGATTTCCTTTTTACTGTCACACAGCAGGGTTACACCAACCTCATTGGTATTCTTGAGGTTTAGCAGCATGCCCTCCTGCTGATAACTGGTCTGAACATAAAAAAAAGTTTTTGCTTTCAAACTATAGGGTTGAAAAAGAGCATTATAAAAGTATGATTGACTAAATGAACATTAGGAATTAGGATTCACAGTTTCTCATTGTTGAAATCTCCACAATCCAGCCGTGTGAGTTCCTGTCGGTCCTAAAATGCAAAATTCTTCTTACAACAAAGACTAAGCCATGAAACTGAGAGATCTGCCTACAGCTTGTAGGAATGAGTGGATATTTTGACCTAATTCTGATCCTTTGACCTGTTGATGCCAATTTAGGTGAATTGGGAGCTGTAACTAACAGGAACGGAAATGGGTATTTGTCAGGGTGATATTTATACGTTCTCAACACTGGAACCTTTGCTGCATGTCTTCCGTCCGTCTGTCTCTACACATTTACTGTCTAATCTGATGCAAGTAAAGGCCTCCAGTACCAGGCCTATGTTTCAAATAAACATTTGAAAATAAAAAAGTTTTCCTGTGAAAACGCAGATGACCAGTAGGGGCAGTGTAGGACCTTGTGGTCAAATTAGCTGCTTTTCTAGATACTTCTGCAGTCGGTATTTTTCTTTAATCTCCTAAAAGTCACTCATTTGGTTCATTCAATAGCATTAAACGACAGAAGGACAGTGGAAGCCTGTAAAAGTCCTGGCCTCTGCGTTTAGCTTCGCATGCATCCGACTTTTCTGCCGCTCAGCTGTTTTTGTATTGAATGAGTCCGTCAAGATGATTTCTCTCCCTTTGTTGCCAGATTGAGGCCTTGTGTCAGAGGGGCTGTTTAGGTGTGTGTGTTTGTGGCGTTCATTGCAGGAACAACACTTGCACATCCTCAGAAGGGGTGTGTGCGTGTGTGTGTGTGTGTGTATAAAAGAGAGAGAGAGTTATCAAGGGAGCTCTCCAAGCTTGAATAAGCCTTTTGTCTGCCTTGGCTGCTTTCTGTTCTGGGCCTGCTTTCCTCCAGGATGCTGTCTGCTCCGTTTGAATCCCTGATAAAGGGCCTTGGTCTTCCTCCCTCTGCACCTCTGCACTCTATCTCCTCCTCTGTTGTTGTTTCTCCATCATTTCTCTATCATCTGCAGCCCGTCTCTCCAGATGTTGCTGTTTTTACCCCCAGATTGCCGCGCTGCTCCTCACTCAGTTCTAGCATCTCTGTGTTTCTCATCCCTCATCTTTGAGTTGTCTACCACCCTGTTCTCCTCCGCTTTGCTCTTTTGCTCATTTTCTCCTTTTGTCCATCACTATCTCTGTCTCTCTCTCTCTCTCTCTCTCCCTCCCAGTTTCCATTTACTCTGATGAAGGGATGAATTTCAGAGACAGGCCTTTGGAAGCAAAGAATTATAAGATAAGTTGGGGAAAAAGCACAGAGAGAAAAATCAGATTTGATGTAGATTAGTCACACCCGACTGATACTCGATCCGCTTAATAAGATCAGGTTTGATCTGGAATTTCAGATTGTGGTTTCCATCCATCTGTTCTCTGGAAGCCCTTTTTGTGCTGTGTTACAGTACACAGCCTGTACTGTGAACATCAGGTAAAAATATCTCACAGCGCACACAAAACTATTTACACTTCCATTTCCAAACCAGTCTCGCACGTACTGTCTTTTTATTATTATTATTGTTATTATTTGTACTACGGCTGTCAACTTTAACACATACGATTAATTTGAAAACTCTAATGCAGATTAATTGAACTTCCTATTCCTGCAGAGGTTTACCTCATTCAAAGCAGCTCGTTTCCGCGACAACAGACGGCAACAAAAGTTGAACATTTAAAACTTTCTTGTGTTGCGTTGCTAGCCCTGTGTAGCCCTGCGTGTACGAAGTTTCACATGCAGGATTTTCGCCGGCTGGATGAGGACAGCAGACTGTTGCCTCTTCGCTAAAGTTCATATAAAATGAAGGGAGAGGGACAGTTTTATGTTAATGTTTAAAACATAACGGCTTCTTGTTAGCACTAGAAAACAGAATCTTCAGACATATTTGGTTTAAGAGAAGAAAACATTTTCTTGAAGATTTTTTGAAAACATGGCGTGATTAATTGTGATTAATCTGATACATTTTTCTAAATTGATTGACAGCAGTACTTCATACGCACGTCAAATTTAAGTTCAAATCCCACTGTTTCACAGCATTAACAGTACCATTAAAACTTAAGTGCGCATTATAATGCCTAAAGTTCTCACTCATTCATCCAGAGTATTGAATTCATCCACAGAAAGAACAACACACTCAGAGCAGTAATTAAGTCAAAACTGTGCATAAATGTATACATCTTTCATTTATGATAAAAAAAAACAGTTTTATGTTTTACCCAAAACTCTTCAAGAGGCAGTTTCAGCTTCAGCTGCTTAAAATTCTGTAAAACAATCTCCTATGAAGCACCCTTTGCTTTCCAGTTAGTCAGTAGTGCTGCTGATGATGGATACAGTGGAAAGGAGAAAACTCAGAATCAGAACCTTCTGGTTCTTAGACATTCCATCCAGATTTATCCAGAAAAACTGTAAAGCCATTTTATGGCAGACATAATGTCCCATGACTGATTTTTATCATTATATGTTTTAAATCTCTGCAGCTATTACTGAAAACATGGCAGAGTTCAGACCTGGCCTGTGCACTGAAGCTGCTCAGCAGGGACTCATGCAGTGGCTGCTGAAGAGAATCAAGGTAAGAACGTAGGGGACTGTTGGACAGCCCTACGTAGGAAAAACTTTCCCATCCAATCTGTCCTTTACTAAAATGTAGTAAGGTGCCTTGTTTTATCTTAGACATAGAGCTGCACTATAACTACTGCAGTACTAGGGTGCAGCATTTCACAATGGGAATGTGCTGCTTTGACACAGGATTTGACAAGAGATTGCTCTCTGCATATTAACAATGTATGATTCAAGCTGGCAGCAATGCCCACATCTGATCTATAGTTTTAGAAAAATGGAGGCTAATCAGTATTTTCAGCAATAGCATCATAATTTCATATTTTCCTGATGTGATGTATACCCGTGTTTAGAAACTTACCTAACATAGAACTTCATTGTAAATTCTCTTTTCAGTTTGTTTTTATCTTTAAAATCTTTAATAATCATAAATTTCTACTTGATCTGCTGCTTTTTAGCATTTTTTGTGCCTTTAGTCTGTATTTGGCTTTATAGGACTGTTTAGCAGTCACTAGATGTAGGAGAAGACACCACCAGTGGGATCACTACGGTAACCGTGGGAAGTGAAGATTCCTTATTTAAAGTAATTGATGTATTTGCATGAATAATTAAAATGCCAGTGGTAAAATAAAATTGAATAATTAAAACACAGTAACATTGATCAGTTTATTTACATTATTATTTCAAGTGTGCTGACACATTTGCACTAGAAACTAAACCAGAATTACTTAGTAACATTTAGTATATTTACAGTGAAAATCATGTGAAAGTCATGTGAATCTGCAGTACGGCTTTTTCATTTTTAAGCCATCTAGTTATATTAAACTTTATTTAAAAATGAAATTCAAACCATGGAGATGGATTAAAGCTTAGTGGTTTTCTGTCTTCCTGCAAAAAAAGGTTTCATTAGATAAATCTGATAAAAGATGATTTAAATCAGTCAGATGAGGTTTTAGCTGTTAAGCACTTCTCGGCCGTGTGAAGCTTAGAAATAATGATTTGGTTACTTTATAACGCACGTTTTATAACTGTATTAAGGTGTAATGAAAGTTTTTGTCAGTTGTAACTATATATTTATCTCAAATTGCCTCTAATTCAGATATTGTGTTGATTCGAAGGTCATTAGTTTTTTCTGTTTTAACTCTGTTGGTTGTTGTGATTGAAATAAATGAGGCTATAGATTTATTTGGAAGCGCTGTGGCTCTGCTTTATGTGACGACGTGTGAGGCAGCAGCGCTGCTTGAGCTTCATGTGGAAAACCTGGGCAGCCTCTCAGCCGGACCATTAAATATGTCTCTGTTTGTCCCTTTGCCTTGTTTTCTTTTGTCCCTCCATCTGCTTTTCTCTTATTGTTGTCTTTTTCTCTCTCTCTTTTTCAAATGTTCTTTTTCTGCTTCTTTCTATTTTCTGTATTATTTCAAACTTTGAATCTTTTTTCAACACCTTTTTTTCTTTCCCTCTTTCTTTTTCTCTTTTACTCTTTTCTCTACTTGTCTCCCTCTTTCTCATTTTTCCTCTCTTTTTTTCCCCCGCCCCCCCACCCCCCACCTCCAGGCTAAGATGCCGTTTGATGCTAACAAGCTGTACTGCAGTGAGATTCTGGCCATCTTGCTGCAGAATAATGACAGTAAGTTTTTCTCTGTTAAAGCTCTGCTCTGTTTTTGAACCTCTCAGAATTATTATTTCCTCTTATTATTTTCCTTATGCTGATGTATTCTCTGTCAACATCCCTTTATTGTGTCATTTCCCTCCTTCCTTTTTCCCCTCATTAAATGTTCCCATTACCACTCCTCCTATTTATATTCCTTTGAATTTTTTCCTCCCTTCCTTATCAATCTCATTTCCTTCCATTATTCTTTTAATTTCATGTTACCTTTCATGTTTTCCGCCATCTTTCTGGGTAGATTTGCTGTTGTTTTCTTCCTTTCTGATGCTTAATAAGATAAACTAAATTCAGTAGAGCTACACACAGCCACAGGACGGCCGGGTTCCTAATCCATATTGATCTGCATTTGGAGTTACACCAGCTTCCCTTTACTTTACTCCTGCTGTCTCAGTTATTAGCTGTCTTCTCTGCATTTCAACATCCACAAAGAAAAAATCAACATCTAAAAGAAAAAACCTGAATAAAGACACAGATAATGTCTCATGATTAATTTGCGTCTGTCTGAGGTAAGAACAAGGCAATAAATTGTAATAAATAAAACTTTTTAAACTTATTTTAGACATATTTTTAATCTTTACCTGCATTTTGATTATAATCTTTCTCTTTATTATTTTACTTTTCCCTCAGCTACCAGAGAACTACTGGGGGAAATGGACGGTATTGATGTGTTACTGCAGCAGCTCTCTGTAAGACTTTTAGCAGTTTTTCTTTTACCTTTGACCTTTAGTGTTGTTTTCGCTGGTTAGGCTTGCTGTTGCTGGTCTTGTTTAACTGTGCAGTTGATTCTAATCAACAAGTCAAACATATCAGTGTGTTTATGGAACATATTGCTGACTGATCAGTGTAATACAGTGCTTTGCAATAAGATTCATAACATTTTTGTAAAAAAAAATAATTAAATTAAATTATGTGAAAAGTGTGGCATGCATTTCCCCACCTGAGATTTTATGTAGAGGGATTGAATAATGGGCTCAATGCAAACTAGGCGTGGATGATAAACCAGTCCTGATTTCCTGACCCTTGGATGATTGTTCGATTCTTAACGTGAAAATGATTTTATCCACCAAGCCCTCGTGTCTAACAATAGTCACTCCATTTCTGTCACAATATTTGGCAACTTTTCAGACAAAAGAATCTGTATTGAAGAATTTTCTATTAAAACTACAGTGATTTCTTTTTCTTTTAAATGAGTTTTATATTATTTTACTCTTTGAATTGATTCTCAGCCTTTCTTTCTAAATGTGCCCAAATATCCTCCAATTATTATTGGAACATTTTAAGCATTTTAACTTTTCTTCCAAAATCAGGCCTGTGAACCGTTTAAAGGGCTTTTCTTTGGTTCGTCTCCCAGGTGTTTAAACGTCACAACCCAAACACAGCCGAGGAGCAGGAGATGATGGAAAACCTGTTTGATGCTCTCTGCTCCTGTCTCATGCTGTCCTCCAACAGGGACCGCTTCCTCAAAGGAGAAGGACTCCAGCTAATGAACCTCATGCTCAGGTGCGGCTGCGGTGTGTAAGGGACACACCACCAGAATCTCATCTAACATTTTCATGTTTGTACTTTGTGACCGCATGTCCACAAAACTCTGACTTCTAATACTGCTCCTCTTCTGGCTTAATCTAGTAAAACGGTAGATTGGATGAAATGCTAAAAGCATCACACACTGATTAGTGTTACATTTATTTATTCCCTGTTTTTTTCTCTAGGAGAAGTAAAGCTACAGATAGGATGTCAATTTGTTTTACCTTTCCATCAGGGGCCGTTCAGTTTTCCCGTTACACATGTAGAAGCTGATGCTTTACACCATTTTTCAGATTTGTTATTGCTCCAAACATTATCTGGGTTAATGTTGGACCCATTGCTGTAATTGGACGATGTGAGCTTCTCCAAATAGTAACTTTAAGATGGTCAGTGTTGTAAAACAAAAATAACAACCAAAGTCATTCCCCATAATTCAAGCAATATCACCTATTCAAATATTAATGTGTCTCATCAATATATTTGCTCCTATTTGAAGTACGAACGACTATTTCCCATGAAATGTAAAACAACTGACAGAAAAGTATAAGTTAGGTATAGAAACTCTTACAGATTTCTGAAGATTTTAGGGAGAAATATCACCTATAATTTTAATAAATTTAAATTTCTTATCAAAAGAAAATAAAATGGAGCAAATGAATGAAATGCAACAAAAAGTGATTTCAGATGACCTACTGGTTGTATAGTTCAGATGGAACAGAAACTTTTTTCCATATAAATTAGGACAATTAAAACTTACAAAGTATTTGTTTAAATCTCAGCTGATGTGAGGAAGACTGTAATGCTCAACGTTGGATGTTTAGGACTTAATGGTTGTTTTGAGGAGACGTTTTAAGTTAACCTTGGGTGTTGGATTTGTTGGAAGTAGATTTTGTTTAAGTCAGCCATCTTGGCCAAACAAGCCAGCTTTTTATATTAGCACTTTAAAAACAGCACAAGTTTTTAAGGCCTGTTTTGACTGAGACAAGTTTCCCAGAACTTATTTTCTCAGAATGTTTATTCACCAAGGCTTCTCGATTTATTTCTGTGGTCAAGTACAAAACGGTCAGTGATTCTTAGAGGTAAAACCCTCTTCTAGTGTAACTGTAACAAATGTTTTGCTGATGGGTAAGCTGTGAAACTGTATAGTAATCCCTTTACAGTTGCAGGATGACTTTTTTTAAGCATTCACTGATTTTTTAAAATTAAAGCTAGCAGCAAAATTTTAATTTGTGCTTTGCAACTTACATTTTTAATCAAGTTAATAGAAAGGTCTGTGATTAATAAATCACAGTTATCTGTATTTTAATTGGTAGATCAATATTTTGGACAAAGTTTACTACTATACACATCAGATAACTCCCAAGTTACTGTTATTGTCTCTATAATCTGCGACAGTATAAATGCATATTAGCCTCACGTCTTACTCACATGGCCAATAGCTTTAAGCAAATTCTTGCCTCCAAATAGTTGTTACTTTATATTTTTTATCTGCAGACTGAGTTGCCTTAGCTTCCATGTGAAATCATCACTCCCCTTGCCCAACCCAGCCGTCCATCATCTGTAGCGTGTCTGTCTGCAAAACCAGACACAACTGCCTGAAATATGTGTCCCTCCTCTGAGATAAACTCTGTCATCTGTGATTGGTGAAAATGGGGGGAAATGACACTCAGACAGACAGCTACATATCCTTAGGGGATGTGTAGCATAGAGTGGGAGATGTAAACATACTAAAGAAAGGTTGCTTCTCCATTCCACCGCATGGCATTGATGCTGGAAACAGTTGAGTGTTTGTTCTGCAGGATATTTGTTTGCCTGATGTTGGTGTTGTGATGGGTTAATAAAAAGCACTGAAAAGAACCTTGAAAATGGAAAAGTAATCATATAATAAGAAGATGAGGTCAATGGGACACTTTGTAAAACCTCAAAATGATCAACAGGCAGTATTTGCAAGGATTCTACTTCATACTAAAAAATTTGCATGTGTGTAATTTTATTTAGTCTTAAGTTTGGAAAACAGAAGAGTTACTAGGAAAAATTATTGCCTTGGTTGAATCAGTGCAATTAAGGCAATATGTGAAGGAACTTGTTGAGTGTTTATATTTCAGAACGGAGCTGCATGAAGTGCATTTTGGGTCCAACACCAGACTTTGTTTCGACTGTTTTTCTTCACCTTTCTATTATGGCCTGCCATCTTTATTTCTGTGTGAACTGGCCCTGCTTAATGGTGACCAGCAAACCCTCTGCTGGCTGGCAGCCAAACTACAATGAACACTGAAAGAAGTTCTAAGTTACATTATTAATGGATTGAGACTAACTTTATTCTAATAAAGAATGAATCGATGACATATCGTAAGCTGATTATTTGCTTGCACCCCTGAAATGTATTGATTTGTTTTCTTTAGTATAGTTTTGAGATTACCTGTAGCTACTACAGTGCAGTTTTATACAGCAATGTATATTAAGCGTCTACACTTTTGCATGCTTTTTCTAGGTTTTATTCAAGATCGACATCTCTGTTATTGGTTATATAAAAATCCTCTGTTGTTGTTACAATTGAACCAAGAACCCATGACTTGAGCTGGTTGTTAAACTGAACACTTTCTACCAGTTCAGACTTACTTTAGAACTTTTACTAAAATACCTTTTTAATGCCATCTTCTCTGCAGAGAGAAGAAAATGTCTCGAACCAGTGCTCTGAAGGTTCTGGACCATGCTATGATTGGGCCCGAGGGAGCGGATAACTGCCATAAATTTGTGGATGTCCTGGGCTTGCGGACCATCTTTCCACTTTTTATGAAAACCCCAAAGAAGATGAAGAAAACCGGTACTTCAGAGAAAGAGCATGAAGGTCAGTCAGTAATTACAGAACGAGGCAGCACTAACATGATTTCTTTACAAGAGCCGCAGCCCAGCTGTGACCTCTTCAAACAGCTTGACCTGCTGGGTAAAATGGCCACGGCTGCCATTTTTTCTCTGGGTCATGTGGATTTCTGTGTATGACTGAGTTTCTAATCTTATGCAACACTCTGTTTTCTGAGGCATCAATAAAATAACAGGAAAAAACAACTAAAAACTTTAAAAAGTGTGTCTCAAAAAGACCAAAGTGCCACTAAACAGGGTTTGTGAAAGTGCTTGAAATCCTTGAAAATGCTTAAATTTCCATTGGACGTCTGCAAGGTGTGGAAAGTGTTTTGTTTCTGTTTAAAGTCCTTAAAAATGATTAATATTAAGCTACACGTTTTGTAATAAAGTACATTCCAATGCAAGGTAAAACCTATTTTTAGAGAACATTGTTTACAGTTAAAATCAAATATTTTCATACATATAATAAAAAGAGACACATTTTTGAAGTTAAATCACAATAAACTTTATTGTTTTAGGTCTGTAAAATTACCAAAATTCTTTCTATTTGTTAAATAACAGAAAATGTAGCGAGAACATTACTTAGAGATTTTTTTTGTAACCTTGCTTCTATATTGTGTTTAGGCGTTTAATGTGAACTGGAAGAAAATTGATCTTGACACTATTTGTTTGTATTGTTTCAATGTAATGAATATTTATTCATCCTAAAGGTTTATTAATATTTGTAATTGAAATAAATGTTGGCTTATATTTTGTACGTTAAACAACCTTACCGAAATTGGGAGATTTTCTTAGTTAAAATAGTCTTTTGTCCTCCGGCCTGTCCATGTAGGGGGTGTGAGAGAGACATTTCAAAACACTAAATGTAGTTTTATTTTAGTTGACATTGTCCTTGCTGTAGGGTGTATAAGACATAAGGCATTATCTCTTTTAGTTCTGGTTTTGGTTCATCTTCAGAGTGTGATGCTGGAATCATTTGAAAACTTCCAAATGCTTGAAAAGTGCTTGAATGTTTCTGTGTGAAAAGTGAACTAACCCTGACTGAAATGAGTGGATTCTCAGTAGCTGGCCTGAAATCCTGCAGCAGGTCATAATTAGGTACTTTAACCAGTTAATTTCGAAACATTTCATACAACTGATGCAGTTTTCATCTCTTTCTGATACTTAAGTGCAGTAACAACGAAAACTCAAATAAAGTCTGTCCTGTGCAGTCTAAGGAAGCTTGACTGCCTTTTATTTCCATTTAAATATGAAAGCACTCTGCGCTTTATCTAAATCTCCATGACCGCACCACTTCATCCATTCTGTCTTATGTTCTGTCGCTTATTATTTCACATAACATTTTTATGCATGTTCAAAATTAATTGCGCATAAATTTTTAACGAGCTCAGACCTTGATCTCTGGTATTGAATCACATATTTCATCAGTGGGGGACCCCGAAGCCAAATACTTTAATCTTTTTGATTTAATACATTTCATTGGTTTAATGATTGCATATTCTCTTACTTTTAAAATAAATGCTTAACTTGAAATGACAGTTAAAGTTTCCATTCAGCATAACTACAGCTTTGCAACCTCTAAAGGGTAAAGTTTGAGCGTTCTTTGGTTTCGCACCGCCTGAGTGCGGTTTGCATGTAGACGTAGTGAAGATGACTTGTGAAGTTTAAAGTGAGCCTCAGATTGGGGTAGAAAAGGGATTTAAACAACTTCAAACATGGCGGTGGTTGGATGGCCCTGAGTGAGTAGAGACTGATCTGAAAGGGCAAATGCAGTTGTGTAGCGGATATCAGAGAGTAATGGAACAATTTGGGATGAAGTAATTGTAAGTAAAATTCTTACAATTAAGACTGTGCAATGTGATATTAAAAACAAAAGTAAAAAAAAACAACAACCCAAGAGCACCAAGAGCTAAAGGTTGTTATGAAGCAGACTTTAAGCTGTGCAATGAAGGATTTGTAAAGATTCTTTTTTCAGTTTAAACATCTAGATATATGATTAATATTGCATATTATACTCCTACTTGTTTTACCACGGCTGTGACCTTAGACATGAGTACAATGCAGATTGTAGAGGAGGACTTTGGGATAGCATGAATCTGTCCTACCTTGAATCAGTTGTTCAGGCTTTTGGTCATGTTGTAACACCTAACAGATCTTATAAACAACTTAAACGTAGCAGAGGAGGCTTTGAGCAATCTTTTGGGATTACATAATTGCACCTGTTCATGTTGCAATGTGTAAAATCCGTGTCAGTGTTAATGGGTTAACACATGCAATCAATCTAAACAGCTTAATGTGTTAATATTACATAATGCAGATTAATGGCATTAGCTATTTTGACCTAAAAGCTTCTCTGCTGCAGAGGGTTACCTCGCTCACAGCAAGGTAACTGCTGTCTTGTACTGCGGTCAGCAACACAGAGTCACAAACATGAGTGAAAAGATGAACACGGAGAGTCAGACTGGTGAGCTTAGAGACACATTTTGCTTTAAAAGACGCAGCGGTTAGAAGTGGGCACCCTGTGCAGAGCCTATAGACCTTGAATCTTGTCTTTGGTTCCTGTGGTTCATGTCTATTCTCCATTAAACCCAACATGTAAAGTTTGGATAAAACCAGGAGTGTGTGTATTACTTATTGCAACGGTGAATTATTCTTCCACCAAAGCACAGCCAGCTTACAGTTAACATTTCTAAATCACACTTGGAACAAAAATACTTCTTTTAAACCTTCCTGAATATGAAAACCTGGAAAACTGAGACTTTTTGTTTGAGATAATAAAAGATTTTCTTAAGCATTTTTAGAAACTTGCATTTTACGTCCTAAGCTTACAAAGGTACGCTTAGTGATTAATGTTGATTAATCAGACACATTCCTTTTAATCGATTGATATCACTAAATACAATCTGAAAAATGAAATGAATAAACAAGATAAAGCTATGCATTAATTTATCTGCATCTTTACTTCTGCAATATGACGTCCCTCCCTTTTTCTGCTGTCACTCGCTCCATAACGCTTCGGTTGGCTCCCTCTTCCACTTTGATGTCAGTCCAATCTCCACTGACTTTCCTGTCTGTGCCCCTCAACCTATCATTTTGGAGTGAGGGATCAGAGGTGCAAACTGGAAGAAAATAAAAATAGGTGTAGGTTCTCTTTTGTTTGGCTACATTCAAAACACAAAAGGCTTTCCCCTCTTTCTTGTCCGTGTTAATTAAGTTTCATCCGTCTGGCGAGGTTTCTCAGCTCTGCAGAGGAAAACAAATTGTCTGCTTTTGTGTTGCTTATCACCCAGAGACTCAATGAATTAACCTTTGAACCTGTTAAGCAGCAAGAGGAACAGTATGGAAGATAGCCCTACCTGGCATTGAAAACCTTTTGCACCCCTGTCGTATGTGCTGAAGGCCCTGCCAACGGAGCTGTTGGCAGGCAGGGGATTTGGAAATCCACCCACAGTGAAGTGCACACATCCTCTGGAAGGCAAGCCCAAACACGTTCTTAAGAACTGGTCGAAAATGACTTTAAATCCAGTGTGTTAGTTGGTGCCATTTGTGAAGAAGGAATCCATTTGCAGTACAGTGGTCTAGACCATAAAGGCACTGCAACAAAACAGTCACACTATTTCCATCTCTGCATTCAAGCAGTGCAGAGTAACAGATGCAGACCGGATTCAAAAACAGTAATAGCACCGTGTTCAGATAAAAAGTTTGTTAAATTAAATGATGACTTCCAACTCAAATTTGCCATTAGAATCAATACTTTTTTCTGTAAATACTACAATCCATTGAGTAACTTTCTTCTCAACTAGTTAGAATCTGGCCATATTGTGAAGATTTCAGTTTGTCTGTGAAATAAATAAAAAAATGTCGTTAGCTGTAATCTCAGTATCTCGATCAGTGTGGCGTAATTATTTAGTAAGGGTGTATCACTGTTCTAATAATTATGAGCACTTCAAGTATTCATGTTACTGTCTTCTATTTTATGTTCTCTGCAATTAGCAATTTAACCAGAATAGGATTTTCCATCATGTCTCTGCTGGTTTGTCAAAGTGCCATAGGTGTAATGAGATGCCTGTCAAAATGCAAATCATACTGAGTTAACCATCCCTCTCTATAAGCCTACTAATTGAAAATGTCATTAATCAAGGGGTTCTTCGGAATAACACAATAACACAGTAGATTAATTAACTATTGTGAGCTCCTAACAAAAGTAATTAGTAGGCAGGGACCTCTAAGTCCTTCCCCCTTTAGTCTCGTCTTTCTTTCGTATCCATTTAATTGCTCTGTATCGTAAACCTCAGTGCAAAGATTGATCCCTGCAAAGTCCTCTCTGAAACGCTCTCGTTCCAAATGACCTGAGATCACCAGGCCAGATTAGCATAAATGGAGCATAATTAATAGAGAGAATGTATGTGGAAAGAAGAAGTAGAAAAAAAACAAAGCGACAAATTACATTCAGTCGCTCGTGAGTATTCCTGTCACAATTCTGCTGCTTGTTTCTGGGGTCTCTGTTTATTGGTGTATGTACTTTGTCATTACCACTGAAATGAGATTGTGTGATGGAAATTGGTGCCAGCCGGTTGTAATATTTAGGCGGCTAATGATGCGAGCGAGTGTTCGAGGGAACAGAAGTAAACAACTAATTTACATGGCGAAGCACAATAGTCATAGTTCCATCTCCAACTCTGACTGGGAAAGGGTTTATTTGTTTAGCCATGTGCGTGTTTGCTGCTGCTGTTGGTGGGGAGTGAGGCCACAGAGGCCTTTGTGCTTGATGTGATTTAAATTCCATACAAACAAGCTGCATATGCCTGTTTTGTGATCTTTCTTTTTCTAATGACGCTATAAAATAAGTAATGAGTAAGGCATACAGGCTGACAGAGACCTGTGTTAGACAACGTGTCATATTTTAAAACTGTCGCAGTTCCTTTGAGTATTTGCATTGAAAGGGAAACAGAATGTCTCTATTAAATCGGCTTGTCGTGTTGCTCCTGCAAATAAAGCAAAGGTAGCAGGTTCATGTTATAATGTTGTTCTGTCACCAAAAATATACCTGGACTGTTACTGATTCTTTCATGCATGTTTGAGAAATCTTTGAATCTCCATGGCAACCATTCAGCTGGGCAAACCGCCTGGTTGGACCTAGCTCTGCCTTCGAGGGCAAAGCTCCTGATCTGTGGGTCTCTGCAGCTCCTCACGAGTTACCTTGAGCCTCTTGACTTCCTCTCTTACCAATGGTGCCATTGCCTAACTTATTAGGTTTGCAGTTTGGCTGCACCTTCTATTATTAGAGGATGGAATAACTTGGATTGAATATTTCTATTCACTACAAGAAACGAAAACCATGTTTCAGTTTCTTTCCACTTCAGTTGTCAAATAACTGAAGTTATTGACAACTGACTATACATCGCACCTCACTATAAGCCACACCCACAAATTTAAAAAAAACAACTGGAAATTTACATACATAAGGCGCTGGTATATCCGCCGCTCCCGGTTTTCCACAAGGACGCTGCAGATGACTGCTGCAGATGAGGGCTGCATCCTTAATAAATCTGCTATTAAGGACACAGGCCTGCATCTCCAACGCCGAACCTTGGATTTGTTCACGCCGAGTTTACGTTCAGGGGGGACCGATCTGTATTGCCAGAGTGATTTCAGAGTGATTTCAACTTAAAAGTGACATAATATGAACTTCTTTGTGTTGTTTCCATGATGAGGGGATATGGGCTTGGAGAAATTTCTTTGTCGTGCTTGTTCTAAATAAAAATGTGCACTTTCTTTTTTGATTTCCAATTTCAACTCCCAATGATTAACTTCCTGCTAAAGAGCCCCCTGGTGGTTGAAGAAAAATCCACAGAAAAGCCGCACCGGGCTATAAGCCACATGGTTCAAAGCAGGGAGAAAAAGTAGCGGCTTATAGTCCGGAAAATACGGTACAATAAAGTTGTTGGTTGTAATGTGACAAAATACAAAAAGATCAGTGGGTATGAATATTTTTGGCCCTCTCTTTACATTGTTAGGTATTTCACTTCAGTAGGGAAACATGATGATCTGAATTTAGTAATGAAAAATTAATCACGCAGTTCAATCAAAAACTAATCAAACCTTCCAGCACTGATTGCCTTTTATCACAGATTCAGATCAGTAACATTCTACATGATGCAAATTTGATTGTAATCTTTGTTGACAGAGTTGTATCATGTAATCCTATTATAAGTTTGTTTAGAAGGAAGGCTTTGTTGTTAGATCCTTGTGTAAAGATGCATCTTATTACCATCTTGTTCAAGCTTAAAGCTTCCCTGCTGTGAGGATTCACCATGTTTCATCTCCATGAACGTGAATGAAATATGCTGTGGCATATTTATCGGTTCAATTTTAAAATGCTTAATATTCTGTGCAGAATAGTTAAAAGAAATATATCCCTCAGTTGGAAACATGAGTTTATTAGCTCAGACTGTTTTATTATGAGCTATATGTAATGTGCGTTTTTTTTAAGTATCACGTTACTCAGATTGGAATACATTTGCAATCTACTTTTTATTTCCTAAGAATATTTAAACTAATACTAAGGGAATGTAAATTGTGTTAAGAAGACTTGAGGCCTTTTTATTTTTCCTCAACAATGTTTATAGCTAATTGTGTTTGCAACTGTAGACCAGACTACAATATTTTCTTCTTTGAGGAATAAAATATTTATTTTCACCAAAGCAGTTCTATTGCCAAACCTGGTCTGGTCCGGATGTTACATCTTAATTATATTTATTTAAATAACTGGGTTTGACTCCAACAGCCCGAGTCAGCTCAGTGTCCGGATGTTATGGCTTAAAATGTCTGTGTTTCATCTTCTGGTCAGTCATAGATCTTTAAAAAGGCCGACATGAAAATTCTGATTTTGGCCAACAAGTCTTTAAATATAGCAGCAAAGTCACTAAGTTGGCGGCAGTGGAGACCATAGTTAACCAGAGACGTGACACGTTGAGCAGGTCTGTGAGTCGGCCATTTGTCACTGCAGAGAGAAAGTGTTTTCCAGAGCTTTGCTCAGATACTGTCAATGGTTAAGATCGATTTCTCATCCAAAAATTATTCAGTCACTGGTCTCCCATGATTAAGGAAACCAGGGCATAATTTATCGGTGCAAACTTACAACTAAATAGTGTAATGATCCACATTCCTGCCCAACATTTCTGATCAACTAGCCATCTGGGAATGACATTTCAGATGAGAGCCCCCAAAGAGTCAAATAATGACCCTAAATTAATCAGGAAGCATGTTGTGCCATCATTTTTACTTTCAGTTAGAAGCAAGCAGCATGTAGTTATTTTCTGGATCCTAAATATTGTTTTCCTATACGAGAGTCCTCCAACAGACTGCCAACATTTTTTACATTTGTGCTTCTCGTTGATGCTTTTGAAAGTCCAACAGAAGAAAATAGAGTTTATGTTGGAGCTAAAGCTAATTGTTGCTCCCATGTAGTGCTCCAGAGTTTAATCCTCACTTGGTGTCATTAGTGTAGTGGTCCAACACCACTTCCACTGCTCTAAATGTTTGCACACAACACGCAACCAAGATCTATCTTGTGTTTTCACCTTTTCAAAGCTAAAATGTCTCTAAAGCACAGCCTTCTGATTGCATCAGCTCCAGTTCTATGATAAACTCCACGTTTGTTAAAACTTTAAGCATATTAACAAATCTGAAAAAGATTTCTTTGAAACATATGTGCTTGAAACACAGATAGAGCAGGCAGCCTTGTACCTTGCATTACTGCATTTATGACCTGAACAAAACATAATTTCAGTTTAAAAAGCAACTCAAAGCCAGCATTTAGATTCTGCATTCACTGCCTGCTACCTGGACTAGTCTGTAGGAGTGGGAGGCTGATGGCTCCTCGGGTAGAGAGGATTCAGGTCGAATCAGGGCCACCTGTCATTCACAACCAGATTGTCAGCTAACAGGAACCAGGATTTCTCTTTGGATGTTAACTGGCGTCAAACACGACACATCGTGCACTAGGAGTCATGGTAGATTTGATCATTTAGTTTCCACCTTGTGAAACAGGTTAAACAGCTAAACCAAAGGTAGAAAAGTTGAGCAGGAATCTCATATTGTTCGGTTTGTATTGAATATTTTGGAAAAAAAATCAACTATTTGGTGATTTGTTTTTACAGCAGTTTTTTCCACTTCTGCTGTTTTCAAACTATTTCATTTTAAAAACCTGAATTTTCAAACACATTTTTCTTGCTTTATTGTATTATAATTAAAGCACAAATTTCTTGCAGTTTTATTGGTGACATATTGTGATTAGTTTGACAAATTTATTAGGCTGCAAAAAAATGTTTCCCCAGCGGTACTGTAAGATCTATTTATTAATCAGTTGGATCAGAAATGAGTAAGTTGCCTTTGTGAATACTGAGTTGCAATTGAGTTATTTAATCTCTAATACTTTATTGACCTTGCTGTACCAAATCAGTTTCAACAACATTACTTTTTTTATTACCACTTAATCCAAACCAATTTCAACTCATTTTTTTGGTTTAGTTTAGCCGTTTTTCTGGAAATCTTGAATTTGTTCTGCTTTGAAACCAGTGAGCACTCGTTCAAGTATAGCAGTAGTTTGTGGTTTTCCTATTATAATTTATTGTAAAGCAGTATTGACCTGCTGACTTGCTTTAGAAAGGTGAAGAAGCTTTTTTATTCAGCGTAGAAGTTTCATAGAAGAAGGGTTTGGTGCCCACAACCCACTCATGCTCCCACTGCTTTGCAAACCTCACAGGAGAAGTTTCTGTGGAGTTTCCAGGTCTTTGGACAAAACGTTCTGCAGCCAGCGATCGATAGCCCGCCTGAGCGGGGCATGGAGGTGCTGACATCAATTACCAGTTAGATCAAGTTGATAAAGTAATGTCCTTTTGGAAATGGCAGCCGGCCTCCTTGTCTCTTTGTACAAGAAAGATCATGTTCTACAGTAAAATAAGGGGCTCTTTCACCAGGCTGACCTATTCTCAACCAAATCACCTTTTTCCTGTGTTGCTGTCAAAAAGATTCCTACACAGTATCTGAGATGACCTTGAGATTGAGACATTTTACAAGAGATTTACCACAGACCAAAATGTAAACATCCATAGCCTGCGCAATATATAATAAGCCCCAGTGTGTGATAGTTTGATAAAATTGGGCTTCAGAATGAAATAAAACATCAATGAAACTTTATAATGTAATAATTGGTGCGAAACCCTTGAGCTCATTCTGCAATATTTTCTGCCGCATACAGTATGTAATAACATTACATTTATTACTAAATGCTGAGGTAACGCTTTTTTAGAGAGAATAATGTAATAATGCACCATATTATTATTATAATCTGCTAACAATCATGTTGTAGGTTCTATATGCATTTAAATTGAAACTTTGGTCAATAAAAGTTTCAATGTTTATTGAAACTTTTAGTCATTTATTTTCCTTTTCAGACTCACAGCCAGAACCTTCCATGTTAACCTACATGCTGTTCAAGGCAAAATGATTCAAAATGTGTTCATGGATTTTATTAAATTTTGCATCAATAATTACATGATGTGGTTTTAATAATATTGCATTTGAAAGTCAGATTTTATTACATTATTACCTAATGCGGCGTTGAATAAAATATAAATAAAATATGCTTCAGTAATAGTTTTTAAGCAAACATGAAGTGAAGAAATTTCAAGATTAGCTCCGTTTGTGCATCGTTTGAGCCTCCATCCCATCCATTATTTATACATGTTTTATCCTTTCAGGGTCATGGAGGGGCTGCTGCTTCTTTATCTCCTATTTAATAAACTCAAAAAAAAAGTGCATCAGCGACATTCTGTTGGCTGGTGCATTTATTGACCTATATGATGGGGATTCTTAGTGTCTGGTCAATGTTTAATATGCCAGTCATTGATCAATCAAAAGCGATCAAGTTGTGATTTCTACTGTTGGACCAGTGCAGTTGGTCTGAGTTGTTTTGCGATTTTTCTTGGAGCAAATAGAGTTTATTTGCCATTTTGGTCTGGAATCAATCTATCAATCAATCCATCCATCCGTCCGAGGGGTGCTGGTGCCTATCTCCAGATATTGGTCCTGATATTGAAAAATTCCAGATCAGGCTTTGTGCAGTGTAGATCTATTCAGTTTTATTCTATGCTTTGTGCTCTGAGCGATGTCATGTCTTATTTATTTATTTTGCATTATTTTGAGCTTTCCTTGTTGCTCTTCTTTCTGACCCTTTTGAAAAAATGTTTGTTGCAGCTAGGCCTGTCGCGATAAACGATAAATCAATTAATCGGACGATTAAAATAAAAAGCTATCGAGCTCATTTAATTTATCGTCATTATCGTTTCTCCCTGCATGTTTCCATGACACTGGATGAGAAAGCTCAACTCCTGCTCTCCACTGACCCTCCCTTCCTCATTTCTTTAGCCTAATGCCCAGATCACACTACATGATCTCAGAACTGTCGGCTGATTGTCGCCCATTTTCAAAACCTGAGACCAACACCAGCCCATCGTGGCCTGTGGTGTCCAACAATGGGCACAAGATAATGGCTACAAGTCATTTTAAAACCAGCATTAATCAACGTTTTACTACAATCTACCTGCAGTGCATGTGGCTGGTGTCAGTAAAGTCCTGACTGAATGAATCTCATTAGAACCTGTTTATGTCACGTTAACGATGAACAGCTGGGAAGTTACCGGGTTTATCAACTGCAGTAGCAGTTTGGCTCCAGCTCCTCTCCTGGTCATTTCTCTGGATATTCTTTGCACCAAATGTTGAATAAACATTAATGTTGTTTCCACATATTATCTCTGATGTCCGCTTGGGATTCACCTCCGTTCTTTCTGAGGGGAAAGTATGAGGTGAATCCGCGCTTTCTGATTGGCTGCCTGTCACATTCAGCAGGCTGCGTTCTGATTGGCTACCTGTCACATTCAGCAGGCTGCGTTCTGATTGGCTACCTGTCACATTCAGCAGGCTGCGTTCTGATTGGCTACCTGTCACATTCAGCAGGCTGCGTTCTGATTGGCTACCTGTCACATTCAACAGGCTGCGTTCTGATTGGCTACCTGTCACATTCAACAGGCTGCGTTCTGATTGGCTACCTGTCACATTCAGCAGGCTGCGTTCTGATTGGCTACCTGTCAAGGCTGCGTCTCGTCCTGTGGGGAAACCCTGTAGATCGGAGCGGCCACGAGGTTCTACCGACTGGACCCGATCATTCACCACACACTACAGGACGATCGGTTACGAAGTCGCAGCTACAATGTTAGAAGGTTTAACGTTGTAAGATTGTCATAAATCATGTTGTGTGAACTGGGCTGAAGGGAGGAGGGAACTATTGCATCAGGTGGTCGATATGCCATCTTCTCTATTTAAATCTAATCATTATTGGAGGGCAATATAGTATACAGAGTTTATAATCTCTACTCTTTGATTAATGTAGTTTTTATTTCCTTTTTGGTTTTATGTTGTTTAGATTTTATTCAAGTGCATTTTTTGTTAAAATTTTTTTTTTTTTTTTGGTTCTTTGTTTACCTGTTCCAGCATTAAATGTCCTTTTGAAAATAACCTGTATCTATTTTTGGCAGGATATGGCTGCATTATTATGTCATTTCCATTAAATCAGTGTAAAAAGGTCTTCAGACAATATTATCGTTTATCGCAATAATTTTTTGAGACAATTATTTATTTTCCATTGGCTGTTATTCTGCAAACTGCACTGACTGATCAAATTAAAGTTGTTTTTCCATGTTAGCTTGTGACTCTGTTGGTGTGTTTCAATGAGCTTCCCTGGTGCAGTTGTCAAATAACTTAGTAATTAGGTACACTTTCTTCTGTTTAAGAAATAAACTTTTTTAAAGTCAGTTCAGCTGATTTTCTGTATCGGATCGATATCAGCCGATACTAAACCTCAGATGTCGGTATCAGAGCTGAAAAAGTAGATCGGTGGACTCCTAAATTTCCTATTAAATATGCAAACCTGCATTATTTGGGGCTTAAACAGCATAATTAGATTTTAGATGACTTATTTCACAAAACTGTTGGATTTTGTCTGATGAATTAATTGCATATGTCTATCAATTAATTCAATTAATTAATTGAATTAATTAATTGTATTAATTGTAATTAATTGTAATTAATTGAATTAATTAATTCAATTAATTAATTGAATTAATTGCATATGTATGTGAGCTTTTCCTGATGTGTATTTCATGTTTTTATCTCAAGTCTGTGCTGTTAAATCCTCCTCACTGCTGTGTTGGATATTGTTCCAGTGCACGTTCTCCTCTGTTCCTACTCTTGATGGATTTTTGTGTCTTCTGAACCTACTTATGGCGGCAGGTGTTACAGTCTTTAGTTTTTTCAGCTCTCATGTCTTGTGAGTAAAGACGCTGCGGGTCAAGCAGGGGATTGCACAAAGGAAGCCGACAGCAAACAAGACCCTCTTTTAAAACACAGAAACGGGATTGATTCATGCACTCCTGTTGCTTAGCAACTGCAAAGCCTCATTGAGAGAGAATATTGACCTCTTGTTGATAAAGTCCAATTACATTTTTCTGTCTTCGCTTTGTATATATCCAGAGATTTTTACAATGTCATCCCCTCACTGTTTCCCTAGTGTGTGCACTGCATTTCCATTCAATATCTTGGAGAAATATTGTGCTATGATTGCCACCTGCTCCTGGAGCCGCTGACTAAAATAAGATGTGAATATGATCCTTCTTGAGCATGAGTAACAGGGGGTTTCATTATGTTTGTGTTGCTAATTTAGTCAATTAACATGTCTGCAGATCTTCTGCGCCTTAAATGGCTCCAAAGCTGCCACAGGCAGATTTCTATCACTGCAAGAAACATCATTCAGCCTCGACCAAAACTGCTATGCATGTTCCAGCAGGCTCCGAAATGAAAATTGATTTCCAAAATTTAATTTACATTTTCTTCTACTCTTGCTCCAAGCTAGCTCTGTGCTGTAATTTCAAATGATCAGATGCTAATCTGGTTTCTGTTTCTCAGGGCAGCTTCATGTAAGCTGAGAAAACAAATACAAGACTTTAGAGTTAACTGTTCAGTCAGTACATGTTTCAAACTGTAGATACACACTGCATGATACTAAGGACCGATTAACCCAGTTCATGTGAAACACCAAAACGTACTGAAAAAGTCACATTATCTTCTCTTAATGTGCAAATTAATCCAATAAACAGAACTGACTGGGTGGGGGGCAGCATTGTAATGTGCTTTAGTTTTTTTTATTTGGTCAGAAGTGAAACAGATGTTGAGTAAAGTTCAAGCACTTTTGTGTTGTGTGCTCATTTCTCTGTAATCTAGCGTGTTTTCAGATGTAATTAGCCTCCATACTTTGTTGGTGGGACTTGAGAGGCTTGTTGTTTACAGCGATACTTTTAACTCTTCCTCAGAACACGTCTGCTCCGTCATCGCTTCCATGCTGAGAAACCTCAAGTCCCAGCAGAGAACCAGACTCCTCAACAAGTTTACAGAAAACGACTGTGAAAAGGTTGGCTGTTCCCCCGTTCCTTTTGGCTTCTTTTGATTTATTTTTTAATATTTTTCATCCTTTCTCCTGTTTTTTTTTTTACTCATTTCTGTTCATTGAGATTCAAACAAACTTTTTTATTTATTTTTGTTGCCCTTAAAGCTTTAGTGTAATTTGTCTCTCTGCTCCATTCAACCATTTTATTGAGTTTATCTCCTATGCAGACAGACAGACTTGTCCAGGCCCTTCCTCTATTGAAATTTGATTCAGCTGAAAATGTACATCTGCATATATTTAAGTATGTGGTTAGGTAATGAAATTCAGCTGAGTCAGCCAATGATTTGTGTATCATTTACGAAAATTACACTATTCACATAAAGTTAAGGTAAACCTCTGGAAAAAGTAAAAACTTCACGACACAAAGATGTTTTGTCATGAAAGCATAATATTTATGAGAAGCATGCAATCACCTTTAATGGGTTCTTGCATTATTTAGGCACTCCCATTATATAACTGGAAAATGGTCTCAAAACAACAATCTTGTCCATCCATCCATCCATCCATCCATCCATCCATCCATCCATCCATCCATCCATCCATCCATCCATCCATCCATCCATCCATCCATCCATCCATCTCCATCTCCATCCATCTCCATCCATCCATCCATCTTCTACCGCTTATCCGGGGTCGGGTTTCGGAGGCAGCAGCTTAAGAAGGGAGGCCCAGACTTCCCTCTCCCCAGCCATTTGTTCCAGCTCCTCCGGGGGAATCCCGAGGTGTTCCCAAGCCAGCCGAGAGACATAGTCTCTCCAGCGTGTCCTGGGTCTTCCCCGGGGCCTCCTCCCGGTGGGACGTGCCCGGAACACCTCACCAGGGAGGCGTCCAGGACGCATCCTGACCAGATGCCCGAGCCACCTCAACTGGCTCCTCTCGATGTGGAGAAGCAGCGGCTCTACTCTGAGTCCCTCCCGGATGGCAGAGCTTCTCACCCTATCTCTAAGGGAGAGCCCAGCCATCCTGCGGAGAAAACCCATTTCGGCCGCTTGTATCCGGGACCTCGTTCTTTCGGTCATGACCCAAAGCTCATGACCATAGATGAGGGTAGGAACGTAGATCGACTGGTAAATCGAGAGCTTCACTTTTTGGCTCAGCGCCCGCTTCACTGCAGAGGCTGCACCAATCCGCCTGTCGATCTCCCGCTCCCTTCTTCCCTCATTTGTGAACAAGATCCCGAGATACTTAAACTCCTCCACTTGAGACAGAACCCCCCCCCCCCCGGAGAAGGCACTCCACCCTTTTCCGGCTCAAGACCATGACCTCGGACTTGGAGGCACTGATTCCCATCCCGGCCGCTTCACACTCGGCTGCGAACCGCTCCAGTGAGAGCTGCAGATCACGCTCTGATGAAGCCAATAGGACCACATCATCCGCAAAAAGCAGAGATGCGATCCTAAGGCCACCAAAACGGATCCCCTCAACACCTCGGCTACGCCTAGAAATTCTGTCCATAAACGTAATGAACAGAATCGGTGACAAAGGGCAGCCCTGGCGGAGTCCAACTCTCACCGGGAACGAGTCCGACTTTCTGCCTGCAATGTGGACCAGACTCTGACACCCGTCGTACAGGGACCTGACAGCCCGTATAAAAGGGCCCGGTACCCCATACTCCCGGAGAACCCCCCACAGGACTCCCCGAGGGACGCGGTTGAACGCCTTCTCCAAGTCCACAAAACACATGTAGACCGGTTGGGCGAACTCCCACGCACCCTCCAGGACCCTGCTGTCGTTTATCTTGTCGTTTATCACAATAACTCTTTGGATAATTTATCATGACAGGCCGATTTTCAGAAATATTGCTTGTCTATTCAAGTTTAGAGAAGTTCATTATTAAAGGTTTTAGTGCATTTTTGGTTCAACATGGCTACTTTTGAAAGTAACCATGTTGAAATGGTCTGAATGAACAGATTTATTTGTACCTCTGAAGTGACTGGTATGTCTCCTTGGATTATTGTCCAGTTTTGAGCAATGTGGCCCTGGGCTGCAGCCCCGTTAAGCCCGTGCTAAAATCTGGGCTTGCCAAGGTTGGAAATGCAGACATGTCAGTGGAAAGTCCACCTGGCAGTGACTCGAGCAACCATCAATTATCGTTATTGTGACAACGATGAGTCAGAATTGTTATCGTAATAAGGAACTTTTCACAATAAATGTTAAGATACTGTACCATACTAAGCTTAGCAATATTTGAAAAATAATTAACACATGATCGAACCAGAGACTTCATGTCAAAACCTGAGTCAAAACGAACTCTAAGGGCTCCTGATGAAAGACTTGGCAGAAGAACCAGCAGTTTTCATTATTAGAGCTGCAAGCTTTAATTTTATTTTGATTAAAATAAAACTAAAACTCTTTTTGGAGAGACTTTTTAGCCAGCCAACTTTTTACACAATCTAAGCACTTTTTGGATTATATGATGAGTCTATTTTGTTTTGTCTTTTCACTTCCGTTCTTTGCTTTCTAATCTCATGTCACCGTTCTTCCATCCAACGTTTCCTAATTCGATCTCCAGGTTGATCGACTGATGGAGTTGTATTTCAAATACCTGGAGGCTGTTCAACAGGCTGATAAGAGGATCGAAGGAGAGAAACATGTAAGATCCATCTTTTTATCCTCCCTCCTTATTGATCTAGTCTTCCTGTTAACGTTTGATGCGCTGTAGTCATGTTGAATCTGTTGAAGTGACGGATTCACATAAAGATCTCTTTACTTAGAATATTAAAGGAGAAGAAGAAAGCTGCCATTAATTCCATGAAAACAAGTTCAAAAACTTTGTTGTAGCTGTTATTTGTAGCGTTTTTTCAAGTGTTTCCTTTATCATATTTTGAGGCAATTCAGCCTCAAACTTTGTGTTTTATTAGGATGTTTTTGCAAAAGAGCCACAGAAAGTTCTGCAAACTGAGAGGTGGGAGAAAAATGATGGTCTTAATAAAAGTGGCAGTATCATGAAATTGACTTTTTTAGCTTTACATCATGTTATGTTGTTCCCTCATGTGGAGTGTTGTTCTGCTTCTTCCACTTGTTTGGGTTTAACATGCTGTAAATGAGACTTCCCTTGGCTTCTGGAGAAGTTTACGCGGTTGTGAATAATATTTTGCAAATCATATCACCTGCAAAAAAATGAGAACTAACCTAAGTTATTTTCCATGTTGCATTATTATTCATTCATTATTGACTCAATTAAAGCTTCAGAAGCACATTATAGATGCAAACAATGTTGTGAAGTTAGTTTGAAGTAAATGGCATCTCCTTTCTAGCATTGTGGGGAAAAAAAGACCAAAAACCATCTGAACATAATTTATATGACAATTTACAGAAGGATGAAACGATTGATATGTGTCTTTGTGGAAATCGGACAGTTTGATGGAGGAAAAGTGTCCAGGCAGAGAATGAGTGCAAAAAGGGTTAAAAGAGCTTCTTCTCTCCAGTAATGTAGAGAGACCAGAAGAAAGTTACAGAAACACTGTAAATACTGGAGGAGGTGGGTGAAATGTGGGAAAAAAATGAATTAAAAGAAAATAAGTGATACAGTTAGAGTGAAAGGGGAACGGCGAAGTGGAAGGAGGTGTGGGTGGAGATAGATAAGTGAGAGATTCCTATCTAAAGATGACAGAAGATTAATTTCTCAGACAGACAGCGTGGTAAGATTGCCAAGAAAAGGCCAGACAGTTTGACATTCTCCTCTCCTCCACCTCCTCCATTTGTTTCTCTCCTCTCTCTCCCCGTTTCCCTCTGTCGCTCTCTTGCCTCCGCCTGTGGGATGGAGACAGAGGGGTTGTTCACGATAACTTGGCGATAAGGAGCCGCGTCCGCGTGTGCTGCTATCTTTAAAACCACATTGCTATAAACCACTGCAGTTCACAGCCAGACACACAGAGCAAAAAGAAACAGAAGCACATTTTTATCATTCCTGCTCCTTACGTCATTCCAAAAAATGACTTTGGATGTAATATTCCTAGTATTTTATTAATCTGATTCAGTTTAACAGCAGAGTGAAAGGCTGGTAACCTACTGGCATCAGATGAATATGAAGATAGTAAAGAGAGTCTAAGAAAGAGTCCTCTTCTTAGAGGAGAAGGTGGAGCAGAGATGAAGAGGGGATGCTGACCTCCCTGTGGAGCTGCCAAACATTTCCAGTTTGTGTAGGCGGGTTGCTGTCCCTTTAAGACATTCTGACTTACATGTGGAAACATGAAATATGAGATTATCCAAATTTACTTCCTCTGTTAATTCTGAAAACAGCTGGGAGGTGTTATAAGCGGCATTTCCAATCACCATATAGAGCAATTTAACATTTTGAAAATAAATTCACTTAATGGAAACACAGCAGTTTCTAAAAAAACTCAAGGGTTTTTTCATTAATATCAGGTGTGTTTTTTCTCCGGCCGTATCAAAATTGATTTATTTCACCAAACTGCAATGGAAACACTGTTTTTGCTTGGTAGGAGTAACATTATCAGCAACCGGATATCACCACTGGTGCAAACCACAAAGAAGTCGACAGGAAGTAGTTGGAGGATAATGGCGCGTAATTTTTTAATGACTTATCACATGAACAATCTTTTTCATGAATGATTTTAATCATGTTTCTTATTCAAAGAATTTTTTTGACATTTTTGCACACATTTGTAATGGAAATGCAGCTATAGATTGATCCTGAAGGATGTGGGGAAAAAAAGCTTAAAATAACCTTTTATTATCTATTGGTGTTTTTAAGTTTGATTCAATTAATTTGATTCAAGCCAATTTGGGGTGTGAGCATCATATACACAAAAATGATTGGCAGCGTTAAGACCCTCCCCCTGGCTCTGGTTGGTTGTTTTTTCAGATTATTTATAAATAATATACCCTACTCAATATAGTTTTAACAAATATGTACAAAAGAGACCTTTTTTTAAAATAAATGTTACAACTTGTAGCTTTACTTTCAGTCAAAACAAAATCAAGCAGTTAAGAAATGAATTAGCTACACAGATTGGAATCATTCAACTTCCTTTTCTTGAAGCTTCATTTCTCAGACTATCTTTGTATTTACTGTAATATATATCAGAGGTTTTACTGCAGCATCAACAACAATAAAAATAGAGAAACCATCTGAGATCTATTTAAGTCAAGTAGAGAAGCTTCAAATAAAGTTTAATCTTTAATCTCATCTTTTCATGTTGACATTAAAGTAAATAAAACAGAAACACTATTTTGCTAATTGAAAGTTATTCATCTCAAAGTGTGACTACCAGTTTAGGTTTTTGCATTGTCCTACTTTATCAGTTAACTTTATAAAGCATTAAAAAGTCCGTATTGTGTTGTTCTAAATTATTCAACGTATCACAGAGGGATAACTGTTCTGCGCTGTCCGCCGGCCTCAGCAGAGCGCCGCCATTTCTCTCCCCGCTCTGCAGGCTGCAACATCTGCATGATGATATTTTAAGTTGGTGTGAACCAATGCCCCCACCAAATGCCACGTTCCTTTAAATAAGCTGATAAAGACGCCAACCCAGTTCTGTCCCGCGCCTCGGCTCGAATCGGCTGCCGTCAGCAGCAGTGCTTTATCTCTCTGCGCCCTGCCTTTTTGGTTTCCCCCCTAGTTAAGCCTGTTTTTAAGGAGCGGTAAGCAAAATGTTTTTTTTCCTCTGCAACATATTATCCCCAGATTTCTCAGGAGGATAGTGGAGGAAAAGCTGCTGCTGCTCTTTCCGTGCGCCTTTAATAAGCTGCTTATTTTAGTCCCACCTTGGTATCTCTCTTCCTCTACCCTCCCTTTATCCTTCTCATCCCCTTTACCTTCAACTTACTTTCTCTTCTTGGCTTAATGTCCCAGTCTTCCTCCTCAATATTTCTTTTCTATCACTTCTTCTAATATGCTCCTAATGTTCCTGTCAAAGTTTCTGTCATTTTCCACATAAACATTAATGTGTTTGTGTGAAAAAAAACACATCAATCTTTCAGTTTTCTCTTTGTTGTCTTTTTCTGCTGTTGGCCCCGCTTTCCGCTGTCTTCACATTTCCCCCTTCTAACCTTTTACTCTTTCTCTGTTTGTTGCTAACAACTCTTCTGAGATTGAGGAAAGTCAGCAAAATGTGTCTCAGGCTGACCTCAATACTGTAAAATGCTTCAGTGTGCTTTCCCACTAGTTATCCACTCATTTCTCTGATGTTGGTTTTGCACTCAGATGAGCTATTTATAGTTATTGTAAGAATAAATTGTCTCCATTTATGCCATGAAATCTTCTTTGAGTTGCAGCTTTGATCTCCATCTTTCCTTCTGTTTCACAGCTTTGCTGTGGTTCTTTCATTCATAAATGTTTTCAGTCTTTCCTGGTTTTAAAACCTTCTGCTCTTAAACCAATGGGGTTTAATTTAACTTGCAGTGGTTACTCTTAGGCTCAGTGTTTTGTCTTGTGCAAAAAAGAAACTTTGCATTTTTACCACATTAAATGAATAATTCATGTTGTCTTGAACATTTTTGAGAATTTAAAAAATAAATACTATTACATTATCGCAAGAAAACAACATTTTTTAAAAAAATATTATGACTTGGACAAGTTGAGCAAACCTAAAGTATCCACATTTTTAATAACAATGAGATAAATATTTTGGAGTTTGCAAATGGTACTGGAATGCAGCATAATGGTACATATACTGGAGCTGAAAACTAAGCAAAAGTACAAACTTCACAGCAAGTAATTGCTCATTAGAAAATCAAACTGATCAATCAAACTACTGGAAGCTTAGAAATAAAGGATGTTTCCCTAAATAACTTGTCAAAAAATGTATCTTAGGATATTTGTTAATCATCACATAATGCTTAATTTCTTTTGAAAAAGTGGAACCAAAGTCAGATTTGTGTGCACAAACTTGGCAAATAAATCTGATTCTGACAAATATTTTACTTCTTCACTGCTTTGTGGCGTATTGATCCCTAAATCAGGACTCACCACTACCCCCCCGTTGGGCTCAAGGTCGCTAAATTTAGAAAATTATTAGTGTGGCTTGTGTTACTTCTTATAAGAATATTGCAGCAGGTATAATAAGAAAAAGTTTTCACGCTTAAAAATAAGATGATGATGAATCTGCTTCAGTAAAAATGTTCAAACCTGAAGCTAAACTAGAGTTTGTTTTACAAATTTGATTTGACATAGAGGTATGGACAGACGATGACCTTGGGGTCAATCTTTCAAAGCAGAGAACAGGAAGGTGGAATTAGTCTTAATTTGTAACAAAAGGATTTTTGTATTATTGAAATGAAACGTTTACAAGATGGTAACTATGGTAACTTTGATAGATTGGGGATGGAGGCACTAACAAAAAGACAGGTGGCAGAACAGATGATTTTATTGTGAGGAACCAAAATGGACAGGATTAGAAATGAGTAATCGGAGGAGGAGGTCAGGTGGATTTTTGGAGATAGAGCTGAAGATGCAAGACAGAGACAGTTTCAGAGGATAGATTAGTCAAAAGATGGAGCTGAAGGAGGCAAACAGGAAGACCACGTAATCAGTAGGGAAGGAGTTTTATTCTGTCATCCAGGCAGAATTAAAGTACAAACAGGTTTGCCGAATACACGCAACCAAACGAGCATTCAAAGAATCCAGCCAAAAAAACAACATGCTGCTGATTAGTGTTTAGATTTATGGCCCAAACTCGAGCCGAGACTCGGGCCGAATTATTAGCTTGATGGTCGAGTTCAGGTTTCTGTGGTGCATTTAATAAGCCTGTCATACATTCAGCACAGGGAAAACCTAACCAAATACAAATACTACAATACTAATAATACTAATACTACTAATAATACTACAAATAGATGAGTAGATAGTTTAACCTGTTGAGGAAATGAAGTGATTACTGAAGTTAATCAGACTGTAACAAGGAGAATGCACTGCAGAGATAAGCTGGGACCAACCACACATCCCACAGGATTTGACCCTGACTCAGCCTGTGGTTACAACTAGCGACAAAATGGAAGACATTAAATAAAAGCTAAAAACAGGAGTTACACTCCTGACTTAGATGGTAGTCTAGAAATGAAAGTCAGCAGTAAATCGTAATTGAAATAATACGTTGGGTTTTCTTTGGGTTTGGCCCATAATTACAGATAATCGATCAGGTCGGATCATGATGCAATGCCTATGGGCCAGGTCAGATTTATTTAGGCCCTATCTAAACTACTGATTAAGCTGTTTCTACTGTAAAACATGTTAATGTCTGGACAGATTATGACAGGTTGAGCATGTTTTTATTTGTGAATTCCTCCCCTCCCAGAATCCTGTTGTTTTTTGCTTTGCCCCACTTTGTGGAACAAACCGTAATTCTCCCAAGAGAGCGAGGCTGTTCATTTTCTTTCTGTCGCAACAAGAAATCAGCATGTTGCCTCTGGGACTGAGTTTCACTTATTTTCTCTAAACTTGACTTCAGCTTCATCCTGCATGCCACCGGCTCATAATAAGGCCATCTAGCTTCACTTACCTGCGTTTGCTTAAGCCTTACAAAGACAATATATCTTACTCATGCTCACTCTCACAGTGTGTGGGTTTAGCAAAAAAATGTTTACAGAAATTCCTATTTAAGCATCGCAGCACAAAGAAACCACAGGAATATAAACCAATAAATGTTGGTTGTTTACATGTCATGGGCACCTGCACATATACTAATAAATGACTTCAGAAGTTACACACACCCCTCCATAAATCATACACACTCCATCCCACAAGCACAGCGGTAAAGTGCAGCTGAGTTACAGTAAAGGGACTGAGACTGAAAATCACTGCTTATTACTTTGTCTGTACTGTAGCAGGGCTGCAGGGCTCCCCCGAGGTTGCAGTAATTTACTTGTCCAATCCCTCTTTTCTACACGTTTTTCTTTCTCCGCTTCCTCTGTCCGCCGTCGGCCCCAGGGGCCGAGCCGACACATAAGAGATATTTGGCCACGGTGTCAGAACTCACGAGTGGACAGAACTCTGCGGCTGTGACGAGCGCGGCGACGTCAGGTCCCGTTTTAATGTCCCACACGTCCTCTTCCTCTTTGTTCATGGTAATGAATATTTAATGCACTTGTCTTCGCTCAATAAATATCCTCATCCTCACGGAGATCTTAAGGTCTGGCTCGAGTCGTCGTGTGTTGGACATCTTGTCTCCGTTCTATTAGAGCGAGGCTCCCTGGAGGACGCGGCCGTCGCCTTGTCATAACATCTTGTTTGGAAATGTTTTTCCTACTTTTCCTTCTCGTGGAGCAGCAGAGCAGCTGGTTTCTGCGGTAACCCAGCGTGTTAGATTCCGAAATATCGGCCCCTGCCAGTCTCTGAGCATTTTGGGTCACTGTTTAATTCCTGGCTGGTCAGCTGACCTGAGTGGTCATGGTTTCAGCTGTCAGTCCCTCTGTGTTCTGCCCTTCCACATGGAGGTGTGTTTTGTGTTTTAACAGATAGACCAACACAAAGCAGATCCTAGCTGTAAAGAGGAACTAAAATGGGTCATGGTTTTCACATTTTTACAGAAACGATAAGTGGGGCATGCATTTGTATTCAGCTCCTTGACTTGTGGCAAACAGGACTTATGAATTATTTTTCACCTTGGTTTTTTGTCACCATTGTTCCATAAAAGCTGGAGTTTGAGTGTCTAAATATTGGGCTTTTGTTAGATTCTTCTGCCTGAATTTTGGCTTCTGGAGACGTTTGGTTGCATAGGATTTTAAGGGATACTTTTCTGAAAGTTAAACAGTATATATACACTTCACAATGCTTCTTTCTGTTGGTCCATTTGATAAAATCCCACTAAGATATATTGAAAATGTGGTTTAAAAAGAAGCATAGGATGCTTTTGCCAGCCTTACAAAAAATCCCATGAAATTCACATATGACTTGCACATGTGGTTCACACCACTTTTTACATGTGTGAATGATGTGATTATGTGACCCACATGTGGGAAATGGGAATCACACGCGATCACATGTGAATTTCATGGGATTTTTTTGTAAGGGCAGGTTCGGCTTATACCTGCCTGCAGCAGGTTAAGGCCCACACAGCTAAGCTCTTGGCAGAATCCCTTTGGGGGCGTTGGGCATCTTGAAGTTTTCCTTCATTCTGCAGCTCAGGCTCGTTTTGTCCAGACAGCTGCTCTTACTGAAGCCTTACTGGGCCCAGTTATTGCCATCAGATCTGTGCTTCTCAAAACTTCACCATGTCATATTACTGTTTTTGGTATATCATCCGCGCTCCACACACCTATTAGCTGAACAATTATTCACACTGATGATTGACTATTTTAAAATGCGTCCCACTGGCCGATTCATTTACAGCATCGACTACTGAAGGTATCATGAAGCGGGGGAACAAAAAGCTCATTTGGAGGTTCAGTCACTGACGGAGCTCCAGCAGGAACATTTTTTGGTTAATGCTAGGACTGTAGCAATGAGCAATAAATCAATTAATTAATTAATTAAAACAATTTCAACAATTTCCATTTGCAGGATTTATCGCTCTCTTTTTATCTCTTTTCTCTCTTTCTACCAAAACTGGATGATAAAAGTCCTTAGTCTGGTGTTTTGGTCTCAATTACTCCTCGTTTTGAAGGACAATGTAGTTTAGAAAGATTTCATAATTCAGTTTATTTGTTGTTTCTGTTTTAATTGCTTATTTTGGATATTTTAAATGTCTTCCTGTTCCGGTAATAAATACTCATTAAAGTTTATTGATGTGTGAGAATGTCTTGAATTATTATGCCATTACCAACATGTTACTTGAAAATAGTCTGAAAAAACCCCCCAGTATTATCATTTATCGTAATCATCATAGACAGTTTGTCATCTAGCAATTTTCTTAATGTGACAGGCCTACATAATATCTTCTTATTGCTTTCAGGGCAGATATATTTTTTTTTTATGAAAAAACTGTTTAAAAAGCATGTATTCCTTAACCAGTTGATTATAGAAGTTATCCCTGTGGTTGTGTATAACCTCTGACTGGAAAAAGGAAGAGATTTTTATGAGTAAATCATAACAATATATGATAAAGAAAACATACGTTTCTCAAAATAATGTTTTTTCCCATTTTATTTAATTAAATTTCCATTAATCCTTGATCGATATCATGCTATATTATGTTCTTAATGCAATGTCCATTTGTTTGCAGCTGAGAGGGCAATAATAAAACTTAAAACAAGTTTTTCAAAGCAATTATCAGAAAATGCATCCATTCATGTAGATTTTCTTTCTGAAAATGTTGAAAGAAACTGACCAGAGCATGTGTTCATGTCTGGCCTGTTCATCTCCCTCAGTGATTACATGGATGCATTATTCCTGATCTGCTTTTAAATCAGTGTTACAGTTTTCCAATTTCACCACAAACTACTGAGACGGACCTGAGTGTTTCTAACGGATGGGGAAAGAAAGCAATTTTATGTTCAAATGGCACTAATTCATTTTGTGTGTATCCTTATCAGGCAACCAGGCACAGATGTGAAACTATTTTACAAAAAGCGATATCGGTGTTCTTTGTCATAAAGCAGAACTCAAGGCCACTGCTGTACCCAGAAGAAGTAAAACAAGATAAATGTCTCATTTATTGGCCTTACTAACAGTTTTTGCTCTAATAGTTTCCATTGTTTTGCTAATAATTAAAAGACACTGACACTAACTTTTTATTTTGCAGAGTTGTTCAGAGTGGGTTAGTTAGAATAAAATGATTCAGAAATAACATTTTTAAACACAAACCCCACAAATATGCATCTCCCAGTTGAACAAATGTGTTCCACTCAGAGTTTTACCGTTTTCATTTTCATCCCTTCAAAGATCATAATGTGCTGGATTATGCACTATTATATCTCATAGCGATGCACAATCCACTTTTTTCTCTTCTGATACCGATGTCTGAGTTTTAATATCAGTCAATACCAATCCGATACTGAAAACCAGTGCTGAAAATAACTTCAAACGCTTCTTTTTTTAAAACACAGACATAAATGTTCTGAATTATAAATTTATGTGATAAATCTGCACCAGTACAGCTCAATGAAATAAATTTATAACTTCACCAGCTAACAGGTAAAAACATTATCAGGACCGATACAGATATTGATATCGGATCGGTGCCGATTAGTAACTCTTGAGAAAATAGGAACCACAAAGGAAGATAGAATGGATTTTTCTCCCCAGAATATCTTTGCAGTTTTTGTACCAGAACATCTGCACTGTGAAAACATCAGAAAAAAATAATTCATTATTTACGAAGGAACCCTCTGATGTTTCTGATTATGTTTAGTGGCATTGTTGTAATTAATTGTAATTGTAAACATCATGGATTAAGGCAGTGCTTCTCAATTCCAGTCCTCAGGCCCCTCTGCTCTGCACGTTTTAGATGTTCCTCTATTCCAGAACAGCTGATTCAAATGATTGCATGACCATCAAGTACTGCAGAAGCCTGTTAATCGCCCAAATATTCAATCCAGGTGTGTGACAGTAGGGAAACACCTAAAACATGCAGGCCAGGGGGGCGTGAGGACTGGAATTGAGAAACACTGGATTATGGAGATGCTTGTTCTTTGAAAACTGGAATTTTAATTGCATGATCTTTGTTTGCTCTAAGAACACACTATTAACAAGAATAAAGGAAAAAAGGAGATTGGTTTGGTTTGATTCATACTCTGGCATAACTCACAAGATTGAGAAAGATCCTAAATAAGGACCAATCTGTGGAATAACACTGATTTAAATCTATCATTGTTCAAATTATTGAAGACATAAAATGTATTACGGTATTTGTTTTGTCAGATTTGTCGTTAATTAGTCACGATAATTGCAATTTTGTCAGTAACATAAACCTTCCTCATTCTGCCTTAATCTGCACAAACCCATCTTTGTTCTGAATCAGCCACAAATCGCTTCACAGTACGATGACAACGCTTCAGTTTTTGTTAAATATCTAATGTTTTGATATCTTGGCCATTGCACCACACTGTCTGATGATTTTCGGCAGCAGAGATCCTTTCTTTTTCTCATATTGCTTGAAACTTGTGGCCTGCTTAATAATGTGGAACATCCTTCTTAAGTAGATTTCCTTTAAGTGAGCTCACCTGACAAACTAATCAACCAGGTCTCTGAAATTAATTATAGTGATTCAAAGATCCCTGAGACACAATACCGTCTATAAATTTACTGTAGACGGTAAATTCTACAGTCATAAAGATTTAACGAAGAATAAATCTTTATGACACTTAATTCTAATTTGCATAGTAATTTTGAACACGATGTAGAGGAGTTTCAGAAAGAGTAAGAGCTTCTTAAAGAGACAAAGACCCAATTTCAAGGCATACATTGATGAAGACACATGTCTTTTAAGTCATATTTTATTACTTAAAATTTTTATAGCTGAATTTAGTCAGTTAGTTGACTGTACAGGTGGGTTGCCATTCCAGCAAGTGTCAGCCTCTCCATTCTTAGGTTTGCCTTTTAGTCCCTAATGATGATTAATGTGGACTGCACGCTTATTGGCAGCATTGTTATTGGCATGGCACTGTTGAGATGAATAACTATGCAAGGATGCCGATACATGTTAGTCAGATCTTTTTTTGGGGGGGTATTTTTCTGTGAAATCTATTGATTCTGCATCTGTTAAACTGTGAAAAATGGATTTGTGGAAAAGGCTTGTAAACCACATCTAAATTATTCCAGATTTATCTTTTTGCTAAAACGTCCCATCACCAAATGAACAGCAAAAGGAGATTTGTTAACAGCTTTTTCAAAGAAAAAAAAGATAAATCTCCACCATGATGTGTGTTATTGTAGGAGATGGTCCGTCGGGGGGAGATCCTGGACGACAGCATGGACGATGAGTTCTACCTTCGCCGTCTAGATGCTGGACTGTTTGTTCTGCAGCTGCTGTGCTATATTATGGTGGAGATCAGCAGCTCAGGGGTCTCACAGGTACACACACACACACACACTATCTGGCTTTTTAAATGAGCTTTCTCACCAATCAATTATCATTAAGGCTTTCGATCATGCGGCCTGTGGAAGCGGACAGCCATCAGATTGTTTGGTTGTTTTGCCTAATTAGCTCACACAGCTCACACCTAATCAGAGCTAACTGAACTCGTTGTTGGCTGCTTTTATTCATGAAACATTTTGTATTCTTTTTTTTTTAAAAGTTGATTCTGTTCATTTTATGCTTTTTAAAGTAAAGTAAAAATCCTTAAGTTCTTTAATTCTTCTTTATTAGACCAACAGTTGGTCTGTTGGTCTCCGTGTTTTTATTAGTTCGATCGATTGGTTGGTGTGTGTCATTGAAGTGAAATTGAAGAAGCAGTTCTGCTCACTTTGTGTGACAGGAGATGCAAATCACACCGATCCAGCATATTTCACACATCCAAAAAGATGGTACACATTGCTCAAATATTTAGAATTTTATTTTAAAGGGGGCAGATTATGCAGAATTTATATTTATTAACATGATTTCATTCTTCTATTTGAGTCTCAGCTGCTTATAAAAACCGCTCAGCCCTTGAAAATGCTATTCAGCTGTTTTTTAGCAATAAGTTGATGTTTATTGGTGTCTGAAAATGAGCCGTTTCAAAATTTTCCCTATTGTTGAGTTGCAACCTGTGGGCACTGCGCTGTTGCCTAGCAACCCCAGCTGAGCTCTAGCTGGTTTTACTGCACTTTACAACAGACAAGACAAATGTTTTGTGGTTGACTTATCATCTAGAAACTACTTGCTGCATTCTTCTTGGTTGTGCAGGAGGTTCCATTAATGCTTTTCAAAGATGTACATTTGTGCTAAACATAGACCTATGTGTTCAACATAGGTCAATCCTAATCTGGCTTCTGGTCTATTGGAACAATTTATAGCTGAAATGAGAACTTAAAATCTATGTAATAAAAAAACACTGAACACTGAGTGTCACCTGGATTAATATTCTATAATTAACACAAAAAGAGTTAGGACATTTGTGCTTGGTCAGTTGTTTCCTTATTGTAACTGTGCTTTTTGGAAATCAATTTCATATCATTGTGAAAATGTTATGTTACTTTCAATGGCGCCACACTGTTGGTTGTGCCAATTAAACTCCTAAAGGAATCCACAACAAGTTGAACATGTTGGTGTAAATATGCTAACATTTTCATATTCATTTAGATTTTGTCATTTGTGATATGGAATTGCCTATATCCTATTATGATTTTTGTAGCCTATTATCATTTTTACCAATGCATGTCGACATTTTTTCACCTGGGAAAAGCATGTCGGACAGGAAGTTAATAGGGAACTAAAGCATGTAAACAAAATGCAGGAAGTCAAGGTCACTTTATTTACATTCATGAAAAGTAAACAACCAGTATTTCTATAGTACCAGTATTGCATGTCAATACTTTAATGTTTTGATATCGCTTCTTAAGATTTTGAGTAACGGAGATGCTAACACTTTACCAGATATTGAATGTGAAAGCATTAGCAACACTAGCTTTTATGCTAACAGCTAGTCAGTAAAGGCACTATCAATAATAAATAGACAGACCTGGAAGTTATTGTTTATTTTTTCTGTGCCAAGTGAGCTGCAGAGGCTAAAGCAGCTTAACTCAGAAAACAAATAATTATTATTTTTTTTAAATTCCTTAAAAACAATAATTTTGTGTGTTTGTGTTTGTGTGTTTTTTCTTTCTTCTAGCTGCAGCAGCGGGTTCGTCAGATTCTTAACATAAGAGGAGGCTCGGTCAAAGTAGTGCGGCATATCATGAGGGGTGAGTAGAGCTCTATGTCTGCTCACCACTTCTGGAAAGTTTTTCACAGTGCCTCTCTTTCACTAATTCAGTGTTTCAGTTCTGCTTTCACTCCGTTTTCTAAAGTCACTCAAGCACATAGAGATGCCAAGTACTTGGTCATTAATCAAATAAGTGATTGTCAGATGAAAATTCTGCAGATATACAAATAAAATGAAAATAAACACAGAATTCAAGTCATTTATAAGAACATTTAATGCCTAAATGCAATAAAAACATTCGTTTAATGAATGTTTGATCATTTGTAGCAAAGGATGAATTTGTAGCATGATGTGAAAAGCTCAGGAGCTTTTGTGCTTGACTTAACATCAATACAGTGTCGAGCTGATCTGTTAACTATCATTTTTGATTAACTGATCAATAATTGCACCATAAAAGATGTCTAACAGAATTTTTTTTCTCAATTTGAACCAGCCAAAACCCATCAGGTTCTGGTTTGGACAGATTTATAGTTTATTTTTTATCTTAAGTCCAAAATGTTTATTGAGTGGGTACAATTTTGACTTCTTTCAGCTCAGATTGTGGTGTTATTTCAGGAAATGGACTTTTTGAACCTCTATACTCCAGTTAATGATTACTATATCAGTTGATGATAATCTTAATAATCAAATAATCTCGATTAATCTGATTAGATGTTTCAGCCCTAAAATCCATGCCATATTTTTTAAAGAATGAAAATCCGTTTTCAGCGTGCTGTGTACATTTTCATATTCTCAGATGTTCATAGCAGCCATGCAGCGCACTTCTTGTGTGAATAGAGACCTCACAGATGGAGTGTAGCACTGAGGCAGATCTGAAGCGCCTACAGTATATAAGATACAGATGGAAAAATAAAGATGTAATGCTAGTAAACACAGTAAAATACATCCAGGCAGAAGCGCTTATTGGTTTTTATCCACATTGCCGGCGTTCAGATGATAAACCTCCACACTCAGACACTTCCTGGCATGTCTATTTGCGCTGCAGTGTAATCACAGCCTCTGTGTGAGAGCGAAACGGACTGCTTTCTGCTTTAAGATTCCCCATCCTGCCATATTGGGTTTGTGTTTGCGTTTGAAAAGATGTAGTAGCAGGTGTGTTGTTTTTGTCCCTGTGCGACATCCATCCTTCCTGTTTAATCGGCGGGTACAGCTTGAGGACGACGCTCCGCTCACACACATCCTCCGGCCTTTGCGCCGTGTAAACGCAGTAGATGGAGTCATCCGTCACACTCGCCAGCGAGCGTGGCGCCGCTCCAGTCCTCAGAGCGCCACCGTGTTTGTGCACACACACAGGAAACCTGTTGTTGTCGCGTCAGTGTTCATCCGCATATTTGCATACTCTTGTGCCTGGCTTGTCCACACAATGTTCTCACTTGGGTGCATCAATGGGTTCTCATTGTATTAAGAATTGTTATGTTTTTTTCAGTGTAAGTATTTTATTCAGTTGGCATTTACTATTGAAACGAGGGATCGGCCCAATATCAAGAAATTGTGACATCATTGTCATCAGTCCAATATCATAAAGAATATCACTGATGATATGTTCGGTTGTGCAGGTATTTTATCTTAAATCAGGCGATGCCACTTCTGCAGAGTTCAAGTGGTGTCGGTATAATTGGAGAAAACAAATTTCAGACTAGAAGTAATTTTAAAATTCCCTCATTTCAGAAAACAACTCAGTCATAACTTTAATAATAGATCAAAAATATTTAGAGATGCACCTATCAGATACCAATATCTGTATCCGTGCTGATATTGAAAAAAGTTCTCGATCTGATATTGTTGACAATGGCCAGAGCCATAAGGATAAATCTATTCAATGTAATTCCATGCTTTGTTCTTTGATCTTTATTTATTTTACATCATATTTTGAATTCCTGATTGCTATTTTCAACCATTTGAAAGAAGTTCTGTTGCAGTTTATTTTTTACAAAGAGAGTCAACTTATTGTTTTTGTCAGTTCTTTATTATTTATTCTCCATTGGCTGTTTCACTCGTAATCACACTGACTCATCAAATTAAAGTTGTTTTTACATGTTAGCTTGTGAAGCTACTGGCTTATTTCAGTGTCCTGAACTGGAGCAGAGTATCAAGTATGTTTGTAATTCAGTACATATTTGTGTGACTTCAAACAAACTTAAAAAAGAAACATTTGAAGTCAGTTCAGCTGTTTTCTTTGTTATCGATCGATACTAAACCTCAGTCATTGGTATCAGAAGTGAAAAAGCTGAATCTGTCTGTGTATGTATACCAGCTGAGAACCAGAGCATCTGATTGTTTGAATATATTTCTGCTCTTCCGGCTCGCGGTGTGAGTCCTCCGCCTTTCCAGAAAGCCAGTGCTTATGCAGACTTTTCCCATTTCAAGTGACCTACCTGGTCAACTGAAAATTGCAGGGAAAGGTTAAGCACATGCAGAGTGTGCCACCAACCGAGCCGTTTTGACCCTTAATGGCTTATCAACTGCGGAATCTATTCGGCTCCAGCTCCTCTCCTGGTCATTTCTCTGGATATTCTTTGCACCAAATGTTGAATAAACATTAATGTTGTTTCCACATATCATCTCCGATGGTTGCACCGTCAAGTGTTTGGGATTAACCTCCATAATTTCCCGTCAGAAAGCACGGAGGGGAATCCGCGCTTTCTGATTGGCTACTTGTCACATTCAACAGGCTGCGTTCTCGCTCCCCAGTCAGGGAACCCAGTTTATCACCCCGTCCACACACAGGGTAAGACAAACCAACATGTTGAATATACCTGATTTTAGATCCGAGCGGTCCCCGATCAGTCAACACACATCACAATACAGGATGATCGAAATGAGTAATTGGGTTTTTATTTATGTTTTATTGTTTTTGATTGTTGTTTTGTAATTTTGGATATTTAAAATGTCTTCCAGTTCTAGTGTTGGAAGTTCTGTACAAAATGAAAGTTGTATTGGTCTTTTGACACAAAATTGCATGATGTTGCCATTTGTCAATATGTTACTTAAAATGGTTTCAAAACAACAATATCATTTATCTCAATAATTTCTGGGACAATTGATCATCCAGCAAAATTTGTTATGATGACAGGCCTAATGTTTCAACTCACTGGGCTAAAAAGAGACTCAATCTTTTAAAGCCATGCCGTTTATTAAAAGGCAGGGAAACCTGCAGAATACCACTGAAAGCAATTCTGCTTTCAAACAGAAAAGTGGATCTTGAGCAACCAATTAAAAACAGACAGGCTGTCGTTTGGCTTCATGATTGTGTGGAACAGCTTCTCAAGGCATGATGGTGGGAGTATCATCCTATGGCCTGTTTTGTCGTCTTTGCCTCAAAGTTTTGATACTTTCATGAATTGATGCTTTCTGAATTAATGTCTCGTAACATACATTTTTCCGTTTTAGACCAATTTATGAAATGTAAATCTGATTTTACCTTTGACAAAAAGGTTCAGATAGTACCTTTGGTATTTAACTATAATGGCTAATGGTTGTACTTTAAAAATCTTATTGTGTTATTTTTCAGAGAATCTGTTTCTCTTCACAAACAGAATTTCTGAATTTCTGGCTTCATAGCTCATAGTCCTCAACACTCCCCCATCGTCCCTGCTGTAGCTGCGTTGGTGCAGCTTCATTCTTGCATAAATGTGTTTTGAATGACTTGTGTTGCTCCACCTGCAGCCGCAGTCAAAGCCCCCGCACCGCGTCCTCTTCCTGGAAGTGATCCCGCTCCTATTCGTGGCGGATCAGTCCTAGTCACTGATCTGAGTAATGGCAACGCTCAGCGCTGCTTTGTCCTCAGCCGTGTTGCCGTGGTGACAGCAGGGAGAGGGCAGCGGCGCGTCGAAGAAAAGCCTTGGCGGAAAAGTTGAGGAGTCGTAGAGTCTCTGACCTTCCTGTGCGTATGGCTGGCTGCAGAGCCTTTCATCGGCACAGAGACGCAGAAACGGGTTCACAGTGACAGGCCGGTGCTAGCGAGATGCTTTTATCGACTTTCTCTCCTTCTAGCTACATTCAGGGCTCAGTCAGCCTTAAAGTTCAGCCATTTTTAGGCTGGGGTTATTGCATGCTCATGGGATCAAATCCATACGGAAGAGGATTAGGGCCACTAAAGAAAAAAACCTGAAAAACAAATTCTGACTGAATTCTATGACATAACTATTTCTTCAGGAGATGTAAACCTGATTTTTTTTTTCAGTGACCCTTTAGTCCAAGCCTTCACCACTGTTCATTTAAGTGCTGCTGCCTCCACTTTCATCACTTAGTTTTGATTATGGTGGCAGGTCATAATTTAATTCTCCTCTGAACAGTCAATGGTACAGTGACCTCCGTCTTCTGGCATTGCTGGCTGTCTCTGTTTGCCTTCTGACCTGAGAACTTCTCAGGAAGCCCATCACGTTCCCAGCAGCTCTGCTTCCTGGTTTTTTTTTCTTTGCTGTTTTTTAAAGGTTATCCTTGAAATTTAAACCTGCAACAACTTGAAGTGGAGCCTGACTCTTCAAATATCATTTTACTGCCTATGTGGTGGAAAAATGTATGCATGAAAAGAAAAACGTATATGCTTTTTGCCCTATTTTAGACAGAATAGTGATATTCTGCCAGCAGAGCTGCTTTCTTCTTGTCGACGGTAACGATGAGCAGTCACCAGTGATTGAGTTGATCTGGGCTCTGCAGGTTAAAGTAACGATTCTACAGTTTGGTCCAGTTTGGATGGAAATTCAAATGTTTGTTGTGACTTTTTATTCGGCCACTTGGTATAGTATTGACAGATCTGTATCAGTTTTGAAATGTTTATTAGCAACTGCATCCAATTCATTGAAAAGTCATAGCACTAATGTTTCTCCTAGCCGTCATTTTACCATCATATGCTGGATTAAGTCCTGGCTGATTTTCATACCTGATGGTACGATAGACTGTTTGATTGTGGACCAAAATTGAAACATTTGATCCATTTTCAGCTGTTGTGGTTTTCTTTCACATTGCATTGTGTCAAAGGAACCAAATTGTTTGAAAAACTGTTCCCTTCCTTACCTGTGGGGGCGCTGCACCTAGAACTTCTAAAGGAAACAACATGAAAACCTCAGAAGACACTGATGTTCTTACTTCTTCATGAAATGTGAAAAAAATGGAGTGCAGATTTTAGAGGTTGTAAGATTTCTCTGTTGTTGGAAAAAGACCATGAACAATTTCTGCTATTAGTGCATTAGTTATTTACCCAGAATGCCCTGCGTTATAGTCCTCTTCCTGCTTTTGGAGCGTCTCCAGTTCACTTACATCAACACGTTCATCCGAACTGCACCAGAGTTCACTTCAAACGAACTTGCTGTTTTGGTCCGTGTCAGAGTTTGGTTGCGTATTCACATGAACCGGACTTCATAGACAAATGGACTGGAGTTTGATTAAAGTGAACTGAACAGGGCTGGTTTGGGAGCAGGGCATTTTGGGAGGTAACCGCAGGTTCTCTAAAGAGTTTTCTGACGGCAACTCTACAGATTCACCACTTTGTTGCCACTTGTTGCCGTTTTCCATTTTCACACAATGCTTCCTCATGCTGGAAAATCCATCAATTATGACTGAGTTGCTTCTAGCTGCTCTTGGACGACACTTTAATCCCACGGTTTATTCGTGGCAGAGTTTGGGGGCAGAACTTTGACTAAGCCCTTTCTGTCTGTTTCAGTGATGATGCAATTTGACACGACTCAACTTTTCTTCTTTGTCCAAATGATCAAAAGTGGGATTCATCAGAGGAAATCAATTGAACCAATCTTCTGCTCTCCATTCCTGTACTTCCTGGAGAATTTCTGTCTTTGCCTAAAAATCTTGCCCTCACTCTCCATGCTGATGCTTGGCTTTTGTTGCGCCCAATGCAGTGAGTTCTGTGCTAGTAGCAGCAAAGTTAGCAGAGAACTTCCTGGATTGAGGCGTCTTGGTATTCGTTGGACGTTTTTGGATGTTGCAGGCCGACTTTGGAGCAACTGAATCTTACACCTTAAGATCCTCAATGATCCAGAAGGCATTCCTTTCAAGCAGCCTTGTGAATTCAGCTGGACTTGCTGAAGTGATTCCACTGAAAATAAGTTAGCCATTTATTTCATGGCCCAAAATACAGTTCAAATAGTTTGTTGTCGGTCGATCTGACCAGTAAAGAGATTGAGCAGTAGATTTATGTCCCCAGCCTGAGTCACTCTAAGTGACCAACTCTGGGTAGTGACCATGCAAACAAGATCACAGGCAGAAAAGTGAGTTTCCTCCACCATTGAAACCGTCTGAAATACAGTTACTGCAGTGAATATTTCGTTACGCTTTCCTTAACATTAAAAAAAGCCCAGCATTATTTGTTCCCAATATCTTGGTAAGTCTTTTCTTAGTCCCATTTCATCTGCCATTATCTTTTATTTACAGCCTTACAATGTAAAAAAGCGTCTCTGCCTGCAGGGTGAAAAAAACAGAAAATGACAGCCGTTCCTCGTTCTCCTAAACCCTGCTGGCTTTAGTCAGGAAAGCTCCCTTTATTCTATTGTCTCTGCAGTGTCTCCCAGAGAAAAACAGTTTTTTTTCTTCTCCTTCCATCTCTCTGTCTCTGGGTTTAATGTGTAATCCCTCCTTCAGAGGCAGAGCGGATGCCTGGATTCCACCGGGGCTGCGGCAGCTGCAACTTCCTCTTTCTGCACATTAGACTCACAAATCGAGCGTCGAGCGGTCTCAAAGGCCTTGTGTGGGAGGCAGAAACACAAAATGAAGAAAACAGTGGAAATGTTCAGCAGCACTGCAGAATGTAGCAGGACCTGTTTCTGGGTTTTAGAATGACAGTCAGGCTGTGGTTATGCTGAGGTTAGGTTTGCTAACAGGGAAAAAGGTTCAGATGCAGAACAATAAATAGACGAAATATTCACAGAAAGCTGCTAGGTATTAGCTTTGCCCCTTTTCTTAATGCCACAAAATATAAAAGTGTTTAAATTACCCAAATTGAAGCTACAGGAACTAATCTACCTCCCATAACAATACAAATTTGTCATTATTTGAAGACCTTTAGTAACTGCTGGGATGTCAAATAGAGGAATTGCCTTGGAGACTCTCCTGTGGTCAGTTCAAGTTTGCTTTCAAGCAAAATGAATTTGTTCAAAGTGGCAGAGGCCCATAACAAACACAAGAACACACATTGAAAGACACGTCTTTTTGTACCTCTATCTGCATTGTTAATCTGATCTGTATTTACCTGCAGGTGATTCATTCTCAGATTTCTGCTCTTTTATTATTAAAAGCTGCAGCAGTAAGACGTCACCTTGGTGTCTAAAAAAACTAAACGAGGAATCGGCTGTTTGACAAACTGACTGATTAATAGGGCATGACCTTGATTCTTCTTTGTATTCCCTCAGTGAAGTAAAATATTCAGTCAACTGGTTATTTTTATGCTTTTAGTTCTGCTTTATTCTAAACTGTTTGCTATTAGGCATATTGATAACTTATCAGATATTTTAAATCTGATCACCTAATTATTTTGATTGGTTAACTTTTTCTTTCTTCCTAGAAATACTTTATTTTGTGGTATTTTATTTTACTGCCCAATTTCTCATTGATCATTTTCACAAAACAAACTCTAAGCTCAGAGCTTTTTATGTCCCATTAGCACTAAAACCGCAAATGTAATCTAATTACTTTTTCTAACAAGCAGCTTCTTCAGCAGTGACCTGTTGAGGTTTTGTGTGAATGGACATCTGTTAGGTCAGCAGTCCACCCTATGATTATGGAAGTCATACAATTATTCTTTAATTGTTTGAGAATTGATTTTTTTAATTGATAAAATTGGTGTTTGTAGAATACAAAGTTTCCAAGAAACTAAGTAGTGGCTTTGATTATCTTTGAGTTTCATTCCATTTTAATTCTACAATCGTTGTACTTTCTGAAGTTACTGATCAAATTATTGAATATTTTCATGATATTAAACATTTTTGGAATGTACTTTTGTAAATGGCAGGACTTTCGCAAAATGTGCTTTATGTCATCACATTCAGAGATGGAATTAAAAAAAAGACATAATGTGACATCGCAGCAAGAGTGAAAGTTACACAGGATGACGCTGAATTGCACACAACCACACACACTATTCAGAAAGGAAACAGCCAAAGCAACAGTCATACTATGAAGTATAACACTGAATTCCACACCCTTCATCCCTACACACACACATGCACTATTCATAACGAAATTATTTTAAAAATGATGCACACTTCAGAATCATGACAGAATTTGATGTTCCACAAAATCTCCTTCATTTCGTCGTGCTTTGATCAATATGGTGTCACACATGGGAAGAGAGGAAACTGCTTTGCAGCTTCATTATGATTATATCAGTATAACTCAGAGAGTTACGGAAATGAAAAGTCCAAACATTGTTTGTTTTTTACTTGGTTATTGAAAAACTGTGAAGAATTTCTTTAGGTTTTTTTATATAAACACTTTATTATCAAATGACAACTTGATTTAACCGCTGTTCAACTCTCTGATTTCTTCGAACGCTAAAAGAATAAAAGCTTTCATCTCTGCCTCCTTGTGTTTCACAATCAAGTCACGACAGATCCGTCTGCAGAAGTCTAACCTCAAAGTCTGAGATCTCTGCATTTTTCAAATCCTGGCCGTTCTTCGGCTCGGCGCGCAGAGCGGGTCCGTCGGTTTTTCTGGTCTTAGAGATGTTCTGATTAAAAGTCAACCAGCAGAGCCTGTGCTGTCAAACCAACTAATCCCGGGTTTTTCTTTGGTCTTTTGCAGAGTACGCAGAGAGCATCGGAGATGGAAAGAGTGATGAGTTCAAAGAGGCAGAGAGGAAGAGGATCATGGACCTAGCAGACAACTTTTAGTCCTTTATTCCTCATAAAGACACAAAAACCCTTCACCACAACCAGTTTTATTCCAGTTGAAACTTTACTGAAACCAAAATACAAACTTCAAATAATAAGAAAAACTTTTTCTTTTTTCTTTTTCAGAGCTGGTTTGTTTTGATAATCTACAGAAATGAAGTACTTTAAGACTCTCTATTCTTACCTGAATCATTTATTTCCACTATCCCTCCGCTCTAGTAAATAATAATTTAGGGTTTTATTCAGTTAAATTGGTTTTTCCTGGAACAGAAATCCAACAGCAGATCGCAACAAATAAATGAATCCCATTTAACCTGCTCTGCTCTGTGTGTTTTGGAATTTAGCTGTAAACTATTTTCTAATAAAACATTTTGGTGTTAAACCCCCTGCCTCGTTTTGTGCAGCTTGTTTCGTTAATGTCACGGTTTACAGACTGAGACGTGTGCGGCGTCCTGATGGCGGTCTGCTGCACGCACCAATCTCATTACGCCCTCCCCTCCCCCGTTGATTACTGTTGCACAGGAAGTGGCAACATGAGAATCCTCCGAAATCCAACCTGCTTGTGCTGATTTATTTTATTTTCCCAGGAACCCACGAATGGATCTCAGCAGGTTTGTTACAGCTGCATACAAACAAATCCATGTTTATGTGTCAGATTCTACTAGATCCTATTTTTATGCTTTGAAACTACAAAAAAAATTGTTTATTAGTTTTTTATTAGAAATCAGTGGAATCAGAATATTTATATAAATGTGACCCACTTACTTGTTTTACCATCTATTTTTAGTGCCAGAAAGATTGTAGAAGGCATTTTACTAAATATATTAAGATGAGATTTGACCTGATCAGAGTGCAGAAAGCTGCTGCTTCCCTGCTGACACAAATAAGCAGCCAGTGGTGCAGCTCCTCATCTGAAGCTTGACTTTCTGACCCGACACAGCAGACAGAGGCTCATTACCACAACTGGAAAGGAGGATCTGGATGAATAGTTCAGCTCTGTAGACACTAAGCTTTTCACATTACACTGTAATAACAGGAGATTTTAAAGGCATTGTTTGTTTTGTTTTTGTTGTAAAAACAAAACAAGACCAAAGATGTTCATATTTATTTCCATTTGGGTGCAAATATCTGTTCAGGTTTCTGCTCCCTTAATGTACAGAGTTTCCTTTCTCAGAAAATTGTGCATGGAGAATGTTTAGAGTTTTCTAAACTTATTGGCTGTCTTGTTTGTAAATTAATAATGTTTCTCAAAGTTTTTTTCATGAATTTACATTTTATTTGTTGTCTGTAAACAGCTTAACTTCACTTTTAAAATTAACTTATAAATAAGTTAATTTTAAAAGTTATATAAAATTAACTTATGGTTTTATGTTGTTTTATAGAATGTTATGTACCAGGAATGTTGCTTCTTTCATGCATGTTTGAGAAATACTTTGATCTCCATGGCAACCATTCAGCTGTGAAAAATGCCTGGGAGGACCTAGCCCCACCTTCAGGGTTATAAAACATCGCTAAATGTTTTATCAGCATGGGACCGGAGGGTGTGCTCCAATTACCGAGGGGTCACACTCTTAAGCCTCCCTGGCAAGGTCTATTAGGGGTCCTGGAGAGGAGGGTCCGTCGGATAGTCGAACCTCGGATTCAGGAGGAACAGTGTGGTTTTCGTCCTGGCTGTGGAACGCTGGACCAGCTCTACACCCTCAGCAGGGTCCTGGAGGGTCTTGGGAGTTCACCCAACCGGTCTACATGTGTTTTATGGACTTGGAGAAGGCGTTCGACCGCGTCCCTCGGGGAGTCCTGTGGGGGGTTCTCCGGGAGTATGGGGTACCGGCCTGTGGACAGAATTTCTAGGCGTAGCCGAGGTGTTGAGGGGATCCGTTTTGGTGGTCTTAGGATCGCATCTCTGCTTTTTGCGGATGATGTGGTCCTGTTGGCTTCATCAGAGCGTGATCTGCAGCTCTCACTGGAGCGGTTCGCAGCCGAGTGTGAAGCGGCCGGGATGGGAATCAGTGCCTCCAAGTCCGAGGTCATGGTCTTGAGCCGGAAAAGAGTAGAGTGCCTACTCCGGGTCGGGGGGGGGGGGGCCCAAGGGGAGGAGTTTAAGTATCTTGGCATCTTGTTCACGAATGAGGGAAGAAGGGAGATCGACAGGTGGATTGGTGCAGCCTCTGCAGTTTGGAACATGTTTTATTTTCTCGCTCATGGAAGAGTTCAGCTCCTCTTTATGTTCCCTGAACGGCCCTCACTGTGGGAGGTAATGGTTCAGGAAGTTGCCCTAAGTTGTCAATTCAAAGCCTCATTTTGTGGCTTTGACACTACAAAGTTTCACACTAAACTTCTTAAAACTGTAGTGACTGAAACCAACCCTTTATTTATGCCTCATCTGTATTAAGCTCTCACTTAGCATGATGTCCTCTGCAGACCATGATTCCTGGCAGCAAGCGGTGGAGCTGGGAGGAACAGGAGCCGACCTGTCGACAGATGTCACATCTGTTTCCTCTCCTAAGTGTCTTCAGCAACTCTAATATCGCTCAGTAACAAGATGTGGGGATGGCGGGGGGGCAGCTGCGTACCGTATCGGCAGCGGAGGCGTGGCCCTGCACATCTCTTATCAGTGATTATGACTGCAGCGTGTTTAACAGCGGTCGTACAGCAATTTCACAGCCGAGGGGAAGGGGAATAATTGTATTTTCCAAATGACTGAGTGCAAACAGTGCACCACTGTGCTGCTGGGCTCGTCTCTCTGGTCGTGGCGAGGAGACGGTGTGTTAGAGCTGCTGGTGAGGACAGAGCGGTACATGATGTACAAATCAGGGGTTAGGGTTTTGCAGAACCTGAAGTTCAGCTTTTTCACATTTTCTTCCCTCGTTCACGCGTCTATAGACCCACAAAAGTTGAGCACCTGTTAGAAGTTGTTTAAAAAGCTTTCAAATAATAAATTTTTATGGCACAATCTAGCACTGAAAAAAACCTCATCTTGAGTACATAAATTGTATTTACTAATTTATTCTGTGAGTAAATAAAACCCGTGTTGAAGCTGCAGTACGGAACATGTTTGTTAAAACTGTCACCATGTTGTGACCGTTCATGAGGAGACAGATAATCTGTGAAAATATTGAAGTCTTCGACCTCCTCCCTGCTGTTGCTGCCTCCTGAAGAAATGCAGAGCTCCCAACCAATCACATCCAGTCAGAGCCAGGAGGAGGTCTTAGTGCTGTCAATCATCCTTGTGTATGCACAATTCAATTTATGCTAATGGAAAACCATTGAGCCACCATCATCAGTGGCCATGCTAACTTGCTTTAGCATTCATTCCTATCAGGAAAAAGCTGTAGCGTAGCAAAGGGGATTAAGTGTGCTAAGGCCCGCCTCCTGACTCTGATTGGTTATTTCTAGTTTGAACCGGGACAAGAATGAGCAGCTCCTCCCTTTTGTGTTCAGATTATTTGTCACATATTTTACTTTTCACAATGTATTGACAATTTCAACAAATATATAAAAAATATATATTTTGTTGTAATAAAAAAAATCCCCAATGGTGTATTTGACATCCTGAAGTTTTAAAATAAATATAAGAAGCATTTTATTTATTGTTTCAGTTGATCAGGAGGTTGTGGAACTGCTAATCACGCTGTTTCTATTTCCTGGGGTAAAAATATGATGCGACACAGAAGACCAGGACCCATATTTATCTTCCCACTCTGTGAGGAAGATGGTAAGGGATTTTTAAAAAATCTGCAAAACTCACTGCTACAGAATTAGAGCAAAAGTGGCATCATCATGTCTCCATAGTGATCCTTACTATGATAAGAATAGCAGCTTAGCAGTGCTTAGCAGTGATATCAAAATAAAGTTTTATCAGTTTAAGTAACAAAACCATAAGCATGTGAAATGTATTAAACTGCTGGAGCTTTTGAGGAAAAAATCAATCTATTTGGAATTGAATTAAAGGGTTAGCATAAAACAGCAGCTCATGCAGAGGAGTTTTTTTCCACAGATTATCTGTCACATATATTCTCACATCATAGAGAGTTTTAACAAATATGTAAAAAGAGACTTCTTTAATAAAAGTTATATGGTGTATCTTTAAAGTGGACTTCTGCAGGCAGCTGTACTTGACAGTTGGAGAAGATTCCAACATGGCGACGCCCATAAACATAGAACACATTCTGAATATAGTTTTAAGCTTTACATTCAATAAAGCTAAAGGACTTTTAATTTGTTAAGTCTAGAGTTGCAGGTGCTACACGTGACATTAATTTTAGACACTCTTACTTCTGTGTTGTGCAACATAAACAGCCTGCCACTGTTGATGCAAGGAGCCATTTTGAGTCGTGAAGTCAGAGTAAAAAAACTGGTGAGGTTCAAATGTCCCCATATCTGAACCAACTTTACTGCCATCATGTGAACTGATGAATGTCAAAACACAACATTCAAGCTTCATTTTTATGCTACTGCAAAAAACCACAGGGGGATATGAACTGTGTCACAGGGAACCTAATAAAAAAAACTCTTAGTATGTTTTTTCTCCTTATTTCATTGCAGTTTTATTGTTTTGTACTTATTTGCACAGCTAAATGTCACTGAGATACAACAAGGTCTCATTTCTGAGAGCAATCCAGTTTTAAATAGACACAAACCAAATATATTCTAATTAAATGTTGCATTTTGCAGTGAGGTTGTTCTTAAGCTGCAACAGTGAATGTGTTTCACCAACATAGTACACATCTGTATAATTAACACCTAGAATCTTGGTTCAGGTGTTTGGCTACTTTTTTTCGTATAAAAATGTATAAATAAACATTGAAGGATGAAGATAAAAGTGTGGAATATTCCTTCCTTAGATGTAAATGAACAGCTTTAATATTAGACTAATTTGTTTATTGCTGATTAACAACTTAAGTGTTAATATGATCAAATGATTAAACAGCTTATAAGAAAACATCTGTCCTCCTGTACAAACATGTTTTTCGTGAAGTTACAGTAGCATTGCTTTATCACGGAGTAATGGATTATTAGATTATTTGTTAGTTTATATTTAGCTCGGAGGTCTCTTCCAGGAGAGTTTCCTCTTCCATGAAACCAAGCAGCAGAGTTCCAGCTCTGACAAACTTCATTTCTTCCTGCCATCATTGCATCCTAACATTAATTTAAACACACAGACATAGTAAATGATGATCAGCCTGGAGCAGCTGTTGGTAGCTGCTGCACAGCTGTCCAGCTGCAGAGCTCAGCTGCTGCAGATTCGCTCCGGCTCTGCTGGAGAGACGCATCCGTCTCCACTGATTGTCCTGGAGAACGCGGCTCTAATGACCACTGCAGGGGCAAATGAACCATCATTTGTTAATCATCATGAAATAGAAGAATAACTATCATGTGCCGGTCATTTGTTCTTTTCGTTTTGAATCCTTTCTCTTTGTTTCCCACAGGAGAGAAGCCGTTTCTGATAATGGAAAACAACAGGATTTTGAGCAGTGGTGGTTTAACATTCTGGCTTCAGTTCTCTCTCTACTTCCTGTATTAAACTGGAGGAGGCCTCAGACTGCAACAAACTTCTTTATGTTGTTTTTTTTTACACAGCTAGTGGAACTGTGATGGACTGAGTTGAAAAACAGGAGAAGTAACAACAAATATTAGAAATATATATTTTTATTATTATTATTTTAACCCAAAGATTTTATGAGTTTCTTTGACCTCAAACAAACTGACTGCACAAACAAACATAACTGACCGAACAAAGCAATGACACACAGGGGTTAATATAGCGGCTGATCAGCCCAATTAAGACACAGCAGGGGTAACTAAACACAATGCAATTACTAACAAACAGTACAGCTAGTTTGACTAAACTAAACACCCAAAAATGAAAATCAAATATATTAGACTCTAAATGCAAATATTTACCTAAATACAAAAACCTGTCGAAACAAAGCAGATACACAGACCCCCTGCCAGCAGGAGCTAGTGGTGCAGTCCAATCATTTAACCTGCTGAGCTTCGACCTCCAGCTTTTGTCTGGCAACTCCATGGCAGGGATGTACTGAAATAAAAGAGTTAATCTTAAGCAAACAAAATTAACTTTAAGTTGATATAAATACATATGCTGACTAAATGTGCATGCTAACAAATAGAACAAATGCATCCAAATCAACTAATAAATGTTTTATTGAAACTGAAATGTTGATGTGTTTGTATAAAAAAATCAATTGTGCATAAAAAGAGTTGCTGACTTTAGAGTGTGGCCATGGGTTTGGCCACCACAGAACCCAAATGCTCCACACACAGAAGGCAGATCCTGAATTGTTTGGCGCCAACGCAGACAGACATTTGAACTCAGTTCAACATGCAGAGAGCGACAGCTTGCAGTTGGAACCAGCGACATTTGGACGACGCCTCACATGGAGTTCGACTGTTTACTGCAACATGCTCTCAACATGGAGGAAATGTTTTCCTGTTTGTTGAAAGCTCTGATAGACAGGAAGCTCTGAACTGCTTCTGATAATTCACCAGGCCTGGACGGAGAGACGGGTCCGCCTGCAGATTTCAGAATTGATCCATTTCCTCTTTGTTTTTTTCTTTTCAACCTTGTCATCAATAAATGGTGAATCTGAGTGATTGGATGATGTCAGGCTGCCTCCACTTCACCCACAGATTGCACAAAGGCCCTCCACAACCAGAGTCTTTACAGATTGTTTTAATTAGACAAAGGCTTAAGAACAGTTTGCATATTGTTGTTATCTCAATGCTTTTGCTTTCATTAATCTACACTTGGCTCTGTGCAAAGCTTTCCTTCAACATTGATCCTGTTCATTTGCAGCATGAAGCAACTACTGAGGCCTTTTTCTGTTACATTTACACCCGTCATCAGAATTGGGAATGGATCTCATATCGCTGGAAAGTCTGTTTATTCCCTCCTTAAATCCATATTTGGTTTGGTTACAACCGATGTCCAGATGATGGACATCTGGTCATGACATCCATCAGGACCAGACTAGCCAGCTGATTTACAGGTGTGTGTGTGTGTGTGCTAAGGGGGATTGGGGGGGGCATGTGTGTGTGTGTAAACATGATGTGCCAGACTATGGTTGCACCACTGAGACATAAATGCTAAATGAATAAACTGTCAATATGTCTTGCCTTGTCTGTCAGTAAAGACACGAATCAATATTCAACAGCCGAATATGCAAACCTGATGCTCTGCTGCTCAACACACAGATGTTTTGTTACAAATATGGTATTTAAAGGAAAATAATCTGGAACAGTGTAAGGCTTATTGCCAAACAAATGGAATCATTTCATTTTTACAAAATGTTTTATTCTTTCTTATTTGGCCAGAAAGAAAATATATTCATATTCAATATTTCATTGTGTAGTAACACCAGTTGTGACAGAAGTTGTTTCTTAAATCTACATCCTTTGTTTCTCAGAGTCACCTGGTCTGATTTTCAGCACCTTGGACAGAGAAACATCCTCCTGAGTTTACAAGAAAATTCAGCTCATTTATTTCACTTCAACTCAGAAAGCTGCATAGAAAGTCACATTTTATTTCTAATAATGTGACTTTATTAGATACAGTTAGATACAGCTTAGTTGAGTCTAATAGTGATATTCTTATTGAGTAATACTCAGTTTAATTGTATTAAGTTATATTACTACACATACAGATACAATAGAATTAGTAGAATATACATAAAATAGATGTAGTAAAAAGCAGTTGATGCAATCCCCCATCCTTAATAAAGCACAGGGTGACATTAGAGAGTAAAAACTCCATTGCAGCAGGAGGAGAGCTCCAGCTTACACCTTTACTGCTGAAGGCAGCAGGGATGTTTCAATGGGATTCTGCTACTTTAGCTAAGCTTTGCTTGGTGCAGACCTAGCTTCTTACCTGTATTCTAGCTAACATAGTTAATTTCTCATGACTGTTAAAAATTAAAAAAATCCTGTTTTTCAGTGAACCTTTCATACTGTCACAGCATTTTACCGTTAGTTCTAAAGCTGCAGTATGTTTTGAGTTATTAGTTAAAATTGTCACCGTGTCTTGACAGTAAAGTATGTGACAGATCATGCTTGTGAAGGATGCTTACAACCTCCCCTTGTTCTGCACCAGCTTCTTCCCAATGCCAGTGAGCAGGCTAGTTAGCACAGCAAACTAGCCTGCTCACTAGCTGGCTAGTGAGCAGGCTAGTAGGATAAACCGCTTATCCTAGAAAGGCAAATAAACAGTTGTTATTTAGGGGTAAGTTGTTTCTCTGACTCTGCCATTAGCACAATGAGCATCAGCCATGAACATGAGAATGACTGAGAGCCTCCTGCTGAAGGAGGGCTGAGCCTGACTGCCAGTGCACTGCACTTCTATGGGTTGCAACATTAGCACTGGGAGGAGGAGCTCCATCTTTTCAAATGATCTGTCTCATAGCAAAATGTTACAACATGGTGACAGTTCCAACAAAATACAGAAAAAACATTTTTGTCATAAAAGTTAGATACTGCGGGATATCTTTAACAACAATAAAATAAGCAAGTCTGTTTGTCAACAAACAAGTGTATATTTGTCTTTTGGCAACTCTGACCACTCCCAGTTATGACGTCACACTTCAATATGGCTGCTCCTCTGTGTGACATGTAGCCTGCATCTCTCCGCTGAACAAATTAAAAATGGTTTTAGAATAATGCTAATGGGTTAATGCCTGAAAGGATGTTTGTTAGAACTACAGGGAACAATGTTTATGGGCGTCGCCATGTTGAAACCGCGCAGGTTTGACGTCCGAATTCCGAGGTACCTGGAACGCAACATTAACTAGTTTTTATTACTCAAAAGATAATAAAATAATAAAGTGTAACCCTTTCTGTCTCATAAAAGTACATACCCAAAATAAAAAAAGTAAGTTTCAAGCTAAAGACAGACCGCGGGTTTTAATATCCCTCCTCTCATAATTGATATTCCCGCTTCAAGCCGCGGCACTTCCCGCAGAAGGAGCGATCTCCCTCCGCCGCATGTAGAGCCGACAGGACAGAGGCAGTGAGTCGGTTCAGTCGGGCAGCTGGCAGAGAACACCGCGCAGACTTTCTGCTTTTCTCTTCATTCCCCAGCACAGCCAGAAGGAACCGCTCACTTGGAATTAAAAAGAGAAATAAACTAAACATAAAAGAAAAACTAAATCTTCATCAAGCACTCTACCCGATGTGAAGAGGAAAGAGGCAGAAAAGAAGAGAAAACAGCGGAGAAATGGGAGCGTTCAGGCTGCTGCTGGGGAGTTTACATTACCTGGGACTCTATCTGCAACTTAGTGTCTCCACAAGGCAGGCTGGACACCGAGACCCGGAGAACCGCATCTCTGGGAACGGTACGTGTTACATCTCTCTTTTCCCCAGTCTTGTCCTGTGAGCGCAGAGGCTGCACAGGTAGCGCCATCTGCAGAGAGGCTGCACAGGTAGCGCCATCTGCTCACCGGCGGAGGAGGCAGACAAAGAGCGCAGGCTTCAAAGGTTGCTGCTGATTACATGCAACTGATGCAAATGAGTGTTTTCCTGTCTCTGTTATTGAAACTGAAAGGACAATTTTCACATCATGCATACATGCATGCAGGAAGTAAGTTTTTATTCATTTTACATTTTTTTACGGAGGGACTGCAGCAACCTGTAAGTCCCAGAGGATTTCAGCCTCCTGAGGTTTGTTCTTATTGTCCATCCTGATGCAGTTGCCATGGACATGATTTTGTTTTCTCCTTCCTGTCCTATCAGCGACTGATGGACTGATGTTATAATATTCTGCATTAGTGCTTCCACAGAAATCTGTATCCTGTTCCGATCCGCCTCCTTCTCCCCAGCAGGGAGCTTTTCCTAAATGGCCTCTGGTGTTTTTCTTGGACACAGCGGAGATGCAGGCAGAGTCAATGTACGAACCCTCTGCTTGCTTTGCTTCAGGGTGGCAATGAGGGCAAGTTTCAAACTGACAAAAATGTAAAAAAAGAAGATAAGTTTTAGTGTGCAAGTAAGTAGCAGGAGGATGAGTGAATTTGTGGAACAGGACGAGGATGATGGGAAAAAAAGTATATTAAAACTAATTATGCAGCCGAGTGTGATACACAGTGATGACGACGGGAGCTTTAAGTTTATATGGTTTATATGATTAACTGTTAAAAATAAAATAAAATGATATTATACCTCATGAAAAACGTATCAACCAGATGTTATTTCCTCATGCCATTAAAAGAACTTTAAACAGCAGAGGAAGAGCTTCTGCTGGAACCAGGATGTTGATTTGATTTATTTTTAGGAATGATTGAAAGTGGAATAAGAGCTCAATAAACATTTCAAATCTCAACTTGGCATAATAATGTTTTTGCAGAACAATCTTAAGTTTCCTAAAGAGGTTTGACTCGATACACACAGCTGCCTGCAGTAAACTGGTGTCATGCTGTTGCTGACCTTTGCTAGCGCTAGCCTGTTCCCATTTTGATGAGGTAATTTGATAATTCCAGTTTTGTGAATTGTTTCAGTTCTGTGTGCAGATAAAGCTAACAGAAAAAATCCACATAGCGCTTTGCTTTCACCTGCTTTCTGCAGCCCTAGAACTGTAGATATGTGAACTAACGGAGGCCGGCCTCACAGGCCACATGCATTGTCTGTTATTGAATGTTAAAGCCCATCTTTGTTATTATTTGTTGATGTTGTTCCACAATAAACTACTGTAATTACTTTATTGCCCAAAGGTTGCTGCTGATTACATGACTTAATACAACCACTTGTTGTATTAATTCATTCTTTTAACACTGTACTCAGGTTTTTTAGTGCTTTATAAATACAGTGTGATGGTATCGTTGCCTTCCTAGGGCTGTTGGGGCGGCAGCATCAGAACCAAGCTGGTTCTGATTATTGATGCAAAGACGGATTCTTGATCAAATCAATACAGTTATGGACATCCCTGACCAAAACAGAGTGTCTTCAGTCAGAGGCTTCTTTAGATTGGCTGCAATACACACTGCTACAGGAGATCTTTCCTGCCAACAGCAATCACCATCAACAATAACTCAGAAGAATCTGAATTCTCCGAAAAACAATATTTAATTCCCATTTGGGATCAATAAAGTATTTTTTTTATTTTGAACTGAATTGAATGTATTACATATAGAGACTATCTTTCTAAAACCAGCTGGGCTCATAAAGTGAACAAGTTAGCTGGTATGTTTCCCACTTTGCTCAGCTGGAGAGGAAATGATGCAGCTGGCTTAAACTGGGAGCCGAGTGTTCTTACAGTTGTCCTCTTTTGGACGTCCTGCCTTCGTTCTGATGTTTCCTGTCTGATCATCAGGCTTGTCAGCTTATTGCAGCAGACATTAAAAGACTTTGAACATCATCTTTATCTCCATAAACCTGATGGTTGTTTCTTGTGGTCAGTGTGAACAAAGCAGCTTCAGTGTCAGAACAAAGTGGTCGAATCCCTGCTGATCCCAGCATTCTATACATTTTCCTTCTTCCCAGTGATAAATCGTTTCTTAATTTCTCTTTTTTTCACTTTTAAAAAACAGAGTATTCATAATGCCGCTTTTACGTGGATCCATATGAATAATATCTCGCAGCATGTCATTGCATCTGTGACAAAGGATTTGCGTCTGTCGTGTTTCTGTTTTTTCTTCAAGCTGAATGATGCGTTTGTCTGTGTGAGGAGATATTTTAGAGCCGTGTGGGGGATTTTTATGGAAATGAGCTGGTGCGTCTACACTGGTTTTTGTATTGTCCTCGGGGCAGAAAGCAAGAAAAGAGGAGGGCAACAAGAGATTTTAAACTCAAGTGCTTTACCAGATTCATGTAGTGTAATTCCCGATTCTTAATTGAAACAGTAAATGGCCTTGTGTTGCATTAATTAACAAAGAATGGAGCATATTAGTGTTGTGTCGAGTTAAGGCAAATCGGATTTTCTGATGGATTCTACTTAAATAACTCGCAGAGCGAAGATAAGACAGATGCTCAAGAAATCATGTAACACCTTAATTATTTGCAGAAGAATTGTTCTATTTTTTCTTTCTGTTCTGAGAAGAATCCAACCTGTGGGTGATCTCGCTCTGACTCACAGCGCCCTCATGAATTAAAGGGCTTTGCTGAGAAATGGGGAAGCTCTCTGCTTTCTAACGCTGTGTTACAATTCTGTCCCGTCTTGCTTGTTTCCAAGTCCCTGAGGGTCATAATTAATCTTCCTCTTTCTTCACTGTCACTCCACCAGCTGGAGCAGAAATAAGCAAAGGACAAACAAAAAGAAAAGAATAAGCTTTTTAAAAAAAAGTTTCAATTAGAAATTCTTGGTGTGAGTTTCCAATCTACATCTGCTCTGGCGCTGTTTTAGTCATTGATACTTTTCAATTAACTCCTAATTAGCAGCAAGTGAGGCGATTATTCCAGCCAATCAATTGCTTTACGTATTCAGTGAAGGGTAAATGATCCATTTTACCAGCAGGAGGCCCAAAGTTTTGAAAGAAAAAAAAACTAAAAACTACAACCACTTCCACTATTACTGTCATTCCTGATAAAGGACAGAAAATAACACAGAGAAATGTTGAAAAAATTCAACCTTAAATTGACTTAGTTATACCATAAAAGTATTAAGAATCACTGTTTTGTGCCAAAACTAAGGGGCATAACTGGAGCATATTTGACATTTTGCCATTGATTTCATCATTTTTATCTGTCCCTGACTTCCTGTTTTCCCCAAAGCGTAAATATGTAATACGAGGCCTATTTCTGATGTTCAATTAGGAAATATGCTTGTTGATCTCCATAACTCAAAAAATGGCGACAGTAAAGTATTTTCCCCAGTTTTCAGTTAAACCATAATATTTCATTCTGATCGTCTCCAGTGATCAGAGTCTCGCTCTGAGGCTTTTCAAACTTTTTCAAATCTGGGGAACGTTTCCCGTGCAGGTGTTAACTCCACAGGTGTGAAAGCGAACTTGCCAGCATGTTTGGGTTTGTTCTGCGCTGCACAGGCAGGCAACAGAAACAATGGCGGGTTGCATTGTGCTGCACTGTGCTACCTAGCGGTCTAACACGTCTGTTACTGAATATATGTGTTACATTAGCATTTGGTTCAATGGAGACAAGTGCCTGTTTTCTAAATGAGGTGGAAGCTTAAAGTCAAAATTGCATACACATTACAACAACATACTAAAATGTCAGCGCCATCCAGTGGCCTGGCATGGAAACTACAGCTGGCTCAAAGTGTCTTCTAAATGTAGAGCTTTTCTCCAACTGACATCTAAAAACACCATCAGTTTCTCATGAAAAAGTAGCCTTGACCTGCCGAGATCTGCACTCAGAATGTTATAGCCAATCAAATCCCAACATGCAGAATGAGTGAGATGTGAGCGTGATAGACGTGTCACCCTCACCATTTATCATATCCAGCAAATTACAACTACATTCGCTGGATATGCAGCAGATTTAGCTGTAATTTTAAAAAACTTTTATGAGCCACCACTAACCCAAGATTTAAAAAGTTACTATTTAATTGCATGTCAGTAGACTGCAGCTCCAGCAATGATTATTAATCTATCTTTGCTTTGGAATGGCTTCCAATCTGAAAACATAACAGTAAAAGAGAATAAATAGATATGATCTATTTCTGCGTGGAGTTTGCATGTTGTCTATGTGCATGTGTTGGTGGTCTTCCTTCCACAATCCAGAACCTGACTGTTGGTTAATCTCTCTCTCCTCTAATGATGAACATCCAGGACAAACTCCATGATTAGCAGGTGCTGGGTCCACTTATCAAATGTGAAAAACAAAGAATCACATAATGTTCATAAAAGTTTTCTTAAACACTTTTGTACACATCTTACTGTAGCAGTATTGAAAATTCTGTTAAGCAATTTCTATCACAGATTACTCAAACATATGTTGAAAAAAGAGAGTTCTGAAGCCTGAGTTTTATATCTTCGCCCTCTTCTGACCCCCATCACCAGAAAAACCAGCAGCGCCCGGCTCCCGGATTGGATTGGATTTGAACCGTTTTTTCTAATTTACTCATTCAGTGAATCCTTACTGGCTGCCTCGGCCGCTTTAAAGGCTTCAAGCATGGCTGCTCCTTCACACTGTGGCGCTATTTGAGAGGGATTGAGTAGATGGATGTCTGAGTTTAAATCTGGCACAGATGCAGCTACAGTCTGCTGTGGTTAAGCTCGTTCTAATCCCCATCTCTATCCACTTAAAAACTGGTTTGCAATCCGGAGAAGGCAGAGGGCGACAATTAAACGGAACCACGAGGCAGTGGCATCATCCTTCTATTAGATTATTAAATATTTAACAATGGCCAACGCGGCATTGCTGTCAGACTGGCAGATGAAGCAGCTTGTGGAGTTTACTCATGTCTTCTGCTGAATTAAACACCAAATGTGGCCGTCTGCTGCTCTTCTCCTCCCACTCGCTTACAGTTCATGGTGTGATGGTGGGCAGTGTGCTGACATGACAGTGGGCTTCCTTATCACATCAATGCTTCCACCAGGAGCAGCAACCATGGAAAACTCAAAAGGAACAGGCTCCGAAACATATTTGATGATGATGCAAACAGCATAAGGAAATCTTTACAATCAAATCAATCTGATTTATTTTCAAATCTGATTGAATCTGATCTTTACAGACTTAAGTGATGTCACTTCCTGGGTGCTGAGGAAGTTGGACTGAACCATTATTTATTAAAAAGTGATATTTTGTAAATAATCCATCTATTTTTCTCATATTTCTTTTATTTAGGTTAAATTAGACCTAAAAATGTTTAGAACGGTACAAATAACTTGCAGTTACTGGCTGTTTTTATTTGTTTTATATTCAGTGAAAAATGAACATCGGTCAGTGAGGACAGGCTCATTTGGCTGACCTCTACACTTCAACAACCCATAACATTTTTCAAAATATGATTTTTAAAATGTATTTGCATTTTATATTGCCAAGACATTTGGATATTTCAATTTCTGGATTTTCTAAAAAAATGTACTTTGCATTTTATGAAAATCTTTGAGATAAACCTGAGAGACAAAATGCACCGAGTTCAGAAAATGACCCACATTGCAGTTTTTAGCTATTTTCTTAAATGAGTCTGATTTGTTCAGAAGTTTGTACTCATACAGAATTGAAGTAGCGCATCAGTATGTTGACTTCTAAGATTTCTAAGAAGACACCAGTTCTGCTCAATAGGAAATATGTAGTAAATCTAAAAGAGCAAATGCCTGAAGCTCTGAGGCTGGTGTGTTCATTGTTAACCCACATTAGCATGTAGCCGCTTAAGTTAGCATCAAACTGAGTAATTCTCTGCCTTGTAACGCTGCAGTTCAGAGTAAAAAGCTGATTCAGTTCAATTCAAAAACACTTTATTTTATCCCAAAAATAAATGAACTCCTATCGTCCAAGTATCTGAAGATGTGGATCCATTTATTTTATCCTAAAATAATTTTAGACATTTTAGGAAGAATGTCTAAAGTAACATCTGTTGTTTTACTCATAACCAAAGGAAGGATTATTACTTGGAGTTTTGATTAACTGAGTTTTCAAACATGAAAGATTTGAATGTATTTTAGCAGCTTCGTTTTAAAAGTGCTTTTAGTGCAATAAACATTCATCAGTGATTTATTAGAGCAATAACTGTTAGTCGAGTTTGAATAAATGAAGTGAGACAAAATGTGTGTTTTGCTTGATTACTGGCCAGCTGCAGAAGAAGTAGCTGCAAAAAAAAGTTTCCACTAATATAATTCTTAATTCCATTCCTCATAAGAAAATGATCACCATGTTTTGGTTACTTGTGGGAAAACTCATTATTTGCCTAAAGAAGAAGTTTAATGTGTTATTCGTACCCCTCAGGTGTTAAGGTGTGTTTGTGATAAAAATCTTGTTGCATCCACAATTAGAAGCTGATAGCAATTCCACAGCCGCACATTACAAAGTCAATAAAACTGCATTTTCCAAATGGTGTTTCCAATTTGAGCTCCAGCCTAAATGTCTTTCAGTGATTTACTCCACTTGTCCCGCTCTGACTGTCTCTTTGCGTCGGTAAATAGAGGAAGAAGGTGACTGTCAGAGCAGACAGGAAGGATTCACAGGGAGAGGGACAGGATGACAGGTTTAGAGCTTGTTGGCGCTCAGCGGTAGGTAGAGCCGATGTATTTAGGTCCTGACCTCACTATATACTCCTCACTGAGAAGACAAGTGCTGGAGGGCAGCCTGTGATAAACGGCGCGAGGGAAGGAAATGATTAAAGTAGCTGCTTCTTTCCTTCTCCACACACAGCCTGGTTGTCTCTAGACTTAAAGAGTAAAGCTTTTCTACGTCTGCTACTTTTTGTTTGCATATGCTTCCTTCGATAAGAGTGCACTTAAACCTGGAGGCCTGCATCTCAGATTTGAGAGAAACCAAGCAACATTTTTATCACTATTTTTACATTTTACATATTGCAACATACTGTTTTCATTCATGCACATTTTAACAGGATTGTTTTTAATAGGGATGCACCGATCAACTTTTTTCACTTCCAATATCGATACCGATATCTGAAGTTAAATATCAGCCAATACATAAAATCAGCTGAACTCACTTAAAATGTTTCTTGTTTTAAACACAGACATGAATTGACACTGAATTACAAATGTACCGATACAGCACACTGACACACATCAGCTTCACAAGCTTGGTCAAAAAACAGCACAAGTTTAATTTGTCCAAATAGGAGAAGAACAGCCGATGCAAAATAAATACTAAAGAAGCTGAAACTCACAAAACGATAAGTTGACTGTATGGTTCAAAAAAATATAATAAGGAATTTTTTTTTTTTTTAGGTTTTATTGGCTCTAGTGGCCTTTATTTAATAGTTAGTGGACAGGAATGAGAGAGGGGGAAGACATGCAGCAAAGGTCGCCGGGCCGGGAATCGAACCTGGGACGGCCACGTCGAGGACTAAGGCCTCCGTATGTGGGTGTGCTAAACCACTGCGCCACCAAAGCACCCAAGGAATTTTTAATACAATGCAAAGCATAGAACTAGACTGAATAGACCTGGCCTTATGGATTGATATCCGATCTAGAATGTTTTTTAAGATTATCACCTACGTATACAGATATTAATATCAGATCTATGCATCTCTATTTTCTCAGTCAAGAAAAGCAGAAAATGATATTGTTAATTGAACATGATAAAAGTGTTCTTTCATTAAGACTCTCTGCTATTATTCTATGTCTTATCAACAGTTTGATATTTTTAATGAACCAATATATACGAAGCAGTTTAGATTGATATGAAGCAGTACATCTTTTAAATTATCTGGTTCAGATGAACGTATCCTATTTTTATATTATAGAAGTACAATATTTTATGTTACGTATCTCGTAAATTTGCCCTTACTGTACAATCTCACTTTTTCTTATTTTCTATTAGATTTCACATTATGTGAATCTGCATGCTTTTTCTGACATTTTGCTGCTGGTACCTGAATTTTTGCACTAAATGATATTTCTGCATAATAAAAAATTATGTTGGTAAAATGGAGAACAATATATTGGTTATTACCATTATAACGGACTCCTGGAGAATGCTTGGATCCACTCAATCATTAATCAAAGTCAGAAGTCTTTCACTGTTAATTCAAGGCTTGGAAGCATAAAAATGTGTAATCAGACAACCTGAAGGCGCCTGAACATCTGAAGTCCTATAAACTGGTTTCTATAAATGGCTGCTCCTCTTACTTCACTAATGAGATTGGAAAGAAAAAGACTTTTCTTGAAAGAGAAATACAAACATCCTACAAATGTGATTCTACAATCTAAGACATCCAGTGTGTTTAATTCCCCTGGGATTCACTTAAACAGATAAAATGATCCTGACTCACTAAACACTGAACTGTGTCATTTTAATGGCGCACCAACAGTACATGCCAAGACTACAGATTCACTTTCTGCTCTCTAAAACTCAGCACTCATCATCTACAATTTATTTTTTTATTATTATTTTTATTAAAATGTGGAAATGCAGCAGCAGTCTTTCACCACTCTGACACTAATAGTGTGTAGCATTATATTGATCTGGCTGATTTGCTTGTAAATCACTTAGATTTTGTTGGAAATATGAATAATTTAGTTTCTTGCAAAACTGTCTTGGTACAACATACACTTCCAAGTAATTATTTAAGTTGTTTGTGCCAGACAGGATGTCCAGTCTGTAAGAGCTGCATGTGTTAGTGTATGAGTTCAGCTGCAGCCTGATGGTGAAACGTCTCTTTGATTGAGGCAAAGTCAAAATAGTGCATCATTGTGAAGTAGAGACGAATAAAAATCTAAAAAAGATCTTTCTACTCTGCAAAATACTATATGGAGTTTGTGGAGAATGATCCTTTTTCTGTTAGGTTCTTGATGTATGAGGCTGAAGAAGAGTCAGTGAGTTGAATTCATGAATTCCAGTCATTCACACTAAAATACAGCTGGTCCATTTGTTCATGCTATCCTGATGGGCTAACAGAGCAAAATGGCATCAAGTGATGATAGCGCTTCTATTCTATCTGTGCTAGGCTTCTAAAGAGGGAGTTTCCTAGTATGCCATTTCCTTTAGCGTTAGCTTTGCCCGGGTGTTCTATGTGAGTGCATGTATGTATTCAAGGGCATGCAAATAGCTAAAGAAGATGGAGGAAAACACAGAATTATTTATTCTCAACAAGTAAAACAAGGATTGTACCAGCAGGTACAGAAGTTAGTCAGCAGTGTGGTACTGAAATTACCCAATTTTGTTTTGGACTCTTGAGTAAACATCAGGGGTTAAAGTAGCTTTCTTGAAATGAAAGCTACAACTTACATCAATATTGAATGTGTTACATTTCAGACGAAAAAACAAAGATATCATCACCTTCCTAAAGTTTATCCATTCTCTAATATTGACACGCGTCATTTGGCTGTGACACATGTAATGCACCAGTTCGACACTAAGAAGCTCACCACAGTTTTCCTAGCCTAGCCAAACAACATAATTCAGTTTTTGGAGGGGTGGCCAACACGCCTCCAAAAACATCATACCATCCTAAAACAGCTCAGCTATTCATGGCCATCGTTCAGAATTTCTGCTTTAGATTACTGATTGGCTCAGTTAAAGATCTACCAGAGGAATCCACAGGTGCAGTGAAGTGAGAGTAGAAGTGAGCAGAACTGCATAGGAAGGCAATGGCCAGGCTAAATATGCATATAAAGACATATAACGTGTTTCCTTCACCTCTCATTTATCCAGTCCTGTTTTTGCAGCCTTTTGGGACATTATATGAGAAGACAATTCACTCTGACTATATCTGAAACAACGCTGACCATCCGACCATTTATCAGTCTGCACCTGTGCAGAAACATGGCAGCAGGTTGTGTGTTGTACTCATTGCTTGACAATGTGGACTCAGACCTTTTGTATCCTCCATCATTCTTAGCGCTTCCTCCATCTCTCGCCTGTCACCTAATAAAACTGAACCCGTCAGAAAGTCTTCTTCAGAACCGGCACAAACAAGCTGCAGGGTCAGCTGGCAGTCAAGGACTCTTCCTCTGTCTTTCTACACAAGTGCCATCTGTTGCTTTCATCCTTCGCTTATTTTTTTGTTTCAAAGCACTCCAGAGCCGTGCCGGGGTTGGTGTACGAGGATGTGTGCTTCTGTGGGGGAGTTGGACACACTTTAAAGGGAAAAATGATTGTGGGTAGCTTTCAGCATATTGGTGCAAAGCTGCACTTTCTCTTAAGTGTCCTTCAAGAGCTGAACCCATCTCTGGGATTCATCATCAGACTTAGGAATATGTGCATGTGTGCGTGAAAGAGAGAGAGAGTGAGAAGTGATGCAGGCAGCTTTGAGGCAGAGGATCCAAACTCTGTATTCTGTTAGTGAAGTCTATCCTTGCCTGGGTGCATATTGAGAGTGGTGTGTGTGCATGCTCTGGGCAGTGGTTCCCAAAGTGTGGGGCGCGCCCCCTAGGGGGGGCACAGAGCCATTGCGGAGGGGGTGCGATAGAAAAAAAAACCTCTCAGGGAGTTCATGTTTTAATCCCATTTTGCACAAAGGCTTTTTTAAAATGTATTGATGATAGAAAAGTTGGATATTGTTACAAATAAAAAAAGAAATATGTTTGAAATAACACTGGCAGCAAAGTAAACTAAAAATAACAGTTACACAAAAGTATTTCACTGTAAAGATCTGAAAGTGTGAAATAAAATTCAGTGGAGTTTGAAAACAAAATATGTATATAGGTTTATGTCTGGTTGAACGACATGTGTGGCCAGTTGATTTTTTTCTTTTTCTTTTCTCTTTTTTGGAGGGGGATTTTATTGTAATCCATAGGGGGCCCAGAAGAAAGTCTTTGGGAACCACTGCTGGAAGATGGAAGACAGGATACACTGTTCCCTCTAACACATAGCCTGGTGATGTTGGCGAAGTGTTTGGGTGTGAACACTTAAGTGTTGCTTATCTTCTATTAGACACTTACTGCCAATGTTGCCATCAAAGTGGAAGGGCACTCTTGCAAACAGACTCAGAGAAAGAGAGAGACACCACACGCTTCTCCCGGGGAGACTCTTGGCAGGAATCATCTGTTGGCACCCTCACTGAGGGTGAAAAGAGGAGGAGGGGGTGGAAGGAGACGGGTAAAGAGGGGGAATGTGATGCATTCATGGTCCACGATCAGTCACTTCTCGCCTCAAGAGCTCTTCAGCTTCCAGCAGGCTGCAGTATTATTTTGTGAAGTTTCATTGTTCCCCTGAAAGTAGGCATGGGTTATGTTGGATCTGGAGTGAAAACTTTAATGTGGTACATCCTGGACCGGTCGCCATGTTGTAACCAAGAGAACAACCACCATGCACTCACCAGCTCATTCTTAACAGGGATTATTTCACCAATTAAGACCAATTAACCCATCATGCATGTCTTTGGAGACTGGGAGGAAGTATCTAGAGAAACACCAGGCTTGCTTAGGGAGAACATTTAAACTCCATGCAGAAAACTGTCAGGCTGGGATTCAAAACCAAGAAGTTCCTATGTACCAGTCCATTTTTCACTCCCATAATGGTTGTATTTTTAATGGTTTGTTTGATTTTTAATCCAATACTATAATGAGATTGAGAGAGAAGTCTGAAACATTGTGCTAAAATTCAATCAATGCCTGCTAAAACTTTAAAGAACCAGGAAGTTGTGTTTAAAGCCAATGGTGGAGACTAACTGCAGTTAGAAACAGTCCCAGCTTGGCCAATCCAATGGAAATTCTCTGGCTCTGCCACTTTACGTTACCTCAATGAAAACGTAAAGCAAACACCAAAAAATGTAGGTATAGTTATTATAAAATGTTCTTGTTGGCCAAGTAAATACTGTTTTGCTCCTTGTAAAATGAACGTGGGCAGCCAGACAAGCTGATGTTAGCTCCTCAATTAGCCAGATTAGCAGTCTTGCTAACCACTTGCGGTGGGTTTGCAATAAACTTTAACATTGACAATTACACAGTAACCTACCCAGCTACAACATCTTCCTTGATGTACATAATAGCTTTGAACATGCTAACTAGCAGTTTCTCAGTCTCTTTGGTGAAAACATACCAATTTAGCTGTGGGCTCCATAACCTAGTCTATAGCCTGTAGCCTAACAACAGAGCTGGATAAATTCTGATTGGATGAAAATTGGATAACTGGAATTCTGCTCACTACCAAGCATTTCGTTTTAGTGGCTTTAATCCTTTTGAAAATAATCAAATAAAAATGTAAGACATAAATACAAAGCTTTCGTGTTCATTATTATTAATCCAATTGAAATCATTTGACCATTTGCCCCTGATTTACGGCCCTGCTACATGAAGTACATGTTAGGTCATCCTGGCACAGCTAGAATGATGACCTCATGCTGTCAAAGATGTAAATCCTGTTGTTCTAGAAGAAGTGGCCTTCATGTCAGTCCTTTGAAATCAAAACTTCACACAATCAGCAGGCATCACAACTTCAGGCATGAGAGAAAATGACTCTGCAGATTGCTTTAATGTGTTTGTTTCCTGTTACGCCTTCCATACGGCACATATCAGAAAAGCATTTACATTTTGATGATTTTCCTGAGAACTGTTTTAAGTGAGGCCCAGAAAGGTTACACTGTGTATTCAGCTCCTAGTCTGTCAAGCTTTTGGTATGTATGCTGTTTCTTCCCAACCCTTCCATTCAGTTTTATTGACGTCATTGGCCTAGTCAAAGTCAAGACTGTAGTGTGATTGAAATGCTCTGATGGGGCCTGGAGGAAACGGCATTACTCAACATTAAAACTCAATAAGCTGAAGCAATGCTGCAAAGAAGATTTTGGTCTTTCAGGATTCCATTTGTTTAAGAACAGAAGAGTTTTATTTTAATGCTTTATGCTAAACAACATTGTTGAAAAGTCTTCTGTTTTAGTTGTGGAAATGTCTTTAAACCTTCACAAAACAGAACTGACCGTTCACCATAACACCTATGTTATGGTGATTCAAACATAAAGCGGTTAAGATTTTCCGGTAGCACTTTATTTGAAGAGTTGTTATGGCCTGGCTCTTAAACCATCGCAAATGAAAGGGAATTTATTTAACAAAAAACAACTGGCTGGAGAGGAGAGGGAGGAAGGGGAGAAAAAGTGAGAGCTAAGGAGGGTAGGAGAGAGTCGGGGGAGACAGAAAGAATGGGCTTCTTAAGGTGGATCTGATGTCATTGTGGAGACACTGGCCAGCTGACTCCACTTCCAATCAGCACCGATTCCTAACAGGGATGTTAGGAACCCAGAGGAAAAGGCCTGGGAGCCGTAACGGTGTGCATAAAACTGACATGACACCATCATAAACATAACAGTCATGAACATGAATGAGTCTTCATGAATGTTTATGACTGTTATCATGAAGTCTTACTTGCTAAATAATGACACTTTTAATGCAAAGTTGGAACTTTTAATGGACTTTTAATGCAACTTTGCATTAAAATTTCACAATTTTCTGAATGATACTTCATGACAACAGTGATAGACATTCATAAAGACTCCTTCATGTTCATGAAGGTGTTATGTCACATTTATGACAGTGTCATGTCAGTCTTACTACTAAATGATGGGTCATACCGTGTGGCAAAATAACCAGTCAATAAGTGTTATAGATGAAATTATTGTAACTGTCACAACTAATAGCTGTGTTTCTATTACACATGTGCACAAAACGTTTTGACATTCTGCTGATGTTGAAAAAGCATCATTTTGCAATAGCAGTGTTTCCATTAAAAGAGAAATACAATTAAAATCACACACAAATCAGCTTGTCCACACATTACATGTGCACATAATCCAAAGAGTCAACATGAAACAAAACAAAGAGTGGAGGAAAAAAAGCCCTTTGCCTCTGCACACACACACACGCATCCGTACATAGCAACAGCATGCTCAATAATGTGTGCTGCCTCTGGCCGTTTTCGGACAGGGTTATCCATTACAGCGTTTCTGCAGTGACCAGGCCTAATTACAGCGTGGAGGAGAGCCTCTCTCCTGCACAGTGGACCTGTGTGCACTTGTGCCTGACTGGAGCTTATGAATGACTTTACAGCTGGTGGTTGGTTTTATAATTACCAAAATATGGGCCAAATGAGCCAGAATACATAGCTTTAAGTGGTTGTTTTTTTTCTGGGTTGCTCACACACACACACACACACACACACACACACCCGTACAGACAGAGACTCTTGAGTCCAATCATTCTCCTTCCCTCCTTTAGCCGGCTGCCAGAGATTCGCATATTCTGTCTTTCATGTCCAACTAATGGGCTCTTGGCCGTCTTTGAGGCCCTGCATGGTATTTACAAAAGGCCGCTGCGTTGGACAGCTTGATACCTGTGGTATAGAGGAAAATGGAGCATACAAAGGCACATACTGATGGCGCTAGGCTGGAAAAGCAGCATGGAGGTAAAGCTGGTTCTTCAGTGGGATTTTGAATAGTTGCTTAGACGTTAGATGACGTTTACCACCTTGACAGATTTCCAGTTTACTATAGTTTTATTTTTCACTTTTTGCAAACATTGACCGTGATGAAAACTGACGCTTGTTCACCACATTTGCTTTGTTGGGTCAATAGCTTGCTAGGCAGTTAGCATAAATGATCAACGCAGTCCCCATTATGGGAGTCAGGGCAACCCACATCGATTTAACATGTACCACTGCAGGTTATGAGATAGAAGTGAAGGATGAGTTATTATCATGTAATGTATATCACGGCCATTGTAGATAGTGTTGAGGATTTAAGTTTGATTGTAGTAGTTTTAGAAAGAGTTCATTATAGTGCATGTGAAAATAGTAGTAGATTTTAATCTTGGTAGGTTTGGACGAAGGATTCAATGTAAATAACTGATGAGTGTTGCTTTAGCTCACATCAAACAATTTGGGAAAAGGCCTTCAGCAGATGGTCATCTGTTACTAGAAGGGAGAAGCAACAGGGGGTTGCATCGTAAATTAACTGCTGCACCTGGAAGTCTCTCAGATGAGGAGAGTGTGAGGAGATGAGCGACTCGCTCATCTTAAGGATCTCAAAATGCTTTATGATAGTTACTGTATGACAGTTTATTTTGCAAACTGCTTTTACAATAAATGGTGTTGATATGATCAGAAAATAAAACATTCCCTCCAAGAGAATGGGATAAGTTACACTGCTTTGATTTTCTGTAAAATATCTCCAACACAGAGGAAGAATTCAAAGATTGTTTGGATAAATTTGATTGCATCGTCATTATACTTATACCACACATATGTGGCACTGCTGCACAATTTACCTTGGTGTCTAAATGACCAACAACACTAATTAAGCTCCTGCTACATAATGCCAACTCTTTGTCTACGCTCATGAAGATTAATGAACCTCTGCCTGGTGAATGCAGAAAGTGGTTCCAACCAGTGGTGGTCAGACCAACTTAATTAACTGATTATTTTTTTATTATTGACCACGCCCAAAGCATTGAACTTTTCTTCCTGGTCAGTCAACCCTTAAATATCATTATCTTTCTAAATTTAATTAGTCATTTTTAACAAAAAAATAAATCACCCTTTGTTTTTTTTTACCAAAAGATGAAAAATCATTTTTGCCAAAAAATGATTTAGTTCATTATTTTAGGGATAATAACCTAAGAAAAGCAGTAAAACAAAATGTTAATGTCACATTTTGTCACATTAGCGTACAGCAAAAGTACGCTACCCTGTTCTGACCCAGTGAACACTGTGAATTTAAATCACCTCAAACATGTGCAGGGAACATCAGAAAGACAAAATGCTTTTTATTTCCTCTGTGGAAGACACATACACACTTCTACATGGCTAAACAGTAGACAAAAATCGTGCAGTTGTCACAATTAATGACATGGCAAATGTAAATACTTTGACTGGCCCTGTGCTCGTCCAGATTTCCAAGCGATCCGGAGTCCTGAGTCCTCTTACTCTGTCCTTTCCTCCGCTGCCCATGTGTACTGTGACGTTCAGGCCTGGGGACTGAAGAAAGTTGGCGTTTTGTCAGATGAGCCGTTCCTGTTCAAGGTGTAGTTGAAAGACAAGTCATTTGAAGAGTACTGCTGGAGTCCTTATGATTGTGTTTTCAGAATGACCTGCTACTTTAAAGAGTTAATGATGCTCTATAACTTTGGAAGATCAACAAGTCCACAGCCTCACCCATCCTCCACCATACCTAACAGTGGACCTGAGGTGACATTCTGCAGCCAACCTTTGTCAAATTGGTGTTATTTTGATACAGATTTATTTCTTGACATATTTTCTTGACCCTTTAACCATGTTTTTACCAGCGTTGCTCTGAGCAGCTGCTCCTATAATGAGCTCAACTGTTCCACCAGGTGTTTGCTAATTGCTGCTGGCTAGTCTGAAGGAGCTGAGAGGGGGAGGGTGTCTATGTGAGGCTGAAACTTGGAGGCTTAGAAACTGCAGCTCAGAGGAGGAGCTGCATCTCAAAGGCGGAGCCTGGTCCACCCGAGTGTTTTGTGCTGCTGAATTGTGGCCATGGAGATAAAAGGATTTCTCAAATATGCATGAAAGAAGCAAAGCAAAACTCCTGGTGTGTTTTTGATGAGTGAATAACATTGTAACATGAAGTAAAGCTCAAAGAAACTAGATTTTATTTAATTTAAGGGTACCAGTAAATGGAGGACTCTGTACTCATTCCTGAGATGGAAGCCATCAGAACTGTTCAGGTGCGTCTCATTAGGTTGTAAAGCCTCATCTGGAGATGCCAGTGTCCAGGGTTAAATGTTATCGCTTGTATCGCTCAGCCTGTCCTGAGCTGCGCTGTTCGTGGGACTCATTAGCCAGAGCCAAACTGTAGTCTGAGGAAGACAAACGCCACAAATGAAATCTCCTCCGCAAATAGATGAGAAGAGAGGAGTTGTTTTCCCACCGTCAGCTGTGATTAGCGCCACAGAGATGCCATTCAGTTTGTTTTCAGAGGGAGCGGTTGCTGAAGCTTGATGCGTCATGTTCCTATTAGATGTGACACTTTTCCGCGGCTGTTATTCTTTTTTTAATCTTCTGTGTGAAAGTCACGCTCTCGCTTTGTTTATTTTATTTGTCTTCTCGTCTTTTTGGGGCTCGGTGTCACTTCTCACACCCTCCTCTTCTCTCCTCCTCTCTCTGTTTTTCTTTCTGAACATGCTAATGTGCTGGAAGTGTCACAGATGTGCCAAGACATTTGGGAAGATGAAGCAGTGATGCAGCAAGCAGGAAAACTCTCTTCTTTTTTTTTTAACTCTCTGATTAATGATATTTTATTTAAAATGTTGGACAGGTGTGGAAAGTAGGCCAGAGTAATATTTCACTAACATATCTTTTGGGAATGTGGGGAAAGTTACATTTGTATTATTAATGGAAAAGCTGGTAGAGAATTGAGACTTCCCACCTCCTTATGGTTTGTGCAAACTGGGTAAAATATACATTTAAAACAGTGCTCTGAAATACTAACATTTCACTCTGTATTATTCTCTGCTGAGGGTGTAGAGCTGGTCCAGCGTTCCACAACCAGAACCAGAACCACACTGCTCTTCCTGAATCCGAGGTTCGATTATCCGACGGACCCTCCTCTCCAGGACCCTTGAATAGACCTTGCCAGGGAGGCTTAAGAGTGTGACCCCCTGTAATTGGAGCACACCCTCCGGTCCCCCTTGTTGAACAGGGGAACCACCAGCGCAGTCTGCCAATCCAGGGGAACTGCCCCCGATGTCCATGCGATGTTGTTCATATTAGTCTCGATATTTACAGGTTTTTGGAGAGCAACGTGAAGCTCGACGTCATTCACAAGTAATATAAGTAATTTGACATTAACAAACACACAACGGGACGGATCGTCCGGGAAATGATGGAGGAGTTGCCTGACGATAACTAACTGGATGTCAGACAAATTCTGGGGTTTACGTCTGCTACTTCTTGTCATGTAGAAGTTGGTTTCTGACCCACATGCAGAATCAGACACAGGAAGCAACAGTAAGTTAAGAATTTTATTTACAGCAACACAATTAAAGGTGTCTTGCAGATGATCCTTTTGGATTGGATCTGGGGTTCGTATGGAAGCGGAGAGATGGTTTCGCCAGATGAAGACTGATTGTCAGAAGGTGTGTCGGCTTACGTCTCCACGGAGGTTTCTCAACAGGAGGGGGGAAGGAGCAGGAGGTTCCAAGCATCCAATCGGGAGGTCCGAGGTGACTGTCTCCGACAGGAACGAACTGGGGCTGGAGCGGGCAGGCAGGTGAGGCTTGGAGCTGAAGGTAGAATATGGATTTTGGAGTCAGGCTACTACCTGGGAATGAGAGACAGAGAACAAGTGAGAGAAGCTGACAACAAGCTGTGGTTTTCTCATGAAAGTCGCAATAAGGAGTGTTTTCTCTGGAGAATGTCTAACAAGCTAGAGACTACCGTGACAGAGTAATCATCCGGCGGACAGGTGAGGTCTAGCAGCTCCTTAAATCCCCTCTGGCTGATGATCCAACGAGCTGCAGGTGCACAGCTCTGCTCCAGGCCACGCCCAGCAGGGAGCCGATGGGGAGAGACATTCAAAAACCCAGATCCTGACACTTCTAAGCCCAAAAAGCGCAACCCGCAACTCATTAAATTGGAGGCGACTTTAGAAAAAAAAAGCCCAAAGCCGTTTATAATAATCAGACTTGGCGAAAGAAACTTAAAATAGTTCCTGTTTTTCCAGCAACAAAATGCGCATCTCCCTAATGTTTATGTTTCTGTCGCTACTGACACTGTGGCATAGAAATGGCGGTCGTTCCATTGCCATTCCAAGTAACACGTTACTTACTTAGTAACTGCATCACCGCTGCATTACTGACATCACTGCTTGTATCGCTGCAGACAGCGGCGACCCTCTATGTTCACAGCCATCGGCCACAAACCCTCTGCTTGTCCGCCATGCCTGAACCTCCCAACAAGTCACATTAAAATCACAAAGTTCTATGTATTTTATTGGAATTTTAGTAAGTAATTTAACACAAACCTAAACGTTATGGAGTAAAAATTAGAATTAAATTAAATTTGACTTCTAGAGCCTCAGCTCAGCCTCAGTCAGATTGGATGATAGTTCCTCTTTCTAAAACATTTTGATGTCACTTATAAGGAGGAACTTCATCATTTATTAATTCATTAAAAGGTTCTTGACTTCTTAAAAAGGACTATTTATTCTTGAAAAGTGACAGAGTTGTCTTATTTCTAAGATATTTACTCTGTAATCTGGACTAAAAATACTTGGTAAGATTTTGTGTTTTTGCTTTTTAATATTTGCATGATTGAATATCTCCTAGAGAACGATTTATAATAACTCTGCTTCAAACTTCTGCAGAACTTTATCCCTGACCATCAGTTTTCTGTAAACACATTTATATCTTTATGATTGATTTGAGAGTCAAAAATCCGTGTCTTTTATTTCCTTAAAATCTTTTACAGTTTCAGTCCATCTTCTGGAGACTTTGGTTCCCTGAAAAAAATAACAATATTGCCACTTATTTTATCACCTGTTAGGTGATAAAATAAAAAACTCTCACAAACAAATGTTCTGAGTTAGATTGCATTGTTTTATAATAATCTTCCTAATCCAGTTTGTCACAGAGAAGAGGAGTTAGTCATTTTCATCGTATTCAAGGCAACATTAGAGCAATCAGGCGTGATTAATTACTAGCGAAGCTGCTGATTATTGTAGGTCCAAATAATCACAGCAGTGAAGAAGGTACTGTTGCTAAACAGTGAAGTTAATGAAGGACTTAGTTGCTGCAGTCAGTTTATCTGTACTGCATATTTCAGCAGTAAAAACTAGACCATAAAATAAAACCAGCAATCAATTAAGAAACAAACAATAAACATTTTATCAAATGTCATCATCAAAATCATCAAACAAATGCACATCAATATAAACCTAAATGTTCATCAATATTCCACATACTGCTCAACAAAGACACCTCTAACCAGGTGGGTTTTGATTTAAAGGATCTCAGTGTTTCAGCATCTTTGCAGTTTTCTGGAAGTTTGTTCCAGATTTGTGGTTCATTTCAAACAGTAATTTGCATATTTAAATCTTAAAGAGGCAGTGTCGTGTTTTCCAGGTACAGAGAATCATTTTGTAGCATAATCGTGTGTTACCTTGATTGTTATAACATTAAGTGTTATAACAATATTATATCAAATATGACTTCAAAAGAATGACTGTGATTTAAAGCCTTGAAATTGGGCCTCTGTCTCTTGAAGAAACTCCTGGTCTTTCTGAAACTCTAGTTCAGAAAGTCATCTCAGCATGGCTCCTCCATTAATCCTTGAACAACGAATTTACCAGCGTTTCACTGAGCAGTAGCTCCTATAAACTCATTTACTAATTCATTCTGGCTAGTCTGAAGGAGCTGAGTGGTATGGGGGAGGGGGAGGAGCCTGGAAACTGCAGCTCAGGGGAGGAACTGCGCCTCGAAGGCGGGGCTAGGTCCACCCAAACTTTGTCCACAGCTCAGAGGTTGCCCTGGAGATTGAAAGATTTCCCAAACACAATCAAAGGATCAAAGCAAAACTCCAGGTGTGTTTTTGATGAGTGAATAATATTATAACATGAAGTAAAGCTCAAAAGTAATTTTTACAGAACTCTGTCCCTTTAAAAGCCACGGAGCAACTTTAGCAAAACGACGTAAACGTATCTGTGACACCTGCTTCTCCTGAGTGGAGCTGCCAGATCTCATGCCTCCATCTTGTCCCCTGGATGCAGCTCATGTCTCTATATTTGATTACATTCATTCTGTGATTAGGCTAAGCGGCAGTCTGTCTCGTAATCTCCGTCATTCATCAACGTCGGCCTTAATAGGAGCAGAGCGGAAACGGGGAGCGAGGAGCCCCATGGACAAACCTCCTGTGGGATGATATCTCAGGGTGTGTGTGTGTGGGTGTGTGTGGGTGCAAAAAAAGCTCAGACTGTAGGCTTCCTTTAAACAAGCTTACTCTGAGTTAGGATAAGTGTGTTCAGGAATATATATTTGGTTTTGGGTTAAGCGTGTGCGGACAGGTGTGTGTGTGTGTTTGTGCTTCCAATTAGCCGGTTCGCTCATTTATCCGTGCTGTCAGCGGGCCCCATGAGAGCCTCGCTCGCACAACAGCAACCTGCAGGGAAGAGAGGGATGAGGAGGACGTGTGATGTGAGCGGAAGAGAATCTCCGCTCCCTGCCAGACTCTGAGGCTCGGTTCCAGCTGTCCTGTCTACCTCCACCCTCCACCTCCACCCCCTCCTCTCCCTGTTGCTGCCTTTATGCCTTCAGCGTCACACACAAAGACTCTCCCAAGCTCTGGATTGTAGCAGTGCAGCCATAATGTGGGGCTGCAGCTTTGTGTAAGGTGGGAAAAAGTGCCTTTAGTCACACTGAGCAGAGCATCTGTCATTTTGTGTCAAAAGAAGTTTCTCTTTTCCTCCAGATCAACTGTAAATGTTTACATGAATAGACGTTGGGAATCCATGCAGCTCTGAAGAGCTTCCATACAATCCTCTGAGGCGACTGAGCGACAAAAAGTAGTGCTTAAGGGAGGAGCTGTGTGAAATGTATTTGGGTTGAACTGATTAATCGTGATTAATCGCTTATTGAAATAACTATCAGCTACATATAGTATCAAAAAAGTCCATTTGCTGAAGAACGCAGAGCAATAATAACATATAAATACATTTTGAATTTAAGATAAAAAACCTTTGTTTGTAAACATTTTCTTCCCAGAACTCCTGAAGTGGCAAAAGTTTGAACTTCACCTGGTTAAAAACTCCAGATTTAACCATTTAGTTACGACATGAAATAAACAGATTAATCACCTCTGTATTTCTATTATCCTTTGCTACAGATGATCAAGCGTAAAATGTTTTTCAAAAAGTGATTTTAAAAAAGGAATTGAATCATTTACATGTGTTTTTTGATCGTTTACATAAAAATGTGCAGAATGTGCCAATTTTTCTCTCTGATTAATCATCAGAATGATTGATAGAATAATTGATTCTTAAAATAATGAAATGCAGCTCTAAAAGCATACACAGCTTTTATATTTTCTCACAGCTAAAACTAATTCTGAAAAGTGTGGAGTGCAATTGTCTCTCAAACCATCAACATGCAGAAAGGCTGCCGTACTCTAAGCACTGTGCCAGTCAATTTAACAATGCTTATTAGTTCTCTAAATAACAATAAAGACCCGTCAAATTTGACGTTATGCCGTTAGCGCTTAGCAACAATACATGGGTGGAAGTGAGACACTGCCCACCACAAATAATGATACGGCCGCAACTCGGTGCTCTACATAATAAAACCTAATTTAACGAAGCTTCGGGGCAGATACATCTTCCTCGAGGTATTTCAACAATCAAGGTACTCGATTTGAATGGTCAGATCAGTGTAATGTGAATGGCTTTTGAACGGACTAGTCAAAGTCTAGACCTACATCCAATGAGGAATCTGTGAAAAGGCTTCAAAATCCCTATTCATCCAAACTTATTGAGTTTGAGCTTCTTGGAAAAGATGTTATCTTAGACGTATAAAACTAAATTGGACAAATCCTGAAAAACATCCAGCTCTAAATATATTTATTCAGGTTTTGTTTCTTTTCTACCTGTTAACTTTAGTGCACCATTTTCTGTTTGTTCCATCCATCCATCCATTTTCCTGCACCCTTGTCCCTTACTGGGGTCAGGAGGTGCTGGTGCCTATCTCCAGCTGTCATTTCGGGTGAGAGGCGGGGTCACCCTGGACAGGTCGCCAGTCTGTCGCAGGGCAACACAGAGACACACAAGACAAACAAACGTGCACACACACACTCACACCTAGGGAGAATTTAGAGAAGCCAATTAACCTGACAGTCATGTTTTTGGACTGTGGGAGGAAGCCGGAGTACCCGGAGAGAACCCACGCATGCACAGGGAGAACATGCAAACTCCATGCAGAAAGACCGGGGCCGGGAATCGAACCCAGAACCTTCTTGCTGCCAGGCAACAGCTCTACCAGCTGTGCCACTGGGCAGCCCTTTCTGTTTGTTTATTGCAGTAAATCCCAATAAAACATAGCAGTGTTTGTGGCTGTAGTGTAAAAAATGAACAAGTATGGTACTTTTGAAAAGTTCTTTATGTTTCTTATATTAATAAACACGTAAAAATGCAACAGTGCGCAGCATGAGTAGGACTCTTCTCGTTTCGTCTGGTTGCATCCCAGTGTGTATCTGTGCTGGAATATATTTTATTTGATCCATGTACAATAATACACGGTTATGTTTTGCTTCAAATGGTCGTCAGGGCGATGAAGAGGCGCTGCAGGTGGTCTCCTCTCCCTCAGTCCAGCAGGTTGGAGCAAGCTGCTGTTTGGTCCTGCATGCAGAAACGCCGGCGTTCTGCCAGCCTGGCATCCTCAGCTGTCTGCTGCTTTTCTAGCTTTTCCTAACCAGACTTTGATGGATGTGCAGGCAGCGGTCTGGGCAAAGGCTCAGTAGAACCGGATACGCAGCTCTACAGGCTCCTGACATTCTCTGCTGTAACTTTGAGAGGACCGGGTCAGTTGCTCGGGTCGCCCACGTCAGGACGTGAAGGATTGGAGGTTCTGGACGCCCAACATCTATGCTTCTTAAGAAGTACTGACAGTTACAGCGACCTCTGCTGGACTTTTCCTCCAGTGCAAATGTGTGAGCAAATGAAACTGAAAAAGTACCAGGGCAGAAACGATTAATTGTGATTAATTCTGATTAATTGTTTACTGAAATAATTGTCAACTCAGCAGCAGACAAAAAACATTTGAAGAACGAACAGCACTCATTAAGCCAAATATATACACATTGACATTTCAGATAACGAAAAAGACTTATTTGTCTCTAAGTATGTTTTACCCAAAACTCCTCAGGTGGCAAAGATTTATCTTCACCTGGTTTAAAATCTACATGAAGAAATAATCTCATATTAGGCAAGAGGCTCTGCCCATAGTCCAGTTATTAATTGGTTTATCCAAGATTAATGGACAGATTGACCATATTCTGTATCAATGTGAAGCGTGACAGAAAGAGCCCAACTTTCCACAGGTTGATTTTAGACATTTGTGTTTTTTAGTTGCATCCTTTGCTACAAATGATCAAGTTTTTGCTAAAGGAATGTTGCATTTTAAGCAATAAAATTTTTTATTTTCTTATTTAAAATAAACTTGAATTATTTATATGCATTATTATACTGTATTTCTAACATTACATGAAAAAGGTTTAATTTTATCCAATTAATTGATTAATCTGCAGAATAATTAATGACTGAGTTGCTGCACTGCACTCTGTTGGAAAACTAACTGGCAACAACATTAATGTTGCAGAAACATCAAAGCAGTTCAGAAAAGCTCAGCGCTGAAGCATCGCTGGTGAAGCTGCTCTTCAGGGAACAAAAAAACAGATAAAACTTGAATTTGTCTGTGTAGATGAGTTCTATCTTCTTTTTCATTTTCTCCTGGCAGCTTCTCGCTGCGTAATTTGCCCAATTTAAATTCCTGAATGTACTCTTCCTTTGTTCATTATTTAATCTTGTCATATGTTTGCTTGTGTGTGTCTGCTTGTTGAAGATTAGCACGTTTGCTGAAGCAGCTGTCTGGAGGCCGTAACATCCAGGCAGCAGTAGGTACAGTTTAGTATGTTTTGCACTTTTTGCTGATTAAAATGTTGTATTCTGGTCGTGCTGTAGTGGTGAAGGGGTTAAGCACAACCCAAATAAGGAGACCTTAGTCCTCCTGACCCGGTGACCTTTGCTGCATGTCTTCCCCCTTCTCTCATTCACTATCAATAATTTCAAACATAGCGATGTTTCTCTGTCTCGTCCATCATGGGGCCCAGCAGCGGTCTACCTTCTCTTTAAACCTGGGGCCAGTTTTATCTGGTGCACCTGTCAGCTCCTATCGGCCCGCCGTGTCTGCGCTGCGGCGGATACTCCTGGGTCCCTCAGAGAGGCTGGAAAGATTAGATCCAGGGAGCTGATATCTGCAGGATGTTCCCGCTGTGGGACCCAGGAGGATCGGCTGGTGGAGGCGGCAGCTTTTTGAAGAGGCAGAGGAAGAGCGATGCCCCATGTTGTGCAGGCTGCACCATTGGGGGCCCAGCAGCACCGCATAGCACGCTACAAACCAAAAGAGGACTCTGCTTTGCTTCGCAGTAGGAACACGTTTTCTTTTCTGACACACAAAAAGGAGAAGGGCTGCGTTGCTGCTTAGCATTCCTGAAACACGCAGCTCCTCGGTACAGTGGCTTCCTCAGGGCATCTCTAGATTCACCTTGGAGACAAATCTATTGATCGTTTTTGTCTCTGGGGTGACGGATGGCTCCACGACGGCTTTTAATTGTTGTGTTTCTGTCCAATGTAAAAGTGGGAGTGGAGTGGAGAGGAGAGGGTTAGGGGTAGGGTTAGGAGAGGAGAGGAGAGGAGAGGAGAGGAGAGGAGAGGAGAGGGGTAGGGGTAGGGTTAGGAGGTTAGAGGAGAGGAGAGGAGAGGAGAGGAGAGTCAAATATTTTAACATTCGTCACCGAGGGAACGAGCAACCTGGCTGACATCTTTGTTAATTTTCTGAAAGCCAGTAATGCTTCACTGATCTTTTGCACCAAAAGGATGAATTCCATCAGTGAACTTGTGGTTGTTGTTTCTATAAGCTGCGCTGAGGATCAACTTCTGCTTCCATCTGCTGGGTCTCCTCAGCAGACTGTGGCAGGTGGCCCACAGTTCAAATAAATCATCACCTACATATTCACTCAAATATGTCAAAAACTAGAAAACATATTACTTAAATGTTTATTTTGTATTTATTTTTTCAATTGGTAGATGAGTTTTTGTCCGATCTGCTTCTTTTTTATGTCTATAGAAAACCACAAGATAAACTGTTCTGTACAGTTAGGCCGACTGCAACTAATCATTTAATCGCATGATAAATTCAAACAAGTTACATAATTTCCATTTGCATGATTTATTGTTTTTCTCTTTTTTCTCTCTCTATCAAAAACGGGATGATGAAAGTTTTCATTCTGCTGATTTGGTCTCAACTGTACCTGGTTTTTTGTTCTGTTGGAGAGCAATTTTGTTTACAAAGACTTTATAATAAATTTGATTTGTTTCAGTTGTTTTGTTTATTTATTTTGGATATTTAAAATGCCTTCCAGTAATAGTGTTAAATATTTATTATATAATTTAAGGTATATTATTTTTTGAGAATGTGTTCTCGCATTAATATGCCATTTGTGAAAATGGTCTCAAAACAACAATAGTAAAGTTTATCACAATAATTCCAGGGAGAATTTATCATCCAGTGAAATGTGCTGATGTGACAGTCCGATTGCCAATGTTGAAGGTATTCACTGTGGTTGGATGGATCTGGATCTGCCCTGGTCTGTACGACAACCACAGCATAGAAAGCATGAAATATTCTGGATGCTGAAATCAGAATTACTATCAGAATCAACTCTGCTCTCTTCCCATGATATCCTGGATATTTTTCTTGACAAACACAGATCTTTTTTGCAGAAACAGTGTTTCTGCCTGGGTGCTGCTGTTGGTTCAGAAATCTGTTGTAAAGTCCTGACAACCTGTCAGGTAAGACGTGTTTCTAAAGATGAAGCCACGCTCTTCAACAAACACATCCTGCTTCTCCTTGCAATGTTTCCATGTATTCTGTCAAGGTGCTAGGCTAATGGTAGCCTAGCATAGTTTTGCCATGACTTGTTGATAATTTGGCTTGTTCGATATTTCCGTGTTTCCCATGTGGAGCTTGCACTGTAAACTTGTTCTGCTTGGTAAACTGGCTGCTTTCCCCCAGAGGATCAGTCCCAACCAGCAACCTGCACCACTTTTTAAGACAATAGCTGGTGTCTAAATGTTGTGAATGATATCTTTCAATAACACATAATTATTCACATTTTACATTTCCTGCCAACTGTTAGCATTTTCAACATATTTTGGGCTGTTGGATGGCCGTAGATGCAACACCAGGAAGTTCACATTGATATTTCTTTGAACATTATAAAAATGTCAGCTTCCCTCTGCTCAGCTTTAGACGGACAGCTGGGAACATTTGAGCACAGCAGGTCACATGACAGCAACACCAAGCTGTGACTTTCATTTAAATGACTTGATTGTTAGGAATAAATCAGATTCATTAGATCCTCAAAATAATATCAAATTGTGGCTTCATGGCTCAGTGAGGTCAACATCAAATCAGAGGTAAAATAAGAGTTATTGGAAGGCAACCATTGATACCGACCCCCAGGATTGGGTCAGAACCTCCCTCAACGTTCTGAACTAACAATAATGATGCTTTGCCCATTTGTCAGATTTTTTTTTTTAGAATCAGCCAAAATGATTCAATCTTGTTTTTTATTCTTTGGGATCCACAAACCAGTTACTATTTATGTTTTAATGTTATTGATATTAGAAAAAATAGAAAAGAAATGTAAGTTACAAAATAGACGTAGAAGGTTTTGGGCTCTATTTTTAAAATTTGATCTTGTTTCGGGATCATGGATGGTTTTACCTGACGACCAAGGCTTGTTGCTATGGGAGATGAACGCATTGTTCTTTATCCCTCTGAATAAACACTGTTGTAGCTTGAAGTCTTTGTAAAACCCTCTGCTGCGCGTCAGTCGTAGTATCACATTCCTGCTGCTTCCTTCCAAGCTCAGCTGAGTCAGTGTGCAGTTCAGGACGAGACAGGAACTGCAGCAGGCGGCTCAAGAGCACTAAGGCAGACCACACACACGCTGACCACACACGCTGACCACACACACGCTGACCACACACACCCTGACCACACACACCCTGACCACACACGCTGACCACACACCCTGCGGGGCGTTTCCATAGCAAACAACCATGAGACTCTCATGGTTGTTCCTGTTCTGCATGTTGGACATGATTGTTGTTGGTAAACGGAGGGTTTTTCTCTCTGGTGATATTTTCTGTCTTTTGCATTAAGTCTGAATTCTTCTGCTATATTGTCACATCATAAATCGTTGGTCCTTCCCTCTGGGGTCTGTTCCTGCTGCAGCTCCATCAGGGTACATGAGGTTTGTGTTTTTCATAGCAGTTCTGATGTCCAACTTTTTTCTCTCCCACTTTATTTTCTAAAATTAAGAAGAATAAATTGCAAATGGCAGAAAATATATTCAAAAAGTAGCTTATATTTCAATTATCCTTCCTGTGATTCCTCCTACCAGACTACGAGAATTTTTGTTTAATTACAAGATTATTGTTATAATATAGGCAGAATAAAGACAAGTTCACCAGAACATTTTAAAGTTACAATAAAAAAGTAAAATATTTGATAGTTATCTCAATCTGACATGAGGCTCTTTTTTCAAACTCCACATATTCACTCACTTTATCGTTTCATCGTCCAGCTGCTGATAATAATTTGATACTGATGTGGAAAAGTTTATCTGTAAACTTTATGCTAAAGTATAACTTCACAAGATGCCCAACATTCCCCATTCATTCCTCAAAATCCAGCTATTCCAAAAATTCAATCTTCAAAAACCAAACATGTGACTAATCGATAAAATCAATTTATTTATTTATTGAATGAGTTTGGACACCAAATATGTCCGAAGCTGATTCTTTATATTTTAATTCATGAGGTGAAAACACTGATCACCTGATTGGCCAGCAGTCTTATTCTGCCAGCTCAGTGGCAGCAGGTAGGGGAGGGGCAGAACTTTATGATGCTGCTGAATGGATTCTTTTCACAGCGTTATGAAAAGAATCCAACCTGCAAACTAACTTGTTCTTCTTATTCCATTTCTAAACCTTTAAATAAGCAGCAGACACTGTGAATTCCAGCTGCTTCTTTCTACTCTGCATCCATTTCTGATTTGTCATTAGTGAGACATTTTGCATGGAGACCAAACGGTCCTGTGATTGTGCTGCCTCAGGCCGGTTTTATCTTCTCTTCCGGCAGGTTGTGTGTAGCTGACGGCAGCTGTTTACCGCTGATCTGTTCAAGCTCATTATCAGAGCATGAAGCTTGTTACGAAGCCATGCGAGAGGCTCGTTACTCGCTAATTATTCTTCAGGAGATGATCCACAAATTTGGACAGAAATGAAATGTGTGACCCCCACAGGAACAGGAAGCTGATGGGGGCGGGGCCTGGACCAGATGGGCTGACGCTGCGGGAGCCTTCAGGGCTCAGACTGCAGATTTAAGTTCACTAACGACATTTCAATGGGTTTAGATTCATTTAAGAAAAACTGTTCTGAATCTGTGAAGTCAGGACTCATGATAACTAATTTAGCTGGATGATAAATTGCTCCAGAAGTTATTGTGATAAATGATAATATTGCTGTTTTGAGAGCATTTTAAACTTATATGATGGTAATGACATAATAATGCAAGATCACATTCTCAAAGATCTTAAACTGTAACTTATAACAAATATCATGGAAGACATTTTAAATATCGAAAATAAATAAACAAAATGAATTATAAAGTCCCTGTAAACAAAATCATCCAAACTGAAGATTTTTTATCATCCAGTTTAAGGTAGAAAAAGACAAAAGAAATAAAAGAATAAATTATAAAAATGGAAATGATTGAGCTCATTTTAATTTATCATGTGATTAATTCTTTTATTGATTATTGTGACAGGCCTCCTCATTATCATCTGCCAGGTCTGTGTTTGTGTAATCTGTGGTGAAATCACAGATTACACAAATCTGTCATATCAAAATGCAGACATGCCATAAAACAAAATAAGCCTGTGATAAAATACTATTTCTGAAAAAGGGTGAAAATTTTGAGGGTGACAAAACAATCTGCCCCAGAGTAGAAATCCAGTAAGTCAAATAAATGTCAAAGTTCATGAATGTACAACAACCAAGAGCTAAATAAATAACATGGACAGCTGAGCTTGAAGAGTTGGAGGATTAAATGATCCCACACATTTCCTCTGAAGTGCTGAAATCAGCATGTTTTGTTCTTGGTGCCACCTGCTCTGCTCCTTTAAAAAACAAATGGATCCAAACATTTAGAATGAGATTTTAGTTGGGAAGGGATTTTTTTTTCCAGAACAGAAATGAGATCATTTGGATTCAGTTAACAGAGTAAATATTCAACTTTTTACACTAAATGTAATTTGTTAATATTTCGTAATCCTTAGATTAAATCCCTGGCTGCTCTTCTCGTTTCTACTAGGAGAAGAAATCCCTCAAGTGGTTAAATTCCAAACTACCGTTTTTCTGTAAAGGCCATTGTTGTTCCTCTGCCTGCTACTCCCACCTTTTCTTCTTTTTTTTTGATGTAGCAGTAGTTGCTAAGTGATAATGTATAATAATTTCTTGTGTGGAGATGGCGACTGACGTGTGGAAGCATAGAAAGAGGACTTGTCCTTGGTGTTCTGCTTGAACCCGACAGCTCTGGCAGCCATGTTCTCATTTAACCTTTTCTATCTGATTAGAAGGAAAAACATAGTTTGACCTGTGCTGTGGGAAGGCCGGCCAGCAGCTGGGATCTGGGCCAAAACAGCAGCAGCTTCAGCTTAAATAGAAAGTGTTGAGAGGATAATTATTAAAACCTTTAGCTCGATCTCTCCTCTCGTTCCCCGGGTCGAGGGTTCCCCGTGCATAAGGGCAAAAAGCACATACACACAATCTACTGCTCCACTGCAGACACATCCAGAGTTTATTCAGACAATCAAATCACACCAACAGCACCAGAATCATCAGAAACTCAAACCCACAAGACAACATTAATCACCTGAAAGAAGCAGAAAAATGGACAAATACAGAGACAAATACGGAGACCGCCGGCGCGCCGCACCCCAACGATCTGATCAATTGTTTTAGCGTCAAAACTTTTATAGAAAGGTGTTTTCTCTCCTCTAATGTATGCAGTCTGGGAGGTTCCTGCTCCCCAGACTACAAGAAGTTTCAGATCTCAAAGGGAGGATGCTCTAAATGATTTTATGACTTTTCTTGGAGGAGGTGTGACAATGTGCTTCATTTCCCAGATTCTCCAGATGTCCACACGACAGGACCCTAACTTTTATATGGGTTCAGGAAAAGGTTATCTTCACAGAGACCTTGTGAGAGACTCCTCTGAATAAACAGATCTTTGCTGTAAACTAAAAGTGACATGAGGCTGGTGGGGCAGAACTTCTCCTCTAACCCAGAATATCCAACAGGCCGATCTGGATACAAGAACTGGCACAATTATCTTCTACTTGATTATCATAGACCAGCACATATCCAAGTTAATGGCTAGAACTGTTAATGTAAAACTACAGATTAGACTAATTTCACAAAGTCATGCACATTATGTCTAAGAAAAATGTTCTGCTGATCAGACTGTTGATTGAGCCAAATCTAACTAAATGTTAACTTAAATTTGAGTCCGACTCAAGATAATGTTGATCTGTCTAATATTTAAACATGTGCTTAAAGTTAAAACTAGCATTATTGAATTATCATTTCCAACAAAAGGTAAACATACACCTGTTCATATCTCAATGTCAGCTTTATTATAGAGACCTAAGACATGAATATTAAAGATGTAAACATTAAAATTGATAGTATTAGAAGAGATCCTTTCATGTAATCTAGCTGCAGAATCTTTGAAGATTATTGGAGGAAAGTGATGGGAGTATTTTACGTCATGAAAAAGACACCAGTTCTCACAAACTGGGATAATTACACTGTAACCACAGCAACCAAAGGCAGCTTCAAATACTAAGCTGGATGAACCATGTCAGCAAACACAAAGTCAGTTATTCACAGTAAAAGCTGAAACATTCAATGTTAGAAGTTACCTGGAGTCAAAAATCAGTTGATTTTAAAAATATTGCTTACTTTTTGATCCACCTGACCCCATATTTAATTAATGCTCTCTGGAGTGTGGAAGTTGTTACTGAGAGAAGCAGACTTGAAGCTGTTTTCAGTAAAGTGAAATGAAGCTAAAAAAGCCCAGAGAGGAGAAAGGAAACAACATTTCTACAACATGCTATCAAATCAAGATATTTTGTATTTTATCTAAAAAAAAGATAAAATACAAGATAATCATTGGATTTTGTACAACGTTCTTTTCTCATCGTTGACACTTTAAACAGCCGGGTAGCGACAGAGGAAACCAGCACAGCCTTCACTTTCTGCAATCAGAAAATTGATGTTCCTTGGAAATTTTCTTCTTGACATCCTTACACTGAATCGGCTGTGTTTTCTCTGGTTGATGCACAGCCTGCAGTGTTTTAGAGGTGGATTCATTTTCTGGAGAAATCTTTAGACCTATTGGGCCTTGTTCATATACTCTATTTCCAAATGATATAATTTCTTTCTGATTCTTGTCATTCTCCCATATTACTGGTGTTTTCTAAATTCTTCCCTGTCTCCCGAGGTTTAGAGGTGGATTCTTTTACGGTCAGATCATCTTGCTTGTCAGTGTTTTTGGAAATAGTATCATCTTCTTCCTCTTAGTTCCTCCACTAGTTCTTTCACTGTCTTCTGTGTTTTACAGATGGATTTTTTCTCTTTCTGAACATCATTTCACGTTGATGTAATTTGGTAGAATACATATAAAAACTGAGAGAAGATTGTGGCCAATGAAAAAAAATTATTCTGGCATTAATTTTCTAAATAACTCACATCCATCTCCTATTGCAGCAAATAAGAGCTCCTGCTCTACTCTGTTATCCAGCACCTTTTTTTTTTGGCTCCAGTGGCCTTTATTTGAAAGCCGCTGGACAGGAAATGGGGAAATGAGAGAGGGGGGAAGACATGCGGCAAATGTCACCAGGCCAGGATTCGAACCTGCGACTGCCGGCATGAGGACTAAGGCCTCCGTGTGGGTTGTGCTTTGCCCCTGCACCACCACAGCACCCCCAGCAGCTTTTCTTTTTGTTACATCTTTTATCACTTAAAATGAGTCCACAAACTATCACTATTGCTTCTCCATCGTCTGACATGTTTGCTTACTCTACAGTCTCACATGGGATGGTGAGGTTTTACAGGATTTGATGTAAATTTTGCTGGAATCTGAATGGTCCTGAGTGAAACCGTTTGGTGTGGGGTGAGTGTTGCTCCTGCCATGTGGCTGGATCACACAAACCGATCCAACTCGTTATACCTAGGATTTTTTATTGGCTCGTGTCCATGTGAACCAGATTTAATATCATAAAATTTCAAATACCTCTAAAGCTTGAATTCTCCAATAAGCTGAAGAGGAGGCGTCATGAATGTAGAGCAGGAGCACAGAGGAGGAAACCTAAACCGTTCCTTTCATTATTCAGAATGGGTAGAATGAGGTTTTTAGCAAACAAATTGAATGAACTTCAGCTGCTGATATCAGCCCCTAACACAAGAGAAATAGTAAGAGAAATGACCGCAGGAGAAAAAATCATTCCTCTGCCACTCACTCGCTTGTCTGTGATAGAAAAGAATCACAGGTCTAAGAACTCCTGGCAAAGTGCTGATAATCAGGATCACATTTGAACATGCCAATCAGACAGATGATTGGCATGTTCAGCAAATACACAGAGACTCATTTTTAATGGCCGTCCACTTTGACCTACTGTCATAATTATCAGCGTTGGCTCCAAATGGATTGGGGTACTGCTCTGCAAACCTGTGGATAACTAAACACACTTCTGTATAAGTTGATGTAGAAATATGGAAACATGCTAAGCCTTTAAAATGCTTAGCATGGAAAGGAAACAATCTGCAACAATTATTTAACTATGTAGAATTCACATGTTTGGGAAACTCAGGAGGAAATTGGCAAGAAAGCCAAACTTGTGTGTGTGAACATGTGGGGGTGTGTGGCTGTGTGCGTGGGGGTGCACTTGTGTATCTATCCAACTGTGTGTGTGTGTGTGGGGGGGGACGGGTGTGTGCGTGTGTGTGTGCGGGGGTGGGTGTGTGTGGAGGGGGATAGACGGAGGACAATGTGTGAGGCAGCAGATAGCTGAAGAGGCAAAGCTGATCCTTTTTTTCTATTATGAACTCAATATGGTTATTACAGCCATGATAAGTGGTGTAGTCTTACTTCAGCATTCTTGAACTTTCATTTTACTCTCCATCCCTAACTATCTACACACACAGAGTAGAAAGAGATCTAACTTTAAAGAATACTATCGTCTCAGAAAAGGAGAGAGGAAGTTTTCTATGAAGCTTAAAAAGGTCAAACTGGGAAGTTTATATGACTGCAGGGAGAAGAGAAAAGACTGAAATTATTTTCCACTGCTGGAAAGTTTTGTGGATTTTATAGAACACAGTAGAAATAAAGTTGGTTTCAATTAGTCATGAAACCTTGAAATGGAGAAAAAAGATTTTAGCAATTAGACAAAGTAACTAACTACTTAGTTACTTAAAACAAAAATGGCAGCAGAAACTGAAACAAAAGATCCAATAAGCACAAAGAGACATCAAGCTTTGTTACTGGAGCAGAATGATTTCAGTCCAGCAATGAAGTGACACCAAGCTACAGGCATTAACATTCTAGGTTTTAGGGTAACAGGGACAGAACAGGTTAGAGAAAAATAAATCAATCATTCCTGAAAGAGAGGACAGGAATCTGTTAACTGATTCAGTTTTTGTGGGAGAAAACTGAATCAGGCAAAGAGTTTCTGTCCAAAGAGAGCCTGAAACCACCGACTTCAACCCACAGCAGAGATGATCTGATGAGTCTGTTATGATGAAGGACTGGAGATAAACTACTTGGCTATAAGAAACCAAGTAAAATATGCTTTGTTTTTCAGAAGCAATTTGTTTTAATGCAACAATATATGGAGTGGAGGTCGGTGGCCAGGTGCAGAACGTATCATATTCTCTCAATGTTTTTTACATGGTAAATTGAATATTGAATGACTAATAATGCAGAATCAGAAGGGTTTGCATATTTTCTATATTTTCAGGGTTTTCATGACTTTCCCAGTTCAATCAGAACAAATCCTTCAGTCTCCTATCAGACTCTGGTCTCCCACTTGAAAGTCTGTGGAGTTATACACTAAAACTCTGCCAACATGTAATGTGATTATAGGAGAATAAGTGCCTGTGTTCTGCTGAATTCATTTAGAAAATCATAAAACGATAAAACAACTCAACATATCCATGGAGTTATTTTTGAAGGCCAATTATTGACTGGTTTTGCTTCAAAAGTGTAACAAATATTCCTAACAATGGAAAACAAGAGGAACTAATTATTGCAAGATGCCACGCTTTAAACACAGTAAGTCACGATAGACAGACTCATGATGACTAACAACATGTTACCTGAGCTGCGTTCCTCGTAGCTCTGTGTTGTTTGGTATCATTTCTGAGGTTCCCAGCAGTTTCTAAGGCTCAGATTTGAATATTCTCCACCAGAGGGGCTGGAGGCGTTGTTTCTGGCTCTGTAATGTCAAATCAATAGCTGGTGTGTTTCAGGTGTCACAAATGAAAAATACAAGCAGATTTGATCAATGTACAGGGGGGATGACTGTAGGCTTGTACTGTTCTTGTAATACAAGACAGATCCATAATGCAGGCTCACAGTCCATGACTCAAAAGGAAAATCAGCACTCTGTTGGCACTGGATTGACACATTACAACGACTGAGAATCAAAGAGTCAAAGGTTAAGAAACCATCAAAACTACCAAGAATATCACGTTGGAGTTGCTTAATAATTAAAAACACAGTTAGTGTGTCACTTTTCTCTCCGACAGAAACACGTTAACCATCTGATGAGAATGAAACATTTTGACGGCCAACAGGAGGCAAAGCTTTCCATCAAGAACAGGTTGACTTTAATGTGTTCAGAGTAAAGGTTAGGTGGGGATGTGTGTGCCTGAGTAGGACGGTATTTTATTTGATCATATTTAAATGGAAGCTTTTTTGGTACCAGTGCAGGGCTTTGAATAAGACTCACTATAAGATGCACTGGATTAGATCAGATTTTGCACTGATTACAGTTTTAAGGCCAATCACCAATATTTAAAAAGCCGATTCTGTTTTTAAAACAGATACCAATTTTTTTTTGTCTGAAAGTGTTGCTAAGCTGGTAACAGTGGTTTGATCATGATTGCTCACACAAGTAAAAGGGGTCAGTGGTTGATTTGATCGGTGGGTAAGATTTGTTTCTCATCCGTCGATTGATTTCAGATCAGCCAAAATTAAGGAGATCAGATCCAATTTATCAGTGTGCTCCATTAGATATATGTAGTAAACGTTTTTATCATAAAAATATCAGATTATAGTGTCTACTTGGTACATATCGCACAACATGATGAATAAATGATCTCAGGATGGTATCTATGCCGGTTACCATCTAACAAGCTTTCTTACAGTTAAACTGTTAGATCAGATCCATCACTAAATATGAGCTTTCATGTTCAGTCCAGTTCATCTATAAATGCACATTTAAGAGATGCAGGTCGAGTCAATCAATACATAAAATTGATTGGAGAAAATAGAAACCATTAAAAATTCATCAAATTCCAATGAAGTTATATGGGAAGTCAGTAGTGATTTTTCTTTTTCTTTTTGACATCAGTGTAAACAGCAGACACACTTCCACCACACCAACATGATCTCTTCTTTTATTTATCATAGATTACAACATTTTTATTGCTTTGATGTCATCTGAAGAGTTTAATAGACACTTTAATGGATCTTTAACATTTTACGGTCAGTTCAGTTTTTCAAAAAGGGAAATGAAGAGCACCCAGAACGGCTCCTTGAGGAACTCCACATGACACAAGAATGTCAATTAACCTGAAATTAAAATCCTTTTTCTGTCTGCTGTGACCCAACGGAAGGTTTTTCCATGTTTTCTTGAAGATGTGAAAGGAAATGTTGTGAGTTGATTCCTGACTCAGCAGTTTAACAGAAGCCCAATGGAAACTTTTACAGCTCTGGAATATTCTAGAATCACAGAGAGAAAATGTTACATGTACTTTGAAGTTGGCCGTTGCGTTTTAAAAGCTGGCGCTTGCTTTTGCTCTTTTCCATATAAGATGGTAAAACAGCGGGTAACCTTTTTTTTTTAAACTTGCTTAACGAGAATCCCTACAGCTCAGGGACAATTAACGTTTCCATGGGGGTCTGCTGGTTGCATTCCTGCCAATCAGACATGGAGTGTGGCGCAGATCCTCTGAGTGATTTGACATTTGATGCTGAGTCGGCGCCCTTTCTTCACTACTCAGGGTGAGGAACCGCGAGAGTCTGAAAGGTAGCCTGAACCTTCACTCAAGTCATTCTCCGTTTTACTTCTAATATTTTTGTGACATTTAATTTAAGATCAAGATATCTCATATAGATACTTTCTTTGTGATCATATCTCCTTTTACTCTTTTAGTTGTTAAAATAAATGCAAATATCTTCAAAGCTTCTTTATAGTTCGCTTGGCTGCACTTCAGTTTCCACTTTACAAAACAAAAATCCAACTATCAACTAGAAAATTCCTGCAGAAATTTAAATGGGGCCTGCCAAAGTGTGCCCGTCGGTTTGGACCCAGCGTTCGGATGCTAAAAGTTAGCATCATTGCTAAAGAAATCTTCAATATACTCTATAGAATGTGGAGATTCACAAGCATGTTGACAAACATGGACTTGTGCAAATCTGTATGTTGAAATTGGTGTATAAGCTAAAATTAGCCAAATGCTAATGTTAGCATAAATGCTGTCACTGGCATGTGGGGTATCAGTAGCATGATGTTCTCTTTGACTTACTCCAATCAGTATAGTAAACATGCCTAATAAGCAAGAAAAACAGGGGAAAGCTTTCCCCTGTTTTTAATGCTAATGCTAATGCACTGTCTTGCTGCGCAAGACAGTGCACTAACCTGAGATCAGACGATAGTAAGGGGTAATATTATTTGCACCGCCTTCGGCGGTGCACTGACCTTAGGGCAACGGATAATAAAGGCTAATATTATTTGCACCGCCTGCGGCGGTGCATTGATCTCAGAGGGATATTTAGGCTTTTATTTTGAAATGTTCATTTAGCTTTGTATGAAATGGCCACACTAATCCAATATCTAACAATGGTTGGGCTAAACCAGTTGTAATAAGTTCAAAAGAGCAATTACTTGATGTGAAAAATGTAAAGGCTTTTATTTTGAAATATCCAATGACCTTTATTTTAAATAATCAAACTAATCCCATCTGTAACAGTGATTTTGTTAATCCAGCTATATAATGCAAACATCAGCAAGTAGTTCTAAATGCGAGCTCAGTCCTTAGTAACAGAAAGTTCCGCCATGTTTTAGTTCAAACCTTCATTCATTGTAGTTCTAAAGAGCAGCTCAACTGTCATGTGAGTCAGAGTCAGACAGAGGGAGAGACAGAAATCTAAGTGCTTGAAGCAGTTAGTTTTGTTATAAATGGTGACACTAATCCTATGAGTAGCTGTGGTTCAGCCGTCATTTTAGTTCTTAACTTCCAGCTCATCTCTCCTCTGTAGTAAAAGAGTTCTGCCATTAATGTAGGTCTAACATTCTGCTCAGCCTTCTTCTTTAGTCAGTAACAGTTCCGCCATGTTGTAATTCTAAATGCCAGCTCAATCCTCTGTATTAACTGAAAGTTCCACCATGTTGTAGTTCTAACCTGTTTAAAGCAGTTAGTTTTTCTAACTGCTTCACACTAACCTGAGAGAAAAAGATAATAAAGGCCCGAGAGGAATATTCAAGCTTTTATTTTAATAACATTTTGTTTTAAATGGCTACACTAATCTTATGAGTAACTCTGGTTGGGTTAAAACACTTATATGGTGCCCAAAACATTCTAGTTGTTACATTGTGATCAGCTGAGCTGTGTAGTAATAGACAGTTCTGACATTCTGCTCAGAACTAAAGTGATGACGTTTCTGTAGTTCAAACCAGCTGCTCTGCCGGCCTCTGTGTTCCGTTGCTATGGTGATTAGTCCTCTGTCAACTGTCAGAGAGAAAGTGGAGAAAATTCTATCAACCTGAGCTTTGATGAAAAAATCAGCACAAACAGATGCTTGTCTTTCAGGATCGGTAAAGTCGATCTGAAAACCGTTTGAAGCGTATCAGAGATCGATTTCTGTTCTCCGATACTACCGCGATTCATATCTGTTGCACAAACACAGAAATTACAGCGACGAGAGAAAAATGGCTGCGCTGACCTCTGAAACTTTTCAGAAAAATCTCAAAATGAATGGCTCAGAGCCTGTGTAAACCTGTCACTTGTTTTGGCTCTGAAGCACCTTGACGGAAAACCGTAAGACCTAGAAAATTTTTGAAGACATTTTACCGGAGCAGGCATTCGGTGCGATGTTTTGACCGACTTTCAGAGCAATCGAGCGATATTTGTAGGCATGAGGGCGATTTCAAAATAATTTTTTTGTCAAAAATCCACTGTTTTTCTCACTCTAAAAGAGCGGCAGTTAATGTCAGTTACACTCTGTTTGCAGTTGGATTTTCGTTTCACGCTTTACGTCGCAGTTCCCATTCCCAATAAAAATAATAGCTCCCTTCCCGGGACGAGCCGCACGTTTTGATACCACTTTTGTGGGGGTCTGCAGCGGTACAAGCCACATTACGGTGGTGGAAGAAAATAAATAAAGATATAAATAAAGAAATAAAGAGACATTCTATTGGGTGTAGAACAATAGGTGCCAGATGGAGGCAGTGTCTCAACTCCTTATGCATTGCTATGGGCAGGCCCCAATAAAGACATTCTATTAGGTACAATGTGCCCTCTGGGCATGCTGCTCGAAGCCGACACTTTCTGCATTTATGGTCCAATAACACTATTGGTGTAGGGTTGATGCTGCTGGCAGTGTCGCAGCTTGCAAGCCAAATCATTCTTATCTACTGTTGGAGGACATTCTATTGGGTGTAGAACAATAGGTGCGGAGGCAGTGTACTCTCCTTATGCATTGCTATGGGCAGGCCCCAATTATGACAGTATTGTTGGTGCATGAAGGACACGTACATTTAGTTAACGGTGAGTTATTAGTCTCAGGAGTTTAGTGCTGTTTAACCGTGTCGCACTCTGCAAGTATCATATAATCAGTGTACTGTTATCACTACGTGTTGGATACACTGTGTATGTTAACGCAGATTAACAGCAAGCCAAACTCAATTTTCATGAGCCAGGAAGCTGAGCGTCTTGCTCCTTTATTACTTTCTTCGGTACAGCTGAGAATTCTGTACAAAGCCCAATGAAAGTTCCGAGTGAAACTACAAACAGAAACAGAAAACAAAATATACATGAGCTCTAAATGCACAGTACAAACGTAAATCAACCTTAGCTGTCGTTAAGTAACAGTCACGACCGATGCAAAAACTGTTCGGACATGACTAATTAGTGGACTACACATGGCTATTTACTGAAACACACATTCGGAAACGATCTCTAAATAAGCTATAATAAACATATAACACCAAACAGAACACAAATTGAACTTACAGCCATTGCTGAGGGCAGGCTTTCTCTATGCATACATGTGCTCTTTACTGCCGCTGCCTCTGCTACCCACAATGCACTGCGACCTAAATTCCCCTTCAAAATAAAATACAGACCTCTTTTTTCCAATTTGCAGCCATGGGCAGAACAATTGGTTTCATCATTTCTAGTAATTCTTTTATTTAATAACCATACATGCATCAGTGAAACCTATAAGCATCTCATTAGTAAAAGGTCTGGTTTATCATGGTTAATGTGTTTTGTACAGTTGGGCCTCCCACACTCAGAAACCGTCCAGTAAATAATGTTTTGGTTCTAATGGCTGGAGGGAAATAACAGCTTTCATATTTCAGATGCATGTAAAACTTACACACAACTTTTACACTTAACAAATTAACTAAAAGAGTGATAGGCATATTTTTTATGTTTGTAAATATTTTGTTAATCTTTGACGAATCAAAGATTCCTTTCAAATGAAACTTGATCAACGGATGTTTTTATATGTTATCATGAATTGAAAAAGTGTCCAAGTTGTGCTATATTACTTTCTGAGATATATTTGCATGGGTTTTTTTTACATTTGGACTTTATCATAAATGTATTTCTCCTGTAATCTGTACCCTTTTATTTATGATAATATGTTCTCATAAATATGATGAAGGGCTGTAATACTTGTAACAAAGATTAGTGAAACTATAGCTATATTAATAATAAAAGGCTTGCTTTGTATCAGTACAGGCCATTGCAGCATAATGTGTAAGAATAGTAAGATTTTTTTCATTGGTTTAACATGAGTGAAAACTTCTAGTTGAAAAATCATTACAAAGAGCTTCACATCATAAAAACATCATACAGTCACCAATTATGAAACAAGCAATAAACATTACATTCTGTCAAATGCCATCATCAAAAAAATGAAGCAAACAAACGTCAGATATATTGATCAATGTATTGATTAATGTTCCGGTGATTAGGAACTAAAGGCGGCTCGAAACAGGTGCATCTTAGGACTCTGTGTTTCAGCTCTTCTGCAGGTTTTTGGGAGTTTCTTCCAGATTTGTGGTGCATAGAAGCTGAGTGCTGCTTCTCCATGTTTGGTTCTGGATGCAGAGCAGAACCAGAACCAGGAGATCTGATCGGTCTGAAGGTTGATGTGGCAACAAGAGGTCTGGTTGTTCACATCTTTCTATAAGAGAAGCTAGTTTTATTTCTATTTCTATCTATTTAGACAAAATCAATAACAAAGATATGCGTTTATTTTTGATTTACCTTGGCTAGTCGGCCAAACCTCAACCCACTAAGGTTCTCCTTCCTTTCTGGACTGAATCCACTCATAATGACTCCGTCCATTTCTGCTCCCTGTGTTCCCAGCCATGTTCACTGAGGTTCCCCATGACATGACTGCCCAGAGAGGCCAGGATGTGGAGATGGCCTGTTCCTTCAGAGGAGCAGGAACGCCGTCCTACTCACTGGAGATCCAGTGGTGGTACATCAGGAACCACCTGGAGTGGATGGACCAGCAGCCCTGGACGACTAATGAGGTACAAGAACTCTGACTGATCTGAGCACTTCACTGCAAAAACACTACACCAAGTCATTTTGGTCTAGTTTCTAGTTCAAATGCTTAAAATAAGACAAAACTAACTTTTTAGCAAGATACAGGAATTTGTTTAATCCCTTAATATTGAAAGAGCATGAAGCAAATACACATCAGGCTGATTGTTTCATGAGAAAAATGTCATAGTGAATGCCAGCTGAAAGTCTCAGTTTGCACCACATATGGATCCATGTTTCACTCTTTAAGCTTTAAATGTATTATAGTGAAGTTACCAGTCAAAACCTTATTCCACAGTGAACTTGGTTTATGTTCTTGGTATCTTTCAGTCACAGAGCCAAACTTTTATGGATTTCTTATCTGAAAAATATGCAATTAATATAGAAATAATTTCTATAAAAAATGTGCAAAGTCACAGATTTTTGTTGGGTATTACCTTTGTCCTGTTGGGTTGCTTAACTTGAGACTCAAACGCAGACACTCAAAACAAAAGAAAGTGTGTGTTACATTTTAAAAGCCCACAGAGTTTCAAACCAGGACAATAAAACTAATCTTTAATAAATATAATCACAGGAAAAAAGCTCAGCGCAGCAGCTTCACAAACCTAAGCGCAGCATATTCTGACAGGCTCAGGCACACAATCTGTTGACTAAAGATTATTTCAGCTCAGTGTAAAGGCCTTCTCAGTGGAGTCTCCGTATGTTTGGAAAATGCTATATTTATGAAAATAACCACAGAATTGTCCAGCTAAACAGGAGGGTCACTCCTTCAGTTGCTAATATTGACATCAAATATCTGTAGTCGGTTAAAATTGAAACCTATTGATTCTCTGACATTCTTCTGTTTTTCCAAGGTGTCTCCTGAGGAGGAAACGCCGAAGGATGCTACAAAGATCAGTGTGAGTCCGAGCGTCATGGTGTCTGTCTTTGTGTTACACGGTGTGTGTTATCACAGCTTTTCAGTTCCATGTGGCTCACATGGAACTGAAAGCAGTCAATGCTCCAGGTCACACACTGACACTCATCATCTCATCCTGTATGGTGTAGAATCACCGTATCACCAGAGTATCGGCATCACTGCTGCTCAATAGTGGCTCAGAGTCCTTCTGAGGCGTCCAGATTCTAGGAACCTTAATGGGCACAATGAAGCATCCCAATCCCTTACAAAAAAAGTCCCATGAAATCACATGTGACTTTCACATGTGATCACATGAATATGTGACCAACATGTGGGAACACATGTGAAAACATGTGATTTTTTTCCTGGATTATGTGAACCACATGTGGAAAATGGGAATCACATGTGAATTTCATGGGATTTTTTTGTAAGGGATGACAAACACTGACAGGGAGATGCCACAAAGGGAAAAGGCCAGAGAACCTCATTATGTCAAAAAAATGTTGAGCAAAACCTGGAAATTACTTCAACAGATTGATTTAAAATACAGCAAATTATATTTAGATAATATTCATTTACTTTATGATGACAAAACTCAAGCTAAAGATGTAAACATTTAACGGATTTGCAAAAAATGGTCAATTAATGGTTAATTAGATTAAAATTAGTTTGAATCGACTAATCTTAGCCCTTTTTTTAGTTATGTATTTTGGCTGCTGCTGGTCATCCTCAGTTGATACAGAAATAAAGATGGCGGGGCCATACCAGAACAGGAAATAGAAGAGGTCCAAACAAAGTCTGATTTGGGATGCAACGTGCTTCTTAAGTTTCATTCATATATTTTAATATTCTATTTATCTATTCAGCAACCAGAAAGGTTCATGTTACATTAAATTTGATAAATATATCGAGGTTTATTAATATTACTCAGTATTTAATATAGCTCAAGCTATAAGGTTAGGATTTAATGGTTTCTCAAAATTCAGCACATAAAATATGTAACCTATTTATGATATGGAACGTCAGACATAATGAGAAAGAAAACTCAGGATTTTAAGAAAATGGCTGCTTATCAGTTAATCATTAGCTGACCGATAAGATTGATTAACTTTAAATTAAGTTATTTATCAATAACTTACATCCCAAATTTTTTTTGGGAGTTTAAATCAGAGCTTCATAAGTGAAGAAAATATTCTGATATAATTTTCAGAAGAATTCACAAACATAAACATGAATCCACTCTCCTTCCCCACACAGACGCTGCAATGGAAGCACAAGCGGCTGTGTGTGTGTTGGGGTGTGTGTAGGGGTGTGTGTGTGTGGGGGGGTGAACATATTTGTGTCTTTACTTATACTGATCTGTCTTATCATCGAGCAAGAATTCATAACGAATGCTTTCACAGCGACGTGGCCTGCAGTTTGACTCCATCTACACAACACACACACACTCCCGCGTGTGCACCCCCACACACACATCAAAAGTCGGCGTAAGGAGAACAGAAGTGTGTGATATTTATGTCGTCATGATGTCCCACAGACTCATCATCTCTGAGCAAAACGAGCAGCAGCTCCGCTTCTCTGAGTTAGTGATGAACTCAGGGAAAAAGACGCTGTGGAAGGTTTTCAGCCCCTAACCCATACTGAAGCTTTTATGTTGGACCGTCTTTGTTTTATCTTCCAATCTTACATAAATATATTCAATAAAGAATGAAGAGACAAGATGTGAAACATCAACATCCATCAGAAAGATCTGCTGAGTAATCAATATCCAACCTGAATTATCAGGAGGAATGTTTCTGTTCCTGTTTGTGTCTGAATGTCCAAATGGCTCCGATCCCGACGAAAACATGCTTTCTAATAGATACTAGACTAAAATTATTATTATCATCATCAAATTATTACATGTGAACAAATGGAGCTCCTCTGCCTTCTCCCAGTGCTAACATAACAAAATAATAATGCTAATGAAGACTAAGTGAAAATAATAAAGTCATAATATGAGCAATAATACCTTGAACAGCATCATGATAAGCTCTTCTGTCGGTGTCAGGTTGTGAAGGTCGTGGGCAGCAACATCTCCCACAAGCTCCGCCTCTCCCGGGTCAAAACGTCCGACGAAGGAACCTATGAATGCCGCGTGATCGACTTCAGCGACCAGGCGGGCGCCCGCCAGCACCGCGTCAGAGCCCACCTGCAGGTGGTGCCAGAGAGCGCCGGGGCCGGGGCCGGGCCTGGGGCCGGGCCCGGGCCCGAGCGCGACGCCAACTTCGAGGCCGGGGACGACACCAAGCCAAGGGTGGCGTTCATCGATGCAGACCGCCATGGCGGTGGCCATCACCAGAACCATGGGCCTCACCTGGAGCACGGCAAGCGGCCCCAGGCGGCCCCCCACCACGGCCACAGCCACGGCGGCGGCGGGCCGCACAACGCCGCCAGGGAGCTGAAGAGGAGCGGCGCGCACAACAACCGCAGTGACTGCGCCAACGAGCCGAGCTGCGCTCTGTAAAGCCAGAGATGTTTGGTCACAGAAAGCAGCTTCCCTCTGCACAGAGCAGGCCTGAACTAACCCACAATCCATAGAAACGTCTAACATGGCTTATATAGAGCGTAGGGGGCGAACTGGGAGGGGGCCTGGGGGGGCTTTTATTTATTGATGCTGTGCAGAAATGAACTGGTTCCTGTCTGTAAAGCAGAGGGTAGGGGTGGGGTCGATCTAGGCAGCTTTACCGTTTCTGATCTCAGCATCCACAACTAGATAACCTACTAAAAAAAGAAAAGACTTTAGTCTGTCTATTAACCAGTAAATAATATGTTGCTTGTACTCCAGATCCTGTAAATGACATGATCGCGCCTTCCACCGCCTTACTGTCCTTCCTCCATTCGCCCAGACAAGCAGGAAGTGGAATATTTCCTCACTGGTTCAATTCAAAGTGCTTTTATTCACACTGTCCTCTAAAGTCCAACAGCTAAAATCTGCTGCTTTCTTTCAGCTCTTGAGTTATTTTTCTGTTTGTGTTCATGGATGTTGATGATGTAGACACTGCACACACTCATTAGTAATGATCAGACAGATCTGTTCACAGAGGATGGAGAGATTTCAATAAGTAATATTAATAATAAAACATTACAGATGGTATTGTCTTTACAGTTCATAAAGTAGAAATTTTCCTCCCCCCTTCTGCTGCAGGTCCAAACAAATTAAACTGTTTCATGTCAGGAAATGATTAAACCTTAAACACTAAATTAATAATAATAAATATGCCTCTAATTATTGACCAGAGATATATAACCAGACTGTGATCTCACGTTAATGTTTAAACCTGCAAAAGGTATCTCTTGAAATTAGATTTGCCACATCATGACCACAAATTTCAATGCATTTTATTGTATTTGGTATTTTATATCAGACAAACACAAAGTTTTCAGTTTTCTTTTGGAAAATCTGGAAAGTGTGGTGTTCATTTTTGAAGGAAATGCACTGCACAAAGACAAAATCTTATCAAGTATTTTTAATGTGGTTTATATTATTTCTTTAATCTTATCTGCAGTTTTGCACTACTTTGTGTTGGTTTATCACATAAAATCCCTGTAAAACATGAAGTTTGTGGCTAAAACCAGAAAAAATGTGGGAAACTGAAAGGGTTTTGCACAGCAGCGTAGTTTTAAATAATTTCTCTCCCAGCTTGGTTCTCTCACCCAGTGCTCACTGATAATGTGAAAAAAGCCTCAATCCTCTACAAGCCTCTAATCCACTCTGTACATAAAACTGTATACTACAAAAAACAAAGTGCATGTTTAGTAATTTTCTTAAAAAAAATCTTTTTCAATCAACATACACAAAGGCATTTTTGTCACATATGAGTTTTATTTATTTATGTCTTTTTTTGTAAAGGACTCAATAGTGTTTATTTATTGTCAGTTTGACATTTTTAGAAGCCATCCCTGTTGCGTTCCTGCTCTCCTAAAGTGCTGTACAGACAGAACAATGACATTTTCTTCAGAGCTGCTCAGAAAGGGGTTTTCTCCCCTGATGTATCTTAGTACTCTCACCGTTTCTGAAACTTCTGGATGTGGAGCGCTGGCAACTCTGCTGTAATCTCAGAAAAACAATGCTTACTTGGAAATATTTCATTCTGATGGATCTACTAAAGCTGCAGTATGGACCTTTTATTAAAAATGTTTTTTTACACATTTGTTGAAAATGTCACTATGTCATGACAGATAACTTGTGAAAAAGTTGCAGAAATACAGTTAGTGCTGGCAGATAAACAGGTTTTTTTTGGACAGTAAGTTATTTCTCTGCCAAACAAAAGTGATTGACAGCGCTAAGCCCCTCCTCCTGACTGAATGGAAGTAGTAGTTCAGGGAAGAGGTGGATTGCACTGTCAGGATGTAGTAGCTGTGTTTCCATTATAAATGTGAACAAAACTTTGTCACTATTCAACTAAAGTCGAAGAAACACAATTCTACAATTATGTTGTTTCATTAAATAAAAAGCGCAAATAAAATCACATGATAAGTCAGTAACAACGTGCTGTGCCATCATCCTCCCACCACTTCCTGTTTTCTTCTTCATCATTTCCACTGGTAGTAAAATTCGGTTGTTGATCAACTTGACTCATGTGAAGCAGAAAAAAAGTGTTTCCATTGCAGATTTACAGAATGCTCAGATTTTGATCCAGCCAGAAAACCACCTCAGGCTCGCTCAAAATCCTATCAAAAAACGTGTTTGTTTCCATTACGTGAATTTATTTTCAGAATTCCAATTTGCACAATTCTATGGTCAATGAAAATATGTTTTTAACAAATACATAAAAAACATATTTGTGTAAAAGTTACCTACTGCAGCTTTGAGGCGCAAGGTGTTAATGTGCTGCAAAAGCTCTTGGGCAATGAAAAAGAAATGTACGAAACACTAAAACTTTCTGCTTTTTAAAATCTTCTTTTTCTCTCCAAGGCCACAAGCAGTCTTACCTCTGCTGTGTCGACTGAAACCAACAGCAGCAGTCCTGCTCCACAGGGCAGAACGACAGATTAACGAACCACTGGTTGGTTTTCAAACTTTGGTTTGATGCTTCATTAAAAAACAAAAAAGGGATCTCTGTTGAGGGCGGGAGGTAACATGTACATTTCTTCTCGAATGTTTGATCTCACGCTAAGTGTATGCCTTTATCAAATTAAATAAATTGTATATGAAACCAGAATAAATTGGCTCTGGTTATTTACGTGATGCAGTGATTGACCCTCATGAACTTTAGCCAGGCGCTTCTAATCGAGACATTTTCCTCTTTCTCTTCTTCGTCACCTCTGGTTTCGCTTTCAGCTCTCTGCATGTTTCTGTCTGCGCACATTCAGGAGAAACGGCGTTAAGCTGTTGACTGTGTGTAATGGGGGCTGCCAAACACGTCCCTCCCTCTGCAGCTGATGACTAATGGTGCTATTGTCAGCAATGGCAGCAGGATAAATAGCAACAGCACAGGAGGAGATAAAGAGGCGCCGCGCTCGCTAGCTTTAAAGCCGGGGCCAGCTAAATACAAAACATGTGACCATCTTGTCCCCAACACACACACACACACACACACACCCCCCCCACACACATCCGCACACACACCACCAGACGCTGCAAATGTACGTTGATGACAGAGCGGGGAGGTAGGCAGCTTTCAGCGGATGTGAGAACAGAGGTTTTCTTCATTTGCACATGACCCTTTGACCCCTGCTGGCTTTCAGTGTCAAGATGTTCAGGACCACGTTGTCCTGAACAGGACAGAGCTCAGCCGTTCTCTGTGTATTCAGCTGAAGGAAAAAGGCCTTTTGTACCAAAAACCAGCAGCTGGAAAGAATTTCAGGACAATACAGAGATCAGCCATCATCTGTTTCTGCTGTAACAGATGATGGCCTTCTGGTTGATTGTGTTGGCCATAAGTTCATACTTCTATATTCATAAACATGTCTTCTGAAACACACAATTTTGGTGAAAGTGGAATTTTTTTCTATTAATCTGAATAAAGTTATTTTTTTATTTAATTCCAGATATGAATCAACTTTTTCATGATATTCTAACTTACTGGATAAACACAAACACCGATTTATTGAATTTAAGAGAATTCAGACGCTGTATTAGCGAATGTGTTTCCTTATTGACTTGGATATGTAGAAAATACGAAATAATCTTGATAGATTTGTCATGCTAAAAAGAGGTAAATATAGAACTTTTACTAGGATTTATAATAAGATGCATACCTGAAAGATAAATCTCTAAATCAAGAAACAGACCCACAGGTTTAATTTTATTTGGTTGAATTGTTCATTTATTGAAAACTAGCAGGACGATTCAGTCAGTTTTGTGAACAACAAAGAAATGGCGTGAAAATGACCATTTCATCTTCCTGTCCGATATGCACCGTCTGTCAGACAGATGAAACCTCTGAGGGAGCAGAAAGAGCGACCAGCTTTGCTCCTGGTTTGGACGTTAGCGTAGAAGCGATCGTGTTTATATTTAACACAAACTCACATCTAAAAATTTATCAGGTTCTTTTCTTTTCCAGTTGGTTGAAGGTTTGCGGTCAGAGCCGGTTACCTGTCTGAGTCGGAGGCGAACTCCTCCCTCAGCAGCTTCAGCACGTTGTCTGAGAACTCGTCTCTGGGCCGGCCCGACCCACCCAGCTGCAGGGGTCGGAGGTCAGGGTGGGGGGGTGACATGTATGATAAAGGGCACTGGATCTGGTTCAGCATGAACCAGAAGCTGTCCGGATCCAGCTGGATTAAGTGACGGAAAACGCTGTGAAGGAGAAACGGAGCCGTTCAGCTTAATGTGGCGCTAATGTTGATTCTGTAGCTCAGACGTTGAACAGCATGGAGACAAACAGCTGTTTATAAGTCACTGTCAGTCTTATGATGGGATCAGTTAGGTCACAAAATGCTTCATATCTGCTCAGTTTTTTATAGAGCTGTAGAAAACAGACTGAAACAACTACAAATTATTTCTTTTTGCTTCATGTTCATAAAATGAAAGTTAAAAGAAAAGAAATATTTTAATATATTGCATTTCGGGGAACATGAGAAGGTTTCAAAAGAAAAATAAATGGACAAATGAGGAAAAACTATCATTTAACTCCAATAAAATCTCATGGAGACTTCACAGTACAAAATAAAGGTTTTTAATTGAACTAAAATAATGCTGCAGATTTGATTTAATTAACTGAAAACAGCCAAGCTATTTCAGTTTCATCAAGATATTTATGGTCACAATAACACGTTTTGCTGGATGACAAATTGTCCCAGAAATCTCATAAACAATGATATTGTTGCTTACAGACAGTTTCTAAGTATTATGTTGGTAATGGCATAATGTTTGAAGGACACATTCTAAAAGATCCAAAGACTTTAAATCCTAACAAACAGTTAAAACTGGAAATGAAAGACATTTGAAACGTCCAACATAAATAACCAAAACAGCAGAAACAACAAATAAAAGGAATTATGAAGTTTCTGCAAATGAAATTGTCCTTCAGAAAATGATCTGGGTGAGACCAAAACACCAGACTGAAGATTTTTATCATCCAGTTTTTAGTAGAAAGAAAGAAAAGAGAAATTCAATAAATCATGCAAATGGAAATGATTGAACTCGTTTTAATTTATCATGTGATTCATTGATTTATTGTTTCAGGCCTATATTTATGAATGTTCTTTTTAAAAGTATTAGTGAAGCATTGATCAGAGCTTCAGGGCCGACATCTGACAGTCTGAAGTGTCTTTAGCATCTTATGTCAGAAATTAGCATGATTAGCACAGCTAGCATTTTTAAATCAGTAGTTTCCAGGTGAACTTCCAAGACAATGTTGGACCTTTATTACAAAGACCATTAAGTCTTCAGATTTTAACTATGGAAGTATTGTGTTATTTGGTACTTTTATTTTGCCATGCTTTCCTCAGGAATGACGGCGCTACAGAGAAACTGAATCAACTTCCCTCCTTCACGCAGGTCTCACCTCAGACAGGCCTCCTGCAGCCTGATTGGCTGCCTGCAGCTCAGGTAGGGCAGACAGGCTTCAGAGACGAGATCAAGGTCTGCCTCGCCTGCAAAACCAGAAACAGACACCATTTACACCAACATGGGAACACCAAACAGAATCACGACCCTGGAAGGTTTTTCCAAAGCTCTGATCAAACCGCTCCGTTCCCAGAGTGCAGGAGGATAAAAATGGAGCTCCAGCCTGGACTTCACCTTTACTCTCTCCTCACGAGCTCAGGAAAAACCGCTGAGCTGGCGGAGGGAGAATCACCCTCAGGCTGGATTTCACACATCCACCCTTTCGCATTTAAGAAAAAGTGTCTGTTTCTCCTCTTTCCTTTCCTCCAACTTCGTTTCTTCTTCTTTTGCACTTTGATGTAGTCAGATATACCTGCCTCCGTTCCCTTATCTGTCATTTTGCCGTATTTGTCATATAATTGCCAGCTTCTGCTCTCTCTTTCTCGCTCCATTTGACTTTCTCTCCACTCTTTCATCGCCTTTCCTTCTCTCTCTCTCTCCTCTTCCATCCTTCCCAGCAGACATTTACCGATTCCCTAAGCAGCAAACTGGGCTGCCTTTCAAGCCTCATTTCAAAACATGTCTGTCTCCTTCTCTGCTTACTCTGTTTACCAATTCAGCCCACACTTGGCTGGCACATGCCTACTCGATGTGAGTCGAGAATAAAAGCAGCAGCGCACATTTCAGAGTTAAATGGGATTATTTAGCAACCGCTTTTATCTCTTTCTTCTCTCCCTTTTGCACTAGGCCTGTAGACTTTCACTGAATCAAGGTGCAGAGGGTGAGCAGCACTAAAAAAGGTTGGCTGCTGTTAGATGGTGAGGAAATGCAGCTGAAAGTTGAGCTGGGTTGGAATGTATCATTGGCTTCAGTCGATCAGTGGTTCTGTTTTTCCCTCGCTGTGACTAAGGCTTGGTAATTGGCCTGCTGCGAATGTCCCAGAGGTGAGCGGCAGCCAAATTGGTATTCACACGAGTGAGCCTGCAGCCGTTGACTGTTACTCTTCTGCTCTTTCGCATTCTCTTCATCTCCGACACCAAATCTCTTCCCTTCTGACAGAACAGGGGAACAGAATTAAGTTCTGGGCAGGAAAGCCAAGCAGGAGAAGCATGGCCCTTTCTTTCCTCAGGGTGATAAGACAGATGTTTACATGGTTCCAGTTAAATGAGGTTTACAACGCTCTCCAATGGGTGTGTAAGAGCTAAAGGCTGAGTTTCCATCGTAAGGTTCTGTAGCGTAATGCCACCTTTTATTTAACTTGGTGAAATGAACCGTGGCTCTGGGAACCCACTACATTTACTAATTCATGTTCTCAGTGATCAGAGTCACTAGTTACAACTAAATCTAGAGATCAGGCCCAAATCACGAGTAGCGATCAGACCTGAACCTTCAGAGACACATAAAGACTGTTACAAAGTTGGTCTTCCAGCACCTGAACAATTTTCCAGGATTAAAGGATGAATGTCAGAGCAAGATCAAGAAAACCTGAATCACTGAACGGCTTAGAACCTCAATACAACCAAAGACCTGCTGCTGCTGTATCAACCTTTCAGACCACGGAGTTCTGAAAGGTTCTGGTTCTGCTCTGCATCAGAACCAGAACCAGACATGGAGAAGCAGCATTCAGCTTCTATGCACCACAAATGAAACACTGAGTTTTACAAACCCAGCTGGTTAGAGAGGTCTTTGATTAACAGTAAGTGGATCATTGATCAATACATTTGATCAGTGTATTTGCTTGATGATTTTGATGATCATCAATCAAATGTAATGTTTATTGCTTGTTTCATAATTAGTTATTGTATGTTTTTTGTTTTTTTGGCACTTTGAGCTGCCTTGTTGCTGAAATGTGTTGTAGTACAAATTAACTTCACTTGACCTTTAACCCTACAATAAAGGTAAAGGTAGGTCGTTTCTGCAATACCGTAACAATGTTCATCAACTATTAATGATGTTTAACGCGGTGTATGACTGATTTATGTGGATTCAAGATGTCTGTCAAGTAGCACTACATTTTATACCTGAGGCAGCCATATTGGATTTCTGGGTCAGAACTTGGGGCAATTGGTGGGCCCAGTTGATGGATTAATATTTATGAAGCCAATATGTCAATAAATATGAGAGTTCATCCATTCATTTCACAACTTCAGTTTGTTTAACGGTTTACATCATATAATGTTTTCCTTCCAGTGAACATTTTCCATCCGTTTGTTTTGTCAGTCCTATTTTCTCCATATTGCTGTTTTTGATTGCTTTCATGTACATGTTCAAAAGAGTTAACACATAGGCCTAGGCAGTGGCACTCTTGGTCAAGGTGACACATTTTGTTTGCAGAAGTGTTAACCATATCAAAACATGTAAAATACGAAATGAAAGCAAATATTGCCTTCGACTATCAGCTCTGCTTCACTGTTTTTGGGATATTTCATCACCAAACTGAACGAGTCCTGTTTCAAAGCTACACAGGACCCGGAACCTAGCAATGGCTTCAAACAGCAGCCAATCAGAACAAAGGGCAAGGTGGTGCATGTTTTCCATATTGATTTACCTTCTTATGAGTTCAAGAAGACATTTGTGACTCAAAGCAGCTGAGTGGAAGAGGATGTTTTGGGATGAGTGGAATACAGTTGAGAAAAGGCTCATGAGACAATGTTATGAGGCAAAGGGGAAAAAATGAGGCTATATTAGAAAGAACTTCATCTGTTCAGATCAAAAATCAGAGAGAAAAAAATCTACAATTTAAATAAAACAAATTTGATTTCCACTGCAGACCTCATCACTGTTAAATCTAATACCGGCTGACCAGACAGCACTGAGACGCTGTGTCACAGGCTGCTAACTCCTCATCTGTCAGTGATGGGTTTCAGACGGAGGGTGCGGCACTCCTAATATCACCATCACCCGTTTCACCTCTCCGCTCTGCTTCAAACCTCCATTCTCTCTAAACACACTTCAAACCAGTCGAAAATCTGCAGAGCCTTTAAAAAGTAGTCCGTCCCTTTAAACATTTCCACATTGCACAAAGTCACAACCACAAACTTTACTGGGATTTATATGAAGAAGTTCTGGATGATTGTGACTGAAAATATTTTATGCAACTCTTTTCTTTGAATTTTGATGATTGTGGCTTACAGCTTACAGAAATATAAAGTTCAGTGTTTCAGAAAACGTGTCATATTTCAGAAATTCTAACTTAACCAGCTAAGACTGGAGACGATTGTCCACACTGCCAAAGATGTCACAAGCTGGTCCAGTGACCATGGCGTTCCTGTTCTTGACCCAGCAAACTACTTTCAGCAGCCTGAAATTTATTTTTTAAATATCTGTTTTTAATTGATCTTAGATGAGATGCTGAATTTTGAGTTTCCATTATCTGTAAACCACAATAATACAAGGAATAAATACTTGAAATGTCTCACTGTATATGTAATGAATCTAATTAATGCAACTTTCTGAAATGATAATATTCTAACTTTTTAAAGACGTACCAGTATGCACAACTTTGAAAAAATAACTGACCATAAAATATGTGACAAAATGTAGAAATGTTCAAGACTTATGAATACTGTTCCAACATACTGTACCTTTAAAGTATATTTTTAAAGCTGGTAATTATGCATAGATAAAAATTCAGCTGCTACTTACAAAATTGGCAACTTTTACTGCATATTTTGAGTTTATATGCTCAAAGTTGGGCTTAACTTCAGTAAAGAGGATAAACGCATCACCAGTCAAATAGTCCTACTTCCTGGTTTGCTGATTTCACTTTTAGCAGCGTTGCTTGCTGCACTGATGGCTAATGGAGCCTGTGAGCGGGCGTTACTGCGTGAGCAGCGTAGGACTCGCTGGCTTCCTGTTGGCTCAGCTGGCTGAGCTTTGAATCTTCAAAGTCATCTTTAAAATATGCTGAACCCAAACACTTCTACTGCCTCCAGGCTTTTTCACTGATGATTTTCCATTATGGTTTATGCATGAGAGCAAATTGTATCCATAATTACATTTTTTTGAATAAAACAACATACCAATCTAGAAATCGGAGGGGATGCTGACTCTGATCGAAAGCACCGGCCTTCTTCCTAACACTAGCGGTTCTGATCGTATGAGGACCGCTCATGTGGACATTTCTACCCAGGAAAAAACTAAATCATAGATTTATGTAGTAAATATTAGCACAGGAACAGAAAGAGCACAAGTTAGGCTGTGATTGTCAGTGTTATACAACACTGCCACCTGGTGGTACAAGAACAAAACCACACAGTGCACAATAATCTGCTAAATCTAATTAAATTAATAAACAAATAAGGAAAATATTCTCATAAAACATGTAATGATATTTACACTGATTAAAACACCCAGATATGAGGATATCTCCATCAGTCTTTATAAATATCTCTCAATTTTTAATTTCACAAATCAGGCAATTACTGAAGGTCTTCCTTACTGAAGATACAATTAGATAAATAAAACAAAACCACCCAGGTCTAAAGTGGTCAAATGTCAGACATGCGCTACCTTTGCAAGTGTGTCTGGTTTCTCTTACCCAGATCCAGTCTCTGACAGAGCGAGCCCAGGCCCTGCAGCACAGCCAGCTGCAGCTTGTAGGCCAGAGTGTGTGTGTAGACCGGGCCGGCCTTGGCGCTGACCGGAGCCTGCCGCGCCAGTGACGAGCTCAGCTTGGGTAGCACCTCCTTAGAAACCCTCCTTCTCAGGAAGTCGCCGCAGGTTTCACCCAATGCACACAGCACCTAATTGTGGAGAAATGAAGTTCAAATCAATTTAAAAATGAATAAAAGAATAACTAGAAAAGGTTATTGTATTGTATTGTATTGAAAAAGACTGTGAAAACAGTCAACCAACTCAATAACAACCTGATGGATGAGTTGGTTGACCTGTACCAAGACAGAAATGTACAGAAGAAAATGACATATTTATATAGTAGTGCCAAGCTTTTTGTGCCGAATGCAGGTAACATCGTACAGAGTCCAATAGAGGTGTGTTTTTAAGGCCTTCATTTTAAATGCTGAATTTAAGACTTTTTAAGGATGTGCAGCCACCCCAAGTTTAGAGAATTTATTAACAATTTTACCCAATTCAATCCACATTTTGTCTACAGTCCTTTTTATGTGTCAAATTTACATTGAGATTTTTCTTCTGATATGCTTTTGACTGCATTTTGTTCCAATGTTTAAAAAGCTTGTCAGACAACCACAACTCAAAGTAAAGCTAAGTTGTATAAACCAACCCTGAAGGCTCTGAGGACTGCCAACGGGTCGTCCGCTGTGAGTCTCTGAAGCACAGCCGGCCAGCAGCGATGAGCCATGGGCAGCAACTCATCTTCCCTCTCACTCAGCACATACACACACAGCTCCAGCACATCCAGAACCTTTTGAAGGAAGACAGAGTAGACAACAGTCAGAAATATTATGACCACGCATTGGTGTGGTTTATCACTGAATACTACATTTAAGAGACAAGAACTGGTATTTTGACCTTATCTGACATCTTATTTTGATTTCGTCCTATAAGGTTCATCAAAGTCTGCTGAGTTTCAGCAGAGCTGGGCTATAACATGTACTGTATCTGCAGATTTCAGGAAGTCCAATTTAAGACCTTTTTAATGCCACCTTTAATAAAATTTAAGACCGATAAGATAAGGAATGGTTGGAAGGATTCTGCTGTATTACAATCAAGCAGAGCAAAAACTGTGAAATTTCTGGGGTATGTTGGTGTCTCAAACATAGTTCATGTAACAGAATGCGCCTGGCCTCGTATGGGTTTGCAACAGAAGTGAGACAGTGGCAAAAATGAACGTCGTCTGGCGATAACGCTTCACTTAATGATAGACGCAAAAAAGCTAGAAAGGTTATATCAGCAGCTACTTTACAGTCTCAGCCACATCATTGATGATGTAAGTATTCAAGCTTTACCTGACAGAAAAGTGAGCAAACTACATATACAAAAATTAAATAGTGCTGCTAGTGACTAAATTTAAGACCTGATTAATGTATTTCAGGCCAACTTATGTTTTTTGTGAATTTAAGAAATTTTAAGGTATTCATTTTAGATACATAAATCTAGAACTTTTTAAAAACATTTTCAGATTGAGCAGTGTTCAATAATTTCACTGAACTCAGATCCAGAACCAAATGGCATTATGGGGGATGTAGGCAGAGAAAAGGCCTCTCACAGCTAGCTACGCTAGGTTGGCAGCATCAGCTAACTCACTTATACTTTGGTTGCCTAGCAACAACCTGCTGAGTAGTTTCATGTTTCACCACTCAGCCTCATAACTGCTTAAAAATAAAAAACAGCAAAACTGTGGATAAGGTCACATCACCAGTTCTTCAGATATTTAAAACTAATAATAATTATCTATATTGACCGATATGAAACGTTTCTATTGTGATGCATTTTTCAGCCATATCGTCCAGCTCTAGTTTCAGCTATAATACTGATCACATGGATTAATACCTCCATCATTAAGTGACCTGGACATGTTCTGGTCACTTAACCATGATAGCCTTCAGTTTAGAGAGTGATCTCTACCTATTTGTTCCTTATTGAGAGAAATCTAAATCTACAGGGCCTTGCTGGAAATTTTATATGAAATAATAACAAAAAAAGCAGTACATAAAGATGAAGTCAAAGGAAACTGATAAATGCTTAAACATTGCAGGACGGTAGCTCAGGAGGACTGGACCCGTCACCTTGAGCCGGAGTCTGAGGCTGGGGTCAGACAGCAGGTGGACGCAGCGCTCCATGACGTCTTTAGCGATACCGAGGTGTGGTGGGAGTTGTGCCTTCATGTCGGGTCCATCATCAGCTTCCTCACACTCTGCAGGCGGCGGCACCTCTGGAAGGACAGTTAGCTTTAGCTGTAATTACCTTCCTGGATGAGTCCTGCCTCTTTAACTTAAAAGCATTTCTATAAACCACTTGTCAAACTCAAAGCTCTGGCCTGCCATAACGTTTTATGAATAGAACCTTAACGATGTCAGTTTGTGCTTGGTAATTCCTAAATATTACCAAGGTCCTCCGTCTCATCCGCTTCAATCCCAATGCCCTCTGCCAACTTCTTCTGCTTTTGGTAATCCAGCAGGAATTGGCAGATGTCAAAATCCTCAAGTTCAGCAGAAATCCCAGAACTGGGAGGCTTACTGGTCCTGCAGCATGATGGAGGGAACCAGCTGGCTAAAAGGGGGAAAATGGCATTACTATTAATTCAACAACAGATTATTTATTCACAAAATGATAACTAAGAAATGGTCTGCAGGGCACAGAACAGCAGAGGTGGGTAAAAATAGAAACTCCCTGACCAGTGCATTTCTATCAAATAAATAAGTTGTACGTAAATTAATCGGATTAATTATGATGAATCAATTATTGAAATAATTTTCAAATAATAGAATAATTGGTAACTATAGACTCTCTAAAAAAGGTAATTTTTTTAAAAGAACGACACAGTCAGAGCAATAATTAAACCAAAAGTGTACATAAAATATGAAAATGTTCATTTAAGATAAAAAAAACAAAAGACTTTTTGTAAATATGTTCTAGCCACAACTCATCAAGCTGCAGTTCCAGCTTCATCTGGTTCAAAAAAATCTCCTATTAAGCACATTTTCAATACATTTATTAAATGGTTGAACCAAAACACAGTCACCAGATCAATCATACACTGCAAGTGGAGGTTTGAGCCAGGAAGTCTTGTTAGAAGTTTGTTTTAGCTGCATTCTTTACTACAAATGATCAAGTGTTCACTAAATGAACATGTTGTGTTTTAGGCAACATTTAAAAAAGGAATTGAATTATTTGTTTATTTGCATTTTTTTATGTATTTCTACTATTGAACAAAAAGGCTCAGATGAAAACTCTGGATACTACTCTATTACTGAAGCATTTAAAGCAATGCTGAAGCGAATTGTGAATTGAATTGTGAAGTTCTTAATAAAATCTAGTAATACAGAAGAGTATGATGTAATCAGCTAGTATCTCCTTACCCAGTGCCTTCATGAGAGCGTGCAGCACAGAGCAAAACAGAGCGGCTGACTGGTCATAGCTGAGATCCAGAGCCATGAGCACATCCTGTACCACGTCCCCGACCAGAGGCAGCAGGCTGCAGTCAGAGTGAGCCAGCATCACCGTTAATACCCGCGGAGCCTGGTCGGCCGGAGGGGAAAATGGCGTCACAAGATTAGAAACGGCTGAACTGATGCTTGATAATTGTACTCAGAGGAATCTGTATTCAGGTGTAGACCCACAGGTCAACACCCACAGGTACAGACCTGTGGGTGTTGACCAAGCCTCTGCAGGTTCACTGAAACGTCGTTGAGCAGGTAGTCCGAGTTGTCTCTGATCATCTCCTTCAGGGAGGCGTAACCACAGGCCGCGCCGACCGTCGTCATGGCACCCAGCGCCGCCTGGCTAACCAGCAGTGACTCATCGCCTGCCTTCTCCAGAAGCGGGTAGAGCGCTGTCATCAGCAGCGGGCGGAAGTCGCGCCTCAGCGTCTGGGCGAAGCGGGCCACACCCTCCAGCTGGACGCACAGCTGCCAGATGTTGCTGTTCAACTGGTGGATGGTGGATGTAGGTGGTGAGGTCAAAGGGCAGGCGGATGAAGAAGAAACTACTTGATGAAGAGGATTTGAGGTCTTCCTGATGATGTCACCGCAGGAGATGGACTGGAGACTGAAAGGACTCAGCAGCTGAAAACAATGACAAGTTGGCCTGTCACGATGAATGATGCTGGACAAGACATCGTTTTTCTCCATTGCTGCTCACATTCAGCTCGAAGTTCTTCTGGTCAGTAATTATTGGAAATGAAGTGCGGAAAAATACTCTGAAAACTTTTGATCTTTTTTTTTTTTTGATCTTTTTGATCTTGTTGTCAGTTTTCTTTGCTGGAAGCCTCACCTGCTGATCCTGACGGTCTGTGTCCGTCTCCTCGCTCACAGTCTTCAGGTGCCAGTTGCTCAGGCTGGTGTATTCCTCCATGATAGACACCACCGCTGCTTTCAGGTCTTCCTTGGAGGCAGAGGGAGCCGGGCAGTCCCCACCGTCCAAACAGCTGGCCGGTGCTGCCACGGAGACGCCGGCGGCACCGCCCACCAGCTCATTTAGGACCATGGCGGCCTGCTTCCTGTACGCACAGGACTGCCGATACAAGTCCAACAGGTGGTCGGTGAGAAGGTAGATGTTGCCATAGTAACCTGGAAAATGGAAAAGTAGATGAAGAATAGCTAAAAGACGTCAGAGCTGTGGTAAATTGTTGTAAAGTGCATCTTTGTGGCTTTTGTTCAGGGTTTTTCATTTATTATTGATGTTTTCTCTTTACCAGACAGGAACAAGAATTGCATGAAGAAACCAGAAGTGGAGTTTATCTCATTTTTATGGGTGTAAAATACACCTACAGGCTAAAATAACTTTTATTTTCTCTTTTTTTGTTTTTGCTGAAAGTGGTGCATAAATAAAGCAGCTGAACTTAATCTTTGAATCTGGTCCTAAAATGTCCAGGCCTACTGGCTTCACATTAGTGATCAAAACTGATTACATCAGGCCAATTAAATTGATCTACACTTAGTAGTTAGTAGTACACTTACCGTTGCAGTATTATGGTTTTATTCTCATATTATATATTTGGACGGATGGATGGATGGATAATAGTACCTAATGTTCGGCAGAGTTCCATGAGCACACAGTAGATCTTGTCGTCGGTGAAGAACAGGAAGTGCTTCCTCTGAGTGTGAGCGCTGTAGGAGTCGTGTGAGCTGGAGCTGCTCTGTATGGGATCAGTGGAGCTCCGCTCCTCCACAATACGAACATCCATCACATCCAGCTCCAGCACCTGCACACACATTTTAACAATCATTTAGGATAAACTGAGACTAAGACCAGAAAGTCCATCAGAGCTCATGTAGTGACCAATTTTATCTCCAGATTTTGGCTATTCAAAACCTTAATTTTGGTTTATTGGGATAGTGAGCTCAAAAAGCAGAACAACGATGCAGAAACCTTCTGAAAAATTCTAATTTTGTCTCGTGGATCCACAAAAAAGTTTTGTAGATCATCAGGATGTTGTTGAGAAATGCAAGATGTGTTTGTTTTCGGCCATCAGTCGCTTTCACCTTGGAACTGGAGGCCGTTTTGGTCCAGCGTCTTTCTTGAGCTAAATCACGAACACTAACCTTAACCGAACCAAGTGAGGACAGCAGAGCTTCAGCAGTTGTTCTGGGTTGTTTGTGACTTCCGGGATGAGTTGTCAATTCAAGCTGATGTATGGAAAAACCAGGCAGGTTCTATTTAACTGATTTCTCAGGTAGTGAGACTGAACCAAACTGTGTGAAAAGGGCAAATCAATTTCCACACAGCGCCTGGTTGGTTTGGATAGTTTTTCCTCTTAACAAATGAAATCATCATCTGAAAAGGGATTTTTGTGTTTGTTTGATATAAACATTTATTTGATAATGTGAAGCATTTAAAGTTGAGAGAATAATGGTGAAGGTTTTTTGACGCTTTGCTCATTTACCTTTTCAACAAGTCTGCTTTATTTCCATCTGCATTCATTCAAAAACAAATAAAAATAAAAATGATACATGGACTTCAAAAATGCATCTATATAGAAAAATAACGATCCTGTGACTTTCACCATCTAATTGTTCTTATGATATTAGTTTTGCACAGTCTTTTAAATTGTCATCCACATATAGATTTGAACCATTCTGTCTTTAAATAGACGGAGTTTTATGCCAAGCCGTTTTAACATAACTTCGGTTTGACCGCCCTTACATTCCAGACAGATATCTCAAATTGTTTTATGACTAGACGTTTTAGCAATTTAAGACATCTCTAATTAGATTTTGACTAGACAAAATACCTATTTAAGATATCTCTAATTACATCCTGACTAGTCGAAATGACATCAGATTCTCCATTGACTTGTATGGAGATTTCAATTCAAGATATCTACAATGAATTACTGACTACTAATACACATTTCAATATCTACAATTAAATTATGACTAGTCATAAATTAAATTCAAGATATCTCGATTTTAATTTTGACTAGTCATAATTCTAATTAAAGATATCTCAAATTATTCCATAATTCAAGATATCTTAAATAAAATTTGGATAGGAGATATGTAGTTTTGACTAGTGAAAATTAAATTATGGATATCTTAAATTAACATTCTGACTAGTCAGAATTACATTATAGATATCTTGAATTAGTATTCTGCCTAGTCAAAACGTCACAGATTTACGTAGCATTTTGGCTGACGGTGCGTAAGGCATTCTAGCCTTAGGCTACTTGATTGTGCTATTCAGCGATCGACAATGTCAAGTCAGTCCAGTTCTAATACTCGTGTTTTTAACACAATATTCAGCGTAGCAACTCGAGCTCGACATGAATTAAGAAATACGGATAATTTATTCTCTGCAAAAAGAAGACTTTTTTACGGAGCTACGGAGTCCCTAAGGGGACGTGGAGGGAAAAAAAAGAAGACATCCCGACTTTTTTCTCGAGATCCCAACTTTTTTTTAAAAATGTTTATTTCGCGGGATCTCGAGAAAATAAGTCGGGATTTCTTTTTTTCTTTTTTCTCCATGTCCCCTTACGGGCTCAGTAGGGACCTGGGTCGATAGTAGCACTTTCAGCTCCCCAAGCCGTTTTTCAGGGCACTATATGTGTCGGCAGAAAGTAAATCAGAAATTCCTTGCAAATTTCTTAAGCATTTCTCAAGTACACGATTTTCGCGGTCTCTGCATACTCCATACTGAAGAGCTCTTTCTATATTGTGGCATTTTCTGGCCAGCGCCATTAAAATGTTCAGGCAATTGTTTGGACAGCTCAGTACAGCCAAAGAGGGGCTACACGCAATGTCCTATTTCAGATATCTAAAATTGTAATTCTGACTAGTCATAATTACGTTCGAGATATCTTAAATTAACATTCTGACTAGTCAGAATGACATTACTGATATCTTGAATATGTATTATGAATAATCAAAACATTCCTGTTTTATGTAGCAATTTGAAAGTTTAATAAAACAATGAAAAATAGAACAAACAAAAAAAGATGTTTGAAAATCACCACTTATAGTCTTATAGTTTATGAAGTTTTGCTATTTCCGCATATCCAACATTGTCAAAATTGTCAAAATGTAATTGAAGATATCTTGAATTATTATTCTCACTAGTCAGAATGTAAATGCAGATATCTTAAATTACAATTCCGGATAGTCAAAATGTAGTTTTGTCTAGTCAAAATGCATTTTTAGATATCTGGAATGTAATTACAGATAGTAAGACGAAACCGAATTATGTTAAAACGGCTTGCCATAGCATTTGACGGATTGCGTCTTTTATTGAACCTCGGGACAAGAGCACCAGGTTGTGGCAAATTCTCCCAGATAAATGCATCTTCTTCCAATACATCCCCTCCGAGTTATAGGAGATTTTACCTGTCATTTGTCGCCCCTAGTGAGTGAAGCCCGTCACCCAGAGGAGATGCAAACAAGCTAGCTAGCTAGACAGAGTATATTAGCAGCTAGTGACCGGTAGCCTCACACACCTATAATCACAGAACGCAGTGGAGATGTCTGCATGTGACATCTTCAGTGCCTAACAGAAAGGTTTCCTCAGCGGTAGTGAGGAAAAATAATTAATAGTCCTACCACAACAAGATTTAAGACCTGTGATTAGCACGTTTGAGGCTAACTTACATTTTGTCTTATTTATTTTAAGACCTTAATTTTAGATACATGATTTTAAGACTTTTTAAAGTCTTACATTTTTTGCAGGCTTTTCACTGGAGTGGAAACATTTGGGACGTATTTGTGACTTGCAAAACAACCGCTTGGTCCGACCAATTCGGAAATGGGCTGTGAGAGACAAAGAGGGAGATGTGCGCCAAAGGTCTTAGTACTGTTGTAGTCCGAGACCATTTTTTGATGGTTTCGGACTCGATCGCATTTGGTGTCGGCCTTGTTCCGGTCTCGGGGCGCTGAGGACTCGGGATTTTATTTCAAGACCAATCAAGTCCGCAATTGTGGAAATATCACTAAACTTGCAGCTAATGTCCAGTTTATCTGTTAACATCTTTGTTTTAACTGGATGCAAAACGCACCTATGAAAATCTAAGCAATGACGTGATTTACCAATTATGCGTTTCTGTTACCCCCGCCCCTCTCATAGTTGAGCATTATTTACCCTCATGTTTTATGGTGCAGAGTGGTGGTTTCTGACATGAGCAATATGGGCAAACGCCCAGGGCGTTATCTTTTTAGGGATGGCACGAGACCACCACAGATTGTGGCACAGAAATGGAAGCAAAGCACAACAAAGAGTTTATTCTACTTTTAATATTGGTTAACTTTATTTCAGCTCTAAGTATTTAATATGTAGGTGTTTTTATGAGAATGTGGATCTTTCAGATCAATTTAAAAAGCAATTTTGATCATATTTCACATTCATTTTATCGTGTCATGTATCACGGGGTGCTGGTCTTGGTCTTGACTCGGTCTAGACTTCCCTCGGTCTTGGTCTTGACTTGGTTTCAGACCCTAAAAGTCTTGGTCTTGACTCAGTCTCGATACACTCTAGTCTTGGTCTCAGGTTAGGTGGTCTTGACTACAACACCGGGTCTTAGGGTTTGGGAACAGTACCCAGAACTTCCCCCATGCACCACTTCCACATATTATGTCTTTATAAGTTAAGTTCTGAAGAGTATGAAAATATTAAACCGCATTGTTACCTGCATTAATGCTTTAGAGATCCTGTCCAGGTGTGCAGCAGAGTTTAGCACCACAGAGACAAGCGGTCCCAGGACTTTCAGGTAACCAAGCAACACGTTGAGGACAAACAGCTTCCTCTTGTCGTCAGCAGTCCTCATTAGCCGGGGCAGGGAGGTGGTTAACGAGTGGAGGTTCTCAGACAGGACGTCAGTCAGGTTCTTACTGCTGGTGACGCTCTGACTCCTCTGGGATACGTCTCTCAGAGCAACCTCACACCTGAACAAGAAGACATCGGGCTGCAGTCGGGCCACTCTCACTCTTTTTCCACTCAGTAAAAAAACAACAACAAACCTCTGTCTGACTCTGGGGTCTTCGTCGTTGATCGCTCCCACCAGAGCTTCCAGCAGCGGACCCAGGCACTCGTTCAGCGACTGGCCGCACGCTGCCAGCAGGCGGTCGGCCAGCTCCACCATCTCCAGCCTCACCTTCCAGTGCTGGTGGGCGGAGCAGCAGGAGATGATCCTCCTCAGCAGCACGCACAGCTTCCCCGCCGTCGCCTTCACCCAGTCTGCCGTCCGCTGCACCACCAGCTGGCCGATCCTCCCCAGCTCTGGGGACACGGTGCTGCAGGACTCAGTGCGCTGCAGCTGGGAATCCTCCATGACCAGAACCACACACCCGGTCCACACCTGAACCAGAGCAGGAATTTTATTTTCCTGAGGTGTAAACGGTATTCATCACCCTTAAACTAAGGGTACTACTGTTACTGTGAGAGAGAAAGAGGGAGATGTGCGCCCGGCAGATTTTCATTGTACATTTTAGTGATTTTATGTGACAGAGCAACACAAAGTAGTACGTAGAAATATCAGATTACTTGATTAATCGTAGAATAATTGATTAGTAAAATGACGTAACTGCAAGGGCTACTTTGTGTTAGTCTGTCAAAAATCCAAATAAGATGCATTGAAGTTTGCATTGGAACATGATAGAATGTGAATGAGGTTTAAAGCTGTAACTAACCGTTATTTTAGGAATGACTTTTTCTGTCTATTATTCTGACAATTAATGGAATGAAAAAAATATACACATTCTCCAGGTTTTTATTAAACCACCTACAGCTTTTTATACAATATTAGAAATACAAAAGAAAATAAACCGATATTTCAGTTCCAATTTTTAAATAATAAATTAAACATTATATTGCCTAAAATCCAATAACATGTCATTCTTCTTAATCATTTGCAGCAAAGAATGCATCTGCATATAGAAATCATTGCTAACATCAACATGTAATAGGTCAGAAAGGAGTGCTTAAAAATAGATTCTGACGAGTTCTGAGTAAAACTGATCTACAGATAAAGACGATTTTTCATTTTAGATGAAAAATGTATATGTGTATGTTTCATGATCTTTTTCTACTCCTTATGCTGCAGTTACCAATTACTAAATTAGTTGATAATTATTTCACTCATCAATTAATCGCAATTCATTCAATTAATTGTTTCTGCACCAATACGGCTGATCAGGGATCAATATTTGTACAAAGTGCTGCACACCAGTTACTGGTGGTGCTCTTGCATAAACAACCAACACTGTTGACATTTCATGTTCATCTGTCTTAAATTCAAGAAAAGAAAAACATTTTAACAGATATGTTTAAATTAACTGATGCAAACTCATGTGAGGTGTGCAAACAATAGTGCAGGAACTGAAGCTCATCATGCTAAAAATATGAAAGAGATACATGTTATTTTGAAGAATACTGAAGTGTTTTTACCTTGATGGCCCTGACAGTAACTGCATGGCCTTGCCTCAGATCTCCAGTGATGATCCTCGCTGCAGCCGAAGTGATCCCAGGTAGGAAGGAAGCCATGGTGCCGCCTACAGAACATCGCTCATCCCACGATGGGGCAACATGCTCCTGGTTGCAGTCACAATGCAGAATCAAAGACTGGAGGCAGTTCAAGGCCGCCGCCTGAATCTCTCTGGAATTGTCCTTTTCTCCTAAAGTCAGCAGCAGCGACACGGCAGCACCCAGTCCGGGCAGCATCGAGTGTTCGTACAGCCTGAACACTATGTCACCATAAGCGGCGTGAAGCAGGGCATCCAGGCACCGCAGTATGGCGGATTTCAGCTCCTCCGACGTACCTGCGGGTTGGCCCGGGTCCGTGGGGGAGCAGAGGCAGATGCAGAGCTCAGAGAAGAGGTCACGCAGCGTGTCCCAGCTCCGGACACAAGTCCTCTCCAGGATGTAGCTCACTGCCTCGGCCACAGACTGCACCAGCTTTTCCTTCTTCTGCGCCGGGACTTTGAGGACGAAGCGCAAGGGGAAGAGGACATACTCTTGGAGTTGCTGCAGCGAGGCATCGTGGATGTCCTTCAGCTGCTCGCTCAGCGACTCCACATGGGTCACAGTGGGCTCCTTGGTGAGCAGGACACAGGCTGGGCGCAGATAAGCAAAGGCAATCTTCGGATCATTAATCTGAGACATGGCTGGAGGCATCACAGCCAGGGCCGCTTCTGCAAGAGAGCGCAGGAAGCTGGTGTAACACCTTCACTACTCTTCACTTTAATGACTGTGTTCTTCAGGTTAAGGTCTCACTGATACCATAAAATCACATATGAAATTAAATGAAAGAAGCTTTCATAAAAGCTTTTAATAATAAATATTTCTCACAAACTACTAGAAACTCCCTTGCGCCTTGTGCCGTTTTCATCAAAACACCGGCGCCGTTTGTGATGCAATGAGAGTAAGTCAAACCAAAGGTTGAATACACAGAAGTGGAGGATGTTGTGAGCGATTTATCTGCTGTTTTGGAGGAAGAAGCCAGTTGTAGTGATGAAGAAGAGAAAGCTGGATATCTGTCCAACAGTAATAAGCAGATCTATGTATATGATAATTACTCATCTTTAATTCTGGTTTAATTCAAAAAATCCAAATATTTTAAAGTAACTGGTTCAAATTCTGTGCACAGCATTCAATAATTAACATTCCTATTCCTTTTTCGACTTTTTATAACTGTATAGTATTAGAACAGATGTTATATTCTTGTACAGTGCAGACGTCACGCTGCGTGTTCACTGTGCTTGCTGCCTGCAGAAAGAGGGTGTTTTATTAGAACTTCTAATAATATATGCTTGCTTTTTCCTAATTTAGAACAATAAGGATAGTTTCAAAAGTCAAACATTTTCAACTTCTCAAACTTAAAAATGTCCATGTTTTTTCTAGAAAAAGCTTTTTTTTTGTGGTTCTATCTACGGTGGCCCCATCACGCCGTCGTAGGGACCAATGACAGCCAGCCTCTGTAGCTGCTGAGTACAGGCATTGATGCTGATGGTAATGAGTGCATTACCTTACATTTTTCTCTTAACTAAATCTTAACTGGGTTTAAACAGAAAAAAACTTAGTAAATTTGGTTATATTCTTATATTGTATGATTTAACATCAAAATAGTCGCTTTAAATCACTAATAAAACAGTGATAGTAAAACGTGGTGTCGCACCTTAAACTAGGCTAACAGCTTTAATAACAGAGACACAGTGGACAGCAGCAGCCTACCTTCATACCAGCAACAGTAAAACCTTGCTGTTGAGACGTCATTGAGAAAACTTGACTACTAATAATAATAATAATGAACATCTAGCCCCGACGAAGTTACCGCTGTACTCGATGAAGTTTTCATCATCATTCTGCGTCAGTGACGCACATCTGTGACGGAAAATAGTGATTTCCGGTCCTTTTCATAATAAGACCTTGTTTCTTTATTATAAACATCGCTATAATAAAGAAAAGTACCTTTACTAACTCTTTATTACGTCTACGTTACAACTACAATAGAATATAATAGAATAATGTATGCAGTATATATTATTAGAACATAATTACATTTAAAACTGATTCAAAAACAGATTTCTGATTGTTGAATTACCTTTGGTTTCATTTAGATTTGAGAATAAAGTAACTAATTTCCAACCAGTCGTCCATTGACTTCCACTTACAGGTTCAGGAGGAACCACAGACTTATGTCTCCCTAGGCAGACACTCCACCTAAACCAGTGTTACCCTCAATTACTGTTATGCAAATCACACCCCAAAATAAAAAAAAGTTTTCCAAATGTATTTCTTGCTAATTCTAATCCCCCTATTTAGGAAGCTACTGCAGAGGAGGCCTTAGTCCAATTACCCATGTGTTTACTACTTGGACTACACTGCTTGATTGACCTCTGACCCATTCAGTTTGGAGTTCTTTGCTGGTTAGTTTATTGATAACACACACAATCATAATTAGATATTGATGGAACTATGCTCGCTGTACCTCCTTGACAAATGTAAACAAAAAGCTAATTTAAAACAAACGTCTTCTAAAAGTTCTTCTCAAGATACACAGATCAGTTCAGACCCAATCAATATTATTATTGTGACTCAACGATAATTGGTAATACTTTTGCATCAAATATTCCTGATCTCTAATCCTGACCTGAGTTCCTTCTCTATCTGTTTGCAAGGGTTCTCTCCAGGTACTCCAGCTTCTTCTAAAAGTCCAAAAACAAAACTTGTCTTAATTGGTCTGTAGTGTGTGTATGCTTGACTGTTTGTCTTGTGTTTATCTGTTTTATCCTAGCTCAGGGTGTATGACGCCTCTTGCTTAATGACCGCTAGAGTTTTATTTTATTTTTAAATGAAAGAACTTCAATAATAAATCTCACATTTGGAACAGAACAGGTCAGTGTGCCAACCTTTTAAAGCAGTTAGCTCAGTTTTTATCTTTCCAATGGCAGTAACTGTTTAGGGGACGCTAAGGCTTTGTTTTATTTTGAAAGAGCAGCAGTTTTAACGGAAGTCCAGCCTTTGCTCATTTTTCGTAAGCTGACCCCGGTCTGTCCAGTGTAAGGCTGTTTTTGCCTTGCTGTGTGTTTATTAAAACAACCACCATGTTGCTGTTACTTTTACCGGAGCCAGAGCTGGTGACAGAGAAACCGACTACTTACTGAGGTAATGAATGAATAAATGTGCTTTTATAGCCAGTATTGGCCCCGTCTAACCGGAAACACGGCTAGCAGCTAAAACAGCATCTCAATTGGTTTCAGTCTCTAGTTTACAACAGTAAAAACGTTTGACTGTAGCTGACTTTATGGCAGAATACCTGCCATAAGAGCTTATTTTCTTCACTCAGTCAAAACACAAAGCATGTCTCCTTGCATGAGACCAACCCAACCCTTTGTGTCTTTTTTACTGACAGTGAAAAAGATGTAAATCTGGAAGACTTGCTATGCACACCTGTTACCACGGAGGGGAATGTCACAATACTCACTGATGTCTTAAAAAGGAAAATTGTGGAATTTGTTTCAGGTTTGGATAAAATAAAAGGGAAAGAAAACAGAAGAATATTTGTTCTTCCACACTTTATTCCCTTTGCGTCTCATTGTGAACATAATAAAAATCTGGTCATAAGATGCTCCAACCATCCACATCACTCCATCCATCCATCGATCCATCGTCAGGCAATATGGACTTAGAATTTCATCACGATGTTTTGTTGCACGGTTGTGATAACTATAAAAACTATTTATTACACCTTTTTTAGGGAGTCATAGCGCCGCAAATACGGGAAAAGCTTCCATTTTAAACAGGCTTCTTCAGGATGCCACTTAAACAAATGATTTATGTCACTAAACTTCACACAGTAACTATAATCATATTTTCAAATTTACTTATATTTGGGGAGCAGTTGAGATATTTCCAATAATGTCAGTTTTGTTTTCGAAGAACATTTATGTAAATGTCCAGACAAATGAAAATTCTTATAATCAATGTTTCCGATAAATGATAAACGATAGGATAAATGCCCACCCCACATCTTTTTTGTGATCCTGTCTAAATCATCTCTAAACCTCCATCCTCTTCTGCAGTCGGCGCGGTTTGATGCTGACCTCTCCTGTCCCTCCCGGTGCCAAGCTGTCGGCATGGATGAAGCGACCCTGGAGGCCGCCATCGCCGCCTACGGCGCTCAGCTGCAGCAGGTGGAGACGGCCCTGTCCACGGGCCTGGACCCCAGCCAGCGGCCGGACTTGCTCAAACTGAAGGAGGACCTCTGCCAGCTCATAGAGCTCACAGAGGCCAGCCTGGTGTCTGTCAAAAAGAGCCGGCTGCTGGCCAGCTTGGAGGACAGTAACGAGCCGCACAGGAACAACTGCGAAGCGGCGGCCCACAGCAGCAGGACCGACGAGAACCTGAGTGCAGAGTTCGCCGCGTTTTACTCTGAACTGGGAGAGTGTTCAGGCAGCGGCTCCGACTCCAGAGAGAAGGACGAGGAAGGCAGAGAGGGAGACGAAGGCGAGGAGGGCGAGGACCCGCTTAGCGGTACCAAGGTGAGAGCCCCCTACAGGACGTCCTGGGGGACGCTGGAGTACCACAACGCCATGGTGGTCGGGGCAGAGCCGCCGGACGGAGAGGAGGCACAGGTCCGAGTGTTTTTCGTCTACCCCACCCAGAAATCCATGAAGCCGTGTCCCTTCTACCTGGAGGACAAATGTCGCTTTCAGGAGAACTGCAGGTAAGACCTTTACTGACCCGTTTTAAAGTTAAAAGGTAACAAATTTTCTTAATTCTCCTATCCTGAATAAAACTGGACTTCTAAAACTCAGAAAATTTCAGGTTCGTCCTAGAAAATGTCTGAGATTAATTTTAAAATCGCTGAGTCTTTTCTAGCAAATTCCCAGCTTTTCAAACATTGACATTTTTATGTTTTATTATTTAAACGTTTTTTAGATTTATCTAAACATTTCTTAGTTTTTTTCTATCTAAAATGGCCGTAATGTGCTATCAAACTATTCAGCCCTTTTAATTTACCACAAGCCTATGGGACGAGATCAGACCAAAAATATTTTATTTGCCTAAAATTTAGACCAAAATTCTTCACATCCCTGAACGAATTAGATTGAAGCTGATTTCCATCTGATGGGCGTCTCTGAAAGGACAATAAAAAGATGACTTTAATGTGCCTGTAGATAAATGCTTTCTGACTCTGGCCCCATTCCATCCTGTTCCCTAAATATGAGTTTGACCAGTGGATTAGTTTTTTTATAACCTCCATTTCCCCGGTGTTTCCTGGTAAAGGTTTTCCCATGGGGAGGTGGTGTACGTGTCCGAGCTCCAGGAGTTCTTGGACTGCGACCTCAGTAACCTTGAAGAAGGTTCTGCCTGCTTGGCTCGACATGAGGACGGCATCTGGTACCCAGCCAGCATAAAAGGTCATTCTGAGCTGTTGATACATAATTTAAACAAAAAACAAACAGAAAAACCCACTTGACTCTTGGACTCCTTTGAGGCGCTTTGTCCTTTTAAATCTGCACTGGGACTTGTGTTTTTCAATATTTCTACACAGTGACACTTGATTAAACAGTGATAATTAACTAGTGTTGATGTCACGTTCAACATATTCTAGACATTTCAAAATAAATGGACTAATGAAATGAGTGCAATGACATGGCATTTTATTACGATATTTAGGTTTTGTGCTTTTCTGCCACACAAGCACAAATATTTCGGTAGAATTTTTCTAAAAACTTGACAAAAGGTTTTGAGAAGCAGCCCAAATTTTAACAACCTGCCTGAGAGTTGTTTTTTCCAGCCAAACATGTTCAACAGAAGCTCAATCTGGCAGCACAGGGTGAGTGTGATTGACACTTCTAAGACCCGCCTCCTGGCTCTGATTGGTTGTTTCTGACCAGGACCATCTTTCTGCTGAAGGCAGTTTGACCACCAGGAGGAGCCAAAGAACGATGATTCTTTTCACAGATTGTCCGTCTCAAGTTCTGCCAGGACCATAACAGTTTCAACAAATATGTGAAAAATAAATGTTTTATAAAAGTTACGCATCATGGTTTATGACCATGTTATTTCATTGATTTGTAATGTTTTCTTTCCTGTCAGAAATTGACAGCGGTTTCTTCACGGTAAAGTTCGACTCGCTACTGATGAAAGACGCCGTCGTCGAGGCCGACGGGGTCATCCCGCCCCTCAGGGAAGATGACCCGCTCTCCTCTGACTCTGATTCAGACGATGCTGGAGATGCAGATGCAGTAGGATATGCAAAAGGTTTAGAAAAGCCAATAACATGTAGCCCAAATATACTATTTAAATTGAACCTGTCAATGTTTGCTTCAACCTTTCCTTTTCTGTTATTTTGCGGCAGTTCTCGACTCTGCCACTGAGGCAGTGAGTAGTGCTATCTTCGGGGGCTGGGAGGCTCATACCAGAGGCATCGGATCCAAGCTAATGCTCAAAATGGGCTACGAGTTTGGAAAAGGTCAGAAACACAAGCAGATGATTCATTAATGAAACTTCTTTAATTGAAAAATATGTATTTCTGTTCTATAAATCTGAACATGTTGGAACACTCAGAGCATTATTATTACATATATTTATTTTTCCAAAATTAATATCAGTGGAGCATAATTTGCTTGAATTTAACTTGAAGCAAAAGTGTTGGAGCTCATTGAAGTTCCCCTTTCTAAGACGTGTGGCTTGATTCAAAGTGGATGGGATCCCAGAAACAAAAGACTAATCAATGCAAATGTATAGAGATGAGCTTCATCTGCAAAAAGCATTGATCCATTTATAAGGCTTAATAAATGAAAGGTCCTTCAGGCACAGCCCAGAAAAATAAAATAAAACATGCTTGAAAGTAAAATTATTTCTGGAACATTCTGTCTTGGTGCCGATGAAACTAAAGTCAATCTGTAGCTGAACGATAAGAGAAAAAACGTTTGAAAGGGACTTTAAACAGGTCCCTTTCAAAACAGAACATCAGGAACTAGAACTCTAGATTCTACAGTTACTTGTGGTGGCGGCTTGTTGGAGTAATTCAGATTTGTTCTGTTAAAGATCTGTTGTTGTTGTTGTTGTTGTTGTTGTTGTTGTTGCCGTTGCCACCAAGTCAACCTCCCAGACTGCTCAGATCTTCAGAGAGGTCTGGGAGAAGCAGCATTCAGCTTCTATGCTTCACAAATCTAGAGCAACTTTCCAGAAAACTGCAAAACTGCTGAAACACTGAGTTCCTTTAAATCCAGAATAAAAACCCACCTGTTTAGAGTTACCTTTGGTTTGTAGTAAGTGAAACATTGATCAACATATTTGATGATTTTGATTACTTGGTAAATGATTTCTGTATTCTGACTTTTATGGTGGCTTGAGGCTGGCGTGTTATTCAGTTAACTTGATTTGATTTAATATGAACTATTAAATCAAACACATTGGTGTAAACCAGATGCATTGTGTTTAAGCCTTTCAAGGAAACATGCTCATTTTCAATGTTTGTCTAATTGAGGAAACAGAACCAGAAGTTATTAGAATCTCTGATCAACTTCAGATAGAAAAGTTGCAATAATAATAAAAATATTAACAGATTATTTAATTATTTCAAAATGTGCCAGTGCTGATTTTGTTAAAACCACACACACACACACACACACACACACACAGAAACAAATATTTCAGAGCTTGTTTTGCCTTCCCAGGCCTCGGGAAGCTGCAGGAGGGCCGGGTGGAGCCGGTGATGGCCGTGGTCCTGCCCAAGGGAAAGTCTCTGGATGAGTGTGCCGAGCTGACACAGCGGCGTACCCACAGCAGGGCCGCTCAAGATGGTGCCCAAACCAGCCGGCCAAAGCGCCGCAGAAAGCCAAACGTCTCCACCGGAGGGCGCCGTACCGTCTTTGATTTTTTAAACCACAAGCTGGGAGATAAGAGCTCGGATCCTGCTGCTGCTGGGGCGGCGGGAGCGACTGGCGTGGAGGCTTACCGGGCCGGGAAAAGCACCAAGAGGAGCCTGAATGTGAAGCTCTTCCAGGCCGCAGAGAGGGTGGCCCAGACCGAGAGGGAGATCCAGAAACTGAGCGAGTCCCTTGGCAGACAGACGGACAGGTCAGTCCTGAACATAGAGTCACTAACTGCTTCTGTAAAATCTGAAAACAATAAGAAACCTGCTCTATTTAACATTCTGTCACTATATTTAGTTACAGTAGCGCTCAAAAGTCTTTATGCTTCTGAATTTGATCAAAAACACTCCGAAAATTTTAGATTAATCTCAGAAATTTTCTAGAAAAAACCCAGAAAATTTTCAAAAGTCAAAAATGTTCAACTTTTGACATTTTTTTTCTGGCAAATTTTCGACTTTTCAAGATGAAAGTTTGTGGGGTATTTTTTTTTTAAAACTTCTGAAATTCACTCCTCTTTTTTTTTCCTATTTGCAATGGCCCTAATACGCCATCTTATTATTTTTCAATTGTTTGGGAAGGAAAACAAATGTTCCATTATATGTCAGAAAAAGTTTCGAAGCAAATAAAAGTAATACATTCATATCCCCCAGATAAGAACTGAGGGAACAGTGTGAACTCTAACCAAGGAGGCAACACCTGGTGAAGAAACAGTGCTGCTCAAACCAACACGACTTGTCATCTCCCCGTCCGCCTTCACATCTGTTTGTTGTTTGTGTTTGTGCAAAGAGATTCGTCCAGAGTGAAGCAGCTGGAGGAGAAGCTGTCAGCGGCCCGCCGCCTGCTGGCCCAGCAGAAAGCACACGAGCTGTCCATCCAGAGGGAGCACAAGAAGGCAGACACACACAAGAAGATGACAGAGTTCTAACTACACAGAGAGGGAGGCGCCGCTGGCCTCTAATTAACTCATATTCACTGCTTATTGTCACTTCTCTGCCTTGTTCTTTCTTGTTTTTTAAAGGATTCTTTCTGGATGATTTGCTACCAGCATCATGGCTTTTAGCTGGCAGCGGAGTTCTCTTTTTAGTCCTTGTTTATTGTGGATAGTTTATGGAACTTTAACAATGTTGTTAAAAATAAATGTTTAATTGTCACGAACGACCTGTTTTGTTTTTTGCTGAACATTTGCCCCACATTTTGTGACATTACAACGATAAAGTTAATAAAACAGTGTTTAATTCTGGAAAGAAAAGAATACTTGGATTTAAAAACTTCTATAATTGTGGGAGTTTTTAAGAACTTCAATAATTGTGGTATGCAACTGTATTCAGCATCCTCACAGCATGATTCTGCCACTGCCATGTTTTAGCATAGAAATTGTGCACTTCTGCGTAGGGTTTGCAACTTTTACAACCTAAGGAGCCATTTTTACCCTCATCTTAGTTACTAAAACATTTCAACAGCCACATGCGCTTTAAAAAAAAGAGCATTTAATTTCTGATAAATATCTATTATAGGAAATGTATAGTCAGGGGCGCTGCCAGGAATCTTGGGCCCCATGACAAAAAGTTCAATTGGGCCCCCGCTGAGCAACTACTGTTCCAGTTTCTTGAGTCTGTCTCCATACTTGTTAAAGTTGTCACAATGTTGTGACAGTTTGACACTGTGACAGATAATCTGAAAAAAATCTATCTCCTCCACCTCGTCCCTGAACTACTATTGTTAGCTAAAGTAATGCACCGTTCTGACGCAAAAACAACCACACAAATTATCTCTCATGCCATAATGTCACAACACGACAGTTTCAACAAATATGATTTTTTTTTTTAATAAAAGTTACATAAAGCTTTAATTTCACTTAGGAGAGGGCAGGTAAGGAGGGACGTGGCAACATATGTCTGTAAATTAAATGCAAGTTAAGGTAAAACTGTGTGGACTGGCTGCAGTCCAGACAGGAGGCTGATTTTATCTTTTTATAAAGATTGTTTGAATTTCTGTCAGCAACAAATATATTGTTTTTGTTGTGTAATTGTAAAAAGAACAAAGAGAGAAATCCCTTTGGATTCCCTGGAATGATGCTAACTAGCTTGTAATTGAACACAGTGTTTCTCACCTTTTACACTGGGACAGGTGAAGGAGCTTCTCAAAGAGAAGCTCAAGGCGTCAAATTTCTTTTGTATCCAACGTTTCATTACTTTATTGTGCTATAAAATGACACCAAGTCACTGGAATTTTCCATGTTACTGCCCCTTTTTAGGCTATCAGAGTAAAAGGGGATGAAAACTTTAACAGATTTCTGTTAGCATCCATTTCCTTTCACTTCACAGTGTACTACTTGTGTCTAATTGAACCCCTAAAAAATACATTGAAATATTCAGTTAGAACAGGAAAAAGTGTTGGGTTGTTTAAGGTGAATGTTTTTGCAACATACTAATAAACATTCATCTGTATTGGAGTGTTTCTCTGAGATGAGTTCTGACTGGAGGCTGCTGTGGAGCTTTGTGCCATTTACTGAGTATGACAGAGTTTTTACTATTCCATCGCCAGGAGTATGCAGGTTTTAAAGCAATGCCCAGACCTCATATAGCACACACGGCATCTGTGAAGCTACAATAAACTCCCTGTTTAATGATAAATCTGGGCAGCAGCTTGGCACACAGTCTCCAGGCAGGATGGCTGCTGAATGTCTCCTCCGCCTCTAAAAAGGCTTAACACCAGGGCCGGCCCAAGCCTCCAGGAGGCCCTAAGTGAAATTTGGTTTTGGGGTCCTCTAAGTTCTGCTAACAATGTGGATTGACTGCAGTCAGCAGTCCGATCATTAGATCATTCACACACCTTCTATAAACGTACTGCATCTCTGGCAGTGCTGTTTACATTATATACATGTATAATATAGGAATTATTGGCCCACTGATTTATCCACTAGTTGATTTCTGGGACCGATTTCCTTCATTTTGGGGGATTGTGATCTGCTGATGCTTACATGTGAAGCTCATCTTATCCCCCGATCTTATCTTCATCAGCAAAGGTTTATAAATCAGTCTCTGTCCTCTTCTGCTCTCCTTTACATTACCAAGACACATTCAAACAAACCTTTATCTTGGCTTTTTTTCTATTCTTCCTTTTTCTTTTCTCCCTCCCTGAAGGACAAGTCCTTTTTTGAGAAATAGTTTTGCTAACTTAACATCTGACTGGAGCTTTGGACGTTTGGATGCTCTGCGTGCAGTACCTACCGCGGCCACCGGGGGCCCCCAAGAACTATTTTTTTTTCTTTTTATCAATAAAATAATAATTTCTACAGACATTATCAAATATATATTATTGTAAAAACAAACCACTTCATAGTTAAACTGTTTTTTTATATTATGATGACAGAAATTATTACTAAAAAAAGTACCTCCACTTTGGGGCCTTGGGGCCCTAAGCGGCTGTTTAGTTTGCTTATGCTTTGGGCCGGCCCTGCTTAACACTGCTGCTGCAGATCATATATTGATATTCTAAAATCTTTATTTTTGATCCATTTTCATAATCTAAATGTAAGGCCAGAGGAAGATTTTTAAGGAATTGTTTTTGGCGCTAGTATTTAACAGTAATTCAGCATGAAGGGACACAGATCTTCCCGCGCTAAACACCAAACCGTGAAGGCGCTCTGGTTAGCTAGCTCTCCATACAGAGCTTACAGATCACGACGTGGCGCTGCCGAAATCGACTCGAATCGAAAGACATTTACTGCATGTCTTTCACACCTTCCTGTCAGTTTACTGCTGAATAAAGCTCACTACTGCCAAAACATCAGGAGGAAAAGTGCCTTCACCAATAGAGTGAATGAGGTGGAGCAAGGGCTCCACCTCATTCCCCTCCAATTTTTTGTCCTTAAAATCTTACTGATAAAAACTAAATGTATTTTTCTCCAGAAGTCTGTAAGATGTAACATTGTAACATTGTAACATTAATTCACCAAAAATGCTCTGAAGTTAAAGTAGCACTACTTCAACATATTTTTAGTCAAGTAAAACTAAAAAGTAGCTGTCTGAGAAATTGCTCAAAGGCAAAGAAGTAAATATTAGAAAGAGGCTGTAGAGTAACTGTTGAATTGTCACACCTGGTTTAATATTTAGCAATGAAGGCATCAAACTGATAAAAGTATAACGTTAAGTGAAAATTCTGGTGTTCTAATGAATACCAGAATTCTTTAATATTTTTTCTCAAATATTTGTATTTGAGAAAAAAATTCAAATAATGACAAATTTTAGTGCATTTATAACTAAATGTCTTTGTTTTCTTCCAAGACATGTTAGCTTTGTTTCCATTACTCATAAAATTGCACAACTTGCAAAAAAAAGTTAGAAAAACACAGATGATTTCTTCCCAACAGCCTCAGGTAAGGCTAACTCGGCTAAAGTTCAGGGATAGCCTGTGACCATGAAGGACAGTTACGGGAGAAACTAATGGCTGTCAGCAAATCTGAACAATCTCTCCCCCTATATAGCCCTGCAGGGGGAGAGATAACGGCCAACTTCATGTTAAAGTTAGAGCCACCTCAAAGAGACACAGTTTTAGTTGAGTGGATGGAGCCGAGCGTTTGCGCTCTGTCTCTGATGAGTGGCAGCACGTTGGCTGCTGGTGACCAGAGGGGATCACTTGGAATTTGCTGATTGTGGGAGAAAATGGCCAAATGCACCATGTGTGTGGATTTAATGGGATCCCTGGAGGGTCCGAGCTTCATGCCTTCCCCATTTATGAGCCTCAAGGTTTGCAGGGAGAGGAAGGGGTGACAGATTTACAGTCCCCTACCCCCTGTCATCTGTATGCACCACGCAACTCCTGCAGACATCTGTCAGCTGATCTATTAGGGAAGTTTTCGCAGTTAATCAGCGCTCATCACGGCCCGCATTATGAGATTAAGGAGGTGTGATGGAGGAATTGATTAGGAGGCCACACTGACAGGCGTATTATTTGGGCCGGCTTGTTAAGCTGCTCACCTGAAGGTATTATAAGGCTGCAGAGTTTGGTCTGTGACTTGGCAGGCTGAGTATTTTTTAGGAATGAAGCTTTGTTGTACATTTAATTGGCATGGGTCGCCTCAAAAATCCAATTGTCTGTGAAACTCAGAGGAATGAAATCAAGACTATGTTTTTTTTGTCTTCCTTTTTGCTCACTCTGGTAAACTAAGCAACCAATGTAGACATTGTTTTAGCACTCACTGCCTTACAAAAGCATTAAATTACATCAATTACATGTTCTCATATTTTGTCATGCAACCACAAACTCCACCATACTTTAGCGTAATGTCACTATGGCACTGACTAACATCAGCTTAGTCCATTTAGTTTGTTCAATTTATATCAAAATGAGCTAAATGCTACTTTGAGTTAAAAAGTAAGCAGAAGCATGAGTACTATCACTAACATGACAGATCTTCATTAATGTATTCCATGTTGTAGGCAAACGGTCGATTATCAGCTATAATTAGCAAAAGTAACAAAGTTAAAACTATGAACTCTTGTCTTCACATCTCTTCATGCTTGTTGAAGAGATGATCTTGGTTCTCCTGGGGCCCAAGGTCAGAAACCTGACCTGACATCACTCTGCTGTTTCTTTCTTCGGTCATCCTGAAAGGTGAGCCGTCAGCGCTCCATCCCGTTCCGGACTCTTTCCTCTCTTTACACATTCTGCAGCGATTTTGACTTACCTCTTTAATGCCCGTAATCTTTCAGACAAATACCTTGGATTTATACTCAAACACAATTATCACAGATCATTTTGAATGTGTATTAATATTCCAACGTGCTTGTATTTTTTATTGTTGGTGCTGTACCTATCTAACCTTTTTTCTGACCTGAGATGCTCACATTTCCTAAAAACAAAACTTGTTGCAGGAGGAGTGCTGTGGTGGCTCAGGGGCAAAGCATGACCCACGTATGGAGGCTTTCGTCCTTTTGGCCGTAGTCGTAGGTTCGACTCCTGGCCTGGTGACATATAACGCATGCCTTTCCCCTCTCTCATTACCCTCTTTCCTGTTGGACTACTTTCAAATAAAGGCCACAAGAGCCAACAACAAAAAAAATGTGTTGCAGGAATCCAGGAGTCCCCTGTCACCTCCCGCTGTTTGGCTGGAGAGATGAGGAAATGGAGAACCTTGATATTTTGGGCTTGATCCTTTTTGATCTTTATCGGGGCCACCATTCTCCTGAGAACTCTCTAAGTCAGTGATTTTCCACCCATGGATCCTAAACTCAGTGAAGTCTGGATCCAAACAAACACAGATGAATTACCGAGACTTATTGTACCACACAGTCTGGATCAGGAGTCAAATGTTCTTCACTTTTTGAATATTCAAATTATTGAGAACTAAATACTCTGCAGTTTAAGTTTTCAATCTCAAACCCAGTGTGAGCACTAGAAGTTTTCATCTTTATCTTGTATAGAGATAAATGACCATTTTGTACCTCCTGTGAGTACAAGCGTTGCAAGTTTTGAGAAGATTACATTAAGTCCTGCTTTAAAAATGAAAACATAAGCAAAAGTATTAACGTTTTGAGAACAAAAGACAAGCGATCCTGCTTTCAGACTGAACTTGTGTGCTCTTGGAGTATAGCAGAAAATTCCCCATATCAGAGGAAAGACTAAGGCGGAGCTATTTGTGTCAAGAAGTGGGTTTTGGTGCGGTGAGAAATTGCAGGCGGGACCAGGACGAGCAGTGATAAAGATGGATTTAATTAAGAAAAACACGATGAGACCAGGGAACACAATGATGATGACGGGGTAACACAATGACAACGACAGCGACAGCGACAACAACAGCGACAACGACAACAAGGATCCGACACTAGACAAAGACAACAGGTGGACTTAAATACACAGGGAGGGCAATCAGGGAACAGGACACAGCTGGGATTAATCAGGACAACACAGAGACTCAGACACCGAAAACCTAAACTAAATACACAGAAAAACTCAAATCACGACAGTACCCCCCCCTTAAGGGCGGCTACCAGACGCCCAAAACGCAAAGACCACACAAGGGAGAGCGGAGGGGAGCCGGACGGAGGGCCAGAGTCCAAACTTAACAAAAAACAACCCAACAGGGTGGGTTGGAGATGGACCCTCTCGGAGGGGGTCCGGAGGGCGTCTCCGGCGCTGGAGGCGGACCAGCCTCCGGGGCCGGAAGGGGGGGGCCCGTCCGCAAACTCCAGGGGCGGAGCGCAGGGAGGCTCTGGCGGGCCGGCTGGAGGACGCTCTGGCGCCATGTCCGCAAACTCCAGGGGAGGAGCACAGGGAAGCGGAGCCTCAGGCAGGACACAGAGGGGTTCTGGGGCAGACTCGGGCTGAACACTGGGAAACTCTGGAGGACCGGAAGGGGCACTGGGAAACTCTGGAGGGACTCGGAAGGGGCACTGGGAAACTCTGGAAGGGAAACTCTGGAGGACTCGGACTCGGGGACCGGCGGCAGCTCCGGGATCCGCTGCCGAGGGGCGGGGATCTCCGGCGGCTCAGAACAGCGCCGATGGAGGGGCTTCCACCCAGGGGCCGGAACCTCCGGCGGCTCAGGGCGGCGCCGACGGCGATGGCGGCGGCTCCTCCTCATGGCCAAGTCGTAGTCCGACTCAAGGCCCAGTTCCTCCAGCAGCAGCGGAGAAGGCAGGATCTCCACATCTCTGTAGAGATCCCTTTGCGCCAACTCCAACTGCTGCTGGATCCATCGCTCCTGGTCGAAATACGCCATGCTTCTCACCTCTGTGGTCGGATCCTACTGTCAAGAAGTGGGTTTTGGTGCGGTGAGAAATTGCAGGCGGGACCAGGACGAGCAGTGATAAAGATGGATTTAATTAAGAAAAACACGATGAGACCAGACAAAGACAACAGGTGGACTTAAATACACAGGGAGGGCAATCAGGGAACAGGACACAGCTGGGATTAATCAGGACAACACAGAGACTCAGACACCGAAAACCTAAACTAAATACACAGAAAAACTCAAATCACGACAATTTGGCTTAGCGCTCAGTTACGCCGCTCATTGTCTGCACTTTGAATGGTTGCCATGGAGATTAGTATGAGTAGTATTTCTCAAACATGCACGACAGAGTCAAAGCAACACTCCGGGTATGTTTCAATAAGAGTCAATTTTACATAATACTCCCACTTTCAATGTGTCCTAATTCCAGTTGGCAAAAGAACTGTTCAAATAATTCCTTCATAATAATTCCAGTCTCCTGTTCAGTATGAGAATCATTCATTCAAGCAGATGACTTGAGGTTTAAGCAGCATCTTGGTGTCTCTATGATCCTGACTGTAATTCAGCCCACAGATAATGCTAATCGTTGTTCAGGGAACAGCTTGTAGGATTATCATGTTGGTCTTTGTGGGCCGAATCTCTAGTACTGGGTTTAGCTGATAATTAAATTAAAATGTCTGTCCATGTCCAAATTAATTACTGAGCCCAAAAGCACATGATCTTCATAGGTCATAACTGAAATTAGCATTGAAGGCCAGTTCTTTATCTAGGTAAATTTAATAACATGACATTCTAGCTGGAATTAATAACATGGTGACCTTGCATAGCATTTCACTGTCTTAGGGAAGCTGGTGAAAAACACCTTTATGGATCTCCACCTTCATATTTAATTTACCTCTTTATATTTTATTCTAAATGTGAAATCAGAGGTTAAAAAAAATGATTTGGTGTCATTTTATGGCAATTCGCTTACTAGCCTAGAACAATAAAAAATGTCTGAATGGGGCATTGGAAGGGTGAACAAAAATGAACTTCCATTAACAAGTTAATTTAAACATTGAAGAGGAGATACAGTTTTTCATTAAGCTCTTAGGTTGCAGACAAACCCTTCCTACTTCATACTACCTGCCGTTATCTAATGTTTTCTCTGTAGATCACAAAGCCCTGCAGTTATTCAAACCTTGTTCAATGTGCTGTGTTTTTATACAGATAAATTACCATTTTGTACCTCTGGTGAAATCTGCATAATGATCAATGGTAGCTGCTCTGCTGAGCTAGTGGAAATACAATAGCTTATTGTTTCAGGTCAGAATCAAGGTCGTAGCTTTGGGTGTAACATTACACGCTTTTTAATCCAATGTGAGGTTTTCCCCAGCAGCACGGCCGGACGCTGATGTATGGGAACCGATTCAAAACGAAGACGTGATAATTAAAGGCCGGTGGGCTGCTTCACACGGAGCAGACTGAGTGGAAAAATGTGTCATGTTTAAGTTCACCTGCCTGCCACCAAGCTGATGTTCCTCAGGTATATTAAGCGGACAAAGTTGGCATAATTTGACATATGATTAGCAATTTGAGGAAATCCGACAGCTTGTACATTAATAGCAGCTCTGTCCAGACTTTCTGCTTCTCCACTCATGATAATAGGCTGCAGCAAGTTTCGAACAAGATATGAAATGAAACTGAGGGAAAATGCCTTGAAAGTGTTTCAGTTCCAGGTGAAGCTTCTGCTTTCACACTTTGTTCTGACCCGGTCATGTCTGGTCCAGTCCTCCTGTCATTAGGTTTGGAACTGTGTGCTTTTCCACAAACATTTGCATCCCATAGGAGAAGATGTCTCCATTCTCTTTTAGCATCAGTTTTGTTTTTCTTTTTTAAAACCTAAAAATATAAATAACATGTTGAATTTTCAAAAAATAAAATGTCTTTTCTATTGTTAGATGATCTTTTTGTCTAAAAGATCATGTAACTTTTGTGGTTCTAGAAGGGTTTTATTTAGTTTGACTGAGGGCAAAAATGACTTTTTCGTCAACGTTAAGCCAAGGTTTTCCCTGGTTCAAGTCTTCATGAAATTCTGCTCATTGAAAATCATTTGGTGCTGAACCTTTTAACTGTTTTTTTAAATCACACAATACTGCCAGGGTAGAATTTTAACTCTTTTGTCTCACAAATTCAAACCATCTCTAATCATGCATTTTTGACTTTTGTTAGGATTATCCATCCTTTACTTTTTAACGCAGTCTGTTCTCACTCTGCAGTCTCTCACCCCCCACATACTTCCTGCTCCAATGCTTCAGCAAACACTCCAGGAAGACTTTGTCCATGAAGCTGTTAGAAACATACAGAATATAAACATTTTCAGCCTGGCAGCCTTATACCCAGATACTTTGGTTTAGATTCTGTTCAGCCAGAGTTTGATTGGAGGTCGGTGTTCTCGCTCAGTAAGGGCTGAATCCTAAATGTGTTGGCACTTTTAAATATTTAAAGGCAAACGCAGGTGGAAATAAGGTGCGTGTTGGACTCTATGCTGCTTATAAAAACCTATGTTCTCAATGCTCCCTCAAAACTTTGTCCTACCATAATTTCCAGCATTAATTAGACATTTTAAACTATAACCAATGTGGTAAATGTGTGTATGAAGCTTCACAGCATTTCAAACATGAACACAAATGTAGATAGAGAATGAAGTCTTAGTATAGATTCTCTCCTCTGACATGTTGTCCTGGGTTCCAGTCATGGCAAAATGCAAACAAGACTTCAACTTTCTTTCTTTCAGCAGTGCTTTTGGTGACATGCACAAATCAACAAACCTTTCTTCATCCTTGTTTCATGCTACTTTTAGCTAAACAGTCGTGTTCCACTCAAAAGCTTTTTAGAGAACAGAAAAAACGTTGGTTTACACAATGTCTGCTCAGAAAACAAGACAAAGATACAACTAAAAACTAAAGTGAGTTCTTACAAGAACGTCACTGCTGTCCTGAGTTATGAAATTATCTGTATAGATAAAAGAATAAATCTCCCATCAATATATTTCTTTAACATAAAATGTTGTAGTTTTTCTTCGTATAGATCTGACTGTTGTTTTCATCTGTCTGGATCCCCTTGTTCTACGTTTTGCTTGAAAAATGATTGCTTGATAAATGTATGAACTCTATCAAAGTTTTAAAAGAATGGATGTGATATTACAGTATTGCTAATATTTGGCTGTGATGAACGTAATTTGTCAGCTTGGTGAAGCTTACTGGAAATTGCTCGTGTTGTAACCAACTCTGTTTATTTGCCAGCAATAAAATGTCTTAGACAAACACAGACAGAATGACCTTTCTCTGCTGCTGCTGCTAAAACTACAGGCAGAATTCAACTCTAAAACAGAGCAAGAATCAGCACCATCGTTCACAACATTTCCTTCACTTTGCTGATTGGCTCGGTTGAAAAATCAAATTCAATGGGAGAAACCCCACTCAAAGCACCGAAGGGAGATGATAAACTAGCCGAGTTGCATAGGAAGGAAGTCAACAGCCAGAAGGTTAAGCCACTGTTGCGAAAGCGATAGGTAGTGATGACAGGTGAACGTTTTTTACTAGCACTGGAGAAGGTGTTTGGTTGCACTGGAATCTGTTAGCAATATCAGAGGGTGTGAATACTTTGAGCATGGCCAGGCAGTGGTGGGTTCGTAGGAACCCTAGAAAATTGAAAAGAAAAAGTGCAAAATGTTTTAATCATATTTAATATTATCTATAATTTACTTTTTACTGTACAAATGAGTTTCTGAGGTTCCACTTTAATTTCCTACTTTAAAAAGTGTCTTAGACGCATCTGGCCAGCAGCTCCAGATGCTGGCCAGATGGAGCTGGCCAGCATCTGATGCCGTGCAACAGGCCGTGTTTGGCATCATGGACGTATATCAAGAATAGACGCCTCATGGACCGCTCTTGCCTATTGTCGCTGACGAGATTTAGGGCGGCCATCTTGGCCGCCGTATTTCCTGCACCAGAGCAGCCAATGCGAGTTCTGCTCTTTATATTATGTCTATGGTTGCTGGATTCACTCACACAGACCAGTAAGACAGTAAGACATTTTAAAGTCATTTTAAAGTCTGACACTGAGCACAACAACTTCAGTGTTGTGCTCAGTTACTTTTTAATTCACCCATTAAAAAGTAACATTTTAATGGGTGAATGTTACTTTTCTATGACACTCTCATACAAACATTACTTAATATGTTTTCTTTTAATTCTTCAAATGTGCTATTTGAGCAGTATGAATTGATGTTGAACTGAACTGTACAAAGGTTTTGCTAACTTGCTGGCTGTGCAATTATGTTCATTGTTTGCTGTGTATTTTGTTAAAATATACATTGATATATTTGCATTGTTGGGCTTCATTGTTGCTTTTTTGGCACATCCTTATTTATTTGCATATTATTGGATGTCTGTTGCTAGGTTGGTTGCATAATTTTGCATCGTCCTGCACAAGGTATGTATTGTTCAGGTATAGTTAACGTCTACTGAAGGCCCTGACTGAAACCTCCCGGCACGCCACTGTGTCCATGTGTATACTCATCAACGACAATACTAAAAGTGTATGTGTTTATCTGTGCATGTGGCCATTAGTGAAAGGACAGAATGCTGATGAACCCTGAGAGAACGGACAAAATTCAACATTTAACATCTGGTCAGTCACATCTAACTAAAACAGATCAAATATCCATCCCAAAGAAAAACTCAGACACATTTTCACAGAAATATTACTTTATGGATATCTCATGAATATTCCATAACATCAGCTTATTGTCAGCTCTGTTCCACCCAGACACTGCGATGTTGGCATTGTTGGGATGTTTTCCACCTCATATTGTCCTATTATTAGCAATCTGGATGTTGAGTCTTCTGGTGTATCAGGATTTGGATTTTCACGTTTTATCACAGCATGACAGTTTGAGCTGTGCAGCTCAGAGTCAGGATGGAGTGGCATTGCCCTCATAAAGAATGTATGTGCCCACAGGGATCAATGATAGATATTCCATCTTGTTCCTCAGTGGGTAACCTTTTGATTACTAAGGATAAGAGCAAAGACCGTGACATGGAGTTCCCCGAAACAGAAAGAAAACAGATTCACAATAAACCTTTTTTCTTACAACATGTGACAAGCCTGTTGTCCTGTCAGCTCTCATGTTCCTCTAAGCTGCTAGATCATCCCAGCCAACCAGGGAGGGAGGAAGAGTCCCACAGATCCCAGAATACACACTAGTACAAACATCCAGAGGAATATCCTGTCAATGACCATGGCCACGTACTTCCAGTCCTCCTTCACCTGGCAGAAAGGGAAAAAAAAACAAAGGGATATTTCAAATTTCAGACCACAGCACTTTTCTGTTTCGAAGCTGGCAGTTTTCACCTTTGATTGATCTGTCTTGAATGGATGATGCCGTTTTTCAGCAAGAGGCCGCTTCCTTCTAAATGTCACTCAATCTTCGCCATGAAATATTCACGGTCAAATTCTAGATGTCCTGCTGTTTCATGACTGGCATCCTGTGGCCGGTCATAATGTAATTAGGGGCGAGCAGCAAAACGCAGGCGAAGGCCTATTGCAATCGCAAGATTTCTCGATTGTTATTATTAATTTTTTATTTATTTTTTCCCTTGGCTATTTGGGGCCTTTAACTTATTCAAAAACTCACCAAACTCGACCCAAAATTGTCCCCCTAGGAAAAGTTTTGGATTCCGGTGGAATCGCAACTGGGCGTGGCCAAACTGCTCTACAGCGCCCCCTTATGTGAGATGGGAGAAACGTAGAGATCTGAAACTCGGTATGTAGGTAGGAGGGTACCCTCTAAAATACACAGGGAGGCTGCTATTTTGGGTCAAAGGTCAAATTTTGGCAATTTTTCACTTTTACTCACTTCAAGCTTTTAATTCTTCCATTTCCAATGCTTTACAAATTATATTACTAAATTTTTACTTTTCTGTACACTTTAAGAATGTCCAGAAAGTGAAAACGTATAGAGGTCGTTGTAAATTTGAATTTCGCAATTTTTAAATATTTTATATAAAACAAATTTCAATAGACAAAGAAACCCAGAAAATACAAAAAAAGTTTTAGTATGAAGGTTCCAAGCTTTTCAAACTAACCCAGCTCTGTGTGAAGAAATACTTTTGCCCCTAAACCTGACAACTAAAGTTGGCATTAAGCATTTGTGATAACAGCAACTTGTTCTTTTAAATCGTTGTGAAGTTTAGACCCAATTTTCTTTAGAATTATGTTTTAACTCAGCATCACTGTTTTAAGTATGAATCGCCAGTTCAATGCCATGCCACCTCATCTTAATTGGATTAAAGTCTAGACTTTAAATAGGACACTTCAAACTCCAAGTGTGTTTGAGCGAGAATGATAATTTCCCCAACAATAGCAGGTCATTAATCATAAAATAAAGCTAACTATTTTTATCTTTCTAAATTTTAAAAAAATTATGTTGTTTAAAGGAACAGAAATAAACATTGAAACCTAACCTCCCTGACTAGCTGCTATTTCAACTGAAATCCATTTTTCTCAGCTGACAACAATAAATAAACTAAAACAGCTGAAACTAAATGTTCACTGTTTTGTTTGTTTTTGTTGTTTGTGTACAAGCTAGTGCCAGCTCTGCAGCACAGCTAGTTGCTGCAGGACTTCAGAAAAGTGGTTGGTTTCTTTATTGTACTCAAACTTTAAAAGCATAAAACCACACTTCACAGATTCCCTAAAGTCATAATGCATTACGCAAAGATAAGGCCTAAATTGAACAGTAGTGAGCACACCCCCAAAAACCAAAGATATGTGCAAAATATTTTTTACAGTGAGAAAATGCTTTCTTTTTACAAAGACTGTAAAACGAAAGCATATGTGTAAGAGGTAGCAGTATAAAACATTTCTATTTACAGTTTGCATGAACTGCTGTGTACTTTTTGTAAAGTGAAAACTGTCCTTTCCTGATTACTGTAGCTGTTAGCCCAACTCTCTCAACTCTCTGCTCAGATCCTCTATCTTTGTTTCTCCTCACTGGCTTTATTCTGAGACTTCTCTACTTCAGGACGTACTGACTACTGATAACCAGAGTCGGATGGGAGCTTGCAACATTATAAGTGGACAATATTTCCCAGGAGAGTCTGTCTCTCTAAGAGCTTTGTAATTGCTGTCATTATGGGACTTTGTTAGGTGATGTAAGCATATGTTATTGCTCCTTCTGATATGAAGGCGAGGGATTCAAGCTGTTGTGTCTGTCTGTAGTTCTTGAGCCGTCCTGATCTGTTGATGACGTTAGTTAAAAAAAACTTGTCATTGAAGAAACCTCCATCACTTTCAAAACATATTGAGTATTTAGTAGGAAAAAAAAATTATGACAAAGAGACAGATAAGATACAGGAGAATGAGAACAATGTTAACTTATAATGGTCAGATGCTAATGGCTCTAACATTAGCATCTGATTCTTTTTTGGTCTGTATTGCATCTGGCCATCTTATGTCTACATGTAAAAACATGTAAAAGGCTTTTTAATGCTTGTTATATTACGACTGTGATAGTATAAGATAAGCACAAAATTTGTGCTTATCTTGGAACGGTAAGTAGTTACCGTTCCAGTATCCTTAATCTTGGGTCGTTTTTAGTGAGTAGTCGTTCTTTCCTGTAATCTGAGTTTTGAGTTTGAATGTTTTCAAAAATTAAGCCTGAAGTTTTAACAGCTTCATAAATTATGAGGCTTTCAACAGTGAGTGTGGGCCAATAAGATTTGGAAGTGCTGAGAAAAAAAGTGAGGCTTTCTATGAATATTGTACAGGAGGGTGTGAGATAAATATCAAGAGCCAATAACTAAAAGTAAACGGAAAAGCAGCTTAATAAATCTGGATGCAGTGTAGGTGTCTACGCATTTATGTTAATACGAGGCTAGTTAATTAAAATTTCATAGATGACATATTAGAAAGGGCCACACTATAAAACAGATGGAAACAAAGAAAAATCAACGCAGCACTCATACATTTTCTAAACTGGTGTGTTAAGATAAATGACAATTATCAGTTTAGCAAAATGACACATCTCATTCAAATGATTAAAATATCATTCAGCATTCCTTCAAGAAAAATGCTAGATAGCAAATGCTAAAATAAAACAAGAAGTCTCAGTTAAATCTCAGGTATAAACTAGAGATCTTGATCACTCATTTCTTAAGAACCATAATCAGGGCCGGCCCAAGCCTCCATGGAGCCCTAGGTGAAATTTGGTTTTGGGGCCCTCTTTTTCTGCTAACAATGTGGACTGGCTGCAATCAGCAGTCCGACCATTAGATCATTCACACACCTGCTATAAACTTACTGTATCTCTAGCTGTTTACATTATATAGATGTATAGTATAGGAAACATTGCCCTGCCACAGACTGGCGACCTGTCCAGGGTGACCCCGCCTCTCGCCCGAAATGACAGCTGGAGAGGCACCAGCAACCCTCCCGACCCCAGTAAGGGAAAAAGGGTGCAGGAAAATGGATGGATGGATGGATGGATGGATGGATGGATGGATGGATGGATGGATGGATGGATGGATGGATGGATGGATGGATGGATGGATGGATGGATGGTGTGGGCAACAGTGAGAGGTTTGACTGACAGACCGGCCACAAGGTAGGACAGATTTTCTGGTAGCACAGATCTTCAACACCTGTTCTTCGATCCTGATTCACATCTAGTTCGTTTGTTGCTCCATTCTACGTCCTGGTTCTCCTGTGTCAGAGTTTTGGCGGTCGGGAAGGACATCGATGAAGAGACTGAGGTAACCCTTTTAAAACAATGGAAAAAATCCAGGTGTTCTGAAGATCTGTGCTATCAGAAAATCTATCCTACCACCTCGGTGACCTCGTCCCCAGACATAGGAGAGCCCGACCCAGAGTCCCCAGGCTCAGCTTCCTCAATGGAAGGCATGTTGGTGGGATTGATGAGCCCGGTGGACGTTCTGCCCAAAGTTTTTCCTCATAATCAGGGACCTTCGGGCTGCGCTTTGTCTTTGGCAGACCTAGGACCTGTCTGCCTTGGGTGACCCTACCAGGGGCATAAAGCCCCAGACAGTATAGCTCCTAGAATCATTGGGACACTCAAACCCCTCCACTGCGAGAAGGTGGCAGCCCAAGGAAAGGCTTTTTTTCAATTAAATAATTTCTACACACATTATCAAATATATATTATCGTAAAAACAAATAACTTCATAGTAAAATAGTGTATTTTTGATATTATAATAAAATAGAAATTATTACAAAAAAATTATAAAAAAATTTTAAAAATCAGCTCCACTGAGGGGGCCCCTTAGTGGCCTTGAGGCCCTAAGCAGCTGCTTAGTTTGCTTATTCCTTAGGCCGGTCCTGACTATAATGGGATAAAACTCAGTTCAGTATTTACAGTATGTTTATGTCGGCCACACACTCCACAAAGTTCATTTAATTATGTGCATCACAAAAACAATTTTGGACATTGTTTTGTTGACTGTCTCTGAGTGAATTAACGCTTTTTTGAAGCTTCTTTCTGTCTGTGTCTTAAGACTCGCGCTTTACTCAACTGTCACATCCCATAATGAGCAGGAACACTTTTTGTCAAGATGTTCAGAACAAAATACTTCAGAAGCTGGCAGAACTTTGGTCCACTCACCACTGAAATGTTGAAATCTGTTACAAGCCATATAATATAGCTGTTGTTTGCAGAGCAGCCTATCCAGGAGCCTGATACATTTTCCTTGTTGCTGATTGGCTGTAACCCCAAGATTGGAGACGAGAGGGGTGCTTTGGTGGCGCAGGGGTTTAGCACACCCACATATGGAGGCCTTAGTCCTCGACGCGGCCGTCCCAGGTTCGAATCCCGGCCCGGCGACCTTTGCCGCATGTCTTCCCCCTCTCTCACTTCCCTCATTCCTGTCCACTAACTATTAAATAAAGGCCACTAGAGCCAATAAAACCAAATAATAAAAAAAAAGATTGGAGATGAGGAAGAATATGGATGTTAGTTGATGTGATAAAGCTAAAGACGGTTTCCACTGTGTGTTAAGGTTTATTTGTTGCTGGAACTAATTACATGGGCAGTCATGTGTTCTTGGAGGAGCTTTTGAGTATATTCAGGCTGTTGTGGTCCCTAACCCCACAGATACCCACCATACTGAAGCTGACCTGCAGAAACCGGTTGGGACAAATTAACTGCTGCAGTCAAGAAAAGAGATTTGGAGGAAAAATACGAAGGATGCCCTATCCAGAATGTCATTGCTTATGAAATGAAAGTGCACTTTAACACTGCAGTTTTTAAGCCAAAACATGACTCTGATTTTATTAACTTTAATAAAGTATCTCCTGATGCCTACGCATAAATGAAATGGATCCATATGAGGAGAAAAGAAATCCTGATTGAGACATGCCTCGTTAAAATGAAATCTCTTTTTTATGCTTTGGTTCAAAGCACAACACTAGTTGTTTCTAATAGTGCATTTATGAGGCACACAGCAGGAAAAATTGACTATGGAAACTGCAGAGTTGTATTTATTATGCTAAAGAAATGATTTTGAAGACGTTTATTATCAACATTTTTGTAGCATCAGAAACGAGACACACAGAAGTTTTAATTCAGCAGCAAACGTCGGCTTGTCTTCAAATTCAGTTGAAAATGTCTCAGTTGGTTTACAAGCAGATGTAGGCAAACATCTTTCACTTTACATTGCAGAGAGGACATCCTTCTACCTTCCTCAGATCACAGTGTACTCAGATATAACTCATCTCTAATGTGGGATAACCGTTCATGGTAAACTCACATTTAGGATGTTTGAAGGAGAAAAACAGAAAGCTTGTCTTTAAAAGAGAATACTCAATGTCCTCAATCTAATTTACTTGCTAGAGTTCATAGTGTCCAACATTTTTAAGACAGATTTTGGTAATCTTTTGAAGTTCTCACTAAAATAAGTTTCTTAAGGTCTTTCTTGTTCGTTGGGTATTGTTGGATCCGTTCCACATCCTGTGTGGGGAACATGAACTCTTCCCCTCCAGTAGAAGGTACAAATCCCAAAAACTACTTGGACTGTTTTAAATACTCTTTTGTTCTCACCCCCGTAAAAACTTTGAATCAAAATCTTAAACAGATGCTGTTAGCAGCACTTAGGGTTGTGTTGTTCTTAAACTGTTGTGTTTGTTGTTCAAGTTTCTAGCTATGTAGAGTGGGGAAAAAAGTATTTAGTCAGTCACCAATTGTGCAAGTTATCCCACTTAACAATATGAGAGAGGCCTGTAATGGACATCATTACAGGTCTACCTCATAGTTGAGGTCGACCTAAACTGAGACAAAATGAGAAAAAAAAATTCAGAAAGTCACATTGTCTGAATTTTAAAGTATTTATTTGCTAATAAGGTGGAAAATAAGTATTTGGTCAATAACAAAAGTTCTTCTCAATACCTTGTAACATATCCTTTGTTGGCAATGACAGAGGTCAGACGGTCTCTGGAAGTCTTCACCAGGTCGGCTCACACCGTTGCTGGAATGTTGGCCCATTCCTCCAAGCAGATCTCCTCTAAAGCAGTGATGTTCTGGGGCTGGCAGCGGCAACACGGACTTCCAACTCCCTCCAAAGGTTTTCCATGGGGTTGAGGTCTGGAGACTGGCTAGGCCACTCCAGGACCTTGAAATGCTTCTTACAAAGCCTTTGTTGCCATGGCAGTGTGCTGGGGATCATTGTCATGCTGAAAGACTCAGCCACGTTTCATCTTCAATGCTGATGGAAGGAGGTTTGCACTCAAAATCTCACAATACATGGCCCCATTCATTCTGTCATTACACAGACCAGTCATCCTGGTCCTTTGCAGAGAAACAGCCCCAAAGCATGATGCTGCCATCCCCATGCTTCACAGTTGGTTGGGTGTTCTTTGGATGCAGCTCAGCATTCTCTCCTCCAAACACGACGAGTTGTGTTTCTACCAAACAGGTCTACTTTGGTTTCATTTGACCTCATGACATTCTCCCAATACTCTTCTGGAACATCCAAATGCTCTCTAGCAAACTTCAGACCCGGATATGTACTGGCTTCAGCAGGGGGACACGTCTGGCACTGCAAGATCTGAGTCCCTGGTGGCGCAGTGTGTTACTGACGGTAGCCTTTGTATCTTTCTGCAGGTCATTCACTAGGTCCCCCTGTCTGGTTCTGGGATCTTTGCTCACCATTCTTGTGATCATTTCGCCCACAGTAGATTCTAGGTCTTCCATTTTCTGATTATCTCTCCCACAGTAGATTCTTCACACCAAGCTGCTTGTCTATTGCAGATTCAGTCTCCCAGCCTGGTGCAGGTCTACAATTCTGTTTCTGGTCCTTTGACAGTCTTTGGTCTTCACCATAGTGGAACTTGGAGTGGGAGTGTTTGAGGTTGTGGGCAGGTGACTTTTATACTGTTAACGAGTTCAAACAGGAGCCATTGATGCAGGTAATGGAGGACAGAGGAGCCTCTGAAGGAAGAAGTTACAGGTCTGGGACAGACAGAAATCTGACTTGTTTGTAGGCGACCAAATACTTATTTTCCACCTTATTTGCAAATAAATTCTTTAAAATTCAGACAATGTGATTTTCAGATTTTTTTTGTTCTCATTTTGTCTCATAGGTGAGGTCTACCTAGGATATCAATTACAGGCCTCTCTCTTTAAGTGGGAGAACTTGTACAATTGGTGACTGACTAAATACCCCCCACCCCCCTGTATATGATGTGTATATAGATTTAATGTCTGCTTTGAGCAGCTACTATTATACAATATATATGACAAATTTCCTCTAATGGACAATAAGTCTATTCTATTGTATTCTATCCCATTTTCAGTCCATTGATCATTTTCAATTGAATGTTTATTTTGTTTGTTAAGCCACTTCCCTTTGACATGTGAGCCTGTAGATATAAAATAAGTGTTAAGTTATATGCCGCAGACATAAAACACCATCTCGGACAACGAGCCAATTTCAAATGGGATCTTTAAGCATTTGTTCTATAGCAGCTTGCCACAAATTTTGTTCCCATTTCTTTAGTTAAATTTAAATTTGACCAACAAGGGGATTTCTTAAGGTCAATCAGCTGAAAACTTGGCATAGCTGCATAGATGCAACTGAAAGATAATGGATATCTCAGGCCCTGAGTTGTGGCTTTGCTGGATTTTTTCTCTTTAAAGACGTTATTTGTCTGTGGAAGAGAATTTTGTTAGGCCTCACACGTCTTCATTTGTCCTTCACCTTTCAGCTTTCACAAATTACTTTCCACATGCCATGATCAGAACCGCATTGAAAAGATTACAAACAAGCCTGGCTCTTTGGGATAAAAGGAAAAATGACCAACGGTTTAACACTTTTAGACAGAAATATTGCTTTGTGAAATCTAGTCTGGTCACAGTTTGTTTACTTCATGCATAACTATAAGGTGGGGACCTTTATCTATAAGCTAAAGTTACCTGCTGTTTGTGCTCCTAACTGCTTGATTTATCTCCAAAAATGTTTTAGTTTCTAAAAAAAAACAAGTAAATCCTTATAACTTACTGAAAAGTCTGCATCCTCTGCTTTGAGATGGTCTGCGATGTACTGAACTCCCTCTATGGCTTGTTGCATAGCTGGAGAAATTGCTGGAATGGGAGTATCTTGTTGGGTGCTTGCTTCTTTGGTTGGCACTCTTGTTGGGGATTTGGCCAAGTTCTCCTTAGAGACCATTTCTTTCAGCTGCCTTGGAGACCCCAGTAAGCCATCATCATGCAGACAGCAGTATTGAAAGCTCTGTGAGCGGCAGAGATGCTCAGATGTCGGTGGAGTCTGATTGTGCTGGTTGCACATTTGCTGCACGCTTTGGGAACGGCCATTGAGGGACAGAGAACTTGGCTGCTCACTGGACAAGTTGTGAAGTGACCCCAGAGGCAAAGTCGGAGGCAAAGACAATTGAGAGGCGCACATGGTCGCAGAGTTGTCTCCGCGTAGGGAATGCTTCTCTGTGAGGACCGAGTATCTGGCGGACGACGATCTGTGGAAGATGTTGGTGCTGAGTGGATGGTCGTTACAGTGGTCTTCTCGGTAGGAAGAAGGTGGAGACGGTGAGCAGACAAGGATTCTCGGACTGTCGGTTGGAGTTTTTGGGAGCGTGTTGTCTGTCTGCGTCATCTGTCTCAGCTCTGTGTCCAGACCAATCCAAAAAGCTTGCGAGTTGTTTGTTGTAGAAATAACGGTTGGGCTGTGCATCATCTCGATGAGCTTCTTGCAGTGCTGCTTCGCCGTTCCCGGCGGACGCTTCATGAAGAGGACTCGAGGAACCAAGTCCAAGAAAACTCTACGCACCCAATGAGGCATACCATGAGTTTTGGGCGACCGGTGATGCACATTCAACACAAAGACTGTGATTATGATGGAGAGTGTGACAAAGACCATGGTGAACAGCAGGTATTCACCAATCAGGGGGATCACCAGTGACGTGGAAGGGATAATCTCTGTGATTAGCAAGAGAAACACGGTTAGGGACAGTAGAACCGAGATACATAAGGTGATCTTCTCTCCGCACTGGGATGGCAAATAAAAGACCAGAACAGTCAAACAGGAGATGAGCAGACAGGGGATGATCAGGTTGATGGTGTAGAACAAGGGAAGCCTCCGAATGATGAAGTAGTAAGTGATATCCGCGTAGATCTCCGTACAACACTCGTACTTTTTCGTGTTGTACTTGCCCACTGCGTTGACGATGACCCACTCGCCGCTCTCCCAGTAGTCCATCTGGTCCACATCGCTGGCCATGCTAATCAGGTCGATCTTGGCTCGGTCGTAGGTCCAGGAGCCAAACTTCATCTTGCAGCTCTGCTGATCGAAGGGAAAAAATGTGACGTCTATGCTGCATGACGACTTGTAAATGGCTGGAGGCGTCCACTTTATTTGACCGTCATAGAACAGGTGGGCTTTGGTGAGGTGAGTCACAGCAAAATCTCCGTCTGCACTGAAAAAGAGAGGGGCATAAAGGAAAGACATTATGTTTTTGCTGTGATGATAAAACATTGTGTTTGTTCCTGGAACATTTGGTCAAAGTGCATTTTGAATTGCTTGAGGTTTGACCAATTCTCAACCACATCTATACTGGATTAAAAAAATAAGTGTAATGGAAATAGCTGCATTGTTACATTTGAAATGTCATACAGTAGGCCCAAATAATAGCAAAATTATTTATTTTTTTTATTTAAATAAGATTTGTTGTGATTGTGAATACAAACTTATTAGCGTTGAAGAAAAAAAACAATATATTGATGTTCCATGGCAATAATTAAATAATTTTGTAATTAAATTATTAATGGATATGACATATTATAAAACTACAAATTTAGTTAATGGGTTTAAGTTTGTGTTATTTGATAAGTATGAACAAAAAAGTCAACCAAAGAAATAAAAAAGTTATCAGGAAATAATTCAAAATATTGCTTTGATGACAGCTCTGATCTTTTGAAGTAGCAGCTGCTCAACTCTCCTGTCTTTAATTAGTTCCCGTTAGTTTATTTGGCTAATCTCTTTGTGCACACTAAAGCTTTCATTGCAGATTTGCCACCACACACCTGAGCACCACACACACCCCATCATCTGAGTCATCTGAAGAATACATCTGTCAAAGGTTGAAAGCACAAAATATGTTGTTGGTCTCCTGGTGTCTCAGCCACAACAAGCTGTCCTCTGCATGTTGGATTTTTTTATCTTAAAGTTCTTTATCTCTATATTCATTACAAATGAGAGCAAAATTTTGCCTATATTCTGCTAAAGTCAATAAACATAATTTTTCAATTGCAGCATCTCCATGAAATAAGAAATGCTATTCAAATCAGAAAATGAGTAAGTTTGCTCATGCAATAAGTCATTAAAAACCATGCTGCACCATCATCGCCATCCTCCAACCACTTCCTGTTGTCTTCTTCTTGGTTTGAGCCAGAGGTAACATCTGGTTATTGATCATGTGACTTGTGTAGCTAACTGTAGCTAAATTACAGCGCTCCCGACCAAAAACAACCAATCAGAGCCAGAGGGAGGGTCCTAACGCTGTTAATCATTCTCATATACATGCTGCTTAATGTGTTAATGGCACAGAAATTACTTGCTGTTACAATAAAACTGTTTATTTGTTGTTATTCGTGGCCATGCTAACTAGCGTTAGACTTCAGTGCAAAGACCCGCCTACTGGCTCTGATTGGTTGGTTCTGATTAGCACTTGGAAATTTTCCAAAAGAGCTTGATATTTTTGACAAATTATCTGTGTCACAACATAATGACAGTTTTAATAAATATGTTAATAAATATATTTTGAAGTTAGTTGAGTAGGTGTTTGGTTTGTCCTGACTGAGACATCCCTATTTCTTTTTAAAACTGAAATAAGGATTGAAATATTATAAAGAAAATCTTCAAAATGGTTGCCCTTCTGTTTCAATTAAATCTACAATTATGTATAAACAACAATGTGTTTTTTGTTCCTGGAGCAGTTTTTTAAAATGTTGTTAACCTCCCTGACCTTGAAGCAAATGGACCCGTTTCACTGCAGACATCGTATCTGCTTAGACACAGCCAATCCCTGACCCCTAACAGCACGTATTAAGTTCTAAGCTTTTCCATTAAAGCTGACCTGGTTCGCATTCATTTCCACCAAATTACGTTGTGAAACGGCAAATGACAAGGAAAGAGATTCATCACGTTTCCCTCCCGTCACGTCATCTGTTTGGAGTTAAGTCATCAAACTCTGGAAATGGCTTGATGCAGGATTTTGAAAATGGTGGCAGAGGAGTGGTTCTAGGTTATCTGCTGAAACTGATCCGTACTTATTGTAGAGGACGATGTCAGGCCTCCAGATGATCTCTGACGGGATGCGTATTGATGTGACGTTTTCGTATTCTTCCGGGTTCCAACGGAGTTTGTAGTCATTCCATTCCTGCAGAAAAACATCCGTTATGTTCATGCATTGCAGTTTTATATCAGCACATATATCTCATAATCTCTTACTTGCTTAACCCACACATTTGTTGTCATCATCTGGTTCTTCTCATCCTTTTAATAGAAAGAAAAGTAATTATTGCAGCATAAACTTCCTTCACAGATAAATACATCAGTCTGGAGTCCCAGAGGTTCATTGTTTAACACACCAAGAAAATAAAAATATCAGCTTCCTACAGAAGCACCCTGCTACTTTTCTGGCAAGCTGCTTTCTTCAGCTCTTCCCCAGCAGCCTGTAAGACAGTGAATACACTCCATAGGAAAAGACAACTTCAGCTGGAGTTGACACTCACAACCAGGCATTTGGAGCAAGCGCTGTCAGCTAAAAGAATGTAAAAAAAAAAAAGGACATTTTTCCCTAATGTAAGGCAGGGTGCATAATGTATAAGGTCCTTTAAGCAAACTGTGTGGATATATACAACTGTGTTGCATGCATATATGAAAAGAAAATACATATGGATGTGTTGGAAACCATGAACCGCCATCATATATTACGGCCAAAATATGTATATTACGTGTATTTTGGCAAGACATAATGTGACTGGATATCTGTTTGGATGACAGCTGTGAAGATTTACTGCGTGGTTAGCATTATCGGTCAACTGGATTTAATTTGGTGGAAACTAATAGAATCTCCTTTGTTGTGGTTTCATTTCCGCTGATAAGTGATCTGTCTCAAAATGCGTTTTACTTTCTCATTGGCGGATCGTTCTGGCTGTAATGAGTGTGGATAAACAGAAGGAGTGCAACTGAAAAAATACAGTAGTGCTGCAAAGGAACATAATGGCAAACCATAAGCCTCCAAACCTCCCATGCAGAGTGATTTACTGTGGAAGCTAATCTGCTAACTAGCTATGGAGCTTTCAAATATGTGTTACCAGTACAATTTAGCCAATATAGAAATATATGACAAAGATACAAAGTTACTGTAGATGCTACAGTATAAAATAGTTTATCTAAGTCTATTAATGCCAGCAGAGGTGGAAAGAGTAAATAATGTAGGCTACTCAAGTAAAATTACAGTTAGTTTTAATTTTTTAAAATTCTGTACTTAGTTTCTTATTTAGATTTTCCTTTAGTTGCTTTATGATGAGCAAAAAAAGTTCAGCTCATCACAAAGGAAATGTGTTGAAAAGAGTTGTGTGTTTATTTAGGTTTCTGTGTCCTGTGAAGTCTCTGCCGTCCACCTGTCTCTTGTTTCCCCTGATTGTCTCTCTGTGTATTTAAACCCACCTGGTCTCTGTTCCTTGTTGGGTCCTAGTTGTCTTGTCGTTTCTAGTCTGTCGTCAGAAGTCTCTTATGTTCCAGTAGCTACCAGTTTTTGAGCATCTATGCTCATCTATGCTGCCTGGATTTATGGACTTTGTATTTTTCATCATTAAATTATCATATTCATCATTTCAACCTGGGTCCTCAGCATCTTCCTCACTACCAACTACCACATTTCATGACAGGAAATGAGAACATATTGGTCTCAAACTGTTTTTATTTAAATAAGCACATTTCTAAATAAAAAAACCCCACAAAATATTATGTGTATTTTTAATGGATATTAATTTCTTATATCAGCTGGTCTCCCTGTACAACTGGCTGCTGGACTTCCTCACCGACAGAACTCAGTCTGTCCATGTGGGTAAGAATCCCTCCAGTGTCATTTCTTTAAACGCTGGCTCCCCACAGGGCTGAGTCCTGAGCCCCCTGCTGTTTACCCTGATGACCCATGACTGTCGTCCCAGGTTCAACACCAACCACATCATGAAATATGCAGACGACACAACAATTGTGGGATTAATTCAGGACAACAACGAAGTGAACTATAGGAAAGCGGAACATCATCTTGTGGACTGGTGCAGAATAAACAACCTGCTCCTGAACATCGACAAGACAAAAGAGATCATTGTTGACTTCAGAAGGTCTCGACCGAACCACACACCTCTCCTCATCAACGACAGCGCAGCAAAGTTCCTGGGGATTCACATTACTGGACAACTCACATGACTTCACTGGTGAAAAAGGCACATCAGCCTGCACTTTCTGAGACGAATGAGAAGAGCTTCCCTCCCGCCTACCATCCTCTCCACAAAGGAACCATTGAGAGCCTGCTGGCCAGCAGTATCTCCATCTGGTCTGGGAGCTGCAAGGCCTCAGACTGGAAGTCTCTGTGAAGAGTGGTGAGGACAGCAGAGAGGATCACTGGGACTCTACTCCCACTATCCATAGCTTGGCCTACAGACGCTGCGTAGCAAGAGCAAACCAGATCCTCTCTGACTCCACCCATCCTCTCCATTGTCTGTTCATCCGGTTGGCATCTGGCAGGAGATTCCGCAGCATCCGCTGCAGAACAGCCAGACTTAGAAATAGCTGTCTCCCACTGGCCATCAAATGGCTCAGCAATCCCATCACTAAAGCTGTCTGAGACTGTTTGAAAATACTAAGTGATATATATTTAGCAAACCATTACTATTTGTTTATTATGTAATTATAGGCACACTTGTGTTTCTGTGTGCGCTCCGGCGGTCCAGCGATGACATTTCATTGCCAATTTTACTTATGTTTCTTTGTGCAATGACAATAAAAAAAGTCTAAGTTGCTGTTTGTTACCTCTATTTAATAGTTTTATGTAACCAACTCCAAACTAAGCACTTGATTTTGTTTTCAGTTTTAGTCAATATAAATTATAATCACAAGTACATGATAAAATTTACATTTGTTAAAATATTACAGTTTACAATGTATATTAAACCTGTTGCCTTTCTCATACTTAGAGTTAAAATGATGCCTTAAGTACAGGAAGATGTTTTCTTTTTCTCAGAAGTCAATTTGAACTAAACTTTCAAGTAAAATTTTCTTCCTCTGTTTTCCCATCAACACCATGAGATCTTAGTGCAAAACCAGATGAAAGATCAATGCTGTTTTTCCTGCTGTTTTCTTATGTTTTACCTTTATTAACAGAGGAACTTTACTCACAACAAATTCATGTTAAAGTAAAAGTTTAGGTTTTGTAAACAACTTAAAGGACAAATTAGACAAATTGTAATTACATTAATAAATGTAACTTATTACCTTCCACCCTGTATGGTAGAAAATAGATTTTTTTCCACATTGGGAATTGCCTCTTTTCTACTTTCTGCATTATCCATGCAGGTTTCCTATAGGACAGTAAAATAGTTTTAATTGGTTTGATTTAGCTTTAGCTTCGAGGAGGAGCATCGTCGATTGAAGGATTTATCAACCATGCATGAAAGAATCCAAGAATCATTCCAGGTTTGTTTTTGATGATGGAATAACATTAGAAAATAATGGACAGCTCAGAAAAGTTGATTTGACATAAAACTGCCCCTTTAACTGTTTCGAAAATGTGGAGTCAGAAAGCAGTCCAGAAGAACTGTAACACAGCTGCTTGGCTTCACTCACCACATCAATTAGCTGAGCAATAGACAAGCCGAAGTGAACCAGCACCGTGTCTGAAGTGTTTTGCACGGGCCGAGAGAGCTTATTGTAATGCGCAAACAGATTCTGAAGAAGCCTCTCTTCAGCATGGGCACGAGGTCCAACTTGGGAGTACACTGAAAGAAAAGAAGAAAAAGACATTAGAAATCAATCGAGAAAGCTTTGACTTTCTGCTATACATGTGCAAATTTCTTGCAAGGAGTTTCTGTTTTCATATCCATGCTTGAAATAGACTAATCTCCCATTGATTCGAATGCATATTGCTGTTCCTTTACAACACATTAATCCTCTGTGAATTTAGCTGATCCAGCTCCACTGAAGAACAGACTGTAATGTGGAGGGAGGGTGACCTCTATTACACAGGTGGCCTGTGGTTACATGAGACAGTCTCTGGGACAGGAGACAAAGGGAGGCGGGACAGGAAAAGCAAAGGTGGACTGATGAGTGTTTCAGTCCAAGTGTCCCTCAGCCTCCTATATTTTCATTGGAAGTTATTTGATTTTTTTTTTTTTTTTTTGCTGGCCTCTGATATTTCCTTATGTTAGGCCAAAATACATTTTTCAATGTCACGTCTTTCCTTATTTGAACTCATTGTGCAAAAATATGAATTGTATCAGAGCTCAGGGAGATTTTTCTGTCAGCTTAGTGACCTGAAGGAACAGGAAGGAAAAACTTCAAAAAGTTTTCACACCCTATATATTTCCCCACATTTTGTTGTATGAGATATGTATCAAACATAAATCAGAGTATTGTTTTTCTCAAAGAGCCACACACAGTTCCCTGTGATGACATTGCAAATATAAACCTTTACAAAGATGTGTGATTTCTTTCTAAGTTCAAAACTTTTAAACATTCAGGCAGCTGGCAGCTGTTTTTGAATGTTTTTCTGGGGTTTTTTTTTTCAATTTAATAGTAAAAGTAAATGCAGCTAATGTTTCTCTGGTAACTGTTCTTTGGAGCGTGCGGCTGAGAAGCAGCTCATACGATAAGCTCAGCGGTTCCACCAGGTGTTTGCTAGCTGCACTCAGGTTTGTTCTTGGTAATAACAATATAACAAAAAGTTGATTTTAAATACTACGCCACAGCTCCTGTTAAAGAAACATAGACTTTGATCCATTTTAAACCAAAACAGGAAATTGGAAAAATCCAAACTTGAAACAGTTTGGGGGTGTGAATACTTTTAATGGCTGTGTTTGAACATCATGAATGAAGATGTTTTCAGATTGGTGATACAGGTGTTGTCATCACTGTGCCTCGCTCACATCTGCTGCCCACTCAATCAAAACTGATGGACTGTCCTTTGGCTGGCTGAAGACTGGCTTCCGCCATTTTGAAAGGATTCGGATCAATATCTTATTAAACTGATATGTCTTTTTACCCACACCCCCCCGACTACAACCCAACCCCTCGATTTCTGTTTGAACCCGAGTCTGTTGACAAGTCCAGACACCTGATAACCTTAAAATGTTTCTGCATGTTCTGATGGAAAACTGATGTTTTTTTTTTCTTTTGCCTGCCGGGTCAGAGAAATGTGGGTTGATGTATTTATTAAAGAAGTGACGTCCCAGATGACTTCAAAGCTGCCTAGCAGCTAATGGGATTGGATGGGAGAGCTCCTGCCCTGATGGTGTGTGTGTGACTGATCAAGATTTGTTTGCTGTGACGTTCTGTAAATCTGTGCTCTCTCTGTTCACCAGCAGCAAAACAAGACATGTTGCTTCTAGGCTAGGCAAATGCATATATATATTATTTAATAAACCTCCAGTGATAGTGGTTGATCTTATTTAATTAAAAACCAAAACTGTAGAAAACATGTGTGTGTTCCTAAGGTTGTGCTTTGGTTTGAGATTATGAATCATATTGGGAGTTTAGCTTTCAGACATAAAATCCTGACTCACTTAATGAATGGCTGGACTGTAAAAAGATGTCTTGGATTAGAAGATTGGAAGAAGGACTGAATTTTGCAAGTCCCTCTGCTGCCTTTTTGATACATATAAATATTCTTTCTACATTTAAGTAGGGACAAAAATACATACACAACATTGGTATTCATTGGGATAACCCACAGATACATCAAAACCTTGAATACTTGAAAACCCCTCTGAAAACGCTTTTAATTGTCTATTTTTTTGAGTCAAACACCAAATATGCCTTAATATACATTAGTACACAGTGGAAACCATATTACCACTAACATCTACAGTCTTCTTTACTTCCACTCTTAGCTCTACATCCAATCAGCACTAAGAAAACAAATGCTGGTCCTGGATTAGCTGCTTTGCAAACGGCAGTCACCAGCATCAAGTGACGCTACATTCAGGTGTTTCAGCTTCCCATGTAGCATTTTCTTTTGAATATTTTAGATATGAGCTAAAAAAAATTCACAAAATTGTGGGTTTTGGAGAATTATTGGGAGGAAAAATCTGCCCACAGGTGAATCCATGAATACTGAATGGTTTAATTCTTGTACGCTGTCAAGAAAAACATTTCTTTAACAACTTGAGTGCTTTCTCTGTTGATGCATTTAATTTTGAATATTGTCATCTAAACTAAATAAGTATATTTTGTCAGTAATAAGAGTATGATCCCAAGCACTATCAGATAGTCATACATTATCAAAGTGATGTAATACGATTCAATGTGATTTAAAACACAGTAATATGATTAAACACAATGTGTTGTATGTCATTGAGTTCTTTTATTTTGGTTTTCTAGTTATTTGTATTTGGATTACGTATGAATTCGTTTAAAATGTCTTGCCATATAGAGTTCATCTCTCTGTGTTTGTTATTGTCAGAAAGCTTTTGCTGTACAGGTTCAACTCATTAAGTCCTGTGTTTTACTTCATCCTCTGTCAGTGTTGGTGTATTTCCTTCTTGGTTTGTAGTTTCCTTTGTGCTTAGCTCAGTATCGTCTAGTACTTAGAGTCAGCATCTCCTCTCCCAGCTGTTCCACATTCCTCTGATTAGTTCACCTGGATCCAGGTAAAAGTTGACTACTTCCTCATTTTGTAAGCTCAAAAACATGACAATATAATTCTGATATAATTCTGATACAGTGTGATATAAAGCTATCTAATGTGGTTATTTGAAGCAATGCAACACAAAACAGTATTTAATATGATATAATGTAAAATAAAATGTGATACAATGGCATACAATCTGGTTCAGAGTGATACACAATATGACACAAAGTGATATACAGTATATATACAATATGATGTAACTCCCTGACACAATACAATATATGTGATATGATGGTATATACACAATAAAACACAATAAAACAATCGGATGTGATGTAATGCAAAAAGAATGTAATGATATACAATATAATCCAATAAGTGATTTACTATGATACAGAACAATATGATAGAAGGTAATGTGATGTAATCTGATGTGTTATGACATATTGTGATATAATGCAAAACTATGCATTGATATGATACAATTTGATACTCTGTGGTGCAGCAATGAAGTATACAGTGGGATATGATTTGATGATAACTGGGATGCAATAAAATACATTATGGCATATTTTGTACTATGTGATATAATTATAAAATAAAACAACAAACAGAAAGCCATACTATTATATGTTATTATGTGATGCAATACAAAGATTAATCGTTAAGCTCCTTTCTCTCTGCCTCTCTTTTTGTTGGTTTTTCTGTCCATTTAATATTTTTCGGCAGCAATCTACAGCACCAGAGGATATCAGGGATGATTGAGCTGAGGAAATTAAACAGCTTACCTCTTGGAGTTGCAGCAATGAAAACCAAGCACAGGCAGGTGTGGATTTCCATTGTGGCTCCAGCAGTTTCCAGACGTGTCCCTGAACTTTCCTCTTAACTTCTTCTGGATTTCAGAGCCAGCGGTTACTCATACTGGAGGCTTAACCTGCTTCAAACTCTGTCAGCTCTCCTCAGAGCAGCTTCAACAGCCGGAGAGACACAGAGAAATCATAATCATGTCAGTGTGTGAGTGTCCAGTTATCCTCAAGGCTCCATCTGTCCATCGCTGCAGCTGCTTGTTGTTTTTTATAGATATATATTTACAGCTGATCAAATGACCAGTCATGGAGAGTATCCTCTCTGAAGCTGACTCTGAAAAGTCTCTCCTCATTCGTCTGAGACCTTCATCCAAGTGTAGCTCATCCTTCTCCTCCCTTTCTACATCATTCCCTCCCTCACTTCTCATCTCTCCGCCTCCTCACCTCGTTCCCCTCCCCCCATCTCTCTCTCTCTGTCTCTCAGACTAAAACACACCTTCTCCATCCTTCTCTTTCCTTTCTCTTTTTTGCCTCTTCTTTGCTTTTTTTATTCTATCAAGAATAAACTTTTGTGACAGCCACTGGATGGTGTGAAGGTGAGGAAAACCAAACTGAGATCCCTAATGAGATCTACAGCACACATGAGCGCTGTGCAGTGTTTCTGTATGTGAGGACTGTTACAGTATGTTTGCAGCTGCTACCTGTCAAGGTCCAGTGTGGTAAAAAAATACAAATAAAAGTGAAAGTGAGTCATAGCACATCTGTGCTCTTCAGGTTCTTCTCTATTCTGATTCCCAGAAGTAAATCTCCTCCCAGTCCTCCTCCACCTTAACCCCAGCCTGACCTCACCTGCTGCCAGTTTTACCACCATGCTGGTCTTAAAGAGGCAGTGCTATGTAAAATCAACTTTTTGACTTTTACATCATATAATATTATTCCCTCATCATAAGAAAACAAAAAAATAATTTCATCTCCCATGGCAACCATTCAGCCAGTTGTTAAAGGGGCAGTATTATGTGTTTTCCAGGCACACAACAGTGCCATTTATAACATAATCATGTAAATATCTTCCCCTCATTTGTTGTAAAAATGAGGATCCAAGGAGGTGATGGTGGGAGTCTCTGGGGAGGAGAGCTCTGTGAGGCAGAAGCTCTGAAGCTTGGAGACTGCAGCTCAGAGGAGGAGCTTTGTTCTCGATGGCGGAGCAAAGTCCAACCAGGCGTTTTGCTCGGCTGAATGGTTGCCATGGAGATTAAAGGACTTCTCAAACACACATGAAAGAATCAAAGCAACACTCTGATGAGGGAATAACATTATAACACAATCTAAAGCTGAAAAAAGTCCACTTTACATAATATTGTCTCTTTAAAGGGTTAACATAGGAGACGTGTAGTGATGAAAGAGCAGAAGCTTCTTAAAGAGACAGAGGCCAAATTTCAAGGTGTTAAGTCAAATTTATTTTAAAGTCATATTTGAATTTTTGTAACAACTGAAGGTAACATTGTTACAAGATTGAGTTTTAAAATGTCACTATGTGGTTGGAAAACACAAAGCACTGCCCCTTTAAAAAACTGAATTCTCTTTCTTTTTCCACGTCAGCAGAGTTCAGCACCAAGGCTGTCCATCTCTTTCCTTTAGTACGTGTTCACTTTTGTTGCACTAGTTCTTTCTAGTGTTCCCTCAGCTATAGGAGCAGGACATGTTTTGATGTTGCAAAAGAAACAGGAAACCTTGACTCCTCAGTCGTGAAGACGGCTTTTTGAGCGATTGCGTTTTCCAACTACATGATTGAGAGAAACAAAGGAGTTCTGGAAGGAGACTCTTCTTGCTGTCGTAGGTGTTTTTTGTCAGATCCGCTTTCTTTCAATGCGCTGCATGCCCACGGAGTGAAGTGCACTCCACAGCGCAGTGCACACATTGATTACTTAATTAAAGTTTTCTTTTCTCTGGCAATAACTAACCCTGACCAAAGAAAATAAAGGCTTTTTTGTGCAGATATGTTTGCTCCATCAGAGATGATTGCTGTTTATTTGGCTGGGAGTCTTGCAGGAATTTGTATGTGCAGCAGAGGGGCCAGAGGAGGAAATCTCACTCTAGCTGTAAGGCCAGGGTGCACAAATAGGCCAACCAGCCTGTTGGTTGACACGTTAGTTAATCTTCCACCCACATGTCGGCACACGCATACAAACGCTCAGATGAGAAGAACCATCTGTGCTGCGATGCTAAAAACGAGGATGCCACCGACAGTGGGTCACTTTGTTCAGCAGCCGCCTTAATAATTCAACTTTCACTGATATTGGAAAAACCCTTACTGATCCCACACTGATATGTTTGACCTCTGTGACAACTGCTACACACTGGCTGACCTCTAATGAAAAACATGTTGAATAGAATAGAAAGAGCCTTTATTGGCTCACAATGGTTCAAGAACATCAGCTATTAAAAGTTCTTAGTGTTGAAACAATATCTAAAAAACAAGAGTAACAATTACAACAACAGATGACAGGAATAGTTGGCAGATCATGGTACAGTATGTTTCTATGAAGTTATTCCTGTGTGATTTTAACTGGTTCTTATCTAATGGAAACACCACAATTTTTATGATATTAGCTGAACATTGATAACGTTCTGGAAATGCAGCTAGTGAATGTCTGCAGCATTCACTAGCTGCACCAGCTCCGTGGTTCTAGCAGAGTGGATCACAACAAAAGCCGGAAAATGACACGTTTCTCAACTGCATGTTAAAACTGTAAATATGTTCCACACTGGATTAAACTCAACATCTTCAGATCAGAGTTTGATGCTCTATGGGCTCCACCAAACATTCAAAAAGGATCAACTAAATCAAGCAGAAAGTGGGTCAGCTTTAAGAATTCAGAAGTGAGTAAATCTTCATTGGTGCTGATGGAGCTTCTACAGTATGTAATGAGATGAAGAAGAGCTGGATGATAAATCAGTAACCATATATATCATAATATCAATATCAATGTGATCAATATCAATAGAAAATACATCTGATAGAATATTCAATCATTTCACTGATCTCTGATCCTCAACTGCACAGCATTCTGAGGGATGTATGCAGAGAAAAGGTTTAGCTGCTCGACCGTCATGGGCAGCTAAGTTAGGTTGGTGGCATCAACTAACTCAACAAGCAGCAACAGTTTAAAACTGTTTCAAATTGTGCCTCATAACCACTTAAAAATAAAAGACAGCAATGTGGTGTGAATACTGGATGAAACAGGAGAGATTATGTCAGAGTTTGACACCATTTCAGATATTTAAAACAAAAACCAAATTAGTAACTATCAATATCACTGATATGACATGCTTATACCAACACATTTCTGTTTGCTAATGAAATGAGACGAGTCCAGCTGCAGTTCACACACTGACATTTGTGGTTGACAAAAATTCACAAAATGTGAATACCTTTGACATTCAATTCAAACTTCTTTAGGTCATGTGGAGAAAAAATATTAACAAATATTTTGAATCTAAAATGAGATTCAGTAGAATAATATGCATTGCAACAATCCCAGTAGGAGGTGAAAGCAACATAATCATCCAGTCAGGAGTCACTGGGGGATTGAATCATATGTGAGGAACGCAGCGTTTCTGAAGTGTGTGAAGTACCTGGTGTATCGATCGGATCAGAGTGATTCAGCTGCTGCCGCTCTGGAGAGCAGAACTCCCTGAAACAGCCCGGGTTCTGGGTTCTCACGCTGCATCCTCACGTTCTACACTGATTCACACACACACACACACACACACACACACACCTAGATCCATCCAATGCATACGTAAACACGTTGCACACCTGGTTGCCGGGACTAGCTGTCAGTCACAGCAGCTGAAAACACGAGGAGTTTACAGTCTGCCTTGAAGAGATGCTAACAGAAGTTTGAAATATTAACCACACAGTTATGATGTTTTTCTTTTCTGCCATGTTTACTTGAAGACCAGAGTCGTTTTTTTAACACAACAAGTGCTTCCCTGCAACAGAGCGTGGATACTGCAGCCACCAGAGGTAGATCTGGTTGGAAGTGGACCATGAGGCTGCAGGGCTGAGGAGAGCTGGCTGGTCAACAGGTTTCAACCTGCAGCATCCGGGGGGCAAAGGCCATCTGCTCACCAGGTAAACACGCTGTGTTTTGGATCCAATGTCCAACATTCAGGGTTTTCTGAAAAACACAGTCATTTTCAATTCAACAACTAGAAATGAAGTTCTGGGCGAGAGGCGGGGTCACCTGGGCAGGTCACATGGGCAGGTCACATGGACAGGTCACATGGACAGGTCACCTGGGCAGGTCACATGGGCAGGTCACATGGACAGGTCACATGGACAGGTCACCTGGGCAGGTCACCTGGGCAGGTCACCTGGACAGGTCACCTGGACAGGTCACCTGGACAGGTCGCCAGTCTGTCACAGGACAACACAGAGACACACAAGACAAACAAACATGCAGACACACACTCACACCTAGGGACAATTTAGAGAGACCAATTAACCTGACAGTCATGTTTTTGGACTGTGGAAGGAAGCCGGAGTACCCGAAGAGAACCCACCATGCACAGGGAGAACATGGAGACTCCATGCAGAAAGACCGGGGCCGGGAATCGAACCCAGAACCTTCTTGCTGCAAGGCAACATCTCTTTCCAGGTGACCCTGCCTCTCACCCAGAACGTTAGCTGGGGAGGCACCAGCACCTCCCCACCCCACAAAGGGACAAGGGAGTATAGAAAATGGATGGATGGATGGAAGTCTGAACTTTCAAACTGACACTGTGAAAAAATTCTTCATTTTAATCTTTTAAAAATGAGTCTGATAGACATTCAGGTTGTTTGAATAGAAACTGGGAAACACAGAAAACCCAAAGTCCTACTTGCACAGTAGTTTAACATTTCAGTCTGATTCTGTAGAGACATTATGAGCAGAGAGCATCTAAGTTAACCAATTGACTCATTTTGGATCCAGAGAGACAGTTTGAACTTCAACAACAGTAAAATCACAACATTTCTGAGATTAGAATTTTCAGGAAGAAAACTGTTTAACAAAATTATAATGAAATGCTTTTAAATATTTTTAAAGTATGTTAAGAAGTTATCAAAATCATTCATAACCTTTAAAAACAGTAATTTAAGGTAAGCTGGAGATAAGAAGTGGACCTGCTGTAAAAATGGTGGCCTAGAAACACAAGATTTGACTTTTTTTTCCTGTGATGAAGCCGTGTCCATGTAAGGCTGAGTAAACTCCACAGCCACTTGAGGTTTTAGCCGACACAGCCGCACACATTTACACTGTGGTGTTTAATTAGCTTTTAATTAATCTACACAACAGAATCCTCTTATGAACACAACATTATTTGGCAAATCGCCTGATTTCACACGCCCTGCACAAAGAGACTCGTAAGTGAAAACAAAGCAGTCATTTAAACAGGCAGACTGACAGCCAGTCTTCACATGTTCAGGTTTTATTGTTCCTCTCTGTCAGAAATGTAATACTGCTCTTCCTGACTTCCATCTGCATCGCGGTGAGAATGTGCACACCTGGGACACGCCATAATTACCAGTGGGAAATAAGAAGCAGCAGTAAGTGTGCTACTATTGTTCTGCCCTAAGAGGCAGCAGAACCTTCCAGTGAGGTTCTGCTGCCTCAGTGGAAGAACAACAATGATGATGATTAGATTTGAACTCTGAGTAATTTAGTCCCAAGCAAACACAGATTCTTTATTCCTGCATATTTGAGTATAAAATAACTTGAATTTATAGGTAGGAGCTTAATTGTGATTAAAGAAGGTGATCTACTCTTGTATAAAAAGTAGTTTAACATTTCTATTGCTTTAGTTTATTTAAAACGGGAACAAAGTAAAAAAAAATGTCATTTGCTTTACACCATATTTAGCTTTAAAGGGGCAGTGTCATGTGTTTTCTAGGCACAATCGAGTAGCTATGTTACCATTAGTTATTATAAAAAGGCTTATTGTCTTAAAATAAATTTTACTTTCTGATTTAACTCCTTGAAATTGGACCTCTGTCGCTTTAAAAAATCCTTTCTGTAGCTCTGCCTTCAGGAAGTCAACATGGCTCCTCTATTAACCCTATAACAATGATTTTATCAATCAGTTTATTAATAAAGAACAATTAATCAATTAAAAACAGTTACCCAGCCCAACCCCACATGGAAAATCTCACAAATGCATGGAAAATGCACAGACTAAGCAGAAATGATTCAATTCAGAAAATACAGCATTGCTCTGAGCAGCAGCTCCTATAATGAGATCAGCAGTTCCACCAGGTGTTTGCTAATTCCTGGTGGCTAGTCTGAAGGAAACTTGTTAGCTTGGAAACTGCAGCTCAAAGGAGGAGCTTTGACCTTGAAGGCGGGGCTATGTCCAACCAGGCGTTTTGTACGGCTGAATGGTTGCCAGGGAGATTAAAGGATTTCTCAAACATGGATAAAAGAATCAGAGCAACAGTCAAGGTTTGCTTCTGATTATGGAATATCATTATAACATGATGTAAAACTCAAAAAAGTTAATTTTGCATGATCCTACTCCTTTAAGCTTTTTTTTTGTCAGTCATTGTCACCAAGAAGAGACAGTAAAATACAAAGAAAACTCATCTGAATATGTTCCCCCCACAGATTTACACCAAGAAAAGGGTTGCATGTTTGAGTCACTGAAAGTGATGATTTCATATGAAAAAAAGGCTTCAAAAGGGGTTTTTGTCTAATCATTTTTATTTGGTGAATAAATGTGTTCATGCAGGTGCAGCTTGTGTATTAAAATTCCCAGGAATCCTCCGTACAGATCAAAAGCTCAGCCAGTTTTAGTTCCATTAGTGACAAGTTCGTCACAAAAACCTGTAAATAAGTCCTAATGCACTGACTGACCCTCCGCTCCACTTTGATTATAAATGGAAACTGGACCCATGTTCCTCCTTTCTAATGTTTTCTTTTCTGGATTATAGAATTCATGTTTGGGAAGCTGCACTCTTAAATTTCTCTTTTATGATGTTACACAAACCAAAACTACTCTTCAAGTTCTGTTCACACAATAAATATTTGATATTTGCTTCATGTGTCACCTCAGTGGTTTAACTGAAAGATGTGAAATGTCCGGGGGAAGTGTTGCTTGGAGAATATTGTTGTGTGTGGGGGAGGATGATGTGAAGTCCCAGGAAATGCTTAAAAAAAAACCTAAGAAACAAATGTGCTAAAGATGGAGAAACAACTTATTGCTACAGGAAAAGCATTTATCCACCATATTTGTTTGCTATGCTAACTAGCCATAGCTTTTATGATGCTCTGCTGTAGCAGCGGTAAATGCAAGGGTAATTGACAGCGCTAAGACCCTCCTCCTGGCTCTGATTGGCTGGTTCTGACTGAGGTTTATTTCTGTAGAATGGGACACTGAGGGAAACAAATTTGATCACGGATTATCTGTCTCAAACTACAGCAGGATGGTTTTAAAAAATACATAAAATACATTTTTTAATATAAGTTACATACCCAGGAAATGCTTGGGTATGTAACCCTTTAGCTGATTTCCATTGTATTTTTCCAGGGTTAAGGGGTTTTAAGGAAGTGTAACCCAGTCCAACATTTTGGACTGGGTTACTGTATTGAGCTAAATTCATGGAAGGTGTAATAATGTAGAATGTGTTAAACATGTTCACCTAAATATGTTAAAATTGTTATAAAGAAGTGTTAACAAAAAGTAATATGGTATAATAATTTAAAGTAATTTGGAAACATGCAAATACAACCTTTTTATAGAAAAGTAATCTGTGCCATATTTTATTTTGAAGGGTTCATGGTTGTAAGAGGAAGTAGCGCCGAGTGAAGCGACTTTACTGGTCTGTGGTTGGCTGAGGAGGAGAGACAGGAAGTAACGCAGAGTCTGAAAATGAGAAAGGAAAGAGATGAACTGCGCTGAAAAAAAGTTCAAATCTTGTTTGATTTCTTGCCGAATAATATTGGGAGTTTATTATTCTTGCTCAGAGCTATATTATTGGGTGAAAAGAATGGAAAAGTATTGTTGTATTATTACTTTAAGGGAAGTGAAACTCAACTATTGAGAGGATAATTATTAAAACCTTTAGCTCGATCTCTCCTCTCGTTCCCCGGGTTGAGGGTTTCCTCCGTGCGTAAGGGCAGTTCACACCATTCACTGTTCTACTTCAAACATATCCAGAGTTTATTCAGACAAGCAAATGCATCAAATCACACCAATAACATACCAGAATCATCAGAAACTAAAAACCACAAGACAGACATCAATCACCTGAAAGAAATAGAAAAATGGACAAATACAGAGACCAATACGGAGACGCGTCTCTGGAGAGCGCCGGCGCCGCCGCGCCCCAACGATCTGATTAATTCTTTCAGCTCCGAAACTTTTATAGGAAGGTGTGTCTCTTCTCTAATTTATGCAGTCTGGGAGGTTCCTGCTCCCTAATTAAAATAAGTTTCAAATTTCAAAGGGAAGATGCTCCAAATGTTTTATGACTGTCGTTGCTGGGCTGATGAGTCCTGAGAAAAGCAGCATTTCACACCTCTGTGTGAGATCCTAGAATCTCTCCAGGTGTCCTCTCACACAAACACATAACAAAAGGCCCCAATCCTTATATGGGCCCAGGAAACAGTTATCTCTACGCAGACGCCCTCCTTCTGTCCCACCAAGTGGCACATCAAGTAAAACAGACTTTTGGATCTTAGTATTACCACATTTATTTTCCACTGATCAGATTATGTTGATTGAGCCATGAATCTAAATCTAACTAAAAATTAAGTCCTACTCAAGGCAATGTTGATCTGTCTAATATTTAAACATGTGCTTAAAGTTAAAGCTAGCATCATTGAATTATTATTTCCAACACAACATACACAAGTTTTTATTAGAGTTATTATTTGTAAGTTAATGGGTTTAATGAACGTAGGGGCCCTTAGAGCGGCATAACTGGGCTACATCAATCCGTCCACCAGGACTGAACCTCTGCAGATATAACTGATCTTAATGTGGCTGATATCCATTACATTGATTTGTTTCCCATCCAGTTGATTTTTGGAATGACTCTGAAAACTTTACTAACAGCTACAGTCACTGAATCTCCTCTCTTTCTGCTCCCTCATCATTTTTCTGTTCAGCATAAATTAGAAGTTCAGAAGGATTGCTGCAAACGGTCGACAGAGCCAAATTAACGAGACTCCTCCTTTTTTATGTCCAGCAGCATTTTCTGGATGACATGCGTTTCTCTGCTTTGAATTGGCGACATCCTGTCAACTCAGCCTTCTTTATTAGCAAAGCTGCTTTAAAACCTGAACCGTGGCTGAGCGTTTATTAACCCCTAAACCTGCTGACAAAACACATTCTGCTGAGTCAGATTTGAAGAACTGAATAATCCTATGATTTAACTAGTCAGTAGCTAATGAGCTCAAGAAGTTAATAGATTAAATTTTAGCAGCAATAATTCTCCGGATGGCTTTATTAGCATCATCTTTGAGGATGTGAAGCATATCTTCATAACATTGCTTCATTTCTTCAGACGTTGATTTATCTGCCGCTCTCTTAAAGCCACAGTATTTCATAACTGCTTGATGGCTGGACTTTCACTAGGCCATCCCAACACCCTGATTCATCTCTTCTTCTGCCATTATGCTGTAAATTTGCTGCTGTGTGTTGGATCGTTATGCAGCTGATGATCCTGTTCAGGCCAGTTTTGCCTTCCGGACAGATGGACTCACGTTTTACTGTTAGATGCTTTGATATAAATAAGAGTTCATCAGTGAATAGTAACTGTAAAGATCAAAAGCATCACCCAGCCACCATCTGTATTTCCAAGATTGTTCGCTGCTGTGAAGATTGGCAGCTGTCCTAAAAGTTAGACAGCAAATGATAATCAATCTGACTGCAGAATGAGAGAAAACAGTCTTATGACTCTTCACTGAATGGCAGAAACTATTCAAGTCAAGTTTATTTACACAGCAACAAGGCAGTTCACCATGAAAACATACAGCAAGCAATTATGAAACAATCATCACACATGAAACAAACATTAAACATTACTTTTTATCAAATGCCATCACCAAAATCATCAAGCACAAAATGATGTTCCATCAAAACCAGCTCCAACCAGCTGGGCTTTTAGTCTGGATTTAAAGGAACTCAGTGTTTCAGCTGTTTTGCAGTTTTCTGGAAGTTTGTTTCTCTGAAGTCATTGTTTTTCCACCTCAGCATTGCAGATCTGCTTCCATAGATGTGTCCACTGCCACATGATGAAGAAGTGACAGCTGCTGCTCTCCCTCTGTCACTCTGTCTCAGCACTAGGGTGTACTTTGTTTTTCTATATGATTGCATTGGCAGCATTTGGAACCATTTTTTTCCTAAAACTACAAATGAGGTCATTATTTGAGTATATAGTAAACTTCTGTTTGCGTGGAATATTCAGAACCTGCTGTGTTCAGCCTCACAGCTCACCCTGAAACAAAGTCACATCAGCTGCTCTGTTTTCACTGCTTTGGGTTTTTGTGTCTCATCGACCTGCAGACACCAACAGACAGGAACACAGTTTCAAATCATGTCAGGAAGTGGCCACAGAAGAAAAAAGGTGAAAAAGTCTCCATCAGGGCTGTGTGACAGGAATGTTACCCAAATGTCTGTCTTCCCCAAAACCCAAATCCATTCATTTTGGCCAGAACCATCAGAATAATGAGGCTGCTGTGTGTCATCCGCTACATTTTGCTTTTTTTTCTGAGCTCCTGCAGCCTGGTGCCAAGAGACCATGCAGTTATGCAATGTTGAGATATGTCATATAATAAGAACGGTGCTTTGAAAGTCCCTAAACCTGTTTTTTCTCTTTATTATGACTTTAACACACAAGATTTAGGAACAAACAACCGAGGTCTGATTATCACTGATGGATGGGAGCCGATAAGCAGCAGCTGTGAGGAAACACACCTCTGATTACACCCCCCCCCCCACACACACACACACACGCACACCAGCCTGCACACAACTCTCTGGATATGACAGTTATCCTGGGTTTAACAATAAAAAGTAAAAATTGTTTTGTTCAACAAAATGCTGCTTGTTAGTTTCATATTTAAGCCAAACATACAGTTTAAAATACAAATTGAATGTAATTGTAGCCTTAGAGTCTTTATGCTTCATTTCTTCTACTGAGAATGTGAGCTAGTTTTTAAAAAAAAACATGTTTTATTAAATAATTTGTGAAAACCCTATACTAGTAAAATATTGTTTGAATGAAAGTGTAAATGTCCTTCAGTGATTTGATCTGGAAATCTGAAGGTACAATTGGTTTTTCTGTGCAGGAAAAAATTCAGTGAAACTTTCATCATCATTATTATTATTATTATTATTATTATTATTATTATTATTATTATTATTATTATTATTATTATTATTATATCTGCCAGCAATTTCAAAACTGAAAATGTAAACTCATAACCTGCTGATGGTCAGATTATGAGTTCAGCATCCCTCTGGTATCCGGCTAAGTTCAACTAAATCCACCTTCACAGCATCTGAAGTTCAGGTTGTCATCTCTGTGTTGGACATAAACTCTGCTTCACAGCAGCCATAACGCTACGTCGAGGAAACACGGCTCGTTTAAAGTCAGGACACTTCAGAAAATCTCACTATGTCTGAAAGGTTTTTTGTTTTAGTTTGCTTATGCCTGCAGGAATAAGATATGCTGAGGAAGCACATGTCAAAGCTCCTACCCAGAGAGACAGAAGCACATGATCACCCAGGAATGGAGTCGAAGGCTTTTTGTTTTTTAACCTTCTATGTTACCTGGTGTGATACGGGGCCCCTAGGGGACATGGAGGAAATATTTTCTTTGTTCTATTATGTATTTAGTGGTCAGTTAATGCAACATCTTGAATACTGAAAGTCTTTCTCCTACAATATAAGTTTTTTGTAAAGTTTTTCCATTGAGGAATTCTGTATTATCACGTTGGTGACTTATCTAGTTTCATATCTTTGCCTTTTGGATAAACACAACAAAGTTATTAGTGAAATGCCGGAGCTTCCCAGCCTTATCCTAAAACAGAAACATGACAGAAACTTTCTGTAAGGAAAGAAAGAAAAAATACATTCAAACTATTTGGACTATTTTTTACTAGTTGGGTAATATCACTATCAGACACTTTAGTTTGTGTCAATGGTTATGTCCAACATCATATTACATAAAGAAACATGAGCAGTTAAAGCTGCAGTATGTAACTTTTACAAAAATATGTTTTTCCATATTTGTTCAAACAGCATAATATGAAACAGATAATATGTGAAAGAATCAAGCTCCTCCTATCTGAGTTACTATTACAGAATGTAAAAATGCTCCACTCCCAGTGTTCTGCTTATCTGTGCCACCCATCGGTCCAGAATACCTTGTGGTGCACACAGCGATGCATGTATGCTGTTCAATGTGCTGACGGTGCATAAACAGCTTACTGTGACGGGAAAAACATTTATGAGCCGTTATTGGTGGCTACGCTAACTAGCTTTAGCATTTGTGGCATGCTATGATTTTGTGAGCCAGCTGTTGCTCAGCAAATATTCGAGGATATTAGCGCTGTCATAGTGACTGGCAGAGCTAATATCCTCCTCCTGGCTCTGATTGGTTGTTTCTGACTCAGTGATGATTCAGTTAACTGGGAGAAAGCAGATCAGCTCAGGTTTTTCACAGATTATCCATTCAGCAGCTTTAATATATTGATTTTAAACCAGTCTTCTGCAGAAAACAGTCGAAACATGTTTTTCACTGAGGCTCTTTAAAGGTGAGCATAAGTCCAACTTTAAGTCGACATTTGTTATTAACCGTGTTCAGAATGGATCAGAGTGTAGTCTCAAATTTATTGCGAGGTAACAAAAGAAAAACAATCCCCCATGTTTTCCGGAGGGCTCTGAAATATAAGGAAGCATTTCAGTGGTAAAACTTTACTTCATGTGAACGTGTCGCTCTTTGTTCTCGTAAAGGTTTTATTAGACATTGTCTGCTCAGATGCATGACCTGATGCAAGTAACGTTATGGTTTGCTTAAAACTTCCTCCACAGTCGTGTCTACAGAAGCATCAGTTCCAACCCTGTCAACAATAAATACATGATCAAACTTGTAATTAGACAATGTGCTCACCAGCTGGGGCAACAATAAACATAATATTCTCCATAAAAGTAGAAAGGAAAGGCGACTGACTGCAGGCAGCAGCAACTCTGGGAGGAAGACGTTTTTATTGCCCAGATTATTTTTTCACAGTGTCAACAGCCTGGAGGCTTTTGTGCTCTTCCATATCCACTTCATTCATGGGTTGATTGAAGTGATACAAGAACAACAAAGAAGGCACTCTAATCATTGGCAGTATAACTCTGCAGCACACTCTCACCCCATTACGTTAAATTACAGAAAGATGTAAGTCGCCCATCAAAGTGAGACGTTGTCTAAAAATAATTTGAAGAAGAATCACAGGATGGCAGACTGGACTGGTGACTCATTCAGGAACAATGTTTGTTGGATCTCTGCCTTTCTCACAAATAACTTCCTCAGATATAACTGAGGTGACACTTGGGTACATAGAGTGTGTGCTTAGCTTAGCCAGCCTGTGTACTCATTATGTTGTCTTTCTGCCTCCTGTGTCAACTTTATGTTTTCCTTCCTTTTTTATAGTTTTTTTTTCTGGAAAACGAACAGTCTCATTATGTTGCTCAAAATCCACCTGATGTCATCTTAAAGGTGACCAGGACAGGAAGAAAATTGGTGTGTGTGTGTGGGGGTGTGCGTGCATGTGGGTGGGGGGGTGTGCATGTGGGTGTGCGGGGGTGGGGTGTGGGGATGTGCGTGTGTGTGCGTGCATGTGGGTGAGCGGGGGTGGGTGGGGGTGTGTGCGGGTGTGTGTTTGTGTGGGGGGGTGGGGGGGGGGTGTGTGTGTGAGTCCATCTGTGTCTTCTTGACCTGCTTTTCTGCTGTATCCATGATGCAGCAGCTGACAGGATCACTCACTGTCATGGCTGCTAATGGTAAATCTCTACAGAGCTGCTCCTGCTGAAAATAGATCTGTAGAAACTGAGCATATAGAAAAAATATTCACATTATTTGTAATTTTCCTGACAATTAATGAACTTCAATGTATTTTTATGGAGGTTATTGTGTAAAATTGATTTTTTTTTCTGCTTTACTGATCTTTACCACTCAGCTCCTTCAGACTAGCCGGCAGCACTTAGCAAATACCTGGTGGAACTGCTGAGCTCATTATAGGAGCTGCTTCTCAGAGCAACACTGGTAAAAACATGGTTAAAGGCTGTAGTGATGAGATGAAGGAGGAGGATAAGAAAGAGCAGGTGCTTCTTAAAGAGACAGAGGCCCAATTTCATGGGCCTCTGTCTCAAAGTCAAATTTCTTTTGAGTCATATTTGAAATATATACTTATGTAGCATTTCTATACCAACTGAGGATAACTTAGTTACTTGATTGTTCTATGTGCTGGAAAACACATGGTACTGCCCCTTTAAGCAGTAAATGACAGAAAGTAGGGCAGAATTGTGAAATATAAAGACAGATGGTTTAAATTTTGTAGAAGCATTTTGTCTGCAGTTACAACTGTGACTCAATGTACTTGGTGACTTCTGAAGGCAACTAGATGCGGTGTATTTTATTTTGATTTATTAATCACTTGCATTTTTATTTTATTTTTCTAAAATATATTGACGTTTGTGTTTGTGGCATCCAAGTTCACAGAGTAGAAATTCTTCTAGGAGATGCTGCACCTGCTAATGCAGCAACTGCAAAGCTGACTGAACTCTAAATTTGGAAAATGACATTCACCATGACTTAATTCCCTCAATTGATTCAGTTGGTAATGAATACATATACAGAAAAGTTTAAGTGTCTGAAAAGTAAGAAGACAGGGACGAGTTGGAAAGTTCAACAGTAGCAGCTTGTGTAGATCAGAATACGGTGCACAATACTCAAAAGATGTTTTTCCTTCTGTTTTCTGTTGAGTTGCTTGCGATTGCTTTTTCCACCCAGGCATGACAGCTGCACACTGACTCATACGTGCAGTTTTGACAGGGGGGATTTGTGGAAAAGAAGACTTTGTGTAATGAAGAAGTTTCTGAACACAAGGCAGAATAATAGAAGGTGAAGATTATCTCAGAGAGACTCAAACACATGGAGCCAAAACGGAGATTCACAAGTAAATCTCCACGTGCTACACAGGCAGAAATCTGCATGTGCATTTTTTTTTGTTTCAAACAGAATGGGTATCCTGTTTCTCTTTTATTAATCCTTTTCTTTGTGAAAGAGCTCACATGATCATGAGTCAGCTAGAGGAATCTTAGTTAGTTAAATCGATTTAGTTGTCATTTACATACTGTTTAGTCCAGAAGTTGTCAGACGCTGAAAACAGCAGATAAGAAAAAAATTAAAGAAAGGTTCAAGAATTAGTGATGTTCTGATACCGATACCCGTATCAGTTAAATATAAGTTATTTGATGATCCTCTGAAATAAAAAAAGAAGAAAAATAAAAAACGGAAGAAGAAAAAGAGAGATGATGTGAGCGAAAGAAATTGTTTGCAGTTTAGAGATATTTTGTCATGATGTGTCTTCGTTAGTTGTCCTAACTAGTTCCTTAGTTGTCTTTGTTTTTCCTGCCGCCTGGGCGCATCATCACAGCTGTTTTTTGTTCCTCATCTTGTGTCCCCAGTATAGTTGAGTGCATCCCTGAGTTTTGTGGTATCTTCTGCGTTTGTAGCTGCGTTCTCAGTTGAGCTTGGGTCGACTGTTTGTTATCTGATAGTTACCAGTTTGATATTAAAGATCTTCTGTTTCGCTACTTTTGAGCCTCACCTTCATTCTCCACAATGACAAATCAGGACATATTTGGAGGAAAACACAGAGGACACCGAGCAGACTGTCCTCTGAGCTGCGATCGACACCTACCTGAACTGAAGACGTCGTATTGTCTGGTATTGGGACGCTGATACTTTTATGTATTTCTCCTCAGATAAACTTCACAGCAATTCATTCACTTCATGAAATGACAAGGAGTCGTAATAAATGATCCAACAGCAGCTTTTTCTCCTTAACTTTCCCACAAACCTTTGGCTTGTGGCCAAAAATGCAGAAGCTTTATTAGATTGGTGCATTTTAACGAAGCCCTCATAGACATTACTTATGATTTCTAATTCCAAGCAGTAAATCAGAAAAGGTCTGCCTTAGAAACACTTTCTCCACACTCTGGCTTCGTCTCTGTATAATAAATTCTTCCTGACAGCTTTTTATAAGTTATATTGTGGATTAGTATCACCTGCATTTATATCATTCTGGGCTGTAAGATGCTTCTAATTAGAAAATTATTATATTTAATATGGGAATAAGGAGAATTGGGTGCCGCAACAGTAACTCGATGTCAAACTTTGAGAAAATATATTAAAATAAATCACAATAAATTAGTGAAATTCCAAAGAGGTTTTTGACAGTAATGTGAACAGAAGCCCAGCAGTGAACAGGCTGATTTTATTCAGAGGAAAATCTGTGAAGCTTATAAGAAGGTGAATAATTGCAAACTCTCTCTCTCTTTACTGCAACCACCAACAGTCATATTTATTAAACAGTATCAAAAAAGTTATGATGAACATTAATTTCAATGGGGCAAATTCAAGACATTTTCATATTAACATTAAAGGCAGTATTATGGGAAACAATGTTTTTTACATTTAGTCCTCCCTCATGATTCTCCTACTCAGCTCCTCCAGACTAGCGGTAGCAAAGAATTAGCAAGCACATTATACAAAGTACTTCTCAGCTTGAACAGTTAAACAGCATAATGAGAAGTATTGTGATGATGTGCTGAAACGCCTGAAAGAGTCGGAGCTTCTTAAAGAGACAGAGGCCCAATTCAAGGCAAGTTTAAAGTTTCCTTCAAATTTATATACATAAAATTTTTATAAAAACTAAAGATAATATGGTAACTGGAAATCATATGCTACTGCCCCTTTAACACAGAAGAACCTGTAAAAGAGTTATTTTTATTTTACATTTAAAATGACTAACCTGTTGAAGCTGGTTCATATTTTAGAAGTTGATTTTAAAACGCCTTGATCTGGATAAGAAGCTAGAAACTTAGAAACTACCATTAGAAGCAGCTTATGAGATAATTAGGCTCAACAAGAGATGAATTTGTATTTCAGATCAACAAAACCTTCCACTGCTTTATTGGAATATTGTGGCAGATTTCCCTGAGCAAAGCCATTTTCTCCTCTTTTTCATGTGACATATTTTATAAAGAAAAGCTGTAGCTCTGCGTTTAGAAAGCAAGATTCAAATCATTTCATTGATTTGTCAAATATTTGCTCACACAACTCTTTGTTGCTCTGTAGCTCTGGAAACATCTCAGCTCTGTTTTTTCTGTTTTCGACTTCTAAGATTTCAGATTTGTGTGAAGGATTCATATTGTTGTGTAGATTGGTCCAATAGAAAAAGAAGAGCAGGGCAGGCAAGTCAGTGAAGGTTTGTTTCATAGATAAAATCCTCCTGCTGCTCAGCGATCAGCCTGGACGTCTGTCTGTCCTTCAGTGAGGAATAGCATTCAGAGTGAGAGCCATTCAGAGTGAGAGCCCATTCAGAGTGAGAGCCCATTCAGAGTGAGAGCCCATTCAGAGTGAGAGCCCATTCAGAGTGAGAGCGCATTCAGAGTGAGAGCCCATTCAGAGTGAGAGCGCATTCAGAGTGAGAGCGCATTCAGAGTGAGAGCGCATTCAGAGTGAGAGCGCATTCAGAGTGAGAGCACATTCAGAGTGAGAGCACATTCAGAGTGAGAGCGCATTCAGAGTGAGAGCGCATTCAGAGTGAGAGCGCATTCAGAGTGAGAGCGCATTCAGAGTGAGAGCCATTCAGAGTGAGAGCGCATTCAGAGTGAGAGACCTCTTCGTCCACTAACTGTTACACGGCTGTTACACTTCAATACATGTTTTCTGTCAGTAAACATGGGAGACAAGGTGAGGCCTGTGGAACCTTTTTGCTCCAAATCAGAGTTCTCATACGCATTCACACCTTCCTAAACGAACCAGAGTTCAAAGCAGAATTTGATTAGATTGGATTAAACTGCGCTGCTCCACTAGAGTCTAAAATGTCACACGGGCCTCAGAGGAGGATCAGACTTAAAGTGGTTAATGATCTCCATGTTATGAACCACAATGACAGGCTAACCTGACCTGGATCTGAGAAAAACCTGAACAGTCCAACCTCCCCACTCAACCATGTGAAGCTCCTGCAGCTCAGCTGAGCTGCAATATTCCCTTGTGCTTACCTCGTTGTGAATATCCTTAGTGATTCTTTGTGTGTACCTCCTCTCCAGGTGAACCTTTGTGAAGATCACTCACAGTGTTACCTGAGCACCTGCAAGTCTCCGTGCTCCTTCTCTCTCAAGACGTCGAGGAAGTTACCCACTGATGCCCGAGCTCCACTGCAGTTACCAATCCACCTCGGACCTCCTGGTCCTCCACACTCACCGCCTCCACTGGGTCTAAAGCTTACCTGTCCGCTCTCAACCCACTCCGTCTCCTCAACCTGCAAGAACAAGACTCTGGTGAAAACAGTACTTCTCCCCTCGATTCTGAATGCATCCAATCACAAGTAAGAATGGACATTTTAGTCGCAGCTGACATTTCCACCATAACTGAACTCAACAGTCCTGTCTTCTTGTGCTGCAGACATCCAGAGACGCCAGCGCTTATCCACTGACCCCTAGGACCTGTCAAATTGAAAACCTGTACCTACTGTTGGAAATGATAATTCAATTATGCTAGTTTTAACTTTAAGCACATGTTTAAATATTTGACAGATCAACATTGCCTTGAGTAGGACTTAATTTTAAGTTAGATTTAGAGTCATGGCTTAATCAACATAATCTGATCAGTAGAAGATAATTGTACCAGTTTTTAGATCCAAATCAGCCCGTTTTGATATTCTAGGTATAAGGACATCGCTGAGCCATCAGCCTCCTGCTGTGCTTGGAATGCAGCCAGCATCTGTTCTGGGACAGCAGGAGGGTCTGCATAGAGATAACTGTTTCCTGAACCCATATAAGGATTGGGGCCTTTTGCTATGTGGACACCTGAAGAGAGATAGGATCTCACACAAAAGTGTGGAAGGTTGGTCGTCTTGGGAGAATCAACATTCATCAGCCCAGCAACGACAGTCATAAAACATTTGGAGCAACTTCCCTTTGAAATTTGGAACTTATTTTAATTAGGGAGCAGGAACCTCTCAGACTGCATAAATTAGAGAAGAGACACACCTTCCTATAAAAGTTTCGGACCTGGAAGAATTAATCAGATCGTTGGGGCGCGGCGGCACCGGCGCTCTCCAGAGACGTGTCTCCGTATTTGTCTCTGTATTTGTCTATTTTTCTGTTTCTTTCAGGTGATTGATGTCTGTCTTGTGGTTTTTAGTTTCTGATGATTCTGGTATGTCATTGGTGTGATTTGATGCATTTGTTTGTCTGAATAAACTCTGGATATGTTTGAAGTAGAACCGTGAATGTTGTGAACTGCCCTTACGCACGGAGGAAACCCTCGACCCGGGAACTAGAGAGGAGACAACGAGCTACAGGTGTTAATCATTATCCTCTCAATACTACCTAATAAACTAACTAAACTTTTTCCAATTGTCTGTTCGTTTCTGCTGCAACAGACTGGCGACCCGTCCAGGGAACCCCACCTCTCACCCGGAACGTTAGCTGGGGAGGCGCCAGCACCTCCTGACCCACCAGGGAAGTGGATGGTAGGTAGGTAGGTATTTTCCTTGGGCTTGACCAAACCTTTGATAATGACAGCCACTGTGGATCTTGATTCACACAAACTTCTTTTTATTACTTTTGTGTTTTACTTTACATACTTTGTTTTGTAATGTGGAGAAAATTTCAGGAGGTTTGAATATTTTTTCGAGACACTGTTTACTAATCAACTTTCAGTTTTGGAAATCCAACAAACTAAACTTTATTAACTTTCCTTGTTGCATCCTTTGTAAAAATGATCAAATGAAATATAAAAGACAAAATTTCCAGCAAATTAAATAAATGAAAACATCACCTGAACCAAACCAGCCTGGGGGAAAAAGGCACCAGCTTTTGAATTCTGTTCTTTGATGAACCTATTATTATAAGTCTTTCATAATGCAGGTGGATTACCCAGTTTAAGGAGCTTTAATTAGATGGGGAGTAGCAGAGTGTGTTTGAGTGGCTAATCCTGCTCCCCTGGTGTTCAGGATCTGGTGGCCGTCTGCTCTGCACCTCCACCTTCCTTTAACGCCAAAACAATTACATAAGTTTGTGCAATGCTTTCTGACAAAGTTTTCCCTTTTTTTCCCTATTTTTAGCTGTGCTGATGGAAACTGTGATGCATTTATTTCAGAATGCTGCCCAACCACAGCTCCAGGTCTTTACACTCCTCCTAATTCATTTGATGAGTCTTGGGCACTCATGCTGTCAGGCTCTTATCCAGTAGCACTTTAATTTAATGGAAGTAGTTTCAGCAGTATTCATATTAAAGGGACAGCTGTTTTTTTATTATCACTATATGGTGCCAAGTTCTTGCTTAAATGTATTATTTTTCATTTGAGCATAAAAATTATTATTTAACACTAAAGGTCGGAGAATATTGTGAGGAATAGGAAAAATTATTCTTAAAAATTAAGCCTATAAGGAAAGAAAATTCTGTTCAAAAACATGAACTTTATTATAATTACAGATTAAAGCGCAGCTAAAAGTCTACATCAACACAATCTGATATTTGGCAAACAACCAACAGACGTACCGACCCACAGAGCGCAGACAGTTGTGTCCTTGTTGCTACATTAGAACCAGAAGCTTCTCATAAATTGGATTTATGATCCATCATCAAAGCTTTAGCAGCCAAGATGTAATCATTTCACTATTGGATGTACAGATCTTCACAGACTTGTAAGTAAGATGTAGATCCGCAACACCAGATGTTACCAACAGGAACGGATGTCAGGACAGGAGTCTGTTGGTGAGGAAGTCTGATGGCTGATGGCTGATGGCTGATGGCTGATGTAATCAGTATTCTATGCTGAATATTGGCTGATGTGTTATTAAAACAAAATGTATTTGAAACAGATGTGCCTAATAAAGTGGCCTGAGATTATATAAAACTGATTGTCCAAATCTGGGTTGATCACTTGGTGACCTTTGAAAGCAAGCTGTAACAAAACAATTGATTTAATGTGTTTTCATTTCTAAAACAACTTCACCAGACGAAAAAGGAAAAATAACTTCCTGTTTTTAAGCTTTTTTTAATCTGTCGGCATCAAGGAAACAAAAAGTGAGTCAGCAGAAACTTCTAAAAATTCAAGTTATAACTAAAACTTTGAAAGTTATTTGAAAACCATTACCATCAAGAAAAGTTTTTAAAAGCAAAAGTCTTAAATGTTTAATGACATTGTATTTCAAACTTTCAGTTGTGGTGTTAATTAAAGGTAAGCCTAAGCGTTCTCCCAAATGTGCAATTCAGTGACAACTTTCAGAACAATATGTGAATAAATAATGAAGTCACTTCATTATATGAATATAGTCAATTATCTTTTATTCTAAAATTGATTATTTTTTCCCTCCCTGAAGGAGAAAAAGAAAAAATATTCATACTTCTAAATGACGGCAGCAGCAGGACGAACTGCAGACGGAGTCCTGAGCCAAACCACTGAGAGATGCTGAATTTGAAATGAAACCAGAATTAATGCATGGCATAATCAAACTCAGAAATGAAGTTATAAACTGTCATAGAATGCAGCAATATTTTAATAAAGATGTGTGTATTCCCCCACAGGGCGCAGTATACAATCTAAATACTTTTTGTTTTCTTTGCATTTTTTGTCCTCATCATTCATTTTTGAAAGGCAGCAGATCTGATTTCTTACAGCAGACACCAGCTGGGATAATAATTACGCAGAGGCTAACCTCTGCTGGAGGAGAGGGAGAAACTGGATGAGATATTAAAGATAGATGAGCTATAATTGTTCTTACAAGGCTTTGTCTGAATCCCCATCGTGTTCTTCCCCAACACCCACAGCAGCACCGCTGGATTCTACTCAGAAATATAGCTTATGAATTTATTTCATAAATAGGATTTTTATTAGGACTAAAGTTACGTTACTTAACTTTGCAGCAATTTTTAACTTGAAGTTTATTACATCTAAACTGACTCAAAGTTACTAAAGAGCAACCATTATATTTAGCAGCAGAAAACTATATATTTATAAATAAATCCTATTCAGCCTTGTCATTGCTTTTCTACCATATATGTGAGTATTCCAAAACTTACAATTGAAAACACAGTGGATCATTGAAAAATGGCTAAAATGACACATTAACACATCAGGTGCACATGATAAGAACATTTTTTTTAATACCAGAAGGGCACGTTTCTTTCAAATATTCATATTTTCAGTTTTTACAGTAACTCTAAAAATGTCCCATTTAATTACAATTTATGTGCTTTATGACTACCTTCAGTCTTTAGGACAGTTTATTTGTGTTTATTAGGTAAGTATTTGCTGACTGGGGAACAGGCTCTTGGATCTGCTCCACTATAATCACTTCAGACCTTGAACAGTTGAGAGGCATGACGCTGAAAAACAAGTCAGTGCAGTTCTGTTTATTCTAGTGTTAAATGACGCTGAATGATTAATTCACCTTGTTTAGACAGCGTGTAAGATAGATTAGTATGTAATCTATGTACATTCATTACTGTAGATTTAGAAATGGGAAGAGTTCCTCACAAAATGAATGAGTGGCAAGACCTCTGAGACAGCAGAATATTTAACACCCAACAAAGTTAAGAGTGAAAACAAAATGTCCTTGAGTGGATTCTGATCCAACACAAACGTCCTGTGCAGATTCCTCTGCTGCCACGGCGTTCTTAAAGCTGCAGTAACTTTTTTATAAAATGTCACCATATCATCACAGTAATCAGGGAAACAGATAATCTGGGAAAAGATCAATTTCCTTAATCTGTAATCAGAGGCAGGAGGTGGCGTCTTAGAGCTGTTAATCACCTCATGTACACGCTGCTAAATGTGCTAGTAGCAGAGAAACAAGTCACTGTTCCAGAACTGTTTATCTGGAACAGATACCACCGATAATGGTAGCATAGCCACCATTATCGGTGGCTATAGCCCATCAGAGAGCAAGAGGCATGATTGACAGCATTAAGACCCGCCTCCTGGCTCTGATACGCTCTTTCCGGTTTGCACTGGGAGAAGGCTGAGGAAAGAGCTGTTGCCTTGCAGCAAGAAGGGTCTGGGTTCGATTCCCGGCCCCGGCCTTTCTGCATGGAGTTTGCATGTTCTCCCTGGGCATGGTGGGTTCTCTCCGGGTACTCCGGCTTCCTCCCACAGTCCAAAGACATGCCTGTCAGGTTAATTGGTCTCTCTAAATTGTCCCTAGGTGTGAGTGTGTGTCTGCATGGTTGTTTGTCCTGTGTGTCTCTGTGATGTCCTGTGACAGACTGGCGACCTGTCCAAGCGACCTGTCCAGGATGACCCCGCCTCTTGCCCAGAACGTTTGCTGGAGAGGCACCAGCACCTCCCGACCCACTTAGGGAAAAAGGGAGTATAGAAAATGCATGGATGGATGGAAGGCTGAGGAACTTGATTTGTTTCACCAATTATTTGACTCCTACTGTCACAACATGGTTTCAAAAAATACTTTTCATAAGTGTTGCAGGGATGCTCAAGCAAAATGTTTGTGGCTCTGGTTTAGGAGTTCTGTAAGCTAAATTCATAATCTGAGCAGAACTTTTTTCTGTGAGTTTTCTGCAGCTCTACAGAGACACCAGGAGCTCTGAAATATTCTGCACAGAAAGAATTCCGTTTCTGTTTTAGCAAATTTGTGCAGAAAACACGGTTCAGTGTCACAGTTTGTTTAAATGTTCAGTTTTTGTTTTTTATGATATTTGGGATTTTTAATGACTTCTTTCTCATTAAAGTTTTGCTCATTGCATTTCCTGAACTATTTTTATAATATTTTTTCATCTTGATGAAATGTGCCTGCCATGATGTTTCACAGGAGCTCACTCAGACTCTCCTGACAGCAGCTGCCTCTCATCAGATCGACTCTCTGGAAGCTTCCTGCCTGAAAGCAGAGAATTTGACCCGGCTGTAACCTCTAAGTGCAATCTTACCGTCAGACTTTAACACACGTCGGGTTGGAAAAGTTTTATTACTTTAATTTAGGCCTGTCACGATAACAAATTTTGCTGAGCGATTAATTGGCTCAAAAAATTATTGCAATAAACGATAATATTGTCTGAAGACCTTTTTACACTGATTTAATGGAAATGACATAATAATGCAGCCATATCCTGCCAAAATAGATACAGGTTATTTTCAAAAGAACATTTAACATTTGAACTGGAAAACAAAGAACCAAAAACAAAAATAAAATGAACTCTCAGTCTATGTTAACAAAGCATTTGAATAAAAACTAAAACAAGGAATAATAACCAATAGATTATACTATATTGCCCTCCAATAATGATTAGATTTAAATAGAGAAGATGGCATATCGACCACCTGATGCAATAGTTCCCTCCTCCCTTCAGCCCAGTTCACACAACATGATTTATGACAATCTTACAACGTTAAACCTTCTAACATTGTAGCTGCGACTTCGTAACCGATCGTCCTGTAGTGTGTGGTGAATGATCGGGTCCAGTCGGTAGAACCTCGTGGCCGCTCCGATCTACGGGGTTTCCCCACAGGGAGCGAGAACGCAGCCTGTGACAGGTAGCCAATCAGAACGCAGCCTGCTGAATGTGACAGGTAGCCAATCAGAACGCCCTGATCTAACCTCTTTCGCGCTTTCTGGAGTGGGGAAATTATGGAGGTGAATCCCAAACAGCTGACCTGGTGCAGACCAGAGACGCAGTAGACATCGGAGATGATATGTGGAAACAACATTAATGCTTTATTCAACATTTGTGCAAAAATATCCAGAGAAATGACCAGGAGAGGAGCTGGAGCCAAACTGCTACTGCAGTTGATAAACCCGGTAACTTCCAGCTGTTCATCGTTAACGTGACATAAACAGGTTCTAATGATATTCATTCAGTCAGGACTTTACTGACACCAGCCACATGCACTGCAGGTAGATTGTAGTAAAACGTTGATTAATGCTGGTTTTAAAATGACTTGTAGCCATTATTTGTGCCCATTGTTGGACACACAGGCCACGATGGGCTGGTGTTGTCTCAGGTTTTGAAAATGGGCGACAATCAGCCGACAGTTCTGAGATCATGTAGTGTGATCTGGGCATTAGGCTAAAGAAATGAGGAAGGGAGGGTCAGTGGAGAGCAGGAGTTGAGCTTTCTCATCCAGTGTCATGGAAACATGCAGGGAGAGACGATAATGACGATAAATTAAATGAGCTCGATAGCTTTTTTTAATCGTCCGATTAATTGATTTATCGTTTATTGTGACCGGCCTACTTTAATTTGTCAATTTTAATGTGTTCATAGCTTTTTTCCTTGAGCTTCATCTCTAATGCCCTGAGTTGCATCCTTTCACAGATTCTTTATTCTCTTTTCCTCATTTTTTTCTTGAAAAATGCAGACTTGTTCTTTGAACTTCATCTTCCCATTTTTACATGGGACAGAGGCCTTAAAACCTCCTTTGTCCCCATAAAGCCTTAATGTTTTCCTTTGAGGCCACAATGTCTGGAATGAACCTAAACCACAGATACTATTTCGCTTTGAAAAGCGCAGCAGCTTAGGTTAAGTTTGTGGAATATGCTAATTATGCTTTTTTCCATCATCTCTTCCTTTTCACAATCTCTGACTCTTGTTCAGCCAAATTGGATGGAAAACATCTGTGAACATCACTTTTAAAGTTTTACCACATTTTCTCCACTCGGTTCATGTCTAGACTTTGACAGGGCCATTCTGATTGAGCAATATGTTTAGATTTAAGTTATTATAACGTCCAGCTGAATTTATACTGAGATTATTTATAAAAACTAAATTAAAACCATGCATGTTTTTCATTGGCTGCACAGTAGTGCAGTTGGTAGAGCTGTTGCCTTGCAGAAGGTTCTGGGTTCAATTCCCGGCCTGGGGTCTTTCTGCATGGAGTTTACATGTTCTCCCTGTGTCTGACGTGGTACTGTCACAAAATACAAAAAGGTTTATATATTCTAGTTGTTGGTGGTGGTGGGGAAACATTAGACATTTGAAAATTCACCTTCAGGAAACCACTGAAAAACCTTCGTCAGAATTTGTCAGGCTCAGGAAATAGTCTCTCTCACATTTTATTGAGCTGTTTTATGTTTTATTGCTGCTTATAGCCTTTCAACAAGCTTCCTGAATGTCACAACCTTCATTCCTGTTGTTTCATTGCTGGGATTTTTGAATTATTCAAAGGAGAGTCAGACTCTGTTTAAAGTCTTCCCATTGTTTCTCAATGATATTATTTTGTGACATAATCTCTGTTTAAAAATAAAGTCTCATTCTTTTTTATCCACTGCTTCCCAGTTTCAAGCAGTTTTCCTTCCGTTGACCTCTTGGGCGTCTAGCCATGTTCTGTCTGTGCCGCCCATCTTCGCTCCAGCAGTCGAGTGAAAAACTCACTAATCACTGATCATATAATTGACAATCTGACATCTCAAAAATAAATTTGATAATAGAAACAAGCCAACTTTGAAAAAACATTTCAGTTTCTATGATGAGATGTTTTATTGGTTTATTTTGCGTAACACATGGAAACACTTTTCTTTGTTGAGTCGTTTGATCACTATGAAACTAACTACATGGAGTGTGTTATTTCACTTTCCACTGTGAAGCATCAGCAGGGTTGCACACCTTGTTGCCAATGGAAACAGAGTTTGAGGTGGATATCATCACTTCACCTTGAAGCTGCTGGTTAAACTGGATGAGAGGTTCAGTTAAAACTGTTTCAACAGAACAAGAATCCAAATGTTTCATGGAATACAGCAGGAGACATGAATATATGTAAGCAACTCTTTGGTCTATCAGGTGGCCAAGAAAATCATCATTGTATGTGAGACTTGTTGTAAATATCATTTTTACTAAAATCATTTTTACTAAAATGAATTCAGTTCAGCTGGACTTGGTTTCCTCACAGGCTGCACAGTGGTGCAGCTGCTAGAGCTGTTGCCTTGCAGCAAGAAGGTTCTGGGTTCGATTCCCGGCCCTGGTCTTTCTGCATGGAGTTTGCATGTTCTCCCTGGGCATGCGTGGATTCTCTCCAGGTACTCCGGCTTCCTCCCACAGTCCAAAAACATGACTGTCAGGTTAAGTGGTCTCTCTAAATTGTCCCTAGGTGTGAGTGTGTGTGTGTGTGTGTGCATGGTTATTTGTCCTGTGTGTCTCTGTGTTGCCCTGCGACAGACTGGCGACCTGTCCAGGGTGACCTGTCCAGGGTGACCCCACCTCTCACCCGAAATGACAGCTGGAGAGGCACCAGCACCTCCTGACCCCATGTAGGGAAAAGGGTGTATAGAAAATGGATGGATGGTTTCCTCACATGGTTTTGGACTCAGTTTAAGTTCTCTATCTAATGTTCAGTTATAATGTTTCTTACCAGTGTTCACTCATGTTCAAACAAAAAACTGCGTTCACACTGCAGTCCAATGTGATCCGATTCAGATTTTCTTTTACTTAATGCGATCTGCATCTGATCCTTTCCTGACGGTCTGAACAGCACAGGTCGGATTCTTTTTGAAGACTCGGGTCAGTTGATGAGAGACAACAGGCTCAGATCCTGCTGTATCTGACTGAAATGTGACAGAATGTCCAGGTGGCATTGATAGTCACTGATCTCACTATTCTGCGTCTTGATAGCAAGTGGGAAGAAGAACAACCTTGAGGATTCAGTTGTTAATATGCTGCTCCGGTTAACAACTTCAAATGTAAGCTGTGCTCCACCGTTTGCATCCATGTTTACTTTTGATTTTATTTACTCTACTTGGGGAGTGACCACCGTTTCTATGCGACAGCAGCAGCAATGGAGGGAGATGCGCATTGTTGCTGGAAAAACAGGAACTATTTTGAGTTTCTGTCATCAAGTCCGATTATTATAAGCCGCTTTGCTTGCAAATTCAATGAGTCGGGGTTTGCACTTTTTGGGCTGGTTTTTGAGCATGAAGTTCCTCATTTGGGCAGAGACACATAATAAATCCCAGAATTTGTCTGTCATCCAGGTCGTTTATGTCAGACTCTCCCTGTCCATCATTTCCCCGATGATCCATCCCGCTGTGTGTTATGTTCCTTCTCATAACTTAACAAAATATAATTCAACAGAACCTCAATGGAACATGACTTAATTTATTAGCCATTTGCCGAAGAACAATGAGATCAATGCACTCATCACACTTGGCATTCTTCCACATAGAACACAAAATAGTACCATTGAATAATGTGTTGCTTTATCTCATACATAACACTGTGTCTTTGTTAATGTCAAGTAATATATTTCAATCTGGAGAGACTCACATGGAGAGAAGGAAGATCAGTTAGAAAGATTTATTGGACCGGAAGACTTTCGTGCTGAACCTCCCCGCGAGCTTAGATGGTCAGCTCCGAGCAGGACTCAGGGTAGTCTTCCCCCGTGCCTGGACACTGGTGGTGGAGCGGAGCCGGGGAAGGGGTAGCCCAGGTTGTCCGGCAGGATGAGGGTGGAGGCGGGGAGGAGGTGGGTCGACGCGTGGATTACCGCTGATGAACAGCTGATGAACCCTGAACAGCTGAACACACCTTATAGATAATGTACAGTCCAAACCCCGGGATGCATTCAGGTGCTGCAAAGTGTTCATGTTATTCTTGGCTTCGAAATAAATTGGTTCCCTGCAAAACATCTTCAGCTTGTATGACGTATTACAGAATGTCTTTTGCATGGCCCTGACCAATCCTTAATTAATAGAGAAGATCCTGGAAGTGTCAGAGTAATTATGATTGGCATGAAATATTACCAACATTAAAGTATGAAATGAAGATCTGTCAGCTTTAATTTGTTGCCACCTAATCACTGTTTCAATCACCTGTTTCGTTCAGACTTCTTTAAAATTAAGGTTGAGACAAAATTTCATATTTTTAAGTTTAAAGTTAATGCAGAATATGAACTGGATAGCAAAATGGTTATTATTATTATTATTATTATTATTATTATTATTATTATTATTATTATTATTATTATTATTATCAGATAGGAACATCAATTTAAAAAAAAATAAATCAGAACAAATCCTGAAAATGATTTTGAGATTTTTAGTTCATTTGTCTTTCCTTCCATCCATCCATTATCTAACACCCTCGTCCCTTAGTGGGTCAGGAGGTGCTGGTGCCTCTCCAGCCAACGTTCCGGGCGAGATTTATATAAGCTTGAGATGACAAAGTGAAAATCCCAAATATATGACAGATTTGTTTTATGGTCGACTCATAAAGACTGAAGCTTCGCTCACTTGAGAGCTTTTATCTGTCTGCAGATTTTACCTTCAAGTTTAGATTTCACACCTTTGGCTCCTAACTTGTCATTCAAAGGCCACTAGAGATCATTATGGTGACATTCAAGATGTTTTGCTGTCAGTCATTAAACACAGCTACAACAGGAACATGAGCTGTTCAAGACAACACACGCACGCGTTAGTTTGAATGAAACAATTGATTTGGAAAACAATTTTTCTGCCTGTTTTTGTAATTACGTTTATAACAATTATTTTCCTTTTGATAATTAAAATAACAAAAGTTGCATGTAACTTTATTCGGTCTGATGTAATTTTCAGATATTAAATGGTTGATATATTTGATCAGTAGTACTTGACCAAAGTACTACTGATCAAGTAGTTTTTACCAAATACTTTTTGTTCTCCTTGGACGACTACTTTTACTTTTACTATTTTTAATTACGTGGAAGTAGTGCTTTTCTTATTTGGATGTCAGTTTTGGCTGTTCTTCCTCTGTGGACATTTGAGGTGAAGCTGCTTTTTAACATCTCAATGATGTGGGAATGACAGAAAGTTCAACTAGACAGTCCCACCATGTAAAACTATTGGAGATGCTAACTGATTTCCTCAATGACAAGTTAGTGAGCAAAGACATTAGCATGCTAGTAAAGAACATCAGGAAACAGAGAAGCCGGTCCAAAGAGACAACATGAATCCCAAAGGACAACAGCTGGTTTCAGCTGGCAGGAACTGCTGTCAATGCACTGGAGCTAATTCAAGTAACAGACTTTTCTGCCCTTTGCCCGTGAGCTGACCCAGCTCCTCTTAGCACTCCTGCCCTGTTTGGGGTAGATCCTTAATGAAGGTTGTAAAATAAAAAGCAGCTATAGGCTGGGGAGGGAAATGTCACTAACAGGTTCTTCTGTTGGAGATCGGGCCACATGATGGACACAACTGAAAATAAAAGCAGCAAAGATCAGAAGAGACTTAGAAATGTGAAATGTCTCCATCTGTGTGGTGCAGCTGTAGAGTCAGAAAGAGAAAACCTTCGTCTTCATTGCTGTGAAAGCAGTTCTTACTCTGCCTGGTCTGTTAATATGTGTGCTGATGTTCCAGGGATCAACCTGAAAGTGATTTTCATTAAATAATTTTAATCTGTTGTGTGTTTTGTCGTTGCTGATGAATAAAAGGTGCTAAAAAACCCAGTAATAATGAACGTATCCATGCAGCCTACACGACTCTTCAGTTTTCCTCAGAAGCAGCAGACGGTGTCTCTGCAGTCCAAACTAATGAATGAAGCTGATTCTTCTAGTCTCTCTATGCATCAATAAAATAGTGGTGTTTTCTCTCTGACCCAATAAGCAGATGGGCCGCGCTGGTTCTGATCAAAACTTTGAAGATCAGCCAGCATGAGCGTTTTTTAAATACTGTTGATGCACGACTGGAATATTTTATTCTTCCAGAATATTTTACACTTTTAGCTCTACATCTGAGGAGAAATATTCATAGTACGTAGTATAAATCACTTCACTTCCTATAATTCACAGTGTAATTCTACATGCATGGATTCATGTTTATTATTTACAGCTTCATATACAGATTCCTATTCCTCTGTATGTGCACTACAGATTGCTTCTTGTCTCCTCCACAGGCTTTTTTCTGAAATGCAGCCACTGTGTCATGGCTGTAATTGAGATTTATGTTGGCCAATATTATCTCCACCACTAATGACCGCGCCGGCCCTGATGCTGAGCGGGAAGGAAGGTCAGTTGTCTGGGTTCGCCCTCCATGGACACTGAAGACTTATTGGTGATTTTTATCCAACACCGTTCAGAAATTCAGAAAGAAAGCGTTTACATGGAAACCAGCAGAGCTGAGTACAAACACCAGTGGAATCAAGGACATCCAGTTATTTCCTTCACTCCTCTGGAAAAGCAGATTGTTTTTTAATGTTAAAGCTCTCGGTTTGATCTGCGTTCATTTGGTTTGCATCTCTCAAGTGAAAGACTAAAAGGTGGTGATGGGAGAACAAATTGGCTTTTTTTTATAAACAGCAGGAAAAAACAGAGTTTTGTATCAACATGCATCCTGTCAGTTTATTTCCACTGCATATTTATCAGACTTCTGTTGGAGTCAGAGGCGTAATGCTTTCATTGATTGCTTATCCTTCACATCCATCAGAAAGGCCTCAGTCTTCTGTCGCTGCATAACAACACTGATTACACACACACACACACACACACACCCCTACACCCTCCGCCCCCCCCCCCCCACACACACACACACCCCTTCTGAGAAACGTTGCACAAACAGATACAGGTAGCTGAAGGTTTATCTATGCTGGAGTTGGATGTAAAATCCTCTTGCATTATCATAAACAGGTTATCATAAACAAATCTATTTTCAGTCAGAGCCCTGGCATCATGTAGCAATAGGTGGGGGTAGGGCATTGTTATGTTTTTTAGAACAGTCACAGATCACTCTGGTCAACTCTTTCTGTGGCATCTCTTTAAAAACATTTTGAACCACAGGATGTTTATGACAGGAGTGTTTCATCATTTTTAAATGGCATCTTTTAAACCTTTATTGATTCCTGGACCTGTCCCTTCAGGACGGCTGTTTTGTTTTCTAATATTAATATTAATGTCTATATGCACAGTTTAGTGGACGCCCTTCAGTCTTTACAGATGAGCAGATCAGTTGATGTTTGCATCACCTTTGTGAACTCAAACGGACTCAGCTGATTGGCTGAGGATGAGCTTCAAGCATGAAAACATCTCACTCCACTTTCCTGATCATTTTATCAAATATGTCAGGTGACAGCGGTGCATGAATAATGTTTTATTGATGAAAGCATAAAACGCAGTGTTTCCCCAAGTTGCCAGACTCTTCAGTTTCTGTGGATAAATCAGCTCTTCTTTTAAATCTTATTTTCAGTCCAGAGTGTGGTTGTTTAAAAATCATGTTTTGTCTGTTTGTTAAACTTACAAAAGTGATCCTGGCCTTGAATCTTTTATCATTTTTATCTACAGCACTAACAGAAATCAAATAATCTTTTGGGCTTTTACGTAACATGGAAGGAAAATGATGTATTCAAAACTTGAACAGATAAAGTCATAAAATGGTGGGCACGCCTTCAAGCTCAACTCATCTACAGACTGACTCAGCTGTCTCCTTTAATTGCTCAAACTTGTTCAGATCGGATGGAGGTCATTAGTAAACATGAGTTTATCAAACAAATTTGCAATTATTTTGAGGTCTTGACTTGAACTAGGCCATTCTAACATTTCAATATGCATCGATGTAACGGTTCCATTGCAGCCTCTGGTTGTATGTTCAGGGCTGGAAGGTCAACCTCCGTCAGTCTCTGCTCCTCCTGACAGGTTTTGATCCAGATTTAAAGGATCAGATTCTCACTACTGAGCCGTGAATCTCTGCAGCTCATCCAGAGCTCTGCTTGTGCTCCCTTGACATTATACCTACCAGTTTGTTCTTAAAGGTCTCAGATGTTTTTGCTCCTGATCTTTTATGAATAATTAATAAGTCTCTCTCCTCTTTAGTGTTCTCTCAGGCTTTATTAAACCACTTCTAAAGAAACATAACCTGGACTCATCAAATCTAAGCAATTATCGACCAATATCAAACTTGCCTTTTCTAGCTAAAATATTAGAAAGAATTGTTTTTCAACAGATAAATTCTTTCTAGTCCTGACCTGTTTTGATGTCCATCAATCAGGTTTCCTCAACATCACAGCACTGAAACTGCCCTGGTGAAAGTATTCAATGAACACAGACCGTAATAAAATGTCAGTATTAGTCTTACTTGACTTGAGTGCTGCATTCGATACAGTTGACCTTGATATTTTACTATCCCGATTAGAAAATTGGGTTGGCATTTCCGGTATAGCTCAGCTGGTTTGAGCAGATGTGGAAAAAGTTCAAGTGTGAATGCTTTTGGAAAACATTGTAATTCTAACCAACAAATCAGTCAAGCAGAAAAAAAGAACGACTCCTGAACTGAGAAGAGATTATAATTTTTGTCTCTGGAGCATTACTGTATATTTAATTAAATCGGTGAAAATACAGAGGAAAATTACATTTTGGTTCCAGCAAGCTGATTCCCAAAGAGTTGCGTATCGTTCGCAATGAATGGAAGAGCTGTCCCAGATCACTAAGGTGGGTTATTTCATATTCTGTTTACCTGCTGTGTGCCAACAGTCTGCAGAATGACGCAACAAGAGCTTTTAAAATACTGCCAGCTCATTGGCAGCAAACTGATATTCGTGGTTAAACTTTTTGCTCTGCAGGAACCGTTCGAAGTCATGTTCTCTGTCGCCATCTAGTGAAACATTTCCGCTATTGCACCATGGAGACGTCCTTGTGAACAGGGATTTATCGGTCAAAGATTTAAAGCAGAAGCAATAAAACTCAAATTTTTCAGTAATGTACAAAGTTTTATTCTTGAGGAAGATGAAGGTGCAGCAGTTACATCGTGTGTTGAACCTGAATCTGTTCTCTGGCGTCCAAAACCTTTTAGATTTAATATGTTTGCTGTTAAAAAAAAACATGGCTGCAGGTTTTTGTCTTTATTTTTCTTTAGGTAAAATGTGGATTCTATACTAGCAGTCTCTAATAAATTATATTTCTTGATATGATTTTCATGTTAGAGTATTCATGTTAAAATGTTGGTGGTTGGTTAATAAGGTGCTGTTCATGATGGAAATCCTTAAATGCTGCATGTTTGAACTGAATTGAACTGAAAATGTTTAATCTGGTTTTTAAACCAGACTGACTGAAGATCAACTGTCACCTCTTTTATAAAACATTAAAAAATGAAATGATTGATTTAATTATAAAAAGGAGCCGGTTGAAAAAAAGGCTTTGAGTGTTTGAAGATGGTTCTCATTTGCCCTGTTTGCTGCTTTTTTGCATTTCTTTTTTGTTGCAGAACCAAAGTAGCAAGAGAAAATCTACTGGAAAGATCATGCAGTTCAGGACGAACACCATCGTGTCTGAGTAAGGTTCCACAATCCAACTCCCAGGATGTATTTGGTGTGAAACCCAGAAAAATCTAAAAGCTGCATCAAACTCAGCCCTTTTTTTGCTTATATTTAACATTGCACTCAAGTCTGCTCAAAGATTTTGTGTAGGTTTTTGAATTTTGCAAGCTCAGGCAGCATTTGCATGATTGGAAATCAAGCAAAACCTTTTAGCAGCATTAAAAACACTAGCTTGAAACCGCTTGTGCATGCATATCGTATTTTACTTCATGTTTTATGCACCACTTTGTCTCTGCAGAACAGTAAAACAACATAGTAGAGGTGACTTTTTTGCTGCTGCTGCTTTGACTTTTAGTCTACCTAACCGTCCTAAAATCAATCGTTAACATGGCATGCAGGAGGTTCTCTGTTTTATCGCTGCGCAATTATTGGTATTAGATTAAGAGGAGTTGCTTCTCTGTCTTTTTCTTTTTACTGCAGGCTGAATTAACCATGTTGTAAGCAAGCATATTTATTTTTATTTTGCAAGAATCTAATCAATTACCATGGGTTTGGCATCATAATACCTCAAGTCATTCAAAGATACAGAGGTTTACAGGATGTTATGCTAACAACTTTGCATTTCACAAATGCAAAATGTTTTTAACATAAAAAGTGTCATCATGAACTTTTAAAAAACTTTGACAATCTAAATCATATTCAGATATCAGCAGAATGCAAAAGGTTTATATTTCACTCTTTACCTAATAAAATGTTCATCAATCTTATGCCTGGTCTTCCCTTTTCCACGTAATTTTATGAACTGATGAAAAAACAAATGTGCATTTGTGATCTGGGAATCCAGTCAAAACCGCTGTAGTACCTCAGTTGTGCCAGTAGGTGGCAATAATACCAACATTAACACATCCAAATTCAAACCAGCCTTTGCTTTCACACTGGCTACCATTTGCTCTCAGTCTTACATCGTTTTGACTTCCACTTGAAGTTTATAAGGAAGAAACATAAGAGAGGATAGAGGAAGATGTTGGAATAATCTCCAGCTCTCGAGGTAGAGCACGAATGGAGATTTTAGGAATTTTTTCCACCGATATTATTGGATTTGAACTGCCAACACAGCTGAACATCATTTTGCCAAATATCAGTGTTGGTATTGATGGGGCCTCAACGTTTATCCGATCCACAGGTCGCCTCTCCAGTGAAGGACAGCGGCGATGGAGCGTACAGGTCCGAGTCAGTATCCGACTCCCCTTCGGCTATGAACGGTCGGACCCTGGCGCAGATTGAGCGTCCGCCTACAGCTTCAGCCGCTGCACCGCCTCCACCTGCTGAGCCCGCAAAGAAAGACGGCCCAAAGAAGTCTTCTTTCGCCTGAGAGATGCTGAACCCGCTGAAGGAGCGCTCCAGCTCCTCGTGGTCAACAGACGGGATGGAGAGGGAGGTGTCGCTCTCCACAGCCGTGGCATCGTGCTGGCACCTGTGCCTCCTGTGGCGCCGCCTGCCCTGAGAGCTGCTCTCCCTGCCACTCCCGCACGCACCTGAGGATGACCTGTCATGTGTCGGCGCAGGCGGCGGAGGCAGGCGGAAGACAGTGGGTGACTGGTCGCCGGCGGCTAAGACGGGCGAAGGGGTGTTGGCCATGCTGCTGCCCCAGGCAGGCTGGCTGAGCGGGTGCTGCAGCTGGTGCTGCCAGGAAGTGGAGGGGCGGCTGTTACTGCCAGATGGAGTGCCAACCGATCGCGCCACAGACTGACCAAGTAAAGGATCTTTCTTTTCCAGAGACATGTCAGAACGGGAGACGTCTGCCACGGCGGAGCACGTCTTGGCTTTCTTTTGCACCTTGGCCGCCTCGTCTTCGTCCTTCTCTTCCTTGGTCTCCTCCGGGCTGTGGTAAGGCGGTGCTGGGTACAGCTCCTTGGAGTTAAAAAAGGCCTCTGTTTCTGAATGAGTGATGCCCATACGCTGCACATACACATTGACCAGGAAATCAAGTTTCCTGTCCATGCAAAAAACCTACAGGAAGGAAGAAGAAAAAAAACAATACAAATATTACAACTCAGAATCGGAACAAGTTAGCCAACAAATACCTTCTTAAAGGGGCAATGCGCCATACTCTAAAATGGCACGTTGTCAAGTTACAAAAACGCTGTACATATCAAAAATGACTTATATTTGACCTCGCAATTTTACGTCCAGAAATTGGGCCTCTGTCTCTTTAAGAAGGTCCTGCTCTTTCTGACACTTCTCCTTCAGCACATCATCACAGCAACGTCCCTCCATAAAATTTTAACAATGTTTTTACCAGTGCTTCATGGAGAACTAGCTTGTATGATGAACTCAGCAGAGCAGTCCCACCAGGTGTTTGCTGATTGCTGCTGCCGTTAGTCTGGAGGAGCCGTGTGGGGCAGGAGGACGCTAGGGTGAAGCTCCGAGGAGGAGCTTTGGGTAAATGGGCGGTGCTTTGTAGGAACTGAATATTAGGCCACCCTGAATAGTTGCCATGTGAGATTCAAGCATTTCTCAAACATGGACTCCAGGTATGTTTTTAATGAGGGAATAAAATTATGATGTAAAGCTCAGAAGAGTCAACTTTACATAATACTGTCTCTTTAAAATTATAAATACTGAACATTTTTTAGCCATGTCACACAATCCGCTAGACTTCGCGATGTTTATCAGCATTATATAACAGAATGTGGGAAAGTTTGGACTGTGTAGACGGTCTCTGAACAGGTGGACAGTTGGGACACTCCCACCTGTTTCTCCACTTTGACAAGTCGTCCCATCATGCTCTGGTCCTCCACTCCCTCTCCATCCACTTTGGAGCCTTTACCAACGATCTGGTCAACTCTAGGGTTTAAAAAAATGTTTAGTTTCAGATGGGATAAAACAAACATTTCCATGTCAGCCAGAAAACTTCAGAAGTTTACCATTAAAAATGTTAAAAATGCAAAGATGTGAATGAGTCTGACATGAGAAAATGAGAAAAGAATTTTGTCTTCAAGCTCCACATAAATGATGGCATTTTAAAAGGTGGTAGCTTTCAATGAAATGTGTGGATCCATGCATTATGAGACAAAGTATGAATAAAGCCTGCAAGACATATTCAGTCTGAGGCCAAAATGCATCACTGGCCATGCCTCTGCGGTGCTGGTCATGCTTCATTTCCATTGCATCCTATGGGGGGAATCTCTTCATCTGGCTCTCCGTTGGGAGAACAAGCATTTAGCACTTCAAACCCCTGTTGAGTGAGGCCGTTGGCTGTGGCTCGTTAACATATGTAAGTATGAGTTTTAACTAATTGGTTTGTATCTCCTCCCCTTATTGGTGGCAGGTTGTAAAAGAGTATAATTTAACAAAGAAAACTGTACATTTGACCTTACAATGCTGCAAATTTGTTATCCTGCTAATTTAATGAGAAATCAAGAGGCTGAAGCTCAAAAGGGGTTCATCAGTCAAAATGATAATGCAGCACGTAACTGCTCCAATATTTGAGCTATGGTACACAGAGAGTAAATGCTGATAAATGGTCTAAAGGTGCAGTCTATTAACCTAACCTAGGACCTTCAGCGGACTTCTTATGGCGTGGTGTTGTTGGGGGAGGGGGCCCCACAATCATATCTATCCTGGCAAGGCACACAGAGACGATATGAGTGCAGTGCAAAGTGAAGCAACGTGTGAATCACATTAGCTATGAAGAACAGGTATCAATATATTCCTCTCACACACACACAGGGACACACAGTGAGGCTGACTTGCTGCATGGATGAAGTGTATGCATTTCACTGCTGGAATATATTTCTTGTGCATGTTAGACCTTCGGGGCATCAGGATTTTGAGGCTGATAAAACTGATACAAAACAAAAACGCGACAATGTTACACTGGATACTTTTGTGAAGGAGTGAACTGTACTGTGGTTCTGGATAAAAGCTGCAGATATAGATCTGAATACAGCACATGTAGCTGGACAAATGAAACAGGCAGGTCAATGGCGCGTGTGTATCACATGTGTGTATCCGCTGTGAAGTCCAGATTTCAATCGTGTTCACACCAAGTGGCTCACAGAGTGAAACCTGTACTTGCCTGGACTGCAGGTTCTTAATGCGACACAGCATGTCCAGGTGGCCTGCAGAGTACTGCTCTATCACGTCCATCACGTCATAAGGCCGCAGACTCTCCTTGAACCTCCTCTTTGACACCAGGAACTTCATGACGCTGTGGGGGATGACACCTTGTTTTCACAAACCACATGAATGGATTTGCTCTTCAAAATATCAATGTATTTAAAGTGACCAGCTTTAAAGATGTGATTGGACTTGTGTTTGTGTTTGGACTGAAAGATGCCATTTATTTCATACATGAGAAAAACTAGTCAGAGCAGAGACCACCAGGTTCAGATTGGGTTTTAGATGGACAGGGGAGAACCGGGAGGGATGCCAGGGTGGGGTTAGGAATCTACAAATGTCCAATATTTAAGGCCAGGACTCTAATGTGTCAATATGTATCAATTATTAATCACATACATCTTAACACGTAAACATTTTAAATGAAATTGATCCCATTTATTTTGATGTACAAAGTCCAGAGGCAGAACTCTTGTATTCGCTTGTTTCTGGTACGCCCGTAAATCTGTTGCACGAGGCGTCCGCAGACAACAGAGATGGAAAACAAAGCCGCTTTGCTTCACTCTCTGAGGTTTATTGTCGCTTTAAGAAACAGCCTGATGGAAGCTGAAGAAGACTGTTACTGTACAAGTTCTGTTAAAAGGAGCTGGCCTATGAAATATTCAAGCATAAAATACTCAATGCTAAACATGTTGCAGCAGCACAAACGACCCCAGCACTAACATCGACAGCTCACATTTCTAAAGAAGTACCGTAAATTCCGGACTACAGAGCGCAGCTGATTATGAGCGGCGCGCTCTAATTTTACAAAGAACATTAATTGTGTACTGTATAGGCCGCACCGGACTTTAAGCCGCAGGTATCCGACGTTCTATGAGATATTTACAAAGAAAGGACATTAAGTGTGAGGATATTTTTTTACCTTTTATTTAATCCATGTGGTAAAACAGACAATCAAATGCATAAAATCACACCAACAGCTCACCAGAATCATCAGAAACTCAAACCCACAAGACAAAAATCAATTACCTGCAATAAGAAGAAAAATGGACAAATACACAGACAAATAATATGGAGACGCGATGCGTCGCTGAAACTTTTATAGGAAGGTGTGTTCTCTTCTCTAATGTATGCAGTCTGGGAGGGTTCCTATTTGCCCATCTACAGGAAGTTTCACATTTCAAAGGGAAGATGTTCTAAATGATTTTATGACTACTCTTGGAGGCTTGGTGGGGTCCTGAGAAAAAGCAGCATTTCACACATCTGTGTGAGATCCTAGAATCTCTCCAGATGTCCACACAAGAAAGGACCCCAACTCTTGTATGGGTTCAGGAAAAGGTTATCTTCACACAGACCTTTGCTGTAAACTAAGAGTGACAGGGAGCCTGGTGGAGCAGAGTTCTCCTCTAACCAGGAATATCAAAAAGGCTGATTTGGATATAAGAACTGACACAATTATCTTCTACTGATCAGATTATGCTGATTGAGCCATGAATATAAATCTAACTAAAATTGAGTCCTACTCAAGATAATGTTGATCTGTCTGATATTTAAACATGTGCTTAAAGTTAAAACTAGCATCATTGAATTATCATTTCCAACACCACCTGCTGTGATTACCTCCGAAAACTTTCGTTGTCTTTTTGCATCAGTCAGTTCTTCACGCTGGTGTCTCCACCGTCTTCCTTGTTGATGAGGGTGAGTACAAATGACTCATTTACAAGACCGTAACTAACTGTGAAAGTCAGCATGATGATGCATCGCACATTTTCATTGGACCTCTGTGAATTCCTCATCAATTTTATTGGCCTACTGTTTTTTGGCGCCATGAAAAAACATGTATTAGCCGCACCGTATTATAGGCCGCAGTGTTCAAAGCTGGGAAAAAGTAGCGGCTTGTAATCCGGAATTTACGGTACTTTTCCAAAAAAGTTACATGAATGATCACACTTCCGGAAATCTGAATGGAATAACAGAACTAATTTGTTGGCTGAATAACCTAAATATAACAGATTAAAAACAATAAACAAAACATCTTTGTTGTTTTACTCATATGTCTATTTATTCATAAAGTGAAAACGTTGCTTTGTCAATATATGGTTAGCATTAATAAAAAGTCAAAATAAAATGCTAAGGAAAGAGAATCCTTACCAAATAGCCCTGATAGTAACTTTGAGTCCTGGAGGTAATTCCTGGGTGAAAAACTCACAGTGGCAGCTCTTATCATCACCGATTTCCTCTCCGGGGAGACTCGCCTCTGGACAGCAAAAACAAATAGAGGGAATATTTTTACCTTGTCTCGCATGTATAAGCAACAGAAGCAAAGCGTGGCTCTTGCTTTTATCCAGGCCAGTTAGCCTGCTGTAAATGCAATGAGCGAGCTTTGAGAAGAAGCACAGAGTGAAGGATTGTGTGGAGCAGAATTGAAGGATAGAGCTGGAGTGATAAAGGAAGCTACTGAGACCTTTAATGACAAGTACTCTCTTCTCGCCACCAATTATTGGATTAGCACAGTCAGCATTGGATTTAGCCACTAGGCTAAGCTAAACATGCTTCTGTCATAAAGGTGTCAAGACCTAACTGCAGAAATAAGTTGAAACTTTTGTGGTGACAATGGGGCCTTTGTCATGCAAAATAAAGCAGGATTTTTGACTATATCTGTGTGAGTTTGTCTTAATGCTTGACTTGAACCCGCTGTTAGCTTAGCCTCTGTTTGCTGGGGGGAAAAACAAGCTTCATAATTGTTTGTGTTTTCCAATATTGAGTAGAGGTATTAAAATCATACCATGCTCTCAGATATATTCATGCTTTACAGCCTCCAGTCAAAATAAGAAGAAAATAAACATAATACAAAATTATAGAGGGGTTCATGTCAAGTCAACAAATTTCAGCATGCAGTTTTCTCAGAAAGGAGTAAAACCAGATTTTTTCTTGTTTTTTTTTATTTTTATAGTTTCTCTGTAGAAGCCAACCAATAAAAATACTTCCAATATCTTACTTATTAAACCTTCAATTGCTGCAAAGAGAAAAAGGGGAGAGACATGAGGGGAAAAGATTCGTTATGGATTCTGTAGCTGGATGACAATGGTTGACAAATCTGTTGTAAACATGGATGCATGTGGATCCACTAAATAGTTTCTGATTCAGATTTAAATGGCCTCTTCTGTCTTATTGCGATCAACTGGTTGGTGTAAAATTTACAAAACATTGCACACTAAAGAAACTTACAGGTTAAATCAGAGGTAAAAACTCAAGCCATGTCATGGTGACTTGTCTAACCTGGAGAACTCTTCAGTCCAAAGTCTTCATCCTGCATTTCAATCAGCACTTTAACATGTCATGAGGTGAAAGAAGAAAACATACAGCTGATGAGAGTTGGTTCAAACTGTTCAACAGAAAACGTGAAGAGATGATGAAGAAACCTTCTAGATCTGTGGCACAGTGTCCTGGACGATGAATGGATGTAAAGTGTAGCAAACAGCTATTTTAGTCTTTAAACTGCAAAACATTTTTCTGAAGCTGTGAATTTTGAAAAATCATAGACCATCAGGCTTAAAATAAAATGTAATAATATTAATATTTTATGTCTAATTTAAAGGAAGATTACTTTTTCTAATGGGGTTTCAGATCTAAACAGACAGAACAATCTAATCCATTATTTGTGTCACAGCTTCCTGGTTTGAGCTGGTAAAACTCTGAACTGCTGTTAACGCTGATATGGCTGAACACTCAGGGCGGAAAGGCCAGTGGGGCGGCCTGAGGGCTGAATGGAAAATACATTAAAATGACAAATGTTGTCAAGAGTTTTTCTGCATGTCCATTCAATGGTTTAGTGAGTTTTACAATGTAACATGTACTATTAGCGATGTAATGATATAAAAACCAGGGTCACATAAGTATTCATGTTTTAATATCCCAGTTTAGTACAACTTTGGTATACTTCAATCAAGAAAAATAAATGCAAATGTATGAGTTATTATTCTTATTATTCAGTCACTAATAAACGATACACTTTTATTATTTCTAAAATAATAATATAGTTTGATTATGTTCCAGAAAAAATGAAAAAGTTGCATTTTTTCCACCTAGACAAATTATGCAATGATAGAACCACATGAAAAAGGTCAAAGTTAATGTTTAGAAAGTTTTAATAATAATGTGCCCATTTCTCAGAATAAACTAATTTAGATCAGCTCCTGCAGGCGCACTGCCCTGCATGGTTTAGACTTCTCTGCTCCTGATTCAGTCTGTTAAACTGAGCTCAGTAGAATCAGGCTCAGGTCCAGTGGCAGCAGGTCTGCTGCCATGATGCTACTTTTAGAAACATTCTCCTCCAACACACCTGAATCAAATGAATGGCTCGCGACCACGCCTCTGCCTTTGTCCTTATTAAGCTAATAATAACTTAATAATAATTCACACAAACTGTTTTTGCTGTTACTGTTTACCATTAGTTATAAGGAAATGACAGAAAAAAGAGAATAAATACATTTTATTGAATGTTGCATTCAATATTTACTGAAAATGAAGACAAGGATGTAGTTTACAGATTTATGACAAAATAAAATCTGTGCCCTTCTGTTAAAGATTTTCAAAGCAGATATTTCACCAAAACCAAGAAAACTGTTAAAACTGGACTTTTTATTAAATTTATAGTTAGTTTAATGTAATATTTGTCCAAAGCTGTGGATGCGCCATCGAGCCACATGAGGTCTGGAGCCGTCGTTGTGGAGCATCAAAAACGATGAGACAAACCCACAGCAGACAGGCAGACAGACAGACTTTCATTACGTTCCTCAGTTTCCTTCACTGCTTTGGAGAGCAGAACAAGTCACAGCCCAGGAATATTCTCTTTGTTATCTGACATACCTCACTTTTTGAAAAAGACTACAAAAATGAATCTTACTCAGTTCTGCAAACACTGGAACAGTGTGTTATGATTCTGGCCTGTCTGCCTGCTCTGTTTCCCTCCTCGGCCCTCACCACTGCCATCAAGTTAAACTGAGCCACCTGCACACTACTGCGCTGCAGTGCAATCAGGCTCGTTCCTTCCACCTGCTCTCCACCAGTTATATTCAGCCTCTGACAGGCAGACAGTGCCAGATTTTTGAAAGCCTTCTGTGTGAGTAGATATCCAGCATTTCCTCTGTTTGCCTAACCACGATCTAGACCACGGTTTGCCCTTTGGACCTGCCTGCTCTGCCTAGCCCACGTCGGATTAACTCTGTTTTCTGGACACGACCCTGTTTCTGCCTCTCGACCTCTGCCCCTGCCTTGTCCCTGGATTTGTCTGCCTGCTATTGTCCTTACATGTCTGACCTGTTTCCGTACCTGGACCTTGGATTTCTGCCTTAGCCCCCCTGATAGGTCGTCTGCCTTTCTGGTCCTGACCCTGCCCTGGCCTGTCATCATCCCAGCTCTGTGTTCCCCTGAGAAGGTTAGTGACTTTCTTCTTTATACTTTGGCACCAAGTTTCTAGCCACTAACCTGTCTCTCCCCCCTCAGTGGTTCCTGTTCCGGTAGCTGAGTGTCCCATACCCCCATCCTCAATAAACCATTCTTTACTTCCATTTTGTGTTCTGGCTGAAATTTCGGGTCTTCTGTTGGGAGCATTACACAGTGACTGCCACAGCATTGAAGCAGGAGTTCAGTTTATTACTATTTTTGATTTGGACTGTGAACTTGAGTCATTTTAGAAGATCTTTCATCTGGATAAGAAGGATTTTGATCTTTCATCTCACTTGCATGCTTGTCTGGACTGAAATGGATTCTTATTAGACTGAACGGGATAAACGGTCATTAAAATAGATGACATTTTATTTTCAATGATTGGATACAACCCTCTAAGTTTTGAACACATGGAGTCTGAGTGGCCTGTTCTCTGTACACACCTGCTAATTCTCCCAGGTGTGCAGATATTTTGAGCTCTTTGACCAGACGTTGAATTTTGTTCTGCCTGCCTCTGTGTGCTCAGATGCATAATACCCCCAGAAGGGTTAGATGCCGCTCCAAGTAATTGAATTTAGGTCTTAATACACTTTCAAGGGCATGCGTTTAAAATAAAGCGCCCAGGCATTCCTTCTACAAACATTTGTTTGAATGGCTCGTGATCAGGTGTTCAGTGGACTTCAGCGTGGCTCCGGCATCCAGACGTTACGCCAGTAACTACAATCCAAATCTAAAGCATTTGTGATGTTTTAGAGTGCACACTTCAGCTGCACCATGAAACAACCAAACATGACCTGTGAAGTGAAAATTGCACCTCTCTCTCTAAATCAATTGGTGAGCCTGGGTGAACCAGTGGTCAGGTAAACAACACAACCCTGAATGCAATGTGAGGAGTCCAGAGAAGAGCGTGATGAGGGGCTGTTTTCAGGTTGGCTGCTTGGTTCCATTATAAGGAACAATTTTAATGTTTCATCACAGTCACTTTAGACGTTTCCATGACCCTTAAGACAGGGCAGGGCAGGACGGTTCTGTTTGACTCATTGCAGGAGCATCTGAATGGGTTTGGTGTTGTCTGACCTCCACATGTTCTTCACCTGAACCAGTTCCTCCAACGCAGCAGCTGCGTTTCCATTGACCATGAAACTGGGCAAACTGAAATGATTTTAGTTTGCAAATAAATTTGCTTTATGGGAACCTGGAAATTAAATTTTTTTGATAAAACATTTCTCAGTAATATTAAAACATTTTCTTCGTATCACAATACATGTGATCAACAGCCGGATGTTGCTACTGGGGAAAACCATGAAGAAGAAAGCAACCGGAAGTGTTTTTGTTTTTCAGACGGCAAGCAGCTGGCTCCACCAGAGCTCTCACAGCATCGCGGTTCATAAAAGGTTGTGTGTCATTTGAACGTGTTGAATCCATAACTCTTCTGGAAAATCACCAATTTCTACAAATTCAAATTTTATTGAAGCTGAATTGCCATTTTAACTAAACAGACCATATATTTCGTAAACCTACAGTTTATTGTCTCATAATGACATGAGGTCGGTCACGCTTAGCAGATACAAAGTACCAACAGCTTTTTGTCCCCTGATCTAAATAAAAATCACTGAAAATCATGCACACTGTCTTCATCTCAGCTGCACTTTGGCGCTCTTTGTTATTCAGTTTTACTGCATTTTGTTTTCTTACCATCTGAGTTTTGGCGAGAGGCGCCGCCTCGGACTCTGCTCCAGCTCTTGGTGCCTTTGCTCGGGCTGGCATCAGCACCGTCTTCTGCCCCCGGGGAGGGGGCTTTCCCCTTAAGCACAGGGGCTTTGGAAGGACTGGGAAACACCTTGTCCTTCAGACTGGCTTTCCGACTACGCAGAGCAAGTAAGAAGAAGGAATATTCAATGAATGTGACTGATTCATGCTTTACATCATGCCCAAATGAAATCACTATATGAAATGTATTTATCTTTGTTGTTTTTTGCAAAACCTTTGATAAATTAGCACTTGCAATAATTTTTCTTACCTCAGAAGAAACTCAAAAAGGCCAAAGTCCTACAGCAGAAGGAGCCATGTCCACATACGAGCATAGTGGAGCATTGAGTGGGTCAGGCAAGCAGCAAGAAAGCTACAAGTGGGCATGCATGTGAAGCAAAGTGGCAGCTGTGGTCTCACTCTATGCAAAACAAAAAAAAGTGAACACTAATCATGCAAAAAATAAAACTAAATCACCCTGATACTGTATGCTCTGTCAGATACTCTGGAGCTGTTAGGCACTCAGCAGTGTGCAGCTGCCTGCTGAACAGAGTTTCACAACGGCTGATCTGGCAAAAAAAGGCAGCAAGCAAATTAACTGCATAAAGACATTACTAAACAAAACCATAAATCAACCGTGGCAGGGACCTAACAGGGGTGAATATCTATCTGCATGTTCTCTGAGGGGAAACAAACGTGTGAAAAGTTGAGGTTTTGGTTCTTATGTACTGATCGCTGACAAAACTTCTACATCCTTATAATCATCTAGTCCAATCTTGACCTAGAAACACATGTACTCATCATCGAGCCATCTCGGTTTGGCTTCAGTTCAAAGAAAGAAGGAAACAAGGTGGGGAATGAAGGAAACACAAGAACTTGCAGTGCAGCTTGTTAGTATCTGTGCAGCAACTATACCTAAGAGTTCTTGGGCAGCACCCACAAAGTCTGTCTTTGTGTGCATTTTCACTACTGGAGTGGTGGGCAGTAGAGGAGACACAAAAAGATACAACAGCAGTGGAGACAGTCACAAAAACAACAGAGTGTGCCATAATATGAAGCTAGTAACACTTTACTATAACCACAGTGTGAAATTCAGTTTCATTTCCTATCTTTTTTTAAATGGTTTTCATTTTTTATTTATTTTTTTATTATGTTCCAGTATTCAACAAATTTGGAATTATCTAACTCAGGAGTTAGTGATGATAAAGTGTTACTACATCATCAATTATTTCACATGTTTTCTTGATCAAAAACAGTGATTTACTGTTCAAGCGCAGCTCTTAAAGTGATCCAAAGAAATGGTGCTGAGGCAATGCTGGAAGCTGGAGCGGCAGGGGTCAAAGAGCAGCTTCTTTGTGAATATTTAGGGGGGCCAAGTGCCCCTCTCATGTGAGACTGAAAAACAGTTTAATACCTTCTCATATAATTTCAGAAATGATTGATGCAGCAGGACGACACTAAGAAGCAGAACGACACCCCTCAATAAATCGAATTTATTGAGGGGTGTCAGATTACAGAGGACTGTAATACACGTCACATGTTCTGATTTTTGTTTGCAAATTTTTTTTAAAATAAGGTGTTTTGCACCCACTCATAAAGGGAGATGATGAACTGTATTCACATGAAGAAGGTGAGATGTTATTAAATTCCCATGTTTGACTAGAGATTTTATGAACCAACCAACTCTATTTTACATAATCTGTAATCACTGTGGAATATTTTGCTCTAGATCTACGAAGTCCGCAAATTCTGACTATATAAAAACTGAAGTTACAGGGAAGTTACCATTGGATTAAGAATAGCAAAGTAGCCTTTTAGTTTAGCTTGAAGTTAAAAATCAAATGCTATCTTCAGCGCTGCTAGCAGCTAGTCTGCAACCATATTCTGATAGGGCTCACAAATCATTTGGATCTTGCCTCTTGCTGGTTTTATTTTATCAAGATCAAAAAGTTTAAAGTTGTGGGAACTTCTTCTGTATTTTGATAAGAAACTCTTGTGAGCTAGCTAAGAAGCTATCTGACAACATCTAGAGGTCTTTGCTAGTCGGCTCTGCCTAACAACAGAGGCATCTGCTTCCTCTCTTTAAAATAATGTAGATTCAACAAGGTTCCAAGCAGACAGCAGTCACAGCCGCATCCACAGCCCAATAAAAGGAGCTCAGTATTATTTTCAAAGTGCAGATAAAAATTTGTTACCCATGATGCCATTTGTCTGTAACTGACAACACAACTGCTACTTCAGCAGGAGCAGCTGGTCATTGCCAAACTGCAACACACTGGGGCGCTATTAGACACATTTTTCTCACACTTTCCTTGCCTTGCCTTGCTTACTCTCCTCCATACATAAAGTCTCACAGAGAGTTGGTCGGGGTCTGGTCGCCCTGTGAATATCTCGTAAAGCTGGGAGAGGCCAGAGTGAGCTGATCGTCGAGCGAGAGAGCAAATGCAGCAAGACCATTCTTGAAGGAGGCACTTATCGCTCAGCCACGATCATATCCGACACAAACACACACACACACACACGCACCCCGACATACTTTGCACACTCTCCCCCAAGAAGGGTGCCTCAGCAGCATCTAAGAGCCAAATTGAAGTGAAGCCAAAGGAAGGTGAAAGAAGAGAATAAAAAGGAATCATTTTACAGACCTGGGTGAGTTTTCTGCCTGAGAATCTTTCCTGTAAGGAGAACAAGGCACAAACTATCAGCTGCAACTTCTCTGCATTAGTAAATGATTGGTCAGCATCGCTCCATGACGTTAGGGTGGAGATTCTTTTGAACTACAAATGAAAAATCAAATGAAGAGGACACAAATTATTGGACCAGGGAAATTCAATCTCCCACACTTACAGCACATGTGGATCTGCAAGAATTTTGTTTTTTTTATTGAGAAAACATCTTTGTTTACAAATATAAAGAAAAAACAAAATGTGAAATAAAGTCTGCCAGGAGTGCAACATCCATATCTGCTTACAGCATTTTGGTTTGTATTCTTGGAAAAAGTGAATAAGTATAGTCTGACGTAGTTAACCAAAACTAGTAGTTAACCGGTCTTTCTGCATGGAGTTTGCATGTTCTCCCTGTGCATGCGTGGGTTCTCTCCGGGTACTCCGGCTTCCTCCCACAGTCCAAAAACATGCCTGTCAGGTTAATTGGCCTCTCTAAATTGCCCCTAGGTGTGAGTGTGTGTGTGCATGGCTGTTTGTCCTGTGTGTCTCTGCGACAGACTGGCAACCTGTCCAGGGTGACCCCGTCTCTCGCCCGGAACGTTGGCTGGGGATGAACACCAGCAACCCTCCCGACCCCAGTAAGGGACAAGGGTGCAGGAAAATGGATGGGTGGATGGAGATTAATTGCCAGTCATCTGGCTGCATCCATATTCTTTCCATGAAAACCAAAAATAATATGCCCATATGTAAAATATGTATCAGTATTACAAATAATGAAGTAATAATTTTCAAAATGTTCCAGAATAAATTATGTCTCCTGCAGGGGGCAGCAGTAGCTGCATGAGTTTTACCAGTTACACATTCACCGAGAGACACACAGGTGAAGTGGTGAAATGCTTACCCACATTCACATACTGTGGCCCAGCTGGTAGCACTGTTGCCTAGCAACAAGAAGGTTGTGAGTTTGAATCCCAGCCTGCGTTTACTGCATGGCGTTATGTTGTCACTGTTCATGCGTTTTTCTCACAGTCCAGAAACATAACTGGCAGGTTAACATGTATTATACATAAATCGTTTTCCTACCTGAATGACTTTCCCTTCAGATTCCTCAGCAGGTCCAGTTGATTCAGTGGTGGGATGATTCTGGGAACACAGAAATAGGATTGCATTATTCTGTCAAGATGGTTTAACCAATTTAAAAAGGTTAAAGTTTGCCTTCGGGGTCCTTTCAAGCTTATCACATTAAATCTGGCGTCTAACCATCACCCTTTCACCTCAAATTACAATTTAAGGTGAGAAGCAGCACAAGATATTTCCAACATGCCTTCAAATTCATAAATCTGTTGTGAAGCTAAATGCTTTTTTTGCTGAGTCATTGCAGCACTGGACATCGAATTAATTTCTCAAAGTGGCTGCAGGGAGAATCGTCTTTTAAAATGTCTTTCAGACAGATTCTCTGCCAAGGCTCCGCTGGGCGAACAGACAGCCACACCTGATCCCATGGAAACACTCTGGATGGGAAAAGGATAGTCTGCGTTTCACAGAGCTTACAACACCGATAATGGTAGCAGAATGTGATACAGTAAAACAACTGGATTTCCAGAAACCGCTGAGTAAGCAAGCTGTGCTTGTAAGCCATCTCTTACCTGTACATTGGAACAGCGACAGTCTGCTCGTAAAAATCCCAAGTGCATAGCAGATCTGTGCGGGAGAGGTTAGTGGCATAAAACCTCCAGGCAGCCTGCAGGGAAACAGTTTTACTTCAACCGAACGTTCAACCGAAAACAGAAAACACAGAATTTGGTCTGATTATGTTGTGATGAAGTTTTTCTTTGACAGATACCTGGATGAGGCCTGCTGCAGGGTTACGACGCTTCTCAAAGTGTTTCTGCCTGTGCTGCTCCTGAACTTTGAGGGCGAAGCCAGAGCCCAGGATGCCCTAATCAGAAAAACATTAGATTTAATCTGAAAGAGAAAGTATGTTACTCCCTGAAATAATCAGCTGTACTCCTCAAAAACATGTCAGACATTCAGTACGTAGTATATTGAGTCACACAATCTGCCTCAGTGTAATAAATCTAAATGAATTGGTTCTATGAAGCTCTGAAGGTTTGAGATTTTAAAAAAATCTAGAGAGAATTTAACAGAATACAAAAAATGTTGAAGTCCTGGACTGCAATGAGTGAAACTGTAGATTTACTCTGGGGAGAAATTCAACCTTCATGAAAGCACAACCAGAGAAATGCCCTTGACAGAACTAGATCTACGGTCTCTCATGAAGATATAAAACAGCAGCATCACATCAACAGGAAGTCAGTCGGCATTTGGGTCTAATGCTTAAAGCCTTCCCCACAAAGCAACACACTCACAGCAGGAAGGGCAAAGAAAGCCACGCCTATCATGCTGAATGCAGCTCCCAGCAAGCGTCCGTTCCACGTTTTGGGAACTTTATCACCGTAACCGATGGTGGTGAGCGTGATCTGACCGAAAAAAGTAGAAATAAATGATAAAAACACAAAAATGTCAATCTCATTCAGGTGTATTGATCAAGAGATCTCTTTTGTAAAACATCATTCACATTTTTTCTGTTTCAAAACATTTCTTTTCAGTTCCAATTTCTTTGTTTCAAACTTTTTTCAGTTTCAATTTCTTTTATCTTTGGAACAAACTTCATGGCCATTTAGCTCCATAATAACAGCAGTTATTCTGCCTCACCAGTCCCCACCACAGAGCATCAGCGTATGTCTCAAACTCCTCATTGGACTCTTTTTCCACAGAATAGACCAAGAAGGAAGCCAGGATGAGGCACAGGAAACCAATATACCAGGCTGTGATGAGCTCCTGCAGTGGAAAACAGAACGGTGAGCAACAGGGGACAGAAAGCAATAAAGTGGCATCAAGACAGGAGGCTACTGTCGACTGGTAAAACAATCAGCACATAATAATATTGGACACAATGATGTGAGCACAAAGCCCTAAGTGTTTCATAAATGCCTTTATTTCCCTTGGTCCCACACATCCTGCTTCAACTTGTCACCTCCCATAGAAACAGTAGCAGCAGCTGTTAGTGCAAGCCAACCATCCGGTTTGAAAGCAAATTAAATACATTTCCTCTGCATAGCAGAACTTTGTGTGTCATAGTGGACACAGATGAATGCAGCAGCTTTATCTGTTAGAAAGTAAGAAAAGTTAAAAACTCAAAAGAGGGCTTAGTTACCTAGAGAAAAAGATTGTAAGTTTAATCAATTCCAGATTTCTTCACCAGATGCAAACGCTCAGACACAAGCTGAGCGTTTTCTAGCTGGAAGTTGGAAAACCAGATGGATTGATTATTTCCAAATACAAGCTGATTAAATTATGTTTATTTTTATTTTATGTTTAAAAAAACTAAAACAACATCCTCACAAAAACAAAGCTGCTGTCTTAAAATGATGAAATAATTTAAGTGATAAACAATATTAGCAAAAACATTTCACTAATGAAATATTTCACAAATTCTCAGTAAAACCAGGTGTTATCCCAATATAGTGGACTGCCGCCACCGTTTCACAGTTCTGCATTGGGGAATTCACCAACAGGTTTCTGACTCCAAATTGTTTGGAGAAAACTTGCATATTCATGGTTGTTTTTGTAAGGTCTAAGAAAATCCAGTTTAGGAAACTGAAATATCTCGGTGCAGTGCTGCTATTGGCTGGTATTTACCAAGCAGCCAAGAAATGTATTTCCCTGGAGACTGACTGGCTGAATCTCAAAGAGAGGAGATAAGGAGGACAGCAGGTATTAGCGTCTGTGCCAGCGCTAACGTATGTTACAGTAAGTCAAGAAATTCTTACCCTAACCACCATGGGGAGCAGAGCCTTCAGTCGCTCTGCTCCCCGACTCTGGAACTCGTTACCACCTCACATTAGAACCATAAAGTCAATCTCACAATACAAATCAGAACTCAAAACACACCTTTTTAGATCTGCTTTTCCACCTGACACAATTGGTTTTGCCTGATTTTATATTGATTTTATACATTGTCTTTTTTTTTTTTCTTCCTTTCTTTTCTTTTCTTTTCTTAGCTTCTGTTACTGCTGATTTTATTCTTGTACGGTGTCCTTGAGTGCCAGAAAGGCGCCTTTGAAATAAAATGTATTATTATTATTATTATTATTAAATGAACACATTGTCTGGTAATAGTGGCTCAGCTAACTAGACCTTTGCTGGAGTCTGTTTCTTTTAAACCCTGTCATATTGGGTTTTACTGATTTTACAGTAATACTGGTTTTATTTTCTCAACAAAAAGAGGGCAGCTGGTATACAGAGGAGTTTGGGACTGAACTAAATGCCTGTTAATAGCTAATCCATGATTACTTGAGACACCTTCCTACCTAACGGATGGTGAGACGGGCGGAGGGGACAGTCAGAAGGATGGAGGAGGATGATCTGAGGGAGCGAGAGGGAATGGCAATATGAACAAGATTTGAAAGATATGGAGGGGAGAGATTGTAAAGGGCCTTGAAAGTGAACAGGAGAATTTTGTAATCTATGCGGAACTTGGTTGGCAGCCAGTGGAGTTTTTGCAGGACTGGAGTGATGTGATGAATGGATGGGGTTTTGGTAATGATCGGGCAGCTGAGTTCTGGACCATTGGTTAAGATTTATGGGTGAGACCGAACAGAAGGGAGTTGCAATAGTCCAGGCGCGATGTAACCAGACAGTGAACAAGGATGGCAGTGGAATGGGGAGTAAGGGAGGGGCGGAGGCGGCTGATGTTGCGAACGGATGATATTGTTGATATGAGACTGGAATGAAAGAGTGCTGTCGAGGATGACACCCAGACTCTTTACCTGAGGGGAGGGAGAAATGGAACGGTTATCAATGTCAATACTGAAGCTTTTAGTTTTAGCCAGGGTGGATTTTGTACCAATGAGAAGAACCTCTGTTTTGTCCCTGTTAAGTTTAAGGAAATTAGAGGTGAACCAGGATTTTATTTCAGTCAAGCAGTCGGTAAGTGAGGATGGTGGGAGGTTGGAGGCGGGCTTACTGGAAACATAGAGCTGGGTGTCATCCGCATAACAGTGGAAATCGATATTGTGCTTGTGGAAAATAGTGCCGAGGGGAAGAAGATAAATAATGAAGAGGAGGGGTCCCAGGACAGAGCCCTGGGGAACTCCTGATGTGACAGATGAAGGCTCGGAAGTGAAGGTTTTGATCCGGATGAACAAAACCGGATTAACAAACTTTTTCTCAACATAATACGATATGTAAGTTTATGAGTAGTTGGAGAAACGACACTTTCAAAAACCCAAAAGTACATTTGAAGGACATCTTTGCTCACCTGCTTTTAGCTTCAATACAAAATACATAAAAACAAATCCAGGCACTTACACTCACAGCTGCAGTATGCAATGTCTGTAAAAAGTATATTTTTTTACATATTTGTTGAAACTTCCACCATGTCGTGACAACCAGTCCTAACTGATCAAACAACCAATCAGAGCCTGGAGGCGGGTCTTAGCGCTGTCAATCACAATCTCATGTGGCTGATTATCTCCCTTCCCCAGCATAACCTGTTGTGAATGCTAAGGCTTCTTAGCATGGCTAGAGTTGTTTCTCCATCTTTAGGATGTTGAGCAGCAAGTGCATGAGGTTGATTGACAGCGCTAAGACCCTCCACCTGGCTCTGATTGGTTGTTTTTGGTGCATTTCTTCAGATTGCTCAGGGAGGATGTGGAGGAGAGTGATGTTTTCACAGATTACCTGTCTCATAACAAACCTTCAGGACATGATGACAGTTTTACCAAATGTGTAAAAAACATTTTATAAAGTTACTACTGCAGCTTTAATGCCTAGCTCACCTTGCTGTGGGCATAAACGACGGATCCGAGGAGCTTCCAGGTGCCTCCACGGCGGTCCATCCGAAGCATACGCAGGATCTGCAGGAATCTCAAACTCCTGATGGCCGAGGTGGCAAAGACATTCCCCTGAGATCCGGCTGCCAGCACCGACACCGACGCTATCAGCACCATTATGTCTGAGGAGACAAGCAGAAGATGATATCTGTGTATAATAATTTATCCTCTTCCATAAAACAAAAGACGACTGCGAACGTTCTTCAAGGATTCATTGTGAGGAACATTGAAATAAAAAAACAAAAAGTCTGAGTTACGTTCAGGGTAAGACAAACTTGTTTCCTCACCTATGACACAGAAAGGCTTTCTGGCAAACTTTAACCTCCCCCTCCATCCTCTGTAGCGACAGCAGCATCCAGCGGCCCATATCCGCACAATATACTCAACTCCAAAAACCACAATGGTCACAATCTCCTGCAAAGCAAATGAAAACCAGGGAACAGCAGGAAGTCTGTGATGTGAATATGAAGCTGAAAAGAGAAATGAGCTTGTCTAACAGACTGCTGTAGAGTTTAATGCTGAATCAGTTATTAAGTAATTATCAAAAGATTAGGAACAGTCTGAGTTTATTTGCAATTTCTAAAAAGTGTTGAGGAGGCTCATAAAATACAGAAATATTTCATTTTAAAAAGAATTTAAAGATGATTTGTTAAGCAAAATTCACATTCTACATGTTTTTAGATTTCAATGTTGGTCTCAACTGCTTCTAAAAACAGATCAAGAGTATTAAAAGAAACATCTAGCCATTTTTTTTAACAATAAATTAATGTTTTTAATGTCTGAAAAGTGAGCCGTTTCAAAAACCTCCCGATTGTTGATTCACACTGTGCTGTTACCTAGCAACCCCAGCTGAGCCCTTCCTGTAACCTAGCAACCCAAGTGGAGCTCCAGCACTTGGGTTTGGTCAGCTGGTTTTACTGTTGTGTTCAATGGCTGCTGGAAAAGACAAATGTTCTGTTGTAGGTTTACCAACCACAAACCACTTGCTGCACTTGTTGGTTGTGTAGGAGGCTTCACTTGTGCTTTTCAAAGATGTACAATTGAGCTCAAAATAGGCAGAACTGAGCAGAGTAACATCTTCATATCTCCATATGTACGAAATATTTTTGCAGAAAAAAATTCAATTAACATGTTTTATATATTTATATGTTTATATGTCATATATAAACACACACACACACACACAAATATGTATATATCTGTGTATATATGTATACTTTAGGATAAGAAAATATCTATATAAAAATATAAAAATATCTGCTCAATGGAAGCATAACAGGTCACCTTTATTAAAGTATTAAAGATCTTATTCTTGTTTAGGTTTCCTGCTGAGTGTCCATGAGATCAGATGACATAAGTTGTCCTTCTATAATAGAGAACGGACTCAGACGTGAGGGAGGGAGCAGCTTTTTACACTATTTACAGCAGTTAGACTTTGAAAGTTTCTGTAGCTAAGGGTCAAAACACAAAGCGGTACATACCAAGATGTACAAAGCGTTTTCTGAGTTGTCTTTATATTCTCTGATGGTGGCAAACACTGACAGGATAAGGCAGGAAAAGACCAAGAAGAAGCTGCAAAAGATGACAGAGAGAGGACTTAGTTAATTAGTTAGTTAAACCACAGGAAGCACAGTTTGCTTCAGCAAGCCGGCTCAAGGGATTTTCTACCAAACCTCACCAGAAACTCATCAGATTAGCATGTACAAGAAAATATTTGCAAATTTTTCTAGATTTCTTTCAAGAGATACAACACACATTTCTAGAAAAAAATCCAGCATCAAAACCTTCACTGTTTTCAGTGAATGGTTTCTATTTTATAAATTAAGCTCTGATAGAGGCTGTGATGATCATGTTTGAAAGGTTTGTAAGTCACTGGTGTAAAATGAGAAACAGCTGCTGCTTTTCAGTTCTGTAGTTAGCACGGCTCCAAAAGTTGTGTTTTCCTCATAAGGCTCTGTGATTGTTGTGCCATTAAGTGGCAAGCTGGATAGTGTGGAAGAGCATCTTTTTGTCTTACACTTTCTGATATGAAATCTTTAGCTTTGTTCTTTGACTCTGCAAATATCTCCATGATAAAATCAATTTAAAATGTTGCCTGATAGCCTGATAGTTCTTGAGATGATATCATGTTCATGTTAGATGTTAGCTATGCTGTCACTATTAGTCAGCAAACCAAAAGCTTAGTGATAATGAAGGTTCTTTTGACAGTTCATTAAAATATTAAGGTTAAAATAGGCACCATGCATCTTCTGTAACATTAAAGGCAAATATACAAAAATAAATATAAAGATATCTTTAATTGATCAAACTTTATCCAATTTATTTAAAGCTTTTCCTTTAACTTTAGCTCTTTCCTCACTTTTTTCATGACATCATATCAACCAGAGTGAGCTTAAAAAATACAAAAAACTGGAAAGATAAACATTTATCTACATTAGATGAGCAGAATCTGAAATATATGAAACAGCGCAAAGCTTCAGCAAAGATATAAGACCAGACCTCTACTGTAAATTAAGCTTTTATTTCCTTACTTTTGTTAAAAAAGAAAAAGGAAAATATGCTATACTTCTATATTATTTCTGTCAAACTGTGTCATTCAAGTTATTCTTATAGATTCAGCTAAAGAAATAGGCCCAGTAAGCTGGCTAATAAAAGAAACATGCTTTGGTGTTAAATTGACTGAATTTGCTGCTGTGTATTCTCTGAATCCTTTGAGTCGTCTGGTTCTGACTTTTTGTTTCGCAGTCTGAGAACACAGCCTCCCGTTTCCAGTTCTCAGACCTGTCACCATGTCTTCCCTAAACACAAACACTCTTTGTAGAGTCGTATCACTGCTGTCAGACTGCTGACTTGCACTTTGTCATACTGTAAATACATATGATACTAATTATCTGAGTATGATGTCACCAGGCAGACATTTCACAAAGTCAGCAGAAAAATCAACATTCACTTCATGAAACACATAAATTGCAACAAGTCGCAGGAAGGAAGGCATTATGAAATGCAGCAGAAGACGCGGATGGCTGCAGGATGAAAATCGTTCCCAACTCAACTTTGCCAAGCTCATCAGCAGCTGCTAAAGAGGAAGCTGCGGATAGCGGAGAGGGCCTGAACCTGCCTCCAGCTCCTCCACACCCTGACTATCCATCACGCTACCGTCAGCTGAGCACGGCTCCAACAGACTGGACTCATCATTAAGTGGAAAGCAGAGTCAAATCAAAGTCCTGAAAAACGATTTGAAGTGAACTAGAAAAATATTTTTGTGGCAACACTTTGATAAATCCCTGTTGGGTTTGTAGCTATAGCTACCTTAATCTGCTAAGGTTTATACACTTTATGTTTTTGTATTACTTAAGTTACTGATTTATTTAGCTTCGATTGCATCTTCATATGTGAGTGTTAGCATTAGCACAGGATGCTAGCACAGCTGGAATATTTAGCATTTCAGCTCCATGGTAACTTGAGCTAGTAAGACCAAAAATATTACAATAGTGTGTAAGTATTCAATTTTGTTTCTAAGACATGTTATTTAAGAACACTTTTCTGGAAATGTGTCATCAGTATATCAAGAATAATATAGTAAAGGTTTTTATCAGTACAGAAAATTCCAACTTTTTTGAGTTTTTATAGTTTCTGATTATCAATGTGGGTGAAGCGTGCTGAAGAGGATTTGTTGGTGTTGAAAATGGATTGATGAATAAAAATCTCATTAACATTAATATCATTACAAGTTCAGTTTCGCTTAAGAAATGGTAAATCCTAAGCCAACATTTCACATTGTGTTTCAAACAAAAAAGAACTTAAACATAAAAAAACCTCATTCCTCCATCCAGCTAAAAAATGCTGCAACAAAAATGAGCATCCTCTTGTTGTCTGGACCTCAGGAATGTGACGGTAGGCCGGTCAGGATGAAGGGCTGCTGTTGTTGCTGAACAGTTTGCTTTTCCTTCTGGGCTGCACATGGACAAACATCGATCTGCAGCTCAGCACAACGACTCCAAACCAAACGGCCTCATCACTACATTTAGACTGCAACAAACCCAGCAGGACTACATGGAGGTTTCCACTGACCACACAGACACATGCTGCAGCAGCGTATGGTCAACTCATGACTTTCTGAGTTATTATTTCTGCATAAATTATACACCAGTGATAACACAGAAAACCAGCCACTGATTGGTTTTATCTGTTAAAGGAAAATGAATTCCTTTTAAAGCATGGCCAGAAATCGTAGAGTGGTGGAAGGTCCCATCTTGAAAAAGTCTAGAATTGTCCCCCCCCCAAAAAAATCAAATACATAAGGATATAGCAGTTTTAATCCTCAACCTTTGCACTGAGAAATTGCTAATTTTGTTGATTTTTTTTTTTAAATAAAATGACTAGATAATATAATTAATTATAATTTTATTAGGAGCAGCAGAGCAGCAGGACTTCACCCCAGTCAGGGCTGGAGCTGCTCACAGCCGACTTCTGTCCTGTGAAACAGACACTCGGTCAAATCCTCGGCCTTTGGCAGCCAACATCTGTCTCCTGTTTGCTGTTTGTCCTCGCCTTTATTTCTTCCCCCAGTTTTTCTTCAGATCGCCAGCTCAGCAAAACGTAGAACTGGATCACGTCCTCAATCTGCCTCCCAGATTCACTGAACACAATGTGACTCTGCTGCCACTGATTGATCACAAACTGCAGTCTCAGTTGGCCTCCATCTTACTGTCTGTTCTTCCGTTCTGATGAAGACCTGAGATAATCTGGTTTTGCTGAAGCTTCTCTCCCACTCAGCAATCAGGAAGGATATCAGAGCAGGAAAGACTGGAGAGATTTCAGATGCACAGACAGCCTTCAGATGTTTATGAATGGAATTTTTTTCAGTGAAAAAAAGAAAATATTAAGGTCAAGATTTAGATTCAGTTGAAATTTTCTGACAGTGGATCAGTTTGTTTTCTCTTAAATAGATTCTAATCTATGAAATAAGGAAGGAAAAAGATGCAGAAGACATTTCCAGAGGAGAATAAGAATCCAGATTCTACTAAAATATGACATTATGAACTTTAATGCATCAGCTTTAACAGCCATGACCTCTAACCTCTAACACAACCCACGGCTTTCTTTACAAATAAATTCAGACAGTTTCAGTAAATGAATCTTCACAGAGCGAACAGTCATGGGGTTCAAAACAAACTGGCCAAGACAGAATCAGAGAGCTGGCTGAAAATGTGTAAACGCACAACAGATTTATTTACATGTACACCCCAATGCACACACACGCACACACAGAAACACAGATGGTCTCATTTCCCTCCATGTGGCGTCTGACGGCCCTGAGTGGGACCCAGACCCACAGCTTGGGAATCCAGTGTACAAACACGTTCTATACAACCAAATTTCTAATTTATTTGATCAAATTTAGTTTTTTGCACAGAAATGTTCATAAAAAGGAGCTAAGTACACTCACTGACTGGACTGACAGTGAAACACCCAGGAGTTCTGCTGTTTGTCTTTGGATGGGCAACTGAAACGAACTTCACTGAGTTTCTGTCTGATGACAATAAATCCTGATTCTGACATTGAGGACGAATCAGAATCGAACCAAGAACCTTCTTGCTGCAAGGCAACAGCTCTACCAGCTGCACCACTGGGCAGCCACCAAGAATGGAGTCCAAACCACAGCTCCACATACTGGGTTGTCCCAGGCTTTAAAACGAGAAAGAATCCATCCAAAGCTGTCATTTAGTTTGGCAAAAGCTTTTTCTTTTACATCAGAGGGGAAAGAAGGAAGAAGGCTGGAAAAGACGTGACTGATGTCTCCACATGATAACTTTATAAATCATCAGGACTGAAGCAACGAGTCGGAAGATTAAACGAAGTGTGACGGCTATGAATAATTCATAACACAAATGCACAAAGTTGTGGTTTGCTGTGCATAAATCCTTTGCAATAAGATTGAGATTGAATGTTTTCTGTGTGGAGCTTCACTGTGTGACAGCGCTGCTATGTTCAGTTACGTTTACCAGTAAGATCTGATTTTAATCACCTGAATCCCATTAGAAACAGAAACATTCAAACAAAGAACAACGTTTGAATGTTGAATGAAGCAGCTTTTTAACAGGCGGCTGTTAAAAAGCTGCTTGCTGCTACTGGAGCAGAAAACCGTTAATATTTCAAAAGTCCTCCAGCGGTGTCTGCGTGTGTCTGTGTGTGTGTGTGTGTGTGGGGGTGGGGGTGGGGGTGGGGGGATGTGGGAGGGGGAGTGTGGGGGGGGGATGGGGGTGCGTGCGGGGGTGCGTGTGTGTGTGCGTGTGTGTGTGTGCTGGGTCTCCAGGATCCCAGTGGAGCCTGGTCTCCTCTGCTGGTTACTGATCACAGCTCAGTATCTGACCAAAGCAAAAAGCGACGGACACTTTGAAACGAATCTAAACACGTTTTCATCTGAGCACTGCAACCCACAGGAGATTTGACTTATATGAAGACACTCAGGAGCTTTTTACATTTTTTTTTACATCACAAACAAACTTTTATGTATTTTATGAGGAAATTTTGTGATTGGCCAGATAAAGTAATGTATTTTGTGAACTGGTAGAAAATAAACTATGGCTGCTTTTTTGTGGAAAATGAAATAGCAAAATAAATTTATTTAAATAGAAAAAACAGATCACAGACTTTAAAGGCTTTGAATGAGTATGACATTGTTTCTGTTACAGAGATTATTTTTATGTAATTGTAAATTTGCACTTATTAAGGATTATCAAAGCCTGGCAGTGATGCATGAAAAGCTTCAGTGTTGATTTTACCGGATCTCAGTTCTGAACTGAATGAACAGAACATAAAATCCATTCTGAGCTTTTACTGGAAATATGTTCAAATTTCACTGGACAGATTTTTTGTTTCACTTGGCATTTAGAAATCAGGGAATCAAAGATCATGGATTTAATGTGAGGTTCCTCATGGCTCTCTTCTCCAGTCAGGCTCTAATTACACCGTTATTACATCATCACTGATGATGCACAATTTCCTGATATGATGCTTTTTCATCATCTCAGCAGGCGGACAGAGCTTCCTTCAGCTTAATGCAGTAAAAACAAAACTTTTTTGACACATGAACCAAGAACTCAGCTTGACTTCATGATGCAGAACTAAAATGCCAGATGCCACTAATCAAACCTAAACCTCAAAGTCTCATATAGTCTATTAGTACATCTGCCAAATACAAACTTGCAAAGATCTGACAGAAGAAAACATATCTGGATGATTTCACTCAGTAGGTGAGACTACTGTAATGGCTCAGTCAAAGTCTATCAACCAGCTGCAGCTCTAATCTGCAGGCTCAACCTGGAAATAAGAAAATAAAAACTCTTCTGACTCTGCATATCAAAGTACAAATTTTAAATCTGGTTTCTTTTTTCTTCTTCTAGTGAAGTATTTCGTCACCTGAGGTCATCAGGGATCTGGTAGCTAATAAATGTTCTCAGCAGCAGATCTAAACCATGATCTGGGCTCCTTGGGCCCAGATCCAACCTGAGAACCTAAAATGTGCAAAACTGTTTGTTTCTTTTCTCAGTAACATTTTACTGATTCTTTCTTTACCTGCAGTGCCAAAAAAGACAGTTTGTTAATTTGTTCTTATTTCTGTAATCCCTTACCTTAGAAGCCACTAATACTGAATAGAAGTTAAAAAAAGAAATAATAAATGAACCGTGTCTTCTTGAACAAACCATAAACAGGAGATAAAAACCCAGACCGCCTTTATCTGGAGTCACAAAGACAGAAACTAAAGTGCTCGTAGCCGTTTAAACCCCATAAAGCTTCAGTTTGACTGCAAAAAGCGGCAGCTGGAGAAATGTGGAGTCATGCTGAGCAGAACCTCTGCGCTGTTCGGAACAAGTACCGAGGCGGCCCGGAGCTGTCCGCGCAGCGCGGTGCTGAAAGCTGCCGCATCACGACATGCTGTTAGAATCAGCATGAAGGAGCAGAACTGGAGGCTGAAACTGACCGACTGCCTGACTGACTGACTGACTGACTGACTGACTGACTGACTGCAGGTCAGCAGCCCACAGCAGAGGCTGAAGTTAACCTGTTATGCGCCACAGACTCTTCAAACTCCACCAAGCTTCCTCCACCCCGAATCAGTCAGAAAGGCTCGATAACCGGCACAACAAACCATGTAAAACAGCCAAGTGAAACTGGAACAGCACTTACACGTAAGCGTGGTAGATGAACGCCCATCCCCGCGGTCTCTCCAGCGCGTTGTAGAGGAAACTCTGCAGTTTCCGGTAGCTGGCATTTTTCTTCGACGGTCTGGGTCTCCCGCAGGAGATGCTGGACCTGGGTCTGCTGAGGATGCCGCCCCGCTTGGTGCTCTCCGAGCCCGCAATGAGCAGCGCCCCGTCCCTGCTGGATTCCGGAGCGCCGGGGTCCAAGCCGACGAAGCCGACTTTGTGCTTCTTTTCTCCGGCTTCAGCTGGGTAAACCCCGCCGTTGAGAGATTTCTGCACCATCCTAAAGTCGAGACGACTCTGAGGAGGAGTTGTCGGTGTCCTTGCCGCGGGGATGCATCACCGGGCTGAGGGGTGTGTGCTGCTGCGCTGAGGGGTGTGTGCTGCTGCTGCAGCTGCTGCAGCTGCTGCAGCTGCTGCAGCTGCTGCTACAGCTGCTGCTCTGCTGCTGCACTGCTGCTGCTCTGCTGCTGCTCTGCTGCTGCTCTGCTGCTGCTCTGCTGCGCTCTGCTGCAGCTGGATGCGGTCCGTGTCGGTCCCTGCAGAAACCCAGTGTGTGTCCTGTCTACTTCTCTTCCCTTCCGGCAGCTTGACGGGCACAGCAGGAGTCGTGCACATGAAATACAGTCATGATCAAACTGGAAGTAATTAGACGTGCATTAGGAGTTAAATTCAAACTCAACCTGCAGATCAGGCTTTCTGTTCTGGTTGCTGATGCAGAAAACTGTCAAAAATGATTACACGTTGTCAACATGAAGGAAATAACGGTATCTGTCTGCTTCAGTGAAAAGTATCTGCTCTGGTCTTAAAAACAGCCTGATGTAACCCTCAGCTTGTCTCCACTCAACTTCAGCCCAGGAGAGCCGCTACAATGGAAGCTTTTATTGGATGATGCACAGCTATGCAATATTCATATGTGCAGCTTTCTACACGATGAGAAATGGATACCAGAAGGTTTGTGTCAGGATACATTACGACTGGATTTCACTGGAAACAATAATGAGACAAACGTCCATGCAAACGCTTAAAATAATGTCCTCTTCAAGCAGAAATACATTTTTCCAATTTTCCTAATATTGTCACCAAAAATGTATTTTATCAGCTTTCCTGGGATTCTGTGCGTTCATGATGATACTAGGACGTTATTAAGGCTTACATACAGTTCACTGGTGTACTAATTATGTAATCTTGGGAACCCAAACATTAGACTGCCATAAATCATTTTCATATTATGGAGGTTCCAGTTTATGCAAAGATAGAAAATAATGCAAATAGAACAGCCAACCTGGTTTGTGGGTTGGATCTTTACAACCCTGGACATGTAAAGATCCACATTTAGTATCTTTACACATACTAAATATCTAAAGACACATTTAACATGTTTTTTTTTTCATTTTTATTTTATGTTCAATAATTAATCGTTTATCATTAATACTGCCTCATACATTCTGATTTTACTTGGCTATGTTATGCTAGTTTGAGGAGCAAAGCAGTTTGGAGAATTTGATTAGAGTTTGGAGAGCCGATTAGAAAGATGAGCATGTAAAATCGCATTTCAATGAAGTATTTTAGGCTATTTTTATATGCATTTTATGACAAATGCAAAAAAACCCGAGTCTGCTAGCTAGCTCGCTTTTGTTTTAGCTAGCTAATATTTCTAGTTCTTCCGTTTCCACTGCAGAAACCAGAACCAATGTTTCCTGCTATGTTAGCCTCAATGGCCTCAAGTCACAAAACAATGAAGTGACTGAAATGTTTGACTGACATAAATGTTCCACAAGAAAAACTAAACTACATAGAACACAATGTTAAATAACCCGCCACCACCAAACGTGATTAACACATCTGGGGGCAGCTTATCTTTTTTAATAGAGACTTCAAGGCGTTAGCATCAGATGTGTGAATTTAAGACTTTTTAAGGACATGAGATTAATCTAGTTTCACATGAAGTATGTGAAATGTGACTTTCAGGAGGCAAATGGATACTGTTTATAGGAATTAGAGTAAAGGAAGATTATCACAAATGCATGCCACACTTTTCAGATTTGTAAAAAAAAACAAAAAAACTCAAAAGCATGTCACTTATTTCTCTGTAATATATGCTACTTTGTGTCAGTCTAAAACATGAAGTCCTATTAAAACCACAACTAACTGAATGGAAAGATTATTATTTAACAAGAAGAAGAAAAGTCAGTCTAACAAACACATCGCAGGTTCATGACACCGATAAACAATCTGCTGCTAACCAACTTGAAACATTTAAAGCTTAAAGTTGAATATAGAGAGGGAGAACAGAGAATGCTTCAGCAGAAGAGGTGAAAGAAGAAACATCCCTCCCTCCCTCTCTCCCTCCTCCCTCCCTTCTTCTTCCTCCCTCCCTCCTTCAGAGTTCAGTAATGGGCATTAGTTGAAAGGCAACACATTAGTGGGTGGGACACACTGGTGAAGAAAACGGAGACTGAGCTCCACTAGAAAATACAAACTGTCATGACAAGAACATTTTATTTACTAACTTGTTAAGATTCCATTTACAATCATTTTAGAAAGATTCAACAAAAAGAATATCTTTGTACAGTTATTTTCAACAAACATAAATTTGCAGAAGTATATATACAAAATAAAACATCAGAATTAGACAATAGTTTGTCCAGATATACCAACATGCTGCACTCACTAGTAGCCTGCGGTGCTAACATGTTCACTGAATGGTTCTACTCAGGTTCAGAGCTGAGATCATACAGAAAATATGTTGATACAAATATCTCCATGTCTGATCATGTGAACTGATGGATGAATCAGTTAAAAAGGAGAGATTTTAACAACCTGCCAATGTGGAACCGGGCTGTAAACAGAAACCAGCGTAAAGACTGCAGCAAATCATAGGAGGCTCTGGAAGAACATTTCTAACAAGCAAAAAAACCCAAGATCCGGCGATGCTGGAAGCAGGCAGGCAGCGTCTCTTCAAATGCACAGTCACCAGTACAAAATATGTTTCATATACTATTATTACTTCCATAAAAATAATCCAATATAATTTATAGCATTATTCTGTAACCTGCACAATCTTCTACTCTGACAATGTCACCTATTTATTAACACGAAAATAAAACCTGCAGTAAACTAAGGTTACTGTGTTTCAACCCTCAAAACAATCCCTTTTGTTTGTTTTTGTCATCCTGAAACTGATTACAGTACTTTGTGTAACACTGAATGGACCAATCACTGAGCTTCTTTCACAACGCCGACAGCAAACAAACATAAGAGCCAATTTAAAAGTCACATTTCAGAAAACATTTGGATTAAGTAATATATTAATATTTTAAATGATTCAGTAATTAATGTTTTGACTTGGTGTCTTTGTTTTACATTTTGACCTGATTCTCATTAGCTAGCTTTAGTTACTCCATCCCTTACATGCCCTGATTATTAATGAAACAATTACTGACATAATTTAAATAAAATGAAACACAAGCAGGTGCATCTAAAAAAACAAGTGAAATGGCCAATGCCATTGGTTTTTAAATACTGATCAATATGTAGGCTGGAATGCTTTTAGACTCTTTAATACCTGATATCGAGTAAGTAAGCGATAAAAACGCTCCTTCTGGACACAATAAATAGCTATCCTTCATTTTGTGCCGCAATACAGTACTTAAACTAAACCTACAGTAATTGCACAGTCACCACATGCAAAAGGCTGGGAAAAAACTCAAAACAGCCCCTCCGCCCCATCCTTTTTATCATCAGGCCCCTCAGTCCCTACTTCTAACTCTCAGTCTGCCTTTTGGACTTTCTGCGATTACCAGCGTAGCTAAAATGTTCTTCTTCACTTGTGGTCCAAACTCTGAGCCCTGGGGAACACCGGAGCACGCGGACAGAGCGAGAGGCAGCTCTCCGGAGTTTGCAGTCCAAGGCAAAGTGGGTAAAAGATTGTTATGCAAGACGTTGGTCAAATACAGGTAGTTTGGTTAATCCAGTTAACAACACAAGCTGATCCATGAGAACATCATCTTCTAAATAAGTAAGGAAAGCTTCATGTCAGAAGTCGGCCGACGTAGTAATACTGTCCAGGATAATGTCAAAGTATACGTGGCCAGTTTGTGGCTCTCGGGCCGCAGGAGTCTGGCTTCAGTTGGTCCCTTGTATCGTTTGTCTGAACCGTCTTTCTTAGCTTGTACTGCGGACAGCGGGTCGGTCCTTGTTTTACTGGCAGCATCAAACTGAGAGGAAGAGATGAGAATTCAACTCATCCTCTCCTAAAGTCCTCCACTTCTGCATTCGCCTCCCTGTGAGAAGATCCTCTGAAGCGCTCTCACAGTTCTCCATCTGAGGGCGGCAAACACAACTTGAAGAGCCTGTAAAAAGAGGAAGGAGCTTTCAGATGACCACATATGGGTATTATGGGCTGATGATTGCATGACACAGAGCTGTGCGGTGTTGGCGTACCTTGGAGCTGATGGTGGCATCTGGTCCATCACCTTCAGGTTTTTAGCAGACAGCTCCACTCTTGCCCCCTGAAAGAACCAAAGAAATAACACATGAAAAACCTCAGGGTGCAGCATTTTAGACCTCCTAATGCCACTCAGTGCCAGATGAAAAATGGACCAGAACAGTACAATTTAGTCAATATTTAAATAATATTAACCTAAAAGTAAAATCTAAGTTCAGGGAAACTACCTTAATACACTTTATTAAAGTTCAATGTAAGATCTAGAAAAAGAAATATTACATTTTATTCAATTCCATGAAAGCACCTTGGAAGTTCTGAAAAAAGTTTGGGAAAAGTAACTTTTGTTCATTTCTTGAAGGTCCAAATAAAACCCTGCTTAATGACTTGTGGACGGTGCAGGTAAGAACTGTGTTCAGAACCTTGTAATGTCGGAGAGAGTTGCTCCTAAGTTCAGGAAAGTAACCAGTAAAGTAAAAAAGTCATTTTCATTCATTTTATCCCAGAAAAGTAGTTGACAAGTTCTAGAAAGTAACAGCTGAACATGAGCAAATACCTGGTTTGTTTGGGAAACATAATCAGTTTAATATAAGTTCCAAAGGAAAGTTCCAGAAACATTCACTAATTTAAGTGATTTCACTGATAACAGGACATTATTCCTGTACTAACTCTAGTTTCACTTTATCCAGACTTAATAATTATTCACTTAGAACAAGCATATTTGTCTGGGTGAAAACTTACTTTTAAGTTAGTTTTGTCTTATTTCAAGTGTATTAAAATATTTGAACTAGAAAGTAGAAAAAAAAACTTGGCAAGACTTGATGTTTTTCAGTGAGTTGTCTAGCAAAGAAACAAATCTAAACATCTCATAAAGCTTTTGTGGCTTTATTCCTAAATATAATTAGAAATCTCATTGCAGGAGATGCAGAATAACTCCTTGAATCCTGTCTGAGGTTCACCTGCTTCCTCATTATGTCCATGGTCTGCATGATGCAGCGCGGCAGGAGGCCGTGGTTCCTGGCCAGGATCATCGCCTTCTCCAGGGTCACATTCAGGGTACATCTGAAAGCAACATGAGGTCAGACTTTAACCCCCGTAATCTGAGGATGGATTCAGACAGAGCTGCTGATGCTCAGAGATTCTCTACGTATCACCGTCTGCAGGCTGCTGTAAAAATATTAGACCCATGGAGAATCAGAAATGCAGCAGCTGCAGCAGCGGCGGCAGCCTGACCTCTGCATGCCGGTGCCACACATGGTGATGTGGCAGGCTCCCAGCCGGTTACACAGTTCGGAGGACACACACAGCACGCTGACGCCCGATGGGTGGCCCTGCGCGCTCGGACGCACGTTGACGTACGACTGCATCAGCCGACAGAGGTCGTCCAGGGTGTTTAGGGGTCTGAGCAGCTGTGAAAAAGAAACCAGGGTCAAAGAACCACACAATAACGTCTCACCTGGAGGCCATCTTGGCAAGTCATTTAACTACAACTCAATGTTGGAACTGCTTTCCTCATTGTTCTGATATGGTTCTGTGCAGAAGCTCTGACACACGCATGCTTTCCCCTTTGCTAACTAAGAGCCACTTCTTTGCTGATCAAATGTTCTTCAAGCTCTCTGGAGGTCAAACATTTTTCTTTGGCTGTTGTTTTTTCTTTTTCTTGTCAAGGACTTTTTGGCGAAGTGTCCAAAATGGAAATTTACCAAAAAAAAGTTCAAACAAAAATCCCAGATATGTAAAACTGCCAATCCAACCATCCAAATTCAAGCACTGTTCTTTAAAACAAATTCATTTGTGATCTGTTGCGATGCGGCTGCGTTTTGCCCTCAGGCTCCAGCTGCTGCCATGTTGTGTTTCAGCAGCTTTTCCTACAGTTCTTGTCAGTGAAAACGCTTTCTGTGACATTTCGAAGGTGATCAATTTCTGGCCAACTGACAGGCCCATGTGGTGCTACTGCTGCAAAGAAATGACACAAGCAGCCTTAAATATTTATTGTGTCATTAATATTTCACCATACAATGTTTGTAACAGTGTTTTTAGACAGGAATAATGCGTCTGCTTCATCCAAAATCCCTGTGCTTATGAATATTACACACATTTTTATGAGAAGTTGGACCAAATTGAGTTTATTTCTCTTACGTTCCTATAAGAAGATTTGTTCTAGATTTGGTCCAGAACACAAACAGCTGGTTTGACTGGATTTGAACTGGTGTTCAGAGGATTGTGTGTATCTGTTCTTCAAGGTTTAAATGGAGTGTTTCTTCATGTTACCATGACTGGACCTGCTGCTTTAGATGAAATGATCCAAAAAGTAACCAAACTCTTGATCAAGATCTTCAGAAAGCTTGAGGAAAGATTACAACATTGATTCCGTCCTGAAAAGTAAAAATAAACTCTAAATTCCTCTGATTATTACTAGATTAATAAGATAAAAACAACAATATCAAATCACACAAAAAAAGAGTAAAATGGCAGTGGAGCCGATCAAAGCTAACGGAAAACAAAAATCAGACATCATTGAAAGAAAAACCCAAACTTACAGATTTCCATACAGACTGCTGTGCAGCAACCGACTTGTAAGACGGAGCACCAATAAATATGTGGATTGTTAACAAAAATCCTCATATTTAACAAACAGGTTTATTCCTGAGGTTTTTGAAAAAATAAAAATAAAATGTGCAAATACAAAACACTCTAGATTAAATTAAGACTATCCTCTACAGATTTGATTTCAGCTACAGTCAGTGTGGGACACTAGAGGTCAGGCTGGAATTAAATCGGAGCAGGATGCTGATGCGTTCAGGTTAGTCAGAGTTAATTAGGAGGTCTTGATAAGCTAGTGGGGGTGGGGTGGTTTCCATGGGGACAGGAAGACAAATCATTCCTCTTACTTTGGAAATGCTCGGCTGAAGGTCTCTAACTTCAAGGCCCAGTATCTGTGCTTGCATTTATATTCAGTCACAACATGATATAAAAGTTGACTGTGATGACAGATTGCAGAGAATTGTACTGTACAGCAGTGAATGTGTAGATTTACCTGGTCTATTTTCATGGCAGTGGAGTTAGAGTCAGTAGGGAGGTTGGACTTCTCCAGATAGAAAGCCCTGTGGAAACACACTGGAGTTAGAAGCAGTTAGAAAATGACTCTTGTTTGTCTGAGTCAGGTAGGAAGCAAAGAGACGATCCACTTCATGTTCCTCTAATCCTGATGCTGCGTTATGAGTCAGGTTCTGGGAATTCATGCATGTTTTATTCAGAGTTTAAGGAAAACATCATATCACTTTAGGAATGTTAAAAAAAAGCTCTAAACGCTCGTTTTCACCCCAAGTGAAGATGATTAAAAGCCTTAAAAGAAATGTATATTTTAGCGGCATTCAAACCTTACAAAAAATTGCTTTAATTTAGGTGTAATTTTTCAATGGAAATAAATTCTCACATTGAGAAAAAATATGCTACAGTATCACAAACCCTAAACTATTTTTCTGTAGTCTTGTTCATGTCCTTTATCACTACAAAGCATGTCACTGCATCTTATAGCACAATCAAGCATACCTCCAGTTATAAAAATGCAATATTATCAAATATGACTTAAAAGAAATTTAACTTGCTGATTTAAAGCCTTGAAATTGGGTCACTGTCTCTTTAAGAAAGTCCTGCTGTTTCTGAAGCTCCGCCTCCAGGAAGTCATCCCAACATGGCTCCTGTATTAACCCTTTAGTGACTTTCTATCAGAACAGTAGCTCCTATAAGGAGCTCAGCAGTTGTTTGCTAATTGCTGCTGGCTAGTCTGAAGGAGCTGAGTGGAAAAATTAGACTAAACATCTTTATTGGGGTTAATCAAAGCTTTTCACTGAGCTGCTTTTTGCATTTCTGCACTCCAGATTTGATGATTTCTGATTGAGAATCTGAGGAAGGAGCTAAAGATAAGAGGAATGGAACGGAGACCTTCAAGCCTCCAACAGAGTCGAGTCAAGATTCTGTCCGAGTCGCTTCTGAATAAATATAAATTCAGATTGAAGAAACATGTTGGCAAAATTAAAAGATTAGGTACCACTTAACACCTGTCATGAACATGAAGGAATCTTTATGAATGTTTATAATTGTTGTCATGAAGTGTCATTTGGTCAATAATAACACTTTTAATGCAAAGTTGCTCTAAAGGTTGCATATAAAGTCCATGAAAAGTGCCAACTTTGCATTATTTGGTAAATAATGACACTTTAAGCCTTATTCAAGTTATTTGAAAAAGTAAAGAAATATGATGCATTTAATTTGTGCTTGTGAAAGAAAAGCATGAGAATGCCATCAGAGTGAGCTCCGTCAGAGTGAGCTTTGTCAGAGTGAGCTCCGTCACGTGAGCTCCGCAGAGTGAGCTCCGTCAGAGTGAGCTCCGTCAGAGTGAGCTCCGTCAGAGTGAGCTCCGTCAGAGTGAGCTCCGTCAGAGTGAGCTCCGTCAGAGTGAGCTCCGTCACTGTGAGCTCCGTCAGAGTGAGCTCCGTCAGAGTGAGCTCCGCCAGAGTGAGCTCCGCCAGAGTGAGCTCCGCCAGAGTGAGCTCCGTCAAGAGTGAGCTCCGTCACAGTGAGCTCCGTCACAGTGAGATCTGAGCTGACTGTACCTGAGTCTGCGGTAGTAGGCCTTGACCTTCTCTAAGGACACGGCGTTGATGCGCTGCTGGAACTCCTCCATGTCCACGCTGTCCTGCGGGGAAACACCGTCCGGACGCTCGAGTGCTGAGAAACAATGCATCCAGGTTTTAGCAATGCTACTTCAGGGACACTGATAATTAAAAAAGCCACATAAAGGCTAGAAATAAGCAATAATTTTCTGACTTTATAAGCAAAGAAAACAAACAGAAACATCTGCTGCTGTAACCCCAAGGTGCTCTGGACTTCTCCCTAACTTGCAGTGAGGTCTGTTTTCCAGCAGGTGGCGATGTTTACCCACTGTGGTGTCCAGCTCAGAGACTCTGGGCTGTTTTGCACTGAAGCTCATTGAAGAATCAGAGCTGTTTGATTGGATTAGCACTGCAGCTAGCACTCCCATATGGAAAATGAACGGCTGTTTGGCAGACTGAATGTCTTCTGATCGACACTGATGGAGAACTAAAAGGAGAGTAGGAGAGTTGAGAGGTGGAAGCTCCAATAAAGAGCTTCAATCTAAATCCATAAAATGACTGAAGCCATCAGCAGATGAACGTGTGAGAGGAAGATGCTTTTTAAATGATTTAAAGTCGAGCTGTAATGTGTATGAATGGTTTCCATTTCAGATGGAAACCATCTTCATGTGAAGTTTGTCTCACCAAGATGGGTTTTAGTAGAAGATTCTAACTTACAGTTATTAAAAATAGAAATGATTCTTCGGGGTTGAAAGGGATTAAATACACTTTGTTGGTTTTTCTGGGAAATGTGTGTAAAATGTCTGATCATAAAAACAGATTCACTGATACGATATCAATATCTGCATCAGACCCGATATTTAAAACAATTCTAGATCAGTGTCAGTAACAATGCATTTTTACATGTTTGGCCAACATAGTCCACCTTTTGTTTTTAGTCAGTCTCAGCTTTTTTATTATTTATTTTCCATTGGCTGTTATTCTGCTAACTGCACTGACTGAACAAATTCAAGTTGTTTTCCATGCCTTGGCTTTGGAAGCTGTACCTCAAAAGGAGAAAGAGAAATAATAATTTTCCACTGTGTTTTTTTATTTTTTATTCTATAATGTGTCTAACTCATTTTCTCCTGATGTTTCTCGATGCAGTTCTCCAGCAGTGAGCTTTGGAGATTGTCACAGTGATGAATTATTGGGACTGCTGCTTTTTTATTTTGAGAACATTAATTAAAACATTTCCTCCTCAATTGAGTCAATGCCATGAAATTAAAACAGTGTTTGTGTTCTCTTGCTCTCTTTTTTTTGCATTTTTCAGTGTGAAATTTATGCCAGTGTAATAAAATGTTACATTTATTATTAAGTTGCAAAATCAGATTTAGAATGGAAATGTTCCTGCTGCTCTTGACAGCGATGTGTCAGTCCAAATCTAAGAAATGTCCCTTTAATTTGCCACCTTACCTCTGGAGAACAGGACCGTGTGGAGCTTCAGGTTGCCTCCATTCTGCAGCCGGCTGGGCAGCTCACTGAAATGACAGCTGTCCAGGAACATGGTGACCCTCAGGGCCTGCCGGCTGCCCTCCACCTGGTAGCACACAGGTGTGTCTGCAACACACAGACAGCGGGGGGAGGTCATGAGACGCCATCGTTACAGGCTATGATATTCACAAGGTTTTAATTCCCAGATGAAACAATGGATGAAACAAAGACGTGAACATATTTGATGTAAACGCTGCTGTGGAGGATCTGTTTTCTGTAGCATACATTTTTATTATTTTATCCTTAATAGTCTCATTAATTCAGTGAGTGTGTGTGTGTAGGCGGGTGTGTGTGTGTGTGTGTGTCTGATGTGAATCTTTAATTCTAATTATGATGTCTTCAAATCCAGGACAGAAACTTACCCTGGTTAGAAAACGTTTGTTTTCTGTGAATCATGTCATGATTTTTACTGCTGATGGAATAAAACTGAACTGAATGTGCAGCAGAATCAAAGCAAAAGCTGCATTTCCATAAAATTCACCATAAAACTTCATAATTAATTAATGGAAATATTCCAATTATGAAGAAAAAAATAATTTTTTAATCAAAGTTTTGGTGCTAGGATGAGGTGTGTGTGCTTTGATCAACACACACACGTGATCAACAACCGGATGTTAGTGCTGGCCTTATTCACATGATTTGAATCGTGTTTCTTCAACGTCAGCAGAACATGGACATCGTGATGGAAATGAAGCTACTAAAATCTGGAGACTTGTGCTGATCCTCTAACAGGTTAACATGAGAGACTCTGTGACCTTTACTGAGTCAGAACCAGAAACCCAGCAGGTCAAAGTCACTGGAATCATGGCTGCAGGCTGAACATGGTAGCTCATGTTATCTGTGGCTGACATGTCAGCAGCAGTGGCTCCCGGCTTCCTATTGCAGCTATTAAGAAAAAATCAATACAGCACAGAAAACCTCCTTCCTGCATCTTCAAAAACATGTTTTTATATGAAAACATCAGGAATAACTGCTTGCCTGTGATGCCTAGGGTTTGATGGCAGAACAGTTTCAGTTTCTCCCTGCAGCTCAGAGTCTAGAGAGCAAATTTATGCTTAATCTGCAATTTTGCTGGCTAAAATGGGAAGTGCCTGAAGTGCTTTTCCTTTTGCACTGCAATCTCCGCTGACCACGCCTGGGCCGGTCAAAAGACGAATGATGCAAGGCGAGTCGTCTGCTGCTGGTTGGCCCGGATTCCCGCTTCACTCAGGCGGTTCGTAAACATCAGAACAATAGTTACTTTAAACAACCAGGAAGCAGAGCTGTGCAGTGAAATCAATGCTTTCACCTCCAGCTGTTTACAACACAAACTAATACTTCACCTCTTAATGCTGCAACCTGAATATTTCTTCAACAAGGCACATAAAGTGTTTGGATGCTGGAGGCGTTCATGAGTATTTACAATGACCTTTTTGAATAAATATGTAAGTGTAAATATTGCATTGTCTCTCCGATGCATCAGTTTGGATTCTTTATTCAGTGAAAGCTAAAGATCATCTGATCCAATCTAAAAGCACATCTTTATCTAAAGGAAGGATGGTCGATGTGGACATTGAGTTTTACCACGATATTCCCAAGTACCACTGTGATTATGTTAAAAAAATATTATGATGATAAGAATTTTTTCACAATAAAGGCCCATCTCTAAGCTAAAGCTGGTCAAACTGGTCAAACTCTTCCAGGTCAATTTTGCTTCTATGAATCGAGTCTCTTACTTGCGACCAGACACTCGTCTTCCAGCGGCCTGAAGAACACGGTGACTTTGTCCAGGTCCAGCAGCGCCGCCTTGGTGTCCTCCAGCATGGTGCGCTCCGCTTTCTGCCACAGGACAGACAGGATGAAAGCTCCAACAGGACTAGTCAAAACCCGACCCATCCAGAACATCTGAGTCAAAAAGAAAACTGAAGGCCTATTAAAAGTATTCACAAATAATTTGAGGATTTGCATCATTTTAATTTCTCTTTTCAATAATGCACCACTTTCTGCTAATCTAGGAAAATTCAATGGGTTTGTGCCTTTAGAAGAATAAACCCTTTCTAACGTCTGGCCCAGAGTTGGTGGTGCCTGGAACATCTGGACTCACTAAGTATGGAGCCAGTGTGGACTGGAAGTGCAGCAGAACGCCGATGACGGATATCTGCTCCAGCCACTTGCGGCTGGTCTCCTTGCTGTCCTCCTGGTACTCTCCAGCGTTGTTGAAGCGCGAGCGTAACGCCGTCAGCAGCTGCTCCGCCAGCGTGCAGAGGGCGCCAGCCGCCGCCTGGCAGAAGATCACATCCCGCCTCAGCTGCAGAGACGTGTCTGGACATGGAAGTAATAAGGTGAAGCTGGACTGTAACCTTTACTGCTCATTTTCCTGATCTACAGAAGTGTGGTTCTGAACATGTTTCAGCTCTAACCTGTGCATTTGAGCAGAGCCAGGAGAAGCTGGTTCTTCCCGTCTGTGGGAGCAGAATGAAAGCAAGATGAAGCGGCTGATAGTCTGAGGGAACATGAGAGCAGCAGCTCGTCTTCTGCTCACCGTCCACGAATCTCTGCAGGCTCTCCACCAGGTTCTTGATGGAGTGAGGCAGGTTCCAGGGATCCTCCTGGATGTTCTTGTGGATGACATAGCGACTGCGGGCGGTCCAGTCTTCAGTCTGGCGGAACTCTGATCAAAGGAAAACCACATTAAAGGAAGAAGCAGCATGTGATTTGCTCTGTCACAGGGTGGATGTGTACCTGGCTGACTGTGGTCTGAGTAAAAGTGCTTGATCTCCTCACAGGCCTTTGTCATCACAGATCCTTTGAGGAGGCAGTTGATCGATTCAACCTGCAAGAAGATCAACAGATCAGGGGTTGCAGCAATATCTGACCAGTACACTAGTCGGCTCTAGTCTGCAGTGACTTTTTACCGAGTCAGTCGACTAGTCGCGATCACATGACAAAACAGATTTTTCCAAGAAAATGAAAGAAAGTGAACTAGGTGAGTTCTATTATTAATATTTTTAAACAAGTCAACTTGTTTAAAAATGTAAATAATTTACCAAAGAGAAACTGAAAATTCCAGCAAGGGCTACTGGAATGTGGGCGTTGTGCGGCCCTGAGCATCTGATGGAGGCGATCTCTGCCGCCGTCTGCATGTCGGTTCATCCAGTCAGAGAGCCGCTGCTGAGTCAGCGCAGCTTCCTGCTGCGCATCGGGGCAAAGGAGCAGCAGGCGGCAGCGCTGAATCCAACTGGAACCAAACGGGCTCCGTTCATAATAAATTTGGTTTGTGATGTTCCAAAAGCACCATTGTGGTCATTGTAATAATTTGACTCGGATATGTGCAGCTATGCAGAGATCATCAGTATCAGCCGGGGTTTGGAAAAAAACTAAAGTCAGACCCGACTTTGTGCGACTTTTCTCCGCTGCTTGCAAAGAAGTAAGGGATAATGTTCTGTTGTTCTGTTAATTCTACATAATAAACTTAGTAAAAGCGTTTTTTTTTTATCAATATTTGCCGTGAATATAGTTGATAAAGCTGCTGTGAAGCATTTTGCTGACGTCTCCATGACATCAGCGCGACTAGTCGACTTCGACTCGATTTTTGTCATGTTGTAGTCGACCTTAAAAATATGAAGTTGTTCAACCCATTGGATCAGAACATCTGTATGAAAACTCAACATTTTCTGATTGTATTTCTACACATACACCTAAACACAACGCCTCAGTTTTCAGCCAAACTGGTTGCTGATGAAAATCACAAAAACGGAAGAGAAAGAGAGGAAAGGAATACAATGTTTTTATGATCTATATTTGGTTTTTTAAATGGTCTCTTTTGCATTTTCACCGTCCATAAACTTCATCACAACTGTAACATTAAAATGGGAAAGATTGTCAAGATTAGGCAGAAATAGTGCTAACAAAAGTTATTTCTGTTGTTAGCATAAACCTAAACATTCAGCCAATGAAGTGCAGCTGCTAAATCTCAATGCCTCGTTAAATATTATTATCATCAACAGTAGAAGAAATAAGTAAGTAATCGGGTTGGCTTGATTCCAAAAGTCCAGCTGAAAACATGACATTCTATTAAAAATCGAACTTTTAGATTGTCACATGTTGACTTGATTCTGTTTTGAATGTCAGTGTAAATCTATGAATTATAATGCACAGACTGGTCACCTGGTTGAACAGGTGCTCCAGGCAGCCATGCAGCTTGTCCTGCTTGTCAGAGGGAATCCTCATGTCACAGGGCAGCTCGTCTCCTTTTGGACCCAACAAAATGTTAAAGAAAACGTTCAGAACGGGAAAGAAGAAACAAAGTAAGCATTTTCATGTTGCACTCTTCAATGCAAGCACACATTTAGAAAGAAGAATAAAGGAAATTTAAAAAAGTTTCTGATGAATCTGATTATTCATCCTTTGCATCTAAAGTTTGCATCTTTTTGTATAAACAGGAAACAAGAAACAAATGTGAGGAATGTCCATAAAATATTGACTTTCTCCAGAATGTGAAAGTTGTTTGTTTTGTTCGGTCATCCAGTTTATATCATGATAAAATGATTTAACCAGAAAATTCATTGTGACTGATTAGATCTGGTCCTGTACCTGATCCCATCTCATCGCTCCCCAGGTAAGAACTGTTGCTTCGCACACTGGTGTAGGACAGAACCGAGTCCCGGTTGCTGTTGCATTCACTGCAAATATGCAAAAAGCACAAGATGACTGAGTAAGTGTGTGTTATAAAGCTCTTAAATCGCAGAGGATTTATACGACAGCGTTTCATAATTATGCGTCCCGCTCACAGTATGTGACTTTTCTTGATTTACAGGGTGAGACCAAGCATAATTAAATGCTAGAAAAATGTTTAGATTCACACATAGAAGCACCCATAAAAGTTTACATTCCTGCTTTTACAGTTTACATGAACTGGTTTCCTTAAAGCGACCTCATACAGGTTTCAGCAAGTCAAATTTAAGACGTTTTGAGAGCTTTTTAATGCCAGGTTGAATAAAATATAAGACTGAAAAACCCCAGTAAATACAGGGGATGATTAGGGATTCCTGCTGGCTCGAACTGGTTGTGGGCCAGTGGTAAAAACAAATGTGGTCCAACCAGCTGGTGATTGGTCTGCACAAAGATAGATGCAAAACAAATAGCTAGCTAGCTAAGATACATTAGCAGCTAGTTTCAGACACCTGCAGTCACAGAACATCCTGCAAGAAATAAAACTATAAAACTGAACAGTCCTTCGATTAGCATATCGAAGAAGGAATTTAAGACAGTTTAAGGCCTTCAGGTTAGATGCATGAACTCTAGACTTTTTAATGATATGTGGACACCCTGTGCTCTGCTCACACAATTTCTACGTTCCTAAGACAGTTCTGTAAAATAAGGCATTTATGGTTGTACATTACATGATTCAACATGATGTCTGGGAGTGTGTGGAGAATTTATGCGGCCAAATTATACACAGAGCTAAGCAAACGCTCCTGAAATCCCCTTAGAGGAGCTCTGAGTGATTCACAGCCTGTTACCAGGACAAAAGGCCGACCAGCGATTATGAGGTCCAAAAGTGACAACTGTGGCTTTGTCTTCCTCTGGCATCAGGCTGGGTTGGATGAAAAAAGAAAACGGGGGAGCTGGGTTTCACCTGCCTTGTTATTCTGAGGTTTCCAGTGTGTATTTATGTGTGTCTGAGAGTGTGTATTTGTGCTGGTTGCCTAGTGGAACCGCAGAGGCAATAAAGCTCAGGGGAGAGTTAATATAAGTTGGTGGAGTCCCCCATCTGGATATGTGGATGTGCACTTGATGTGTAGTGGGATGGTGCACACACACACACGCACGCACCCACACCCCCACACACACTTCCTGTGTATGACTGTATGAAACACACACAAAGCAATTTTCCTAATTTAGCCTCAGAAAGCTGCAGCCCAACGTGTGAGCGCCACTGACATGATTACAGTTTGCCTGGAACGTAAACCCAAAGCAACAGAACTGCTCACAGCTCAGACACACAGATTCATTCATCTGCATTAAAAGCTGTTGGGAGAATACAACACAAAGTGAGCAACGCTACTCCTCTGTTTATCTCACAGGTTGGATTTGTTGCATCTGTGTTGTTTTCTTTCAAGACAAAATGCTCATAAAATGCCACAACTCACTTCGGTCAATTACATTTCCAAGGCTGATGCATCATCAATGAATGCATTTCAACAGCCTGAAGGACATGCAGTAAATTCTAACTGAATTCCATCCATCCATCCATCCATCCATCATCCATCCATCCATCCATCTTCCGCTTATCCGGGGTCGGGTTTCGGAGGCAGCAGCTTAAGAAGGGAGGCCCAGACTTCCCTCTCCCCAGCCATTTGTTCCAGCTCCTTCGGGGGAATCCCGAGGTGTTCCCAGGCCAGCCGAGAGACATAGTCCCTCCAGCGTGTCCTGGGTCTTCCCCGGGGCCTCCTCCCGGTGGGACGTGCCCGGAACACCTCACCAGGGAGGCGTCCAGGACGCATCCTGACCAGATGCCCGAGCCACCTCAACTGGCTCCTCTTGATGCGGAGAAGCAGCGGCTCTTCTCTGAGTCCCTCCCGGATGGCAGAGCTTCTCACCCTATCTCTAAGGGAGAGCCCAGCCACCCTGCGGAGAAAACCCATTTCGGCCGCCTGTATCCAGGACCTCGTTCTTTCGGTCATGACCCAAAGCTCATGACCATAGATGAGGGTAGGAACGTAGATCGACTGGTAAATTGAGAGCTTCGCTTTTTGGCTCAGCTCTCTCTTCACCACGACGGACCGGTACAGCGCCCGCTTCACTGCAGAGGCTGCACCAATCCGCCTGTCGATCTCCCGCTCCCTTCTTCCCTCATTTGTGAACAAGATCCCGAGATACTTAAACTCCTCCACTTGAGACAGGACACCCCCCCCCGACCCGGAGAAGGCACTCCACCCTTTTCCGGCTCAAGACCATGACCTCGGATTTGGAGGCACTGATTCCCATCCCGGCCGCTTCACACTCGGCTGCGAACCGCTCCAGTGAGAGCTGCAGATCACAAAAAGTGTGTAGAACTAAATGTCTGCCACAAAGTCCTGCTACTGGCAGCATTGATTTTGGAAAGGGACAGCAGCGTCCAACCTGACAGCCTCCAGGTTGATTTGAGTATTTTGTGTTCTGCCACAAAACACAGCAGCACATTTATGTGCATTTCATTTAATTAATTTTCTTTTACTGAGCTATAATTTACTGCTACCTTTCTGTCCTGACACACCTTCTGGGTGGGTGTGTGTGTGTGGGGGTGTGTGTGTGTGTGTGTGTGTGAGCTCGTGCATATGGCGCTCCACAGAGCAGCTACGTTTTCCTTTGCATTTTATTACGACAAGGTGGCTGCGTTTCACGTGGCGGGCCTGGCTCTAATGACAGAGCTGGCGAGGGGCCGCGCCCTAAACAGTTTGGCTGTATTACACAGTGGCCACCGCACCAACAACCAATAACTGCATCTTAGTGGGTGGTGTGGAAGGTGGGGTTCGGTGGAGCTCGGCCCAGCGCACTACTCACGCACACAGAGCGCTGAATCAACTCACAACAAGCAAAATGACATAAGCAGCCCTGACCAAATCATTTTGAAGTCATTTTTAGCTCCCAGTCAAAATGCCAACATCTGGGTCTAATTGTAGCCTGCAAGGGGGGAAAGAGAAGCATTAAAGCTCAGGAAAAAGGGAGTCTGAATGTTGTCTATGTTTTATGGATGTAGTAGCTCCAGAAAAAAACCAGGTGTTAACAATACAAACTCCATTTTTCATCAACAGGCCATCATTTCTAGGATTTATGGTGAGTTGTATGTGGGAACAGAGGAAGCTCACCTGTACGAGTCCCTGTAGCTCATGGTGTCGTGCCCAGAGTCCTCCTGGTCCTCCTCGTTCACCTTGAAGCAAACCTTTTTAATGCCGCCTGGCTCTGCTTTGTCCTGCTCACAGCCGTCTTCACAGGGGGCCAAAGGCTGACCCGACTCGTCGGCAGGGGGCTCCCCGCCCCCCCCATCCAGCTGGGTGGGTTCAGTGATGGACGACAGGAGGCTGCAGAACCAAGAACAATGAGAAACTTTTGGGTTTTTGTAACAGGATTACCATTTAGCCTAAGGTATTCTTAGTACCAAGCAGAGCAATGTGCTGATATTTATGTTGAAATAAACACTCCAAAGTGAAACAGACACATCTATTCATTCACACCCCTTCCTCAGCGTAAACACACAAAGTGTGTCTCTTTCTCTGGACGTTATCCTGGACTCACTCCCTGTTCCTGTTCTGGGTCCGCTCCAGAAATGTTGGGGGGCTGAAGAATGTCCCTTCTGTAAACCGAGGGCTTTAACCAAGGCAAAGGGCAGACAGGAACCCGGCCCTTTGCCGGGTTCCTGTCTCAGGGCCCCAAACGGCCCTGAGAGGGCGTGGCCTGGGACAACAGCATGGGTGAGTTTCTTTGCAGACAGACGGTAAACTCTGACCCAATAGGTGATGATGATGGTGATGATGATGCACAGCTCACAACCAGAACAGAGAAACAAAAACATTTGAAAGGAGCAACAATATGATAGAAGATTTGACGACGAAATACAACAGAAATGATTTTACACTCAATGCTCAATACTTCAGTCAGAAGTATACATACTGTCATTGTGTACATATGGTGTGTGTCACTCTGAAAAAGGAACAATTTTAAGTATGTTCCTTTTTCAGAGTGGAATGATGATACAATAAACAACTTGAAAAACATGAAATTAGTGTAAAGTTTGAAATTTATTGTGGATATAAATAAACTTAATTTGGCTCAACGTTTCAGCTGACAGAATGTGGATGTGGCTGAGGTTGAGTCTAACGTTACCCTGCTTTATCTATTTATTATCTGTTTATGATTATTTTGGTGTTGGATCAACCATTTGTAGAGAAACTGTCTGCGTTTCATCAGCTAAACATGGAGGACTTCCTCCATCCTCATTATGCCACTAACTTTGCAAAATTGTGTTCTAACTTTGAGCCTCATTTAAACACGTCGAACCACTGAAGCTAAACAGCTGAATCTTGGATAAGGTACTTTTATTTATGCAGCACATTTCAGCAACCAGGCAATTCAAAGTGCTTTGCATGAATTACAAGGAAATACTAACAAAATAACAAATCAAAGGAAAGAGCAAAAGAAGAAAAAGAATCTAATAACGTTGATGCAAAGTAAATAAACTAGACAAAATATGGCAGCTACCACTAAAGGTGTAGTTGAAGAGCAGTGCTTGGTTCCTGGTGTTAAGCTTCTCTAAACTGAGATTCAGCAGCTTCCACTTAATGACAAGCTGGGCCTTTGTGGGATTTCAGCTGTTTTAGTCATTTCTAAACATTTGAACCAATTTTCTTTCATGTCAGGGAGACACTTTTGGTCAGACGGGGGAAACTGGAACCTGCTGTTCCTACAAGACGAAGATCCCAAAGCTGGTTTGGGAAGGTTAAGCTTGTAGAACTGCCTTAAACCATAGAATGAAATTATTCAAATCTACAAAGAAGAGTCTTCAGTTCTCCAGCAGAAATGCTTTCACAAATTTGTTGGTTTCTATAAAAATATGAGTGATTTCCCAGCAACTGGCTAATGGACATTTATCCAAATATTATGCGAGTATTTATTGATCAATTCCATCCTTATTTCCAGAAAGCTAGGAAACAGGACAGGAGACAGGAAAGGGACAGGAAACAGGACAGGAAACAGGACAGGGGACATGAAACGGGACAGGAACTAGGACAGGAAAGCAGGACAGGAAACAGGACAGGGGACATGAAACAGGACAGGAAAGGACGTAGGCCACCAAGATGCAAGGAGAAGAAAGACAGGAAGAGAAAGGAAAGACAGAGCTAAGGAAAAAGATCAACACAAGACAGAGAAGAAGAAAGAAAAAAAAAGAAAAAAAAGCAAGAACTGAAAGGACAACACAACAAAGAACACAAGGAAGGCACGAAGGAGTTGAGGGAAGACACAAGGAAAATAGCAAGAACAAAACGAAGCACCAACAATTTTCAGACAATGGGAGAGATGAAAAGTCTGGAAAATGACTATACTTTTCCTGTCTTATTTGCCTTCCTTATATTTTTCCAGAGTCCTGGGAATGCTGCTGGATGAAAGCATGTGACCAAAACAATGCTCAAGAGATTTTTTAAGAACCATTTCAGGTCTGATACTTACACGTCTATTTGAGCAACATATTGCTTCATCTCCCTCACTGCAAAGTCCAGGCGGCTGTACAAGTGGATGTAGGCGTCCTGCGTCTCTGTGTCTTCCTGTTTGAGCAGGAAGCTCAGCCCGCCTTCTCCCTGGATGCCCTCGCCTCCGTCCGGGGTCTCCTCCGCGCCACCGTCGGCCTCGCCCCCCTCCAGGCCGGTGCAGCTCCAGGAAGGAGCGCCCATGCTGGTCACACAGTGCTGGGTGTGTGACATGGGGTTGAGCTGAGCTGAAAGACAGGTGAGAAGACGGTCAGACACACACACCGCTGTGCACGAAGCAGCTGCTGGAATGAAGAGCAGCTTCCATCTCCTGCTGTTATGTGGAAGCCAGATGTTGGAAACGTACGAAGTGACACCGCTGTCTGGTCTCTATTTCCTCTTAATGGAAAACAACTTACAAAGCACAACTGTTATACAGGAAAAATAGCAGGATGCAAAACTGTTTACTTGTGCTAAATGTGAAACTAAGCAGCGAGCTGAAAAATGTAAGAACTGCAGATGGAGTCGACTGGTGCAACAAACCTTAAGAGGATCTAGATACAGATTTCAGGGGTTAGTTTGTTTAAAATGTTGACGAAATGGATGTTTTTCTCCTGCAAATGAATAAATTTGCATATAATTTTTTATTTTCCCAAAGAACAACAGACTTCTTAGTCCTTGAACCTTGAACCTGCATTATAATGCATCAACATTATAATGCATAATGTTGATGCATTATAAATTCAAACCTCAATGACCAAACCAAAGCAGCGAATAACTGAATAATAAGAATTGGTTACTCTGGAGTTTATTTCAGGGCATCATTGGGATTAAAACTCCAACAAAATACATTAAAGTTTGAGGTTTTAATGCGAAAAAATGTGGAATACTTTCAAGAAACACTGCAAAGGACCATCGTTCTGCATCAAAAAGCAGATCATCTGACGGTGGGCAGATTTCTGCCTCGCAGCTGGAGCTTGAGAGAGAAATGAAGACAGTCTGCTGTCTAGACAGCTGTGTTGCATTTTCATCTTTGCTGAGAACAGACATAGCTCAGCAGTTCAACTTCAAAACTCCTAATTAATACCAAGTTCTGTCGTGACAAAGCTGATCAGTGGAGCTCGCTGAAGACAGATGCTTTGCTTCCAGACATGCAGGATTTCCAAGATCCTCGTTATTTTTGATGGTTAGGCACCAGGTTTTGTCTTTCCTCTCATTTTTACCTTTCCAGCAATAAGAGAACTTCAAACATCCTAAACTTTCTTTGCTGACATCATTCATTTTTTTGTCATGTTCATACTCTGGGAGTAGTTGGAGGCTAATGGAGATCTAATAGCAAACCGCTCATCTAATTTGTAATGAGAATCCTTGTGGTTGTACTGTGTTACAGTGAAAAGCTGTAGTTGGGGTTCGCTTCTCCATAACCCAGGAATTAAAGAGACACAGATGGTAAGAGGTAAAATGAACACCCACCCCGAGTTGAACTCCATCGTGTTTGTACTACGGTTAAAAATCTTACTTTTATTTAATGTATGTCAGGGCTTCTGCAGGTTTCACCAACTCAAATTGAAGACTTTTTAATACCGGTATGAATGAAATTTAGGACAGAAATGTACAAAAGGAAATCAAATAGATAGAAAAAAGTTAAGTATAAAAACTATTCAGGAAGAAATGTGAAATTAACTATAGATCTGGTCACATTCATGCTTTAGTTAAACACATTAATGTTGAAAAGCCAGTGTGGTTGTACTAAGGTTAAAGTCTTGTCAGATTAACAAGCTATATCTCTTTGCTAGCTAGAGTTATAGTTATCTAGCTAGCAGCTACCTGCTATATTAGCAGATAGCTACCAGTAGCCCCAACTGTCTGAAGTCAGAACGCAGCGCAGATGTCTGCATGTGACTCCAACAGAAAAGTCCCAGAAGAAAAGAAAAAGATACATAGAAATATAAGATGAAATAGTCGTGTCACACCAAAAGACCAAAAGACCTGAGATTAACGTATTTAAGGTCAGCTGACATTTTTTAAATAAATTGAAGATATGTCAAGGGCTTTTATATACATGAATGTGCGTATATTTCAGACCTCTTAAGCCTGTGTGTGTGTTAGCAGTACCTTGGTCTGGGTCCATGCCATAAAGAGAGTTTTTGCGACCAAAGCGGATGCTGAAAGTTCTGCCTGCAGACGTGGTGCTTTTGGGGCACGACACCTGCATCAGGTTGACATGGCAGTTTGTAGGAACAAAGTCCATGCAGCCTAGCGGGTGAGAGCGAACGCCAGCCTGCCTGAAGGACGGCCACACCTTGTTCCTCAGCTCCTTGGCAAACTGCAGCAAACAATAAGAGAAAGCATGAAAAGAGACGCTGGAGGAGAGTTAATCTGGTAATTGGGTAAAGCGTTGATTGATCCAGAAGCAACATTTATGCGACCGTAGGAGCCAATGTGTTGTCTCTGGTCTTAACAGATTAGGTACATGGGCAGCATATGTGTATCTGAATTGCAGCAGATCATTTGGAAGTAGCAAAAATAACTCATAGTGGATTTTATTTCTATTTTTGAAAGGTTTGGGGATGTTCCAGGTTTTAAATATATCTTCCCAACCTAACAAAAGCATGACTCAGTACCTCCTGATAGCTGCTGATACGACGTTTGACGCTCTCCAGCTTGGAGTCACAGATTTGTCTGAACTCGTACTGTGGCATGGTAACGACTCGCTCGCTCTGGGAGATGAGCTGACTGCAGTTGCGTACGAAGAGGCTGTCGTCACCAGAAAATGCCTCCAGGATCTGTGGAGATAAAAACCACCGGACATGGAAAGGTAACAAGTGAAAGTTTAGAATATTTGATGCCATCAGTTTCAATCTGATCCAAACTAAGTTTTTCACTAGGAAACAGAACCAATAAAACCAATGAAACGGCTAGTTTTGCAGCACAAATGTCAAACAGGAAACTCTTTTGTTTTCGTTTACATCATGTAGTTCAGTGGCTCCCACAGCGGGTCCTGGAGACCCGGCATCCTGCATGTTTTATTCTCTCCCTGGTGGCAGCAACAACTTTTTCAGCTTGTCAATGTTCTTCTTGAACCTGCTAATGAGCCATCAGGTGATCCAGGTGTGTTAAACCAGGGAGGAACTAAAACATGCAGGATGCCGGGCCTCCAGGACCCGCTGTGGGAACCACTGATTTAGTTAAACAGTAAACACGACAGACAAAATGATGGAAAAAGTATCTATATCGTTTCACATTTTGTAAGGACCAGAACTCTCGATCTATATGAACTGGATTTTTTGCGAGTCACAAACACAAAGTAGTGCCTAATTGTAAAGTCAAAGAAAAATGAATGGTTCCTAAATGTATTTAAATAAAATGCAGAGAACATATACTCTATACTGATAGATGGAGAAAAACATAAGCCTGAAATAATCTTCTGTTAGCTACCTTAGCGGTCAGGCCGAAGCAGCCTTTGGGCTCCACCACCTTCTCCAGGACGTGGCTCTTGATTCCAGCGGTGCTCACGTATTCGTAAACCACTCCGTGCTCCAAGTGGACGTTATCCACGGTCAGGCTGACCAGGGGCAGATCAGCAGACAGGGAAAGTCTGCAGAGCCTGTGGTCTGAGGATCGATGTTACACCGGTTAACTTTGCACATTCAGAGACATCCTATTTATTTAAAAATTATCTCTCATAAAAATACAATCATACTTGAATATCTAAGATTCAAAATAGTTTAATGCAGGAATCCCCTGATTCTACACAAACACAACTTTGTGCGCTTTGGATAGGCCTTAAGATCCAAAACCGAGTTCAAATAAACACACACTGAAATAATAAATCGCCTTTTAACTCAGGCCAAACTAAAACTTTAGAACATTAATTTCAATCAATCAATCACATAGATTTTAACGTGTTGAATTAATTGCTTTTTAATTTTTTAAACATATAAGACTTCTGAGCGGAACCTTCGTATTTGCATGTTTCTGGTATGTCCATAAATCTGATGCACAAGCCACATCCACAAACAACAATGATGGATGGCAAAGCTTCACTGGGGATTCTTTAATGCTTCCAAAAAACAATCTGATGGAAAGTCTATTGCTGTGTTCAAGTTGAGCTAAAAGGAGTTAGCATAGCACCTTAGGAAAGCTATTCAAGGCTAAAACAGCATCTCTCTGCTAAACATGTAGCTGGAGAAGGCTGAAGTATGAATGGGTCTAATAGCACTTTGCACCAAACTGATGGTTGATTATGTCAAATAACATTAAAAACAATAAATATCTTTGTTGAGCTCCTGTGTCTCTTCCCTCCATAATAAAACAACAAAAAGAGTTTTTGAATTGACAATGTTGCTTATTTTATCAATAGTTTTTGATTAAAATGCGATTATTTAATTACAGACACCAGAATTAACTCCATTCAAAATTTTAATCAAATCCCACCACTAGACAACAGATTCGCATCTATGATCAAGATTGCAGTCGGTGTTTATAACTAAACTAAGCTAGCGGCATGCTTTAGGTAAAGCTGTGGTAAAGGTGGAGGTGTTTCACCTGTTCCATTAGTGGTGGTGCCCTCCTCATGGTTGGAGCCGTTCTCCACCGGGTAAGGCCTGAATGGACTCTCCTCCTTCTCCCCAGCACTGCTTGGTCTCTGGAGCTCCTCCACATCCTCAAAGGCACGATAAACCCACTGACACTAGGATGAAAAGTAGATTTTAAAAGATTACGGCTGTCTGGGGAGAATGGGATTTGTCTGAGTCCAGACGTTAAAATCAATCCACTCCATGGAAACTGGAGCAAATTACCAACGGTGATGCAATGGGATGCAATAAGAATAATGCCGACTTTTCTTTATTTAAAAGACTGGATTGAAAAAAATTATGCTGAAGACATTTTTCAACTGATCCATATAGAGTGAGGCCTATTACACAACACTGGAGGGAGAGAACCGGGTTTGTGTGCCCTTTGGGGACATTTTCACTTCAACAGAAGAGCCAGAACTGAATGAAACAAAGTATTTGATAACATCTGATTATTTATCCTGCTGTTGCCTGATCCAAACAGACCAGGTCAAGCTATTTGGCTGATCCTGTTCAATACGCTGCAGCAGAAGGAAATAGTCAGAAAAGACAAGAAAAACCCCTGAACAAAGCAGCGTTTTACAGCATACGGAGGACACTCAGTGCTGTCTGCAGCCTTGTGAAATACCGCCTGGAGACACAAAGTGCTGCAACCGGAATGTCAAAACAGGCAGGGAAGAGCAGCTTGAGTGTGTGATAGCAGCCACGCGGTGTGGAGTTTAAGAAAGAGTTTAATGGCGAGTCAGAGCGCAGGAATCTAAACCAAACACTTGGCAAAGTCAATGGAAGAGACAAGTTCTTACAAGGCCTTTTGAATCCAGCATCTTCAGCTAAAAATGTAATTACACTGATCATTTATGTAAGACATTGTTAAGCAGATGAAGTTTAAAAAACAACAGATCTTTTGCTCTTAGGCTAATATTATTTGGAGAAATGTTGGTGTCGCTGTGTTTACGCTGCCGTCCAAAATAAGAGCAACTGATGAAGATTCCTCACTCTGCTGGAAAAAGAAAAGCTGTTTCCCCTCACAGCTCCAGAGCTGGGCACGACTCCCTGCTTCTGTCCCTGATGGTTTTAACTGGCTTTACCAGTCTTTAACGTCTTTGTGTCAACAGGTAACTTCAGAAGTTGCATGCGGGGAACCCTGAGGTTCAGTCCTGGGGCCCCTCATATTTAATATGTACATGCTCCAGTTGGCTCAGAAAGGTTTTTCTCTTATTACCACAATGAACTATGACCTAACTAGGGATAGTAAAGGCTGGGTCACAATTTAGTTCTTTTCAATGAAAGTACAAATTCTGCAAAACAAAACAAAAAAAGCATGTGCATGTGAAGAGCAGAGTGTGTGTGTGTGTGTCCTCACTGCCTGGGGGGGTTCCTGGTGTGTGTGCTGTGCGCTGAAGTGCTCCAGGACCTCCTGGTGATCGCTGCGGTTCACGTTGTTGCCGTTGACCTTCAGGATGACCTGGCCAGGCTGAAGCCCTGCTGCGGCCGCCTCCCAGCCTGCAGGAGGTCAAGGCAAAACCAGAATGTAAATCGCGCTGCGGCAGAGCCAGAGTTACAGCAGACATACAAAAAAGGGCTTAAATGCCATCTCTGCCAGAGTATTCATCACCGATGAACTTTTTCAATTTTGAAGGGTTATTTCTACAAACCTCAACATATTTCATTTTATGTGAAACACAAAAAGTTATCTATATTTGTAAACTGGAAGGAAAATAATTTTTTTAACACGTTTGCAAATAAAAATCTGAAAACATTTGCAATTATTGCCCCATTAAAGAAAGGCACTCCCACAACATGATGCTGCCACCACCATGTTTTCACTATACGCCTACTAAAGGTCAGCTTTGTGGCATGAACAAATAATATTTGCTGCACCAATAGATAAACTGTGGATCTTTGCAAGATTGCAAAGCTTGCAGAACAGCTGACATTATACTGGGATTGAATTCCAGACAGACTAACAATTTTTATCAGATGACCTTTCAAAGTGCATGTTTTAGACCAAAAGGAGGGTAAAGGAAACCAAATGCACCTTCCACCTCACAACACTGCCTTGTTTTGTTTTGGTCTATCACAAAAATCTCCTGAACTCCACAGAGGTGTCTGGTTATAATGTGACAGATGGAATTTTTCATTTGCTTGAAAAAATCCAAATATCTTTTCTAAATCTGATGTGGCACTTCAGTGACATCACATGAGGTTTCACAGCCTGGAAGTCCAATCAACACCTCCATCATTTCTCCTCACTGATCTAAAAATACAAGTGATGCCTTCACTTCCAGCGACTCTGGGGAGACTCAACCGACTATGGACCCACTTTAAGAGGAGAAAATACTGGACTCTGAACCAATGGCTTATTGCAAAAAAGACAACGCTCAATCACCCACAGAGAGTCAGAGGTCATGTAGGGAAGAGAGAAGAGAGAGCGAAGTGAAAGCAGAGGATTCATAAGAAAGGGAAACCATGGTTTTGCATTCCTTAACTCTTTTCAACATGTTTGTCCTCCTGCTTCTGTCTAACTTCCACAGATCCGTCCATAATTTCTCATGTCATACAGTGAATCCCTCTTTACTTCAGTCAGCCTAAGAAGTGTAAATATGTAGGCAGGAAGCTGTAAAGAGGGTTGGGATTAGAAAGATAAGCGCTTTCATGAAGCACGTACGTGTGCAGGGTGGATTACATAAAAGACCGACGACAGAAGAGTAAAAGCGCAGAGAAAGTCATGTGGTTAACAGGCGCCATAAAATTAAAAGCAGACAGTAACATGGTTAGACACAACGGTTACCTCACTTATCGTTCAGGGTCTCGGAATTATTTGTCATTTTGCCGACATAAACATATTTATCGTGTTTTCTGGCACTGATATCACAAAAGAAAACTAAATTCATGCATAAATCCTGAGTGTTTGATCAAAGTCTTAGGCCTTGTGCTCTTTATAAAACCAAATATCTCTGCCATGTCGTTTTATAAGTAATTGTTTTTAGTGGTATAAAACAGAGTATTTGTATGGATGAAAGGCCAAACTACATAAAAATCTATTCATTTCTCAGATATCTGACTATATGTTGGAAATAAAGGCTGCACCTTCAGAGCTTTTGAAATGAATCCCATACGGTCTTTAAAGGCTTTTCTACTCCTACTTCATATTTTTTACATTTTGTCTCGTTCCCACCACCAACATCTGCATCACTCTGACATTTTGCCCCGACGTCTCAAAAGCAGATCAGTCAGGAATCTCTTAGTCTCCTCCAGCTGGTCTCACCTTTCCTCACAGCGTGGACGTGTGGCGGCTCCGACCCGGACAGCCTGAAGGAGAGGCTTTCTGGGCTGTCAGGGATCTTCACGATCCTGGACGAGGAAAAAAGACGAGTCAGAAAGCTTGTGCTTGGTTTCTGCTGAACACGTTCACCTGATTGATTCAAGGCACTCACTCCTTGGCTTTGGTGGCGACCAGCAGCCGCAGAGAGCGTCGTATGCAGAAGGCCTGGTTGATCATGGCCTCCACCTCGGAGAAGGGCCGGAGGAACAGTAAGTCCTCGTTGATGGTGTAGATCTTCCTGCCCACCTGCAGGCCGGCCATCTGGGAGGACAGACGGACAGACGGGAGACACAAGGCTCTTGTTTATAGCTTGTAGCTAAGCGTTGTTCAGAAGAGATTCAGATGAACCACACTTAGTTTAACGGCCTGCCACAGCCGGTGACAATCTCTGTCTAAACTTGAAATTAAAATGAAAACAAAACTAGCTTACTAGGAACTTTTCCGCAAGATATAGGAGTTTGTTTTGGTTCTCTGGCAGATTTTTTTCACTTATAGTAAAACATTTTTTCCATATTAAAAGCTGAAAGTAATCCATCAGGGGACTAAAACTTTCTTTTTCTTATTGAGGAGTTCTTGACTAAAAACAAGCTCCTTCATCTTGCAGAAAAGTTCACTGTAAGTGGCTGGTTTTGTCTTACTTCAAGTGCATGAAGATATTTGCACTAGAAACTAGACAAAAATCCTTGGTTATGACTCTGTTTTTGCAGTGCAGTATGTTTTGCAGTGTTCAGCATGTTGAGCGTCAAAAGAGCAGAGCAGAACCAAACAACAGAAAGCAAGAGACAAAAATCAAAGTATGCAGGACTGAGCAGGTACAGAAAGTTATGTTTTCATACAGGAAGTGCATATCAAGATGAATAGATATGATTGTGGTGCACCCCTGGTTACTGCTGGATGGATTTGAACACATTTCCACACCAAACTCACAGCTCACAGTTTTAAAAATCAAAACAAAGACCTACATTAGGAGTGGCCCCACAAACAAATTTGAACAAATATTCCCATTTGCAACTGGCTTCTTCAAGACGCCACTTACTTTAAGAAGTATTTTTTATTTACCTTCAACAAGTGAAATGTACCATGACAGTAATAAATCAAAAGTCTTGACATGATGAGAAAGTTTTCATGATACCTGATAAATGCTGGGCCCTACCCTACATGTTTTCAGTGTGATCGTCTTCTTTGAGTCTACGACCTTCGCCGGGTCAAGTCAACCTTTGCACGAATTGGAAGCATGCGACAACACTGTAACAGTTGCACATTTTGCTCGTCTTTCGTTCAGATGGCTGCATGTCGTCCAACGCTCTCGTCTCTCACATCTTCAGTCACGTTGTCAGAATAATGCCGCTTCTGTCCACGGCGCTGAGGGAGACCAGTGTCCCGGGAACGGATCCGGTTGGGGCCTAGCCGCACACCCCGACTCTGGACCGGAGCCCGGCGTGAACGCCATGGCAACGGAGAGGAGCCGAGGCCCCTTGGACGAGGAGAGGATGTATGTGATTACGCAGCATGGGAGCCGGACTACACGTGACGTTCTATTATAGCATCATATAGTGAAAGATCTCTGTGTGCGTGTGTGTGGGGGGGTGTGTGTGTCAGCCCCTTTCAGAGCCCCATGGGAATCAGCTGAGCTTCATTCTCTGCTCTGGCACACAGGCCGAGTCACAATCAGCGATCCTGTTACTGTGGGGGGATGGAGGGCTAAAACAGAGGAGGAGGAGGAGGAAGAAGGACAAAAGAGAAGGAAAGAGGAGAAAGGAGGAGCCTGGAGGCTTCATGGTGTTAATAAGGGAAAGGATGGCTAGAAGGATAGAGAGAATGTAAAACTGGATTACCGTACCTTGTAAGGATCTTCATTAAACCCTTAAACTTTTCCCCCATTGTGTCTCAACCGTAACCACAAACTTCAGATTTGGTCTCATCTGACCTCCTTCCACATGTTTCCTGTCTCCTTCATGACTCTGCAAATAGGTTTCTGCTTTCTTCACCCCTCCCTTCCAGACACCATGTTTGCGATTTACGTGTCTAATAGCCGTCATGACGACGGATTCTCCCAACTGAGCCGAGGATCTCTGCAACTTCACCATCGGCCTCTCGACTGGTCTTTGACTAGACCTCATAACTGATTACTTATGATGTGTTTATGATCTAAGAGATTTTGAAAATTGTTTCCTTATGTGTTTTCCAGGTACTTTGTGCCATTTTACAGTCCAATCCAGTAACTGTTAAATGCTGCATATATCAAACAGAACTTAAAAGAAACTTAACTGCCTAAGTAAATGCCTTAAAATGAAGTCTCTGTCTCTTTAAGAAGCTCCTGTTCTTTCCTCATAACATTTCGGTGATCAGCCATTTACAAACATTCTTCGGAGCAGATACAGTTCCGCCAGGGGTTTGCTAATTGCTGTTGGTTAGTCTGAAGGAGCTGAGTTGGGGAGGAGCTGCTCTGTGAGGCTGAAGCTTCAAGGAGGAGCTGTAGGGAAGGTGATGTTTGGTGACAGCAAGCGTTTAGGCTAAATGGTTGCTATGGAGATTAAAGGATTTCTCAAACATGCATGAAAGAATCAAAGCAACACTCCAGATTTGTTTATGATGAAGGAATTTGTAACACAGCATAAAGCTCAAAGAAGTCAATTTTACAAAACACTGCCCCTTTAACAATTAGACACTATTTAATTGGTGTTTTTGGCATTAATGTGACAAAATGTGTGACAAAATTAGGCCCAGTGGGTACAGAAACTGATTACTAGTAAAATATTTCAGACAGGACAAAAGTTTGTTTTATAGTCAGATTGATCCATTCAGACAGCAAACCTTAAAAGAAAACAAGTACGTTCCACTTTTAAAAGAAAAGTGGCTCTTTTTTATTTTAATGTGTGTCATGCAGTAAAACACAAATGTGTGTTTTGTCATCTGGGCAACGATTCTGCAGCCAATTAGAGGAGAGCAGGAGACTGACAGCCGCTGTCAGAACAGAGGACGGCCGTAACTATGTGGAACGAACGCCCTGTGGCAGGAAGAGCGCAGTCTGTGTGTGTGTGTGTGTGTGTGTGTGTGTGTGTGTTACCTCTGCATGTGAGCCCCTGGTGACAGATTTCACCACAATGGCTTTGTTTTTCTCCTCGATCTCAAAGCCGTAATCTTCCTCCTCAGGGTGAATCTGGAACACAGACAGAAACATTTACGCTGCTTCATTGTGTGACAAATATTTCTTCTACACTTTAGCTAAAGTTTCCCCCCTTTTATCAAAAAGTGTCACATGTTAACATAAAATCCTTTGAGATTTTGGGGACGTTCTTCTGTGTCAGGAGTCTCACATCCAGTGATGTTCTTGGCTCCCCTCATCGTACCCCCCACCTCCACCACCACAAATTGAAAACGTCATCGCCAAAACCCACTAGCATCCTCCATTAGTGTCTGCTGGGCTGTCTTCCTGCTGCACGGCCCTGATAAGATGGCGATCTCCTCTGTTGTATCAGAGGAGATGACTGCGGTAAATAAAGAGTTCCTGCACTTCGCCTCAGTAACGGGGAAAGAGCAGAGGGGGGATCGGTTCCGCTAATCGAGTCAAAGCCATTTCCACTTCTCATGGAAGGCCAGATAGCACAACTGCTTCGCACTCGGACGTGGAAAGAGACGCTGGCCATGTCTGTAGGCTTCCGCTGGATAAACAAGTCCCTTTCTCTTGCAGCATCTAGAATAAAAGCAGTTTGCTGGAGCTGCTGGCTGACCTCATTTCACCTGGTAAATTAATATGTGTTTAATATGACGTTAAAAGCTCTGAAAATTCTTACATAGCTGCTTTGTCTTCCTGTTTGTTCAATGTTCTCTTAACAAACCTGTGAGGCCTTCACTGATCAGCTCCTTTCATACGGAGACAAACGCACAGCAGCGTGTGTTCTGCTGCTTAGCATGGACTCAGATTTATGGTTTTCTCAGAGTCAAAGGAACACAGGATTCATCCCGGCTAATGCAGATGATGATAATGTTGAATACACACACACTTTTATCTGAAGAGTGAAGCCAAATGTTTGCAGAAAGAACCTGTGGCCTGTTTTTACCTCAGATACATGAAACCTCATTGTTTCCAACTAAAACAATGTTATATGTGTTTATATGGGAGGAGATAAACTCAGCGAAGTGGAACATCTGCCTGCCAGGTCTATTGTTCTTGAGATGTGTTCACAGTAGTTTTATTATTAGCATATATATCTATATATGTTCCAGATGGTGCAGATATCACAGTGTGATCAGCTGTTCTGAGCCAAGAGAGAGAATTTCTACTATTTGTGTGTAAATGTAAAGTCCTGAAGGCTCACCACCAGGGACTTGGCCAGGATGTTTTCTATGAGTTTGAAGTCATTTCGCTGCAGCTGCTTGCTCTTGGTGCCGGTTCCCTCCGTTTCTTCATCAGCATAGAAACGGAAGAACTGCGAGTCATCCTTAAACTCACTCTTCTCCAAAACTGAGGGATGAAAAGGAAGAGGAGCTCACATGAGTATACAAAACCAATAACAGACAGTTTGTACGTCTCTCAGTTTCTATTGGCTGAATTTACAACAAAACCAAAAGCTCTAAAATGTGATGTACTGTAGAAACAGGGAGACCTCAAAACAGAGAGAGCAATGGTCAATTAGGTCATAAAACCATGATGCTCATCTGAAACATCTGGAGTCAAAACACATCTGGCTAACAACCTGGAAAACTCTCCAGAGAGCACAAACAGATATCTGCTGTGTGTGTGTGTGTGTGTGTGTGTGTGTGTGTGTTAGAGCGCACTTGTGTACGCTCTAACATACTTTAACACATAGGGCCCCTCAGACAGGTGAGCGCACACGGCTAATGCTAATTCAAGCCCAGCATTTTAGGAGCCTGAACTCAACATAAACATTCATAATGAAATCTTAATGTTTCATGTCACTGGGCCGTAAACTCAGACGTTCAGATGCTTTGTCAGCTTCGAGCCAAGAGCCTGACGTTTCCATGGGTACCAATTTATACTGAACAGCAACATTAGCTGCATTACACAACAACACACCTCTAACTGCAGAAAGCTAAACTACTTTCTCTGGTTCATGTGTGAAATGTGTTTCACTAAGAGTGTAACTGAATTTGTCTCCAGGTGTCTGGCCCTTTAAGGCGACTAAATCAAGCAAATCTGAGCACTTAGGTAGCAAGCTTTCAGAGATTTGGAGAACATCTTCCACCCAAAGACAAACTAAACACACCTTCACACCACACCCTGTCAGAATGGCCGCACTCCAACACAAACCATTTCTGAATATGAGTTATTTCCTGTGACTCATAAAGACTCGGGGCCTTTAATACCTTTACGCCACCTACTGAACTGAAGGGAGTGCTGGTCCGGAAACTGCTAGAAACAAGCGGCACACACACATACACACACTCATCAACAAACGCATACACATGTTTGTGTGGCTATCTTTGTGGAGACTTTCCATTGACTTCCATTCATTTCTACGGCCTAAACCTTACCCTAATCCTAAAACTAACCCTTACATAACTAACCCTAACCAAATCTCAGTTCACACCTTAGTCCTAAATCTGACCCCTGACCCAAAAACAGCGTTTCCCCTTGTGGGAACCAGGCTTCGGTCCCCACAAGGAGCAGTGGGTCCCCCACAACGTAGCATGTGTCAGGGAAGTGGTCCCCACAAGGTATTACAGACAAATGCACACGCACACATTTGCACACATTTGGAAATCACATGCAAGTGTGGAAACAACTTGACTTACACTTATTTTGGAATATGAAATGATATGATAAATTTAAAATGATTTTATCCAGATATTTGATGCATCATTTAGTTTTGAATAATGAAAGTTTTACCAATGTTGGACAGTCACCGTTCACCACTAGTTTAGGGAGTGACTGGAGTTTTGAATTAATTTATATTTCAGTTTAAAGCTGCTGATCGGGTTGTGCTGGAGGGAAATCTGTGTTTGCAAAAAGTAATATTAATATTTGCGAATGTCATTTATATGCAGGATCCACAACATGGGGCTGCTGCAGTCAATTTAATCTGAATTTGGGTTTTTCACATTGCATGCTAAGCTGTCTGAAAGGCCAACAGGCTTCAGGCTTTTATTACAGACAAGGACAGGAAAAGAAAAGCAAGAGCAGATAAAGAGTTTGAACAGACCTGCATAAAGCAGCAGATCTGCTGACTAAGGTCTTGAGAAAGTGAATTGATTGGAGGTTAGAAGTTCCGACCAATTGGGAGGAAATGGGTCAAGGCCTTTCAGAAGGGCAGGGAAAGGTCAGAACATGTGACCCCTTAAAACAGAAGGCAACAGGAGGAACCTCCTGGAGATTATATCATTTTGGCTGATGCTGCCTCCACTCTGCACATTTTCAACAGTTTACATTTCAGTCGAAACTTTTCCTTTTGATCTCATTTGACCAGACTGCCTTCTTTCACACGTTTGCTCTGTTCCTTATGGAAAACTGTAAAAACTTTTATGACCTTCTCTTTCGTGTTGCCTCTCTTCCATTAAGAGACATTTTTCTGTGGAGTAGATCTGATGTTTGTCGTGTCTACAGATTATCAACCAGTCCTCCAAGATTTATCACCTTCCAGCTGAATCTCTGATAAATACTTTCCTGATCTTGTTTTGTTAGTTTTGGTGTAAGGTAATGTCTTAGCAGGGTTACAGCAGAACAGACTGAGGGCAAATACAGGACCAGATGATGAAGAGCAGCACCAGGGATGAGATTATTGGGCAGCCTTTTAAACACAAACACTTCTGAATGAATTTCAAGTGCTTGCATGAGAAAAGGAAGCACAGTGGATGAGAGATGATGTGCAATAGTAAAATGATTCACTGTGCTAAACAAGAGGCAGCAATGGTCTGCATGTGTGTGTGTGTAGAGGAGTGAACTGACCGTGGTGCATGTAGCCGCTGTTGCAGAGCCCCACACCCAGTGTGACAGCGTCCTCTCTGTTGGAGCAGTCTCCCTGGGAAACCAAACCAATGACGCCGTCAGTGGTGAGTTAAAAGGCCCGGCTGCAGCTGCAACACCTGGACTAAGCATGTCTGAAGAGCGCCGTTTGCATTCACAGCAGAAAGACGTTAAGATAGCTGATCAATGAGCTCATCATTAGAGACACACCACTTCTGCTGCATCGTTCCACAGAACCGTACAGATGACTGTACTCTCTGTCATTTGTCCAAAAAAAAACATCCTGACTGAATCTTTCCAGTAATTTTATAAAAAGACTCAACTGGAAAAATGAAAACATTTCAACTGAATTTAGACAGAATCATTAGTTTAAGAACAAACAAATACTGAATTAACATGAACTTAGGTTCAGTTCCTTCTTGTTGCTTTGTTGAAGTGTCAGATGCTTACCTGTGAGATTAACCAGTCCACCAGTTTGCAAGCAGGCAAAACAGATTTAAAGGTTTTCAGATGGTGGTCTCTGTCTCTGAAGGAGCAACGAAAGGAAAAACAATAATTCCTTAATGCAGGTGGAGTAAAATCTCACATTAATTTTTATCGTGGCTGCTATGACTAAGTTTACTAACAAATGTATGATAAACCTGAACCTCCATCCTGAATCGATGGTGAACCTCCTATACACAGCAGTGTTTCCGTGTGTATAGCAACATTGTCCATTAAAGGCACTTGAAATATCACAGTCTGCAAAATATTGCATCCAAAAAGTTCTTCACACCTGCATAACGCTATTGTAATGGTGAAATAAAGGGCAGACAGTTTGCAGCCATCGTTTGTAGCTCAGAAGAGATTTTTGAACTTGTTTAAGCAGCCAAAACAATACAACCAGCAAAAATAGGGAATAATAATGCACCTAAAAATTAGCTGTTCACATAAATTGGACATTAGTCAGGTTGGTAAACAGTGACTGTCTGGGCTGAGACTCAGAAATACTTTTTTTTTTTTTGATCAGTGAACACACCAGAGTCTACCAGGTTGTGTTAATGAACACTGGAAGTGAAACTACTAAGGCGCTAAAAAAGGAAGCAATGATGTAAGAAACAATTTAAAAGGTAAATGTAGCTCCTGCTACGTTTGGTTTGTCTGACTTTTGTTCAGGTGCATCCAGACTTTCAGCTGATAAAGTTTCTCTGTTTTGTCCTTTAGAGCTTTCAAAATCTGCCCATCATAAAATGATTTTAATTAAAAAACATTTTTGGTAATCTTAACAATGAGCTACAGCTTTAGCTAGTCAGCTATGCTAACCATGCTAATCGCTACAAACTGGTACATTTTGTTTCAATTCATTTGTTAGCTGCTAGTGAAAATTAACATTAATAAATACAATATCTAAGAAGTGCAGATTTGAACAAAGGAGTCTTTAATGCAGAGGAAAAAAGAAACATAACTAATTATTTTATAAGTGAAGACTTAATTATTAGACAAATTAAATCAGAAGCAGCTTTATCACTCTGAAAGCTTAATAAAGCAGGAGGAGGCTTCATAATTATTAATATTCATTAATCAATAACTCACTGAAACCTTTTAATTAATTGCTGCTACTGTACCAATATAGTGCAGATTAGAAACAGGAAGACCCTGTTACATAACCGCAGGCTGGCAGAGGAACTGCCTTTGTGTGTTAATAGGATTTGTCCTCTTTGTTTGCAGCCTGAGCTTTTCAATCAGACGGTGAGCGATGGAGCCGATAGCAGACAAGATGGCGACGGTTTGTGTGGAAAGACGTTCACAGGATTAATTGGAGTCTACAAAATTAACAAGGTATGTCATTTAATATTTAATTGAAGTTTTAATATTAAAACAATTCAGACCAGAGCCAGATATTGAAATGAATTTTCTTCTGAAGCTTAATTAATGTGGCATTAACGCATATGAAAGCAAGGAAATAAAACAAAAGGATGACATTTGTTTTTGCACTTCAAATTAGAAATGAACTGAAGTTATTCATCTACCTCCATTCAGTAAAAATTAAAAGTCCTTATCTTGCAGTATATGCTTCCTTGAAGCACCTTCTTTAATTTAAAGTGTTAAAAAATCTGTCACAGATTCCAACATGAACAGCATAAACCTGGAGAGGTCACAGTAGAGGTCATGCAGCCTGTCATTCCTGGCAGGGAAGCAGTTTGTTCAATGGTTACAGGAAAACGGTTGACCTGGGTGAATGTGAGCCCTGACTATGAATATGCATCTGCACACCTGGAGAGCAGAAACATTGGCATATGGAGGGGGAGGGCATTAGCGAGCGTTAGGGGGGCAGGTACTTACTTGATGACGGGCGTGTGGAGGCTGTGGAGGCGGCAGTACAGCCTGACGCCCTGTAAGAGAGGAACACAGCGCTGCTGAGTCACAGGTGGCACACGCCTTGGATGAACATGTACCATCATGAACACAGGCGAGATCTGAGGAGTGCAGCGCGTTCCCCTCAGGTTATGGATTCACAGTCTACAAGACACATTGGTCCCTAACGTTTGGATTAGCTCACGGTGAGGGAGAAGCTCTTTCTCAACACCATTTTTGGTGCCATGCTATAATCATTACCTTCTGCAGCTTCAAGCAAAAGTATTCACACCCCCTGAAATTGACCAAATGTTTTAAGAATAAACTTTAAATTAATTCAATCAAAATCAGATTTGATGTGATAGAAGGGGTGGCATTCATATTGTTTATCATTTATTGCGATAAATTTAGATAAGAATTTTGATTAATCATTGTCACAATAAACTCCAATGAATTCAGCTAATAAAAAATGTCTGTATTGTTGGAAGGGTTATTTTTACTGTTTTCTCCACTGCTTGATCAATGACAGTATCAATAAATATTAATGCATCTGAAAATAAATGATTGAATGCAGTCACTGTGTGCAGTTTGGTTATACAAATCGCACTTCTTTATGTGACTGGTTTTATAAATAGTTTTGTTTTTCATTATTTGTGTTTGTGGAGTTAGGATTGCTGCGTTACACAGTAATCTAAAGTATTAAATAGTTTCTATCATCACATTTATCGTTATGACAACTGCACCACAAACTATCATGATTAAACTGTAAGTTCATATTGCTCACTCCTATTTGATGGATGATCTTAAGGGAATGAATAACAAAAGGAAAAGGATGCATGGCTTCCTGTGAGCGTGACGTGCCGCTGCACTGTAGCATTTATTCCTCTGCTAGCGCTAAATTAAATATTTTAATCCAATAAAATCAATCCAATAAAACCAGCTGCCTTTAGAAGCTTTCTCATTAGGAATTCCTTTAATCCCAGAGTCAATCCAGAGATTTCCTAAAAGCCTCAGAGGTTTTCCTGAGGAGATCATATCATCTACTACAATAAAAAACACACTTAATTCTGGTTTTAACTAAACAAATTAAAGTCTTAAATCAGAACCAATATTCTACCTGATAATTCCCTCATTGAATCACTGTTAAAGGTATTTGTCACATTAACTAGTATTTCATGTTGTAACGTCTTCAGTCTTACTCCATGTATTTATATTTTGCTTCCTTGGAGCCAAACATGTTTTCATGAATATTTCTTCAGACTTTGTGTTTTGTCTTTGGCTCTGGATGATTTTTATCTCGTTTTAAGATCAAGACATGAATATGTCCTGGGCAGCTCTACAAGTGTACCAAATTTCATGTCTCTACGATCAAGTAAGGTCATAGTAGAGGTTCTTTTAAAAGTTGCTAGGTGGCGCTTTTGAGCCGTTTCTTTTGCAATTTTTGCGGCAAACTTAAAATATGTCAATTTTATACAGGCTGTATGCGTCCACCAAGATTGGTGAGTTTTTGAATATGATAAAACCCCCAAAAAGCCAATTCATTTGGGAAAAGAAAAATAAGAAACAGTACGACTACAATAGGCTTTCGCAGCGCTTCGCTGCTCGGGCCTAATAATAATAATTGTGATGTTGCTCACATGGTGATCGTATCAGGCAGCTCTGGGTGCAGAAACCGTCTTCGTTTGAAATGTAAACAGAGTTTAAACTGTAGTTTTAACAGCTTCATTTTCACGTTGTGACGTCACACAAATCCACAGATCAGGCTGCAGCCTCTTTGTTTCAGCTGTTTCCGTCAGACAGAGGAGAGAATCGCTTTACCTTTGACATGATGTCTTCCAGCTCGCTGCGGGCCTTGTAGGTGCCGTCGTCATAGCGGAAGCGGTACAAGACCTGCTCGTTCTTGAACTGGTGTTTGTCTGACACTGAAAGATCGGCCAAATAGAAAAATGGATTGGACTGTAGTTACTAAGACACTATTATCATCACTCCTTTAAAATCAGAAGCCACTGCGTAAGGTTTCTGTGTCACGTGTTTGATTTGACTTGTAAATATGAAATGATGGCTGTGAGAGGTCTCTGGTTTTAATCAGTAGCTTGCCTGAAAGAATCTTATTTCCTTTTCCAGCTGAACTAATGATGCAACTATAAATCTGAGTACTGCATATGAAAAAGGGACATGGACTCTAGTTTGTGACAAACTGCAAAGTAAGACAAAAAAGTTATTAATAATGCAAAAATAGAATAATTTATTTGAATTTTCTACTATTTTAGATTTCCCAGTATCCAGATGTAGGCTTACATATTCTGTTTCAAATCATTTTACATCATCATTTTATTTAACTTCCTCAGGGTACAAACTAGGCCAAACATTAGGAGGAAGTCTGCAGTTGTAGAATCTGTATCTGAAGAAGAAACAATAATGTTGAAATATTCAACAAAGCAAACTGCTGCCAATTCTCATAAAGCCACAACAAGTCCAAAACAAGTTGCTTTTCATGAAGCCTCCGCCGCAGTGAGATGGGAAAACGATCAGCGAGGACGCGACAGAAACAGAGGCAGATCGGTTCCACCACAACAAGCTGGCATCAACTCAAACAAGCTGCTGGTTTTGCCTCAGTCTAGACTTGAAATGCCCCCATAAAACCAAAGGAATGCACCAGAAAATGGGCTTTTGGAGCGCGTTAAACATGGGACTCATCGAGGACATGAAGCCATCGCCGGGTTGCCCCTGGAGCAGACCTCAGAAGTGGAAACGTTGGCGTTCAAACACGTTTCAACGAATCCGATGTGCAACTGAATGCAGAGATCAATGAGGCTGATTGTCTTGTATTGTTTTTACAACATGTGGGGAAAGATTCCTTTACTAACGTGTGATGGTTTGATTTTGCCTGCAAGGCATGGATCTGTCGGCTCAGCGAGGGTCTCTGAGGGTTTCCACAGGTTTTAGGGAACGTGAATGTTGGTTTTCAGCAAACTTTGCCCAGAGCGACTCGTCTAAACTGTGACAGTGGATTGCACTTAGAATGTGCTGCTCCAGCAACATCCTGGACAAATGCATTCATACATTGTTTATGCAGTGTGGTTGTGTGTAAATTTTCATTGTTGATGTAAGATTTAGTCTGGAGAACCAGAATGAAGTGTAGAAATAATAAGACAAAAGAATAAACAGAGCAATTCAAAGGAAATTAAAATCCTGACTCAGGGAAACAATAAAAACTGAACTGAGTCTAACTAAAACAAATGGATCTCACACACACACACATAACCCCGTCCCCACACACACACACCCACGCACCGCCCCCCTCATGCACACCCCCACACAGACACACACACTTGCACGCACAGCCCCCCCACACACACAAACACACACACACACAAAGAGAACCACAAGTAGCAAAGAACAGTCAAAAGAAAAAAGAAAGATTTTATGTAGGAAGAAGGAAAGAAAGAAAGAGAACAAAAGAGAAGAGAAGAATACGTTACCATGGTGAATGATGCCATTTTCCAGTAAGGCCTGTCCCAGGTTCACTCCCTCATCGGCGTTGCTGATCTCACCGCTTTCAATCAGCCACGACACAAACTCACTGAGGGAAGAGAAGAGGAACCGATGAGGACAACCTCATAAACTGATCCTGAGCTTATTGTTGAATCACCAAAACTGCAAGGCTTCACAAACCGTGAAGTGGAGAAATGACTGTTTGAGCGTTTCAATACTAGAGATGTCAGTTCAGTTTCTGTCATCTGGAACGATGAGGAGAGAGTCTGCCTGGTTCGCCTGCAGCTTCCCAATGAGCGACTTAAAACACATCAGATGCTGCCTGCAGCATTCAGCTAATCAAGGGCCAAACAATGGGGGCCAAACAACGGGACCAAACAATGGGGGCTAAACGATGGAGGCCAAACGATGAGGGCAAACGATGGGGCAAACGGGGGGCAAATGTTGGGGGCCAATCATGGACGATGGGGGCTAAACAGTGGGGGTCCAAACAATATTTCTACCCAGAGCCGTTTTTCTCAAAATGATTTCAGTGTTTTAACTGAGACCACAGGTACAGGTGTGAGGCGTATTCTACAGATGAGCTCCTTCACAAAAACCCATCATTTCTGCCTGGTCGCAGAAATGATGCGTCCGTATTGAAGCTCTTGTCTCGTTTCTGAGGCTAAACAAATGTTTGAGGGAGAAAATGAGTTTGTTCCTCCTTCACCTCTCCTCATCTTCCTCAGATATTCAATCAGAGGGATTCTGAGAGACGATTTGTATTTATGGCTGCCATCAGGAATCCTGACAAACAAACATTAGCCAAAAGGAGTCTGGGTGTTTGGATCTGCAGCTCAGAGTGTATTTGTGTTTTCTGATATGTTTTGATTTTAAGGTTTGTTTGAAAATGTTTTTCAGTTTTTGAAAATGGTAATTGTTTTTAGTTTGTTTATTTTATTTCTTAATCTCTTTTCATGCTCATTTCTGACTCAGGGGGTTAACTGATGTTGACAGGAGGAATAACTTAACACCAGGGGGTTTGAGGGCGCGCGCGTGTGTGTCCCTGTGTGCGTGTACGTGTGTGTGTGTGTGGGTTATGTAAGAGCCAGGTTAATTTTGGACCCAGATGTAATGGGAGCAGATTTTATGAGCACGATGAGCCGAGAGAAGGGATGAAGGCAGGGATAAAATAACAGTTGATGATCCATCTTGTGTTAATTCATTCTGCTGAACCTGCAGGAAAAAACAGGAAGACATGTTTCCCTGGTACTTCTTGTTAAAGTGATCCTGATCAGAACTTTTCTGGGTTTTAATAAGCTTAAAAATAAGAAACAGTGAAAAATGGTGAACAAAGGATATATTAGACAATAAATATCCATTTAGACCTGTCCAGGGTGACCCCGCCTCTCGCCTGGAACATTGGCTGGAGATAGGCAACAGCAACCCTCCCGACCCCACGAAGGGACAAGGGTGTTAGAAAATGGATGGATGGATAAATATCTATTTAAAGCTGTCAAACAGTATCAACCAGTATGAATCCTAAAAGTGTTTAGGATTCATATTGTTGGTGGTAAAGTCGCGTTTTCTGCTTGTTAGGAAGATCTCTCAGCCGCATTTCACACCATGTATCAAACTTGGACAAATTTTAATTCAGTTAACCTCAACCGGCATCAAAAACTGAAAAGTTAAGGTTTTTTCCTGTCTTCAGCAACACTAAAATAAACATTTAGTCTGCATATGTATCATAAAGCAACGTATTCTTAAGTTTTTTTGCCAGTTTTATGATCATATAAAGATTAGCACATTGCGCACTGGACACATAAATAGTGATTATCCTGTAATCCCTCAATGTCTGTTAAATTCAAAACTGCTAGATCTACCAAAAAACTGCAACAATGTTTTTGCCCTTTATGGTTATGGGGTTGTTGGGTTTTTTTTTTACATTTGACAAAATATACCCAGTTGAAGTTGTTTTTCTAAAGTTTTCTGTTATGTGTCGGAACAACACCAGTTTTTGTTTGGATTTTCTGCTTTTTAATGTTTCCCTGTTTAATGAGTCATAAGTCAGAGTCAGTTCCTCATCAACCCTAAAAAAGCAATAAACTGTCAACTACAAGGGGAATCAAAGTTTGGGGAAAGCGTAAAGGAAAACTTCAAAAGTCATCTACAAAGACTGAAGAGAATTATCAAGACGGCTTTAACGCTGGAAGTGTAACAAAACCGGGCAAAATTTAAGATTATTATATTATAACTCATTAGTAATTGTGGTTTTTCTGTAAGTTGGACAATATGCATGTTTTCAACTTTCTGAGCCACTTTTCCACACTAACTTGCCCACGCTCCATTGGCTGTGTGCATCCGGCCGGGACCAGAGCCTTTCTGCTTCCATCTTTTTGGAGCTTATTTATCAACTAGAACTCACAGCCTCGACATTTAGCGAGGAAGAGGAACAGACAGAATTTCTCCTCACTGCAGGCAAAAACAAAACTGCAGCCAAAAGATGATGGGACACAAGCTAACCTCATCAGGAACCCAAATACCTAAAGACTCACCTGTTCTTAGCTGGAAGACATCTCATGGCATGAAAAAACAGGCAAGATGAAAAGGTAAACTACCACAGAGTAGTTTAAGTCCCTGGATTATTTTAAAATCAGCCATTTGTAAGTTTGGACAGCAGATAGTTGATGGGATCAGGCTACAAAGACAACCAGTGGCTATCAAACGGGCAGTCAGCCTCTCATAATGAAATAAGGACTGAAGCTGCACTTGTAATTTCATCACACAGACAAATGCAGAGATAATGAAGAGAGCACTCATCCACAGGACATGACAGCTGGAGACGCTTGATTGGTAAGAAACACTGAGCCAGGTAAAATAAGGCGGATCAGACTCATCACTGATCAGGTTCACCTGTAATTTAATGCTGTTCTGAGATGAGCTGAGAAGTTTGGTACAAACATTAGAGTAAAGAGCATGCTGCAGCCTGGTCAGACGTGGAGGCGAAGTCAACTCAAAGCTGATTCTTTTTACCGACTTTTCCATGCAGTCTGAACAGCACAATCCTGATCTGTTCCCTCAAAACAACAATCAGTTTGGGGCCGCCTTCATATGTGAGACTAAATCAGATGTCTTTAGTATGAATCTGATTGTCTTCAAGGTGACTGCAGACAGTATGATACCGTCACCTTTTATCCAAACCAAAACTAGTAACAACTAGCCGTTGTTAGTTGTTACTAGCAATGCCTAGGAACTAGCAACGGCTAGTTGCTAGCAACATCAACGTTGTTACAACGGCCGTTGTAACTAGCCATTGTTACTAGTTTTGGTTTCTTTTTCTTAGCTCTCTTCCTCTCATTATGATTTAGTGATTTAGCCCATTCAGCAATGGGCTCCCTTTGCTGAATAAACATTCAAATCCGTCTACAGACGGCTCCATCCATGAACAGAGCGCTGCTGGGTTACGTCAGCGATCTTCTGCACACTCTGAAAATTAGCTTCAGCCTACACAAGACTAGGGTTTTAAAGAGACCAAATGTGAAAAGTGTCCAGGGCAATTGATGTTTTTACAAGGAATTATGTTGGAAATTGATACCATCCAGATTCTCCTGAAAATATACGAAAACATTATCAAAACGCCATTAGTTTGGGAAAACGCTGTAACAGTAGTTAGTCCAGTTTGGTGAATTTTTCTGGCTTTAAGTAAAGAATTAAAGAGGGAAATATAAAAACCTCCATGAGGCAGAGTCCTCAGGAACAGCAGAGTCCCTGTTTGGTTTCAGTTGAATGCGTCCTGTTTGTGACCCCGCTCCATTTGAGTTTTTGTCCCCTGTGTTGGGAACAGTGAGAATTTTTATTCTGGTTCAGGATCTCACAACCTCTCATGTGTTTAAACCAAGTTAGAGAAAGTTGAATAAACCTCTCCTCATCTGTAAGGCCTCTTGAAAAAGCTCAGCTAAACATCCTCCTCCAATAAAAGTCTCCATGTGTCACTGCTTGCCAGATAATATGAGGATGCAGGGACCAAGTTGGCCCTTTTATAACTCAGAGGGGAGGGCGCTCATTACGGACAAGGGGATGTTGGGATAAAGCGCTGCAGGCGTTCTGCCAGGACTCTGGGGGAGAGTCTATTGAAAGCCAGATGATCTTACGTAACGTTTTGTAAAGATCCCCATGTGAACAGAGCCGCGTTCCAGTCACATTCCTGGAATGCAAAGAAACCAAACAGGAACGCCGACACTCACTTTCCCATGAAGCACTTGGGCACAATGCTGAGCTTCTTGCGCCGGTCCTTAATCAGGTGCCTGTTCTTGGTCATCATCATGTGGTAGAGCTTCTCTCCCTTCTCAGCGATCATCACGTAGGCGTCCCGCTCCATTCCCAACTTCAGACCTGGAAAACAAGCGAGAGGTGAGCCAGACCCAACAGGTTTTCCACATTTCACCCTCCGCCAGGGCAGAGGTGGTGGGAGGATAACTCTGTATGGGGTGGAGTTGGTGTAAATGTGGGGAAAGATATGAACGAGCCAAGAACAACATCCAGGAGATCCAGATATCCAAACTTGATTTAAATGTCTAAAAGGGAAAAGGCAAACACACGTCGTGGTGCCGTTAGAGGACAATCAGCAGAAACAAAGCAGGGTGGAACCCCACAGGGTTCAGACTGAGGCTGAGTGAAGTTCAGGAGCTCATGGAGATGATTCTGATGCGACTTCCAGGTTTTCACTTGTTAGCCATTGTTCCTGCACTGTGGTCCCTGTGAAACATTGCAGCGTCCGAAGGGCTTAGCTAGTGATGAACTTGTGAACTGGACTCAGGGACTTTATGATTCAACTCCATTTCAATAGGACTTCATAATCTGCTTAACTCCTTCTAGCAGCTTATCAAGCTTCTCAACTCCAGACTGCAGAACTGCTGCTTACAACCCAGGAACGGTTGGATACAGTTCATTAAATGATAACTTTATGCTCTGAAAGTTTACCAATGCTAACTGATATGAAATGTTAACGCTGTAGCTGCGTCACACTGACCCTTCTCCATGGCATGCACACACTTCTGCAATTCTCTTGATATAATTATAATTAATGAATGTTCACAAAGCTTGTTGAGCTACTGAAAATGAATTAATAATTCAACAATCCAACAATAACTCAGATCTTCTCTCTTTAAGTTTAATTCAGTTGTATTTTATGTTACGTTGAAGAGCTGAAAGCAAAACATTCATTTGTGTTTTAGTCTGCGGGAAAAAGCTGAAACGCTGACCAATAATCTTTCTTATAAAAGTTTCATATTTGTTCTTCAGTAGGAAATTACTTCTACTAATCACACAAACAGATTTGTGTGATTAGCTGCAATTTGGGGAGATTTTGGAGAAATATACATAAATCTTTTTTACTTGTGAAATTTTCATACAGTCAAATTTTCAACTCAACCAGAAATCAGAAAAATATTTCTAATCAGGAAGAAATGGAAATCATGTTTTGGCAGGAAAAAGTAAAGATTTGAGCAGATTAAACACCTGTGATCAGAGTGAGGCTGAGTGAAGAAGGGTCACTGTGATTCCACATCATGTAATCAATGATGTGGAATCTAAGAAGTCTTGAACTTAAAGTCAACTTTGGGCCTGAAAGTTGAGGTAGGAGTTTGAAAGAAACAACCCAATAAGTTAGGGAGCCTATTATCAACATGGAGCCTTCAGCCCTGGCCCGCTGATGGAGGTTATGTTACATTTAGCGGCAGCTGGAGCAGATTTAAACAATCAGTGTCACTGAACAACGGGGCCTCTCCTGCTGCTCCAGCTGCCACAGCTCGTCTTAAGGTGCCCTCATCTTCCTGTGGGCGCAGGATAAAACCAGAAACACTTTCACTGAGCTGCTGTCCCTCACACTGACACACAAACACTGATAAGACACAACACTCCCAGCTGGCAACACTAAAGACCTTCAGAGGGGCTCCATGTGTCAGGAGGAAACAAATAGGTTCCGGTTTTATCCTAAAAGGTAACAGTGCATATAGAATTAGAGGTGAAAACACTCAGCACTAGGACTAAAAACTCATATTGTTACCCTCCAGATAGGAGTAAAGAGTTAGGTAGACTGAAAGTAAAGTATGAGGCAGAGGAGCAGCAAGTGGAGAAACTGGGCAGTGTGACTGATCTGGCATCTGTTAGCCTCAGGTCGATTTCCGCCGCGGTGAAACTCAACACCATGAGCTGCAGCAATCTTCAGACTTTATGAACTCCTTTCACTGGGATCAAACACTGCTACCGCCAACTAGATGGAAACCTAGCTTAAAAATTGTAAAGTAGAAAAAAAAAAGTGGTAATTTCAGTAATGCCAACATTGGTATTAATGTTAGCATGAAGCTAGTTTATTCCCAGCTAACCACCAAAGCCCTTTGAATTCATTAGCTTTGATGATCCAGTTTTGATTTTTAGCATCAATGCTATCAAGTGGCCAAAAGTTCTGGCACCGGCCAACACCCAGAACATTATCAAGACAGATGGCAGGACCAGAGCAGGTGGGAACTTAGTCTGAGGTAAAAGATGGAGGATAAAACAAGTCAAGGAGAAACAACGATATCAATTACAGCACTGATCTCAGACCCGTAAAAATGCCTTACAATCATGAAGGTAACGAATATTATAGAGGATTTTCTTCTTTCTTCTAATCTGTTTACAACTGGGAGCACAAGTTTAAATTTCATACAGAATCAAAACTGAGCAGGTTCAGATCAGATATACGTTTATCCAGTTATCAAACTGCAGAGGAGCCAGTCATTTCTGGTGGACATGACCAACATCCTGGCATAATTTTGGCTCAATATCTGACCACTCTTCTTAACACAACGCCAGGATAAATGATTTTGTTTGGTTTCTTGGTATCAACCCAACAGTTTTTAATGAGACTTTAAGGACATGCTGTCTTCATGTGTGTTTGGGATCACCATCATGTTGGAACACCACACTATGTTCAACACTCAACTGATTTAACTGGTTACAAGAAATCACCACAACTTAAGCATATCGTAAACTGGGAACTGTCTGAACACTAGGCTCAATAAAGCCAGTTTAACATCGGCATTAACTGAGCAGCTGGTTCTGACCAGCAGACGTACTATTCACAAATCCAAACCTTTAATCTTGACTGTAATTTGCAGCTGCTCACATCCACAAGCCAGATGCCTGGTAGAGTTTCCTGGTCCGATGGGAAGATAGAGCCGTTCGGCTGCAGCGACAATATAAATGTTTAGGGTATTTAAAGTGAAGCTCACAGGCCAGATGGCACTGGACCAACTGTCAACTTCATGCACACTACATGTTTCAGTGGTGCAACAGCCAAATATTTCTAGAAACCTCTACTTATCTGATCATATAGATCGGTAACTATAGAACTACGCCTACTGTTGTTCTATTCAAGGAATTTGAGTTGGGTTCTGTTTTTAGCATCTCCGTTTGTAAAAATGTGTCAGATAAAAAGAACAATGATCAGTTAGACACCTGCTTTTTCAAACATTTTGATTGCTGAATATTGATTTTTGCAGCTGCCTAAACAAGCTACCAATAATGGAGAACCAAGAAAAAACAGAAATGTGACCTAAGCTTTTCATTCTGTAAACCGTTTTAGGGACCTTGAAAGGCAGGACACAGCCAAAGAACACCAAACCACGTGTAACAGCTCGAGTTTTACAGTGACACCAAAAATAATAAGTTGATTATTTACACTGGTAGGAGAAAATAACTGATGTAGGGAAAAATTACTAGCAAACGTTTGGCAATTAAACATTACAAGAATATACAAAAAAACCCACTTCCAATACAATAAAGAACCAAAGCAGATTGTAAAGAGCAGACACCACCTCTATCATAATGATATAAATGTTTAATTCCTTCTGATGTTAAAATCTGTTTCCTGAGCAACAGAACCAAAAAATAAGAACCAAAGGTGCCGTTAATTTCTTTTTTTTTTTTTAAAGAAAAAAAAAAGTATTACTCACTCTCTCTCTGCTCCCGTTCCCTCAAGATGGCATCCAGCCACTTCTGCTTGTCATCTGCATTTTTGGCCATGCAGACAAACCACTTGTTCTTAGCCGTATTGTGAATCTTCCAGCCATTAGTCACTGTGTAGTTATTGCTGTGATAGTCAGCTGGAAAGAAAAGAATGAATGAATTTAAGAGGTCAACATGGAGAAGATAAACTCGAGATTATCTCAACAATCCTTTAAAAGTGTTTAGCCATCAACGTGACAGCAGGACAGGAGGCCACTCTGCTCAGGGGAGGTCAAAGGTCCACATGTAAACGCTGTGGAGCAGAAAACCAGCGCTGCTGCTAACATACTAACATGCTAACTGTGAAACACGGTGGTGGCAGCATCAGGTGAACATGCATCAGACTACAGGCATGTTACAGGTAAACCATTCACTTGCAGATGCACAAAACTGGTACAGTCATGATTCAAAATATTAAATCAGAATTCAGCAGATGGTGATTTTGCACATAAAATTGGACACCACAACATATCTGATTTTTAGGACATTTGAAAAGCATATGTCTTTGTGTTGGTAAATAATATCTAATCCCAATAACGTCATATGTGTTTATAACATAAAATTCAGGTTGTTTCAAGATGCTGTAAATCTATCTTTAACAGCTCTTTCTGTTTTTTTCAAAAGATTTTAACATTTTTTGCACTAGTGGCCTTTATTTAAAGGGGCAGTGTTATGTGTTTTCCACAATAGATAAATGCAATATCCACATAATTCATTATTTCATTATAAAACAGGAAGTATAATAAATGAAAACACACCAAGAACTTCCTGGTTTTACACTCATCAACCGGCGTTCACACTGCAAACACCGCCTGCAGCTTTAAGTAAAGATAATAATGCAACTAATCAAACTGCTGACAATAAGCATATCTCTGAAGAGACATGAAGTCAAAGTTGAACATAAACAACTAATAAAGAAGATAAACAGGCAGCAATATAAAAGCAGCAACGGAGCACTGACTCATGAGGATCTGTTCCCGCTCTGATCCATTTAGCTGCAGGTGAGCGGCCCTCTGAATAATGAATGGCCACTGGTAATGGGGTGCATTAGTCTCGTGCTCAAAGGTCGTATAAATAGATGTGATACTTTGGGCCCTGTGGGAAGCTGCTTCTGCAGTAGAGCTGTGTGATCGGCCAGAACGGAGAAAAGAGATTCCCTAAAAATCCCCCAAAGAAACCAGTAAACACGATCTGGAGAAGTAAAAACAAAATTAAATGAGGTGGAAAGCGAAGTTCTCTTTTTTTCATTTCTGTTTCCAGTCACACCCATGTTTCACAACTTTCACAACTCCGTGATCAGACAACCTGAAAGTGGGACCCCCGGACTCTGCAAGTAAGGCTTGTTTTTCTCTGTGGTTTCCTTTTCAGAAACCAGAATATGACAGCCACCAGCTAACATAAAGACAAAAAAAAGTCATATGAGCTTGCAAAAATACCCTGCCAGCTTACTGAATACAGAAACAGAGAGAGAGAGAGATTAAAAAAGAGGAAACATGTGAGAGGAAGACCAAGTGTTTCTACACTGGAGAACAAAAACTGTACCAACCCCAACAAACCACAATAACAGAAGAAAAAAAAGGAGACCCTATCAGCAAACAACGAGCTGCAAGTCTTTCTCGCATTATCTCAAACTTGAGCTGGAGTCCATCGGGTTTATCAGCCGCTGTTGAGATTCTGCACTTCAGATTCACATGGATTCATAAACCCGCCACGCAGCAGCTGACATCTAAAGGTGCACACAGCTTGCAAGCTACATCCTGTTCAGGACTCGGTGCAAGCGTGGCGCTCCACCCAAACTGTCAACAAGTCCCCGATTCAAATCAAACCGGTGGGCTAAAAACAGCACAGCTAGCATGAACCAAGACGGAAAATGAGAAGAGAGAGCGCAGTGCACCAACTGAACGGTGGTTTTAGCTTCTTCTTTTCTAGAAACTTAGTAAATTCATAGGTTCATTTGTAAAAAACATTACATCTTACTAAATCATTTTGCTCTAGTTCCCAGTTTAATAACTCACAAGAACTTTTCATCAAGATACATGAGCTTGTTTTAAAGGGGCAGTATTATGTGTTTTCCAGGCATCTATTACCATTTTATAGCACAACCAAGTAACTATGTTATCTTCAAATTTTATAAAAATGCTGTATAGATATATATCAAACATGACAAAAAAAACTCCACTTTGTTGATTTTGTTGACTTAATGCTTTGAAATCGGGCATCTGTCTCTTTAAGAAGCTCCTGTTCTTTCTGAAGCTTCGCCTTCAGGACGTCATCCCAACATGGTTCCTCTATTAACCCTGTAACAACATTTTTATCAGCAGCTCTGAGCAGCAGCACCTACAATGAGCTCAGCAGTACCACCAGCTGTTTGCTAATTGCTGCTGGCTAGTCTGAAGGAGCTGAGTGGGAGGAGCCGCTCTGAGAGGCTGAAGCTCTGAGGACGAGCTGCGCCTTCGGTCCAGTCAGGTGTGTAGCACAGTCGAATGGTTGCCATGGAGATTAAAGGATTTCATAAACAAAACTTCAGGATTGCTTCTGATGAGGAAATAATATCATAAGATGATGTAAAGCTCAAAATACAATTGATTTTACACAATGCTGTCCCTTTATGTACGGAATTTCTTCATTTTGATTAAACAAAGTACACTGGATAATTATGTAATTTATAATGAGACATCTGTCCCATGTTAAATAATCAGCCAGTGGAACTACAACTTTTTCATCAATATATTGAATTAAAACAACTTCTGTGTCTCGCTGAAAAGTTACTTGTAAGTTAGTTTGGTCTTATTTTCAGAGCACTAAAATATTTGCACTATTTGCATTAGTGTTTTTTCAGTGTGCTTAATGGGAAATGAGCTGAAAGTCGGGTTTAACGCATCCTGATATACAAACACAAACCTGTTCCGTCTTCCACGTTTTCCACCTCCATCACCTCAGTGTTGATCCGGCCTCTGAACACATAGAGAGGCCCGTTGATGGACTTGGTCCTCTTGGTGGATTTCTTCCCAGACACCCTGTGAGAGGGGACAACACTGCGGTTACACTCCGGAAGAATAAACACCAGCTGATGCCAACGCTGTGCGCGACTAAAACAGCCCTCTGAAAACATGCAGACATCCACAGAGTTCCACAGGCTCCACATGCTCGACTCTGTGCTTGTTTTGGTTCTCACATGGTAAATAATGAGTTCACATTAATGGGAATGAACCGATTTTATTTTCACGTCTCCTCAGGTTTAGATGCTCTCCTGCTTTCTTTCACCATCAAATGGTTTTTCCTCACCTGGACTTCCTTTTGCAGTAAACCAAAAGGTTGTCGAACAGAAAGAAGACGCGTTCCTGGATGTTGCCCGCCGAGATTTTCAGGAGATTTCCATGAAGGAGCAACTCTGTGCAGATATCTGTCAGGTTGGTTCCCTGCAGAAACAAGAAAAAAAAGAAAAAACTGAAATAGAAGATTGGATCCAACACTGTGCAGGTGACTGTCAGCAGCCGCGGTTTGTTTAATCAGAGCACAGCTCTGCTGTATGCATTGAAAACCAAAGAGTTCACAACCTCGACAGAACAATGTCAAAATTCATCTTTGACACCGAGAGCGGCTTGTTGACATTCTTGCTGTCAATGATAGGAAACACAGCTGACCCCACCAAAAACATCTGCTGGCTTTTATAGACAAAACTAAGATGTTAACTGTTCTACTTCAGGACATTCTTACTAGAATAATCAAACCAAAAAAAATTACAGCAACTGAAGAAGAGCTGACATGTTAAAGAGTTGGAGTCCAGAGAAGAACTGTTCGAACCTTCAACATTTTAGATTTCTAAATCCTGCTGAGGCTGATGCTATTTTTTTTTCTTGCATGCAGACCAAACTGGAGTTCGATCTTGTTCGAATTACAAACGTGACTTCTTAGGGATTTTGTTCAGAAAAAGTTTTTTTCCACTGGAGTTGTGGGTCTTGCAGCTCCTCTACAGTTCGCATGATGGACTGAAGGTAGATGATCATTTGATGATAGTTTCCTCCGTCCTCTATTTGTTACCAGAAGATGGAGTAAAGAGTATTCTGTGACATTCCTGTCTTATACTGAGGATGCACCGACTGCAGCCTTCAGGCTGATTGCTGATCTGTAGAAGCCTGTCGACTCATATTTTAGCCCAAGTGCTAAAGTTGCTAAAGTTGCTAAAGTTGCTAAAGTTGCTAAAGTGGCAGACGTGGGGGTGACTGTTGTTATTTAGCTTTAACTACTTTTTGTACTTTTTATTTATAATTGTGTTGTATTTTCCGTTTTGTATTTACTGTTTATATTGATAAAATGAGTTAGTAGTTGAGTCATTTTAATCTTGCTTGTAGAATCTTTGTTTGTTTTAAGCAAGACAAATTACTGATTGTCCAGGAATGAAAGATAAAAACTTCTGGCACGTTTTAAAAAATTTAATTAATGTGCACCAAATAAATGAAATGATTGTTAACTTGTTAACCGCACACGTTCAGACGTGACCTGGTGGCGGTTGGACAGTCAAACTTCTCTCAAAGCAGAGCAAACGCAAACAGTGGCTGATTTTAGACGCTTTCAGATAAGATCGGTTTCTCACGTGAGTATCGACCGATCTCCAAAATGTTAGGAAACATGACAGATGACGATGCAAACTGAGCAAAAATGCATATTTCTGATTCTAATCTCTGCAGGTGAATTTGAGATGAAATGCTTTCTACTTCTGTCATGCAAAAAGGAAAACTAAGAAGATGTAGCTAAAGCCTCTCAGCAGCTACAATCTAGGCTGCAGCCTCACACCTTCACCGGATGTGATTGAATGTCAGATAAAAGCCTTTTCTTGTAAACTATTGAATTAACCACAAGCTGTTAAAGGCAGGCCAGCAGTCTGTTAGCATCATCAAACCCAGACCAGATGGGTGGAGAGAGATCACTGCTGGCCTGCCTTTTCCAGGCCAGCAGTGGCCTCATTCGTTTTACAATGGAATTATTTGCATAAACTTCATGAAAGAGAGGTTTGAAAAACACATTTATCTTAATGAAAGGCATGAAGTTACTCTCAGTCACAGCTTGGTGTTTAATCAGCCTTTTTTTTAAAGGAGACTGAACTGCAAAGTCATTTACTGTTAATAGGCGAGAATATTATTTTAGAAAGCCATTTTCAGCATTTTCACATGTTCAGCTGTGGACTGGAAATGGATTTCACACATTGAAAGCCTGAGCATCATTAACATGTTCCCTCCAAAGTTGTGAAGGACAAAACTTTGTCTTGCAGAACTGAAAAGTCAACAAAACCAGAAAGCGTTTAGCTCAACATATGAAGGTGGAAACTAACGGAAGGAGTCAAAGCCAGGCTGCCAATAAGTTGGACAGTCAGGATAAAAAACAAGTCGTTACTCGTGGTTAAACGGTCCATTCCCTCCGGCTCATCTGGAACTAAACGCCTCCATGTGTGGACTCTGGAGCACACCGCCCCCCCTCCATCCCACCCAGTTTGGCCTCGGTCCTGACAGACTCAACCCCCACCATGTCACCTCCACCTGCAGCCTCCATAACTCGACTTGGTTCTCCAGATTTATTTTAAGGAGAAAAATCTTCCTTATTCTCTTTGATGTTGAGGTCAACACTAAGTGGGATGGGTTTCCATTTCAGAAAACAATTCAAATTCAGGTCTATCCACAAAGAAAAAGTCCAGATATTAATGTGCTGGGCTGAAAAGAAAAAGAAAATCACATTTTTTTCATGTCAAATTTGATTTACAATTTTAGTCAAAACTATTTTTCCCTTTCATTTCTTAAATCGAAATTACAAATAACATTGGAAGCTGTAAAACACGCTTGTCAAACAAGATGGTGGACCACAGGAGTGCTGACATCACTCTGAAATACCAAAGAGATTTTCCTCTAATTAAATCTTCAAATCAAATAAATTCAGTTAATCGATAAAATTGGTTAATTGAGTTGAACTAATTGGTGTTCCATTAAGCACCTTTAGCTGTCCCTGAACAAATCGATCAAATAGATTGATCTCCAGGCCCTAGAATGTGGAACTGCATGCGTTTGCACAGGCGAATGCATGTCTTGCATTCTGCAGCCACTCCTTTGATTAGGCCCATTGAGATGTAAAGCGGCCGGGCGTAAAGCGGCCGGGCGTAAAGCGGCGTGTGTTCACACACACCACACAGGAGGCCTGATCAGCACCACTGTTCCTCCATTAGGGCTGGAGATGACGGGCTCCCAGAGAGGCTGCTGTATTGTCTGTAGGTGAAACAGTGATATGTTTCACACCAATTAATCTGATTAATTGATCATTGAAATAGTCATCAATTAATTGTTATCTGGACCATAAAGACTCATAAAGACATTCTGATGAAAGAGCTCCACACTCAGAGCAGGAATCAAACTAAAACTGTACAAAACATGAATTAAGATGAAAAACCTTCGTAATCTGAAAATATTTTACCCAAAACTCCCCAAGTAGTTTAATTTAGCTTCAATTGGTTCAAATAGCGTAAAAATAATCTCTTATTAAGCATGTCTAACTATCCAGTTATTAATCAGTTAACTAGTAAATAAATCAGGCTGGTAGTGTACTGATAAGCAGAAAGGCTTCTCACATGTCAATACAAATAAATATTTTTCAGCAGCAGGTGCATCAGCTGCAACAAATGATCAGGAAAGATATTACTGCTTCTTAGACCAGAATGTTTATTTCTCATTTAAAAAGAAAATGGATTATTTGTTTATTTGTATGTTATAATGTATTTCTAATGTTGCATAAACTACACTTAAGTGGCTAAATGAAAAATTGGCAGAATGTGTCAATTTGTGCCAATCGATTAATGGGCAGAATAAGCAATATAATAATCGATTGCTAAAATAATGGTTAGTTGCATCCCTAGTATTACCAATCATAAATATATGCAGATATCAGATAGGGGCCAGAGCTGACATATTTTTACATATTTGTTTGCGGCTCTTTCAATCTGCCGCTTTTGGTCTGAATTAGTCCTTCTTTGAAAGACAGCTTTCAGAATTCACTTTATTTCAGGCGTTTAGTTTTTTTTTCTTTTGGATATTCAAAATGTTCTTCAGTTCCATTGTTAAATGTTGAAAATGTAAGTTAACTGGTCTAAAAAAGGGTGTACTTTGCACTTGAAAATGCTCTCAAAGCAACAATATTATTGATTATCGCAATCATTTGTGGGACAATTTATTGTCCAGAAAAATGTGTTGTGAGGGTTTGTGCTAAACAATGAAATAAGACAAATGGGCCTCATGTTCAGATGAGGCCCATTCCAACTAAGGTGGCATATAAACTCCTCAAACATGGGGGTCTGCTTCTCAGGACTCTTCTGATTGGCTGGTGAGCCTGTTGGCATCCCCCCTCCAGCTGCCTGTGTGGGTGACTGGCCCCAGTGTGCCACCTAAGACAAGGGCCCTGTTGTGGTGGGTGGGGGAGGCGTGAAAATGCAGCGGACCCTTCAGAGCTTTAGAGCATCATAACACCGCGACTGTAAAGGTGGAGGAGTTAATAGTTAACGTCTTTCAACTTCAGCTGTCTTTGTTGTGGTTTTATTAAAAATGAATTTCTCCTTTCAGTCTCCATGGCATAAACATGTGTGTTGCATATATGACCAGCCTCTCAGTCTGAAATCTCAAAGATCTCAGATTCCCTTCCAGTCTGGCGTGGCGGCTCGGCCCGCTCTTGTTCTCACCTCCCATCCTTCGATGTGGGACTGCAGCTGCTCCAAAGCCTCCAGTTTCTCCATCTGCCTCTTGGTCTCGTTGATGTTGGAGCAGACGGCCTTCATGGCCTGCAGAGCCTCCTCCACGGCTGGGTAGTCTGCATGCTTCTTAGGAGTCCTTTTAAGTAGTTCCTATATCGCAGAAAAAGGAAGTTCAGAGAATTAAATAGATTCACAAAAAAGCACACAACAGTTTCAGGGGGTTATTTAGGAGCATGACCTTCACAGCCTCAGCTGCAAAACTCCCACCAACGGCATATGTAGAAATGTGCCCATCTAACCAAGTTTACAAATGAGTCATGACCTGAACTCAAACATGGCCGTTTGGTTTTCAGACTGTGCTGCGGCGCTGCTGCACGGCGCTGCTGCAGCAGCTGCGGCCGTACCTTGAGCAGCAGAGGGTACTTGCAGATCCTCTGGATGGGAGTGAGAAGGTAACCCTCCAGAGGAATGTCTGTGCTCTTCTTTCCTCCCAGCAGCATGCAGTGCTGCACAGGAAACAGAAGCAGAAACACATTTCAGACTTGTGCTTTCTGGATTTGCATTGAAACAATGACATCATTATTTAATGTGAATAAACAAAAGAAGTGAGAGGAGAAGAAGAGTCCAACTCTGCGTATAGGATGTACAAGTCTAGCTTGGTTCCTTCCTGTGTCGATTTGAAACAAATCTCTGCCAGGGCGGGGAAGTTGATGGTGGAAGTGAGTTTAAGGTTAACGCTGAAATACACCGCCTGGTGAGCATACTCATAAAAAACAGCTGTACTTCTATGATTATTTGATTGTTTATGTGACAGGGACAGACAGGAGAAACAGATCAGGACAATCTCATGTCTGCATCACAGCGTTTACAGTCAAAGACCCATCAGCTGTGACTGATTCATGGGTCTCATGAATTTAAAGATTCGTTAAGGCTGCAGAAATTTTATAAAAATATATCTTCCCAACATGTAGCAATTAAGTGCTACATTGTGTTGATCTCTCTTGTAGAATCCCAATAAAATGAATTGAAGCTTCGTGGTTAGAATGTGACTAAAAGACGCAGAACTCTGCAAAAAGTCTTAAACTGTTCTTTAAAGTGACTTGCTTTCATTTTTCTAAGATTCTCTTTAGACTTTCAAACGTTAAGACAAAGAAATTAGGGATGACTCAAGACTTGTGCACAAATCACTGATCTAATATAAGTTTGGCAACATTTAAAGATTGTGTGGATGTGCTTTGAAGCTGTCATGGGTACGCAGGCTTTAATTAGTTATAGTTGTCAACGTTAATTAGCTGCTGCTGTCATGTTTCAGTCGGCTGTCGACGCCATTTGCATCAGTCAGTCAGGAAGCCAGTCTTTAGCAGATCAAAGTCTGAGAAAAGATTGAAATATGTTTTTATACATCAGGATGTTGTTTTATGAGACAGGCTTTTCACACATAAATATAAAATGTGATTTTAGAACCAAAACGCCAACAGATGTCTCCTGCTGTTAGTGTGAAATGATGTTGAATATGTTTCTTGTTTTCTTTCTGTATCATCAGAGAAACTGCATAAAGTGATTCTACAAATATCACAACTTTTAATAATTCAGTGAAATTAAAAATAACCTCTAACTGTCTTTACCATGCAATTAAATGTCAATAAAATGTGTCATTGTCAGTAAATATAAACTCAATTCTTAAGATTTACCCACATTATAAGATATTACTAATATTTTAATTCAGGGAAAATTGACTTTTTAGTTAGTTTCTCCTGGAGTTTGGATTCTTTCAGTGAGACAGTCACACTTTGTCAGCGCTGATCAGAACTCCAGCTACCTAAACTTGCTGGAGTTTAGGTAGCACCAGCAAGTGAACTGGACTCATGAACTGAGTCCAGACTCAGGTTCTGATCCAGGGGTTTTGAAATGATTGATATTTTGATTCCCTGACTAAGCTGAGGTCAATCCAGACACTTTATTTTATTGTGCTGCTTTGGACTTTATGCCAGCTGCACCCTGAGCAGCAGCTGAACCTTCTACATTTATGTGTGTGAGGACAGGATAGTAGCATTATGCTGCTGAACTTATCAGTCTGGGGTTCCTCTGTCAAATTGTTTTTCACCTTTTAAAATGACGTTCACTTCCTGTTTGTGTCACATGACCTGCTCTGTCAGCAACAGCTGTCTGGGCAGAAGCAAGCTGTGCAAAGAGCAGCTGAAACACTAATCATGTTATCATCTTATCAAGTAGAATTAACTGTAAATTCATATTAACTCAACTATCAAAATAAAATGAAAACAAAGAGCAAACATGCTGGCAATAGCCCAGCACTGCTCTACAGGATGTGACTGGCTGAGTGGGAAGGTCAGAGAGAAGCTGTTCTGTTCCACAGTGGAGCTGTGGTCTGGTGTTTTACTGCACTTTAATGCCTTTTCTTAAATTAGAAACAAATCTTTGGCAATTATAACACGATAACTACTGACACTGCCATTATCAAAACCTAGTAAAAATGGTGACAATTATGATATAAATTTAAACTTCAGAAAATCTCGTCTTCTGTCAAAAGTGATGAAAATACGTTCACAAAATCACAGAATCATTTAACAAAACAATAACCTATGAAATAAATCCTTTTCTCAGAGCAACTGAGCATTAATAAACTCTTCCCCAGAACTGGCTGAAGCTTCTGCTTCTTTGGAAGTGGATGAAGGTCAGAACGCCGATGGCCTGGGTTTCACTTCAGCTCGTCTTTAGAGGGAGAGCCGCCAGTGGCTGAGAAGATAAACCACTGAAAGGTCCTCCAGAGGGAAGAAAGCCTGGAAATCACTGTGAAGCATTGTGATCACATGGCAATTCTTTTCAAACACAGCTGAAGAGGCTGAATGGAATATCTTAAAGAAAAAAGTAAAACTAACCTTTTTAATATCTCTGATTTCTGCTGGATTACTTTTTCCCCTTCACACCCCGATTCCTACTCCAGCTTCTACAAACTTCCTGCTTTGTAATCCACCAGCCTGAAGACACCAGTCGCTCCACTCATCCTTCTGACCTCATTTTCTTTCAGCTTCACTTCTCTCATAGCTTTCAATGCCATTAGCTGCTCAGTTTGCTGTGCAATTTCAGAAGCTCCCATCACAGTCGAAAAAAGAAATGTACTAGCAAGGAGATTTTTTGGTGGCTAGTTAAAGTTAAAATACATTTCTTCCTGTACTACCTGCCAGGTCAACATGGAGTTTATCTCTATATTTCAGTTTTATTACTATTTGGCAGAATTCTGCTACACAGAAACACATCTGATAACGTTTTGATGCACAGCCAGATGTTGAGTAATGGTTTTATTTTGGAAGCATCTGAATGGTGCAGAACCCGACCGGTTCATGGCTGCCAATCTGCACTCAAGAGGAGCAAAAAGAAACACTTTTAAAAATGCAGCGGATGCATCAGCCCTGATCCCCTGGATGTCATGGAAGCAGCCGGTCTGTGGCAGACGTGGGGGGCTAAGAGCTCACGGCTTCCCGCTCAGGGCCCCCCGCCGCCATTTTAACTTCATTGTCCGGTTTGGGTGTCAAAACATGGAAGCAGCTGGCAGAGGAAGCACTACAAGTGTAACATACACAAAAGTGACCTTGACGACGGTTGCTTCCTGTCCAGGCAGGAAGAACCTCCTGACCTTGTTATGGTATCTGGCCTTTATTCAAGTGTTAACATGGAAATGGAGGTGATAACAGTGGTGAAAACGAAGCAGGATCACAGAAAGGAGTCAGGATTTTAAGCAAATGTAGGTCAAAGGAAAAAAATCTGAAAAACATTTAAGAATACAGAAACAATTACCCAGAGGGAAATGGTCCAGCTCTAACAAAAGCATTCAGAGCGTCTCTGAGGTTACAGCCCCACATTTTCATGGATTTGTATAATGGACAAAAATGAAACCTCAGTTTCCTCTCTGAATAAACAAACAGAGAAAAAGATTTGAAGAGAAAGAACATATATTTTATCTTACCAGTAGAAAGGTCCGTATGTTGGGAATCTTGTTGAGCTCCATCAGAAGTCGCAAAGCCTTCTCGTGGTTACTGCAGTACTCGCCGTATACCGAGAAGCTCTGCTTCTGAAAACAGCAGAAAAGCAGCTTTTAAACGGCCACCCAGCACATTTCACAACTCAAGGAATCAAACTGTAAATGGGACAGAAAAGGAGCTGAGGCTTTCAGAATATGAAAAGTGAGTCAGCCACCATTAGTGCCATTACAGCTGCAAGGCTTCAAACATGTGTATCTACCAGCTGTACAGCATATGCTCTTCGACGGAGAGCATATGCTGATGGCAGTTTCTTAAAGATTTTCTAGAAATTCTTTAAGAAGAATTTATGACTGCACTTTGACTAGGCCGTGTTTCATTAGGTTGTTTTTATGTTTTGTTTTTTAAACGAGACTTCTCGTAACTTACGTTGACGTTTTTAAATGTTAACGTAAGTTTTAGAACAAAATGTACTGGGAAACCTCAGAATGCAAAATTCACACACTCTTAATGCAAGTCATGCATTTATACATGTTTACAAGATGTGGAGCGTTTTGCCACGTCGCTGTGGGTTGGCAGACGCAGCTCAAAATCTGCTGTTGTGGTTTTCTGATTGACTGATTAACACAGTTTTCTTTTTAAGGACACATAGTGAGAGTTCCCTCAATCCAGACTGCCGTCAATGTTACATTTATCAAAGTTCGACATCAGGTTAATAAGCAATGTGTGTGTGCGTGGGTGTGTTGGTCGTGCACCTGGTGTGGGTGGGTGCGTGTGTGTGTGCGTGCGTGGGGGGGGTGTGTGCATGTGTGTGGGGGTGCGTGTGTGTGTTGTGTGCATGCATGCGGGGGTGTGCGGGGGTGGGTGTGTGCTGATGCTGTTACATATATTTGTACAAACAGGAGAGAATAACTCATCTGTGGTTGTATAAAGGCAGCAGAGACCATGTGTAGATTAGAACAGCTGATGCTCTCAGTGCCGTTTTCTGCTAGACGTTGTCAGTGTGCAGTAAACACTGTTTGCCCTTCACGTTGGATTGTTTGATAGTATATATTTTAAATAAAACAGTCTTAATGAGATCAGTTTTGTTTAGGAGGAAAAGTCAACCAAATCAAAAGTTGCTGCTAAACACAAGTTACTCTTTTTCATAAAAATATTCCAGTCTGTGCACTTCAGATGTTCGACTTTAGCTCTGTTTCCATTGACCATAGAGTTGTGCAAATTGAAATAACAAAAAATTTATTTGCTTAATGGAAACACGGCAATAATAAAAAAACAACCTCAGTAGTCCATTTTGTAGTTTTTATGTTTTTCAGACAATGTGCAGCTAAATCCACCGGAGCTCTCAGCATCACAGTTCATTAAAAGCTCAGTGTGCAATTCCAACATGTTGAATCCATAACTCTTCTGTAAAATTTCCCCTAAACGCTGTATATGTAGCCGCCCCCAAGTGGGCGGGGCTTATCGCTCTAATGCCTGAATAAGACGCTGACATCTCCTCTGATTGGCTGATAGATGATGAGCGCTAGCTAAACCATGGCTGATTTATGAATTTATCATGTAGCTGTTTCTGTTTCTTATTTAGTGGAAACACCATAAAATAGGTTTTTTGACATTAGAGAAATATAGACAGAGATTTGTGCACATTTGTAATGTAAGTGCAGATTCTTTTAAATTGTGTTCATCAAACTATCCAGGACAGAGTATGCAGCTGAAGCTTAGCGCAGCAACCAGCTCCTGCAGTTTTAGATTTCACTTACAGGCTGTTTCGGGTGACAGTTTCTACATGTCAAGATTAGGATCTACTCTGCACATGGTTTCACATCCTACTAGCTACCTATACTTAAGACTCAATAATGGGCCTTAACCAGCAACAGGCTGTGTGTTCAGCTTCAGCCTGGACCGCGCCGCATGAATAATACATCTGAAGCTGCACTGTGTTTTCACTTGACCAGGTGTTGCATTTCTTCTTGTAACTGGATCTAAATGCCAGCCTGACAAAAGGTTCTGCATCCGTTGCAGCCGATGGCTTTGTTGCATAGAGTGATGCATCACCTAGCATGAAAATGAGGAAGTGCTACATCTTAGGATGTTGTTTGTTCATTTCCACTATGACGTACAGCAAACAGAAAAGGAGAAGTGGGAGAGAGGATGTCTATGAATGTTGGTACAAAAAAGTTTCAGGTTGCAGGTTTCATGCAAGCCTGTATTTCTACACCTTGCGTGATCGATAAAGGGTTGCTAAACTGGAATGAGCGCTTCACATTCCTGGAAGCAAAGAGCCAAATATGTTCCTTCTGAGCTTTATAAGGTGAATGTTGGAAGGAAAAAATGTCATCATCTCCTGGTTAGATGACTGATTCCCAATGGAAGACATGCCTGAAGTGTGACATAAGTTGTAAATAAATACTGCATTGGTTCCACATTACCTACTTTTGAAGTCCATGTTATGACTCTCAAAATGTCAGTAATATGCACTGATTTACAAAAACATTCATATTCCTTTAAGCATTTCACATTTTGACATGTTGCATCCAAAAACTTCCAAGTTTTTTCCTGGGATTTTATGTGACAGACAAACACAAAGTAGATCAGTAAACTCACAAATATTCAATATTCGTTCATTTTCAGTCTCATCTGAGCAGCGCGTCATGGCGTCTGTCTCATTCAGAGGTATTAGCGTGAAGGGCATCAGAAGAGCCACACATTTCAGATTTTTATTTCTAAAAATATTTTTTTAAATTATGTAGTTTTCTTTACAATTCACAACTATGGACAACACTTTAGATGGTGTTGCTCGAAAAACATAAAATCCCCAAAAAATAAGTAAAAGAAAAAAATGCTGGTTGCTCCATGAAGAAAATTAATTCATAATAATAATAATAATGATGATGATGATGCACAGGACTGTAAACCCAATCTGTGATTACAGCTATCCTGACTTGCTGAACTTGTAGTAAGCCGGTCCAGACTTAATCATCCTCATTGGTATGAGCCTGAGTAAAAACGAAACCTCTCCGAGGTATTTCTCTTCCATGCATCAGGACAACTACACATTCTATTCAGAAGCCCTTAAAGTTGCTCATTTAGGAAACTGGGGTCAAAAATCTTTATTTGTGTAGTTCTTCCTGAAGTGCAAAGTGTGAAAGACGTCATTTATGCCAAGAATAACTCAAAGTCTTCGGCTGTACCTTTGATAAACATTCTGTATTTAAGCTCTTAGTCACTGGAATGTTTTTCTGGAGACTCGGATGGAAGCGCGGGATCTCACAGAGGGAAACACGTCGAGTCAGAGCGTAGTGGGCAAAGTTAGGGGAATTTGGAAAATGTAGACTGACATGACTGTTTGCCTCTTTCAGCCTCACTATGGACACATGGCCCAAAATAGAGCAAACAATGGTGAAAACCTCTTCGACATGAATCACCTTTTCATAGCTGCACGGTTCTGTGGTCCAGGAAATAATGTAAGCCTTAAGCAAGGATTTTTGTACATCTCCTAAGTATTTACAAATAAAATCAAAAAAATTCCTTGCTAACAAGAAAATTGTCAATAAGAGTTTTAAGCTAAAATAAATAAAGAAATAAATCTGAAATAAATTTGCCTCTTTTTGAGCCATCTGAGCAGCATCCGACTTTAAATAGCTTTGAGTCTCCCCGGTTCTCTTCCTTCAATGTGGTGCTGTTGAACAATGCAGGAGGTTAATCAAATCCCAGTCATGGTGTTGACCTTTGGTGGAGGTCAAAGGCCACACGATTGGCCGAGAGGACTCAGCGTTGAAGCAGACGAGGGTCATGGAAGTGTAATGGACACACATGAACAGAGCTGCTCTGTGGGAAGCTACAACTCTCAATGGAAAAACTGGACAAAGCCATTTGGGGCAAAGCTACAAAGCCTGTAATCATTTCTACATAGTGAAATCAAAAAAGGAGAGTAAAAGTAAAAAATAAAATAAAACACTGATCAGCATATAGGACGTCCTTCTGCTTCTTGATTGTTTAAAATTTCACTGAATTAGGGTTTGAAATCTTGAGTGACAGTCGAAAAATGTGTTTTGTGAAGCCTGACTGACCTTTGACCCCGTAAATGTAATCAGTTCATCGTAGAGTCAAAGCGGACATTCGTGTCAGATGTAATGAAATTCCCTCCAGGTGTTTCTAAGTTAACACATTCAAAACCTCAGGAAGTTCAGAGACACTCACTTTGACCTCTGACCCACAAGATCCCTTTAGCTTACCATGCAGCAACATGGATTTTCCTCCAACACAGTTCAATTTCACTAAAGAACATTTGTAGCATATTTGAACATTCAAACAGGTCATTTATATCCTGCCAGAACTTTTTCTGATCTCTTGCTAGTGTGGATCCACATTAGTTGGGATTTTCATGAGCTGCCAAGGCTTTTTCTGAGATATGAATTGTTTTAGAAGGTAAAGCTCAGCTCTGGTTTTATGTCTGTGTTGGACCAACCATCAGCTTCAGACTGCAGGACCTTCACCTGCTCATAACCCAGAAATGTAAGAAGAGCTAGTGGATTAAAATCTACATTAAAACCAAAATATTCCTTCTCAAAATGAGATTTGTTCCCTGAATCGCGATCTGGTTGTTGTTCTAGTCAAAGCTAATGGTATGAGCAACAGATCTGGTTGACGTCCTGTATCCATATCTTATTTTGAAATAAGACAGGAAGTGGTTATTGTGTGACAAGCTAGAAGCTGCTTGTCAGGTTAGCTGATGGTAGGCCTGTCCCGATAAACAATAAATCAATTAATCGCACAATAAATGAAAGTTATCGACCTGATTTTAATTTATCGGCTTATCGTTTCTTCCTTCCTTTTCCTGTTTCTATTGATGACACTGGATGAGAAAAGGTTCAACTCCGGTGCTCTCCACTGACCCTCCTTTTCTAAGTTCCTTAATGCAATGCTCAATTCACACTACATGATTTTGAAATTGTCTGCGGATCGTCTGACACTACCCGACAAAAAATCGTAACGGGTTTTGTGTCCAGCCACATGACAAGAGCAACACAGCACACACGGACCTTTTTCTCTCACCGACATTCAGATTTCAGACAGAAAAAGCCGTAAAAACCCACCGTATCACGGGAATTTAGAGTAAACAAACACGGCGGAATGAACTGCCTCGTCACTACAACCCACCGGAACCAACTGCGGTAGCAGTAGCAGTTAAAGTTGTTTCCACATATCATCTCCGATGTCCGCTGGACTTGTGTGCAGGTAGATTTTGATGAGCTAATTCTGAGACAGATATTAAATGTCATCCGTGCCACAAGCGAGTACCAAACAGATTGCGTCTGACTGTGAAATGACTCCACAACAATGTTGGAGCGTCTCAGAAAAAGCTAAGCCCACCCTGTGATTCAACGTGCTGCACCTGAGAAAGTGAGACTCTGTGCTCCTGTTGCCTGGGCAGAAAACACTGATGCTGGCATATTTTGTCCCTCAGTGAAAGTGAAGACAGATTACCAGAGGGACAAGCGGAGGGGAGAAAGAAGGAGCTGGAGCCTGAGTGCTACCAGCAGGAACATTGTCCCCCTGGCTGAGTGACACACCATGTGTTCCTCCCCGGACACAGACCCTTCTTTGTTTGTTCCTGGGGGCCAAACGAGTTCACCCAGAGGGGAGCAGGGAGGGTGGGGTGAGCTAGTGTGTGTTGGACTTTCAGATAGTGATGGAGTGGCAAAAGAGGAAGACAGAATCACCAAGTGATGAAGAATCGGTGCAACTGATTTGGTTTGTGGAGCCATTAGATAAAAAAGAAGTTTATTAAGGAAAGACACATTTTCCCTGCATCTATAGTTAAGGGTGAAAACAAGTTTGTGTTTTATGTCTGTGCTTTTGAATGCAGAGAGTTCATGTGTGTGAGCTCAATCCATGTGGCCTTCTGCCGTCCTCTGCGTCCTGTGTGTACTTACGAACTGCAGGAACACGGAGCCCAGCGAGTGGTTAGGATGAGGTTCAGGCTGCAAGCCGGCCTCCACAGCAGAGAGCACCTTTCTGTGCAACTCCAGGATGTCCTCGATGTTGGAAAACAGGACCTGCGTGTGCAAAAACACAAAGGAAGGAAGATGAACAGAGGGAGGTAAAGTAGAATATAATAAATGTTTCATCCGAGGATTTACATGTGAGAATGAAGCAATACAAACGTTACTAGATACATTCCCTCAGAAATAATTGAGATAAACAATTATATTGTCATTTTGACATTTTAGACATTTTACATGTCCAAAATAAATAAACGAAATTACAGAAACAACAAATAAAATGAATTATTAAGTCTATAAAAAGACTCACTTTTTGTTCCAGAAAATAGATATTTTAGCCCAAAGCAACAAACTGAAGACTTTTATCATTCAGTTTTTGGCAGAAAGAGAGAAAGGAGGAAATTGGTTAATCGTGCAAGTGGAAATTATTGAGCCTGTTGTAATTTATTATGCAATCAATTGATTTATTGCTTATTACAATAAGCCTCATGGGAACTGTGATATATATTTTTGAGATGTGCACCAACTAAGCTTTTCATGCCTGATATTAATCAGCAAACCTGCACATTATTTAAACTGATCCCCTTTTTTTAAGAACTATAACATCAGTGAAAATGTACTGCAGGGGCTGAGACAGGTTAGAGTTTTAAACCCTCTATTACCACATGAAGACATTACAATATTACACCTGTTTCTTCCTCTTTCTCTCTGTTTCAGAAATTCAAAAAAGTGCGTCAGTGCAAGCATTAATTATCTGCTTAAGTATGCAGATAATTAACGCTTATACTAGTGGAAATTAGTAGGACTTCTTACTCTAGATGAATCTTTGAATCGGATAAGAAATGATCTAATTATCTAAGTTTGGCCTGCAGGTTACGAATCACAGGTGATCAATGAAAAATGTGTTGATTCTGATTTCTGGCCGATCGATTGGTGTATCTCCAGCATTGTGTGTTTGCATTGGGCTTTTGGGGTCTTACCTTGACATGTTCAGGTGAAAGACACTGTTGGTCGTCTGGAATTTGCCTGATTCTCTGAAGAAACGCCTGAAGAGGAAACAGAAGCAGATACTTAAAAACAGAACATTTAATTTAATATGAATGAAGAAATGTGGAGGCACTCAGAGGCGCCTGGCTCACTAAAACGAGACAACAAGACAGACTTCCTGCGGTCAGGAAGTCGAAGTGGGCCAACTCCTCGTTTCAGATGGAAGGCGCATGTCTTTTCTTCTTTAAGGAAATGGATACTGTACAAACAGATTCTGCCAGAGGTTCTGCAGAAAGAGACACACACACGCTCATCTGTCCTATCTCAGTTGTTTTCCTATTGTTGCACAGAACTATCCACTAACCGTAGGAATCTGATACACCCAGTATTAGTCAAACCAAAATTACTGCTTCTATTACAACATCTCTACAGAAAGATGCTGCAATAGATTCACATCAAGGTGTCTTGATGTGACACCTTGATGTGTCACATCTCTACCTGTGCAGGCATATGCTTTGACACCTACCAACCAGGATCTGACAAAAAAAAGAAGAGAATGGTGAAGAGAAAGGAAGTGAATCTGCCAAGTTTCTTTTTTTCCACCTTCCTCATTTCTCTCCTCATCATCACACTGTTTGACAAGCTGAACCTTCCCTCAGTCTGTCTCATCTCCAGACAATAATCGGATCTTAAAAAGAAGATGACATGTATCCCATATCCAACCCATGAACACCTTCACCCCCCAACCCGCTGCGTCTTCCTGTTTTGTCTCCAGCTTTCAAAGCCTCAAGGCTGAAAATCAATATCCTGTCAGGTGCATAAAGGGAGCTGATGAGCCTGGAGGCCAAGGCTCCAGAAATGAATGGCAGAAGTGAAGCTCAAGGTATTGTACTTTTTACCTCTTATTTGAGGCATATGCATATATAAAAGCTCACAGTGAAACAGGGAACTAAGTTTTGCCTATTGGACATTATTCCTAACGCTGCAGCTGACAAGCGATGCTGATCATAGCTCCTTCTGTGGTTTAGTTTACACACTGCTGGTCTTATTCACAAACAAAAATACTCCTAAACAGACAACTTAGTATTTCATATCAATAAAAGAAAAGTGCATCAGCCAGCTGACCAGCAGTACACAGTAACAGGTCAGGGAGGGGCAGTGCTGCATAACGTTTTGCTGAACACAGCCAGACGAAACCTCTGGTTGCTCCGACATTAAACCACAGAGACTCATGATGGGAAACTGGTGGTTCTACCAACACGGGTTTTAAATCTTGGTACATTTGTTCCAGGGCTTCACAGTTTCAAATAAATATATCATTTCAAAACATCTGCTAAAAAATGTGATGGTGTTTCATTATCCCAATGACCAGGGAAAACCAGAACAATGCATTACTACCTCTGATCAACACCTTGTAAACCAAAAAATTAAACACTGTGGACATCGAAGCAGTCGCTGTTTTATGTTCATAAAGTATGAGACTTTTCCAAACCCTGCTCTTCAATATTTGGTGGAGGTTTTCAGTTATGTTGGTCTTTTGTGTTTCGCTTTGCAATCTGTGTTTCAGATGCAGCATTAAGGTAATGAGCCAAATATGGTCAGAGAAATGTATAAAAATAATCATCTAATGGAGAAGTGAGGGAGATATAAAAGGTTAACAAGTAAAACAATATACAAATATATGTACTTTTCTACTTTCAGTTTTATAATTGTCTCTAAAGTTTATGCATTTATATTAAACATTTGCACAGTGTAAGAATGTGAAACTGAACTTCAGTTCAGATTATGCTCACAATTTGACAATTAAAGTTGATTCTGATAACTGTTCATGAACCAGGTTGGATTTTTCTCTCACCTTTGGATGTTTTATGAGGGCAGAAATCATCTTTGACTGTCCATAAACTCCACTATAATAAGACACCTGCTGATCATCCTTCTGCAAAGAACTTTATCTGAAAACAAATGTCAACAATTCATTTCATTTTCATTGTGAAAGTTGAGGGAAAGAACATTAACTTTCCCTGCTAATGGTAAACTTACCATTCACACTAAATTTAACATTTGTAACAATAAATATAAACTGAACAGTAAGGGATGAAAGTTTGTTGGGTATTTATCCCTTTTTACCTGCAGTATGAATTCAGCTATGGATGTAAATAAATAAAGCAAACCCAAGAAACCAATTCATTCTTTCAGAAGAGTGTGCAAGAAAACTCATTTGGACGAAGTTCAGCCACCGCCCTGAGCCTCTGCTGAGGTATTTCACTTCCTCAGTTATTCATTGAAAAATGTCCATCGTTTTCTTCCTTCTTCACTTTGCATTGGTCTGTCACAGAAAACGCCAATAACAGCCCCTGTACCAAGTGTGAAAAAAAAGTATCGATACATTTTTTTTGCAAGACTCCATCTTAAAAGCCTGCTTACTAAGTTCCAGTAAGTCACCGTCTATAATGAAAGACCAACTCTTGTAATCACACATTTGCTCTAAACATAGAATCCTGCAAACCAGACTTTCAGGCATCAACTGTATAATTTCCTCTCAGCCTGGGCAGTTTAAGAAAGGTTTGTTTCACTGCTTTCCCACCTTTACTAGCTTTTGCATGGGTTTCTCGCATATAAAAAGCAAGTGTCTTTAGCTATGAGCTGCGACCACTAATTAAGAGCAGTATTAAAGGGAAGCAGAGGCTGTCATGTTCTTGACTGGCTTCGAGAGGGAGCTGATTGTGCTTGTGGTGTACACTAATTAAATCTGCCATATGGCAACTTCCATCCACACTGGTGGAGTCAGTGGTGTGAAAGAGGAGATGAGAAGAGGCAGGAATCAAGCTTTGAATTCAGTCAGGACAGGCAGAGCGGCGGGAGCAGAAGAACTCATCAGAGCCACAGGATGAGGAGAAAAAAGCTCAGACTGGAACAAATGGTGAGGTCCAAGGTGAAGCATCTCCTGAGTCATGTGTCATGCAGATGTGGCGATCAGAAGGGAGGCTGGTTGGAAAGAGTAACAGGGAGTTCCTGATTTCACCCTGGGATGTGTTGTCTATCTTCATTGTTCCGTCACAAAGCATACAGGTTGGTTTGGAGAGAAAGCTGGGAGGCTTTTACTGCTCGCCCAGACAGTAAACTCAGCAGAGCAAGAGAGGACAGCATGAACTGGGAAATAAAAAACTAACTCCTTGAGTCTGAACTTCTTTATTTTGAGAAAATAGCCGTGATGAACAACATTAAACCGGGCCAAGAGAAACTATTCTGGGTTTAATTGGGAAGGCGTTGACGTCTGATGGACGCCGCTTGGCCAGTACCTAGAATGCAAATGTCAGGACACATTTTCATATTCATCTATTTTTGAGCGTAATAACCGGCAGAGAGGCCAACTTCCTGCCGAGATAACAGGAAAGTCAGTCATGTTTTGAAGAAGTGAGACAGGAACCTGATTTGCTCTGACTTTCTCCGCCGCCTAAATCTGCAGCTGGATGTATGACGGGTTGTCAATGACAACCCACCGCTGCGTAAATTCGGTGCGACTTTTGTTAACCGGATGTGACTGGCTTGGCAAATTGGCTGTCCAGGTGAAAACACAGAGCTAAAACAAAGCCAGTTTTTCTGAAGCAGATGTGATTGAGCTTTCAACTTAAATTATGCATCACTGGAATGGAAAGAACGACTCCATGTTGCAAACACACAGCGATATAAATCAAGATGAGGTTATTAGGGATGAGGACGGACATGAATAACAGCCATGTTCCCTCTGGATGCTCCTCTACAGAAAATGAACATGCTGAGGCAGCACTTATTGACCATGCTTTACTTTCATATCTGAAGCAACTTTTTCTTCTTCCTTTCTGACATCAGCAGGCTGTCGTCAGTCCAGAAAGCGAGCCGCAGCATTCTCAATAATCACATGATCCTGACTTACTTCTGAATGAGGTCCATTTGCTCTGTTAACACAGGTAGAGGAATCTCATTTGGATGCAAGGGCAGATGATGTAATCATTTTTTAAAACAGGAAATAGAAATGTTTGGAGGCTTTACCTCAAACAGAACAAGCAGGTTGTTTCCAAAGTCAGAGTACATGAATCAGTGTGGTTTTAAAAGACAGTCTTTGACTTTGATCAGCCCTGATAGCAGACTGGCTAGTTAACACATCAAAAATCGAATCCGTCTGTCAATTGGTCATGCTCACCACAACACTCTTCAGTGAGAACGTTTCTGCTGAGTGAAGAAAAATCAAAGGAACCTCTCTCTGTTACAGAGCATCTGACTTCTGACAGGTTGACTTAATACACACAAATACTGCTAACTATGCTAGACAAAGCATAAAACATCAAATCCAGAATAATAACTTTGTCTTAATTTTACAAAAAATGTATTTTAATGAAACTGCTTTCTCTCACTCAGTGTGACGTCGCCTCTGCTCCAAATAAATCAACGCTAATGTTAGGCAGGTTAAAGAACAATGTTATTCTGCTACAGGTTTGAATTAGAATAATCAGCTAATATATATATATTGTTCCTTTTGGCTCTATTTATATTTTTCCCTGCATCCAAACTTATTCTGGAAGCACCTTTGCATGTTACAGCCGTTCCTCCCCTGCTGCTCACTCCGCATGTCTAAGGCACCTTGTTACCAGAAGCTAAAAAAAGAAAAGGCATCAATCAGTGCGATAATAATAGTTTGTCAGATGGGACAGAAATTCATTTTTTGATTCCCTGGGATTCACACTAATGAGTCAGATGAGTTCAGACGGGGCTCAGCTGCAGCAAAACAGAGATATTGCACATGATGGTCTGTTGCCAGGAAGGGAACAGACCACCGGATTGCATCATGAGCAATCCGGTTGGAATGCTCATGATGCAATCTCACCGGAGACAAGTAACAAAACCATGAAGCTCCTTATTAGACCGCAGAGCAGCTGCCAATTACAATGCAAGTACACAGAATACACCAAGGACTGTCACTGTGGTGAACCCAGGGAAGTACAGCATCCTCTGCAGCGGAAGCAGACACTTCAAACTGACACGGAGCACACTCACATCTACCAGCTCTGAAATCCTCAGCAATCTCTCCATCAGTCTGGAACACAAACCAAATGCAACAATCTCCTTAACAGCACAAATAAATCCAAACCTAAAGCACACACAGAGACTGAACAAAACAGATTGTTTTCAAAAATCAAAGCATTTGTAATCAGACGTCCTTCACTAAAGTCCAGCGCTACCTTAACAAGTCACCCTATTTACAAAAGGAGACCATCTCTATAGAATTTCTCTCTACATCTTTGATAAAAAGTAACAAAGGCTGGTCTTTATGCAAAACTCAATTTGTGGTAGAAAACTAACTCTGTACATCACTCAGAGCGCATCAGGCAAAGCAGGTCAGCATGAATGCAGAATAATCCTGGCAGAGATTACAACAGAAAAACATACAGTCTGAGCTGCAATGCAATGTTTACATCAGATATCCATCATGAGCTAGAACCGCCCAAGGTCCAGACCAAAATCCAATAAAGAATCTGTTACAAACACTCTTCATTTAATATGAGCGACTTGGAAAAGAAGAATGTGAAAAGATTTTAGCCTCCAAAAATGGTAAAGATTTCTCAGGGTGGACTGATAAATCGGCCTGGTTTCCTTAACGTTGGGGGATCAGCAATAAGTCAATATTTAAATGAGAAAGCGATCTTATCTAGAAAGTTCTGAAAACCAGCCACACTCTTGTTGTTCTGCTGAGAGAGAGGGCTGACTGGCAGAGCGGACCACCAGCTCACGTCTGCATATGTGCAGTTAACTATAGACATGCCACTGTTACCAACTGCAGCAGCCAAAATCAGTATCTGTCAGAAAACTGCAATTGGTACAGCCCTACTCTGAAGACTTGCTGCTGTAACCGCACAAAAACTCTGCAAAGTGTTGACTGAGATGGGAACAAACACAAATACACACCACACTTTTAAGATTTTGATTTGCAAAAAAGAACATGACCCCAAAACAATGGATGCGTTTCCTCCACTTCACAACTACACACTACTGTGGTTGCAAAAGGTCAGAATGAGAGAAAACTGTAAACATATAAATATTTTAAAAATGCAACGTAAAGGATCTTGCATTACAGCAAAGTGCAGTTCCAATCAACTCCAAGTTCCCAGAAGCACATAAACTTTTTGTTACCATTTTTACAACCCACACTCCCCTTCCAAACACACTGTTGTACAAGGGCGTTTTCACACTTTATCTAACAAAAAAGGGTTTTCCTGAAGCCAGCTCAGCGGTATACGGTTCTGCAAGAGGAAAACAGCCAGCCAACAATCAGGTGCAGCTCAGAAAAGAGGTTGGTGAAAAGTCACTGTGAGACAGGAAACGTAAACGGCAGTGATCAGCCGACTCGCAGCAGATTAAGAACTAAAACCAAAGAGAGGCACATTTGTGTGGTTAGAGTTTGCACAATTGAGGTCAACTGAAGCTGCTTCTGCATTTTTAAAGTCTGCCTTTCGATGATCTCCAGCATCATGCAAGACACTTTCCGGGAACCAAACTCTTTAAACAGAACAGATTAAAATTCTTCATGTGCACTGGCATAGGATGTATGTCAAAAACTGCAACAGGGTCCAGAGCCATGTGGAAGCTGACTGGTGCCACTCACTGCTGAGTCACATGAGCTGGATGAACCAAGGTTGGGGTTTCCTACGGGATCCTGGAACAATTTAAGAGCAACAAATGCTGAAAAATAAAAAGAATTATGCAAAAGACGAGGTTTGAACACTTCTCTCCTTCTGTGCAGCACACAAACAGGAAGTGAAAACATTGCAATCACAAAGAACAAAAGCTGATGTTTAAAATGAAATTAAGACAGCGAATCAATTAAAAGAGTTTTTTTTCCAGATGAAGAAGCAGCCGTTTGACTTGGCAGGGAAAGAAGGACAAACAGCCAGCAGAACAAAGCGCTGCCGCTCAACACAAAAGAACCAGAAGTCATTTTTGGACAGGATGTGTGGCTTTTTCTGAAAAGGAAGTACATGACACATGTGGCTGGCCTCTAACTCGGTTGCATTCAAACTCAGGTTTGAGCGCTTAAGTGTTTTTTTGAGGAATTAACCAACGATCAGGAAGTGCTCTACCTCACAGCTAACAGGCAGTGAAGGTAGCATGCCTACTGCTACCAGATCACGCCAACCACAACACTCTTTGGTGTGTATGCTCCTACTGAGGGAAGACTTGGTGTTAGCTCATGTATGTGGTTGTTTAAAAATAAAATAAAGTCAGAGGAAGAAGGAAGATATGAGAAGCTATTTAAAGAAAACTGTACTTTCCACACAGTTATCCTGGCTATTAATTCAGAGTCTACAACGCTTAACTTCTCCTACACTCAACTAGAGCAAGTCACCCAAACATGTTCATGTGACGTACAGGAAGAGAAGTGAGCCCAATCAAACTTCAGAAGATTCCAGAATGTATAGAGTACAATCAATATCAGAGCTAAGATAACTATGTTTACACAGACACTCGTGTTTACAGTTTGTAAGGCTAACCAAGCTAATCATGCTAAGTTTGAGTTAGGAAGTCAGAGACTGTCTAAATGGTTATCTACCTAAATGAGTTCTTTTGTTGGCAAAGACAAAAAAACACTAAATCTTAGCAACTATTTTGGTCTGATTTCTAGTGCAAATATCTTACTACACTTGAAATAAGACAAAAATAACTTACAAGTAGCTTTTCAGAAAGATATAGGATCTAACAAGAACAAGAATTACTGACTTACAACAAGATCCTAAATCTGGCTGAAAAGCTACTTTTGTAAGTTATTTTTGTCTTATTTCAAATGCACCAAGATATCTTCAATGGAAATTAGACCGAAAATACTTGGCAACATTTAGTGTTTTTGAAGTGATGGTGTTGTAGTAGAGTGACAGCATTCTCTTACACACAGTGTGACATCACCCCTGAGCCTAACATAGATATTTACTGACCTGCTAAACAGCACAAAGACAAGAAAAATGGTTAAACATTTGTGAAGCTAAAAAAAACGGAGACCACAAATCTCTGATTGGTGCGTCTCTAGCCACAACTGAACCTGAGGCATGCCTGACCTCAAGCTTTTTCTCATTTGAGGAGCACCCAGAGCGTCATTATGGGCAGGGGGAGCTGGACGAAAAGGCGTGAAGACAGAGATGGACCATATGCTGCTGTGGGGTTCTGTCCGCTTCACTGGGCAGGGAAGAGGAGGAGCCCTGCTGGCTTCCTGTCTGCCTCTGTCCTGACTGTCTGTCCTGTCCTGTCCGTCTGTCTTGTCTGTCTGTCTGTCCACCTGCAGCCGGACCAGAATCCTCAGTTTGGATTGAAGCCACAAACACAGAGACACAGACACATGCTTAAAAACAAATGGTAACTTCTCAGAAGGCTTAATATCAGCCTCATCCTAATTACTGCAATGGATTTCATAACTCAAGAAACTCTACACTGTCATAATTACAAAAAAACAGAAACCAGCAGGGAAATAACTAGAGAGAAGTGAAGAAATGTCAAAGTGGGTCAAGCTGCAACATGGGACTCAGCCTCAGACAGAGCTGATGCTGTTGAAGTTCATGGTATGGAAAACGGAGGGAATGTTCATGAAGAGTCAGGACTCAGGCAATTCATTGTTAACCTGCAGTGAGCATTTGAAGGTCACTCGACCCGTGATCACACAGCATCATGAATATTCTCCGTTTTCAACATCTGACCCAGAATTGGACAACACAGAGCACAACATTAGTGATTAAACAATGCAGCTTGTAATGATGTAATTGTAAAAAAATCTGTGTTGGAAGCACAGGCTTCATATCTCATACTGCCAACGCAATATTCCTCAATTTTTATATTTCCAGCACAAGGTTTTCTGAAATCATGTCATTATAATGTAACACTTTTCAAAAGAATCTGCCAATAAATTTCAACCAAGCCTTTTGGAAGCTTTAATGTAATTATGCCTGTCCCAAAAACACATTCAGCTGGACAACAAATTGTCCCAGAAGTAAATGATGAGCAATAATATTGCTGTTTTAAAGTAATACAATGACATAATCATTATATGATTATGTCATTATTACATAATGACATAATAATGCAAGTTTCCGTGAAACAAAGTTTCTCAAAGCTGAAGACTTTCATTATCCAGTTTTTTGGTACAAAGAGAGAGAAAAGAGAAAAACGATAAATCATACAAATAGAAATTATTGAGCTTGTTTTAATTTATCATGTCATTAAGTGATTTACTTCTTATTGCAACTAGCCGAAATGCAATGTATGTTTTTTTTATCTTATGAAACAATGAATCCCAAAAGACTGATCAGGAGGATTTTGGAAAACGATTCTCCATTATTGCTTTACTTTCTGAATCCCATTTATCGAGTTCTGGTTCTATGTGATGAGAGCGGAGACGGTGGCAGCAGGAATAAACCTTGGCCATGTTTCCAGTCCTTTCACCCACAGCTACATCAGCATTCAGCAACAATACTCGGCCATCTCGCTCAATTCACATACCTCACAAGAGACCCTGTATATCAAGAGCAAGCTCCAACACTTGTCAGGGGTTTTTTTCCAAGCGGGCCCTGAGAGCCCCCTTTTCAATTTGTTGTGGTTCCCACACCTTCAGTAACAACCCTCCGACTGAATCCCAGATCCAGGACTTTTCTATGTGGTTCTCAGGTCACCAGCCTGAAACTCTCTACCCTTCCCTTCCTCAAGCAAGAGAAAACAACAACAAGCCAAGAACAATGACCCATTAAGCATCTCTCTTTAAAAAGGAGGAGGATTGGGGTAACCAGCCACAGGGGAGACAGGGCAGTTCTGCAGAGGGAACGGGGCCATTTTGGGGCCGACATGGCATGAAATCCAATAAATAACTGAAGAAATCCCCTCTTTGTAGCCAGAGACCAGCAGAGCCCGAGAAAGGCCCGTGGCTTTGCCACAATGAGGGACCCCAGCAAACCATGGCAGACTTCTCTTTCTCCCAGAAGCTGTAATTCACATCTCTCCTCAGCCCCCCCTTCAAGGAAAAAACAAACTCCCACCGCTCCTCCTTCACCCACCAACCAGTCTCTAGCTGTCTTCCAAGAGAAACTCTTTTTGGCAGACCCAATTGCCAAAACACAAAGTCGTCTTTGAGCCTCGTCCAAGTTTTTTTCTTCTCCCCTTTTTCTGCTCCTCATCTCGCTCACTTCCGCTTTTGAGGACTTTAAGCTTCAAGGTTCTTTGAGGGGCTCATATGGGCGGAAACTAAACCCCACTGAGGGTGGCAGGGGGACGGGACCTCAGAGGAAGGACAGGAACAATGAGTCGGGGAGTTCCTGTCTCAGGCCGCCGCCTCGCCAAGCCCACAGCAACATCAGATGATGGCGCTGATGCAAAACCAGCGAGGCTCTTTCAATATGCTGATGATGTTATTTAATATCTATGCAACCCCAGGTGTTTGGGTAGCATTCAGAGTTAAGAGAACTCATCTTTTGAGGTCAGGTTTTAAAACTCTTCCATTTGCTTTAAGCTATAATTGACATATTGTGTCAACGGGAAAGGCTTGGCTCTGGTTTGCCTTAGTCTCTATAAATGTGGCTTCCTGTTGACAGGTGACATGTGGCGATCCGCAGATAACATCATGGGCCAGATTGCAAAGGCCATCTGGAGGTTTGGAAGTGTGTTGTTGGTGCAGACAGACGTAAGGATGACAGACTGAATCACAGTGTGGCGGTGAGTGAGCCGTCAGAGGACCGCGCATCGACACCAGACCCCCACAAGGAGGAAAAGACGCAGAATCATGTTTTAAAAGGTTAATGTCAATACATCAATGAACAAAACAAGCCCCACCTGGTGTTCAGCCGGCAGACATAAACAGTCTGCACAACCTTGAAGATTAGGCAGTGGCAAAGAGATGAATTAGGGCCCAGGACGACGCAATAATGGTAATTTGGGAAGCATGTAGGCAGATATTACAGATCATTCTGTGATCAGTAAAAGACAGAAAGCTGCAGGTTAAACCTCTTTATGTTGTGGGGAAACAAAGATTTGTATAGCTTTGAAAATGCTGAAGCAGCTGACCCAAATACTATCAGAGTTTCTCATCTGGGCAGCCATTGTTGCAAACAAGATGGTTTTAGTTTCCAATGAAATGTTTCTCGTATCATTTGGTATCACATCTCCTCTGGAGCTGCAGGGATAAAAGAGCTTAGAGATTATAATGAATCACATGCAGTCGCTTGATATAAGGCTAGTAGAATAAAAATGCACATGACAATACTGGTCATTCCTTCCTTAAAGGTACAGATGGATGAGGGGATAAAACTGTAAGGAGGTTTTTACAGAAACAGTTTAAGAATTTGTGTCACACAAAACTTTATGAGCGCCACCACAGTAAAGCCACTTCAAAATAAAAGTTCTGGGGCCTCATGCATAAAGCGTGCGTTCGCACAAAAAATGTGCTGCGCCATATTTTATGCACAAGTCGGCATTATAAAAATTAACTTGGGTCAAAGTTTGCTTAAATATATGCACATTTTTCGCTGGTGTGACAATGTGCGGCAGCCGCGCAAACTTTTTCTGCAGACAATATCAAACTACAAAGCATCAAAACTCACCTAAATACACTGAAATCTGACGACATTCAGTTTAATAACTGAATGTCGTCAGATTTCAGTGTATTTAGACCAAAAGTTTCAAACACGATGATTTTAATATTTTATTGTTTAAACGTAAACGATGAAACTGAACCAGATTTTTCCTCAGACAATAGCATCATACGCACACAAAATGAAGAAATTAAAACTGAAAGGATGTGAAAACCTCACCTGAATGTAATTAATACTTTTCCTCAGTTTTTGTCTCAAAGACTGGTCGGTGCGCCGCAGCGCATGAAATGCATCTATGGGGTCATTTCATTCCGACTGACAAAGAAGACAGGATTGGATCAGCAGATTAACTCCAGACAGGTTTGATTATTTTTAAAGTGTGTATAATCACACGTATTCACGTAGCTGCGCGAAGGTGAGCCGCGTAAATGTGGCGCGCTTTGGCTCTGATGGAGAACATCGCCAATGGAAGGACTCAGAGCGATTGATCATATTGATCAGCTGGGAAATGTTGATGATGGTTTATTAGCGTTCAGATTGCTCGGACTGATCATCTTGGATCTCTGAACAGAACTTAATGAAGGAGCCGTGCAACTAAGCTCCAGAAAACATCAGCAGCCATCATGAACAATGAAATCAGAGACAGTAAAATTGAAGCTTATGATTAAGAGTCTGTCTCCACACAAAACTATTCAATTACCAGATGAAAAAACTGATGTTCAGATTTATTACATTTATCATAGATTAGACAAATGCATCATAAAAACTGCTATTCCAACCTCATTAGATAAAGCCCCTTCTCATTCAACTGATGACCACACCGAGTCTCAAACGGTCAGACACCAAACTGTCTGAATGTACAGTTTGGTGTCATCTGACCAGAGCGCCTTGCTTCACGTGTCAGCTGCGTCTCATAAGCGGTTTGTGGCAACCTGCAAACAGAACTTCCTTTCTTGCTGTGCTGTTCTGAAGAAAAGTTCAAATCTCTTCCTGTTTGCATTTGAGAAGGAAAAAACAGCGCCATCTGCCTGCTGCCCATCCACACTCTGCAGAATTACTGAAGCCATCCTGAGAAAGTAGACCTTCAAACTCACATCCCATCAATCAACACGCTGATGAACACTGAAGGCTTTTCTACATGGATTCACTGCCTGCTGCCCCACACTGTGCTTCTTCACTGCATTATCTGGTGATTGATAAAGAGATGGTGACTTCTTACAGCACTGCCTGTTTCACTGAAACCAACAGCAGCTTTCTACTGTACCACAGAAAGAATCTGCAACAATCTCTTGAAGAGGACGCTGAGTGGATTTTTCTTTTTTTTCTATTTTACATTATACCTTTGGGGCCAACAGTGGCTCAGACTTGTTAACTTGAATTCTTAAAATTCCTACTGCAGTCTCATGCCTTAAAGAAATGCCTTATCAGCACATGACTATAAAAAGCACAGCCAGATTAAGCTGTAACAGACAATTATCCCCGCTCTTCTATAGTGACTTTGACTGGTGCAATACTTTCACTGCAAGGCACCAGAATTGTCCCAAGTTAAGAGTTGTTTTGCTGAACCTTTAATCGGTTTCATTTGCAGGTTATGCTCAGAAGCAGAGTTTAAAGTCTTGTTAAAATAAAAAAGCCACAAAGCCCAAGCAGCTGTTGTACCTGCTGCTAAATCTCAGGTCACAGGTCACCCTTCCATCCCGCTGAATGCATCAGTGTTTATCTGACAGTGAGCTGAAACCACCAGGGTTGTGGCAAAGATGAGAGTTAGAATCTTTAGCTATTTATTCTCTCCAGCCAAGAAAAAATTGATGCTGGTCTTTCCCACAGAGTGGGGAGGGCAGGAGTGGTGAAACAGAGAGGGGGTTTTAAAAAAAAGAGGAAATAGGAAAGAGGTAGACACATGTTTCAGCTAGTGGAGGAAACTCAGAGCGGCTTCCTGTATGTCTGTCTTCCTCTAGCTTCGGCTCGATGGCTCTTTGTGTTTGTGTGCGGATCTGCGCACGTCATCTTGTCTGCTTGTCTAAACAACAGCAAGAATCGCATCGAGAGGCAGAGAGAAATATTTCAGCAAATATGCAGTCACTGGATGTGAGCAGGTATGAGATCCTGCAGTTTAACAGCTCATGATACTTTGAAAGTCTACTGGACCACCATAGGTGATGGTCAGTAGACTCAGTTTGATTGATGGAGAACATTTGTTACATTTCAGCTGCTGAAAATGTAACAAAATGTTCACTTTCACACTGCACATGCCAAACAAACCAAACTAATTGAGAAAACTGTTCCTCTTCTCGCCTGTGGGGGCGCTGCACCAAGAACCACTGAAGGAAACAACATGAAAACCTCTGAACAAGACATTAAGTGAGAGCTTCCTTCTTCACCCAATGCAATCAAAACTGGAGAATCAGATTTGAGTTCGTAGGATTTCTCTTCTTGTTGGTAAAAACCACAAAATCACCAGTATCATGAGCCGTAATTTAAATGACCAGCTTTAAGTTAGCCTAGCTGTCTGGCTTTATATGAAATAAAACTTATCAAAGAATTATTCAAAATATAATTTTACAAAAACTGAAGTAAATTCGAATCAACGTTTGAGCATTTTGAATTGATTTCCAGGACTAGAAATGCAATTCTCTACATAATCTGTTTTTATGTAGAGAAACAGATTATGTTTCTCTGTGTAATCGCTGTGTAATCTACATAGATCAGTCTATGGCCTGCTTAGCATTCATACACGCATCCAAACCGCACCAGAGTTCGAGGTTTGTAGGACCAGAGTTCATTTCTTAAGGAGGGTTCGTCTGAGCATTCACATATCCTCCAAACAAATCAGACTTTCCAGGCAAACAAAAGTTCAATTAAAGCGGACAAAACAGTGATCTCTCATTAAACGCACTTTAAACTGCAGGAATGGTTTCAGGTAAAGACTTTGAAATCTCAACAGTCACACACCACGACACACTCTAGCTGAATTCACACATCATCACTAGAGCACTAATCTCTCTTGTGTGGCCCAAAGCAAAGGTCAGAGTTGGCAGGATTTCCAGATGTTCCCATTATCCTTCCTGGTCACTCAAATCCTCTTTCACAGCTCAGAATTAACACCAAACCATTGATTTATTGGCCTCATATTTCCACTGTTGCTTTTACAGAATGAGATTCAGAGAAACATGGGTCACTGTGGTAAAAAAAAAAAAAGAAAGTGGCCAACAACCATGTTTGTTTATGGTTTTGAAGGAAAAGCCCCAGCAGGTATGACGCTTGTGAACATTTCAGTGTTGGTGGATCCCAGCAGAGGGAAAATCCGGCTGGCTGGATCGCATCAACAAAGCCATGCCGACAGAGAGAAAATCCCCACAAATCTGCTGCACTAAGAAGCGATCAGACACCAACAGGACGGGGAGGCTGTCACGAAAAAACGGAAAGCAGTAAAGCAGCAGTTATCAGCAGAAACTTGAGCAAACGCAGTTGTTTTAATCCCCATTGGCTCCATCCTTCCTTCCACTTCCTCACCTCACAACATCCCTGCATGCACAACCTAGTAACAGTGCTGGATGAGGTTGTTGGAGCTGGTAAGTGCCAGGGGATGAGAGACATGCAGAACAGCTGAGAGGGCCAAGCTGGATAACCATCCACTTAGTGTGTCAGTGAAACTGTGTTTTCAACAGTTTCACTTAAAAAAAAAACTAAAAGTTCCCATCCTACTGTCATGACGGTGTAAAGTTACACTTCACAGAAAAATCCGCCAGCAGGAGGAGGTCTACTGTAATGACAAAACTTTCACAAGACTTTTTTGTTAAAAGCAATTATATTCAGGTCATTGTAAATGTTTGGAACCAGGAGATTTACTAAAGGTCATCCCCCTGTGAGAATCTGAAACTGGCCCATTCAGAATCAGTCATCCTGTCATTCTGATGAAGAAACAGTGAAGGGTCCAAAAGTTTGTGAAAGAGCGCAAAGTCAGAGGAAAATAAAGGGTCTATTTTGAAATACTGTTCAATCTGCAACATGGAAATGTTCAGAATCCCCCCAACAATAAGGAAATCAATCAGAGGAAGAAAAGGAGAAGCTAAAATGGACTCTACAGAAAAATTTGATATGTCGTTTTCTAAGGGGTTGCACATGGAGGTACAATAAAATAAAAATGTGGAGGCGGGCAGCTGAAACCCTGTCAGTCACATCACTGCTTTAGTTCCACATTATCAGATCTTACTTCACTTCACCAACATTCAGCATGAAGGACAGCGCTGTGGCATCAACTGGCTTAGGTAAAAACCTCACACGCCGTTTCCACTGATGTTTCCTCGTGCAGCTCTCAAAACAGGGAATAAGTTTCAGTTTATCTGGGTTTGGGATAAAAACAACATCTAGAATCAGAAAAACACAACTAACAATTTGATTTCATGATCAGTTTGTTGTCATCCCCCCATCACTGCCTCTTGATTGTACTGCTCTCCATGGATCTGTAACCCCCGCCCCGGTTCCTGATCCATACTTTATCTTTACTGAAAATGCTGTGAGCTTCCTTATCAGCAGCACAGAGAAGCTGGATAGGGGCAAGCCTTACCACCCCTCTGCTCCCCCTGGGGGGCTTAGGGAGCAGAGGGCTGGTAAGGCAAGACATCATGTCACAACCGCTGCCATTCGAAACCCACCAGCCACTTTGCTAATGCCCAGTGGGTTTTATATGGTGGAACACTGAACCTCATTCTGTGTTACGCCACAATCAGATCTGGGTGTAAACTGGTGATGAGTCGTCCATCCAGAGAAAACATCCAACAGAAATTTCTAAAAGATGAACTGAATGCTACAAAAGGAAAAGTGGGACAATAAATTTTCATCACATGACTGTTTTTTTTTTTTTTTTTGACCATACATGTTCCTAGTGACAGGACGCAGCTCTGCAAAACTTTAAGGAAGTCCTTGACATGCGACAGCACAGAGGAAAGACGGAACCAACACTAAGCTTGACAAATATCTGCCAGACGATGAAAACAGGAAAAAGCCAGGACTCATCTGGATGCTAATAAATACATCTCTAGGGGTAAGAATGGTAACAACCAGTCTTTGCCCTCCAACCAGCAGGGAGCCAAAGGACAGAAACTGAATAGGCTATTTGCTCCAGGGTGAGGCTTTGCATTTGAGCCTGACCTCTGACTTTTCTTCTACAGAGAGGGGAGGGGGGCAATAAAAGAGGGGAATTTCCCCTCAGCAATTAGCTTTGTATTATAATAAAGATGTCTTATGCAGACCACACATCCATAATCTGGTCACAGCTGGAGGCAGGCGCCACCTACAAATGAACAAGTAACTGAGGTGACACGGCAGAGGGGAAGCAAGGCGACAGCGAGAAACGATGAGCTGAATAGTCACCTTCAGGTGGGAAGCAAACCACTGCCTGAAAGGAGCATGCAAAAAAAACAACAGTTCATTCAGAAAGGAGATCCTGAACAATGACTGAATATGAAACTGCTGAAAATAGTTTCTTATCTGAGTCTGGGGAAGGAGTGGAGCTGCAGCTCAATGCCTGTGATTATCTTTTTTCTTTTTTTGCAAAGCCCCTTTGAATTCATGCCACCGTTCAGCGTGTCAGACCTCAGCTTTAGCACACAAAGGAGAGGTGTGAATTCATAACATGCTCCGATCAGCGGACGGGCCATCCAAATCACACATTTTCTGATTGGTTAAATTTGAAAAGAATCAGATTTTTTTCCCTCCTGATTTACTAAATGCACAAAAAGGCAGCTAACAAGAAAAACCTGTGATTGTCTGGTTAGCTTCATTAACATTAGAGACACAATGCCTTTAACTTAAGCACTTTTCTCATTTATGAGTTTCATAGTAGAGCTGACTCATAGGACTTATCACGATATTTTATAGTACTATTGTGATAATCATAAAAGTATCAATATGAACTATTTATTACTCGTCACATAAAAACGTGTGATTTGTATCACTAACTGCTCAGAGTTACTGCTTTTAAACATATTTTCAAATGTATGGGTATTTTATTGATACTGTTGATGAAAAATGGTGAAATTAAAAATCCCAGCAATAGACATCTCTGAGGGATTTTAAACATCAAAATTCTTATCATGATTGGAAATTTATCACAGTAAATGATAAACGATACGATAAATGCCCAGCCCTATTTTATATTGTATGTGTAAAATGAATCTTACACATTTGGCAACAGGAGGTCAGGTCATTAAACGACGTGATGGCTGCACGATTCAAAACAAACTCCGAACCGAACCGAACTTCAAACATTAACATGGGATTCACATGTCAAAGTGGACACGCAGAAACAGGCCAGTCAGAGCCGCGCCGCATGTGGGGCGTCATTTGTGCCGCTTTGTGCTGCAGACAGAGGAAAGTGGATATCAGCACATTCAGGGGGGCTAAATGTCAAACTTACCGACTGAAGGAAGAGCAGCGTCCGGACATAGTCCCGCTCCGTGTTGAGGATTTCGTTCAAAACGCAGAGCCGGAGCCGCTGCTGTCTGTCCGAGTCCTTCACGGCGTGGAGTCCGTGGAGCCCGTGGAGCCCGTGGAGTCCGCTCTCATGATGCCCCTCGTCCTCTTCCATGATGGAGTAAAATCAAATAAAAATAGTTCAAATACGGCTCTTCTGTTCGAAGTGTCTGAACTCCTGACAGGAGAACCGGCTCAGTCCATCTCGCCGAAGCAAGTTGTGCAAAACCTCTGGCAGAACCGAGATGCCCGACGCTACGAACCAACCCGAACAAACCCGAACCAACTGCGAGGAAAGTTCAGGCGAAAAGTCAGCGAACCAGAAGAGAGAGAGAGAGAGAGAGAGAGAGAGAGAGGGAGAGAGAGAGAGAGGGAGGAGAGAGAGGGAGAGACAGAGAGAGAGGAGGGAGAGAGAGGAGGAGAGAGAGAGTAGAGAGGAGAGAGAAGAGGAAAGAGAGAAGAGTGAGAAAGAAGAATAGGGGAGTCAGATGTAGTTGGTGCTGGCCGGAGAACAACACAGTAAATATAGATGAGGCTAGCACTCTGTCACATTGTCTGCTCACTCAATCTCAATCACTTTAAGAAACAAGTAATCAACTCCTCTACAAATCTATCATCTCAATGTAAAAAAAAAAGTTACAACCCAGAAGAATTAAATCATTTCTAATGTACACATGTTGAAACCACAATATAATTTACATGTTAGAGGCTTAATAAGTACACCATTTAGTATGTCACTATATTTAACATTTATAGAGAAAATGTGTTAATTCTTTTTAAATTACTGTCAATTGTCAATCTTGAGCTTTTCCGGCTGGCCTAACAAATTTAGGAGAAAAGCTCCCTCTAGTGGATTTAACCGAAGGTGCAGTTTTTTTAGACTGATGAAGACAGGGCAATGCAAATATATTTGCATAAGACATTTCAGCAACAAGGCAAATCAATGTGCTTTACATTATAAAAAATTAAACAGATAGAAAAAAACATTGCAAATAAAGGAAAGTATAAAAGTTTGAATACAGACTAAAACCAAAGATGTTCCAGTTATTCAGTTATTTTCAGTCACTTTGGTACAGAGCTCCTAAGGGGACCTGGAGAAAAAAAAAGGAAAGAAATCCCGACTTACTTTCTCGAGAAAAAGTCGGGATCTTGAGATAATAAGTCGGGATTTCTTTCCCCTTTTTTTTCTCCATGTCCCCTTAGGGGCTCCGTACTTTGGTGCATTTCTCAGAATAGAATTGAAGTTCTCAGTACTACTTGTTCAATCTTCAATCTTGTCTCACTTGTGCAAGTCAAAAATGCAATTTCTACTTTCTATGAACACGTTGAAAATGCTTTTGTACATCCATGAAAGTGATGCATAAATCTCTGCTTTTTCCTATATTTTCAATTGAAAATATAGGAGTGTATTGGAATGTATTGCAAATCAACAAAGATCTGCAATACATTTTGATCAACATAAGCAATTGCTTATGTCTCAACCTCCACAACATTTAAGAATAGGTTTGCTGCATAAGTCTTAAACATGCAAAATGCTTGAATAAGTTGTCATGAATTGTCAAGCATCAACTCAACCACTGATCAACCAGTTTTCTGAAATAGCTCAAAGGTAAATCTCTTGAACCATCAACAATGTTACATTTTGGTCAATGGAAGGATGAGGATTTGGACGGGGTCGGAACAGAAGAGGCAGAGGAGACAGAGGATATGTCTGTTTCCATCACTCCTCCATCATCATCAGGATATGGTCTACAACCCACAACAGGACGCTGATGGACTTCCTCTCACCCTGCTCTCCATTACTTTACACCATTGAGGATTTATTTTTCTTGGCATGGAGATGGAAAGTATATAAAGACTGCACTGTTGTCCCTGCTGCATGTACAGTTTAAGGAGATGGTCTCATGCTTCCATTGTTTCTTTGTGTTCTGCTTATTATATCACAATGACATGGTCTGTCAACAAATTACATTAAAGAAAGTAAATATGAATTTCATTGTCTCTTGTCATCAAACTCCCAATTGCAGTTGACAAGAAAAATTGTAATATATTCTGGGTTTATTCAACACATACAAGGTTTATTCAATATATTAATGGTTTATTTACTATAATCAAAATGAATTCAGTATATTCCATGTTTGTCCCATATATACAAGGTTTAATCAACATATTCTGACTTTCATTCGATATATTCATCCTTCACTTAACATGTCCAGTAAGAGCCAGAAATGTCCGTTTGTAGCATTGTTTATTCTTGTGCATGCTTTTTGTGTATTTAGAAAATTCTCCTTTTTGTGGAAAAGGGCCATCTAGTGGAAGTATTTAAAATTCATATGGAAAGTGCTGTGTTATGGAAATGAATGAGCAGCCATTGCATCCAGAGTTCATTCAAAATATTCAAGGTTTATCTACAATATTCAAACTTTGATTCAATATATTCAATGTTTATTCAATATTTGCAAGGTGTATTGAATAAACCTTAAATATATATTAACCCTTCAATATATTGAATGAAAGTCTGAATTTATTGAAAGTTAATTTATGGAGTGAATCTTGAATATATTAAATAAACACTGAATATATATTTCCATCCATCCATCCATTTAACTTTCCGGGCGAGAGGCAGGGTCACCTGGACAGGTCACCTGGACAGGTCACCTGACAGGTCGCCAGTCTGTCGCAGGACAACACAGAGACACACAGGACAAATAACCATGCACACACACACTCACACCTAGAGACAATTTGGAGAGGCAAATTAACCTGACAGTCATGTTTTTGGACCGTGGAAAGCCGGAGTAACCAGAGAGGAGCCACCATGCACAGGGAGAACATGGAGACTCCATGCAGAAAGACCGGGGCCGGGAATCGAACCCAGAACCTTCTTGCTGCAAGGCAACAGCTCTACCAATTGCACCACTGTGCACCTTTACAGATAGATAGATAGATAGATAGATAGATAGATAGATAGATAGATAGATAGATAGATAGATAGATAGATAGATAGATAGATAGATAGATAGATAGATAGATAGATAGATAGATAGATAGATAGATAGATAGATAGATAGATAGATAGATAGATAGATAGATAGATAGATAGATAGATAGATAGATAGATCACACTCACACGAGTGTGTATGAGTGTGATGTTGCAAGTAATATAAATATGACTAAAGAGAAAATAAATAAATTAAATGACAAGCATGGACATGTAAATATGTTCATATAAATATAAATAAATCTGTAAAGTCTAGAGAACGCACTCAAATATGTCTAGGTTTCAGAATGTCAGTCAATATTTGATAGGGTTAGGGTTACTTTTGATTAATTAATTGATAATGTGCATCCAGAGTCCTGCTAATGACTTTATCATTTGATCGTCTAAAGGCTGCAGGATACCGGCCCTTGAGGACTGCAGCTGGAGACAGCACATTTCTGTGCATTGGGCATTTAGCATACCCAATTGGAATACATGAATGGTTTTTTAAAGGAAAAACCGGAGAACCCGACGAAAACCTAAACTATAAGACTCCAGATATAAAAAGCCAGGCTGGGATTTTGACTTTGATGCCCTGACCTTTCTAAATTTAGATTGATCCTTCCATCCACCCATCTTCTTCAGCTTTTCCAGGGTCAGGTTACCTCCAGGGGAATCCCAAGGAATGTGAGGGTGGGAATGTAGATTGACTAGCAAATCAAGACCTTGCGTTTTGACTCAGCTCTCTCTTCCCCATGACAGAGCAGTAAAGAGTATGCATCACTGTAGAGGTTGCACCAAGCCGCCCATCGATCTCCCGCTCCCATTTTTCCCTCATTCGTGAACATGACTGAGAGATACTGAAACTCCTCCACTTTGGGCTGGACCTCTTTCAAACACCTGTTGCTGGAAGAATGAAGGGAATAGATGGAAGACAAATGAACAGCAATGGAGATCAATAAAGGAATGAACTTGAAATTAACATAAAAAATAAACAGAAACGAAAACTCTGATCTGCAATCCAAGTGCACTACACTTGCATTATTCTTGAATTTTGTGATTGTGAGATTGTGTTTGTGGTCTGTAATCTAATGGCAGGTCAAGATCCTCTCTATTTTAGGAAGCAAAAAATGTCTGTGAGTGTTGAAGTGATCTTCTCAGTGGTACTAATTTTGCGTGTCATGGGAAAGTGCTTTCTTAAATATTTGAATATGGCATCCTGAAGAGGATGGCCATCTAGTGATGTTGCAGCCTTCCACAGATCTCTAGTGGAGCCAAACTGATTTTTCAGATCGCGGTAGAGGTCTGTAACAAAGACATTAACCTTGTCATTGTCCCTACTGACTTCAAAGTCTGAAATTTCCTGTATGATCTCCATTGACAGATAAGACAAGATTCTCTTCATGTCTGTAGTGCTCACTGGCCCACCGTTTTCCTCCCAGCAGTTCAAAAATGCTCTCATCGCAAAGCATTTCATACATTCCTCCAGATCATTCTTCTTTTGTTCTGTGGTTTCATTTATCTCTGGAATTGGAATGATAGTGATTTCTTCAACAAATCTGACATACCTACTCCCTGGTGCTGTAAGTGATGAATCAATCAAGGAGTCAGTTTCAGCTTTTACAGAATACTCAAGCTGCTCTTTGAATTCTCTTCCAATGGTTGGGATGGAGTCCTTCTCTGTTCCTGGAGACATGGGTTTGGGAATTTGAGTCTCATATGTTTGTCCAACAAGATCACTGATCTCCGAGAGCACATTTGACACCCTGTCACTCTCACTTAATCGATTTATTTCCTCATTTTTGAGCCAAAGAAAGATGTTTTGGAGAAATCTCCTCACCTCATCTTCTGTTCTGGCATAGAAGATTTCAGGGCAAATTTCTGTTTGGCCAGAAATGTCCCTTATTTTCTCACTAGAGAGGACAGACTCTGAAAGGTTTTCGGGGGGAACAGGAAGGTTATAATGATGGCTACTGGTGATATCGGTATATAATTTATCTGTCAGTTCCTTGGAAAACTGCTTGATCTTGTCATTCAACTCTGGGTTTTTCATGAATTCTGCACACAGTCTGTCAATTTGAGGTTTGATGGACTGAAAATCCAGCTTAGGAATTTGGTCTATTTTCATCCCTGATGAATCTTCAGGGAAGCATCCAGGAAACATGAGGCGAGCCAATGTGTTTGACATATATGCATCTTGTTTCAGTTTCACCACATTTATGTCACTTGAGTCCTTGAATGACATCTCCAAAGAAGACGCCATGGTAGCGAACTGATCCTCGGCAAATCTGGAAAATTGTGGTTTTTTGACTATTTCTTCTTTTCCAGCAAGATCAGTTTTGGCCTTTGACCGGAAAAGGTTTCTGATATCACCAACGATCTTTTTCAAGTTAAAATGAGGAGCGCATGAACAACTTGGATCTTTCTGTCCAACCGAACCTTCAGCCTTACAGTAATGAAGGTCGTCAATAATCGTTTTGCTAATTCCATCTGCAACCTCGTTTACTTCGAAATGATCTAGGCTAAAATCTGCATCATCTTCTGGACCTTTCCCATCGCCTGCGTCATCGGAATATTTCTCTATGATTTCAGCAATGCTTTCGCTAACTGAGGCCACAGAATAGAGAGATTTCACACTAGGAGAAACGCTTCTCTCTGTAAGGTCAAAGGCAGTCTCTGCTTCTGCTGGAGACACGCCTGAGGTTCGCTTTTTTGTGAACGCACTCCAGTATCTTTCAACGCATCTTGAGCTGACTCTGTTTATGTGCTTGCGAAGACACTGAACTGCATTGGAAACCATTTTGTTGAAATTTCTCAGGTTAGAAATGCAACCACTTGCAAACAGTGCTGGTTCTGCAGGAAAAGTAGAGGTTCTCTTGATGCCATTTGCAATGGACGTTACTTTTTCAGAGACCTCCTGTTCCATCAATGAGTTCAACTCCATGCTGCTCTCACAGACCTCTTCTGGTGGAGACACCTCGAGGACAATGGCCATTTCTGTGGAAATCATGTTGGTCAAATGCACACTGATGTTTTCATCTGGCATTTTAGTCTTAATGCACTTCGTCATACAATCTTCCAATATTGGCACAAGGACGGTCAATGAATTTTCCACACATTGTTGAAAAATGTTGGTAAGTATGTCAGCCATGACGGCTGTTATATGTGAATCCCTCAGACCCTGTGAAAGCAAGGTCCAATGTGCTGGTGTTAAAGTGTTCAGGCGGGGCAATATGATGTCCTCCAGGTTGTCAATGGAGATGTGGATGCTTCTGTTCATTTGCCCGTTTGACTCTTCCATTTTTCTTCACAGTTTTCCGTAACGACGTTCTGCTCTCTTCTTGGCATTAGGTTTAATTAAAACTAAACCGTAGCAGTAAGACGTCTTTGATACTGGTTCACGTCATAATCCACTATGACGTAGCCATCCTCGGCGCGAACCCTACTGCAAGCATACGCTTATGCGCATGCGTATTAGACATGGCTTGTAAACAGACTCCAGAGAACAGCCAGTTGTTCCTCAATGTCTGTAACCCCTCGCAGTTGTCATTAGATTACATTGTATCTTTTTGTACTATTATATTTCGAGTCTCAAAAAAACTTATACAATAAAAAAAGATCAATATCACGTGGTATACATAGGTCTGTAACCATAGAAACCTCAGCAGAATCTCTATAAAAGATCTGAAATTCTATAAATTACAATCTCTAACGGCTTTTAATTAAATATACATTTTTCAATTAAATATCATGCTTTTTGATAACGTAATGCGTTAGTCTACATTATGAATGAATATGCAGTTTTAGAATGAAATGCTAAAGTTAGCCTACCTGCTAAAGTTCTCCACAGAGCGTCAGCTGTCGACTCCTCCCCTACGGAAGCTCATTAGGGTTTTATGAGAGATGGATCCCCGAGTTTTAGTCGTTCCACCCGGCAGAAAAAGCTGCATGTTTGATTAAAGTACACCTGCTGGTAAACTATTCATATAAAGTCTAAAATGATTACGTACATTTTTTAAGACTGCAGAATCTCATTTAGCAACTCCTGAACAAGTGTGAATTTCTAAATGATTTACCGATCTACATTGTGTTTAGTAATAAATATTCAGTCACTTCCAAATTCACCACCCTTTATGTTCAGCATCTAGTAAAGTTCTCATTTTATGAATATTAACTATTTTCTGCTGCAGCATCTTTGAATAACGTATTTTTCCTATGAAGAATAATCATTAAAACTTTGTGGTTTGCTTTAGTATTTACCTCTTTATACTCTAATACCTCTAAATAAAAAGCAGTGCCACCAACTGCCAGCATAAGTTACCTACTGGGTAAATGTGTGTAGTTTAAGCAGAGTTTTAATGCAGTTCTTCTGTTTGTCACGGGTGTCAGCGGAAGCTGCTCTGCTGAGAAAAGACCATAAATCTGGATGATGGCAGTAGGAGCTCCTCAATCCCTCCTGCAATCGATGGATCACTGGTTTGACTCCCGCCTTGTCGTTTGTGTCCTTGGGCAACACATCTCAACCTTGCTTCTGTCAGGCTGCCACAGTCCAGTCGCTTTCCATCATCAGCTTATGAAAGAACCCTTTGAGATTTCAACTGGAGATATAAATGTCTTTACAAATACAGTTTATTAAAATCACCATTAAAAACTAATGTCGGACCTTGCTGCAAGAAAACATCCAACCTGAACTGCAATGGAATGATACAGATCAAAGAATATCCATGTTTTAATGGCCCAGTCAAAGCCCAGACCTGAATGCAGTTGAGCATACAGTGGGGAAAAAAGTATTTAGTCAGTCACCAATTGTACAAGTTCTCCCACTTAAAGAGAGAGGCCTGTAATTGATATCCTAGGTAGACCTCACCTATGAGACAAAATGAGAACAAAAAAATCTGAAAATCACATTGTCTGAATTTTAAAGAATTTATTTGCAAATAAGGTGGAAAATAAGTATTTGGTCGCCTACAAACAAGTCAGATTTCTGTCTGTCCCAGACCTGTAACTTCTTCCTTCAGAGGCTCCTCTGTCCTCCATTACCTGCATCAATGGCTCCTGTTTGAACTCGTTAACAGTATAAAAGTCACCTGCCCACAACCTCAAACAGTCACACTCCAAGTTCCACTATGGTGAAGACCAAAGACTGTCAAAGGACCAGAAACAGAATTGTAGACCTGCACCAGGCTGGGAGACTGAATCTGCAATAGACAAGCAGCTTGGTGTGAAGAATCTACTGTGGGAGAGATAATCAGAAAATGGAAGACCTACAAGACCACTGCTAACCTCCCTCCATCAGGGGCTCCAGATCTCAGCCTGTGGGGTCAGAATGATCACAAGAATGGTGAGCAAAGATCCCAGAACCAGACAGGGGGACCTAGTGAATGACCTGCAGAAAGATACAAAGGCTACCGTCAGTAACACACTGCGCCACCAGGGACTCAGATCTTGCAGTGCCAGACGTGTCCCCCTGCTGAAGCCAGTACATATCCGGGTCTGAAGTTTGCTAGAGAGCATTTGGATGTTCCAGAAGAGTATTGGGAGAATGTCATGAGGTCAAATGAAACCAAAGTAGACCTGTTTGGTAGAAACACAACTCGTCGTGTTTGGAGGAGAGTGAATGCTGAGCTGCATCCAAAGAACACCCAACCAACTGTGAAGCATGGGGGTGGCAGCATCATGCTTTGGGGCTGTTTCTCTGCAAAGAACCAGGACGACTGGTCTGTGTAATGACAGAATGAATGGGGCCATGTATTGTGAGATTTTGAGTGCAAACCTCCTTCCATCAGCATTGAAGATGAAACGTGGCTGAGTCTTTCAGCATGACAATGATCCCCAGCACACTGCCATGGCAACAAAGGCTTTGTAAGAAGCATTTCAAGGTCCTGGAGTGGCCTAGCCAGTCTCCAGACCTCAACCCCATGGAAAACCTTTGGAGGGAGTTGGAAGTCCGTGTTGCCGCTGCCAGCCCCAGAACATCACTGCTTTAGAGGAGATCTGCTTGGAGGAATGGGCCAACATTCCAGCAACGGTGTGAGCCGACCTGGTGAAGACTTCCAGAGACCGTCTGACCTCTGTCATTGCCAACAAAGGATATGTTACAAGGTATTGAGAAGAACTGAATTGACCAAATACTTATTTTCCACCTTATTTGCAAATAAATTCTTTAAAGTTCAGACAATGTGACTTTCTGAAATTATTTTCTCATTTTGTCTCTCATAGTTGAGGTCGACCTATGATGTCCATTACAGGCCTCTGTCATCTTTTTAAGTGGGAGAACTTGCACAATTGGTGACTGACTAAATACTTTCTTCCCCATTATATATGGAAAAAACTGCATTGTTCTCAAAACTCAACTGCTAACCAAACTAAGGTTGAGATTTAATTTTTTTTTTTGGCAAAAGCTAAAACATGGTTTAATGTCTAAAGACAACTAGTTGGGTGTTCTGGAGTGGCCTAATCAAAGGCCAGATATATATATATATATATATATATAAATATCGACTAATACAGTTACATTTACTGTCATCTATAACATTTAGATTTTGATACAGAAAAAAACTGGAATAAAGTCCCACCTAATGGACTAACAGATCATCAAAAAAAGCTTTTTTGACAATCTGCACGCTTATGTCCATGAAAAATATATGGCATTTTTTTATGACCAAACATATTTTTGTGTGATTTGTTTCATAGAATAGCAGCCAGCTGTCTGGCAGTATGCAGCAACAGGTGAAGACCAAAACAGAAAAATGACTTTTCTCCAATCACACAAGAGCAGAATTCAACATTAGGGCTGGGCAAAATTAAAAGGTCAATAATAGTTTTAATTGATGCATGTTACATTCAAACCCATCGCGTTCCTCCCACACATAACTGCAGACGTACATACATTTTTTTTCCTCCATCGCCTCAGCTGAGCAACACAACCGACAACTTGTGAATGCCTTAGGCTATCATATATTTACAAATCTTCCCCTTCTATACATAGCAAGTCCTTAAATACAGTCCAACAACAGAGGAGTAACAGGAACAGCGTGTGACTGATTGTATGTAGTTTCTTCGAAGCATATTTAATGAACTTTCCTTCCAGAAAAGGCGTGTGCATACAGCACTGTCATAAAAAGTGAGTCACAATTAGACATGATAGGTTAAAAACTCCACAAAGCCTCTTCATTTCATATTTCACAAGATAAAACTCTTCCTTCAGCAGGGATTTTCTTTCAAAATGCAAAAAAGTACAAAAAGACATGTAAGGTAACAACAAAATAGTTAAAATGTGCTCAGTGCATTAAGACTTTCCAATATATATGAAAAAGAAACTAAGAGGTGTTTTGCCCTGTTCCATCTCTGTGATAAATAAAAGTCACATTATTACAGGCAGACAGTCAGAGGGCACTAATCCAAACCAAGATACAGTGAAAAAATACGAGTGAAACATAAAGCAAAAATTAAAGTCGACGTACGTTTGTGTAGGCCAAAACTTCAAACTTAACAGAAATGAGATTTTAAGGGTTTTCAAAGAAATACAGCTTAAATCAGCCAAACTGACCGAGTTTATACAGCATGGTGCAGAAACCTTAAGCTTTTACATACACAGGCTTACTCAAGATGTGTGCACTGTTCGTCATCACACTGTGAGCTACGGCGAGCGCTTTGGCCAGAGGAACCATCATACGGCTGTTGTTTAGAAGAGACACACTGTGCAATGTTTCAGGTTGGTATCTGCAGCAGCTTCACACCTACACCAGATCTGAGGTTGATCTTAGCTTAACCCTGCAAACATCAAGAGCAAACCCAGGAGCTCTATCAGTAAACTTCAGCACTACTGAGAAACTAACGGCGTTTTGTTGACAGATTCTGGATTAAAAAAAAAAAGTGTAGTCTTGAGATTTCATTCCTTTAAAGTGACAACTTTCAGTTTTTAATGCCACATTCAGAACTCTTAAAAGCTTCCTGATCTCATGTAGTGTCAACTGGCTGGCTGAACGAGCAAAAAGAAATGGTCACGCACGCACACACACCCACACAGTTCTGGCAGCTGTGTGACAGGAGAGCCATGCATGAAGCATAAAAAGCGTCAAAAATGACATTCGCACTCAGTAAAACATCACAAGAAAATGGGAGAAAACCGATGGACAGACCAAAGGCGAAATGTGAGGTTTGCACGAGGAAGACTGTAGCTGGCACTAGCAAGAAATCAGATGTGGATGGTTAGTGGTGAGATAAGATTATGGGTCAACCTTAGCTTCTTTGTCTTGCAAAAACACGGTCATGTCGATTCAACATTTTTATCCTTGGCAAAAGTCCAAACAGAAATCTGTTTTGACTGATGAAGAAAAACGGGTTTGGGCACAATTTCATGTTACTAAGGCCCATAAAATCATGTAATAATCACAAAGGTGTAAAGAATGTTTTTTACAAGTTCAGAAAGGCCAACATTGTTAGTGACGTATTGCATTACAGACCAAGCAAACCTTTTCTTTGCTGCAAAGCCTGAACCTAAACACGAACAGAGACAGTGACTATTAGACTCCGTCATTCAGAGCCAGGGTGAGCGGCTGGAATACAGAAATGTTGGTGTTTCTCCCTCACCTTGGCATGGTTTCTGACACTTTGATCTCAGAGTCAAAGGCAAACAGTGTTGATATATGTATTCATATAAATAACAAAATAGTACAGTATAAATATAAAGATTTTGTGTGTGTGTGTGTGTGTGTGAATGTGTGATTGCAGCTGTATGTTGTGTAGAGGTTCAGGGTAAGAGTGTGTGTGTGAGCCAGTGTTAGGACAGGATGGGGGGAGCGGGGTTAGAGGTGAGGCTTTCCATCTCCGACCTCATGAAAGAGGGAGGTGTAGAACTCAGGCTCCAGTTGTTTGTTGCGGTAGCGCTGCACAATTTCAGTGATTTTTTGTTTTCGCCTCACGTGCGGCGGGTTGTACAAGTCGCTCTCCAGGCGCTTCCGTCGGCACACATTGATCACCGTCTGACGCACGAGAAACCCTGAAAGGCAGACCCAAAGAAAAGAAAAACTAATGCACAATTTTGTCACATCAAAATTCTATTTTTCCATTAGCTTTTAAAGTTTTATACACATCTGAGGAAACTGTAGACACCACAGCAGCTCAGGCGGGACCAATGTCATTGAAAGACAAAGTCCAACTTTTAAAGTTAAACATATCCATAAATTTATGTCATCAATGTTAAAGGGCACTTATTATTCTCATTTCTTATACTTCCATTTGGGTCTCGACTGCTTCCAAAAACCAACACGAAAAAAACACCACAGAGACGTTTTTTGATGTTGGGAAAATGAACCATTTCAAAAACCTCCTGATTGTTGAATCACATTGCACCGTTACGTAGCGACCACAGCCAAGCTGGTTGTTGACTTGCTATTCAGAAACCACTGGCTGCATTCTTGTTGGTTGTCCACCTCTACTTGTCAAAGATGTGCAGCTGTATAATTGTGCATCGGTTTGCAGCAGTTTTCACGTGTGAGCGCAAATGCTGAGTTGAGGGTGCGTGGCCAGCAGATTTAAAGGAGGAGGCTCGAAAACAGCTCAGAATAAACTAAAGTCTCACTATCTAAGGATGATTTGGAGCGAGAACAATGTCGTGAACATGTGTACAAAGGCTACCGTATATACAACTGCCCTAATCTTTTCATGGAAGCATAACATGTCAGTCATGATGTCAGCCATCACATGTTGGCCGGTTACTGCGCCTTGCCACCGTGTTACCTAGAGCCCGGCGGCTGACCACCATGCCGTCCACTAGGGGGATCACCATGCCAAATTTGCCCACAGCTCCGTGCAGCCGGATCCGGAAGAGTCCCGTCTTCAATGGGTGAATGAAGATCAGAGGAACGTCCTTTTCCAACAGCCCTGACCTGGAGCAAAGACCAGGAAGGAGTATGTTTAAAAAAAATACACATGCCAAGGTCATCTTTGATTATTTATTTGTAAAACATATTTAAAATGTGTTGGCTTAATTCTAAAATGGGTAAAATGAAAAACGGCAGTGAAGCTGGTTTAAGATGGACTCTTCATGGTGATGTTAGAACAGGATCCCATGAAGAGCACAAAGTTCATCCAACAAAACGAATCATTTCAAAGAGACAAACACAGAAATATAATGCAGAGCAAGTTTAACTATTGAGGATGAGGAATATTTCAACTAAAGACTAAATGCCTATGAAATAAGAATGAAGGAAAAAATAATAAAAAGATTGAAGCACAAAAAAAATGGACTTTTATTATTGTATTAAAAAATGCCGTCTTTACATTTGGCTTATGTGCACCAACATGTCCCAGGTTTCCCCAGAAAGTGTTGAAACACATGTTGGTCTCCAACTTAGCTTAACTTTAATCTACGCATAGATTAAATGTGTAATTTGTGACTCGTTCACATGTTTTTAGACCAACGCTCTTCTCTACTCCTACAGAGTTTGTGCAGCTTCCACCAACTCAAATTTAACACTTTTTAAGATCATTATGAATTAAATTTAAGACCTCTATCACGACAGAAACAGAGAGAAGAAAATCACCTGTGTGTTGCTATGTTCTCTACAGCTTTAATCTCCACATTGCCATACTTGCTAACTATGCTAGGTAGCTAGTAATAGTACATTAGCACCTAGCAGTAGCCTCAACAGCCTTGAGTCACAGAACACAATGCAGACATCTGTGTGCAACAGACAGAAAAATCCTGAGAAAAAAATGACAGAATATGTGATTAAATATTTTTGCCACGACAAAATTTAAGACCTGTGATCAGCTTTTTAAGTTTAACTTTTTAAATGAATATAAAACTGTTTTTTGTGGGGTTTTTTGTTTGTTTGTGTTGGCTCTAGTGGCCTTTATTTGAAAGTAGTTAAACAGGAAACAGGGTAATGAGAGAGGGGGAAGACATGCGGCAAATAGCGCCAGGCCGGGAATCGAACCTGAGACCCCGTCACGAAGACGAAGGCCTCAATACGGGGGGCGTGCTTTGCCCCTGCGTCACCACAGCACCCAATATAAAACAGTTTTAATGAATTAATTTAATATCAATGAATTTAACATTTTTAAAATGTGCAAATATCCTGTTCAAATATGACAGATTAATTTTTTTTTTACCCTTTTTGTTTTGATTTTATGCACAAATTTCAAAGCAGCAGAATTTATTCTAAACTCACACATTAAACATGATGAAAATAACCAATAGTTATTTTCAGTTATAAAAGATCCATGTTCTGACACGGTTCTTTAAAATAATAAAGTAAAGCCAAACCTGAAGTTCACTAAAAGCAATAGAAAGCATTGTTCACTGTCACAACAAACTGCTCTGCCACACTTTTTTCTCTGCCAACCTTTGCACACACATCACATGAAAACTTCCTGTTTTGCACAGCAGGTTTAAAGTACTGTTTTGCAAAACAAGTGTTTCTTTGTTCTTCCTTCCTTTCTGCACCTGATCTGAATCACAAGACGATGGGTTGTGCGCGGCGGAAAGCAGAGCGCTTTCAGCGGTAACCTCTGAATACCTGCAGGAAGTGCTGTTGCTCATGCTGGCCTCCAGGCCTGTGCTGGTTTCCGCCAGCAGATCAGATAACGGGAAGTTCTCTGCAGATCAAAAACCCAAAGCGTTCATCAATAGTCATGTCATATTTAACACCTTCAGGTATTTTTGCTGAACCCTGAATAGTTTTATCCAAAATTTGTGGCCAAATGTAACAGTTTTATAATTAGAAGTAGTGTGCGCATACCGATGTCATCGAAGCGCTCCACCCAGACCACAAACACTTTGGTCTCTGGGCCCAGCTGGGAGTAAGACTTTCCGGTCGATGACCTCTTTGTCTTCACCAAAGGACTCAGCTGCAACAGCACACAAACTTAGCAAGTTTCGACAATGAGTACATTAAAAAAAAAGCTAGATTATATTCTGTGACATTGTCGTAGAGGTTCTGTTTAGTCAGACAAAATGCAAAGCTACCTTTTTAGCAGACTCAAGGCTCTCAGAGTGGTTGGGGAACAGTTCCAGTGTGAGGTTAGATTGCTTTCCAGGTATGAGGTCTGTGTTGGTGTCTGCCTCCACTGTGGAGTCACTGTGCACAGACGAGTCCTCTGCAACACAACAACACAGGCAAGTCGCATTGAACAACCTGGTTTATCATGACTTCACGTGTGACGGTCCTGGTCCCTGATCGTTTTTAAATTGTGATTTTGAACCTTTCCAGACTTCATCCTCAAAAAATAATTAATTAAAAACTAAGATTTTTTTTTTTGCCTCTCTCCCACAAACCACAACTCAGTGTGACAAAATACTATTTTATTCTCAGTTTTTAGGCAAACTTCAGCCAAAATAGAAAACTCTTCCACACAATGCAAAAATACTTGTTCAAAAATACTGAACGAGTATTTTTGTCCAGTTTCAGCTCAAACATTTTAATATAGTGGAAATAAGATTCCCTTTACTTCAGAGATTCTCTTAATATCTCTGGGAAAAAAATTCTGCAGGATTTTGTTTTAAGTCATTAAGTCTTGAAAATAGTCTTAAAATAAAAGAGTAGTAATTCCACAGGCAGATTTTTTCACTTGTATTGAGATATTTTTTCCAGCTTTAAGTTAAACAATTTGCCAGTGGAACTACTACTCTTTTAAATCCATTTTCAAGAATTATTGATTTAAAACAGGCCTATTTATCTTGCTTAAAATTTTTCAATTTGTTTTGTTTTATTTTAAGTTTATTAACATATTTGAACCAGAAGCTAGACAAAAATACAAGTTAAAATGTTGTGTTTTTGCAGATTTTTTTAGTTTGTCTCACAAAATTCCAGAAAACAAGAATTGCTGTGGATTGTTCGGCATCTGAACTAAACTTAGATCCAATTTAAAACGCTCAAATGAAAAGATCTAGAGGCCAAATGGCCATTTTTAGCCTGTCAATGAGTGTGCATTGTTCTCTCAGTAATTCAAAAAGCAAAATATTTCAATGATTTGTATGAAAATTGCAGCTGTGATGTGAGAATCTACTCATAAATGTCATTTTCTAAAAATAAGTATATTTTTTAGGATTGAATAGATTTGATCTCAAACAATGAAATAGTATAGTTTCATTTTCTCATACCTACATTAACTTGTAAAGCGATTTAATCAAATTGCAGACACTTGCTGCTCAAATGTTTAGCTGAAGTTTCTGAACACAAACCTGAATTTTCTGTTAAAGAGGGAACAACAAAGGCGATCTCCGTGAGAGCATCAGCGTAGTACAAAACTTTCTTCTCTCCGTTGAACACAGAACCTCCCGTGTCCTCTGGGCTCGCTGCTTCCTCTGGTGAAAACAAAACCCGTCATTTGGTGAAGATAACGGCCTCAGTTGCTGCGTTTGGAACTGGTCGTAAGCTGACCCGTCTGCAGATCAGTGCCGTCAAAGCAGGAGTTCAGGGACCAGCTGGTGTCCAGATGGCCCGTCCACCCCGGATGGTGGCCCACATCAACAGGCCAGCCCAGAGACAACAAGAACTCCAGGAAGTGGGGTTGGACAGTAGCTGACGACTCCACGTTCCTCAAAATCTGAGCACCATGGAGATGCACATTAATATAGCAGAAAATCATTTTGCAAACAGAGTGAAAAACGGTAACAATGTTCTGACTAAACAGAAAAATCTGTCTGCCCAACTAAAACCACAGTGAAGAGCTAAACTCCCTTTTTAAATCTAGATCATTTGTGTTTCATATTTTCAGCTACCGGGCTGGGCAACATGGACCTAAACTTCTAACACTGATCTTGATAAACACACACATTTATAAAGAAGTGTGATTTATTTCGCTAACATTTATTTCAGTAACTGCATTCAATCATATTTACTGATATTTAATGAGTGGAGAAAATGATAAAACTAACCAACAATATGAATAGTTTTGGGAATTTTAAACATCATTAACTGGAATTTATTTTGACAACAGTAAATCAAACTGCTTATGCTAAGAATTTGATTATGTTAAATAATACAATAAAACACCTGGTTCAAAGACTTTAACATCATAAAAACATAATACAGTCAACAATTATAAAACAAGCAACAAACATTACAATTTGTCAAAGGTCATCATCAAACTCATCAAACAAGAATTCATCAAATCAATTCACCAAAGATCCAGTTATGAGGAATCAAAGGCAGATCTGATCAGGTGGGTTTTTAGCCACTCAGTGTTTCTGCAGTTTTCTGAAAGTTTGTTCCAGAACTAACTTTTAGTTGTAAACTATTTTATTTTCAACTAAAGTCAAAATCTATTTATACAATTTCAAATTGTACATCTTCAAGGTGCTTGTAAAATACCTGCAGAGTCTGGAAGTCTGTTTCTTACCTCAGAGCTGCTTTTCTGTCCCGCCCTCACGTAGAAAATAAAGACAGTGTCAAACGGTCGGCAGGGCAGCAGATCCAGATAGCTGACGTCATCAAAAAAACCCGGCAAGGACGAGTCCAGGCCGATCAGGTGAGGAGGTAGTCGGCTGTTGTTGGGTTCCTGAAAGAAGCGACATGAAGGCGTACAGCTAAGCTGGCTGAGTAACAGCAGAGTGTACGGAAGAGAGGAAGGGGAAACGTGTTTGTATGGACCTTCAACGCTTCCAGAGACAGAAAACCAAAGTGAGAAAGGAAGAGGCGTGCTGTCTGGAACTCCTGTGAGGGCGGAGGAGGTTTGCACTCCGTCTGAGGGTCTGGGAAGGACTTGGACTTTAAGAGTTCGTCGCTGCGCCGCTCCAAAGTGTTCTCATAGTCTATCTGTTTGGCCATCAGACTGCGAAGCTTGCTGTGCTGAATTTCCAGCTGGGAAGGAGAAGATGTGGTAAAACAAACAAATAAAAAAAACAATAAAGAAAACCAGGAGCTGGACAACCGGCAGCTGATTGGATGCATTCATGGTTAGACCTTCACCGTAAGACTCCCACAACCAGGACAGGAGCCTCAACCTCAGGTTAATATGCATGAAAACCTTCATTATCTATATCACAGCACAATGAATAGAATAAGTGGCACAGAAATCCAGTGAAATTAATCTTTATCCAAGTCTTGTGAAGCTTTCTCTATTAACATGGTCTCAAAAAGATAACATGTCAACTGATTAAGGATTTGCAGAAAGCTAAAGAAGAACTGGATTACCATAGAAACCAGTTACACCAACCCAAGTACCTCCACTCGCTTGTTTTTCACCCAAATGAATTTTGTTTCTCTTCAACAACTCACGTATTTACACATCAGTGAACTTGTGGCTGCTGAATCATCCGCATAGCCCAAACAATCCACCTGAGTTTATACAGTAACAAACCAGCCAGAGTCATCCTTCAGATCTGCAGAGTTTGCATGAAACTGTAAACAGGAAGCGATCCAGTGAAATAACCTACCTCCTTACTGACGATGTCATCCAGGTCTGGAATGCTGACATCGGCTTTGACCAGAGGGATCTTATCCACCTCCTCCGGAAAGGGCCTCTGCTTCACGTTGTACTTGATGCCCACATTGTCGTTTGGCGTCGGGCGGCTCTCAGGAACAAACATCTGCCATGGGAGGAGAAAGGTGGACAGAATTCAGAGTGGAGTTGTTGGCGTTACTATGGACACCGGTGTTTGACAGTCATTTCTGATGAGCTCTAACCCTCTGATTGGCACGAGCCCCTCGAGGCTGATGGAAGAGCTGCATCGTCCAGGCGTGTCGTCCTGCTGTTCCTCGGATCAAAACGGTCACAGACGGACTGGGGTCTGCAGGGACAGAAATGATTCAGTCTTACCTCAGAGCTGCTTTTCTGTCCCGCCCTCACGTAGAAAATAAAACAGGTTGATCGATCGCTCGCTTGAGGAGAACCCCATTCAAATTCTTAGTTAGTTTTGTACAGCAAACCCTGTGCACTGATATCAATATTAATATCAATACAACTGTAATGGTCAATAACTGATAGTTACTGATATTATATAGACTTCACAACCCTTTCAACACCTCCATCTGACTAACTCAGAGAAGGTAGCTTTGATTCTTCTTTATTAAGAAACAGCATTCACAATGAAGACGGCTTTCAGTGCAACCTGGTAGTTAACATGTGTGGTGTGTTTACTAAACAATAGACTGAATTTTTGAGTTTCCATCCTGCCAGAAACCAATCAGGGATGATCAAGCTGAAACCTTTCTAATATTTTAAACTCAGGGATAATGTTTTAAAATAAAAGCAGGTCAAATAGATTTTTGTTGGTTTTGCTTTGTTTTGTTTGTGTGGGGTTTTTTCCTGTCAAAGAAAAAAGTGAGAAAACTGAGAAAGAATGTAAAATGAGAACAAAATCAATATAATTATATCACTGTAATGTAATGGGCTTTCTCAATAAAAATGTTAATATATATAAAAAAAATGCAGGTCAAATCATTTGTAATAATAACACAAAGACGGGGGTTTGATGCTGCGACACTGACTCTGCTCATTGCCGAGAGGTTGCTCCAGCATGGCAAGGATCACAGAGTTGTCCAGGACGAAGTAGCGGAAGTTAGTGGCTCCTGTGGCACTCAGTCTGGCGTAGCGTATCAGAGTGTCTTCGTTCAGCAGGCTGCAGGTGGACGCAGGTCCGCTGGGAGAAGGGAAAGCCCCCAACACCTGCATGATGCTGGGAACACCAGCAGGAAAAGCAATTTAAAGAAGTGGGTCAGTGAAAGCAACACAGTGCAATCTGATAGGATTCACACACAAAAAAAAACTTAGATTACATAAAACCTCCGGAAAGGTTTTATTGTCTTTTTTAAGCTTTTTACAAAGTCAACCTGATGAGTTGTTCTATGGTCTGGTCTTTACAACATTTCTGAAATAACAGTTATAGTACACATAAAATCTATCAGCTGACAACTTAGCCTAGAAAGAGACAACGCATCATTTCATTTTCATTACTTCATTTCAAGTCACTTTTTGTATCAGGATAGTAAAAGCATAATCATTGGCAACCTAAAGTCAGGCAGACAGCGAGTGACAGTTTGAGTGACTAACTGTGGAGCGTTTATAAAGAGCGCAAACACTGAACATCTATCTCACCATGACAACGTGGCCTCAGCGGCGTCCTTCACCCTCATAGAAGCTGGATTGTGCTCCTTCTCCGCTTTGTGACGCACTTCCTGTTCATGGCGAGACTTGCTCCCAGAGATTCCCAGTTCCACGATCTCCAACACTTCCATCAAACAATCCTGGTGGATAAATGGAAATGAGTCCAAGGAACTTTCAGCACCAACTATCTAGACTGAGCAAAGATTAAAACTTTTTCAGTAAATCTTTGAACGCACCTTCTCATCCAACATGCCGGGGTGCTCTGTGAGCCACACGCAGAGAAACTGGAAGGCAGCTACGATCATGGAGTGCAGGTCTCTGGACTGCAGAGGGGCCGGCCGGCTGCACTGGTACACAATGTAGCCGCAGATGGAGCTGACGGCACGTTTACGCTCCGAAGAGTCCACTCCCACCTTCACCTGATGAAGACACAGAGTGTCTGGGGCTGAGATAGATGGCCATGGAAGCAGTTTGATTTTGCATTATACGTTTGTTATTTTCAGTTTTCTGAAAGAAGCTGCCAGTCTTTAAATTCAAAGCACTCCAATATTTCAGGACTCATGGCGCCTTAAGACACTAACAAGGCAATGACTGGTCTTTAGCAGGGAAACAGAGAATCCCCATTAGGTCTGAAACAATTCCTCGAGTGATTCGAGTACCTCGATTATTAAAATTCCTCGAGGAAAATTCTCGAATACTTTGGCCGTATTGATTGATAATAATGCACGGGTTTTTGTTGTTTTTGGGGGACCAATAATCATCTTTAAAATGACTGGCGCGATGCCTGGAGTACGGCAGCCTTTCTCCTCTGGGAGCTGCTGATTCAGAGCGTCGGGAGGATTTATACAGGTCAGCGGATAGACTGAACACGGCGGGCGGCTGAGTGCAGCTTTATGGACAAACCACACAATAAACTTCATATCCCGGTCTGAACAAACAGGTAGCGGAGCGCATCGTGATGGTACATGGCTGATAGATGAGTTTCTGAGTGTGACGAATGAAGGGGGCATAAATATCCCATATTGCCCCCCGCCCCCCCATTTTTATGTCCGTCCCCTGGTCTACAGGTCGTGTCCCCCCACCCCACCACATTAGGTTTGTTTGTTCGTCTTTTTTCTGGTCCTCCACCCCCATCTCACATTTGTTCGTTTGCCTGCCCCATACCACTACCATCCCAAACCCCCAACTCAAGCTTTGGATTCTGAAACCCAAAGCTTGACAGGCAGGGTGCAAGGTGCAAATTCATCTATAAAACTCACTGAAGATGAAAACATAAACTAAAAGCTGGAGTATAGACATTTTATATAAGCGTATTTGTGATCCTGCCTCTGTATTATTAACTTGAATATAATTTTAGATCTTTGTATAACTTTTCTTCAGGTTAACTAAGAAAGTGAGCTATTATTGTTACAGCTCAATTTTCTAAACAACAAAAGCGTAATTGTTAGGGATTCTCAAATATGAAAAATTGGACTGATGTTGATATCCAACAGTAACACTGCTGTTATGTTAAATTTACCAATATTTTATTTGATCAATTTTATTTATCCGATTAATCATAAGAATAATTGATAGATTACTCGAATACAAAAAAATTCTTTACAACAGCCCTAATCCACATACTTAATCGTTGCCATGAGGAACTTCCCCGCCCTTCCACCCTTTATTTCACACCAGATCTCCCGTTCTCAATATTTGTTGCTGAAAAGCAAAGCAGCTGTAGTTTCACCCACCATGTTTACGTTAGCGATGGTAGAAAAAGCCACCATCCTGCAAGCCTCCCAAACAACTGATAGGACTGGAAATACTGTCCTATGGTAGTTTTAAATAAACATGCATGACTCTGTACAGGAACCATCAAAGCTCTCAGTTAACATTCTCACACAGCGGTGTGAACAAAAGTTCATTTGCTGCTGAAGCAGAAATACTGACAGGCAGTAACACGTATTAAACGCTTGTGCTTACCTTGGCCAGTCCTGCCAGCAGCTCCAGGGCAGCCAGAGAAATGCTCATGTCTTGTCTCCACTGAGAATTGAGCCTCTGTGTGACCAGGTGAATACTACGCACCAGCAGGCCTGCAGCCGTATCTGGAAGAGCTAGACCATAAAACACCCCGAAATACCAAACACCGCGAAACAGAAACAATGAAGGGTTAAAGCCACACCGCCACAAGGTCTGACAGGAGAAACACTCAGGGCCCATTTAGCAAAAAGAAAAACATCATGCATCAACAACATCTCAACACATCATAACATTCGTTATAAGTGTAAACTTAGGGAAACGATATAAAATACACCCAGAAAGAGACAGGGCTGAGCAATGAGAGCAGATTTGTTAGTGGTTAATGTGAAATAAATTAGCCAACAGCTAAAACATTTACAAATACATCTGTTAGATTCATCCAGCCAGTAAAATTTACCACTCAGCCATGTGAGAGAACAGATCATCTCTAAATGACCCTTAATTGGGCTTAAATGGTTACTTGGATTAATCGTACTGAATCGATAATTGAAATAATCGTCAACTAATTTAGTAATCGATTAATCATTAACTTGAGTTTACAGACTTGGGGAGAAATTGACCATTTGGTTAAAGAATATAGAGCAGAAATTAGTCCAAAAAAAAACATCTACATTTTGAATACAACATTTATTAAAAAAAAAAAAAAACTTTGCAAAAAACTCAAGTGGAAAAGTTTTAACTTCATCTGGTTCAAATTTATAAAAGAAATCTATCAAGCACCTTTTGCTACCCAAATATTAAATGGTTACTGTAGGGCTGAAACGATTTCTCGAGTGATTCGAGTACCTCGATTATTAAAATTCCTCGAGGAAAATGTATCTGCCTCAACGCTTCGTTAAGTTATGTTTTATTATTTAGCGCACATTGTTCCGGCCGGGTCGTTACTTGCGTTACGCAGCGCTCTCACTTCCGCCAGAGTTGTTGACGGAAGCTAAGCGTTAGCAGCATAACGCGCCCCATTTTCCAGTTCTGCCTGGCAGGATTTTACTGATTCATGATCATGTCCGGGTTTTTGTCCGGGACCAATAAACATCGTTAAAATGACGGGAGCGATGCTTGGAGTACGGCAGCTTTTCTCCTCCCGGAGCTGCTGGTTCACAGCGAACGGCGGGATTATTTATACAGGTGAGCGGATAGACTGAACACTTCCGGTTAGCTTTACCAACTAACCGGAAAATACATTTCATATCATCCCGGTCGCAACAAATGGGTGGCGAAGCGCGTCGTGACGTTACGTACCTGGTAGATGTGTTTCTGTGTGTGACGAACGCAGGTAGTCCGTCACACACAAATCTTGTCGCTAACATGAACGCTGTTATGTTAGATTTACCAATGTTTTATTTGATCTTTTTTTTATTACTAGATTACTCGATTAATCGTAAGAATAATCGGTAGGTTACTCGATTATTAAAATATTCATTTACAACAGAACATCTACTCCAGAAAACAGCCAACAGATCCATCCTACACTACATTCATGTTGAGTCAAGCAGAAAGGGCTGAGCTTTCCACACATTGATATTAGAATTATGTTTTAGCTGCAGGTGCAGCTATATAGTTGATCATTATTGCTACAACTATAATGATCAACTATATACTAAAGGAATGCTGTTTTATGCAATTTAGACAATAAAATGTTCATTTTCTAATGTTAAGAAAGAAGCTACTGGTAATTTGTGTTTTGTTATGTATTTCTAGTACTGTACACAATAAATTGGTTAAATGAAAAATCTGCAGACGGTGAACATTTTTTAATCCAATTAATTGATTAATCTTCAGAATAATCGATTACTAAAATAATCATTAGTTACAGCCCAAAATTCAAGGAGACAATTTTTTTTAAATAAACTGAATTATTAGTATTTTTTTCACGCATTTCCAGTATAGTATAAAATAAGCTTAATTGGTTAAACGAAAAGTCTACAAAATGTACCAATTTTCTTATGCGATTAATTGATTAATCAGCAGAAGAATTGATCACCAAGGTAATCGTTAGTTGTAGCCCTACTTTTAATCAGACCAGAATACTCCAAGCAGTCATTTAGAAAAAAAAAAACAAAGTAGGAAAACTCGTCTCAAACTGTTAGATCACAGCAAACAAATGAATCACCTACAAAGACATTTTACCCAGCGCTTCTTAACTCTGCACACCACCTTAACCACGTTAGCTACAAACAACAGGTATGTTAGTTTGGTGTTGCTGCGAGCCTCAGTGAGCATCATTGATGAAGAGCAGCATCAGTGCGTTAGCTGGCCGATCAGCGGAGCAGCTGCGTGTCTCACCATAGTCTCGGAGCAGCGCCTGTGCCGGACGCTCACAGTCGGGGCTGGTGGCCTCTGTGCTGCCGCCACTGTTAAAGCTGATGCCGCTGTTGGTGCGACTGTGACTCTGGCTTCTCAGCGTCACGTGGCTTCCATCTATGCTGCCCTGAAAACGGGGGACGGTGGCCATCTTGACGAATGCAGTAGACCAGTTGTTAAAGGGAAAAAGAACAGGTCTGTCCTGGCCTTACCGTTTCGGTCTGGGCTCCTATGGCCTCCAGCAGCGCAGAGTCTTGGACGATGTTTAGCATCGCGCCTGAGAAGAATGGAAAAATAATAATAATAATAATAAACACACAAATAAAAATGTCAACAAGAGATAATTGTGTAGGCTAGCCTGTGCGGCTAACCTACAGATAATTGTGTAGATAGAAATAGGAAGGTGATACCGAGGATTAGCTGCGTGTTGGTGGGATCGGTCTCGGTCTGCAGCGCTCCGATGAGGACGTTAACGAGACGCAGCCTCAGAGACAGAAAGGAGACGGGCTGGTCATGAGGCCAGCCGTCCTCCTCGTTGAACTTTCCCTCCAACAGAACCTAAAGGACATGAACCAGCGTGAGAGACCTTATTTGCATATTATGAAGAGCAATTTCTGCTAGCTTGTATGAAAAGTAGGACAGAAATGATTAATTGTGATGAACTGATTACTGAAATAATCTTCAACTAATTGAGTAATCATTAACTGGAGTACACCATTTCAAAAAAGGCCAACTGCTGAAAAAACATATTCAAAGCAGTAATTAAGACAAAATTGTACAAAAATAATATACATTTCCAATGAATAAAAAAGCTGTGCTAGAGAGAGCAGAGGGCAGAGGTTACCTCAGATTTGATGTTGCCAAAGTGATGTGGCAGAGGCAGCATGGCAAGAAGGATATTAATGGAAGCTTTCCTCAAGTCTGTAGGATTTACATACATTTTGAATTTTGACAGCTCCCTAAAAAGAGAAACAGGATGAGAATCTAAAATATCCCATCGCAACATTAAGAAGAAGATCAAAGGTAGATACAAACAGCTAATATTTGCTGGTGTAGAGTCTGACCTGTCTGGCACAATAGTCTCCAGAGCAGCAATGAAATAGGGCACCACCACATTGATGCCCTTCAGGTCGGTACAGAAAAGAGACGAAGAGTTGAGGATAATAGAAGCCAGAACGGGTCTACAGATGAAATCAGAAATCTGGAGACCCTGAATCAGAACCATGTAGAACCTGCACAAAGAGGTGAAGAACAGCACAACATCCTCCATTATGGGGGTAGCATCAATATGCAATTGCATGTAAAGATTTTAGGAAATCTAAACTAGAATAAATATGTTTTAGATCAAAATGCATAACATAAGATGTTGTCAGATGCATCAACTAGGAATGAGGCGTCTTACACAAAATGCAGACGAGCACACTAAGGTAGTTTCTAATCTTAGGTCTTTTTTTCCTTGGTAAAAACTGAAAAATAGCAGTTTTAGTGATTTATTTACCACCACATTCTGATCCAGTTCAACCAGTGTTAAGTAGACCAGGATACAAAAAGAGCCGTGAAGCAGAGCTTTTTAATTAAAATTAGTTGAATTTTTTTTTAGATAAAATATGATGTGGCTACATTTATTAAACATCAATTGATTTTTTTTGTTCTTTGGGGAGAAGGACAGAACACAGAAATCTTTACATTTCTTTGCCACACTAAGGCCAGCTGAGAAAGAAAAAATTAATTATAAGAATAAAGTGTCAGAATGTCACAGGAATAAAGAATAAACTCATTATGCCAGTATAAAGTCATAATCATACAACAAAAGAATCATATGACAATAAAGTAGAAATAATACAAGAATAAATATTACCAGAATAAAGTTGTAATATTAGAAGAGTGAAGTCAGAATTTGATAACTCTTGCACAAAAAAAATTTAACTTAAAACAATAATTTTATGACGTTCTTCTGAAAACATTATTCTGAAATCTCCTTATGTGGCCTAAATACTCCATCAAGTCACACTTATACAAACCAAAGTAAAATCCTCCATAATCTTTCAAACTTGTACAGACCGTATGTGAACGCAGCACACATTTCCGTTTCGTTTCCTCACCTCGACAGGTACACAGGAAGAATATCCTCTCCGGTTTTTTTGCTACAAAAGATGCGGCAAAGAGTCCCGCAGGCCTCGGCTCGTCCCGCCTCGTAGCTCTCGGGGAACTCGTTGATGTCGAACAGCGGGTTGGGCACCATGGAGTCTGTGGACATCTGGGAACCCTTCCTCCTCAGCTCCAGGCCCATCTGAGTGGCTATTGCTGCGGCGAGCAGGGAGACAGTGAATGAGAGGCCGAGGCAATGCGCTCATTCTTAAAAGCATGCAGCTATTAGAGACAGGCAAACACAAACAGATCTACTGTAGGTGAATGGAAAAAGCCATCCGTAGAAATCCAACACATCAAAGCAAATAAAAAGAAGACATTTATAGAGGTAAAAACAGACTACACTGACTCCAAACAGACACTCCTCTTTAAAAGCATTCAAAAACGAAAACCTGACACAAAGAGTTTGCCATTCGAGCTGCACCTATATGTGTTACATATAGTGTAAGTTGTGCTAAACTGGGTCATTCAAAGTGGCAAAGCAAAATCCCTGTGTCAGTTTTTTGTGATGTTAACATGGCGGTCACCTGAAGTACAGATCATTCACTTCATGCACCGAGGCATCAAGCCAATAAAACAAAAATTCACAACTCAAACTGAACACATTTAAAACAAAAATTACACAAACCAAAACATTAATGCAGAAGTAGAGGGAGGGTCTGAAATGTAACAATAGATTAGCATGACTCAAACAAAGAGAAAAACTGAAATGGGGAAATGATGTCAACTGGCGACATTATGGTTGAGACAAATGGTCAGTAGGTGAAATCCATTTCATCACCTTTGAAAAAGTGCTGAACGAACACTGGTGGTCTTTTTTTTTAATTTATATATATGTGTATATATATATATATATGACAAAGACTGGGGGGGCATGAAACCATGGTGGTAATGGCAATGGTCATGAGAAATTCAACTGAAAAGCAGGAAGATTTGTCAAGAAACGCAAATCAAGTGAGGAAAAGAAGCTGCCGTTCCTACTTACAAGATTTATAAGAAAGGAGAATTTGGATAAAAGAGGCTGCAAGATAACAGAAATAGTGAAGAGAGACAAAAATCAAAGCAGATCTGATATTTTGGGACCAATTCATTGTATTTTTTAGTTGTTGTGTTTGATACATGACTTTTGACCCACTGAAAGTATTGGACAGTAAATCAGACATGGTAGACACGTGCAGGACATTACACCAAAAAGAAGAGATAAGGAGAACCAATGTGAGCCAAATTACTTAGTAAAGCTAGAAGCAATAAGTGCTTTTGAGGATTTTTAACAGAGAACGTCACTGTAAACCAAATCTGTAGAATATACTAGTAGAGTTAGCCAGGTTCAGATTAGCTGTCTGATGCAAAATGGATCAGGATCAGATGGAAATCTCATCCATGGCCGCTTCTAACCAAGCCCTCCACACACAGAAACAACAAAGATTCAGAGACACGGAGAAAAAAAGAAAGAAAGAAAACAAACCCCAACAACTCACGATAAAACAGACCACTACCACAACAGAAAAAATAAACGCACTAATGAACAGCAACATAACACACAGATTGGTACCATGCAATCAACTGAAAGTGCCGTGGCCCACCGGCTGCCTGCTTACCGGTCATGCTGGGGTCCCGGCTCAGGCCGCTGTGCAGCTTGCAGTGAACAAGAGCAGCGTCGAAAAGCCACTGACCAAACAGGTTAAGGATGCTGTTGACCTTCGGCCTCGCCGGGGCCGGCAGGGGCCGGGCCTCCCAGCTGCTCTGGTTGGGGCTGGACAGCAGAGTGGGGGAGGATGACGGCTGCTGCTGCTGCTGGGACGCTTTGGCTGGCTGGCTGCTGCTGCTCTGCAAGGGGCAGAAGCACAGAGGGACGTCTCATTCATTTTTAAAACATACACTTCTCTAGAGTAAAAAAAACAAGCAGGATACACATACTCTTATTAATACAATGGTGTATTAGGGCCATTGTAGATAAATAAAAAAAAAGGAAAGTTAATTTATGCCCAATAACTCCAAACAACAGAAAAAGTTGAAGGTACCTGGACTGTGTGATTAAATAGATTTTTCATCTTATCTGAAGAGCTTTTGTTTCCTAACTTTCATGTAAAGTTAAGAAATATTACATTAATCCCAACAAATGATCTCAAATATATACTTTTTCAGGATCAATAATCTCTTAATTTTGTAAAACACAGAATTGAAATCAATCAATCACAGGGCAGAAGGTTTAGGGAGCTCGCTGATGAGTAACGACCGTTTTGGTTAGTCTGTAAGTTTGACCTCAGCTGTTTCACTGTGTTGTTGTGCATAAAGAAATCTACTTCATCCGTTACTGCATGAAAAACCTCTAAGAATAAATTTTATCCTCTAAGAATAGAGGATAAATTCTATTTATCCTGCGCATTGTTTCACAATGACCTTTGAACTTCAAGTTTCAGAATCTCCATTCTATTGAATCTGGCTGAATGTTCAGGGTTATATCCCACTCAAATCTCAAATCTGCTGCAGCCTCTAACAACTGTTTTCCAGGACAGCTTTTTATAATTCAAAATTATTTACGTGTCGAGTAACTTCAGATTTAGACGGTTGTTTCAGAGGGGATTTCATTATTTTTTTGTTTTTTAAATCTAGTTTTATTCAGATTTTAACAAATTTAGTTTGTTATAAATCATTTATATTGCTGACTAGGTTTTTGATAAAGTGTGTTTGGTGATGCGCTCCTTTCTAACATTTAGCACTCTATGCAAGTGGAAACTCTAGCTGGGAACTCAAAAACATTAATACTACTTCAAGTCAGAGAAAAACAAAACAAAATTAAAATATTCACGACCAACTCTGCAAAGGGTATGAATAATTTGGGCTTAGCAGAAGCTCCATCCATCGTCCTTTCAAGTTTGTCCTTATATATGGATAAATGATGAATTTATCCGTATACATGATATGAGTAAGCAGTGCATCTTCTCCTGTTTCTAGCTTTTGTTTGGCATCTTCCAGCTCCATCTAGTCTCCTGTTGTAATGTCAGGGTGAGAAAAGGTCAAATCTTCTGCGACGTGTGATTGATAGGAGCGGAGCTGGGTGTGCATGTAGTGCACTGTGCTTGTTACAGAATGATTAACTTCTGTACACTGCTTACTTCCTTTATTTCTTCAACAGGTTAAGCTAGCTACTCCTCTATTTACACTACAAATAGCAGGTTAATACGACTTTATCTTGAGAGTTCTGGTTTGATTTTGTCTTGAAAGTATTGCACGTTTATTAAACGTGCCTCAAAAACACAAGCCTGGCTCTCAAGCTTGTATTCTGGCCCGACTCGGCCCACATTCTGGGTTGGGCTCAGCCCACAGATCTAGTGTTGGTAGGACTCCCCTAGAGTAACCCACCTGTATGTTATGGCCGTGTGTAACAGTCAGACTTACAGTTGAGCTCTTGCTGGTGGTTTTCGTGACCACCGCATGCCTCTGTTTGCGGCTGTGTGGGGGTGTAGTGTTGGCGACAGAGGGGGGCGGAGACATACTCAATCTGTTCACTGGGGTGGGCGGGGCACTGTCCGCCCGAGGTCGTGATATACCTGTGAATAAGAAGGCAGCGTCACTATGGAGGCAAAACCTGTTCACTCTGCAATCAGCATCCAGGCAAATGATGAAGAGAAAATTATTTGGGGTAAGAGACTTAATCAAAGCCCATCTTCATTGGTAGACATGCGTTAGAACGGTTAGATGTGAATCACCAAGATTGGAAATGCACTGATAATGATTGACACTTTCAGACCGGAGTAGTCCCCTGTTGATGATCTGGTAGTTTAGTCTATCTGTGAGCTACCGTTTGCTTAGCAGCAAAACCTACACTTCTTAAAGTTCCAGTGTGCAACATTAAGGCCAATCTAGGTGCAAAAATGCAATATATATTATATAAATGATCATGCAGGTCAGAATTTTTGCTTTAAAATAAAATCATCAAATCACTCTCTTTTGTACTAGATCAGCCCAGAAGCTCTAAGCTCCAGAGCAACTATATTGCATTTTGGAGGCCATTTTATTGCTACATCCTACACACTGGACCTTTAATACGATCACCACAAAAAACACAAACCACATGTCCATCATGTCTCATTAAATGATGCATCAGCTGATGAGTGTACCATGAGAGAGCGGCAGGGGACAAAAAGAGAACGCCCTCTCGCGTACATCTCTCTTTTCAACAGAGACACCTACAGTGTGAAGAGAAAAGTACATGCTGACATGTTTCTCCTGAAATGTGGCTGACATTGTTTAGAACCCTCCCTGATTCATTTCACAGAGAAGTCGTGACAAAATCAGAAAAAGGAAGGGACGAAAAAATGTAATACTCAGATTTATTTTCATGATCAAAATAAAGTCAATGTTTTGATCTGTTTGTTGTTTCCATGCTTAGTTTCCCATAAAACCACTTTTGTTCATTGTAATATAGTGTTTGCTGTTCTGTTTAATATAACTTTGAATTTTAATACATGTTGCTATGAAAGAAATTCAACCAAATTTTCAAAGTGGTTTAAAGAAAATTATGTTTTGGGAAAAAAATGCCAAGTTACCACTGCTGGTCAAACTTCTGCTGCTCAGCTAAAGACCTGCTTCCCCTCCTCACATTCCCTCTTTTTCCACCAATAACTTTATTTTAAACAAGAAACATAAAAAAACACAGACAGTGGAGAACTGAATGTCATAAATACCATGCCTAAGGTTGTTCTAGAATATCAAATTTCATGTCAAATTAAATTGGTGCTTGAGAAGTCGCAGTCTTTCAAGGGCAGATATCATTTGAATTGAAGTTAGCATTTAGCATTAGCTTCTGCTAAATACAGTGCTGGGTGGAATGCTTCAGCATTAGCAGAACGTATGTTTATGATTAGTGCTTCAGGGTTGGAACAACTGACTCTTCAGTTAACGCTGCAAACCACTGCAAGTTACTATGGTAACACCACCAATTTTACGTCTTGTTTTTTTAATAATGCTGTCCCTTATCCACTGCTACTAGTGTCAACATAATGAGGGTTTACTAAAAATACCAATGTAAGTTTCAACTGCAAGAATATATATGAGAATCCGTGTGTAATGGCAGTCACATCTTACACTAATAAAGAATGATCCACACACTTCCACTGTTAAGAACTGTGTTCCTTTATACCGTTTGTTGATGTCAGATCGGCTTCAATGTGAGCCATTTGTCTCTGCATCCTCTTACCTAGGAATGCGTCCACCAGGCAGCTGATACCCCTCATGGCCCTGAAGAAGATCTGGGGTAGCTGTTTCAAACACGGGTGCAGAACTACTTCATGAGGAATCCCACTGGAGATCAAAAACTGCTCTTGAAACTTTGGAGTGGTGCTCACTATGGCCGGGTTGCTCAAATCCACCGGGTTGCTGGAAACAAACGAGATGTGAGGCATACTCGAGATTAGGTACAGGATTTACAGATCCCAACAAAAAAAAAACTGAACATGCAACAAGTGAGGCAATGACTGTATGAGGAAGAATGAACCAGAAGGCAGGAAGAGAGTTGGATTCAATCAGAGTTAAGAGGTTAAACTATTCATGTAGTTATAATTCAAACATTTCTAGAGGAATTAATTTTCACTTCCCCTTAAAAACAGACTAATATCCAGATCAGGTAGAGCTGTCATTTTTCCAGATGAATGAAAATTTTCTGAGGAGGTAAAACGCACCCGATCATGTGGAGAAAGCGATACCACGTCTGGGCCACACAGTCGTTGTCCATCTCTACAGGAATCAAGTTGGCATCTTCGTCTGGAACTTTAAAAGGTGGGAAGGACGGTCCGTGAGTAAAGCGCAGCAGCCTGGATTGTGAAATAAAAATATGCTATTTTAACAGTAGATAAATAATGACAAAGTTCACAAACTCATTCTATTGCATGCCTCTTAAGTCCTACCTTGAAGTCAGAGCGCAAGCTACTCTGCTCCACTGCTCTACAACAGGAGGATGATGTCTCCAGTTGGACAGCATTTCCCTTGCAGTCTTCCAAAATGGCGGAGTGGGAAAGCAGCGGGCACATGCAAGAAGCCACACCTCAAACAGAACTGCCATTAGCTTCTCTGCCAGTTTCTCTGCTACACCCACTAAAAGAAAGAAGCAAAGCTAGGTTACTGTTTGTGCTCACACGGAACGAATGAAGACGGTGGAGCATGGCTTACCGCCAACCGATGGAGGGGCAAGCAAAGTGTCGTTGACACGCAGCAGGAAGAGCAGCAGCACCTCCCAGGTTTCCCTCACCATGGAGACAGACTCTCGTGCCAGCTTCTGGACCGCCGTCAGAACCTGCTGGCAGAGCCTGATGTGGTTCAGACTGTGCTGCTCAGGCCTGCAGGCAGAAACACACAAATCAAATTATTAGCAAGGAAGCGCCGATCCACTTTTTTCACTTCTGATGCCAGTATCTGAGGTTTAGTATCGGCCAATACAGAGAAACAAGTGAAGTGTCTTAAATGAATGAATGTACTGAATTACTACTTCATTTAATAACTCTGCACCAATACGGTACATTGAAACACACCAACAGCTTCATAAGCTAGCATGGAAAAGCAACAATTGTCCAGTAGATGCAATTAGGAGTAGAAAAAAAATGATAAAGAAAATGAAACAATAGATTAACTACCTTGGTCAAACATGTAAAAATAAACTGCAACAAATCTTCTTTCAAATGGTCCAGAAAGAGCAATTAGGAATTCTAAATATAATGTAAAATAAGCAATAAAGTATGACATCAAACAGAGCACAAAGCATAGAACTACACTGAATAGATCTGCCTTATGGATCAGGTACACTGTCACTGATATCCCATCTAGAATTGTTTTCAATATCAGCACCAGTCCAGATATAGATATCAGATTGGTGTGACTCTAAATATTAGCTCATCTACCAATGAATAATTAATAAAGCTCAATAATCCAGGTAAAGACAGTTGTTATTGGGCGAAGATTAAATAATTACAATAAATGAGGGAAACTGAAGCAGGTGCATACCTTGGCACAAATACGTTGTATAGATGTCGCAGGATGGTCTGGACGTACATATTGGGTTCCTTCACCACAGGCTGGGGCATGGAGTCCCTGGGTGACACCAGCGCCATCATCCAGTCTGTGTACACGTCCACACACAGCTTGACAGTGTCGCCCTCTAAGGGCAGGGTCAGGCCGTAACACAGCACCTCCATGGTCCACTTCACCTGGGAAGCAGAGGGTTTCCAGATATCAGCCACATGGGGTTTTAAAATACTTCTGTTAGTTCATAAATCACTTAACAGCTTAGCACCACAATACATTACACATGTTTAGTCATATCATGTTTAGTCAATCAGGTCTTCTGGCTCTGGTTCTGCATCAGAATCAAAACCAGAACCAAAACTGGAGAAGCAGCATTCAGCTTCTATGCACCACAAATCTGGAACAAACTTCCAGAAAACTGAAAAACAGCTGAAGCAGCACTGAGTGCCTTTAAATCAAAAACTTAGTTGCCGTTGGTTTGTAACAATTGGAACATTGATCAACATATTTGATGTATATTTGCTCAATGATTTTGATGGTGGCACCATCCATTTGTTTCATAATTAGTTACTGTTTATTTTTATGGTTTAATGCACTTTAAACTACCTTGTTGCTCAAATGTTCTTCACACATCAACTTGACTCCAGATTTTGTTCCATCATTAGACGGTAGAACAAAATCTGTTCATTTCTCTAATTAATGCTTCGGATATAATAATAAAAACTAATATGAGAATTCAGAGGAAGAAACTATTTAAAGGGAAACTATTTTTTACAATGCAATGCCACCTGTTTATTAGACCCACTTCAATAGAGACCTGACTTCAGAGATACTGATTATTTTGCTCTTTTTGTCATTTCCTACATTGCATATGTTGCTTGATTCATAGACGGCTTTTCTGATAATGAAAGGAACTGACAGCTGGTACTATCATGGAAAAAATAATCTTGGAAAGCTTCTCTTGATTTGAATTGCATATTTGAGAACCAGTTTCAAGATTGGCTCAAGTCAAAGATATTCTTCAGAAAAACAACAGCATTTTATACCAATTTGAGAGCCATTTTATTTAAACAAACACTGACTCACAAACAGTTCCCTTCTGGAGATACAGAAGAGACATTCACTGCACATAGCATCACTCAAATGAATAACTGGTAAGAAAGCATCTCTAAATTAAAGGCAGGAGAACCTGAGATGATTTAAGCTAATGGAGTTTAAATGGTCTGTAAGAGCAGGAGGGAAACAATATCACCTCAGTTTTTATGCACACACTTTTATCTCATCAATGACATTATGAAAATAAAAAACCTAACAAACCTAATAAAAACCTAACAATAACTTCTGATTGTCCCAGAAGTTAAGTTATACGCTCACTGAAAGAAGGGAACCAATGTAAAGGAAACTGTGAAACTGAAGATGAACAAACATCAGGATCAGTAGAAATTAGTTGGACCTCCTTATTAATATTGATTTTTCTTGCATCCATGTATCTTTGTTGCTCCAATTGGAAAAAAAATACTGGAGTGCAGCAAAAAATAATAAAAAAAATAACCCAAGGTATTTATGAAACCTCAGAACAACCTTAGAAACCTGAATAGATTTTAAGATTAAAACTAGAGAAACAGATCAAGCCCTAACAGTAACACTAATTTGATTTTCAAAACAAAATGTATCAAAGACAATGGAGTTTGATTAGCATTGTTTTTCTTTTCTTTTTGACCTACTGACCCCTCCCAGAGAGGATCAAGAGACATTTTTCTGGTTGTCTGATAGGTGCATCTCTAATTATAATAAAGTTAGGACACAGACAGGCTGATTTAAGAAAACAATTTTTTCAGTTTAGAAAGTAAAAAAAAGACTATGAGTATTTCCATAAATTCACTTTAAGTGAACCACAAAACATACATTTATGAGAGGGAGAGTGAGAAAGAGAGAGAAAGTGAGAGTTTAAAAGTTGAGGAAACTTTTAGAAACAAAAGGCCATGAGTAACTGCTGAGAGTTTCCCAGAGCTGCCAGCTTTCTCACCTCTTTGTCTGATTTGAGGATGTTTTCTGTGGCCACAGGGCTCACTGCCGTGCCCAGAGGCTTGACCACTGCATTTGCCACCTCTGTGCCCACACTGGGAGGGTAGGTGTGCAGGACGCTGAGGTGACCCTGGTCACTCTGCACCACCAGCTGCAGCGAGCGCCACTCGGAGTACATGTTGCTGGCGTCTGGTCCTTGTGGCTCACACCTCCTGCCTCCCGCCTGCAGACACACAGATCAGCGAGCTTCAGCAGATTATTTAGGCATATTATTTAGTTATTGTTCCACCACAGCAGTTTAAATAATACTTTTCTCTGAGCTGATATTACTCTTAAATCAGAAATTTTAGGATTGAGCAAAACTGGATGCAAACAAGCAGGATCAAAACTTCTGGCATAAGATATGAAGAAAGAGCGGCTTCCTGAAACCCAAAGTCTTTGGCACGCCCTAACCAAATGCAAAGCACCACGGGTGTGTGTAAAAGTCTATAATCACTCATTCATGTCTCCCTTCCCTGTAAACATGACCTGTCAATCAGCCCGGATGTTTAATGCTGTTACTTTGCTTCTCACTTTCTACTAAAAACAGTTTAGCATCTATAAAACACAATGTGTCAGTTTACTTTAGAAAGAACAGTGGTCAAATGATCACTGTCAAAAATCCAAGATAGGACAGGAATCACAACCAGGAAACGGATCTTCCACCAAGCAGCTTGTTAGCTTTAGCTAGCATAAAAAAAATCTTCCTCATCTTACAAATGGCTTTAGCTGGAGTTAGCATGCATGTTCTTTGCTGAAATGTTGCCAAAAACGTTTTTCTGAATGTGTTAAAACAGTATCATCATTAAAGTCCAGCCGTTCTCGTTACAAACAATACCACTAAATTGAAACTACGTTGTAGTTGTCCGAAGCTAGCCTTGATAACGTTCGCTGCGTTAGCCTCTTCGTTGACATTAGCTTGCTGTCGTTTTCTGCAAGCTAACTTTGCAATGGTGCTAACGTTTGCTCATTAGCTGAGTAATTGTTGTCTGTTTTACCTGGGCCAGCTGGGAAAGTTGTCATAACAGGCCTCAGAAACTCGTTGTCTGTGCTTTCCGTGTAGCGTCCTGCTCTAAACCATAACAGCCTCCATCTTCGCAATGTCAGGGCTCGGATATTGCAGCTTTGACGGGTCTAACGGGAAGAAGGATCCGGTGTGTGGTTAACGCCTCCTAACGGTTGTTGCCTGTAACTACGTCCCAGAAATTGAGCCAATGATGTCTTTTGCATTGTTTTCCTTTCTCCAAAATACAACATTTGCCCCCCGCTTTAATAAACGTTGAGTTCTCGGTTACCTCTTTTACTTCTTCTCTAATTACCCGGGGTCAGATGTCGGGAGCCAAGCATACCCGTTTTTGGGTCATAGAAAGCCCAGTGCATTCTGGGATGTTTATGTTTCATGGACGTCTTCATTGCAATGTTTCTGCTCTTATACACTCTACAAGCTCAGCTGCATTTAACACAAGTGAACTCTAGTCAAGTTGTAGTAATAGCTGAAGAATAATCAGTGAAAATCAGACACACTTGAACTCAAGTTTGAGTATCAAAGCCAAAGCTATAGATACATATCAAGAAAATGATGGAGAACCCTGAGCATCCTCTTCACAAGACTGACAGAAAAACAGTGTTTTTGGTCAGAGGCTTTTTCAAGTTAGCCAAAATACAGACAGCTACAGGAGATCTGTTTTGCTCGCTGTCACCATCAGCGATAACTCTCTTAAGAACCTTGAATTGATATGAAAAAATAATAAGCCATTTTTGAATTTGAATATGTACCTATTATATTTGAATGCATATAATTTCATTCATAAATAGCTGTATTGGGCTGCCCAGTGGCGCAGTTGGTAGAGCTGTTGCCTTGCAGCAAGAAGGGAGGGCTTAACAAGTCCTCACTTGTAAAGTTGTTACCTTGTAAAATCTTTGTAAGCTTATAGATATGTTCCAGCCATTGTAATACTCAACATTACGTATTTAACCTATTTTACAACATTAAGAATGGACTGCAGCATTCATATACATGTTTTAAGTAAGTTTATTGAAACCTTGTATGAGGTTTTAAATGGAAAACAACAACAAAATAAATGTAGGGAAAAATCTGCAGTAAGCCAGCACATGACTTTACAGTAGGGGGCAGCAAACACAAGCTGTAAAACAAGTAACAGTCAAAAAACATAAACTGCAGCTCCATAAAGACTCAAAGTTATTAGTTCCTATAAGGTTCTCGATAAATAAATATGAATTATAGACCAATATATAGACAGCAACTCAATGTGACTTTTGGTTACACACATCTGTAACTAAATCCTACATCTGTCTGGTTCCAGAGCGAGTGAATGTTTTGTGTTTAAGGGTCAAAGCAATGCAAAGGATTCTGTTATTCAGAACTTCGCGTTTACATGACCCTGCTGCACTCCCCAGAGTGCATACAAGCATTCAATGAAAGTCTTAAAGCATGTGTTGAGCGAGAAAAGTGATTTAAGTACAACATTATTTATAGTAAATGTGTATCAGATGTTTTCAGAGAAAATGCAGATTTGGACACATGGTGTGCATATGTTGTAAAGCTCTTCTGCAAAACATCCCAGAGAAATCATCAGCAATCCCAGCCTTCCCTGCTCTGGGTCTGCAAAAACAGGCTGCTGAAATATTCCACTCACAATCTTGGGTCGTTTGATCTCAGAAATTTAGATCATCTACGGGTGACAAACAGATGGGACAGTAATAAAAACAGATAATACTTTTCTTTGAATTTCAGATGTTTTGCAGTCAGTATGTGCGGCAGGTTTATGAAGCGCCTGCTCCATGAGCCAAACCACATCTCTTCTGGATCATGTCCACAGAGGGGGAGAGAGGCACTCTGAAGAATTATGGAAGGCAGTCAGCATTCTTTCCCCTGATCCTCCCTCCTTCTTTGGTAAGGTGCACGTGCTTCGCAGGGCTGCTACGACTGGAAGCCGTATCCCAGAGCATCTGAAAGGAGAAAGAAAAACATTTGCAACCGATTGGAATTGCATTTAAACGACACACATATAAAACACAAACAGTGCTGTTTTTTTGGTTTGTTTTTGCATGTAAGGGTGATCATAATTCAAATAATCAAGAAAAAAATAACAACCACATTTTCATACATGCTGACAGGTTTAATTTACATGGGTGTTTAGATGTATTAACATGTCTAAGTTATTGTCACTTGAGGGAGAATTCAATGAAATATATAGTTTATTTATTTATTATTGTTATTATTTTGCTTCCACTTCACAATGCACTAGTTTGTTTTCGGTCATAACCCGACTGACTCTGGTCTTTCTGGACCCACCTGAGTGAAACTGCGCTGTGCAACACAGTCCATCCCCCCTCGCCGTTCGATAAATGGGAGACACACAAACTCTGGCATAAGGGGAGAGATGTGTGAGGCGTGTCGACAGAGAATCGGGTGGAAGGTAGAGGGAGGAGCGATGGTTGGCGGCTGAGCTTTGTTGCCCCTCCCAGGTGAGCCAGTAGCCCCTCAGACCAGCCGCACTGCCCCTCCAGTCCACCTGTACTGAAGCACTTCCCACGGTGGTGAGCTGGAGGCCATCCAGGGCCGGAGTCACTGGGGACAGAAAGCTCAGAGTAGTTAGTCAAGTTTTATACCAAAAAGATTTTAGAAGTTGAAAAACAGAAGGCAGCGATTTTGAGACTGTGTATATTCTTATTACATTCATTTATGTGTTTTCTTCAGTTTGTTTTACATTTAGACTTTTAGAGTTTTTGTTCTGTGTGTTCTTTACTTGAATGGAAAAGTACTGATGGACACTGCGAGCAGAGACTAAGTTGAAGAACAGGAATCTTCGCTTGACCACCAAATGCCAAAAGACTGGTCTGACAGAAATCGCACCTGTGGATTACTAAGGGAAACTAAGTGAGATGCAGTAGAATATGTTATTTTTCCTTTTGGCTGTGAGCAGCAGTGTCTTTCCATTTGAAGGCTGACTCACTGTTCATGTAACTAGGGTTTGGTCTTGAATAAAAAGGGCAGGTGCAGAGAGCAAGCTTCAGAGCAAGTAGGAGATTGTAAATGAAGCGCTCTCCTGTCGTTCTCCTCATGAGTAAGACTTGTTCACGTCTCCTCTTTTCTTTGTGTCTGCATTTATTTAAAAGTTCTAGCTATTATTAATAATCTGTACCAGAAACCATAAGAAAACTCAATCCCAAACTCAAACTCCTCTCAGTGCTCACCTTCTTGAGTGCAAACTTTGACTGACATCGATTTCTGCTTTCCTGAGGCATGCCGGGCGGTCACTGTGACCAGGTATGTAATGCCTGGCTGGAGATTTCTCAGCAGGGTGGAGTTCTGTGTTCGGCCCACTGTGACAGTTTGGAGATTGCCCCTGGGCAGGGCGGAGTACTCAATGTAGTAACTTGTGACAGTGTCTGGCTGAAGAGGGCCCCAGCTCACCCGAACACTGGTCTCCCCAGACTCAGAAACTGTTACAACAGCTGGACTCTCAACCACTACAGGAATAAAATTGAAAAATGACCATGGCAGACAAATTTTTTCAAAGGTAAGAAATACTGACTAATGCCCAAAAAGAACGTTCTAAGGATGTTTTCACACCAGATAGTCCAGAAGACACGGTTCAATTGAGGTCAAAAATCACAACATTTGTTACTTTTTTAGCTGATTTGGTTTTCTTTCACACAGCACTGAGTGAAAGAAAACTCAGTGCTGAGTCAAACGATCTGAACTTTTGAACGACCTGTTACCCTCCTCGCCTGAGGGGGCGCTGCACAGGCGAAATACAAAAACATTACGCACACAACAATACTGAGGTCAAACAATCAGGGAATCCACAGCTTAGTGTTGGCTCCAGAAGCTGAAGGAGGTGAAGTGCAGCGCCCCCACAGGCGAGGAGGGTAATAAAAGAAGGAAATGACACAAAGACATGAGCTCAACTTCCTTCTTCACAAGGTGTACACAAAAATAGAACAGTGTCAGATTTTAGCAGTTGAAAGATTTCTCTTTAGTAAAAGACAACAAACTTTCCTCCCTCTATCATTTGTTTTGGTTGTATTTATCCAGAATACCCTACACTGCAGTTCACTTCCTGCTTTTGGAGCGCTTTGAACCCGAGAGCAAGGTTTTTAGGCGGACCAGAGTGCACTTTTTTGGTCAGTGTTATGAGTTCAATTGCGCGGTTGGTTGTCCAAACAAACCGTTTGGACAATTGAGCAAGAGTTAAGTTAAAGCAGTCTAAACTGAGCTGGTGTGGAGGCATCCATAGCTCAACAGTAGCAGAAAATAACAGTGCACGTTTCTGGACACAGTCTTTAAAAGGGAAACAATCTGACCTGGCTTTGTTGTGAAGGTGGTGGAGAGTGTGTTAAATGTTATTTCGTTGGACTCTGGAATCAGGCTGACAGAATAGGTGGTGTCTGGCTTTAGATCAGTCAGTCTGATGCTGTTCAGCTCCGCGGACTGAATCAGTCTCTGGTACTGGCTTCCACCGGTGCTCGGACTGGTCCCGGATTCGCCGCCGCCGCCACCGGTGCCTCCAGTTGAAACTTCGCCAAAGCGAATCTCGTAGTGGCCCGATAGACCAGACAGAACGGGCCTCCAGTGGAGGGAGGCCGAGTTGGTGGACACGTCTCGTAGATGAAGGCGCTCAGCTTTGATTATCTCTGTTTGGGACAAAACCAGGAGATTTTATTGGTACTGCAGTGCAGTGTAGGGGCTCGGAGTAATTTGGTCAAGTGTCATAAGTGTCAACAGGGAAGGTGATAAAACAGATAGCTAAATATGTCCAGACTTCAGCCAGCCCCCCACAGATACAGACTCTGCTTTCTAATTGCATTCTTAACTCCTGCAATAAGACAACTTGAAATAACTTTACGGGTAAAGTGTCTGCAATGAAACAGCTACAGAGAGCATTGATGTATGTGCTTAGATTTTTAGGTGCTAATTAAGAACTACTGTAGTTCACCTCTTTATACGCAGGTTTTATTTATGCTGTGCATCATGTCCTCGGTATGCAACATAAACTGTTGTATACAGAAGTGGCCTCTGCAAAATAATATGCCAGTTACCTAGTGCAGTCTGAGAATTGGGCAAACTCCCTCCTCTGTATTTATGTATATCTGACATAGTGTTAGAGAACGTAGGAACGGAAGTTGAATCAGTAATCCATTAATAGATCAGCCGGTCACATTTCAGAGAGCCTTAAACATGCAGGAGTCTCACAGTGTCCTGGCATCCTGTCTAGACTTACACTGGAGAAGCACCGTGCCTTACTGGCAAGTCACTGCACTTACTGCAGGTCCAACAATAAAAGATCTGTCTACAACAGATAATGTTTGGTTTATAGGACACTTTAGGTCAAAATTCCTTTATATGTTTTCTGTATGATTTCAACCACAATCTCAGTACAGCTGGATTTTATTGAAATCTCATGGACTTAAAGTGATTTCCTTTTACATAACTTGTTCAATATTTAAAATTCTGTATGTTGGTCATAACTAAATAATCACCCAACAACTGAAATCTGTAAATTTTCCCTCAATCATCTCTGAGAAGTTGTCAGCAAGTAAATGCAGCAAAATCTCATTTTTTCCTCCCAATTCATTAAAACCATCAAACTACAAACTTAAACATTTTCAGTCAGCAAGCACATCAACTGACAGGTTACAGTTTGATGCTCTATTTTAGTTCACAAAAATAAAAGATATAGTTATATGTTTCAATGAATTAAAGGAAAATTATTAGTGGTGAACCGATTGCAGTTTCCTGGCTGATTGCAGATTACCGATCTTTAAAAAGCCTGACCTGCTGATTCTAATTTTGGCTGATGCCAGTTTCTTTTGTCTGAAATGTTGCTAAACATAGCAGGAAACAGAGGGTTGTCAACAGAGGGGTTAAGTCCAAGCATGCAAATGTTTCCTGTTTGGCCTTTATTTTTTGTTAAATTTTGGAATAAAAATATCACTTTACACAAACTGTGACATTTGCAAAATATTATAGTTTTCACTTGAAATGAGAAATTATCAAAGTTCTTAATTATTACATTTAATAACAGTTTTCTGTGAGTCCTAAATATGTTTCTTTTTCTTCCAGTAAAACAGTAGGCAGCTTAGAAACTGCCTTTAGAAGAAGTTAGAGGAAATGTTTTTGTTATATTTGGTATTTGGTCCTCAATGGAGACTTCAAATAAAACATTTGAGAAAAAAGTTGCTAGTCAGAAAGCCACATTTCCACTAATGACAAACAGGGGGCAACACTTTTGTTTGCATATAGCAAATATTTATACAAATGTCAAACAGAAAATGAGCCTATATTTAACTTATTGATTAGTAATGATCTTGTAATTGATCAATAAAAATGAAGGGCCTGTCTGCTGAAACTTGTCGCCCTGCTTCAGCCATCTGGCTCCAACATTAGCTCATTTGCAGGGCTCAGTAGAGCCTGGCTGTATGCTAGTGAGTCAGGTTAGAGGTTTAATTATAGAGTATTGGATAGGGCTGTTGTAAACAAATATTTTAGTAATCGAGAAATCCATCGATTATTCTTATGATTAATCGAGTAATCTAATAAAAAATATGACAAAATAAGACATTGGTGAATCTAACATAACAGCAGTGTTACTATCACATAACAACATCAGTACAATTTTTCCATATTTGAGCATTCGTAACAATAACTTTTCTGTAGTTTAGAAAATTAAGCTGTAACAATAATAGCTCACTTTCTAAATTAACCTGAAGAAAAGTTATACAAAGATCTAAAATTATAGTCAAGTTAATAATACAGAGGCAGGCTCACAAATACGCTTATAAAAATGTCTATACTCCAGCTTAATGTATTCATCTCCAATCAGTTTAATAGATTAACTCGCCTTGCCCAGGCATTTATAGCTCTGTGTTCATGTTAGCGACAAGATTTGTGTGTGACGGACTACCTGCGTTCGTCACACACAGAAACACATCTACCAGGTACGTAACGTCACGACGCGCTTCGCCACCCATTTGTTGCGACCGGGATGATATGAAATGTATTTTCCGGTTAGTTGGTAAAGCTAACCGGAAGTGTTCAGTCTATCCGCTCACCTGTATAAATAATCCCGCCGTTCGCTGTGAACCAGCAGCTCCGGGAGGAGAAAAGCTGCCGTACTCCAAGCATCGCTCCCGTCATTTTAACGATGTTTATTGGTCCCGGACAAAAACCCGGACATGATCATGAATCAGTAAAATCCTGCCAGGCAGAACTGGAAAATGGGGCGCGTTATGCTGCTAACGCTTAGCTTCCGTCAACAACTCTGGCGGAAGTGAGAGCGCTGCGTAACGCAAGTAACGACCCGGCCGGAACAATGTGCGCTAAATAATAAAACATAACTTAACGAAGCGTTGAGGCAGATACATTTTCCTCGAGGAATTTTAATAATCGAGGTACTCGAATCACTCGAGAAATCGTTTCAGTCATAGTGTAGGACAAGGGACACCTCTGAAAGTTGCAGGACTGTGGCTCTCGAGGAATGCAGCCTGGCTTAGGAGCCTGGTAGCCAGAGATGCAACAGTTTACATAGTCATGGAAGAAAACCAAAGAGCTGAACTTGAAGCTTTTAAAATAGAAGAGCACATTTTAGTAGCAAACTCACCAATGATGGCATCACGCAGGTCTTTGGTGATGATGCCCATGTCGTCAATGTCCACAAAGTGCAGGTGGTTTTCCACAGGAGGGGTCACGACCTCTCTGAGCACCTTGTAATTGCTGTGCCCTGTTGAGACCACCAGCACCGCCACGCCCTCCTCCCGCAGCTCAGTCATCGGTCCAATCACGTCCCCCGGCTTTACCCCATCAGTCAACCACACTAGCACTCTGGGCAGCCCTTCCCTCGCCCCGTCGGACGTCCCGGGGCGCAGCACCAACTCCTTGGCCATTTTGAGAGCATCCACCGTGTTGGTGTCCCCTCTCAGGGGTCGGATGTTTGTCAAAGCCCCCTGGAGCCCACTTTGGGTACTGTGTCTGGTGAAGCCGAACTCCAGGCGTGGCTTGGTACCCACCTGCAGCAGCCCCACTCTCACTTGATCCCTTCCCAGAGAAAAGGGGAGCAGGAGCTCCGACAGGAAGGAGAGCATGCGGGCGTGCTCGTAGGCTGTCACGCTGCCTGAGGAGTCCAGCAGAAAGAGGATGTCACCCTCGCAGCAGTTCAGCACTGTGGAGGAAAAAAATTATGTATATAGTCATAAACTTCCACTGAGATTCCTTCTCACACCCGCAATTTTTTCCACGATTGGCTGCCACAGAACACCCTCCCTCTCAATCCAAGCTCCTTGGAAAAACACGGTCTATTACAGCAATCACAGCTTTCGGGGAATATTATCAGCAACAACGCCACAGCGGCACAAATCCGGCCAATTAATGTGCAGATAAGCAGCACTCAAAACAAACAAGGCAGCCAGGAAGAATTTCACAGACACCGATGGATGAAAGGCAGCTGAGGAATGAGCCAAAGGGTGGATTTTTTTTTTCTAAACAAGCTGACATAGACAGTGAACAGAACAGTAGTTCCTGGATAGTTGTGGAAAAGGGAGTGAAGAAAAAAACAAACTGTCTGTGGGGAAGTAAAATACATGAAATGGAGTGAAGTGCAGAGGGAAGAGGGCAGATCCATGTGAGAGACAGAGGAATGCTGGATAGACATAAATACATACACACATATATAAACATATACCGTGTAAGGAAATGAATTTGACAGAGATAAATGGCTGCAGATGTTCAGAAAAGTTATTGATCCAAAGGAAAACAGCCAGATCAGTGGTTCAGAAAAACGAGTCGTGTGAGAGAAACAGCAATTACATTCAGTTTGACTTCATAAGAAAAAAGCTCAGACAAAAGGTTTTGTTTCCTTTGGATCCTCTTTAGAGCTGGAGGCTGAGAAAGCAGCACAGCTCCTCCAGCCATTCCTCTCCCATCCACACACACAGCTCAGGAAGTCTTTCCGTCTCTCCGCACAACCTCCACCCAAATGCAGGTGTGGGTTTATCTGCTGAAGTTAATATTGCCTAGACCCTTTGCTGGCTGTAGCTGATGCAGGTAGCAGTTATCAGATAACCACTGGATGTATCAGAGGACTGGCCGATAAGTTCATTTTTATTGATTAAAAGAATTTATGATTTTTGAAGATTCAATCTTTGGAAAATCTGGATTTTTTTTCCATCAGTGCATTTCTTGGGTTTCCAAAGTTCAGAGCAATGCCGCCATCTTGATTTACAGGCGCGCTTTGCAGCTTTTTTGAACACAAGTTAACTGTACGAGGGAAAATTAGAGCTAAGCTATGATTTATTTACTTATTTATGAGAATAAAGTCATAATATTACCAGAATAAAGTAGACATATTAGGAGAATAAAATTGTAATTTTATGAGATCTCCAACATGAAAAAAACAAAAACTTAAAATGAGGAATGTTGAGTTGAGCATCCTGCAAAGCTATGTTTTGGTATAAGTTTTCTAGTTATTTTTTAATAGAAATATTTTTTTAATACATCAGCATTAAATTATTATCAAATTGCTGGACTTTGAAAAAATCAGGCAAACTGTGACCTGGGGTGGTCAGGTCAGATTTTCACAACTATTTTGAAGCGTTATTCTCATTAAAATGCCTTTTTGAAAAATATTTTATGTGGTTATATTATATCTATGAATGGAAATAAGAAATGCAAAACGTATGACCCATAGACATTGGAGGTACTGTGAATTTCATAAACAAACACAATCAAATTCTAGCTTTCTTTTTCTAAACAAACAAAAATCAGGAAGTGTTTCCTGTGTTTGTTAGTCCCCATTTACTCTAATACCCCTAAATAAAACTGGCAAGAGTCCACCTGTGTTTAATGGGAATGAACTATGTAATCGGTAAAGACATCGGTATCAGCCAATATTAGTTATTTTTTAACATATCGGTCCAATGAGTAAAACTGGAACGATATCAAGAGCTGATATTTTTTTCCATCTTGTTGCTGTTTGTGTTTCTGGAGCAGGCTAGTGATGTTTATTATTTCTGGTCATGTGACAGTGATGCAGCGCAAAGGATGAAGAGTAACTGAAGCAGAGAAGCAATACCAACAGTGTGGTTGTATTTTAAACAGAGCTGAAAGAGTATGGAAATATATACATTAAATGTATAAATAATTTAGATAAAGACCGCTCATCGACCAAACTGAGAGGTTAATATCAATATATTAATATTCCAGTAAGACAGTGAACATGCAGCCAAGCTCCAAAGGAATGGAATGGTGTGCTTCCAGCTGTTTAGACCTAAACCCAGTGGCAACACAATTCTGTTTATAGATGCCATTATCCAATCTGACTCAACTTATGCTAAGATCAGAAAAATCCCATTAGAATAGATTAATTTATGTGATTGTTATGAGAAAAAGTTTTTATGTGTCTATACACTGATGAAGTGTAATTACTTCAAGCTCGTTATGTCATCTGGTTTCTTTAAATGGCAGCAGCAAGGTAGCAGATCCCACTCACTAATACCATAGTGAGTGGGATCCAGTCTCATTAAGAAAGCCACAAGTGTCACAGCAGCTAAGTTTAACTGCTAATAGTTGTAGCACCACAGCACAGCCTTTGCCAGTGAATTATGCTTGTTTTGATGTTGGTTTAGAAATTAAAAGCTGTCAACTTGTGGGCAATTCCAACTGGCGAGGAAAGAAAGGACAAGCATTAAAACTACTAAAAATGAAAGTAGAGTCCTCATGTTTACTTGTATTTAGAAAACATGAAGGAATGGATGGAAAGAGTTAATTAAGTCCTGTAATTTATTTGACTTATTGACTTAATTTCTCCCACTGGACTGTTCTCTCCTCCCCTGCTGTAATGCTGAGATGTGTATGTCTGCATCCTGTCAGGGCCCCTTTCCACTGCATGCCTGTGTGGTCCCTGGATGCCCTCTGGTTTGGGAACCCCCTCTTGCCTGAGGCAGTGAGATTTCATCAACTCTCAATTTTGTACCTGGAGCCATGCCATGTCAGTGAGAACAGTGGAGTAATATCAACCCCACCCTGATCCACACAGCAGTGTCTCCATTTAGTGGAGCGTTTTACTTCCAAATTGCAGGAGTCACAGACATTATTGTCTCATTTAAACTCAATTTATGTTCACTGACTAAAAGTTACAAATCACTGACCACTTTATTTTAAATTAAATACAAAAGTAAAATCTAAGTATTCAGCTAAGTCTTTTTTTTTACCTGTTCAGGAATAAAAAAATCAACATTGTAAACGAGAACAATGATATATATATATATATATATATATATATATATATATATATATTTTTTTTTTTTTTTTTTTTTTAAAGAATCAAACTTGGGTTTCAGTTTCGTTACCTTCTTCAGGTGCGGAGTTCTGCGAACACACCACCACCACCAACATCCATGTTAACATGTGACTCTCCATCACAGCGGCTGTGAATCGGTTCCCCTCAAGCAGAATATATCACAGAGCTTATTATGTCTTCCAGTCTCAAGCATGCATTGGCCGCAGCCCGGAGGCGCACACTTCCTGTCAATAAATCACTGCCAGGCGCATAATTTACGGGAGTCACATCCAGCGCGCCTTTACTTTTTCTTCTTATCGGTCCTCTTCGCTGCGCATGCTCAGCTAAGCTCCAGAGGTGAAATTAAAAAACTGAAGGCAAAATTTCAAACCATACGTGTGTGCAAAAAGTTTGGACCCAAATGCCCGTCTCTCCCTCCCTCCCGCCCCGTTACTAAGACAGCTGTAGAGTGCGAAGAGGTAAGCACGAGCTCCCCGGAAACACCTTTCAAAATAAAATATATACGGGATGTCCTCTTTCAAATTGCTCCAAAGAATGTATATTGAATGTATTGAATGTATATTTTGTAGCCCAAATATTGTTACTTACAATCACAAAGAAGAAGAAGGAGATCGGGTAATTTTCACTAATGTGTCTTTTGAGTGAAAGTAATATTAACATTTTTGGATTCAGCTGCATTCCTGACTTAAATCTAATAGAGACTCTATCAATGAATCAATCGAATCAAGGTGGTAGCATGTTAAAAGCAGTACTGTTAATTTTGTTTTGATTTTTATTCTTTTAAGCTTTATTCCCTCATTTCTAGCAGAAACAATAGTTTTTTAACATTTATTCACTGGTTTTGGATGCTGTGCAGATGGAAGGATTTTTTCTGGTACCTTTTTTACTTTTGGTCATTTGTTCGGACGCATTACCATAGCAACAAGGTGGTTTGCAACAGGGAGCAGCTGATTAGCATCACAAAAGCTCAAACAAAACCTCACCTGCACCCATAAAGCTCAAATGAGTTCTAATCTTAATGTGACCTGGATGCTGTGGAACCTCTGGAGATTATTGTGCAAAGAATATTCCTTCATGTATAAATTATTGTCAGCATGACATTTTTCAATAAAATCTAAATAAACACAGACTATGTTTCTCCACAATTATGAGACTTTTTATGTTTTTGTATACTTTATGAGAGACTTGTCTCATTTCCTGTTGGAAGCAACTCATTGGCTGAATGACAAAATCTGAAGAAAATCTGTTAGAGATGCAAATAATTAAAATTATGGATAAGATGTGAAGCAGTAATGTTTAAACACATAAGACAATTGTGATGGAGACCAGGGGTTCCATCCCTTATTGATTATTGATATTATATTTAGTTTATTTACAAGCCATATGTTTTGATTCTGTTCTTTATTTCAGTTATATTATGACATTTGAACATTTTCTTTCATGCAGAGGGACTGGCCATCCTTCCTGTAGGGGGAGATTGTGGGAAAATGTCAGTTTGTTTCTAATTGGTTTGATTCGAGTTGTTTAAGGACTTCCCTTTGCTGGGTGTGTCTCCTCAGCAAGATGGAGCAGCAAAGGGAGACAGGTGCTCCAGGTGCTGTTAAAAAGCTCCTGGAGCATACCATTAAAATTGAGAGGGGTAATGCTTTGAAGAGTTATCATAAGTTAAAGTATTCTTTGATTGACTTTCGATGAGTTTAGTTCTAATGATTTGTATGCATGTAAATATTTGCTGGTACCATTTATTGTTTTGTTAGGTTTGTGTAAATAGTGTTTTCTTGTTTGTTCTATTTTGATCACCCCTTTATTTAGGATGAGTGTGGACCTGGCCTCAGGTAGAAATGCCAGCCTTTTTGGCACACCGGGGGTTGGGTGTCGGTTCAAATGTAACCTGCAGTTTTTTTAAAATAAATTTATGTGGACTGCATTCGGCTGCCTTGTTTCCTTCCCTGAGCGCAGGGCCTCCGCCGGTCAAAAGTGACAACAATAATAAAGGTGTCCATTAGTTATATGTAGTAACAGACTTTTTCTAGGAACTGCTATCAGTAATAATTGCTCAAATAATTGCTCGAAGGTTGAACATAGTTAGTTAACTTAGCATGCAGAAAGCTAATGCTAACTTAAATCAATCCATTTGTTTTCTAGTGTGAACTAAAGACTCAATTCCTAGGTTGTGAGTCTAGGAACACAACCTAGACTCACATTGTCTTTAAAATTAGAACCATTTTACCATCTTATCCTTTTATTATTTCATTTTGTGGAACAGATTCAGTAAAGTTTGATCAGATGGTTCAAAGTTCAAAATTTTGGTCTGAGAAAAGTAATGAAGATTCTTCTGAGCTGTTCTCTAATAAAAAAAAAAATACAATTCACAATGTATGACCCAGTGCTTTGTTAATACTGTCTAAAGTGTTAAAAATAAGAAAAACAGTTTTTAATAAGGTTTTGTAAAGCTGAGACAAATTTGTGTGCAACCATTGAAATGTTTGGTCAAATGCTCCTTTTATTTTGAAAGTTGGCTTGATTTAACTTCCTGTTAGTTTCTTGTCCTTGACAGAACAGGTTAGCCTGAGGAGCTTCTCCCTCCTCCTCCCCAGTTTTCCCAGTCTCCCCAGTAACCCAGAACAGTAAATAGGTTCACCAAGCAGGCGTCAATCTGAACCACAATTATTTTCACCCCTCAACAGCTTCTAAAGATGTAGAGGCACAGAAAAAATGAAAGAATGCTAATAAAAAAGCTGCCTTTAAAAGAATTTAAAGATGAAGGGGGTAAGAAATGAAGTGATTTGTTGTTATAAAATCTCCACATAACCAAGTCCAAGCTAGCATTCACTTTACAGCCATACACAAATGCTTAATCATACAAATTTGGTCTTCTCATTTTGTTTATTTATTTATTTGCTTTTAGAACTATAACATAACATAAATACAAAAGCTCAATATTTACAGTGTTAATCCTTCCTTTTAAAGTCTGCAACAATTCAGTCTAACATGCTGCAGAGCTGGGCATTTATCATATATCGTTTATAATTTATTGTGAAAATTAGTTATTTTCAAAACAACACTGACAGTTTGATCAAAAATATTATTTTTACAATTTTTCCATTGTTTGTTCCACAAGATTATCAATATGTAAAAGTAGACATAACACATAACACCACTCGGGTTCAGATCAGGGGGGCCGTTCCTCCCAACCATGCCCCTCCAGGTCTCACTGTCATTGCCCACATGAGCGTTGAAGTTCCCCAATACAACAAGGGAGTCCCCAGGAGGGGCACTCTCCAGTACCCCCTCCAAGGACTCCAAAAAGGGTGGGTAATCCAAACTGTTGTTCGGCCCGTAAGCACAAACCCCAACGTACAGGCGCCGAGATGGGGGGCAACAAGTATGCCCACTCCTGCCCGACGCCTCTCACCGCGGGCAACTCCAGAGTGGAAGTATGTCCAGCCCCTCTCAAGGAGACTGGTTCCAGAACCGACTATTTCGAGTCGGAACCTCTCAGCCTCACACACCAGCTCCGGCTCCTTCCCCACCAGAAAAGTTACATTCCACGTCCCAAGAGACCATCTTCTGTAACCGAGGATCAGACCGCCAGGGTCCCCTCCCTCGGCCACCACCCAGCACACAATGCACCCGACCCCTGCGGCCCCTCCCATAGATGGTGAGCCCATTGGAGGGGGGACCCATGTATTCCCTTCCGGCTGAGCCCGGCCGGGCTCCATGGGCAAAAGCCCGGCCACCAGGCGCTTGCCATCGTGCCCCCCCTCCAGGCCTGGCTCCAGGGAGGGGCCCCGGTGACCCGCGTCCAGGCGAGGGACAAAATTATTCTGATCAAATATTTGTTTGGCAAAAGTTCCTACAGACTGCCACTGTTCTTATTCAAATTGCATCATTTAATGTTTTTAAATGATGCAATTAAATGAGTTTTATGAGCATGAGTGTACCTTGTCACTTAATGAGCATTCAAAATTATTTCCAACCAGATACTCTGGCTTATGGATGTTTGCAAGAAGTTTATTAATAAATAAATAGATTAAACACCAGTTTTACATTTGACAACAATTAGTTGTCTAAAACGTAACTTATTAACTCAGCTGGTGGATGTTGATTCCTGCTCCCCTTTCCCCACCCACCACACTTCACCTGGAGAAAATAGTAATACAAAAATTACTTGCCTAGCTTTCTGGGGGAATATTTCATCTGCTTCTTTCTTTTTGGTCAAACAGGGGCCTCTTTCTCTGGTGCCTAATCCTCATTATCATTGAGGCATTGAAGCATGTCTTCATTGGCCATATTTGACCCCCACCTCCCCTTCCCACCATTTGTCCTTAGGCTAAAATTGTTCTTCATGTGGCTAAGGTTGGCAAAGCAAAAAACACAAGCACCATGTTACATCAGCCAAGTTGTTAAATAATGCACATAAAAGATAACTTTGACCAACATATTAGCTTTTAATTTTCTAGATTGAAATTGGAGGGAAAAATCTATTTGTTTTGCTTTAAAATATGTTTAAGATTAAGTGCTAACCTTACAGTAATGGAGTTTAATAAATTTAGCCAACATTAAATTACAGCAAGATATTATTAGCTTGAATTGCTCATAGCTAACATTATAAAGAAAGAGAACATAGTCAATGTTATTTTCTCAAAGAAAATGTAAAGTTAATAAGACACATACATACCTCATATGTATTAGGTGATAAACTTCAGCTTGTTTTTAAACAGGTCTGGCCATTATAACTTGCTAGGTAGGCCCCACATGATGGAAGGTTTCTTCTTCCCCAACACAATGCAAGTCTGTTCATACACTGCTGCCTCTCACTGGTGGAGATGGTGTATTGCACTACTTAAAACAGTGCCTCAAATGCAACGTTCATAAGTGCTTTGTAGAAATCTTGCTGTAAAACTTTAAGATCAATTAAGTTAAGAAATTTAAGAAATTTAAGACAATATTTTATTGCTCTGCAAAATGGCAGAGCAATAAAATATTACCACATAAAGCTACATTATTTTTAAAGTTTAATCGGTAACAATTTTATAAAACTTTGTATTAAAAGTGTCAATATTTACTTACTCATGAAGTCATGAAGATTTACTCATGTTCATGACAGATCTTATGTCATGTTTATGACTGTGTCATGACAGTCTGATTCACACCCCGACAAAAATTTTTTTCCCCAGACAGCTGATTAGCCTGAAGTGTTTTCAACCAAACACATTCATCAGTTTTACCTGTTATTTTTTTTCTGTCTAGATTAAATTTGATTGTCATTATTGGCAAAGGCATCTAATCATTCTGCTCTACAATCTAAAGGTTGAATAAAATGAAGCCATAAAGTTAGCAAAGCACATTACATTGTCATCGCAAAAGGGTTTGGCTAAACACTCATCAAGATAGAAACAAACAAAAACCACAAAGATTTATGAAGTTTCAACACTTGAGAGAGAAAGTCTGTAAAGCAGCACACTATTCACTTGGACAGAAAGGTACACACGCACATGAACACCCCCCCCCCCACCCCCCGCTGGACCCCCACACACACACAAACACACATTACACACATTTTTCAACCACTTGCAGAAAACATCACAATGCATTCAGTTGGGATGATTCAATGTGGAAACTATTGTTTGCTCTGCATTGTGCATTGTGCGTGTGTGGAGTTTGATGCAAACAAAATGTTGGTGGGAAGCGATAAACAGTTGGGAGAGGGTGGAGGAATCCATGTGGAATATGTAAAAATCTGGGCTCCTCTTATCCAAATACTTCCATTATTCCTGCGAGACGCTGACAGTAAACACACCCTCCAAACAGAAGAGCGCACTCTGTGATTTGGGAGCTTTGTCTGAGTTTTATTCTAATCGTCTGCTGTGGGATACCACAGCAGACAAGTACAAGCATATAATTATAATGACTCACCTTTTGTTCAGTGTTTGTACTTACAAAAGAGAGATTTAGTCACCCATGAAAATGTATGCCTGTGAGCAATCACTGAAAGTTTTAGTATAGTGCGATGCTGCTAACATTGAGTCCTCCCAGAACTCCACGCTCCACTAGAATCCATTCACACCCTGCTGCCACTGGACATGCAGCATCTATTATTCTGCGGCTTGTTTGCTTTTCTGCATGTCCTCTTTAGATGAACAAACTCTTCACATGCTTTATTTTTCACTGTATTCCTGTAGATGGGAGTTCTCTTCCTGTTTTTTGGCAGTCTGTGGACAGAAAACCTCAGCAGGGTTCAGTCCATATGAACAACAAAAACAGCTGAGCATGCACAGTGCCTCGCTAAATTATTCATGCAATTATATCACATTTTTCACCTTAAAAATAAACTTTAGTGTTTGTTGCAGGGATGTTATGTGACACAACGACACAGCATAGTGCGTAATCGTGAAGTGGAAGGAAAAGATTTCACTGTTTTTACAATTAGAAATTAGAATGTATCGTTTACCTGCTTCAATCTGACACCCCTAAACTGGTAAATTCAGCACCAACCAGAGGCAGGCGGATCGGTCCAAAATATCACCACCACTGATATCACTGTATCGGATCGATACAGCTTCAGATTTAATCTTGAAATTTTATTTTATACTGCAGTCTCTCAACTCTACCAACAAAAAGATTTTCACTTTCTTTTTATAAAAAAAGCAAACAAAAAAAAAACTGTGAAAACTAATTTGCTGATAAGCTGAAAAATGGGTCTTGCTAGTTCAAAAACTACTCAACTTTGTGTCAGTCTATCATAAAATCCTACTAGAATATACTGAGGTTAGTGACTGCTTGCGTGACAAAATGTGGAAAGGTTTGGGGTGTGATGACTTTCACCAGGAACACCATGAGCTCTGTGTTCCTCCCTGCCAGGCGTCGCATTAGCTGTGAAACGACTGACTGGCAGCAAGTAGCTGAACTGCAGGGCCTAATGTTATCATTTGACACAGCGCTGAAATCCACAGACATTTCCAGCTGTTTCTACCAGGCACAGCCTCATGTCAGCAACTTGTCTCCACTGTCACAAAAACTGAGAGGCATTATGCTACTGAGCGGTGACCTGCAGCAGCGCGCTTTGGCTAGGGCTCCGGAAAATGATGGAAATTCAAGCTCTTTCAAGAATGGGAAAAGAAAGCTGAGAGGGTGAAATGGAGGAGTTTACAACATTTTATTCATCCTAACCTTGGGGGTGAGATAACACAGACAGTGAAAAATAAAACACACCCTGTGGATGAGTTAAACCATGAAATGGTCTTTATAAGCAGCTCAATTTATGGCCTGTTATACAAGCTCTTGTAACTTCAGCCCACAATAGCAACCCAGTGGTAATTACCTATTTAAACTTTGGCTACACAGTGGAATGCCACTGCTGGTAGTTAAGTGAATTCCTCAGTCCTATATTTGCCAGAGTTTCACTCCTTTCTGCCAGCCTGTGGGATTTAAGGATGTCTGTTTGTGCTGATTTGAGAAAGAAGAGAAAAAAGACATAAAGGGCTTTGAAGTTGGGCTACACTTAGTCAGATCAAAACCACAAACTTCACTTATGGTATATCAACAGAAAAAAACATATCAAAAGCTGCCACAGAATAACTATTTATAAGAAGATGTGACAAGATGTGACATCCACAGTTGAAGAAAGGACATAAATAATCCCATATGTAGTTTGACACAAACCATGATAGCTAGGCAAGTTTATTTGATTAGTGTCATTCATACACAGGAAATGCTTTAGAGGAAAACAAAGAAAAACACATTCAAAGGAAAACAGCAAACATGTAGGAAAAGCTTCTTTTGTCAGATGAGACCGTTATCCTACTTCCTCCCCGAATCAAAAACCATATTAATCCTGAACACCACATTCCCATGGTGGTGGCAGTATTATGCTGTGGGGAAACATTTCTTCAGAAACCTGGTGGAGGTTGACTTTTCAATAGCCCTACACATCCAGCCCCGCATTGATGGGATGGTTTGGATTACAGCAAATCCATGTGCTAAAATGGCCCAGTCAAAGTTCAAGCCTAAATGCAATAAAGAATCTGCGATAGGACTTTATAAATTGCTCATGAATGCATCTGCCCTAACTGAGCTTGAGGTATTTTGAAAAAAACAAAACTTTGAATCTGTAGATGTGTAAAATTGGCAAACATATTTCAAAATCTGCATTTGTCAGTGTTGACAAATGCAAGTCACACTTTTCAGACATAAAATTCTAAAAAAAAAAAAAAGACTAAAGTTTGTTAACTGTTCTCTGAAAATTCTCCCTGGGTGTGAGTATGTGTGTGTCTGTCCTGTCTGTCTCTGTGTTGCCCTGTGATGGATTGGCGACCTGTCCAGTGCGTACCCTGAAATGTCTCACTGGAGATAGGCACCAGCACCCCTCCTGACATCACTAGGGACAAAGGTGTACAGAAAATGGATGGATGGAAGACTAAAGTTTGTGTTTGTAGCTATAAAAGTTTGAGGGATATGAATATGTTTGAGAAGCTCTGTGATTAAACCCTGAATGTAAGGATAGAGATGAAGCAGAGGAGCCGGAGCGGTGGGAGATGGATGGGTAACTGAGCCAGGTCCAAGTTATGCTGACCGGGAGCCAAGAGAGCAGCTCATTTTGCATACAAATGGAAGCAGATCAAGTTTACTGCGAAGCTGGGAAGGAATCTTTGCCTTGTTGCCTGGTGGTGTGAACACATCCAGCAGAGCTAAACATACAGGCTGGGAGGGTAATCCCATCATCAGGATGTGCAAAACCCACAAATACAGAAAGCGCCCACAGCTTTCCTGAGCATCTCCCTGTCCTGCCTCACTTTCCTGTCTCTGCTCAGCAGCATCCTGTCTGTAGAGGATGCTTTAAGTATTTCCTAAAGCTCCAAAGTTTGCAATTTCCTTTTGTTTAACAACTCCGCTCACACCTGGTTCTGTAGACTTTTATGGCATGATTTCTTCTCCGACAATCCAGGACATAGCCATCTTTGATGAAGCTCTATCTCTGCTTCATCCTAAACTAACATGACAAGTTACATTAAACAAGAAAAAATGGTCTGGGTCAAGGCACCAATGAGTAGCTCAGCAGAATAAATAAGAGTGTGTGTTTTAGCTTGAACAGAAGCTCCTGGGTGTGTGCTCCCTATCTCAGAGCAGAACTGGAGGAATCTCTCTGGTTAGCACATCTGTTTTGTAAGATTCGACAGCCAGCGACTCTACACTAGCCAGGACAACACCCACAGAGAGTTTCCACAGTAAAATGTCACAGGATGCCCCTGGTCCTGCCAAATTGGATCAATGGACACTTTTCATTGTATGGCTGACTCTTGCTCTACTTGAGAGATCCGCTCAAACAATGCAGGTATTGTTCCGGAGAGTCAGAAGGAGGTTTTATTTACAAATGGAGGATAAAGGTACTCATGTTTTGGCAGGGACTTTAATGTAAAATATTCAGGGGAAGAAGGACGTCATTTCCTAAGTTGATTGTACAGCATAAGTCGCGGCAACCATTTCAGGTAAACCAACAAAAAAAACATCTGAGGAGCTATAAAGAAGTTGGCTGAAAAAGAAATTTACTGTTAAGTTTAACAGTCGGAAAGAGTCTAAGAATAAGGAGCCCCTGAAGGGCCCGAGTGTCTCTCAGAAGAGCTAGAAATCTTTTAAAGAGAAGGGGTGGGAGCTAAAACTGTGCTTTGTTGTCTAAAGTTCAGCATACCATTCCTTTCAGAGCTTCAGCTGGCCCCATGAGCTTCCTTGTGCTGCGTGTGAAGGACTTTCAGTCCAGTGGCACAAAATGCCTCGGCTGCCTACTGCAGTAAACCAAGAAACACTGAAACTCCACTTATTCCAAAACCACATGAGAAAGGTCAGCGGCTGTGACTCATCCATGTCAGAGTCTTCTCAGCGCTGGCTCCACTCATGCAGCCTGTGGGAAGCAGAAAGGCTGGATGCAGCAGGCGATTTTCTCAACCCAACGCTGTGTTGAGGACTGTGGCTTAGTGTCACTTTTATAAATCCATTCATAGGCTCATCTTCTTCCCCTCTGATGGCTAGCTTCACATTGCACACATGCCATTATTACTTTCTCTATTGCACCACACAGTGAATTTCTTTGAATGAATCTGCCAAAGTCTTTTGGCTGTAGCACACAGCAGCTGGGTATTCATTTCTCTCCTCCCTTAAGTGATTTCTCGCATTTTTATGGATTCTCTTTAGCAATCCCAGCTGCCTTCTACGCTTAGTAATGCGCCTGTACACAACACAGACCTCTCACTTGCACCGGACACTGGCACAGAACGGTATCTGAAGTTACTTTTTCAGTATGTCTGGAGGTTTAAAGGAAGCAGCGAAGTGTTAATTACAAGCGTCTCGGCAACAGAATCTGTCGGGGCAGGTTGTGTTCAGGGAGGTTCTGGCAACCAATCAAATGAGAAAACCTAAGCCCCTCTCTTGTATGTGCTTGTTCTGAGGCCACAGACTTTAAGAGAACAAACACAAAGGCTTTAATGCTCTGGATATTTTGTTCCATCGTTACGTAGCATCCTCAGCACTCACTAGCCCTACAAAGCAAAGATGTGCAGAAAAACATTGACATTTCTGTTACTACTGAAGCATTTAAAACAACAAGATCACTGGTAAGAAGGTTGACACCCCTAAAAATGTATATAACTGCCCATTATCTACTGCTCAAAATGGGAAAAACACAGAAAGTCTTTCCAGTAAAGCAGCTGTGCATTGTCAAGATGCATTGTTCACAAATGAGCCGGCACCAAGTCAGACGAATTTTGCTCAGCCCTGGTAACAACCTTTGCTGGTGGGAATAATACGCAAAGGCAAACTTAGGAAATAAGCAAGAACCTAAAGAGAAGTGGCTCCTGGCTGTGCTTAAATTAATTTTTAAATGTTTGATGTAAACAGTATGGTTTAGAGGCTGCACAGTGGCGCAGCTGCTAGAGCTGTTGCCTTGCAGCAAGAAGGTTCTGGGTTCGATTCCTGGCCCCAATCTTTCTGCATGGAGTTTGCATGTTCTCCCTGTCCATGCGTGGATTCTCTCCGGGTACTCCGGCTTCCTCCCACAGTCCAAAAACATGCCTGTCAGGTTAATTGGCCTCTAAATTGTCCCTAGGTGTGAGTGTGTGTGTGCACACGGTTGTTTGTCCTGTCTGTCTCTGTGTTGCCCTGAGACAGACTGGCGACCTGTCCAGGGTGACCCCGCCTCTCGCCCGAAACGATAGCTGGAGAGGCACCAGCAACCCTCCCGACGCCAGTAAGGGACAAGGGTGCAGGAAAATGGATGGATGGATGGAGTATGGTTTAGACTCAACCCACAGAAGGTTAGACAAGTTTTATTGATAAATAGCATAATGTAAAAGATGGACAGCATCTGCCTCCTCAGCACAGTTTTCTTGTGAAGTAGAAAGGTAAAAGAGACTTCAATAATATAGTAGAAGTACTTCATATTCAAGAGCTACCCAACAGAGGGGATTTCCAAGGCAATTCTTTCCGGAGATTCAGACTTTGATTAAATTGAATCCTCTGTGATAAAACAGCAGATGAATGGAGAATGTCCTTTAACTGGGGATTGTTTCACTCATAGAACCAAGTAGAAGGAACTCCTCCATACGCTGGAAACTGGGGACCATGACGTCAACTCGTGCAGAAACTCCAGAAGCAGGATGACTTGGATTACACACACTGATCTAATGATCAGAGCATACCATGGGAAGGCAATAACTATGATCCAATACTCAAAGGTCCAGAACCAGAAACAGCGTCTCTCACAGTTCAAGCTGGGGTCAGGCCATGGTCAGGAGGGCAATTTTATTGGCAGCGGACTGCATTAATTGATTGGACTGTGGATTGACGTCACTGGCTGAGAGTGCATGCAGCGTTAACTGGTCAGGACAATCCGCAACCAACAAAAATACCAGGAGATTTTGGAGAAACTGGCTGCCCAATTACATCATCAAAATGTCGACCACAACTCCTATGTGCTCACATTCCTGCCCAATAAGAGGAACACACTGCCAATGGAGACGCACCCAACTGGGCTGGACCAGACCTCCATCCGTCTGCCTGCCTCCCCACTTGCACTTAGCAAATGGGCAACTGTGAAACTTCACAATGGAGAGGAAGTTTAAGTGAAGAACAGTTTGGAGATGTAAAAGCTGAACTTCTGTGTGTTGACCTTCATAAGTTAGAGGAGAACTGCAACTGGCCAAATTCTACATTAAACAGTTTAAACACTTTAAAATGTAACATACAAGGCTGGTTTGGGGAGTGTTTTAATGGCTGCTTCGTATGTTGAGCCAATGGAAACGGGTGCCTCCACCCTCTTATGTTCACACTGCATCAGAGTTTTTACTTGCTTCAACAAACCAGTGTTGTGTCTATACACAGCAGCTCAGAACCAGTTATTTTACTTTCTTAGCTAAATATCTGAATAATACTAACGAGAATACAGATGGATAGACAGAACCCCAAAGCAGGATTACAGTTTGATAGAGTGAAGGATGATGCAGGTTGCCTCTTTGATTGATTTTTTTTCTTACTTCTTAAAGACAAGACATTGGCACTGTTTCCATGGCGATACCTTTTTAGGCAGGTCATTTCTCCCTTTGAAGAACCCAAAGTCCAAAGAAAACTTTTAACCAATAAACTTTAACTCCAGAAACAGCTTCATGTAAGTTAAAGGGTTCATGGGACACAGGTCTCATCATGAAAGATGTTAGAAGGTGCCTCCCTGAATGTCTGGCTTCTCTCAGCCAAGTACAAAGGAGTTAGGGGAGGTTTTACACTGATGAAGCATCAGCTGAGACAGATGTTTAAACCTGTGGTGATGTTTACTCAAGAAATCCAGGTGTGATGATAAACCAACCCTTGCAGACAGAAAGATGACAGGCTTGGAGCCCGGCCCATCCTGCCTGTTAAACACAATCACCTGTCATCTCCACCCGTCTGCCTGCCTCCCCACTTGCACTTGCAGGCATTGCAGTTTCCTCTGTGTGTACCTCACCACTTCCTGCTTGGTTTTGATTAATGTAAATACACATACATGCCCTCTGCAGAGGTCATACAGTCCACTCAGGTTTCACTCAGCTCTTCTGCTGGAACAGAAGCAAGAAGTCTGACATAGTCTACTAGCGATGGTATCAGAGCAGACATGAGGGGAGGTGTGTTTGAACTTGTCTGGCTTGAAGTTTGTCTTTTCTTCAATGAGTAATCCATTGTATGACTAACACACACGCACACAATCCCTCTAGTGGTTCAGGCACTGGGGGCTTCCTAGCCTGGTGGTGATGGATGGGTGGCAGGGGAGACTTGATGGCTGTTTGCTAGGTTCAAGAAGTTTTTCTTCTTAGAAAAGTGGCAAAAACTTCTCAGGCTGGAAAAAAGTGTCAATATTAGTAGAACTCCCTAAATATTTGCTGTTACCTTTCATTAGTCACACTTGTTGGAACTGTAGCGAAGTTCAATGTGTCACCTTGGTCAAAATGAAATAAAGCAAAGTCCCAGAAAATACAGCTCCTCAAAAGCATCTAGTTTTATACATGTTGTCACATTGACAAACTTGAATGTATTCAATATTTTGGTACCAACACAAAAAATGCATGAGTGTGAAAGGGAACAAAAATTATACTTTATTTTCAAATATAAAAAAAAAAAAAAAAAAATTGTTCAGTCCCTTTTACACTGATGCCCTGGAATAAAATAGAAGTCCCCTAATTTGTAAAGAGAGTTAATTAATGTGTAATTTAATCAGTCTAATTGGATGTTATTTTGGGATGTCATAGTAAAGGGGGCTAAACTGCAATGCTCACAACAGGATACCTGAAATTTCAGCCAGCACACAAAATGGAAGTAAAGAATGATTTAATGAGGATGGGGGTACGAGACAATCAGCAACCAGAACCACTGAGGGGGGAGAAACAGGTTAGAAACTTAGTGCCAATGATTAAACAAGACAGCCACTAACCTTCTCAGGAAGTTTGAATGAAGCTGCGGTTGATTCTAGGTTCCTCAGGGAAGCAGTGGCAACAAACCGCCTCCAGGGGTATTGATTGCTGTGAGAGAAACTCAGGAGAACACTGAGCTGGGATGTTGACAGGCCAAGGCAGGGTCAGGACGGGAGAGGCCGATTACTTATCTGGGGGGTCAGGCAGGAATCCGAGGTTCAGATACAGAAACAGGTCAGGCACATAAAGGAAAAAGGGGTTGTCTTCAGAAAACAGTGATTATCTGATGTGGGCTAGGCAGAGCAGGCAGGTCCAAAGGGCAAACCGTGGTCTAGATCGTGGTTAGGCAAACAGAGGAAATGCTGGATATCTACTCACACTGAAGGCTTTCAAAAATCTGGCACTGTCTGCCTGTCAGAGGCTGAATATAACTGGTGGAGAGCAGGTGGAAGGAACGAGCCTGATTGCACTGCAGCGCAGTAGTGTGCAGGTGGCTCAGTTTAACTTGATGGCAGTGGTGAGGGCCGAGGAGGGAAACAGAGCAGGCAGACAGGCCAGAATCATAACATAAACACAATTCCACTACATACTGAATGAATTGCTAAACCTCCACATTTGATAGATAACATGAATTATTACATGGTTTCTTTGAGAGCCAAATCGCAAAGTCTGGAGCAATCAAAATGATACACGTGAGTTACATTTTGTAATAATAGATTTTATTGCATCACTGTTTGGGTGACTTCTTTCATTCAACAACAAATGATTAGAAGAAGTAAATAATGAATAGTTTTACTGTAGAAACTGCATTCTTTTCAAATCACAAAACTCAAAATGACTCCAGTAAGGTGACAGGAGCAGGACGCTGTGCACAGGTGTGCAAATATGCACAGCCTGGATTTTATGAACAGTGCAGCAAGAGTTCACTTTATATCAAACTTTCCATTTCTGTTTCTTCAACAGCAAGGATTTTTTCTATGTTTCCACTCTGGGTGTCCTCTTTTCCTGACTACATGAGGTGAAAAGGCTAAATTTGTCAAAGCAGAACTGAAGAACTAATGAGCTAATCCTTCAGAATATATACTCTCCTGACTGTATGTGCATAATAAACATTTGTTAATTTTCCGTTTATTACAGCTTAAATGTAACAAATAAAGTTGGATGCAAAAAGGAGATGTTTTTTTATTCCTGTGCTGTTGTTTTGCCACTTGTAAGGATTTGCTTAAATCCGTCCAGCAGATCGTGTCAACAGGATGGAGACAGGCATGGCTCCTAAGAGACTAATCCAGGATATTATTTTGACAAAACAGCAGCATTGGCTGGAAGTTTAACTCATTCTCACACTTTTCCGGTGTTTGCCTTTGTCTCTGAGTCACTGCTCAGAATTCAGACTGGAAAACATGAAACGCATCAAACATACTGAGCTGAAGGGGAGAGGAGCAGATTCCACAATGCCTGAAGAGGAAACATCCAAGACAGCGGCATTCTGAAGTCATAGTGTTAAGGCGATTATTTTATTCTATTGATTATTTTGACTATTAATCAATTAATCAGATAAATTCTACAGATTTTTCACTTAACCACCCAAGTCTTTTTATAAATATTAGGAACAAAATATGCAAATAATCTATAATCTAATTATTAAATTGCATTTTTAAATCAGAAAAAAAATTGCTAAAGGTGCAGTAACAGAGCATTCCTGTAATGAATTGAACCAGGTGAATTCACCTGAATATGTTCTGGGGGTTTTTAGCAGATTGCTTTTTAAAGTCTGTATACTCCAGAAAACAATTACTTAATTTCTAAATGAGTTGATTGTTATTTCAATAATCGATTTATTACAATTGCTCTGACTAATCATTTCAGCCACATAGCATATTACTATCATACTGTTATGCAAAATTTTAAGGCTCTCTAGAGTTTTTTTGTACTTTCTCTACGTATTGCACAATTCGACATTAGGGTGTGTTTACTACCATGTCAACTCTGGAGAAATCTGTCAACTCCCTGCAATGTTTTCCACCTGTGAAATAAGCTGTCTCGCTGTGTAAAAATTAACTTCCATTTGTTTGGAAATTGCCCTACAAAACTCTCCCCAGATTGATGAGCAGCAGCAATTGTGCCTCAAAGTTCCTTGCTGATGGCTTTATGCCTTGCAGTGTGTTGACACACATCTTTATGTTCCAGACCAGCAGAATACAAAAATACAGACACCTGCTGAATAGTGGTGGCCACAGTAATAGTTATGAGTTCATCATCCATCCATTTTACTGCACCCTTTTCCCTTACTGGGGTCGGGAGGGTTGCTGGTGCCTCTCCAGCTATCATTTCGGGCGAGAGGCGGGGTCACCCTGGACAGGTCGCCAGTCTGTCGCAGAGACAGACAGGACAAACAACCATGCACACACACTCACACCAATTTAGAGAGGCCTGGCACTCATGTTTTTGGACTGTGGGAGGAAACCGGCGTACCCAGAGAGAACCCACCATGCACAGGGAGAACATGCAAACTCCATGCAGAAAGACCGGGGCCGGGAATCGAACCCAGAACCTTCTTGCTGCAAGGCAACAGCTCTACCAGCTGCGCCACTGGGCAACCCTTATGAGTTCATCAAATACATTTAATTAACAGCATCTGGCCAACAGTTTCCTATTATATCTGATGAAACTCCAATCACATTTAGTCTCCCTTCCATTTAGCAGCTTGTTTGTATTATTCTTACTATCCAAAGTGCGAAATGATTTGTAATTTTTGATTAACATCTACTATAGGATTAAAAAAAACACACACACATTTTTTTCTGTTTAAAAAAAAGCAAGAAGAAAATGGATATTGGTCAACATCTTCTTAGGGATGTTGACCGAGAAATGAAGTAGGAAAAGCTCATCATTTCTAACGTAATGACAGGAAAAATAGACCTAAATCTTACTAAATATTACCCATTTTACTTTACTGTTCAGTGAAGTATCAGTACTTCATTCTATAAAAACACTGAAAAGAAAAAACAAACTGCATTTGTCCTTAAATTTATATTTAACAATTGTGAGCAAATTATTCAGAGTAATTGTGTAAGGTGCAAAGATCTACTTGCTCCAGCAGAACCTGGGTCCATTACTGAAAATCACAATAAAACACATTGACAAAATGTGAACACGTTAAGTGGCTATTAATACGTAAGTCATATATTGTGCAAAATATATGCAATATATTATTCTGACATATCCTATTTCTTCTTTGACATTTGAATCCTTGTATTATTAAACGTGCAAAAATAAATAGTGCCGCATAAATATCCAAAGGCTGCATCTATTCCAGTGACACCAATGTCCTGCACTGCTTGGCAGGAGACCTGTCTGTCTGATGCTGTCTGTCTGATGCTGTCTGTCTGATGCTGTCTGTCTGATGCTGTCTGTCTGATGCTGTCTGTCTGATGCTGTCTGTCACGAGTTTAGTAAAAGTAGCAAGAAAATGAACAAACATAATGACTGAGGGAACAGTGTTATGATAGAAAAATAGAAGCTACACTTACACCTACTGGCCACAGATGGATAACACTGATGGATCAGCTGCCTTCCATTTGTTTCTCTCCAAGATGTGATCGGTGTTACTCACTCTAGTGCTGCCAGCTGCTTTACTTTGGGAATCAATAGCAAATAACTAAATATTTATTCCTAATACAGCAATATTATTATAACAGACATATGGTTTATTATGTTTTAAGGCTATTATCGTGAGAAAACCTCAACCGTTGTTCGAGACTACGTGGAAGTTACGTCACTTTTAACTTGACAAGGTTGCGGTGCGTTTGAGGATGCTGGTAAATATTTCATTTGTCAACCGAAAAGATCGTTTCACCTATTAACATCTAGTATTGTCAACGCTCGTGGTTGTATTGTATCAGTTATATTTGAACTTAACTGTAAAAAAAAGATATTATCTAAATCATATGTTAAACTATCAACAATGTGTTGCTAATTTTAGTTTTTCCTTTCAAAATCTTCATGATTGAGCTCAGAATAGCACTGCTAACTACATAATTAAAACAAAAACATTTAATAAAATCAGGTGTTTTTCTTCAGTAACACGGGAATAAAGCTACCTGTACAGGAGTCTGAACGAGTGTCGTGAAAGCTGTAATGTCCGAGCTCGGAGTGGAAACGTGGATGCAACAAAAGTTCGGTGTTCAGAGTTGTGACAGCTACCATCATGGAGGAAAAACAAAGCAACGCCGACTTCTCACCAGGTACAGCTGAGTAGTCTTACTGTTTTCATTAACATAGTATTAAAATAAAGAAATAAACTGGTCGCGGGCGTTTCTATTTCACCAAGTGTCGTTAGCTTGTTTACTTAGGGACGACAGGATAAGACAGCTGTCTCAGCTAATGCTATTTTACTGTCGCTGAAATTAATAAGGTTTTAAAACCGGAAAATAGATAACGATGAAAAGATGAAGAGAAACTGAATGTGTGTGTCGCTTTTTAGCAGCTTGAGTCTGTTGAATTCAGGTCAGCTCATCAGAGAGCGGATGAAGTACAAAGTTAGACTGTACAGTAATCTAGTTCTTGCTTTATGAGGACAAAACAATATGAAATAAGCTACATTCATAACTCAGGCAGCTCAGTTCAACCTCATTTTTAATACCAACGCCGAGAAGCTAGCCACCAAAATATATATAAATAATACTCTATGCAAATAGATCAACCATAAAGCAGTGCTTTAGTGTAAAAGGAAAATTATAGTTGTTGTTTTTTTGTTTTTTATATATATCATCTTTAACCATGGATGAATACCCGCTTTACTCTAATACCCCTGAAGAAATTCAGTAAAGTGAAGTTACCTACTTGGAAATCAGTTTGCAATGTAACCTCAGTATAGATACAGCTACTCTTACATCATCACTTTTCAGTCCATCCTTCATAGTGGGTAGAGTATGTAGGGTGATGTGTGTGTTTTCTCTCATGTGTGTTGTTGCAGTTTTTCATGAGCCCATTTCTCTTCTCAGACCCTGGAGGAGCAGCAGCAGCAGCAGCAGCAGCAGCAGATCATGAGCTGGAGAAAATAACCAGCCGCCAGCTGACCGAACAGAGCCGCTTTGCTTTTGCTGCTCTGTGCGCCGTTTCCTTGGGCCAGCTGTTTTCTGGGTCTGAAAACAGGTGGGGAGGAGATGCTATCTGAGCATGACAGTCCTGTTTACTGTAATGAGAGATTCTTCTTTATCTGAAGTGCGTTTAGGGAGCAGTACCTGCAGGATTTGGTCCAGTGGCTGGGTCTGGACCTGTCAGTGATGCCAGTGATGGGGGCTTTCCTGTCAGGCCTGGGCTCTGAGGGCGCAGACACCTTCCTCTCCATCCTACAGGCTGATCCGCTGGTGGCTGCTGGAGCCACGCCCATCATACAGGTGCTTGACTTTCAAATAAGCAAGAATCCTTTACTACATTAACAGAATCTCACAGTGGAAAAGCATTTCTGCAATATTTAGAGCTTTCTTTCAGTTCTGCTGACTGTATGTGTTGACAGCAGAAACTCGGCTGTTCGTCCAGCTTTGTTTGTCACAGTTTCAATTATTTTAATGTTTTCTTAATCAATGTTCTTCTTTGGCAGAGTTTGTTAACAGATGCCTTGATTTTAAAAATACAACAAAAATGTATAACAACTGCTCATTGCTTTTATTCAAAAACAGAAAGAAACAGCTATGCCTGCTGCTGCTTTAATAATACAACATCAAAACAATCAATTTATGTAAAAAAAAAGCAAGGTAATTAGCAGAAACACAGGAACTGATTATAACATATGTGAGAAAAACAGAGTGTTAATGAGAGTCCAATTCTAAATAACGATTCTTATAAATAACAATAATTGTAGTTATCTGATGATTAATTGTATAAAAAATGGGCACATTCTGTAGATTTTTCATTGGAGATTTTTTATACAGCATTAGAAATACATAAAAAATTCAAATAGACAAATAATTCCATTACTTTTTAAAGTAAGAAAATAAGGATTCATAACAGTTTTCCTTTACTGTATAGTTGATCATTTGTAGCAACAGCAATTCTTCCAACATCATCATGTGAAAAGCTCAGTCCTTTCTGCTTCACTCAGCATCAGTACAGTCCAGGGCTGATCTGCTGATTAACAGATACCAAAAGCTGCTAAATAAGAGATTTTGTTTTACAGAATAAAATCAATGGAACCAAATGAAGCTAAACCTTCAACTTGTTTTGGGAAGAACACATTACAGTTCTTTATCTTAAATAGAAAATAAATGTTTTTGTGCAGTTTTGGCTTAATCAGTTATCCTTTTGATTCTAAACAATCCAATTAACAATTAATCAATTATTAAATTAGCCAACAATAATTTCAATAATCAATTAAACATGATTAAACTGATGAATCGTTGCAGACCTAATAGAGTCTATTTTTAAAAATATCTTTCAAACTGGTGAAGGTCTCCAGAGTGTTTTTGTTCTGTTAACAGGCCTGTGTTGATAACTAATTCAGCTGGATAACAAACCGTCCCAGAAATTACTGCACGGGAGGGGAGGGCTTGGGGGAGGCGGGGGGTGTGCAGGCGGGGGGTGTGCAGGGGTTAAGCACAACCCACAAAAGGAGGCCTTAGTCTCCATGTGGCTGTCACAGGTTCGACCTGGTGACCTTTGCTGCAGGTCTTACTGCTGTGCTCATTACCCCCTTTTCTGTCTTAGCACTTTCAAATAAAGACCACCAGAACCAAAGAAATTACTGCAATAAATGACAATACTGTTGTTTTTTTAGACCATTTCCAACTAATCTAATGGTAATAGCATAAGAATACAAGAACGCCCTTTCAAAAATCAATCAACTTCAATATGTAAAGAACATTTAACACTGGAACTGAAAGACATTTTACATATCTAAAATAAATAACAACAAATAAAATGGAATCTGAACCTGTGTAAATAAAGCTGAACTTCAGGAACAGTGGTAGTTGAGACCAAAACAACTCACTGAAACTTTTATCATCCAGTCTTTGGTAGTAAGAGGAAAACAATAAACCATGCAAATGGAAATTATGGAGTTTGTTTTATTTTATCATGGGATCCATTGACTTATTGCTTATTGCAAGCAGAACACAAAGATGACGGTTGCATTAATTCCTCCACCTGTTCTAACTAGCTCTCTTTCCTCTCCAGGATCTGGTGTCTTTGTCTGTCAAAGATGGTAAGGATCATATAAAACATCATGTTGACAGATTATTTTTTAATATGTCTTAAAACAGATGACTTGTTGTGCCTGTCAGGTCGATATGATGCCAGAGCGAGAGTCCTGATCCGTCATGTGAGCTGTTTGCTGCGAGTGTCTCCTCGGCAGCTGGAGGACTTTGAGGAGACGCTGGGAGAGAGGCTGAGGGAGGCAGGAGAGGAGAGCGAGTAAGCTGCATAGAGACGGTTCACTCAAAGCTGTTTTCATTTGCAAACACACATCGTGTTTATTATTTCTGATGGCAGCAAGATAGCACTGTGGTGTAAGCAGGGAGACTGATAACCACTGCAGCCGCCGGGTTTCCTCTAACTCACGCAGCTCTGATTCTGATTCTGTCTGATTCCAACCAGAGAGGAGTCGTCCCGCCGCCGGAGAAGAGAACGAGGACGAAAGCTGAGACGCTACCTCCTGATTGGCTTGGCCACCGTGGGGGGAGGGACCGTGATCGGTGATCACTCCTGTTCTTCAGAGGAACAATCAGGCTTTTAGGAAAATAAACTTGATTATCCTCTATGTTTTGTGTTGTGTAACGTTTTCTTCCAGGTGTGACAGGTGGACTGGCGGCTCCGCTGGTGGCAGTCGGGGCCGGCGCTGTGCTGGGGGCCGGAGGGGCCGCGGCTCTGGGCTCAGCTGCTGGTATTGCTATAATGGCCTCTCTGTTTGGAGCTGCTGGAGCCGGACTGACTGGTAACTGACTTGGCTCGTCTCACTTTTTCCATCTTCAGCATGATTTATATTAGTTTTTATCCTGATTTCCACGCGTCCTCTCTGCAGGATATAAAATGAATAAATGTGTTGGGGCCATAGAAGAGTTTGAATTTCGACCAATGAGCTCTGGGAAGCATCTGCACCTGACCATAGCTGTGACCGGTTGGCTCTGCAGTGGGAAATACAGTGAGTGAGCCTCCAGACAACTTTGATTTGCCTTCAGTCTGCAGTGCTCTAGGTGCTCATTAAACCCCCTCGTATGTTTCTGTTTTTATTTTAAAGAAGACAGACTTTCTTCAGAACTTCTTTATTTGGACTTTTGTTATTCATCTTGATGTCCAGTTCCTGGCTGCGACTGTTTACTAAATAGCTTGATGAAAATGAGATGTCTAATAAAGCACAACTCATAATATGTACATTAGGGCTGACACTAACAATTATTTTAGTTATCAATGAATCTATTAAGTATTCAATTAATCAGATAAAAACTGGCACATTCTGCATGTTTTTCATTTGAGCCTTTTTAATATTACAAATGGACTAAAAGTTGGCAAATGAACACATAATTCAGTTTTTGTTTGTACTTTACAGAATTTAAATGAAGTGGAGCTAAACTATACCGCTTGAGGAGTTTTTGATGGAGCATATTTACAGACAGGGTTTTGTTTTTATCTTAAACCAAAAATGTATTTCTTTTTGGCTTAATTTCTGCTGATTAAGTTGTTCTTTCAATAATTGGCCTTTTTTGAGGCTGTATGTTCCAGTTAATGATTCATTAATTACTAAATAATGTGGCAATTATTTCATAAATCAATTCATCTCAATGAATCTGATTAATTGTTTCAGCCCTGGCATGTGCTCAATACAAAATATAACAAAAACTCACCGAGCAACTTAAAAATGTTAAATGTTGTTGATTAACCTCTCCAGATGTCATCCTGTATTACATTGTAAGTCCTGTAACATTGATCCATCTGTCATATTTATATAACTTTAATATAGTTAGAGACACAACAAATAATTACACGAAGTGAAAAGAAACACATGGACTTTGATTTTTTTATTGATTCATTTTTACCTTGAACATAAAAACTCATTGTTGTCGATTACATTGTTCTAGTAAGTTCCAAGAAAACATTAGCATAAATAATATAGGCATTAAATGCACAAAATGTTCCAAAACATTTTATGCAAAATCAGCTATTTTTCTATGTGTAATTAAGCAGAAAACACTGAAAAAATTCCTCTCTTACATAAAAGCGAGCAGCTCTTCCACTAAAACGCACTCAGTCACAAGCTCATTGTACCTTCTCGCACAATGGCTGCAAAAACACTCAGCATTGAAGAGCCACTCACATGTCCCCTAAAAGCAACCTGCGCCTGCTGCGTTCAGGTTCGTTCCAGGCCCCGTGGTGCAGCCTGGGGGAGTGTGGCGAGCAGTACTGCCTGGTGTGGGAGTCGCGCTTCCTCCAGGACCTGGGCTCTGCCATGACCTCTCTGCTGGACGGGCTGGTCAGCATGGTGGCTCAGGAAGCCCTGAAGTACACCGTGCTCTCAGGTACCGCCAGATCTCCAGTCAGTTCAGAAGAAAACCTGCTTCTGATTTGGTCCTGGATCTATTTCAATATATTTGTGACTGTCTCGTCGTCAGGCATCGTGTCGGCTCTGACGTGGCCCGCGTCTTTGCTAGCAGCGGCCAGCGTCATCGACAACCCCTGGTGTGTTTGTCTGAACCGGTCGGCTGAGGTGGGCAAACACCTGGCTCAGGTGCTGAGGAGCAGGCAGCAGGTAGGCCCAGCTGCCATCCTCCATCCTCTCACGGCTCAGTCTAAGCAGCTGTGATAGAATTGTTTCAGTTGGTAAATTTAACATTTCTGTTTCTGTCCTTAGTTAAAAAAAAATGCTTAAGTGCTGAAAAAAAGATTCAATCAAATTATTACATTTGTTTGTAGAAACTTGAATGTTAAATTACTGCATCCTTCCTCCATCCACTGAGTTTGTCATTTATTTTTTAATCTGATGTTTTTTGGCATTTGAATCTTCAAATCTTTGGCAGTTCTTTTTGTTTTGTTGTTCTTAAAACAAAAACAACAACCTTCCTTATATTTACCTTCCTTACGTTTGGTGACTATAAGAAAACATTTGACAGCTCTATGATCAGCTTTGATCCTGAAAGACTTTTTACAAATTATTACTGTTTAAAATATGTTCAATTTTTTTTTCACTTCAAAAACTGTTTTACCAAGTATTTTTGTCTAGTTTCTGGTGAAAATATGTTTGTACATTAGAAATAAGACAAAACTTATTTTGTCTTATTTTTTTAACTCTTTTCCATCAGATTGTTTTTAAATCAAATTAAAGCCCACTGGGCTCAGAGAAGCAGCTCCCATCCATCTTTGTTGATGGTGGATGTTGCTTGTGCACCATTTTTACAGGTGTAAGAGAAATATACAAATACAAAGGTTCTGACCGGAACCATTATATGTTTTAAAAAAAAGTGATTAGCTGCGTTTAAAAATTTAACACAGTGATATCTATGCATTTAATAATCTAACATAAAAAAGTCTCAGCATTGGAAATATGCATAACAACTAAGATAAAAAAATACTCATGAGTTGTTCATGTAAAGTAGTTACCTGGAGAATGAAACAGTTTTTTCTGGCTGTATTTAAAGGGGAAGCGGCCCGTCAGCCTCATAGGTTTCAGTCTTGGAGCCCGAGTCATCTACTACTGTCTGCAGGAGCTTGCTAGTGATAAAGGTACCAGATCAGGGTCTGTCATTGGATCAACTTCAGTGCTACTGTTTAAAGTGGAAGCAGAGATAAATGCAGAACATTTCTCCAACCCTCAGGTAGTGAAGGAGTGGTAGAGGATGTGGTCCTCCTAGGGGCTCCTGTTGACGGCTCTGAGAAGTCCTGGGAGAGAATGGCCAGGGTGGTGGCAGGAAGAATAGTCAACGGCTACTGCAGGTAAACTCATGATCTCTGATATACGCAAACTTTTGTTCTGCTGTGAAAATGTGCAGCAGCCATGCAAACTTATTCTGTGGGTAAGAACAAACTACAAGTGGCCTCATGTGCCCTGAAATCACATTTTAAATAAAAATATATAATTATTGTTATCATAAAAACATATACTGCTACAAGCAAGGACCGTTGCCATGGTTATTGCTTCACATGGTGGCAGATTTCCGGGTATTTGTACTAATTTATATATGTATTTGTAGGTGGGAACAGGGCGGACCAGCAGCTGCGCTCTGTTTCCCGTAAATTGGGATTAATAGAGGAAAGCTGCCCGGCCACGCGCGCGCCCACAGCTTTATACGTCCACATTTTTTTTGTGCGCCTCACTTTTCTAAATTTGTCCATATGCCAAGTTTTAGTGTGAAAACTGTGCACTCTTTTATACATGAGGCCCCAGATGTCTACAGTTTGTACAGTCAGTGTTTGTAGGAGTTTTTTTCTATTAAAAATCTGTGACAGTGGATCAGTAAATGACTTTCTGAATCCTCCGCCTGTCAGAGGCGACTGGCTCCTGGGGTTCCTGTACCGAAGCTCAGCTGCACAGCTGTCTGTCGCTGGGCTGAAGCCAATCAACATCCAGGACCGCCGCATAATTAATGTGGATCTCTCATCTGTGGTAAGCACTCATGCAGTTAGAATAGCTAAAAGGAAAACAGTGCTCACCTAGACAACAGTCTGACATCATTTCTCCTTTATTTAACGAAAAATTTTTAGACTATTTGAGAAATATCATAGATTTTACATCAGTTTGATCATTAGATTATAAGCTAATCTAATGATAGCTTAGATTTTCTCACTTCATTTTTAGATTTGTGTACGATGTGTCTTTAGATGAGGCAACTTGCATGTCAATCTGAGAAACAGTAAGAGCAGTTTTAGTAAAAAAGAGAGAGACTGTTCATGGAGTTCTAACAAACAGTAATCTGCTGGTTTGAACCAAACATGACATGATGAGTGTCAGGACTTTAACATTTATATATAATAAATAAATAAATAAATAAGATTCATTTAACTAATAGTTTTGACCTTTTAGAGAATTACATGTTCAAACCCAGATGACTAAATAAGGACAGAAGTCAACAAGACAGCAGCTTAATCTGTCTTCATGCAATACAGCACCGAATTTTACACCATCCACCCCAAAACAGACACAATGCAAAACAGGAGAAGATCCAAATTTAAACTTGTACTTCATATACGTCACAATACTGATAAAAATCCACTTCCTTCCAAGTAAAGATACTTTCACACCCACAGAAGACAGAACAGAAACAGTGTGACAGCAGCTTCAAGTACCACACATTTAATTAACATTATAAATTATATAAATAAATTCACTATTCTGGGATTAATAAAAGTAGAAATCATTATGTAATGCTTACTAATCTAAACAGGAATGGGTTGGTAGAGTGGTGTCCAAACATTCTGGTTCGGGGGAAAAACTTTAAACTACTGGTGGGCCACAAAAGGTATGCAATTAAAAACACAAAATAGTTTACTGTGATTTTTTTGTTTTGTTTTACCTGCTCAACAATTAATATTTATTTGAATGAAATCTGACTGTTGCCTCATTAGAAGAAAATTTTAAGTTTTATTTCGTCATCAATTGTTTTCTGTTTTTTTTTTTGGTCAAATTTTTGTCATTCGTGACTTGCAGCCGGGGGCCGAATAAAATCCGTTCAAGGGCCATAAATAACCCTGCTCCACACTTTGGACACCTCTGTTTAGTATGATTAAAAACCTGACTTTTTAAACAGTTTGTGTAAGTATCTGGTTTCAGCTGTATATGCATGTAAGTAATTTGTGCCAAAGTCAAAACTAAGAAAACATCTGCATGATGTCTGCCAGGTGAAAGGCCACTTGGACTACATGCGTCAGATGGACACCATCTTGGTGGCAGTGGGAGTTCCCACCAAAGAAGTGGCAGGAGCTTCATTTGTTCTTCCTCAGTCTGTGAGAGCCGCTCAGAAGACCGTGGACGATCTGGACCGGGCCGAAGAGCAGCGAGCGAGCGAAACTCAGAATCCTGCTGAGAAAGACAAGACGTCGTCACAAGAGAGCGCAGACCGGAAGGACGAGACAGAGGACATGGGCGATGGCTGGGACATTCCTGACATCACAGATCTGCTAGCCTCGCTGAATGAGACAGAACCAAACGATGGAATCTCAGTTCCAAACAATGTTTCCAGTAATGATGCCACATCCTCTGATTTCATTACTCAGAACAGCAGAGAGGAGGCTGAGCCGGATGATGAGCAGATATCCTGGAGCTGGAATGACACACACTGGACTGCAGATCACTTACACAAATGAAAACCTGGAGAAGAGCGAGTTCCAGGACCAGCTCTGCTGCTCTCAGGTTATTTTATGCAACGCAGAAGCTTCTTCAGTGGAAAGACATTTCTGTTGTTGGCAGAGAAGACACATGTCATACATGCATACGGCAGCTTTTAGAAAATGAATTAACTGCCTTGTTTCACTACTTAATGTATGGATAATTTAATCATAATTTTGCAACACTGTGTTGTTTTTTATGAACTGTAAATGTGATTAATATTTTGTCCCCTGTGAGACCAAGTACCTGTAGAATAGTTTAGTTTGCTGGTTAAGCAGATGCTACATGATTGGAGGAAACTCATCTTTCCACCCTCCTTATTTTACATGTAGCCTGGTTGCTAACAGTTCAGTCATTTTATGAACTGTTAGCATAAAATGCTAACAGTTCATATTCTACCACCCAGAGGAATGTGATGCATCATTTATTAGCAACTAAAGTTAGTTTTATAAAAGTATTCACAATCCATGAATTTATTTCTCATTTTCATATGTTCTTACCCCATATTTTATTAATATTTTGTATGATATGCTACAAAAAGTAGGGCATATCCCTGAGGTTTTCCAAACAAAGATACTACGGGATGGGAAATAGAGCCAGTCGGCTGTTATCCTTTCAACTTCGAAAAACACAATCAGACAGGACAATACACTAAATAATGGATCCCACATTTAAAATAAAATAACTGTACTTCGTCCAAAAGAAACTGCCAACGCCTTTGCATCTTTTTATAAAAACTTATATCAGGAACCAAACCAAATCAACAACGAATTAAAACACCAAACTGCTACGTTTCTTGCTAGGCTAGCGCTCCCTGCTCTATCTGATGAGGAAGCGGCGGAAATGATTTCAGATATAAGAGAGACAGAAGTACTGGAGGCAATTAACAGACTGAAAAACAATAAATCCCCAGGCACTGATGGACTCCCAGGAGAATTTTATAAATGCTTCAAAGACATACTATCACCAACATTAACTAAAGTTTTTAACTATGCACTTAAAAAGGGTGAACTCTCAAACTCCTGGTCCGAGGCCATCATTTCAGTTATTCATAAGGAAGGGAAAAATGCGACAAGTTGTGAAGGATATAGACCAATTAGTTTGTTATGCACAGACCTAAAACTACTGACCAGTATTTTAGCTAAAAGGATACAGAAACATATTAAAAAACTAATTCATCCGGACCAAACGGGATTTATCCCAAACCGACACAGCGCTAATGATATAAGGAGAACCTTGAATGTTACAACACAAGCCAAAGGAACCAATCAAAAATCCATACTAATTAGTTTTGACGCACAAAAGCATTTGATACAGTTAACTGGCACTTCCTACATAACACGCTATTGGCTATGGGCTTTCATCCACAATTTGTGGAATGGATAAAAATAATATACACAAATCCTAAATCACAAGTTAGGGTTAATGGATGTTGCTCTGACTTCTTTATACTTGAAAGAGGGGTCCACCAAGGAGATTGTCTTAGTCCCTTACTCTTTGCAATAAACATTGAACCTCTGGCAGCAGCGATTAGAATGAACAAGGATATTAAAGACATTAGAGACAAAAATACTACAGAACACAAGATTTCACTGATGATATCTTGACTTATATAAGTGATCCGGTGATGTCTGTTCCCTCACTCATGGAGACTATAGAGGAGTACAGTGAACTCTCAGGCTACCAAATCAACCAATCCAAATCTGAAACAATGGTAATACACGGACACTTACCAACGAACTTAACAGATCGATACAAATTTAAAATATCCAACCAGGGATTCAGATACCTGGGAATTTTCATAACTCCTCAAATAACACAACTTTTAAAGCTAATTACGGAAAACTAATGGGCGAGATCAAGACAGACTTTTGAGATGGGATATTTGATATCTCCCAAGACTCCTCTTTCTTTTCCAAAACTTGCCTATAAAAGTACCCATGTCAACATTCAATATACTAAATAAATGGCTCTCAAAATTCATCTGGCAAAACAAACGCCCAAGAATTAAACTCTTATGTGTCCAAAAGAACCTGGGGGGCTAAATATACCAAATCTTAAAAAATATTACTGGGCTGCCCAAACCAGGTCATTACTAGCATGGATACGCCATGATGAAGATACAGTATGGTACAGGATGGGACAAGGTGACTGCCAAGACATATTCCTGGATACTGTCCCATTTGTCAATCAGAACACATGGCCAAAGAATAAAATAAATTATGAGTGGGCTAAGTTTACCGTACAGACATGGGCAAAGATCAAAAAGATGCTAAATTGACCTAATTCCTTATGTTGTTATACGAATCAACCATAACTTGGAATTTCCTCCTCCATCTGGATTACATAGCTGGGTTGAAAAAGGATTATCTTTGGTAGGCCAAATGTTTGAAAATGGAAGTCTAATGTCCTTTCAACAACTTCAACAAAAATATAATCTTCCAACCCACCACTTTTATAAATACCTGCAAATGAGACATTACTTACATAAACATGAGGAATGGAGAGCCCTACAGGCACCTCCTCTAGTATGGAGCATTTCTTACTCTCGGTTATGAAAGGGAATATAACTACCAGAATTATATCCCATATGTATAAAATATTGCAAGAAGAAACTACAGCTGACACAAAAGATATTAAAGGGAAATGGGAGTTAGAAATGAACGTTATAATTAAGGATGAGGACTGGGAGGAGATGTTTCAAGAGGGTCATAAAATATCAAATAGACCAACATTAAGAGAATTTGAATGGAAAATCAAAGTGAGGTTTTTCAGAACCCCTCTTCTCACATCTAGATTTGGCCGCACCTCAGACAAATGTTGGAGGGGTTGTGGACTGATTGGAGACTTCACACATATATTTTGGGACTGTCCAAAAATAATAACATATTGGAAAGGAATACAAAGGGAAATTACAACATGCTTGGGCATTACAATCCCCATAGAACCATCCTTAACAATACTAGGTATATTTCAGAATAAAATTCAATATCACAATAAGCTTTTTCTGCTTGTTCTGGCAAAGAAAATGATCACGGTTTCATGGCTGAAACCTCAGCCCCCAACAGCCTTTCAGTGGAAGAATAGAGTGAGGGAGGTGAACTACATGGAACAACTTACAGCAAAACTGCAGAGGAAAAGTGACATCTTCCTAGAAAAATGGTCCCCAATCCAAACACTCATTTCAAACCACAGCTAACAGATTATGTCCGATAGATAGGAGATTCTCATGTGTGTTTTCCTTCTTTTTTATATTCCTTCTATGTTTTTATATGTTTTCTTTCTGACTATAGATACACAAAGCCTCTTATCCAGTACGATATGTGAGGCTATACATGTAGCTTGAACAATATAACATGTGTATGATGTACGTGATGTGACTTGCACTGGAAAATCTGAATAAAAAGTAAAAAAGAAAAAAAAAGTAGGGCATATTAGTGACGCAATGGAAAAGACAGTTCTAGATTAAATTAGGAGGAGCTGCTTCATGTTGGTGTATCATATAAAACCTCAGTGAAATATACAGAAATATTAAAGTTCAAGGGGCGTGAATACTTTTGCAAACCACAATATGATTAGTTTGGTAAAACTCAGCTCCTTGGTCACCGCTTCACTCTGTCCAGAGCGCCTGGACCCTCAGCTAAATAATTACTTCCTGGAGGCGTGGCCTCTGTTGAGGTTTTTATTTTTACCCAACTAGCTTTTTACCCAAGCTAGTTGGATGCTATGAAGCTTATTGGACAGTGTTTGCACTGTAAACCACCATCCTCCACTGTGAAGAGAGAAGAGCAGATCTGAACAAGGCGGCTGGTTAAGTTGAATATTTGGAGGTTCATCACCAACTGAACGGCTTCCTTCACTTCCTCTGCTGCCACTGCTAAACCTACAGGCAGACTACAATCTAAAACAGAGCAGATCAACGTCATCATTTTCAAAATTTTCTAGAAAAAACAAAAGATCTGGGAAAGTTGAAAATTTGATAGAAAAACTTTGAAATTTTGTAGATTCATTTAAATTTTTAGACAAAAAAAGGAAACGAATTAGTCCAAAAATTGAACCATTTGACTTTTTGAAATTTTTTAAGTTGAACTTTTTTAAGAAATTTTAATTTCCCATTTTTTCCTCGAAAATGTATGAGACTAACACATTTCAGTTATTTTTTCTAGAAATTTTCTGAGATTGATCTGAAAATGTGAGTTTTTTTCTCACAAATATTCCACTTTTGGAGCTCTGACAATTCCTATGAGACGGCAGAAAGAAGTGAGATGACAGTAGGTTTGAGCTGCGGCAGTATGCAGCCGGCAGCCAGGCTGCTGTCGGCTGCATACTGCCACTGATAGCTAAAGCCTCAAATCTGTGATTAAACTGAACGTTAAACAATGTTTTGCTTCTTCTGCTCTTCCAACAAACACTGTCAGGAAGTTGTGTTCATGTGTATTAAATCTGATTTTCTCCGTTCAGTCAAATATTACTGAGCATTAGTACCTTCCAATGGCCTGTCCACCATCTGTACTCCCTCGGTCACTAACTGGCTGTGCTTCCACAGTGATTCAGTCCAGGTTGTCCACCTGGTTGGGAAGAAGCAGAGGCAACTCGATCCCAGTGTGTTCGGCATCCAGCAGGTTGACGCCGTCCGTGGCAGTGGCTGCTGGGTGTGCGGGGTCGGAGGCCGGAGGTGAAGTCGGGTTGCTGGCCATGTTGGGCTCCCCTGAGTTGCGCAAAGAGATGGAGAGAGCTGGCGAGGGTCTCCTGGGTGACCGCGATGAACAGCAGGGCAGGAGCTTAGCCAGAGCTCGCTTGAAGTCCCTCATGAACAGCGGGTAGATGATGGGGTTTATGGTGCTGTTACAGTAGCCCAGCCAGGTGATGGCGTCAAACAGCGCAAGTGGCACACACTCACACACTGCCTGGAGGAAGACACAGGATTTCCTGGCATCACAATGTAGCAACAGGAGGTTAAGTCTCTTTACAAAATATGTAGGAGACATGAAAAATAAATACAAAAAATGATTGAAACTGATTCTTCTCATGGAACGTTGCAGTTATGGTAACCTTGTCAATGTTTAAATACTTAAGATGTGATTTGTTTTAAGATGTGAGCTGTTGTAAGAAGCAGGCAGTAGAGTAGAACAGTGGAAGAAACCAAAGGTTTCTAAAGCACGCCTGGACCAAGACAGAAATTACAAAGTAAATAACAAACCTAACAGTACAGAGAAGTTTAATCTGTGCAGCTTTTGTTTGAATGACTGAAAAAATGTTTTTATCTTTGACACAAACATTTTAAACTGACAACTTTTTGCCCCCCATATTTGACAAAAGCTTTGACATCATTTTACAAATTAAACAAGTGTGAGTATTCTTTGATTTTATGTTTCTAGCATACATTTCTTCATCATTTAATTTTAAGGAAACAATGGATCGCGCTTAAGGAAGCTGATTGAATAAAAAAAACTTTTTAAGGAAATTTTGAGCAGAGTAAAGTTTTGTCATTTTACTCTGAACTATGTCACAACATTACCCAGCATGCACTGCAACAGGCAAGCTTGAGTTTCAGGTAAAAGATACTGAATTAAAGTTCAGATCTGCATAAAATCTAAAAAAATAAAAACAAATTGATTATTTTGAAACCACATTGTTTTATACATGAAATCTCCAGTTTAAAATGACATTTCCTGTGGCAAGGGCCATAAACTTAAGCTGTGAGAGGTTCCACCATAATTTGTGTTCCAAAATGTTACAAATTAAAGTTAATTATACTGAATTTTTTAAAACATCTGTAAACCAGATTTGTCATAAACAAGCTCACTGCTAGTTCCATATCATTTGACATGTGATTGCTTGGATTGTTGATTTTGAAGGTTTAGACAGAAACAATGAAAGAGGAGACAGCTGCTAGAGGAGAGTTTCCATTACTATCAAGATGAGACAAGGAGGTGGTGGGAATGAGACAGAAGGGGGGGGGGTGTTTCACACACCACATTGAGTGTGAAAAGAGAGGAGAGCGAAGACACAGTCAAGTCTCTACAGCTCTAAGTTACACAGAGGGAGAAGCAAGAGGGCGCAGATGGTAAATCAAAATGACTGGATCAGCTTGAAAAACAGAACAAGTGTCATTACTAACTTAGATTAAGCTGCATATTGACATTTATTCAGTCTCAAAGAGCATTTCATGCCACTTACTTGTTTGTTATGAGTACATATTCAGTTCAGTCTAATCAAAATGATTTGTTTCAACAATTTGAAAATTGTAAATGGTTCTTAAGCAGCTGCTTGCTTGGTTTTAAATGAGTCAGACATACAGAGCTGAAATGTCAATCTATTTCCTTGTTGGCTTGGCAAGGCTGTGACGCCAAGGCTGGCCAACACAGAAATAGACCAGTATCCAAGTGTTTTTTCACTCTGTCTTCCTATTGCATTTATTTTTCATACTTGTCATGCTTACCAAATAATTGGTGAGAAAAATGACTGAATCATACAAAGAGTCATCCCAGAAGATGAAAGTGTTGCAAATGTTTGTAGCAAACCTGTTAAAGTCCTGCATGTGCGTGGGAGAAGACTAAAGCTTTAGCGGGTTGCAGTACTGTGTCAGCCAGCGCTCAGGCACTCATACTGACCTGAGCCATGTTTGTGATGAAAAAGGGTAACCAGGCACTGAAGAAAAGTCCCAGAAGGACTCCTAGTGTGAGGCTGGCCTTCAGTGCCCTCCGACCCTGTTTGTGAGCAAGACGGCGTTCACTGGTCACAGACAGCTAAGGACAGCAGGGAGTGACAGAAAAACAGTAGATAAAGAGGTACAAATACAATTCACATCTATTTTACTACTGCTATTATGGATGAACTGTTACACAATAAATAATAAAAATTGGCTAACAAGTCTAGCATGCTATAGAAGAATACACCAGTTAGCTAAAATAGTATAAGTACCAACAACAGAACTAGTACCCATATTTATTTTACAAAACATTTTATTTGTGTCTTTGGTACAAGTCTGACTGATTTTAATTATTTTAACTATTCATTTTTATGCTATTGTAATTAAGCTACATCAATTATATAAGTTGTAAACAACCTATCTTAGACTTTTTCAAAGTCAGTCTTAGAATTGTTCATAAACTTTCCATTGAGGCTCTTACCACATAAATGGAAGTGTGGGGATATTCTGGATATTTCTTTGGATTTCAGATTCATGTAGAATTAAAACTAAAATGAACTCTAACTTAAGATCATAGGGAAAATCAATGAGAGAGAGAATATTTAGGAAAATCAAGAATTAAATTTTGTCCTAAACCATTAAGTAATTAAGTAAACAAAACACAAAAACGATTTAAAAAAATGATTAAAGAACTAAAGATCATCAAGAATTATTCACAAAACTGCTAAAATTGGGTAAATTTTTAAAAAGTTACATTAAAAAAATTAATTTTTGGAAGCAATTTGAAGTGATGCATGGATTACAATTTGAATGCTTAGTGAGGTACTCTATAGCAAAAAGAAAAGTGTTACAGTTTTTACTATCCTGTCCTTCAAAGGTGGACAAACCAGTCTTACACTTCCACTGGATGGAGTTGTGACATTTAAATAACAGCCTTTAAAAGCAACGCAGCGTGTCTCTGGGTGAAACTAGTGTATACATTTTCCCTCTAGCTATTTCTAGAAAAGTTATTTTTAAATGTTCAAGGTTGCAGTGCAACCAAGCAACTTCTTATCCTTTCTTAAGATTTCCATGATTTTTTTGTCTTTATAATGCAGTATTCACCTTGGCAGAGTTTCAGTTTCATTGTTCTCTTACCGGTGCATTTTGAGACATGGCAGGTCCTTGTTGACCGCAGTCATACCCATCCTGCTGAGCTGACCCGGCAGCAACTCCAGGCGAAGGAGGCCGGGAAGGTTCTCCAAAGGACGGATGAGGATGAGGAGGGTGGCTCAATGCCGCAACTCTCTTTGCTTGTTTCCGTGCTGCCAGAAGAATCCGGCAATAGGTGAAGCAAATGGCGCTGGAGGGCAAAAAGAAGGTAAGCACGGATGCCACCAGAGCAAAGGGCAGGGTCACCCGCAGGCGGCACTGGAAGGACGCACCTCCCATTGGTGACTGCTGGAAGTAGGAGTCCGGGTATTGCTTTTCATGGAAGGAACTGATGTTACCAAGGCTGACTTGAGGAATTAGTGAGTTTTCATCCCCGTGACCCAAACTGTGCCAGTTCATCTTAATGGGCAGGAAGGAGGCCAGGGCTGCCAGACTCCAAGCAGCCCCAACCAGAAGTAGAGCCCGGAGTGGGGTCATCCTCTGCTTGTAGCGTAGCGGCGAAATGATGAAGAGATAGCGGTCCAGGCTAATCACACACAGGTTCAGGATGGACGCGCTGCAGCACATGACGTCGAAGCAAAGCCAAACCGGGCAAAAGGCTGGCCACAGCACCCAGGAGCCACACAGCACATTGAGCATGGCTGGGGGCATGACCACCAAGGCCACCATCAGGTCGGAGAAGAACAGAGACACCAGGAAGCAGTTGGAGGTGCAGCGCAAAGAGCGGTGGGCAAAAACCAAAGCGATGAGCAGGATGTTGCCACAGACGGTCATGAAGATGATGGCAGTCAACATGAAGGCCAACAGCCAGGGGCCGCTACCTGTGATGTTCCAGTCACTGGAAACAAGAGAGCTGCCGTTGGAACTGCCCACAGAGACAAACGGGTGAGAGTCGGTCATAGTGGATGCAGTGATCCAGAAATCAGCCTCTAAGGGTCACTCCCCAGGCACTCCTCAGTGTTCCCAACTGGATCTCCTTCTTGGCCAAAGCTCACACCTCAAGACTTTACCACAGAGGTCTTGCTATCCAGTCCACCCAACTCCTCCTCTCCATGGGTATCTCCACATTGACAGGAATCCCTGGTAGTGGAGTGGGCTCACTCTGCAGAGTCTAAACTGGAATCCCCCAAACTGTTTGCCTCATTTCTCCAGCCTGGCCAGCATGTCCTTCTTTTCTCCACAGCTGAGAGCCAGAATGAGCTCTTCAGTAGCTGACAGAGGGTTTTTAAGCTGCATGTCACAATGATGACAGGCACTGGAGGACGGCACAAAGAGAGATAAGCCTTTACTTCGCACATAAAAGCAGTGCCAGAGACATGACCCACTGAGGATAGAGAGAGATTCTTGTAAACGCGCCTCTGAGAAAGAGACTCAGCCAGCTTTTGTAAGTCTTTAACTGAGCAGAAGCTCTTTCTCTCTCAATCACAAGTCCTTTTATTCTGGGAAACAGAGAAACCAAAATCTGTAACAAATAGACGCAAAAAAGCTGCAACAGTCATTACCAAGCAAGGCTGTGTTCAGAAGTGCTCTACAGGTATCATGGTCCTTGTAAAAGCGCCGTATCCCTTTGCCTCTGTTAATCCCTGAGGCGGCCACTTCAGCGTGTTTCCCAGCCGCAGCGCACGGCTACTGAGAGCGAGCGTGTCCAACATGGAGCTGTTGATGCATAACCATGCACAATCACAGCCCTGATATGCTAATTCTGCATCATAGGAACTGTGTGGGTGGTCTTTCTCCTTGTTTGGTTCTGGAGTTTTTATCTATTTCAATAAACATATGAGCATTTTTGTAAAGCCTTATTAAAATCTGATATGTTCTCTTAAATTTGCTGCAACGGGTTTTTTTTTCTGGCTTTCTGAATTTAGTTCCTACATGGAAACATTTTGAAGATACCTGAACAGAATCAGAAACTCTATTTTTGTTTTATTGTTTTTTACACCAATAGTACCCGTTCACATATTTTTCTTAGTGTGCTTTTTGGAACTATAAGTGATTAAAAAATGATTTTTCAGCGTGAATATTTTTTAGATCTGTATTTAATCAGGTACTTTGATATTTAACAGTTATTCTCTGAACTAAAACATTCTGCTGTATGTCTGGTTATAAGCTTAGCCTTCTAATTGGGCTGGAAGAGGAATCTCTGCCCTATTTTTCATTATTTTGTGTCCTCAAACACATTTTCTTCACACAATATCCTTGTATTTAGTCCCAACTCTTAATTCTTTCTCTCTTACATGTTTGCTGTGTTCCTTGGTTTTCATGATGATGCTTGTTCACTAATGTTCTCAGACAAACTTCAGGCTTTCACAGATATTAAATCACACATTGTTTACTGATAATATGACTTCTGAAAGCAACTGGTGGAACAGGATCGTATACAGAAATACAACCCCTGGCAAAAAGTATGGAGTCACCAGCCTTGGATGGGCGCTCATTCAGACACTTCATGCTGTAAAACAAACTCAGATCAAAAACATGATACAATAATAAGGTCATTCCAAAGTGCAACTTGTTGGCTTTCAGAAACATTCAAAGAAATGAAGAGAAAACATTGTGGAAGTCAGTGAATGATACTTTTACTGACCAAAAACAGGAAAATAAATATGGAATCACTCAATTCTGAGGAAAATCATATGGAATCATGAAAAACACATAAACAAAAGACCTTTCAAAATACATCACCAGTATTCTTCAGGCAGGCTTCTTCATAAATCTCACTGGAACGGCACCAACACAAAAGTATCAGCATCATCACCTTGTCCAATGCAGATTCTTGACTCATCACTGAAGATAACTTCATTCCAGTCATCCACAGTCCATGATTGCCTCTCCTTGGCCCATTGCAGTCTTTTCTTTTATGTTTAGGTGTCAATGTTGGTTTCGTCAGCTTCCTGTATTGAAATCCCTATCCTTAGGCGATTTCTTAGGTCTCAGTCACATACATTGGCTCCACCTTCCTCCATTGATGCACATCTGTTCAGTTGTACTTTTCGGTTTTCAAGACAAATGGCCTTAAGTTGTTTGTCTGACACTTTGATGCCTTTTGTCTACCAGTAAGCTGACTTTAACAACCATACCATGCTGTTTGTTTTTGGTCCTTATCTTGGATACAGCTGACTGTGAACAGCCCAGATCTTTAGCAACCATGTGTGAAGGGTTACCTTCTTCAAGTTTTCACAATCTCTTTGTTTCAAGTGTTTCAAGGGACATTTCTCTGTTGGACCCATGGTTCTTGCTACCCTGCAGACTAACGGGCACATCTAATCTAGAACAGGTGTCTATTTAGGGAAAGGAAATAAGACTGAGTGTGTCCTTATTTTCTACCTCCAATTTGAGTGATTCCATACTTTTTTCCTCAGAATTGAGTGATTCCATGTTTATTTCCCTGTGTTTGGTCAATAAAAGTATCATTCACTGACTTCCACAATGTTTTCTCTTCATTTCTTTGAGTGTTCATGAAAGCCAACAAGTTGCATTGTATCATGATGGATTGTGGACTCAGTTCTCAAAGTATCCTGCCACAATTTTCAGATTTTTTAAAAATTATAAAATATTTGAAACACCAAATTTTTTTCTACTTTGTGTTGCTCTACCAAATAAAATCCGAACAAAGTACACTTGAAATTTGTATTGTGGCAAAATGTGTAAAAGGTCACAGGTTGTGAATCCTTTAGAAAGATGTTTTACTTCACTCTCTACAGGTTAAATATTTATTTCCAGATAATTTCCTGTGTTTTAAATATTATTTGCTCAATTTTATATAAAATCTTCCAATAGTCCATAAATGATTTAAATGTAAATTATTTAAAATGGTCTTACACAAAAAGAAGTGTTGTAATCTTAATTGAATACACTTTAACTTTACAAACACTGTCACTTAACTTCATACTGTACTTTTGATATTTTGTTAATAATGCACTTTCATTTTGGTGACCCTTTCTGGTTTGTTTTTTCACGTGTCTTTTCTGACTGAGCATCTCTGCAGGCTCTCAGAGCAGCCAGGCTGTGGCTCCACAGTCTGTGGCTCCACAGTCTGTGTCTTCACGTTTTCTGCGGACCCGCCTCCCACGGCCTCACAGGCCTGTTCTTCTGTGGAGCTTTTTTTAGAAACATTTTGTGATTCTGCTAACCAATGCAAACACAACATATTTATTCACATACACTTTCTACATTAATGTTCTTTTAAGCAAAGCAAGATTCTCCATCCGCAAACATTTTTGCTAAGGAAATGAGGTGGAATTTGTAACTATTGATAATTGAAGAACATCTTCTATTTTGGACATACATTTTTCCATTCCAGTGATTCTTGAAACTGTTGATATAGAAACTGATTTTTTTTCTTGCTTCCTCACAAAATTGCAATAAAGCTTACACTTATATCTGAACAAAAACACAATCGATCAAAAATTTGACCTGATCCACACCTTCTTTTGAATATTCTACTTTAACATTTGCTCCAGGTAAATATAATATCACCGATTAAATATCAAACCACCCATTAAAGAATCACACCACAAGTGTTTTTTCTGTAATAAACGATTATTTTATTAAATTCACAGATTGCACTAATCAGGGAGAAACAAGTCTTACAATCATCATTAGGATGGTTTATCTGGAGGAAGACGCAAATTCAAATGTAGCATAGTGCAAACTGACACCCGAAAAGCAGAAACAAAATCAATGCAAAAATAAAGATAAAAAACATCTTGATGAGTTGAAGTCACTGCTCCTGCTGAGAAAAAAAAACAGAGAAAAAATTAGCAAAATATTGACAAGGAACTGTCACTTTAGCATAGAAATAAGACTTCACGTCTTTTTAAATTGTCCCTTTTGTTTCATTGGTGACGCAAAAATATTTTAACCTAACTCAAACTTCAAAATAAAAGAATAAATTATAAACCACCATGAAGTCATGTTATATATCATATAAAAGTAATTCAGATTTCAGTCAAAAGCTTAGCAGTTTTTGTTTGTTCTTGCCTTCTTCAAACAATAAAGTAAAACACTAACAATAAGGCTGGCATCAAAACTAAAGAGCCTATTAAAGGCCCAGCAAAACCCAAACTAACCTGTTGGCTTGTGTGGAGCAGATAATGTGACCTCAGGTCGTGCTGACAGTTGGCATACGCCATGCCAAGTCCAGCTCCAGAGCATAACGTAATAGGCCACGTACGTCCTACAAAGGACAAAGATGCACTGACATTGTTGGCAGGGATAAAACAAATACTTACTGCCCTAAAGACCGATGTCTACTTCTGCATAAGATCATGATGCTAGTTGTGCTGCCAGATATCCTCAATGGTATCTGAGCTAAATTAAAGTTTCAAGATAAAAAAATCCACTGAAACGGCTTACTTTTGAAGAACAGGACAGAAAACACAATTCCTAATCCCAGACCTGTACCTGAAACACAGAATGACGAGGCAAACGTTAGACACAGGGAGGAAATAATTACTAACACACATTTCTAATATTTATCCTACATGTCAAGTGTCTGACCTACACAGAATAACGTAACGTAAAGTGTTGTTTTTTTTATTGTTAGTAACTAAGCCTGTCAGAATAAGCAATAAATCAATTCATTGCGACTGTGACCATTTCCCATTGGACAGTCATTAATGAGATACTCCCCTTTAACTGAAAAGCCACCATTTCGAAAAACGCTGCCAACATTTGCACTACCTGCCACTTCTGCCTGTAGGGTTAACTATTATTATTATTTTTAAAGGTTTTATTGGCTCTATTGGCCTTTATTTAACAGTTAATGGATAGGAAAGAGGGAAATGAGAGAGGGGGAAGACATGCGGCAAGGGTCTCCAGGCCGGGACTCGAACCTGGGACGGCCGCATGTGGGTGTGCTAAACCCCTGCGCCACCACAGCACCCCAACTATTATTAATTTTTAAAATACAAGTTTGGTTCCCGAGACATCATAATCCATTTTAACTGTTGTTGCTTTGATTGCTTTGTTTTTTATTTTGGATCATTCAAATGTTTCCCAGTTCCAGTGTTAAATGCTCTTTAGAAATTAAAGTTTTTTTGTACTTTGAGTTAGTATAGTCAAAGTACAAAAATAAAATAAGTATACTAAATCATTTCAGCTAAAAATGGTCTGAAATTGACAACATCACCATTTATCCCAATCATTTCTGGGACAATTTATCGTCCTGCATAACTTGTTATTGTGACAGGCTTATTAGTAACATGTATTTGTTTCTTGACCAGAGAAAAAAATAGTATGATACACTATGTAGGTGTATCAGCACCAACATGGTGACTACTAAAGAGTTAGTCACTTGAAACTTGCTAAACAGCATCGGTCAGACAACTTAGCAGGGTCAAACACTTTCTTACCCCCTAACCTTTGACCTTTCTAGCCCCAAAATAAAACAGAAAGACTGATTATCAGTTGAGTGTACAAGCATCACTAATAAGACAAACATAACAAAAGGCATTAACAAACAATATATCCTGCTCTTACGCTGTTGTATAGAATATGGTTTTCTCGCACTTGTTGTGAACAAACAGTTTTGGCTTGATCTGGGATCAAATGTTTTCATCTCCGATAAAAGTGATCAGCACCAGAACCAAAAATAGGGAGCAGTCAGAAGTATTCTGAAAGTAACGTACAATTAATCCAAAATATGACTGAGGTTTAAGCATTTTAAGAACATTCATCTTTATAATTCATAAAAGTATTTAACTACAGAGAAAAGAACCCTGATAAAACAGTTTTAAGTAGGGATGTACCGATATGAAAACTTGGGTCGATATCAATATTAATATTGCTGTTATGGCCAATTACTAATATTATATATTTTGTTATCATTTGTTACAGAATGGCAATATGTTGGTATGGATCCTGGGAGAATAAGTGAGGGGGCATGTTTTTTTTTATATATAATTTAGTAACCTTTATAACCATATATATACAAATATATATATGTTAAAGATGATCTTTAGTACCCATAACTGCTCTTTGGTGATGATACCCAGAAGATTCCTGACTCCAACTGTGTAAACCACTGGTCTACAATATGACTATTGTATGAGCTGATTTAACCTCCCATCTGCTAAATAAATAAGCGATAAAGCTCTGACTTCATGAAAGTTGAACAGGCACCATAATGGGGCTGAAGTAAATGAGGTTCGCATTTCTGTGAGAGCAAGGAAAGGTGGACAACAGTCTGTAGTTGTAACAGTTGTAAAAATTTAACTGTGATGCATGCTACTTATAATAATCAAATGGTTTGACTCTGCTCCGGTTTTCTTTCACTAAATACAGTCTTACTTAAGCGTCAAATTCACAGAGCGCTAGAATAAACCCCAGTTTATTTCCGACAACATCTGACTGCTCATTTAGTTGTCCTTTAACAGCCCTTTGCGGCTAGCTTGTTAGCCTCTCGTCCAGTCAATGACAGATATGAACTACAAGAAAAGCTACAGCCTAATTCTTCTGTATCCGCCTATTTTACAGTAACATTAGTAGCTGAAGGCTGAGGAATATTACCGAGTTTAACGACACCGTCTGCCAGGCAGCGGTCCAACTTTTTCCCGAGCTCCTTCTCAGACATTCTGACTTAGCTCGCTCCAGGCTAAAGGTTTCAAACTGCAGCTCTTCGTGTTGCCTTCGAGCGCTGTCGGAAGTTTGAAAGACTAATGCATTCTGTAAAGACGTTCACGTCGTTCTACGACAAAATTAAATAAATAAAAATAAGATAGCGTGCATTTATTAAAATCGTTGTCTATATTGCTACACAAAGATGTAATACCTCGACAAAATGTTTTTCGTTGATGAACTTAGCACCGAAGATACTTCAATTTTGTGTCTTCAAGTGAATGCAGCATGAAGCTAGTTTTTGGAAAAAAAACCTGCCACTTTGCGGTAAACACCACAATAACCCACACATATCACACTGACCTCACCGCCTTCTGAAAGTATTCATATCCCTTAAACTTATTATACCATTTTTCCCTCGTTGCAACCACAAATTACAACATACTTGTTTGTATTTGATGTGTCAGACGAACAGTACTCTAACTAGTGCATACATATGACTTGGAAGTGTATTTTTTTTACCACAGACTTCGAAAAAAGTGGCAATTTTTTTTTCCTTCAAGTTGATACAACTGAAACTAAAGTGATCCTGAACTGCAGCTTCGAGTGCTTCGAAGGCAACACGAAGTATCACTGATACAACTGAACAGTGTCATGCTGTGCACATACATGCGTGGTAAACATATAGGTACAAACTGAAAACCATACGTGATTTTCCATTTACTTCACAACTGTGTGCTACTTTGAGTTTTGTCTGTTGTGCATATTCCTTTTAAATTGCAGTGATGTTTGTGGTAGTATGTGACAAAATATGAAAAAGGCGTTATATTTCTTGGCCAATTAAAAAAATGATCTAACAAAATGTAAGTTCACATTTTATTTGACACACTCATGTACATCGTCATGACGTCTAAACTGATTTCCTGATATGACAATTTACAGTTTTTAACAGCAAACATTTAATGACACAAAAAGTTGGCATATTTTAAAATCTTTTACTTCGTACAAAGACGTGTCATGAGCTGGTTTGGTACATTTCCTCTGCTTCCAAATCTGAAAACTAAGAATAGTCCCTTCAACATGAAAATCCACTCTATGTGACTAACAAACATATTAAATGTATAAATGCATTATTTGCAGGAGGTGAAACTTTGTGAAAAGTTATTTTCTTGGCAGCAAGCACGTAGTTTTACACTGTGTGGGGTGAACCAGCTGGCTTTCGTAGCAGGCGTTGCGGTCGATTTTCTTATTCAGTGGAAGTGGATAAGAACGTGAACTCGCAAACCTAAACTCGAGAGGTAGAAACTGCAGAACAGAAACTGCCAGAGCTCGGAAATAAATTGAGAAGCAGCATCTTGTTCAAAGGAGAAAAAAAATTATTGTTTTAACCAGGGCTGTTGTAAATGAATATTTTAGTAATCGAGAAATCCATCGATTATTCTTATGATTAATCGAGTAATCTAATAAAAAATATGACAAAATAAGACATTGGTGAATCTAACATAACAGCAGTGTTACTATCACATAACAACATCAGTACAATTTTTCCATATTTGAGCATTCGTAACAATAACTTTTCTGTAGTTTAGAAAATTAAGCTGTAACAATAATAGCTCACTTTCTAAATTAACCTGAAGAAAAGTTATACAAAGATCTAAAATTATAGTCAAGTTAATAATACAGAGGCAGGCTCACAAATACGCTTATAAAAATGTCTATACTCCAGCTTAATGTATTCATCTCCAATCAGTTTAATAGATTAACTCGCCTTGCCCAGGCATTTATAGCTCTGTGTTCATGTTAGCGACAAGATTTGTGTGTGACGGACTACCTGCGTTCGTCACACACAGAAACACATCTACCAGGTACGTAACGTCACGACGCGCTTCGCCACCCATTTGTTGCGACCGGGATGATATGAAATGTATTTTCCGGTTAGTTGGTAAAGCTAACCGGAAGTGTTCAGTCTATCCGCTCACCTGTATAAATAATCCCGCCGTTCGCTGTGAACCAGCAGCTCCGGGAGGAGAAAAGCTGCCGTACTCCAAGCATCGCTCCCGTCATTTTAACGATGTTTATTGGTCCCGGACAAAAACCCGGACATGATCATGAATCAGTAAAATCCTGCCAGGCAGAACTGGAAAATGGGGCGCGTTATGCTGCTAACGCTTAGCTTCCGTCAACAACTCTGGCGGAAGTGAGAGCGCTGCGTAACGCAAGTAACGACCCGGCCGGAACAATGTGCGCTAAATAATAAAACATAACTTAACGAAGCGTTGAGGCAGATACATTTTCCTCGAGGAATTTTAATAATCGAGGTACTCGAATCACTCGAGAAATCGTTTCAGCCCTAGTTTTAACCAGGTAAAATAAAATTGTTGTCATGGGATTTATAAAACCAAAATATATTCTCTTTTCAAAAATAAAGGTTGTAACAGTAAAACAGCAACAGCTTTTTAGGAGTCATCTGGATGAAACAGGATGAGAAGAAGGAGGGTCATTGCTGTCCCCTTTATACCTTTTTGAACAAGTTGTCAGAGGAAATTTCCTCATTAAGTGAGATATAAAACTCATCCTGTTAAAACAAGAAAGTTTATCCTTTTAACAACATAAAACTCATCTCATTATAAAGACAAACCTTGAGTTTCATCTCTGGTTATAATGAAGAATTCTGTTGTTACGATGAGATACTGCTCCTGAATTTGTTTCCACCATCTAGCAGTTAAATGTTTAAATCTCTAAAGAGTACTGTCTTTATTCCAAATACAAAACAAATCTCTTTTGCTGCTACTATCTTAGTGACAAACCAAACATTTAATCAGTGTCACGGGTTAAGACTCTAACATGACAGCAGTGACAATACAATTACTGTACAAAGTGATGCTTTACAAGAGCTTTCATAACCCACACACAGGTAAATGTTCATGAAAGCTAAAATGCTGTGTTCAAGTGACCTTCACCAGAAAATCCACAACCCTGTTTCCTGCCTTGTTTGGTTTCTTTTCTTCTTCCCAGTCACAGATCAGGCAGAAGCTGCTCTGCTCACTCATCAGACGCCGCCTGTGGGGAATGCTCCCACTGGGCTGCTGGTAGGGCCGATGGCGGCTGGCTGCCCTCAACTCTTGCCGTCTTCACCGACCCTTTGCTGATGTTCAAAAGGTCCCGAAGCTCCTTGTTCTCAATCTGAAGGGGGCCCAGAGAACAATGCATACAAGATGGAAGGATGGATGGACATACAACTACAGGATTAGACTGACATCTTTTGAGTTGTATAAAAGCTGCACTAAAATGCATTCAATGGAAAAAACTCAAACCTTAATGCTAATAATTTTGAGATTCAATTCATAGACGTAATATTTCTCAGGACAAAGCGATGCTTTCCAATCAAAGGTCTTTAGAAATGCGCTATGATGGTTGGAAATGTCACAATCACTGACATGTTCAGGATAAACTTTTTTAAAATGACAGCAGTGGTACACATAAGACAACCAAATATTAGTGGTGCACCAATAGCAGGTTTCTGGCAACATTTAAAGCTAAATGAGGACGAATAATTTGCTGACATTCTGAAGCTTCACTGACCACAGCGACCTAGTCCCAGTGCTGCTCACCTCTAGCTGAGCCAGCCGCTCCTGGACAGAGCAGTAATGCTCATCATCCACCTGCACGGCTCTTCTCATTACCTGGCCCATCTCACAGATCCGCTCCACCTGGCTCTGCACTTCCTGTAGAAAAAACAGCCAACCTTTGAACTTTACATAAAACAAGGAGCATCTCAGCCATGTGAAAATAACTCTCACCTGGAGACAAAACAAAACTTACTTTGGCATGGTCCTGATGAAGGCTGAGCACCGGTTTGGTGTCCAGCTCCTTCTTTGCCATCATCAGCTGGAGCATCTGCTTACGGTATCGACCCATGATCAGCTCCAGGGCATATTGGTGTTCTTCAAGAGACAGCCACAGTTCTGCAGAAGCCGTAAAGGGTGTCAACGCAACTTAAACCAACAAATTGTCAGGAGTGAGTGTTACCTTTATTTTCCTGTTGCAGCTCCTTAATTTGAGTGTTCTCCTGGGTCAGGAGGACATGGGGCTTGTATTTCGTCAGCTCTTGAATCTCTGTATTGTCTCCTGTGTGCTGAGAGAAACGATGACGGGTGACAGAGAGAGGGGAAGAGCATTTGAAGATTTAGATTTTAAACTGGCCGCACAACCAATGAATCCTCTTGAATCACTGCTCTGGCAGGATGAACTTTGTTTTGTTGCGTTTTGTAAGGAAAAGGTCATGCACATTAACTAATACTGCTATAATGTTCTGGTTAAATAATGCAAATCCTTACATGGTTTTCAAAGCTTTTTGAAAGTATAAATCTGAAAAGTGTGGCACACTTACTTATGTAGGCTCAGATGTTCAACTGCACCTTGGTTGGAAATTTGATGACCACCAGTATATTAAATAAATATATAATACTGGGTTCAGGGTATATCTTCCTTAAACCCACTGAAAAAAGTTTAGGGAACATTTTTCAGTTCCCTAATCATTATTCCGCCACTACTGTGCACACGGTCAGTTCAATGCAGCTGCACAAAACACTCTTTAGATAATTGTTCACAAAAATTTCTATTTATAATTTTCCTTTAACTTTACAGCTATGCATTATACTGAATTGGTTTGCCGCATTTATACTGTCAGAGTGAAGTCGGACATCCTACCTTGTCTGGGAGAGCATTCCCAACCTCCTTCATGCTCTGCACCCTCCGTCCGAGGGCCCCGGTTTGGTCTATCAGTCCCTCGGCGGCCGTGTCGTGCTCCTTTAGTCTGTCCAGAAGGGTCCGAGCATCGCACAATACTTTCTCTAAAGTACACGCCATTGACGCAAAACTGACAAGTTGGGTCTGTGACGTAGGAGAGCTGCTTGAACCGTCCGGCGAAAATACCTCTAAATGGAGGCTTTTGAAATCAAAAAGTCCGAGAGTCTTTATTGGAAGGTCGTCATAGCAATGCAGCACCTACTGTGAGACTGTGATGGTGAACAGAAGAAAAACTGTACACACACACAAATTTCTGTTAACTCCGTCGGTGGTGTAGGGCAAAATGTCACGTCACTTCCGTATCCCTTCGCATTTTCTTGTGCTGCGTTTAAGCACAACTGAGAGCTCGGAAATCCCTAATTTAAGTCTAAGTAGAAGTTTTGCACATTTAATAGGCTCACATTTTACATTGACCAGACCAAGTAGAACGGCGTTAACTATCTTTTAGCTCTGCAAGTTCGCATGCGTCTTGAGTTAAGTTGTTCTTAAAAACATGTTGATGTAATAGTGCAAATTCCGATTTACATAAAATGCAGCAGTAATCTTGTCAATTTTCTTGCTTGACGTGTCATATTTGATTTTGCTTGGCGGATTGCTGCCATCTGCTGGATCATTCGAAATTGTATTTTATCAAGAATTAAATTGAAAATTATTTTCTATATCTTAATATTTGTTGTCATACTTTTAATTTTTTTAATATTTCTAAGATTGGCAGTAAAGCTGCAATTGAATTCAAAATCTATTGAAATGTATTTTTTATATTTAATGTGTCTTTTGGTATATAATCCCAAAGGATAATTTTGCAGTCATGCCACAAAAACTCTAAGAAAAATACTTTACTTTTAATGATAAAAATCATTAAAAAGTTATGATTTTTATCATTTGAATTGTTCCCACAGTAAAGTAAAATATACTTAAGGGAAAGTGTTGTGCATAAAACCAAAACAGTTTAGTAAAACGGTAGTTCAGTAAAATGTAACTACCATGTCTTTTTTAATAAAATTTAAATGTAGACAGATAAGATGCACTTATCTTTTAAGCTAATGTTTATGCTTTATGTAATTAAAAACACATTGTTTGCTCTTTTTCACATTCTCATCAGAAACAAATTTATTGATTGGCTTAAAGCAATGTACAATCTGCATGAATAATTTTGGGATACAATGTTTATGTTTAAATATTACATATTTAAAGAAGGACATCTACAAGGTATATTCAGTTACCAGCAGGTATTTTAAGAGTACTGTACAGCTTTTCAAATTGTAGCCAATGCTGTACTTGATTATATCTTGCTAACTTTAGGTTAATAAACAACTAATAATTTGAAACCCTCTTGTCAATAAAAATGAATACTCATCTTGTATGTCACAATTGGACAGACATAGCATTTGTCTGACTGGATCACAATGCAGTATTTGACAAAGCATTTCATTATTTGTCAAATGGTTTCTTATTAATAAATTAGAAACCTGAGGTAGTTTCTCTGATATTGTTCTAAATATATATAAATCTTTCTTTCCAGCTGTGGTTGATTACAGATGCATTGGTAATTTGGTCGTGACATTTCTGGAGAATTTAAGATCACATGTGAGGTTCCTCGAGGCTATATTTATGAGTCATTTTAATTTATTTATCTGTGCATCATACATGTTCAAAATATGGGGTAATTTACCATATATGCTGGTAATACACAACTCTGTCAATGAGTTTGTCTAAGGGATTTGAATTGCCAGAAATTCCTGTAGCTTAATGCAAACAAATAATTTTGATCCCACAACATAAGTTACAGAACAACATTAACATGTTGCATTATACGATAGTCATTCTTAAGTATGGGTGTTTTCCTTAAAATATTTTTATTGCATCTTTCTAGTAAAAACGAAAGTTTATCACCTCATCAAGTCATTTGATCATCTGTCCATTGTTTAAAAACTACATTTTCTATTTTTATTTTACTGTGCGTATAGTTAAAACCTACGTATAAAGAGGAATATATGACAGAGAATAAAAATACATTGGGAATGGGAATTAGTTGTTGTTGTTTTTTTTTAGTATTAAACTATCCCTAATATCTGTTGCTAGGACTTGTGCTTATAATAGAAAAAGCAATAAGACTATATTCCAATGTTTTTGACTAAGTAAAAGGTTACCAACAAATCCACTGTGTCCTGTTGCCGTCCGCGTACTATCGCGAGACGTCAGAGCCAGCTGAGAAGATTTTTATATAGTTTGTGGAACCTGCTGTTGTCAAATATCGCGGGAGCCGCCTCCCTAGTCACTACGTAATGTGCCGTGCTGCTTCTAGCGGCGCTGGTGACAGTGCTGAAAGCTGTTGGGGTAAGTTTTTGTTAATAATTTAATTTCGCTAAATTGTAAAATGTATTTTTGTAACGTAAAGTGTCGAATTTTCTTTTTATCATCCAACGAAGCTCTTCAAGTAAGCTTTGTGCCTGTCATTGGATGTTAACGCAGGCGTCGGGCCTGGTTGGGGGCGCCTCGGCATAAATCACACACAACGGGCCGGGGAGTACGGCAGCATGATAGAGCTAACTGAGGCTAGCCACTTAGCTCCAAGAACGACTGAGCGACATTGACCAAAACTTGAATAAACAAGCTCGTAATTACTACAAAATGTCCCCATAATATGTAAGAGATGTTATTTTTGTCAAACCGAAGTCAAATCCAACAGAAATACTCAAAACTGTCATAAACGTGTGCTCAAGCCTCGTACGTGCTTTCTTTGTTTTCCAGTCCTCGTGCCGTTAGCCTAGAGACTGTTTTGTTCTCTACTCGCTGTCTGACGAGAACAAATACTTTAAATTTCACGGACCTCTGCTGACATTAGTCTGGAATGAAGCTTTATATAATCTCATACTGGTTTTGCTGCAGATTTTCCTTCCATTGGATGAATGTAGCCATGGCAGGTTTAGTGTAATTAAGAATCAAGTAGATTCTATTCAACGTCTTATTTGTAAACCAGCAGAGTTGATTTAAAAATAATTCACCATTAAGTTCCGAGTTGCATTTTAGTACTAACCTTGAAACCACAAAGAGATTTTTTTCAATATAATGTGGCTTTTCTGGTGACTTATAACTAAAGTAGGGTAACCTAATGCATATGCCTCACACTAACCAAGTACACACATACTATTCCTCGTTGACGTTTAAATTTCTCTTGGTGGGAAAGACCTGGAGCGTAATGGCTGTTTGTAAAGCGATATTCTAATCCTGTCATTAAGGCGACGAGTCATTAATGCTGCCTCTGTTGCTTTTTTTTTTATATACATTTATCCGAAGGGGAGTTAATGTCCCCGTGATTATAATGTTATGACACAACCCAGTTTAGTGTGTTTTTCAGTGGAACCTGTTAGCTTCGGTTAGCCTGGATGTGACGTTTTCGATGGCGTTGCATATTGCAACGTGTTGGCTCAAGCGATGCCTGGTGTTCCAGCTGAGGATAGCGGATTGTCAGGAAGTCACATGCCTGGCTCTGTCAGAGCGCTTGTCTTTCGGGCCTAGGAATAGTTCGAGGGCCTTTTAATAACAGAGAGGTTGTATTGGTTTTCCTTATTCTTGTTTAGTTGGTGTCAGGCCAGACTGTACTAATGCCAATGATTAGCCTTTGTCAGCTTTTCTGCTCACATATTTCTCCCCTGTTTTTGCTTTAAAAGTACTTTTTCTCCAAGGCTGTTTTTACTGAAATGACCTTTAACACACTAGCAATTCATGAGCAGATAGCAGATAATTTATCAAAATTATATACTGCTTTTTACTCTTTACCACTCTTAAAAAATAAATGGATAAAGAAAAATCAAACAGCTTGTGAGCTTCACATTAACCAGGTTAAAGCTGGTTATGACCTCACATTGTGGCTTTTGGGATGTGGGTCGGACCTGTTGCGACACAGGACTCCATATCAAGTGTCACTGAGGGGCCTGGGTGTTTACAAAGCAGTGTATTTAGGTCAACAAGATTCTCCCCAACCCCACCAGTTGGGTTTGAGTTACAAAATAAATCAGTCTTCACACATGTGTTCCCAGGATTTATTCTATTGGTTTCAAAAACCTTAAAGTTTTAATGTGCTTAATTGTATCCATAGTAGAAAGAGGAGAAGTTTTGTCTAAAATGGAGCCATGAGTATCACCACCCAGAGCAAGTGGATCATTTTGTCTTCGGTTCTTCTCAACATGTTTGCTTCATGATATTTGCTTCAGATATCATGAGATGTATTCTCACTATATGAGAATATTTTTCTTTTTACTATAGCAATTAATAATTGAGTATTCTCTAAAAGCCGTAGAAGACATGTGCTCAGGGTTGTTGTAGTTTTTTTGTTCAGGGAAAACATGAAACTCTTGTTATCCAACGTCAGAACAACATGAAGCAATTTCAGTATAAGTGAATAAAATTTACCATACTTGCATAAAGTCTGAAAAGAACATATGACATCACCTAATCACTTAGATAAAGATAACTATTGTTCCTACTGTTATTCTTGCCTGAAAATATTATGACACAGCCCAGTTTTCTTGCTTGTAAGCGAGGAAAAGCTGCTTGCTTTCAGCTAACTGGCCAGCAGAGTTCAGGGGTATTTGAGGTGATGGTAGTACAGCGAAGACTGCAGTCAGCACTTTTTCTTGCATCTCATTAAAAAGATTGTAAAACATAGCAGCGATGTGGATGAAAATTTAAGAAGTTTTCAAATCATTCTCATCTCAAAAAAGTAATTTGTTGTCTTTTTGAGGTTCACGTCAGGTATCTTGGAGTCTTTTTTTTTTCTTTTTTTCTCTTTACATTAACCCTAGAAGTTTACCTGAATGCATTGCAGTTGGTTGTATCTCTAACCCAATCTTTTCTTTTTCCCCCTTACCTCCAACAGTATGAAGTGAAACCGAACTGAATTTTTGTACCATCCGCAACTGCTTCAAGTTCAGATCACAACTAAAGGAACTGAAGACAAACCTCCCAGATTAAAAAACAAAGTTGCAACGCTGAAGCCACGTGGGGGGAGAAAAGGATCACTTCAAGGATTTAAAAACACAAGAGAAACAAAAATCCTGAAACGACCAAAGAACACGCACATCAGCCAACTGAAACGTGAAAGAGAAGCAATCCTATGCGTATTCTAAGAAGAAAACTGATCTGAAACCAGAAGTTTGTGCCTACTCAACAGCTTTGACAAAGCACACGTCCCAACGCTGCTCCTAGCCCTCCTCATCCTAACTACTCTGCCAACTCTCCACTAAGGTGTAGAGTAGGCTGCTCTCTGCTAGTACCTTCCCATAGTCTCCCCGGTCTCTCATACTCCACCTTTTTGTTCTCCATAACTTTTCTAAGCAGTGTTATTGCACCTGCAACTGCCTTTTGTGTGCTAGGTTTCTCTTTTTTTCTTTCTTTTTTTTCTTTCTTTATGCAACCACCTTGGTCTTATGCCAGAAACCCGTTAGGAGTGTACGTGTGTTAAAGTGTGTGTATGTGTTTGTGTGAGTGAAGCTCTGCAAAGTCATCAAGATCCAGAGAAAAAAGATAAAAGAAACGGTAAAGGTGAGTCACAGTTACTGTCACCACTGTTTAAAATTGCATGCTTTTACTTGTTGTCATGCTAAGGGATGGACTGTCCACTACACACCGATAAAACACACGGCTCCTTTTTTGTTACTCAAAATGGTCTTTTCCCAACTTTTTGTCTTTTTTCTTTTCTTTTTTACATTTTTCTTTTTTATTTTTTGCTTCTTCTAATTTAATTTCTAAGAGCTTCACTGATACATTATGAAGCTAATATTAGTCCCTCCAGGATGTTGTAATGTTCACATTTTTTGATTGTCGCGATCTAAAATTTTTTATTTTTGTGGGGCCTTTTCCCAAAAGCTTTAGGTTTGATTTTCAGCATAATATGATCCAAGATAAAAATTTAAAGGTTCAAAAAATTGTCTTTTTTTTTTAGCCTTTCCCTTCCAAAAAGACATCATTTTAACATGGGTAATATTTAAACTGCAAATAACATTTTTAAGTACCTTCTTGAAATGACACCCTTAATACAAAACTCCCCTGAGGATTTGTTAAAGTCCAAAAGAAGAACTCCACATTGGTCATTCAAGTTAACATGAACTATATGCAAATCATACAGGACATCTCAAAATGGTTTTGGGAAGGAATAAAAGGAAACAAAAGGCAAATATTATAGTTTAGTGTCACATGCTTCCATCTTCCAGATTTGCCTTTCAAGAAATGTTGTCATGAAGCAGAAAGTTAAGTTAGATGATTAGTGAAAGTTCAGCCAAGTTGAGGTGATGGTCAGATTTGCAGAAAAGTTGCAATCCCTGGTCAAAATCCATGCAAAATTTGGGAAAGATTAGCATTAATATTTATGGTTGTAACTTCCTGGAGGGCCTATTTTATGGGGTTTTCTACAAATAGTAATGTCAGTAAGTGTGGTGTTGGTGTCCTGGTAGCAGTAAGGTGTGACTGATTCACTGAACTGTAAATGATTTTGATCTGGTCACCAGGCTGTTTCTCTGCAACTCTACGTGAAACATTTTTCCATCTGCTGTTTTTTCTCTGCCTCTAAATCATTTAGGATTTACTATTGAATCAAAAAATAAGTGAATCCTTGAGTTGATTTTGAGACTTTTATGCTTTCCAAGTGGATCAGGTTTTAGTTAGAAATGACCAACTCCTCATTGCGTTTTCTTGTCTCAGTGACTTGTAGCTTGTTCTGAAACTCTGCATAAATAAGACGAACTGGCTTGTCCAACCAGTTGCCCCCACCTACGTTAAAAACTCAGTTTTGTTGAATGTTTCAATTCACACAACCAACTTAGCATCGATTTTCTTACTCGGTCGTTTTCTCCAGCGATTTATGTTTGCTCTTTTAAATTTTTCCTCACAATTCCCGGAGAGTCCACATCGTTGTTTTCCTTTCTTGGTGACACTTATCACACTGGCTGATCTTCCTCACCCATCATGTTTGTTCCTCTCTTCACCCTTGCAGACATCCAGCCGTGTATCACTGGGTGGTTACTTAACTGTTGTCCATTAAAAAAAAAACACAAAAAAATCAAGCAGAAATACAAACAAGTTCAGCAAGTGCTCAAGCAACTTTGGTTGAAGTTTATGGGAAAATATGGGCAGCCCCTGGAAAGGCTTTGTTGAGTTTACCTTGCCTGCGTCACCACCCACCGCATTTGTTAGTGCTGACCTGAGCAGCACCTCCCCTGTGGGACTCAGCCTGTCGCCATATGGCCGATCCGTAAGTTTCACCTTCCCGCCTCCTTTTTCTACCGAGTCCCCACCCATCAAACACCCATCCACCCACCTTGCCCTGCATCTTTGCTGTGAATGGCCTAATCTTTCATTCTTTCCGGGCTCCCGAGACTAGCCTCTGCTCAGTTGCGTTGTTGCAGGGTGAGGGGTGTGTCGGTGAATAAACTGAAGGATTTTTTATTTTTCCTCACAATTCCTGGAGAGCCTTTATTTTTCTTTTTAATTTTTTTACTTTGCAGCAGTCTCCTTAATACATTTGGAGCAAATCATGTTTGGATTGCATGCCCTGGCCTTTTTTTTTTTTTTAAAACACAAAAATTGGAGAAATGGTATGTGAAGTGCCACCCATCACTAAAACCTTGTGTGTTCTGATTTCCAAATAAAAACATAACAAAATATTTAAATCTCAGAGTAAATGATGCTCATTGCCACAATCCAGAAAACGATCTAAAAGAAGAGGCTTTTCTGGGATTCCCCTTCATTACTCATAATCCATCACCAGCTGTGTTCACTGTAGATGCACCACTGTTCGAACTGTCTGTGTTTTCTGACTCCTCATCTTCACTAGTTTTTGTTTTATATATTAATTAGCAACAATGCGCTTGAACCATTTTCTCATAACTGGTTGTGTCAAGATGTTCCTTTGCTTTCTCTGTGAACTGTTCAGATTTTAAAAATATTGTTATTGTCATGGCTATTGGTGCTAAACATTTCTTTAATCGAAGGTTGTCATGGCTGCAGATCCGTTCTTTTTTTCAGAATTTTAGGCTATGGTGTTTCTAAACACGTGGCTTTAATTTTACAAACAACGACTCTGAAAGAACCGTCTGAAATCTTTGTCAATGAACGTCTTCTTAAAATGTAAAATTAGAAAATTGGTGAGAAGTGAAGCTGTGGAATAAACTTTGACATTAAAGGGATACTCTGGAATGTTTTTTAATTGCAGTTTTGTATTATAGATGGATGATATATCACGGAGTTTGTAGAAAAGTAAAAAGAACAGTGAAGGGCTTCTATCCAGAGGGGTAGATATAAGCTTATACTACTTTCTTCTAGTTATTACCTGATCTATTTATACTGTTAATGAAATAAAATAACCAAAGTCAATCCTGGAAACCAAATGGAAATGATCGATATTAACTTTAAAAATGTCAAAACTTCCGCATTTGTCTTTTTCTCAGCTAAAAGTTTATGTTTAAGTACATTGACCATCTATCAATGCACCTGATTGGCTTATTGTGTGTCAAATGGGATAAATTCTGGTGTAAACCTAGAAAATACACAAAAAAGTGAGACTGTTGCAAAATCCAAAAGTTTTCTGTTGCCTTGGCCAACTTACAGCAGCAGAGTGATGAGTCACAGCTCATAATCGATCACCTGGCAGTAACGTTAGTGTAGCAACATGACCGGTTTGTGTTTGACTTGGGAAGATGCCAAGAAAAGCCGAGACTCATTTATTGACTGTTTAATATCTATTCATATTGTAATGTGTCCTACAAGTGTGAACATTTCCAGTTTCTTGTTGGTTAAAATGTGTCTTTGCAGTCTACCACCTCTGAGGATTTGACTTGTTTCCAATCAGGATGATGTGACATTTTTCTACTGCAGGATTCATTCATAGAACCTCATTTGAAAAAACCTATCCCTTTAAGACGTTGCTTTTCTTTCTTTTTTTAAACATTCATAACAAGTGACGGGCAGTAATTGCAGGTAAATTGTGAATAACCAGCATACATAAAGTTTTGCCTTTCCCAACAGCGTGTTGCGGCTCTGTCCCCTGTGTCAGAAATGGAAAGGGGCTCTTCTGAACCCCCTGTTGCCCGCAGCGCTGGCTCGGCCCCCAATCCCGCCACCGCTCCCATGCCCATACCCCGCTCCTCCTCTGTCTCTTGCCACCCTCACCCTGGAAGTAAAAAGTACAAGCGGACTCCTTTGTATCAAAGATCAGTAAGGGGAAATGTTGAGCAGTGGCCATGTTGGTTGAGCTGCTCTGCTGTTACATCGCCTTTGCTAACAGCATGGCGTGTAGATGTTAGCAGAATTTAAAAAAATTAACCAGGGTGTTGGAAGTTTTTGCAGCTTTTTACATAAAGTTCTAGCATATTCACTGATGTTGGTGGTTAGATGAATCATTCGCCCCTGCAGCTGCATGAAACTACTCAGTCTGTGCTTAGATGTTTTAGTTGGTAGTTGTTTGGGTGAATTTGTGTGGAGTTTTTTTTTGCATGTTAAAGTTGAGAATATTCACAAGGTGGGTATTGTTGTGCGTTTTCAGCTATACTGACATTATTTTTTCCCCAAAAGGTTCTAATGTATTTTTTTATGTTTTCTCACCATATTCTCTAAATTTCATTGTTGCATGTTTTTTCTTTACAAGTTTTGCATCAAAAACTGCATTAATTTGGCTTTTCCACTCCTCTATGTTTGAAAATGCTTTGCATTGATGCCTTCCAAATGCATTTACCAGTTTGTTCTCATTTCAGATGAGTTTTGACCCAGGCATGCTTCATAACAACGGACACACTGCATATGCCAACGGCTCAGGGCCTGGCATCAGAGAAACCGGTGTGGTGGAGAAGCTGTTGACTTCCTATGGATTCATCCAGTGCTCAGAGCGTCAGGCTCGTCTTTTCTTCCATTGCTCCCAGTACAACGGGAACCTGCAGGAGCTTAAAATAGGAGGTGAGACGTCTGGGAAGAGCAAATTCAAAGCCTCTGTTGCTCTGTTGAATTGTTCTAAAGTTTTGTCTGCCTTTTTCTTCTTCTCCTCTCAGATGATGTAGAGTTTGAGGTGTCCTCTGACAGGCGCACTGGCAAGCCCATAGCAGTGAAGCTGCTTAAGATAAAGCCAGAAGTGCTGCCAGAGGAGCGCATCTCGGGCCAGGTGGGGCCAGACCTGCACGTCTATCCCTTTACTGTGCTGCATGGTTATATTCATCCAGTTAAGAGCACCGTTTTATTTTTGGTTGTCATTTGTCTGTCGGCTTTACTGAGAAAATCAGTTGTTTTTCTGTTTCCCCTCTCTCCAAACATATGGGTGACTTGAATTTCTCTCTCTTTGTGTCATTTTGCTTTAGGGATGTCCTGATCCATCTGACTTTAGTATACCCAAATAAATTCCAATCCTAATGAATTTAGTTTTTTAAAGTTCGATTTTTCTCTCTTCTACAACGCTCAGTAATACATGCTGCCACTTTTGCCTTTTGTTTCTTTTTATGTTTTCTGTTTAAACAGTTTGTCCAGATTATGCTCTTTGTTGTCAGTTTACGGTGGCAGTGAGTTTTTTTTTTTTTTTTGAGCTATCAGGCTTTGTCATGTGTGCTTATAAATGTCTCTAGTTTTATTGCCATTGACCATAAAATTGCCCAAATTACAAGAATACATTTGCTGTAATGGAAACACAGCAATTTTGAAAAGAAACTAACCCCTCGGGTATTTTGAAAAGTTCTTGCACTAGGATTAGGTGATTATTCAGCTGTTGTATTTTGCCAAACTGCAGTGGAAACGTTGTTTCACATCACACCAGTCATGAGATCAACTGCATGTTACTACTGGTAGAAAAGACGAACAAGATGGCAGGAAGTGGTGGGAGGAACATGGCACAGCATTTGTTTTATTTTTATTTTTGACAAACTAATTCACATATGATTTTAATTGTGTTTCTTATTTATGGAAACACTGAAATTGCAGAATATCAAAGTTTTATGCATATTTGTAATGGAAACAGAGATTGAGGGGTATTTTGGACTGACTCGGACATCCCTACTTTGCACACTTGATTGCTGAAGGTTATTGCATGAACTGAACAATGAATGGATCAATGTCTCTGGGAATTATGTTTTTAGTGTCTTAGTCTAAAATCAAATACATATTAAATTTGACCCATTGAGCCATCAGTTGCTCAGATTTAATTAATTAAGTTCAGGGTTCAGAGCGCTTCGTCAAAGCATCTGATCATTTATCAACTCATGGATTCATGCATGAACATCCAAAATGCATTGAGCTGCACACAGTTAAGTTCATTCTAATAACTTTTCTCAAATTGACTCATCTCATCATTACATGTGGGATGTGAGCTGATGATTTTTGCTGTGATTTGCAAAGCAGTGCGTGTTGGCCGACACCTGAAATATTCTCCCTTTCTTGCAGGTCGTCTCATCTGTCCCACTGAACTTGGATGGCAAGGCTGCTCCGGGTCAGGTTCCCACTGGGAGTGTTTGTTATGAAAGAAATGGAGTAAGCAAAGAGACACTTTCTTTATTATTTTTGTTAATCTGTTTTCCAAATCCCCTTTTAACGCTGTTGGATGTTGACTGCAGGAGGTTTTTTATCTGACCTATACTCCTGATGATGTGGAGGGGAATATCCCTTTGGAGACGGGCGACAAAGTCAGCTTTTACATGGAGACAAACAAGCAGTACGGTTTAATATGATTTCAGGAGATCATCGTGGCTTCAACTTGATTTTATAGTAACAGCCTATTTGTGTTTCAGTACTGGTGCAGTGAGCGCCCGCAATATTCAGCTTGTGAAGAAAAAGCAGGCGAGGTGCCAGGGTGTGGTATGTGCTACAAAGGCAAGTGTTGCTGCACAATACTACAAAAGTATTTGATTCAAATCTCAGTATACGTTATTGGTATTTTATGCAGTGGAATCGTACAAACTCTCCTCTTCTCCCACTTCAAAATTCTACATGAATGTAACATTGTGGGTGTCTGACTAATGAAATCCCAGTCATGTGCATTAAAGGTTGTTGTTGCAACCTAATAAAAGTCCAGTGTGAATACCTTTTTATTCTACTGCTTTTGGTATCATTGTAAGTATCAAAGTTGTGTTTTTGTCATTCAGGAGGCCTTTGGGTTCATTGAGAGGGCAGATGTGGTGAAGGAGATCTTTTTTCACTACAGCGAGTTTAAGGGTGACCTGGAGGCTCTTCAGGCTGGAGATGATGTGGAGTTCACTATCAAAGACAGAAACGTGAGCTGCTGTTTCAGAATAAAACATGAGTCTGTGCTGCTGAATGTCCACCTGGCCGATTTCTGTTCCCACAGGGCAAGGAAGTGGCTACGGACGTGCGCCTACTCCCTCAGGGGACCGTCATCTTTGAAGACATAAGCCTTGAGCAATTTGAAGGCACTGTTGTTAAAGTTATTCCCAAAGTTCCCACAAAAAACCAGGTGAGTAGAATACAAATGCAGAGCGTTCTAAAAGGAAACCAAAGAGAATAGAAATGTATAAACTGGATATGCTAACAAGTCCTTCCTGGTTTTGCAGAGTGACCCTTTGCCTGGGCGCATCAGTACGAGGATCGGTTTCTCTGAGAAGGAGCTTCCTTTTGGAGAGAAGGACACAAAGTCTAAGGTGACTCTTTTGGAGGGAGACCACATTCAGTTTAACATCTCCACTGATCGCAGAGATAAACTAGAGAGGGCTACAAACATCGAAATCCTCCCTGACACCTTCAACCTGACCAAGGAGACCCGTGAAATGGTTTGAGTTTTATTTTCTTCTGACCGTTTGTTCATCAAGCACAGTGTCTGATGATCCTCAACCCTCGCTCCCCCTCAGGGCGTGATTGCAGCTATACGAGACGGCTTCGGCTTCATAAAGTGCGTGGATCGAGATGCCCGAATGTTCTTCCACTTCAGCGAGGTCCTGGAAGAGAGCCAACTGCACATCTCGGATGAAGTGGAGTTCACTGTTGTGCCTGTAGGTTCTGTTAAGCTTTTCACAAAAGTATGTATTACCTGAAACTGGCTAAAGCGAGTATATTCTGATTTGTTTGTCACTTACCAAACTGAAGGAAATGTCGTTGGCAGGATATGCTGTCTGCTCAGAGAAACCATGCTGTGCGCATTAAGAAGCTTCCCAAAGGGACGGTGTCCTTCCACACCCAGTCTGAGCAGCGGTTTGTGGGCGTGGTGGAGAAGGAAGTCGTGTCAGCCTCCAACAAGAACACGAGCCCTACCAAGGGAAAGGAAAAGGTACATTTCAAACCCTAACCAGGAGTGTCCTCTCCAAACCTGCCCTACTTGTTTTCCGACCATTGTTGTAGTTCTTCGTCCCTCTTTGCCACCTCCTCTCAGTTTTTAGTTCTAATGCTGGTCTTTGTTTTCTCCCTCAATGACCTCCCCCGCTCATGCTTCTTTGGTTAGAAAAAAGACAAGGTAGGACCGGCATGAAGCCACTTGTTTTAGAGAGAAACTAACATTTAGCATAATGTATGCCTTAGTTTTGTGTCTCAGCTGACCAGTCTTAGTTGCAAAACTTTTTGCCTTTATAAGGCATGCTGTCTAATAGTTTACTGTTTCTCTGATTTTGAAAAAATGTTTTTTTATTTAAGGGCAAAGTTGTAGAAAAGCTTTGTTGTTCAGGCCTCAGGCCCTTTCATATCTTTGTGTTTGTAGTCGGCAACATGGTATTGCATCACCTAGTCCATCAGTAGAAGGGCTGCACAATTAAAATCAAACAGCAATTTCTGGAAAAATTTTAAAAATAGCTGATGTGGGGGATGAGATGCAGGGCTGGGCGATGTAGCTTAAAATGTTTTTATTTTTTCCTTTAAAAAATTACAAATGCCAGAAAATATTTTTAAAAAGTGTCTTTTATTTCAATCATCTCCCCTGTAAGTTGACCTGAATTTGAAGTTGAAATAAACAGAAGCTGAAACTGTTCTTGTCAAACAAGATGGTAGTTCCTGGATGTGAAGACATCAGTATGAACTCCAGAAACACAAGGAATCCATTGGAGAAAAATAATATTTTCCAAGAATTAAATCTTCAAAAACTGAAAAGTAAAATAAATGTTATTAAATTGTTCATTTATTTCAATAACTCAATTGACTAAGTGAAACACATTAATAACACAAATTGAAGTTATGCTTAGTTTTGTAGCTTACAAGTAAATTAAAACAAGACATTTGAAATCATTAAAACAATTTTAATTCGGAGGACTTGAGGAAAATAAATGTTTAATACCTCCTTTTAATCTGACACAACAGCTTTATTAAAATATGACTGCATCTATCACACCAACATTTTCTTTTTACACAAACATATTGTGTAATGTTCATATTGAGGACTTCACATAAACTCTGGCACCATATTTCTGCTGTGTCACCTTCGCGTCGTGGCAGCTGTCTCCAATACGGCTGAATTTTCATGTTTCAAAATGACTAAAATATGAACATCAACATGTAGAATAATATAACACGCACACTAGCTGTGCTCATGCTTTCATAGACTGTTTTCTCTTTTTTGTCATGTAATGCTACTGGTTTAGTTGTCGTTTTTCAGACATTGCCATCTTCCACCTCCCTTGTGAGGAAATTACCTTTCATTCTTTGATTCAGTTCTCAGGTGTTGCACATATTTAAAGGAACAGTAATGAGTGCAGTGTGCTCTCCTGTCTGTAGGAAGCTGAGGAGGGAGTGATTGCATATGAAGACTGTGGCGTGAAGCTCACTGTGCCGTATCATGTCAAAGACCTGGAGGGAGGAAGTTTCCCTCAAGCTGGAGACAAGGTAATATTAATAAGGTTTGGTGTAAAATTAAATGCTCATTTCTTTTTTAATGACTCGAAGAATTCAAAATTTATGAAAAGATACAAATAACTCTCTTTTAAATGATAAACATTTTATTGCCTAAAAGCAATAACAGCATATTTTAGTGAATGTTTGTAGCAAAGTATAGAGCTAAAGCTACACTCCTAACACGAACATGTGAAAAGCGCTCAGGCCTTTCTGTTGTAAGGCAGATCTGTTGATTAATTTCTTGATTAACCAATTAATAATTTCACTGAACAGGGTGCTCTTTAGGATATTTTTTACAGAATTTGAACCAGGTGAAGCTAAAACGATACCACTTGAGTTCTGGGTAGAATACATTTAGAATGTTTTCTTTTTGTGTGTGTGTGTGGTTTTTTTTTTTTCGATCTTAAATGCAACATTTATTTAAAAAATGTACATGATTTTGGTTTAATTACTGTTCTGAGTGTGCGTTCGTTCAGCAAATGGCCTATTTTTGATTGTGTAAACTCCAGTTAACGATTATTTCAATAATTAATGATGATTAATCAGCCCCAGTGGTGCCTGCAGTTGCAAACTGAAAGCTAATTCATCAGAAGTCTACTCGTACTTGAATGAAAATGAACTGTTTGTCCACTAGGTGGAGTTCTGCATCAATGAAGTGAAGCGAACGGGCCATCAGAGCGCAGTTTCCATCAGGGTTCTCAACCGCAACGCCTCCAACTCCAGACGACTGCACGGATTTGTTGCTGCGCTGAAGGATAACTTTGGCTTCATCGAGACAGCAAACCATGACCAGGAAGTTTTCTTTCACTACAGGTAGAGTAGCTCTGGGTGGAGTCATTGGTTAGGGCTGAACATGTGGAAAGAGCCGACATGTTTTGTTTTTTCTTTCAGTGAAATGTGTGGGGATGTGGATAATTTGGAGCTGGGTGACACGGTGGAATATACTCTCTCTAAGGGGAAAGGAAACAAAGTTAGTGCTGAAAAGGTTACCAAGGTGGCTGCAGGTAAGGGAGGATGACTTGTTTTTATTTTTTTTAATATTGGTTATCACATCTTTTATATTATACATTTTTCTTTTTTTAGTGAACGGTACTGGTGACGATGTTGGTGCGTCCGTGTTGGCGGGAAAAATTATCCGTCCCATCCGCAGTGTGGATCCCTCCCAGACTGAATACCAAGGACTCATTGAAGTGACTGAGGAAGGTCTGTGTCGCATCGGCAGCAGCACATCGACGACCTACAAACACGTTCAGTCAGGTTAACCTGAGTAGGTTTGGTTTGTTTCCAGGTGACAACAAAGGGCAGAACTATCCCTTTGGAATCATGGGGATGACGAACAAGGCCGACTGCCTGCAGAAGGGGGAACATGTTAAGTTCCAAGTTTGCACAGTCACCCAGACTGGCCAGAAGATGGCGTGCAACGTTGTTCCTCAGCGCAGAGCTCCAGTGGAGTGCGTCAAGGACCAGGTAGAGTTCACCTGGCAGGAGTGACCTTACTTGCTGCTCAGGATGTAGGGCTGCAGGAAAACTGAGCTTCAGGCCTGTCGCAATGTAAAACTTACTGGATGATACACTGCCTTGTAGATTATTGCAATAAAACATAATTTTTAAGTTTTGAGACTATCTTCAAGTATAATCATAATGGCATAAAAATGTAAGTTTGCAAAAGACCAGTAAACTAATTTAGTAAATAATTCTTATCACTAGAGCTGAAGGACATTTTAAATAAAGTAACAAAAACAACAATAACTACAATGGATTATAACGCCTGTGCAACCAAAGTTGCATGTATGCAGTTCATAATAAATCTGTATATATGTTGCTAAACAATAAAGCAGGACCAAACAGCTGCTGTAGGTAAAGCAAAGAGAGAAAAACAAATGAACATGGTGTTTTTTTTAAACAATAAGATGTGTTCATTTTTATAATAAAGATCCATGTGAGAAACAAAGAAATTTAGGGTTCAGTAGAAACTCAAGTACATGTTTTTTCCATTGAAAAAGAGAAAAATCTCTTATTTTCTGCCAGCTATATCAAGACAACTACTGAATATGGCCTCAAATAAATGTTTTTATCTCATCCATTGACATCTAGGAGGGAAGTTTCAATGAAACACAAAAAAACCCATTTTGGATGAAGTCAAACATTCTCTAAAATACGAGTTTAAAAAAAACCCCTCAGAATCCATATTTTCTTCCGGCAATATCAAAGAAGCTATTGAAGATAGCCAAAAATGGATGTCTTTATAATGTTCAGCAGCCTTATTTACTTGTAGTAAAGAAGTTTTATTGAAATCCAATGAAAAATACAAATTTGGGGAGTGGTCAAAAATACTCGCGTTTGTCTATTTTCAAAAATATCTTCCGTCTGTCAAATTGGCTTTGGAAGCATTTTTGCAGCCAAATAAATCTTTTCTTGACAGTCCCAGACCCCTACAAAAAATTGGGCTTGTTAAAACCACATAGCAGGATGAGTAAAATAGCTTTTGTGGCTTGATTTCAACATACATTTTTTAATATGGCATCCCAAAAACGCAATGTCTGCTGTTAGGGTCACTTTTGAAATCTGTTTATTTTTTCAAAATGAGATTTTTTTAAGAACCTTCATTTTAAAAGTAAGCGTTTTTAAAAGTAAACAAGACAAATGGTGTATTGTCTTGTTTTGCAATAAGATTTACATATATTTAAAGAATGTCATGACAAATAAGATTCATGATTACTTTATTCAACAGACTTGTAGTCCACAAAAGCATAACACACAACACATACAAAAAAAAAAATCTTATAAAAGACTTGCATACCAATGTTTCCACAGGCTGACTGATATCTTAGCGCGCTAACAGAGGGATGTGAAAACATCACAATAACATGTTCATGGAGCTGCACAAACGACACATAAACTTGTATATCAAATTTCTCATGAGTGCCTGGAACGTTCTGACATGCGCATTACAAAACATTTCACTTGCACTGCTGGACCTGGGTTTCTGAAGCAAAATTCTCAGGGAGTCATTAAAAGCAACCTTAAGCTTCTGCATGCTAGCTTTTTTAAATTTACACCATAAAGGAGCTGCATACAAGGATGTACAGTAAGTTTTAAACAGACTTATTTTTACGTCATCAGTGCACATGTGAAACTTCCTCCCCAGAATGTTTGCCTGGGCGTACAACATGCCGATAAATGTCATCATCGTCACAGAGCTGGTCTGTGATGTAATTTAGCTTTAGAACAAACATTTAACTTTTGCCTTGACAAAAAAAGTCAGGGAAACAGAGTTGTTTGTCTGCCTTAGTCCTACATACTGTATCAGCACAACAGTTTTCTTAGCATTATACTGCACATCATATCTCAACCCATAATCAGAGCAGACATTCAGTAGCTGCTGAAAACCAGCATTGCTGGGTGAGAGGTCAGCCAGGTCATAGGCATACATAAAGTGATTGACCAGGGTATCACCGCTCATGCATCCAGTTTTACAGAGGTTCATTTCTTTTGACAGGTCGTCTATTTAGAAGTTAAACAGGGCAGGTGAAAGAAGCCCACCCTGACGCACACCGTTACTCACTCCACAGCAGGCAGAGTGTTATTGACCCATTTTACATGCATTAAACTAAAATTCATATAATAATATGTGGAGCACCTCTCTGTTTTAATTTATCAAATAACTTGTAATGATTGACATGATCAAAAGCCTTAGAGGCATCAATGAACCCAATTAACACAGATGAATGAATTTTTTCTTAGATATCCTCTTGCTGCCTCTTTCAGGCCATAAATACAGAAATCAGTTCCCAACTTGGCTTTAAAACCAAATTGATTATCTGTTGTACTAATAAACTTACTGAGACGATCAAGTAAGATTTTTTCAAACACTTTAGATATCACACTCGCTAAAGCTAGAGGTCTGTAGTTATTAAGGCTACCAACCTTGCTAGTTTTGTCCTTAATTACCGGCACAAGGGTGATAGATAATAAGGAATCAGGCAACTGTCCATGGATCATAAACCCAGAGAAACACATTGCAAGCAGCACAGCCACTTTTTGGCTAGCATATCTCAGATGTTCTGCTGAAATGCTTATTCTCACACAAGTGCGCTATAGCCTGCTGGACTTCACTAGGGGTTATTATAACCACATCACTCTTGGCAATATTTCCCAGCCCATATGGTTCACTTTTTACACAGTTAAATAGAGCAGAATAATGCTGTCTCCATAGCTCTGCTATATTATCAGCCCCAGATACGCCCTCAATGGTACTGGGCAGTAATGCAGCAGACCTGTTTAAAGCTCGGACATCATTCCAAAAGCCAATGGTGTTATTACCAAGCAGTTTTTCAGCCATGGAGTCTGCTCTCATGTTCTGCTCACATTTGGAAATGTATTGAATGGCATATTTAAACTTTAAGAGTTCCATCTCTTGGTCTACCTGCTTCTACCCACATCTTATATGCCTGTTTAGCTTCTGCATGGTATCCTGACACATGTTTATTCCAACCTGGCCTGGTGTTATTAGTCTTTCTGCATGTAGAGTACGGTCTTGTAGCCTCATTCAAAGCACCCACAATGCCATCATACGTAGGATGAAGGTCTATACAGTGAGAAATATCACTGCAATTAACATCTGAGCACATAATAGATTGAAGAGGAAGATTTATTTTACTTAAAAGAAGATCAGTTTTCATCTGATATACTAATAGGTCATCTTTAGAGAGTCTGGACCATTGGAATTTAACTGTGGGGGCACTATTTACCCCCCGTATAAACTCTGGAAGATTTTAATATCCAGCATCATTAAAAATAAATAATATTTAATTTTTAAGTAATCGGCTTTCAAAATCTTTTTGATTTCTTTTTCTACTCAAAGGTGGGTTTGTGGGAAGGTACACCTAACCCCCAAAATCTCAAAAACCGTTAGACATAATGGGCTGAAAATTTTCCTGCTTTTTTCTGGTAATACACTTAATAGAAAAATACATCTTGAGTACTAAAAAGCTAAAGAAAAAAAAACGCCTGCCGGTACTTAATTATAGCAACATTTAACTGTTAAGAGCACATCTGCTCTGTCTTCAGCTTTCAGTATAAACCCAAGAATATTTTTTCTGAGCAGATCATATATTTAGTGGCAGGTTTTAAAACAGAAGTCACACCAGTTGTGATTTGATCCCTGTTTACCTGGCTCCCTCAGTTTGGCTTCATTACCTACGAGGTCGGAGAGAGCAAGAAGCTGTTCTTCCACGTAAAAGAAGTGCAGGATGGACTGGAGCTCCAGATCGGAGACGAGGTGGAGTTTTCTGTCGTCTTCAATCAACGCACTGGAAAATGTAGCGCCTGCAACGTACGCAGAGTTAGGTGAGAACCCTCCGTTAGACGCAGAGCCTTCCTGAAACGCAGGGCATGCTAAAGCTGAACTTCAGCTGAAACAAATGGCTCTGACTGATGTGTGTGTGTGATGTCACAGTGAGGGACCCAAACCGGTGGCCACGCCGCGTCCCGACCGCCTGGTGAACCGATTGAAGAGCATCACTCTGGATGACGCCAGCGCTCCTCGTCTGGTCATCCTACGGCAGCCTCGGGGTCCCGACAATTCAAAGGTACACTGCGCCTTTTCACTTTGATACGACACTTGTTGGAGTTTTCTTAATTTCAATCTGTTGGGGACAGTGTATATTAATCTACATGACAATGTAGTAAAATTGTAGTACAATGTATAAATTCATATTTACAGTGCACGACAGAGTAAATATGCAAAAGATAACTACATTTCATCCTAAGATACGTAAGCAGAACAAAAAACCTCACTATACAATTCACAGCTCACATGGTTCTATTAAAGAAGTAAAAAAATAAAATAAAAAATAAAACCTTTACATAAGAAATAACTAACCAATAGACATAAACGGTATAAAAACTGGTTCAGGTTTATTCAACTCCCAAGGGGCAATTAATGTTACAGAAACATTAATATAAGGGACATTTGAAATTTTTTTACCGTGATTTTAAAAGTCAGATTTGAGTCAAAGATATTCTCATTGAAACAAACTTGATTACATTTTCTCCATGTTGTGCAGGGCTTCAGTGTGGAGCGGAAGACTCGGCAGCCTGGAGTCATTGACTGAGCAATACGCAGCCGCCAGCCCCATACGCAGCCGCCAGCCCCATACGCAGCCGCCAGCCCCATACGCAGCCGCCAGCCCCATACGCAGCCGCCAGCCCCATCAGGTCTTGGAGGGATGCAGTCCCTGAGAGAAACAGCAGGGGGCAATAAGGGAAACCGATCTGACATACTGCTTGTGAACCAACTCATCCATGAAATATAACACACGCATGCAACAAGTGGCATGTGTAATCCTTTGCCCTCACCTGTAAGGGAACGCCCTCTCCTCCCCTCCACGATTGTCTCTGGGTTCAGAGTACCTGTGTGTGCGCGCGCGTGTGTGTGTGTGAGAGATGTAATCTAGAAGAGATTAATGTGAATTTGGAGGTATTTGTTCCTATTGGGCTTTGTCCCTCTAAGTCCGTTTGACGACTGACTGCGGCTGTCCACGTCTCAATCTTTTTCAAATCCACTTCGTCTGGAATTCTGCACCTGTAACCGGTCCTTTGGTCTGACTGGGTTAGATGAGTTTTTTTTTTGTTGCTGGCATGTCTTTAAACCTCTGCTTCGTTTGTGTTCATCATCGCTCCTTTACGTACTGGAAAACTTTTGATTACCAAGTTTTCTCCAGTGTACGTTTTTCCTACAAAACGCTTAAAGCAATGGTTCCCTCCATAAGGAGGATCATATTTCATACATGTGCAAACTTTTGAGGATTCATCTCTGCTCGGTTTTTTTGAGCAGTTTTTAAAATGCTTTATTGAAAAAGGCTGGAGTATAAAAGCATGCGTGAGTGTGACGTATGTGAATGTCAAAGTAGTTTCTCTGAAGGAAGTTACCTTTACCAGTCTAGAGCCTTGACCTGCCTTCTTGGTATTCACATGCTCCGCTTAGCAAATTTTTCCCAGGTGCAGAATTCCTTGTGGCATCTTATATCTGCAGTTCTTTTATACATTTTCCTTTCTTGCACATAACTTTGCTTTGTTTTTGCTTTCTTTTTTGTTTTTCTTTTTTATTGAAACTTGATCTGCTAATATTGACTAAATATAAGGTGCCTAAAAAAACTTCAAACAAAATAAAACAACAAAAAAAAGAATAAATAAAGATTAGATGCATTTCTTCCCAGCCACCCGCCAAAATATTGAAAACAATCTTAGGGTGGCTTTTTTTTTCCCCTAGTAGAAAAAATATGAATATGCATCCCAAACCTGTGGGTTGAATTATACTGTATCTTATGTGTGTGTTTGTTTTTCTGTTTTGTTTTTTTTTCCCCTCTCTGGGTGTAAGCTCCCAATTTCACATATAATTTAACTAAGGAGAAGGGTTATCTGTGAGAAATTCTGATTTAATAAAATAAAAAGAAACTGAATCAGAATCTCAGTATTTGTTCTCTGGAGACAAAAGGATGAGCTGTCGTGCCTCTGAATATAAAGTTGCTGTCAGATCAGATTTTTTTTTCTTTTTTTTTGTTTTGGCGATCAACAGGTTTTCAGTTGAACCCGTACTGAGGTTCTCATGTACTTTTGTTAATGGTCTTGAATGAAACAACTGAATAAAGTTTTATGAAATTCAAAGTTTTTGCACATGACATATTCTCAAGCTTTGGTGGAACTCTGCATGCAGTCCATGGCTATATGCTTTATTTTGTACCAAAGTGCAGCAATCTGACGAAGGCACTACAGCCCCACCTTGTGGTGACTGAATGACCTGGGCAACCAAAAGCTATAAGCAGGAGAATATTTTCATACCATGCAAATACTAGCTGTAAATTAAATGACAAACTACACAATAAAATGTGAAAATTTTAAGACTTGGAAATTGTTGAAATTAAATTTAAAATTAGTTAAACTTATTTTCATAGATACTGCAGTGCTGTCAAAAAGTCCCTGCAATCTTAGTTGATTTTTAATTTTAAATGTTTCATAAAACAGAGTTTAATATCAAAGATAACCTGAAAATATAGTTTAAATTGTGATCAACTGTACTTTTTGGACATTTGAGCCTTAACCGGGCTTATTAATGCAACACATGTATTATAAAGAAAGCACTCTTTAAATCCGCTCCTTTTAATCGTTAACCCAACAGGTACAGAAAGTACTGGATACAAAGTACACACAAGTAAAATTAGAGAATCAATTATGTGTTTGGTGATGCACAAAGTTCCAAGATTTAGGGTATAAGCGTGAATCCGATGTCATGTGAAGGATAATACTGTAGCAATGAAAGCAGAATAATGTCGCTCTGGTTCATTGAAGACGTCCTGATGGAGCTCTCATTGTGCAGTTTGGTTCGTTGTGAGCTGGTCCTAAACCTTGGTACTCCTCAGGTAAATGGTGAGCTCAGAGCGGTGGATCACCTTCCTTTCTTCCTGGGGTTGAGCTTTCTGAGCTTCTGACCAGCGCTTCCACCACTCCCTCAACTCGGTGGGTCCCGTGGGCCGCCGCTCTCTTATCTGATTTGGAGGAACTAGAGCATGAGGGGTGCAGTACTCTTCTTTGGGCAGGAACTTCCTGTTGACATTTCCTTCCACACTGGACTCAGATCCATCCAGATTCCCTTCCTTTTTTGAGCTGCTGGACATCTTGGCTGAGACTTTTTCATGAGCTTTTAAAACCCTCCAGTCTTCTTGAGCAAAGTTCAGATTGCCAAAAAAATCCAAGCCATGCATTTTGCTCCTGTACTCCTCCAATTTAGTTTTGCACTCTGCAGCCTTGGCTCTCATCTCGAGGAACTGGCGCTGCAAATCTTTCTCGTAACTCTCCTCAGCTTTCAGTTCATTCTCCCAAAATTTTATGTATTCCATCTCCTCTGCCACCAGCCCCTCCTGGGCTTCTTCTTCAGCTCTTTTGGCTTTCTGCTTCTGCTCCAGGTCCAAAATCTGTTTGTCTGTGTTTGTTATCTGGACTTGTAAATCCTGCAAGCACAGCAACTGACATATAATTGAGTCTCTAAGGTGATTTTTCTCATCTTTGGTTACTGCTGCACAAGGTCAGATTTGACTTCTTGGGTGTTCTTTGAGCGCCTGCTTTTCTCTTTGGTCTGATTGCTGATGCAGCAGGATGTTTGATGGTCAAAGTTTGATTTTGAACTTTTCTGACCTCTGTCTGTACCTCTGCTGCTTTGACTTTGATGTTCTTTTGTGACAAAAAGGGACAAATCCAAAGAGGCCCGTCCCTTTTTATCAATCCTCTTCTTGCTTGGCTTGTCACACGTCGTACTGTAGACCTTTCCTTTGCCAAGACTTTCCAGCCATTCCCAGGCCTCCTCCATGAGAGTCAGAGACTTTCTTCTTGGCGTCTTCAGGGCGTCTTTCTTCTGCTTGGCCTCTTCTCTCAAACTGGTCAATGGAGGCAAGCTTTGGCGGTGCAAACTTAGGGAGCCACTGCCTCTCTGCATTTTAGACCCAAAGTCTTTCTGTCTCAGTGGCGGACAAGGCTGGTATCTGCCAACTTTCACTTTGCTCATTTCATCCCAAGTGGAGAGCCCACTGTGTTGGAGACTGAGCTGGACCTCTTTGGCCTGCTCACCGTACTTCTTCAATGTCTCCAGAAGTCGTTCATCAGGGGTCATGCACCGTTCAAAGTCTTTGAACTTCTCTCGCAAGGCGTAGCGTCCTGGCTGCCCTAAAAAAGGACAGTGACAATGTTTAGCCAAAACATAGGACATAGTTTCATCAGTGTGTGGACTCATAAAGATACTTACCAAGGGATTGAGCCAACACTAGTACCACGTCTTGGCACGATGTCTCCTCTGTAACTCCACACACAACACGTGGGATGCCTTTAACAGACACCTTCACTTCCATTCTGCCCAGTTCTTGACCTGTAAAAGAGTTGCTCTCTGACTAAACGGAGAACCTTGTTGTTTCTCTTGAGGAAGTTGTGGAGACAGCTTAATGACCCTTAGTAGTGCAACAGTAATCTATCAGCCCATCATGTTTGGGACTGGCCTGGAAGTGGCCAGTCCCACGCACACCAAATAATCTATTTCTACCAAAGCAAGTCATCTTGTTAATACAGCTTTGCTAAGAGAATCATAGAGACCTACCTGGTTGTCTCGTCTGTAGAAATGATCCGCGGACCTGCTCAGTCTTGATGTGGATGTTGTGGCCGAGAGGAACAGCAGAGCAATTAAAGCTCATTAAAATTCCTGAAGGCAGCTTCCACAAGGGACACTTTAAGATCCCACCCATCTTGCATGATTAGCATCTAGAAAAAAAGAAAACACCAACACTGAATGCACTGAATGCAGTAGTTACCGCTACTGCTGACTTAGTGGAAGCTTTAGAGCTCATCTGAAGCTTTTGTCTGGTTTGCCTCAGCCTTTTTCTCAGTTCTTTGGACAAGTTTTAAACACTGCAGAATATAAATGGACTGAATTTATATGTGACCTTTCTAGTCAACCACTCGGAGTACTTTGCACTTGAGCCACATTCACACACACATTCATACACCAGTACACAGTCTGATGGGGGTTAGAGGTCAGGTTTTAAAGAGCTGGGGTGTGAATTAGGTTTTAGGATGTGAGTTATTCCTCAGAGCTAACCTTAGTTCTGAGGAATAAGTGAATGTACAGATCAGGCTGGACAGAGTTGGAGCTTGTTTACATGTTCTGTTTGACTTGCTATCACTTTTCCTGTTGAAAAGATTAAAAGGAACACCCAGAGCTATAAAACATCTCTGTTAAAAATAAATGAATAAACCAAAACAAAAAAAGATAAACCAGATTCTGTGTGGTGTAAAGAAGTCTGAAGCAGTTCTAAAGTTTTATATCGTCATGTTCGAGGGTAGGCTTCTGACCCACATGCAGAATCAAACTCGGGAAGCAACAGTTGGTTAAGGATTTATTTACAACAGCAAAAAATAAAAGTGTCTTGCAGGTGATCCCTAGGATCCGGGGTTGTCTGGAAGCGGAGAGAGGAGTTAATGATTTCGCCAGAGGAAGACTAATTGTCAGATGGGGCAGCAGGTGTGTCGGCTTACGTTTCCACTGAGGCTTCTGAGCAGGAGGGGGGAAAGAGCAGGATGGTTCCGAGCGTCCAAACGGAAGGTCCAGGTAAGTGTCTCCTACAGGAGTGAGCTGGGGCTGGAGCGGGCAGGCAGGTGGAACTCAGAGGAGCCAGGCTAACACCTGGGAACAAGAGACAGCGACTGAGTGAGAGAGACAAACAACAAGCTGAGGTTTTTACCCAAGAAGGTCACAAGAACGAGATGTCTAGAGAGCTAGAGACTACCGTGACAGAGTAATCATCCGGCGGAGAGGTGAGGTCTAGCAGTTCCTTAAAACCTCTCTGGCTGATGATCCCAACGAGCTGCAGGGAACCGATGGGGAGAGACACATCCAAAAACCCAAATCCTGACATATATTTCCATATGTTTTGTGGAAATCTGTTCTTAATCTTAATCTTAATCTGTTCACCTGTTATTTGGCAAGAGGGAAGGTTTATGGGTGCAGTGGGTTATCTTTAGAAAGTTGTGGGTTCTATTCCAGTTTCTTCCTGTCCAGTGTTGTTGTGCACAACTTAGCAACAACCCCAAATCATAACCCTAAAAATGACGATTCAGGCTTTTGGTCCCATTGAGACATGTTGATGGTCAGTGATTGTACAAGAAAACGTTCCAAAGAGGTTTGAACAACCAACTAACACACACGCACACCCCTGCACTCCTCCACACCCCCACACACACACTGATATTTTTGAAAGATGCAGCATCAAGAGAAATCAAACCACATTAAAGAACTGTAGCCAATGTAGGATGTCTATGTGTAAAATATCTTGTCAACATGGTAAATATTGTTGAAATCCATAATTTAAAGACCAAGCAAACACTTTAAGACGAGTTATTTTCTGGACGGAGTGATGAAACCAACAGAGCTGTGGTTGTCTAGCTGTAGGACAGACAGCAGAGCATCAAGTCGGTGGACGTGGATTTACTGCCACACTGTCACCGTGAAGGTGAGCTAACTGAACCTCTGCAGGTTAAATATGGATTGAAAATCCTGAACATTCTGAATGGCGATCATAGTACTGTGAAGTACTCAGCAGAATTTAATAGGTCTGAGCTAGCAAAGGCCTCAAGTTGGTAGAAAATCAACCTGTCCTCTTCTTCTTAGAACTCATCTTCCCCGACAGAAATGTGAGATTTACAGTGAGGGAACCCAATCCAGATGTTTTTTTGTGGGCGGAGGAGATCAGGAAACCACAGGTGGGGCGCGCTAGGCGGTGGTCCTTCTTCATAAAAATGATGCTGGTTTGACTCATTTACAGTGAAAAACATTTTTAATACTTGTTCATGTCTGTATTGTGAAACATTCATCATGAAGAGAAGGAACTTTGTTTATGCTGCTGTTTGCACCTTTACGACTTCCTGAGCAGTTGAGGGAAAACCCTTGTAATCCAGTACTGTAATCCAGTACTGTAATCCAGTACTGTAATCCAGTACTGTAATCCAGTACTGTAATCCAGTACTGCTCAGGAGGATCAGGGTAACATGAGCCGCGTGAAATAGAACGCCTCGCGTCGTTGTAAAACACAGATCTTAACGTCTCAAATTCACAGTCAGGAACAGTCCGATCCCGTCCAGACAGATTCTTCAGAGAATCTGTCATTTCAGTTACCTGGACTAAATCTTTTTGTAATTTGTTGTGCAGTGTCACGTTTTTGTGATGTTGAGCCAAAACAGGAAATGTTCTGCCCGAAACTTTAAGATTTAAGATGAAATACAATGAAGATAACTGGGACATATCTGGTTTATCTCCCAGTTTTAGTAAATGAGTCATTGAAACGAAGATATAATGTTGAACATAGATGTTTTGTTCAGAAGGTAGAGTCAGAATCTGATGTGTAAAATCCGATTAGGAAAAGCCTGGAAGTTTTAGCCTGGAATTTACTGCAGTTAAAACTTTCCGATGGAGGTTTCAACAATATTTAGGATCTGCCTCTTTGGGATTAAAAAGTAAAAAAACAAACATACTTTTCTGTATTTGAAAAGTGACCCGACCCGTTGGCCTTTTCTAACCTGATCTCTTTAATTAGTTGTACTGGAAGGGAACCTTTGACATTTAGGATTGCATAACTAAAAATAGATGTTCAGTGAAGTGTTCTCAATGTTCTCAAGCAGCCACACAGGATGAGTAGACAGCAGGTCTGCAAATATTCTGTCATATCTGAGCAAACCAGAAACATTAAAATGCTGTTTTCCATTGAAATAAATCAATGTGTAGAGGAGGGAGTTAGGACCACCAAACGTTTTTATTCCCCGTTAACCTTTCTTTTTTTTTTTTGTCAAAGTGTAATCCCAAACATTAATATATATTATTATATTTAATTAATGTATGCATTAATTAATACAATGTAATACATTAAAATATTTATGTTTAAGAGTGAAGTAGAGGGAGAATGTACTTGACATTAAAAAAAACAAATGAAACTTTTAAAAGGTGCTGTCAATACTTTGTAGAAGAGTATTTCATATTTAGAAACTGATTGTTTTACTAATGAATTGTTACTAAACAACCTGAGTTCAGTCAGGAGTTTAATGCTGACATCAGCTCTTGTGATTTCAGTTGGAGTTGCATCTGGACTTTGAGTAGGCTCTTCTAACTCCTGTGGTTTGATTTGAGCACTGGGTTTATGTTTTCTGTTGCTGAAGCTTTAATTTGTCTTTTTCTGCATCCAGCAGGTTTTCTTCCCAGACTGCTCTGAGTTCAGCTCCCATCAACTCTGCCCAGCTTCTCTGTCTCTGTTGAAGAAACACACTCAATAGCATGATATAGCATGATACTGCCACCACTCTGCAGTGGAGATGGTGTGTTCAGGGTGATTAATTGCATTGCTCACTTTTTGCCACATTCATTATTTTGCATAACTATGGTTTAATCTGACAAGACTGCAGTCTTAAAGTAAATGGCACAGAAAACTTTTTCTCATTTTATTTCACCTTCAGTTTTCCTTTTGACCTAGTCACCCACCTGAGCCTTGGTACTGTGCAGCTCCTTCAGAGTTTCCAGGGCAGCTTCTGTCGGTTTAGACGGACAGCCATCTTTGTTCGGGAAGGTTGTTCATGATCAAATAACAGAGTGAATAGTCTGTTTCTTTCTCCGACTCGTCGGCTGTGTTCTTTGGTCTTGGTGATGCTGTTTGTTCTCCAGTGCTCTGCATCGCTCTGCACTGCAAAAACACTGAATTTTACCAAGTATTTTTGGTCTAGATTCTAGTGCAGATATCTTAATACACTTGAAATAAGACAAAACTAACTTACAAGCAGTTTTTCAGCAAGATACATGAGCTTGTTTTAAGTCAATAATTCCTTAATGGTGATGAAAAAGCATTTGTTTCGTTGGCTGATTGTTGAAATTATGAAATTTTCAGTAGTTTTACTTAAAACATTTTTTAAATCAATATTAAAGAATTATTGACTTAAGTGCCTACATCATGCTAAAAAGCTATTTGTAAGAAATTTGTACTGGAAACTAAATCAGAAGTACTTCTCATAACAGCTGCATTTAATCTGGGATTAAATGCACACAGATTTATTCTGTTTAATAATGATCAGACTCTCAGCTAGCTTCACTGGACTTTATTTAGCAGCAGGCAGAGAAAAGCAAGACGGAATACGAACACATTCACTTTTCAGATTTTAATTATTAAAAAACATAAAAACAAATTGCACTCTCCATCCTCTTCACATCTGTGTGGTTATCAAAATGCACCAACACACATCAAAGTTTTGTTGTCCTACTGTGATAAAATGTGAGAAGTTCAAGTGGGAAAACAGGCTATTTCAGAAACATCTTCCTCCTAGAAACAATGCTGCTGGTTTAGGAAAGCAACAAGTCCCACAGATGAGCTGAGCGAAGATGGGTGGAAAATCAGAACAACCCAAATAAACCAAAATAAACAGATTTTTCAGATCAACAATAAACAGTCACAAAAAATGAGACAATATTTTCTGAATTTCTCCTGGAAACTTCAGCAGGATGAATGTTTCTTCATCCCTTCTCTGTTTATTGGTCACTAAGGTGTGTTATGACCCTCCATTAAATACCAGCTGAGCACCAACCAATCAGCTTTACTGTCCCTTACACTGCTGTTAGGATGTTATGTAACACGGACTGCCCCCCACACACACACACACCCACCCCTGCACGCACACTCATCACTTTATGAAAACATTATGCCTGTCAGTGACACCTGGGTGCACACAGACACCCTAAAATAGATGTTGACACATATCAGCCCCCCCCCATCTCTCTTGCATGAAGGCACGTTCATGCGGGGCGCAGCGCGTCCTGCAGACACGTGAGGCAGACTCAATTTAACGGAGCCGGCTCCATGCAGGGGTCTTCACTCTGGCTCACTGACCTCCCTCTCCTTTCCACAGGAAGCGAGTCCTGCAACGCTGCGGCCATGCCCAAAGTCCAGGTGCCAGGTGAGTGTTGGCATAGCAACCACTGGCTGTCATCATTGGAGGACTGAAACTTTTCATGGCATTCTCTCAGGTGTTCCACAAAAGATGTGGTCATCGGGCTGAACTTTTTATTTTTATTTAGTATTTTAAAAAATGACCTACAGGACATTAGAAAACTTGAAAAAAGAGACATCAGTATGAAATGCATGGAGTTGAGGAGAAACTATTTACATGTACTCAGTATTTTTATTAAGAAGTATCTCTACTCTTATTTGAGTAACTTCACTGAATGAAGAACAAACTTGACCAAAAATCCACCAGACACACACCTACCAGTTTTGTTAAAGTTTCATAAGTTTTACATAGAAAGAAATTTATCTGGAGAATTTTTTTCTTTTTCCTGATTTTGTCATTTGTCACTATGTTCTTTTATATCAATATTTTTAATGTATTATTGATTTTATATTAATTATTTCAATTTTGGTCATTAAAATACCACAATGTACAAATAATTTTAGATTCCAGTCAGTCTAATGATGTAATTTTAAAATATAAAATGTTTGATGTTTTGATCAATCAGGACCAGAGTTGATTTTTGACCAATTACTTTTTTATGTTTTGGTGCAGCCTTTGGACACTCTACCCATGTTGGTAAACACATCACATCTTTTAGCTTTTCATAGTAAATTTACATCCTCTGTAGTAAGGCGCTGTCAACTTTATCTGCCCATTCACTTTGGTTCTGATGCACTTTATTTCAAAATAAAGATTGATCTTAACTTGTAGCGAATTCTTATCATTTACTGCTGCAGCTGTCAGGGGGATTTGGTAAAGCTATAATCAAGCAGAATATAATAACTGCTTCAATATCACATCTGAAGGCACAGCAAGATGATGATCGACGTGACTTTCAGCTGAGAGTCCCTTATTAATGTGAGATGAGCGCTGATCGAGTCGTTCTATACTTCTTATCTTGGCTCATCCAACCTCTTCTGATTTCATAGGTTGTATCATATCTGCAGCAGGAAGAAGTCTGTTGGTTTATTCTTACCCAGAGCTCTGATGGGAGCTAATTATAGGCTTGCCTTTACCAGGCATGAGGCATCTGGCATGTAGTCTAATGTAATGTAGTACTTGGTGGAGAATGGGATTTAGTCTGATAGTTCTACAATGCTGCGGATCAAAACACAAATCAAATCAAGGGTGAATTACCAAATAACACAAATCAGCCAGAAGGAAATGGCTTTTCTTCCAGAGCCATCTCATGATATTAGAGATATGGCTCCTCACCCAGGGCAGCATGGCCAGGTGGAATGGCCCTTACAAAAACATCCCATGAAATCACATGTGACTTTCACATGTTATCACATGTGCTGGCAACAATGTTACATGTTTGGGTCACTAAACAGGTAACAATAAACCTTCCTGCAGCCTTCTGTAAGACTGAACTTGGCATTTGATGCACAGCTATTTACGATAATGGCATGCTGACATCATGCTAATATTACGCTAACATCAAGCTAAAGTCAAGCTACAGGCATGCTACACTCAGGCTAACGTCATGCTAAGAGCTTCCTCATTTTATGTGCCCATTTTATCTTGTATTTATTTTCTATTCTTGAGAAACAGAAGAATTCAAAAGTGCTTATAGATCTGTGCAATTGGTAAAAAAAATCTATTCTATTCTATTTTACTCATTGGGGCCTGCCCATAGCAATGCATAAGGAGAGCCTCCATGCATTGCATGGCAGGCACCTCTTGTTCTACACCGAATAGAATGTCTCTTTACTTTATTTATTTATTTATTTTCCTTACGTCAATCGGAGTTACGACGGCGACGTAAAAAGCGTCGAAAGAGCAAAATTTCCAACTGCCGAAACGAAAAACAAAACAGAGTGTAACTGATATTAACTGCCGCTCCGTTAGAGTGAGAAAAAGAGTGGATTTTTGACCCAAAAAATAATTTTCAAATCGCCCTCATGTCTATAAATATCGCTCGATTGCTGTGAAAGTCGGTCAGGACATCGCACCGAATGTCTGCTCCCATAAAATGTTTTCAAAATTTGTCTACGTCTTATGGTTTTCTGTCAAGGTGTTTCAGAGCAAAAACAAGTGACAGGTTTACTCAGGCTCTGAGCCATTCATTTTGAGACTTTTCTGAAAAGTTTCAGAGGTCAGCGCAGCCATTTTTCTCTCGTCGCTGTAATTTATGTGTTTGTGCAACAGATATGAATCGCGGTAGTATCGGAGACGAAAAATCGATCTCTCACACGCTTCAAACGCTACAGATCGGCATCACGGATCCTGAATGGGAAGCAGCTGTTTGGGCTGTTTTTTTCATCAAAGCTCACAAAGATAGAATTTTCTCCAGCTTTCTGTCTCACACACACACATGGCAGGTGGCAGAGGATTAATAACCATAGCAACGGAACATAGAGGAAGGCAGAGCTGCTGGTTTGAACTACAGAAACGCCATCACTGTAGTTCTAACTATGGCGGAAGGCTTTGTTAATACAGAGGGCAGAGCAGAATGTCAGAACTGTCTCTTACTACAGAGACAGCTGATCACAATGTTCCAACTAGAATGTTTTGGGCACCATATAAGTGTTTTAACCCAACCAGAGTTACTCATAGGATTATTGTAGCCATTTGTAACAAAAATGTTACTAAAATAAAAGCCTGAATATTCCTCTCAGGCCTTTATCTTTTTCTCTCAGGTTAGTGTGAAGCAGTTAGAAAAACGAACTGCTTTAAACAGGTTAGAACTACATCATGGTGGAACTTTCAGTTACTACAGAAGAGAGATGAGCTGGCATTTAGAATTATTTGCTGTTTTGGACATTATATAGCTGGATTAACCAAACCACTGTTACACATTGAATTAGTGTGGTCATTTAAAATAAAGCTAATTGAAAATTTCAAAATAAAAGCCTGAATATTCCTCTGAGATTAAGTAATACTAGCCTTTATTATTTGTTGTCCTAAGGTCAGTGCACCGCCACAGGCGGCGCTAATAATATCAGCCCTTACTCTCTTTTGATTTCAGGTTAGTGAAAGCATTAGCATTAGCCTTTTCCTAAAAAAAAAAAAAGCTCTTACCTGTTTTTTTTTTTTGCTCATTAGCCATGTTTAGTATACTGACTGGAGTAAGTCAAATAGAGACATCATGCTACTGATACCCCACATGCCAGTGACAACATTTATGCTAACATTAGCATTTGGCTAATTTTAGCTAATGCATGAATTTTAACATACTGAATGGTGCAAGTCCTTGTTAGTCAACATGCTTTTGCTTCTGCACATGCTACTTTGTAAGTTACTAGCTAAGCTTAGCATTGATGCTAATTTTTAGCATCAGAACGCTGGGTCCAAACCGACGGGCACACTTTAGCAGGTCCCATTTCTTCAGGAATTTTCTAGTTTATTTATTTTTCTTACCCCGGAATGCGGCTGTACCGCTGCGAGTACCCCCACACAAGTGATATCAAAACGTGCGGCTCGGTCCCGGGAGGTGAGCTATTATTTTTATTGGGAAACGGAGTTACGATGGCGACGTAAAAAGCGAAAAATAAGAAAAATTTCCAGGTGCTGAAAATCAGAGTGTGCGTGATGTCATCGGCCGCTCCGTTAGAGTGTGAGAATGAGAGGATTTTTGACCTAAAAATAAATTTGAAATCGCCCTCATGCTTACAGATATCGCTTGATTTGGATGAAAGTTGGTCATGACATTGAAACGCATGCCTGCTCCGGTAAAATGTTTCCGAAATTTCTCTAGGGTTTACGGTTTTCTGTCAAGGTCTTTCAGGTTTACTCAGGCTCCCAGCCATTCATTTTCAGACTTTTCTGAAAATGTCAGAGCTCAGCGCACACCATCTCTCTCTCGTCGCTGTTATTACTGTGAGTGAGGTAGAGATATGAATCGCGGTGATATCGGAGAGGACAGATAGCCCTCTCATACGCTTCAAACGGTTTTCCGATACGTATCATGGTTCCCGAACGGGAAGGAGTTGTTCGGACTGCTTTTTTCACTAAATCTCAGGTAGAATTCTCTTTGATCTATCTCACAGCTCACAGGTGCCAGACGCAATTAATTACCATAGCAACGGAACACAGGCCAGGGCAGAGCTGCTGATTACAACTTCAAAGACATTTTCTCTGTAGTTTTAACCATGGCAAACACTCAGTTAAAACAGAGGGCTGACCAGAAGTCAGAACTACAACATGGCGGCACTCTGACTTACTACAGAAGAAGGCTGAGCAGAATGTTAGACCTACATTAATGGCAGAACTCTGTTACTACAGAGGACTGAGCTGGCAATTATAACTACTTGCTGTTTTGGCCATTATATAGCTGGATTAACCAAATCACTGTTACAGATGGGATTAGTTTATTGAAAATACAGCTAACTGAAAATTTCAAAATAAAAGCCTTCAGATTATTACATAGAATTGCTCTTTTGGGCATTATATAACTAATTTAACCCAAACACTGTTAAAGATGGGATTAGTTTCGTCATTTAAAATAAAGCTCACAGAAAATTTCAAAATAGATAAATACCCTAGACATTTTTCACATCAGGTTTCTGATGCCCAGTGGCGCAGCTGGTAGAGCTGTTGCCTTGCAGCAAGAAGGTTCTGGGTTCGATTCCTGGTCCGGGTCTTTCTGTATGGAGTTTGCATGTTCTCCCTGTGCATGCGTGGATTCTCTCCGGGTACTCCGGCTTCCTCCCACAGTCCAAAAACATGCCTGTCAGGTTAATTGGCCTCTAGATTGCCCCTAGGTGTGAGTGTGTGTGTGCACGGTTGTTTGTCCTGTGTGTCTCTGTGTTGCCCTGCGACAGACTGGCGACCTGTCCAGGGTGACCCCGCCTCTCACCCGAAATGACAGCTGGAGAGGCACCAGCAACCCTCCCGACGCCAGTAAGGGACAAGGGTGTAGGAAAATGGATGGATGGTTTCTGCTCTATTGGGCTTATTACAACAGGTTTAACCCAACCACTGTTACACATTGGATTAGTGTGGCCATTTAAAATGAAGCTAACTGAAACTTTCAAAATAAAACCCTCAGTACTCCCCTGAGATTATGGCAACTGCGGCAGTGCAAATAATATCAGCCTTTACTATCTTTTTAGCTAATTAGCATTAGCCTAAAAAAGCTTTTACCTGTTTTTCTTGCTTATTAGCCATGTTTAGTATACTGACTGGAGTAAGTCAAATAAGGACATCATGGCATGTGATACCCCACATGCCAGTGACAGCTTTTAGGCTAACATTAGCATTTTGGCTAATTTGAGTTTACACACAAATTATGACATACAGAATGGCATAAGTCCATGTTTGTTAACATGCTTGTGAATCTCCACATTCTATAGAGTACATTGCAGCTTTCTTTAGCATTGATGCTAATCAGAACGCTGGGTCAAAACCGACAGGCACACTTTGGCAGGCCCTGGTTAAATTTCTGCAGGAATTTTCTAGTTTCTATTCTATTCTATTCTACTCTTCATCTGATCATCTCTCATTCAAAATCTGAAATACTAACAGCAGCTTACATCAGCTGGATTAAACAAAGAGCTTTTCAAGCACAGCTGGAGATTTTTAAACCTTCAAAATAAACAACAAAAATCAAAACAAATGTGTTCTTTATTTTATTTAGTTTTAGAACAAAAAAGGAAAACCACTATATGCAAATGTTTGAAATTGTGACTGAAATATTCCGTAACTAACATTTATGTTTTTACTTCTTCAAAGAGCACAGAGCTCCCCCCACTCACTTTCTGTTTAGTAAAAATTCACTTTGAAAAAATTCATTTTATAAAAAAGTCATGAAAGCCTTAAATAGAAGAGGTCATATTTATGATAAATGGACTGAATGTGGAAACAGCACAAAGTTTTCAGAAGGAACTGCTTTTGGACATTCGCACAATAAACTCAAACTCAATCACAAGTTATTGACCTAAACAGTCGGAACAAGATTTACAAAAATGGTTCTTAAAGTATCTACAATTGCCTGTAAAATCCGCAGCCAATTCTTGTTTATTTGATTCAAAGTTGCTCTGCTGGGAAGTCAGAAATCTTTTGCATGTGTTGTGAAAACGCAGTTACCATCTCTTTATGAATCGACTGATTTAACTCATGAAGAATACGTTGACTTCATGAAGCTGCTTTCATGATCATCCTCACACTAATAAACACTCATCTAACTTCCAGGTTCTCATCATTATTTACTGTAGCAAACATCTATGATTCTTTATTTTTAATGTGTGGTGTTGTTTACATGATTATAACATTTCTAACTGATGTGTTTTTAACCCTCTTTTTTTCATTTTTATCCTGTTTGTTGCAACTTTCCTGAATGGTACAATCAGTTCAACAGAGTAAGTATGGAAGCTGAGAAGCCAAGCATCATTTTCAGCTCCATGTTGGATTAGTCGTGTTGCTTTAGACTTTGTTGGCTGTAAAACAGGAGCATGTAACAACCAGACACTTGCCCCTCTTTCTAATATCATCTATTGATCAGAATTACTTCCAGAACTATCTTTTGTTTTCTTATCTAGTCCTTACAAGGAGTCAGACCTTCTTGGTTTCCCAAACTTTCAAAAACTCTGGAGAAGCATTGGTTTAACTGCTATGGTTACAAGAAAGTCTGACACCTTGAAAGCAAAGGTATTTGCAAAAGAGAGGTAGACACACATGTCTGATCTTGTGTGTTGAAAATATTAAATCCATAGATCTGTTGTCATAGTTGCAGATTTGTAGTGTTTGAGTCAGGCTTTGGTCATATCTATTCAGCGCATGTTATGGAGTCTATGCATCAGTTTAAATAAGCTTCACATGTACATGGCTGTCATGTTTCTGCAAACTAGATTAGAAGTTGTTCCTGAATGCGGTTTGAGCAGAGCTGTCCAGTCCTGCATGGGGTCACAGACGATACATTTGAGTTAGTAAAAACGTTTGTCACGCCCGGCAGAGACCGATGACAACATGAGGGCCTTTGCCGAGAAGGTCTTTGCATCGGAGACTAAAGACGAGCAGGTGCGAGATGAAATCTCGCTGTTTGATGTGGCTGAAGACTGTCCCATCCTTCACCAGGAGATGGCACACCACCTCCATGCCGATGATAACGCAGAGAAACGGTGAGACGAAGCACGCTACAAAATAAAATAAAAAGAATCCAGATTTTTAAATTCAGGGTTAGCTCACATAGATTAAAGTGTAAGAGTGAGCTCACTGAAGTGTTTGTAATGTTTGTCTCCGGCTAACAGCAAAAGGCTTCAGCGCAGCCGTACCACGGCCGCCCCCCAGGCAGCTGCTGCCCCCGTGGTGGTGGACACCCCCACCTATCTGGAGGTCCCTGACTTCCAGAGAGTGGCCATCATGGGTGACTACGCTGCTGGGGTACAGTCTACTTCCTGGAACGATCTGGAAAACTGGAAGCTCAGCTACACTATATAAGCCTAAACTAGAGACTTGTGGTGGCATACATTTATTTTAATGAAAGTGGGGAAGGAGAAAAGTATGTATTATTTACCTTCCAAGTATTCCAAATGAGGTTGGAATGCTGCTGTCACCATCACCCTAATCTTTAGCTCCCTCCACAGGGTCAGTTTCCAAAATATATGAACTAATGTTAGTCAGGAGACAAATGTTAAATCCAAATCTGAAAATAAAGCCAAATCTGCTGAGAGTAAAAAAAATAAATCAAGGTGCCTTCGAAGATGGAGGCCTCGAAGGCACCATGATTTAGTACAGATTTGGACTTTGTACTAAATCATGGTGGGTTTAACAGGAAGTTATCCCCCCCCATCTAATTCTGCCCAGGGCCTCATGAAACCTTGGACGCCCCCCAGCTTTTTGACACCGTATACTCCCTAAATTCTTCAAGTTTGAACTTTTGTCAAGATGTTGCTGTAATGTATTGAAGAGATGTTAATAGGCTGTTACTGAATAACTGGTCTGATGAGTATTTTTATTACAGAGAAGTGATAAATTATATGGCAAACTTAAAAATGTCAGTATGTTGGTCACAGGTGTTGTTTTCACTTCCCTGATATTGAATTTCACTGACTGCATGTTTCAGTGAATGAGCGGCCATCACCAGAGGCCAGGGTCAGACCGGAGCTCAGGTTTCAGAGACATAAGTTTGCTATCTCCAGTTCCAGGAAAGGAATGCTTTATGAGCTGGCTTGTTATGTCTGCTGCTGCTGCAAGTCTCACAGTTAGCATGAACTCAGCTACTCTAGTAACAACACAAATTCTACATACAGACACATTTTGTAGGGTGTGCTGTTGTAGGTTTGATTCCACCTTACCCCTGTCACATGTTGCACATTGATCTGTGCACTGGTGTATTAATATGTGTGAATGTGGCTTTCACTGGGCAGTGTGACTCAAAAAGTTCAGTCTAGTTACCATTTTAAATAGAAAAAAATATCTGTAAGAAATTTTCTAGATTTTTTACATCTTGTTACACTTTTTCAAAGGGGCAATATTATGTATTTTCCAGGTACAGAGCAACATTTTATAACACAGTCAAGTAACTGTGTTACCTTCAGTTGTTATAAAAATGCTGTACATATCAACCATGACTTAAGAGAAAATTGACTTCGTAATTTAAAGCATTGAAATTGGATTAAAAACTCCTGCTCGGCCTTCAGGAAGTCATCATGACATGGCTCCTCTATCAACCCTTTGACAACAGTTTTACAAGTGTTGCTCTGAAGAATAGCTCCTATAATTAACTCAGCAGTTCTACCAGCTAATTTCTGCTGGCTAGTCTGAAGGAGCTGAGTGGGGGAGGGGAGCTTTGTGAGGCATTGGAAACTGCAGCTCCGAAAAGGAGCTTTGTCCTAGAAGGCGGGGCTCGGTCCACCGAGGCATTTTGCACAGCTGAATGGTTGCCATGGAGATTACAGGATTTCTCAAATATTCATGAAAGAATCAAGGCAACTCTAGCGGGCCTTAATGTTTTTGACGAGGAAATAACATTATAACACAACATACAGCTCAACAAAGTAAATTTGATTGATCCTTACATAGATAAATCAAATTTATTAAAGATAATACCAGCCAACAAAACTGGAAGTATTTACTCTCCTTTGAAAAACTGGGTCTACTGGATGTGTCAAACCTCAGACCTTCTATATTTGTATTCATAAAATCGCTCAGTTGGCCTTTCAGATGAGGTCACCTCTAAAAATGTTTTTAATAAACATGTACTGTATATTTTGTCTGTTTTTTTTTTCATCTGAGCAGGTGACCATGGATGACTTTGAGTTGTCTTGTAAGGGTCTGTACCGTGCCTTAACCATCAGGGAGAAATACATGAGGCTAGCCTATCAGAACTTTCCCAGAACAGCCTCCCAGTTCCTGCGTCAGATAGAGGGAAACACGTTCAAAGTTGAAGATGAGGTGCATCCAGGTGAGAAGACAGAAAGACTAGCATTGTGATTTTACCAAAAACAGACAAGCATCATCCACAAAGCAAGATTTATTCTTTGACTTAATGGCTTTTCTTTCTACCAAATCGTTGAATCCTCAGTCTTCAATGGTCCTCCAAAAGATGGTGAGGACCCTTTGGGTACCTCAGACTTGCCAGAGAATCTTGGCTATGTGGCTCGTATGAAGGACGGCCTCATGTATGTGTACAACGACGCTGCAGCTGCTGACAAGCATCAGCCCAAGGACCTGCCTCATCCAGACTACAACACCTTCATCGATGACATGAACTTCCTCATCGCGCTGATTGCTCAGGGCCCGACGTGAGTGCGTTCTGAAACGTCTACTTAACTCTCACTCTCTAAACCTTATGAAAACTATAATTTCTCTTGACCTGGAAGTCACTGAGATTGCAAGCCACCAAATGCTGTTCAATAAAACAGCAGAAGCAGAAGCAGCATAAATGTTAACCCATGTTATAAACATGGGTTGACATGCTAAAAACACTACCTCTGTGATGTTCTACCTGATGTATTTTTATTCAGATTTGTTCTTAAATAAATCTTTTGATCAGAAGTGCTGTAATCGGATTTGCTGTATCACCCCTAAATAGAGTTTAATTTCTTAGAGTTTTCTACAAGTTTGTATTTATTTTGCAGGAAGACTTACACTCACAGGCGTCTGAAGTTCCTCATGTCCAAGTTCAATGTGCATGAGATGTTGAACGAGATGGAGGAGATGAAGGAGCTGAAGATGAATCCCCACAGGGATTTCTACAACTGCAGAAAGGTACTGCAACAATTTCTGCAAACACAGACTACTATGAATTATAGACTAACACAAAAGATAACACGTAATAATTAATTAAACATGAAATTACCTGTAGGTTATGAAAAAGTTAAAAGGGATAATGTTGAAAACATGAGGAAAGCTGTTACACAAACTGTTCCTCTGCTGTGGCTCCCTCTAGTGAACACTTTCAGGCATCACACCAAACGAAACATGAACAGTTATAATCTGTTATTGTCATGGTGTTTCAGGTGGACACCCACATCCATGCTGCTGCCTGCATGAACCAGAAGCATCTGCTCCGCTTCATCAAAAGGTCTTACCGTGTTGATGCTGACCGGGTGGTGCATAACCTTAAAGGGAGGGAGGTCACCATGAGGGAGCTGTTTGAGTCCCTCAACCTGCATCCATACGACCTCACCGTGGACTCTTTGGACGTGCACGCTGTAAGCTCCTATTAGGAATAGATCGCATCAATTGGATGTCAGTATACCGTTAAAAATGTTAAATTAACATGAATGAGTGCATACTTAATATATGAAAAATATGCAACATCTACAGACTGTTAAAAAAATGTATGAATGTGTTTCTGAACTGTTTTTTCTGAAGGGGAGACAAACATTCCAACGTTTCGATAAGTTCAATGCTAAGTACAACCCTGTAGGAGCCAGCGAGCTGCGGGACCTCTACCTGAAGACCGAAAATCACATCAGCGGGGAATATTTTGCCACTATTATTAAGGTCTGTTGCTACAAACGTAATCATGAAATGCAATGACTGTGTAAATGTACTGTTTAAAAATGCATTTATATTGATTTTTACAAGAAAAAAGTGTGAGGAAGCTGTTACAGAAAATGTCCCATTGTTGTAAATGCAAACATATCTGGACGTTTTCATTTGATCATTGTAGCTTATCATGTAGCCATGCAATTAGCATCATTTTAACTAATGAGCATTAGAGTGAATGCTAGTATTTGAGTCAGTCAGATTAAATTAGTAATTTTTGTTAGCTGTTAATGTTTCGTTAGTAAGTTTTTAGGGATTGGCGCAATTTTAGCTAATGAAATTTACAAAGTGCTGCAAAGAGAGTAGTTAGAGTTAGGCTATCTTACCAAACATGATCAATTTAGCACTTGTTAGCATTTTAAGCTAATGATGGCATTTAAGTTCCAATAGTGTTTATCGATAGCATTTTTTCATTGTATTGGACTGAATCAAGTAGTGAAACCATTTAGAGATGATTGAATGTTTTTCTATTTTTTAGGATGTGGTCCTTTTGGACCCCCAAGCTTTAGTTAGCCGATGGTGTCAAAATGAGGTCTAAGAGGGTTGTTTTATCAAACAACCTGCAGACAGGTTGTATCAAACTGGACTGTTATCACAATCAGACAGGTGTTAACAACCTGCAAGGTTAAGTTTATCAACAACTGCCATTTCAGCAGACAGTGTTATCAAACAACTGCAGAATGTTTTTCAACTAACATTTTATAAAAACCTAGATGTATCAAACAACCTGCAGAAGTGATCAAACACTGCAGACGTGTTTATCACAACTCAACAGGACCTGCGACACAACTGCAGCGGTTTATCAACAACCTGCAGAGTATAAAACCGCACAGGTATCAAAAATGGTGATCAAAACCTGAGGTTTCAGCGTTATCAACAACGCAGACGGTTGTTTATCAAACAACCTGCAGACAGGTTGTTTTATCAAGCTGCTGTAATTCTGTTTAAGCAGAATTAGGGTTTTGACAGTGAAATAGATTCAGGAAACCTGAAAAGTGCCATTATTGTTACACACACATGTAAAAGAATAACTGAAATTTCAAGAACTAACTTTAAAAAAATGCTAATTCATTATGATGCATATATTCTTGAAAGATGTTGAGCTTTATCTGACCTTGTTCTGATGACAGGAAGTAGCCAGTGACCTGGAGGAAGCCAAGTACCAGTATGCTGAGCCCCGTCTGTCTATCTATGGTTGTAATCCCAATGAGTGGGGTAAACTCTCCGGTTGGTTCGTAAAGCACAGAGTCTTCTCCCACAACCTCAAATGGATGATTCAAGTCCCCAGAATCTAGTAAGTTTTCATAATTTTATAGAATGACCGCCTATGTGGCATTTTTAGTGTAGATTTTTCCTGTTTTGGATACACTTAAAGTTATCTAAAACCCTTAATCTATTTTGTATGTAATAAACATCTGTAATGCTGATAGTGGACCAGAAGGGTAAATGATGCTCTTTTTCTGTCATTTCAACCTCAGTGACATCTTCAGAGGCAGGAACTTTGTACCACACTTTGGCAAAATGTTGGAGAACATTTTCCTTCCCGTGTTTCAGGCCACCATTGATCCACAGTCCAACCCAGAGCTCAGCATCTTCCTTAAGCATGTGAGTCATTTTAATATTAAGCCAGATCGTAGGAAATACTTATTTTGAAAACACTCTAAATAATTAGATAAAGATTGCCCTAAAACCAAATGTTAGTCTTGTATTGAAGGTAAGCTGTTTTCCTCTTGTTGTGCAGGTGACAGGTTTTGACAGTGTGGATGATGAGTCCAAACACAGCGGCCACATGTTCTCCACAAAAAGTCCAAAACCAGAAGAGTGGGACATTGTCAAGAACCCCTCCTACACTTATTATATCTACTACATGTATGCCAATATTGCTGTTCTTAACCAGCTGCGTAGGTCAGTATCTTTGCTTCCAATTTATCTGACTCTAGAAGTAAATCTCATGTTGGCTGTGTTTTTGGGGATGTTTTTGTGTTTACTTGCCTCCTTGTTTCTGGTTAGACAGAGAGGATTGAACACGTTCACGTTCAGGCCTCACTGCGGTGAGGCTGGAGCCATCACCCACTTACTGGCAGCCTTTATGACTGCTGACAACATCTCTCATGGTCTTAACCTCAAAAAGGTCAGTCAGGAAAAAAAAATTCAATAAGTGCCATCTCTGCTGCCAACCTTCTGTCAGGAAGGTGTGACAGGAAGAGACTATTAATGATGGTATTTTTGAAAACAACTCAGTTCAATTCATCAGACATCAACGGATTAAGCTGCAGGATAGGTTAAACTGAACACTTTACTTTAGAGGTCCCGAAACAGTGCATAGCTTTCCACATCACAATAATTTTAGGTAACAAATATTTTTCATTTCCAGTGGTTTGCAACCTGTTTGAACCAGTGAAACATATCACTATTTTCATCTATTGATTAAGATATTCCTTTAGTGTTAAATGTATTATCAACTTGCCTTGGCAATAGCTGCTAGCACCAAAACAAATTGTTATGTTCACTATTTTCTGACTTACAACTAGAGCACTCTCAACTTTGATATGGCATTAGAAAACATATGTAGCATTATTCTTGCACAGTTCACCTTGTAGTATTGCAAAGAAAGGCACTTCAAAATAAAATAACTTCCTGTTACATGTGTTAAGAGACTCAATGTTAATCTGATTCCATTGTTATGCTTTATTTATAAATGCAAATGTTTTGCTTTTGATGAAATTGTCCTTTACACTAATTCAGTTCCTAAAAGCCCTGGTATGTCTTGAAAAAATGTTCTGAGAAAATATCTTTAACTATTTATGCTAAATCAATCAGATTTTTTATTAAATATAATTGTTAATAGTGTTAAAGAAATATACTGCATATATTGGGTGGGGTCAGTCCCAAAGCAAATTTTTAACCTAAAAACTAAATACTAAAATATGCTAAATGCTAATTATTCTGCTTATAAAGTGTTGGAACTGTTGATTGCATAGCTGTTTTTTAACAATTCTTTGCTAGTGACAGCGACGGAAAAATATTTTTGAAAGATTGGGTGTAAGGTAAACAGTTTTTCAAACTGCCAGGCCTTAACAAACAATATCTAACCTTGGAAACTCATGATTTGTACCTGTCAATGTTTTTCCAAACAGAGTCCAGTTCTCCAGTACTTGTACTTCTTGACCCAGATCCCAATCGCCATGTCCCCTCTTAGCAACAACAGCCTGTTCCTGGAGTATGCCAAGAACCCACTGCTGGAGTTTCACCAGAAGGGCTTGATGGTGTCTCTGTCTACTGACGACCCCATGCAGTTCCACTACACCAAGGTCTGCGGTGCTTAGGGTCACATTGATGCATATCACAATCACACACTCAGTGCTATTCACAAAGGGTATTATATATCCTATAGTTGTTTAAAATACATTTTTTACGGTCAGAAGTTGGTCTTTGTATTCAATGTTTCACTGACATCTTTATGAATTGTCTTGTCCAACAAAAGCATTAGTGAAAAACACAATGCATTGGACACACATTAAAGAAACAGAACAGATGTATAAACCCTTTTTCAACTTAGTTTTTATGTTCACAGGAACCCCTAATGGAAGAGTATGCCATCGCAGCTCAGGTGTTCAAGCTAAGCACTTGTGACATGTGTGAGATTGCCAGGAACAGTGTGCTGCAGAGTGGCTTGTCTCATGAGGTAACTAACATTATGACACTGCTTTAAATGAAAAACACCTTTGTATTCACCTGGCACCAACCAGGCTTGTTTTGAGTAGATCTGCTTCTTAGACCTGGGCTTTGGTTTCAGGAAAAGGTTCACTTCTTGGGTTCAGATTACCAGAAAGAAGGCCCAGAGGGCAACGACATCCGTAAAACCAACGTGGCTCAGATCCGGATGGCCTACCGGTTTGAGACGCTGTGCTATGAGCTGAACCTCATCAAGGAGGGGCTGAAGGTGGAGTGAATACGGCGGAAACACGCAAGCCTTTTGTCAAAGCTCACCTGAAACGGGTGTAGACAGGATTATGCTAAAGTTTTTTACAGCAGGACTTTGACAAAAGAAACCATTTACAACATTTAAAGAAACAGACACTTCTGATGAAGTACTGTTGGATCTTTCTGAGACAGAATGGTTTGGATAAATGATGTTTCTACATTATGGACAACAATGAATGGAAATAAAACATTAAAAATAACAACTAACTCTCTTTCTTTTCTTTTTTTTGTTACTTGCACAAACTTGCATTGATTTAGTCATCATACAGTTACTCAGCTTGAGGCAGCCTTATAACAGCAATAAAATATATGTGAGATCTGGACGATTTTAAAGAGCATGTAAAACCAGCATATATAATACATGAATAATAAAATTAAAATGAGAAATACACTGATAAATGTTTCGTTCCATGAAAAAGAAACAGTTGAATAAATAAATTCATAATTTCTTGCTACAAAGAACTCTAAAATAGCATTGCAAATAAGCAATTGCATGTTGTTAAATGATTTATTGAATTGTGCTGCCTGTCAAAACTTATACGTATTTTTATGTCGTTCAAAGTTTAGGTCTATCTCGATTTTGTTGTGTCAGCACAACGAAGAGGAACTTAGTTGTTGCAAACGGTCATGCACATTTTATGAAGTTGTTTATCGTCTTGATTTATTATACATCACCTTCATTCTTGACAGGAATTTTATAATGAAATGCTAATATAGGTAAAAATACTGACATAAATTCATATGAGTTAAGTGGATTGACATTTCCATATTTAATGTATATATAAATAAAAACATGTAACTATCTAAATCAGTTTTGACATTCTTAACTACAGTCTCAAATCTCCGGCTTATTTATATATTTTAACATGCAACCGCGTGTTAATGCAGATGTGGGTCTGGTGTCTGAATTTCCCGGGACACGTGAAAAAAAATTGTACTTATTCATGTTGACAGCTGCTGGAGTGGACACCGTGACGTCTTCCCACTTGAAAAAGTCCAAAAAAAACTTTCTCACAGTCCAAACCTTTGTCAAATTACACAGAAACACGTAGAATGACAACGGGAAGTTATTGAACTAGCATAATAAACGTTTCATCTCCCCATGACCGTTGCTTCTTTGGTCGCTCTGTATAGCTTCCAAGTTTTATTTTGAAAAGCATATCCGGAAGTAGTGCTTGTCCGTCTGACTTAATAGTCATTGTGCAGAGGCTGAGCGAGAAGTGATTTTGTTTATCTACTTTTCTTTCTGTGTGTCCCGCTTCTTTGAAGTTGTTGTTGTTAACAGGTGGTTGAATATGCAACTCGTTTGTATCATCCCTTTTATGCTCGATTCGGATTAGCGGAAGTTTCCAGTAACTGTCTGAATCCCAACGTGGCCACCTCCTCAGCCTGAACGATGAGACGGAGGGGATTTTATGTTTATCATCTTTTAGGAAGCAACACTAGTAGAGGATATGAATTTTACTGACCGCTATAAGCTGCAATGGTAAGTAGTCTCATTCTTAGAGGAAATATTATTGCTTATGTGTTATTTTGGCTTTCATTTATCTTCATTAAACTTTTTGTTAAAGTTAACGACAGGTAAACAGCGATTTGCATTCAGTCGCTAAATGAACGTTATGCTGTTATATAATATGTCTCACTCACATTTATGGTACGCTATATATGGTGGAAATAATACACAGCATTGTGAACTGTTATTCACTCCCGCCACCTTCTTTCCAACGTATTTCTGCACCGTTTAATCATCTTGTTTAACCATATCAAGGAAATTAAGCTGCATTTTTAGTATGGACATTTTTTGTTCTTCTCTTTCTGCCCGTGGTGTGTTTTTTAAAACCATTATAAGATTTATTTGCTTAATAAAATAGAAAGTGTGTATTATTGAGCCATTATTCAAAAGTTGACTTATTTAAATCATGCAAGTGAAGGAAAAACTGCTATACCAATGAATGTCCCCCTACTATTTTTGTATGACTATTTTCTAAACCTTTTATTCTAAATTATATAACTGTCATGTTATGAAGGTTTCTAGTGGAGTCCTCCAAATGAATGTAAAGCTTTCTGCTGTTTGATCAGTAATCTAAAGATTCTTGCTTGGTTCAGTCTTTCATCCTGGCTTGTAGCAAACCAGCAGTTTTCCTGCATTACAGCATTAACTGTCACCATTGATGGTAAGCTGGGGTTCTTGCAACAGCTCACCTACAACATGTCCTGTCATGCTGCCACCTTGAAGAGGGCGTGTTGGGGTGGATTCTGAAGGTACAATTAGGTTTAATGTAGTTACTGTAAGTGATGCGTCTGATTTCTGTCTAACCTGACAGAAATATATACTGGTATCAACTTTTACTGAGATTTTAAAAAGGTATGGTTTTAAAACTGCAAGACATTTAAAGTTCTTTCACAGAAGTGTAACGTGATAAAACAAAAGTTTTTCCACATATTTCTTAACGTGTCACCATGTCATGACAGAATAATACAACACAGATAATCTGTGAAGAGCTCAGTCTCCCCCTGCTCCTCCCTGAGCTGCTACTGAACAAATGCATCACTTCCACTCAAAAACAACCAGTCAGAGCCAGGAGAAGGGACTTAGCGCTGTCAATCTGTCTTGTGAACGTCATGGTAAATGTGTCAAAGAAACTGTTATCACCTCTGCTGTGTGCTGTATGCATATAGGCATGATTGACAGCGCTAAGACCCACCTCTCATTTCTGATTGGTTGTTTCTAGTTAACATTGGGAGAAACCAGAAGAGCTCAATATTTTATTTTCACAGATTTGTCTCATACTAAACTCAAGTGACAGTTTCCACAAATATGTAGAAAAAAACCATTCTAAAAGTTACCTGCTGCAGCTTTAAATGCAGCATGAGAAATGTGCTTTATACTTTGCCTGGCTTACCACAAAGACTAATCTGTTAGTTTGGAAATAATTTCTGCTGTAAAAAACGGGAACGCCCCCAACACTGAGGTGAGATTTTAAAGCTGTGAGTGGCAGCGGACTGCAGGCTAGGTAGCCAATTAGCCAGCTGTTATTCTGCAATATGCTTTACAATAAGTTCTTAAAAACAGAAGAAATAATAATTAGTGGCTGTTTATTTTATATTTTCTATCTATTTAGAAATTGTAACAATGAACAAATATTCTAAACAACATTATAACTGACATAATCAATACATTATTTATGTACATATATTTGTGTTTTACGTTTCTTGTGAATTCCATGAACGTGTGTTTACTTCACGGGTTTATCTGGTTTACTTTGGGTGTCATACCATGACGGTGTCATACCGGCTCATGCTTATTTGCCAATACGGTACCATAGTAACTATCATGCAGCTAGTACATTTCAGTGTACTTTCATTTCAGAGGTATGGCTTAATTGCCATCACATGGTGTGATCATAAATAGTCCAAAGATAGCTGAGATCAGTGGTCACAAATCTCTCTGCACCATAATTACAGACAGGCTGTTGATCCTTCTTCCTGCCGCTCAGGAAACCCAGCTCATGCCTTCCTGTGCAGTCGAGACAAATGTTGCAGAAGTGGGTCAGTTTGGGGATGCATTGTCATCTAGAGGTCTGGCAGTTTTAGGGCAACATTCCAGTGCATACATTTAATTTAGGTCAAACCAAACAAAAGCATGATTTTTAGGCCCTAGGCCCGGGGGTTATTATGATTGTGAGCATATCTTTTATATCTTTCCCTTTTACCAGGTTCTTCCAGCTTCCTCGTGTGCAATGTGTCCTAATAGTTAGCTTCCATGCAGTGAGAGGAACCTCGGTGCAGGAGCATATAGTGACTAATGCTGAATAAGAGTCAAAGTGGATCCTGGTATAAACGACTTAATGTCTGCGGCCAGTTGTTATCCCTTCATGTGCTAAAGATAGAGGAGGGAGTTCAATTAGTTCCAAATATTTATATTGTGTCTGAGTTTCATCATCCATTAAATGTGGGTGAAATGTTTTCTATCACCAGCTGACACCAGCTGGTTATGCTTGCCTTTTACTTTGTGCTTAAACCTTCATATTGTCTTCTGTGGGCTCAGATCAGTGTCAGTGAGGTTGTAAGTTAAAAGCTCTCAAAAAACACCAGAGGTTGTAGTTGTAAACCAGGTTACATCATCACCCTTAGAAAATATCTGCTGGAGACGTGCCTGTCTGAGCATGTGCAGAAAGGAATGTGTGTTTGACAGAAACTCGTGCAATGAAAAAACTGAACAAAAAACTGCAAATTTTTTATTTTAATGTTTAAGATGGCAAGAATGCAATTATAAATGTCCAAATCAGAAGGCAGATAATTTTAAACAAAATTTCAAACAAGGAGTTTTTTTATGCATCCGCCAAAACCTTTATGTTGATTATCATCCTTTGTCTTTAATACATATATAAAAGATAATAATACAGTATTCAAAATGTTCTAACCTTCCTCATACTATTAGAATATTCTTGAAAAGTCCATTTATTGCAGGAACTTAATCAGAATCACAATGTGAAACACAATACAGTAGTCCCTCGCCATATCGCGGTTCACCTTCTGCGGTCTCACTGTTTCGCGGGTTTCTTTTATGCAGCACTGTGTTTTTTAAATTCTGACAAAATTCTAGTGCATGAATCAGACCACTTTGTTTCGTATCTTGATTGGGTCAAAAGACATCAAAGCGCTTTGTTTTGTGTCTTGATTGACCAAGGGAGAGTCGGTTTACGTTGCAGCCTGTGTTCTTAAACTGTAGTTTTCATGTCGATTCCTTATCGCTTCTGCTTTAATACGGTAGTGTTACTTCACGGTCAAGTGGTTGGCGATTTTTTTTTTTCGTTGAAAAAGTTGGATTTATTTCAAGCCTCATGACGGATGAGTAATCATTCAGAATTTCATGTTGTTAGAATTATGTAGGTTTCTGATACTGTAAACTGTGACAATGTGGAAAATGTTCATGACAGTTTTGGAAAGATTTATAAAGAGTGCGAAGCGGGTTTATGAAAAGGGAAAAATTAAACAGTCACCACTTCGTGGATTTTGTTTGTTGCGGGGCTTTTTCAGAACCGAACCCCTGCAATAAACGAGGGACCACTGTATATACGTAGATTATTTACACACAGATGGATCTTTGAAAGGCTTTATTTCTGTTAATTATGGTGATTCTCCACTTACAGAATATTGCATGAAACCAATAAAAATAATATAGAAATGTGGAATATCTGCCTTTAATATGTTGTTTTTAAAAGTTACTTTCAATCTGACAAATGGGGCTCATCAGAACTCATATTCTATTTTATTGAATATGAATGTATTAGCAGAGCTGACTTCACGCTACATGTGAAACAGGGTTTTAATATTATTTCCAAATAATGTTAACATTTTTTGTTTAAACTCTGTTAAATTAGCCCATGGTCCGTCTCCCTGCACTCCGCTCAGCCTTCTTGTTATTTCCTTAAAACCTCGCTCTCTCTCACCCTCCTGCAGCTTCAGTGAATTGAATGAAGATATAATTTCTTTTTAAATAGATTCTTACATCTCTCTGTGTCCTTTGACTTCATTTTTAAACACTTTGTCAATGCTAAAATTGGCAATATCTCAGTCTCTTTCTGTAACAACTTACACACTGAAGAGTGTTCCTGCTAACACAATCCTGAAAATTAGGTATTATGTGTGTTCTGATCCAAAGAAGGTCTCTGACCAATCAGCTTGTCGTTTATGGGTAGAGAAGATAAAAATCAAGTCTCTAATACAGAAAAAAAACAAACTCAAAATGCATTAAAAATGTAAGAAGTTTTTATATGACAAGAACACATCACCAACTCACAGGTCAGAAGGGAGCCACATTTGATACCTTAAACTTGTGCAAATGAAGTAGGATTTTCTGACTGCCTGACAGTTGGAGTTGTGATGAGAAGCTAGTAGTGAGATTCATAACTCTGGACTCTTTTTGATTGTACTGCATCTCACATTGGCTCTGACTGGAGCCCATACTTTCCAGTCCTGTGAAAGGCAGCTTTGTTGTTGCATTAAATCAGATGCAGCACTTTGTTGTATCACTGGCATTTCATATTTAGGCAGCAGTGAGGTTTCCGATGACAGCGATGCAGAATTCCCCTCCGGCTGAAAGCCTGGACAGCTCAAGCCACAAACCAGCTGCAGAGCGCTGTGGTAATCTAGTTCCCTGTCACCGTCTCTCTTTCTTCTCTAAACTTTTTATTTTTTTTTGCAGCCGGTCTTTTCATTCTGTTCCTCACTCCACCTTTTTTTAAACTGTCCTGTTGTTGCCTTTTGACCCCTGTGACCTCGCAGTGTGGTGGCTGGGGTTATGTTTTTAAAAGCTTTTTTTTTTTTTTTTTTACTTTTCTTCGTTTTAGATTGTTTACAAAATGAGACAAGAGAAAAATGAGCTCTACGTCTGTTGGCTGATAAACACCTGACTGAGTTGATTTTTGCTCTCCGTTTTTTCTAGAAAGGCCTTTCCTGTGTTCACTGATGGAACAGTGGAGGTGAGCCAGTTCGCACCATCTCACTATGCTGGCTCTGACCATGGAGCAGGGCAGGCGGGGGATGGATGAGGCCACCGCCGTTCGGCAGGGCCGGCTGGCAGGGCAGCGGGTCAACATTAAGGAGAAGATCTCCCAGTGGGAGAGTCGGACCCACCAGAGCAGCAGGGATGGAGGAGTCAAAGCACACGCTCCCGTTATGTCCAGAACACTGTCCAGTGACCTTCTGGGGAACGGATATTCCAATGAAGGCTTGGGAGTCGGAATTCATCCCAGAGATAGCCGCTCAAGAGCAAAAAGTATAGATTTAGACTTCAGGGAATCTCCAGCTCATGACGTCCACAGCGTGGCTGCTCGAAAGTCAGAACTGTTCAAGAAATCCTCCACTTCATTTTCCAACCCGTCTCCTGGAAAACACAGCACAGCAAAAACGTTTGCATCTTCCAAATTTGACACAGACACCCTTTCTTCAGCCGACGCAGTCTTTTCAGCCAACGGCAACCCCAAACCGGATCGCCTTCCTGACATCTTAATCGTCTCCAAGCCTCTACCTCCTTCAGCTGGTGATCAGGATGACCACATGCCTGCTGGAAACTTCTACACTTCTCGGGGTTTCTGGAGGAAGCTGGAGGGAGACAAGCTGCTGTGGGAGAACAGCAGGAGCAACGCAGGCGATGCGCTGCCCCCTCCCAAACCCCAGCGCACATTCCAGTACCGCGGGACCAACAACAACACGAAGCCAAGCTGCTACAGCGGATGCCCTCACAACAACAGCAGCTTCAACCTGAGGAGCAGGAGGGTGGTGAAGCCGCCGAACTTCCCACCTCCGCCGTGTCCTGTCATCCAGACCGCAGGGCTGTCCAGGCACACGAAGAACAGGTGAGGCCAGGAAGATAACCACCATATTTCATATTAGCTTTTTATGGAGCAGAATAAATGAAAACAGCTGGAGCTTTTAAAGCATTACAAGGGTTTAAAAAAAACTGACAGTGTTTTTTAAAAGACAGTAATCATGAAAATAAATCTATTCAGAGAGTGCTGTCTAGTTTCTGTCAGAAATATCACATGAATTCCTGCTCCAGGAAAACGTCTTGATCCGTCGGTCCATGTAGACACGGGTGCTGTGCATTTTATATGCAGTGAAAACTGCAGAAATAAACTTTATCACCATTAAATCAGTCAAACACACAACACTGTTAAACCGCTACTTGTATGTTTGATCTTTTAGAGTTTGAAAAAACAAAAGTGGAAGAACTCAATAATCAGCTAGTGTTGTGGTGCCACAATAGCATGTGGCCCACAACACTTAAAATCCCACTGGTTTCTGTATCTGCAGCTGGACATCCGTTCTCATGTCTATAAATCATAGTCCTGACTTCTGAGGCTGATGGATATTCATTAGGCTCAGAAGTCAGGACTATGAAGTCAGGACCTTGTAATGGATGGATGGATTAGTGGGGTCGGGAGGGTTGCTGGTGTCTATCCCCAGCTAACGTTCCGGGCGAGAGGCGGGGTCACCCTGGACAGGTCGCCAGTTTGTAGCAGGCTAATGAATATGTTGGACTTATTATTATAAGCTCCTAAAGATGTGCATTTTCAACCTAACTCGTATCATTTTTGAGACCCTTATTTTGAAGTCAGAAAGGAAGTAGTTCTCTAGTTGCCTTCTTATGTTTCCATAGCCTACTAATAAACAAGTCAAGACTGCTTTGATTTGATACCAAACCTATAGTACTTTGACATTGTGGAAGTATTTGGAGTACTGCTGAGGATCTGCTGTCTTTACATGCCCTTATTGAATAGCTTTTCATTGTTTTTTTCCTGGGGGGTCAGGTTTGGGTTTGGGGTTGGGTCCCTGCCTCTGGGGTGGCTGGCTGGTTGTATTGTCAGATTTTAATGGCTGGCTGGAGTCCCATGCTATCTGGAAGCTCTCTTCTCTATTGTCTAGATGGGTCCAAGTCATAAACATTTATAAACACAAACAGTCCTACTTGCTGTCAATTACGCCCATTCAACATCTATTTTTCACTGTAGTTAACATTAAATTTGGACAAACATAGACTTTTAAAAGCTAAGGGTTCTTTCACCTTTTGTCCTTTGCACTTTAACCCTTCATGTTTATTTGTTCTTTTTCATGCGACTCTTTGTTTTATAGCTTCAAATAAAGTCAGTATCTCCTTCTGTTTTTATCCATTACAAAATATCTCCATGGGGAGAAAATTTTACATCATCCTGAAACGCAGCTAAGAAATAGTTTCAGTTTCTGGCTGCTGCTATTCTACATTACAAAAGAATTAATTAGGACATTTCTTTTCGGTCTCAGCACTTGTGGTAAGAATGCTCTGTCACTGAATTTCATGAAAGCTTATCGTCGTCTTTCATGCTTTGCGTCACAGATGTGGCCAAGACCTTTTTCTGCTTTTCAGCCTACTCTGCTGACAGAGGAACCTTTCTGGGGGGTTTATAAACAGTTTTTTAAAACTAAAAACTACATAAAAGATTGTCAATACTCTGCAGGTTGTCTTTAAGCTCAGCAGAAGCTTAAAGACAGGAAGCTTCTGCTTACGTCATGTTAGCGGACATAGAACTAAAATTAAGTATTGAACCAATTTTCCTTGTGTCCTTACTGCAGGAAGTCGTTTGAGTATGAAGATGCCGCCCGCCTGACAGCGCAGCAGGGCACTGTGGGAAACGGAGACGTCCACCCCGACCTCTACCATGCTTACTCTGATGACAATATTTATGAGGATATTGTGTGTAAGCCAAACTCAATGCATTGACTGTGTGGTGTAGTAAATTAATTTATTTCCAGATTATGATCAGTCAGTTCTGTTACGCAACACCAAAGGCAGGGAATCATTGGCTGGTGGGCGGCTGCTGTTGGTTAAATGGACATTTTTAGTATAAGCTTTCCTGGAACACATGTGGTAATCTCACTGCCTCTGGCTGCTGTCAGTTATGATCTTGCTTTCAAAATATGGCATAATAAGAGTTCAGATTTTAGTCATTTCCCACTAGAGCTATTTAGAAATACACTTACAGGTCACTTGTTTCTTAGTCTTTTTGTTTTGTACGGATTTTTTCCTCTAAGATATGTTATTCAGAAGAAGAAGTGTTTAACATTTTTAGAAATATTTCTGATTTCTGGGATGTGGCTTTTTCTGCTTATCAGTGGGCAGTCTTCCACCAGCATCTCTTGAAATGCTTAGAAACTAAAACCTGCATTGTGTTTTTGAAGGTTTTTAGACATGTCAGATCATCTGATATGATTTAAATCTTCCAGTTTTTCTCTCTGACATGTTGTGCGACTGTTTACCTGCAGGTGATGGGATCAGGGATTACCCCTATGAGGATGTCAAGCTGTCCACTATGTGTCTTCCTATTAGGCCCCCAGGCCCAAAGGTAAAGAAGGAAATTCAAATAACTTTTTGACTAATTAGGAATGTCTCAATAAGGATTTTATTTCTCTGTTTTCCTAATTGACCTCAATCATTTAGCTGTAGATATTTGCTACAATGTCACGATTTTCGCAGCAGTTTCCATTTTTCTTGACAGTGTCAGATATTTAGTCTGAACAGGGGTTTCTGGATAACAATCTTTTATTTCTAAATATATATCTGACACATATTTCTGGTCTCAAATAAACTCATATATCACTCTTACTGCTAACATTTTCATTCGGTACAGTTTGCTAGGTTAACGTCAGCATTTTTATTGTCTGTTTTGATAGGACTTGTTGATCAGCGCGTAACATCTCAGTGCCATTCCAGTAAATAAGACAAACCTTACAGGAAAAGCAGTTCTGCTTCATAATTTTGCTAATTTTATGTCCTCAGTTTTCGCTCTGTTGTAAATTCTCACCTGGTGAGAGTTAAGGTAGAGACAGAGATATGGTCACATGACACAGACAGCCAATACAGTCTCTCTTTCCAGCTCATATTTCTTAGCTCAACAGAATAAAGTTCAAGGTTTATAAAATAGCAGCTGTTATAGAAGAAAATGCTCCACGGCTCGCTGACAGTCACACAGAGTAGATTTACAACAGCTGTGAGGAGTTTAATCAAGCTGAAAGAGCCTCTTCATAACCCCAGGGTGATAATTTGATTGGATCAGGACATCCCTAGTTATTTATTTCTGTATCTCTAAAGTAAAATAGTAACTATCTCACAAAAAGTAAAGATTGTCACAGTATAGAAATCATGTCTTAGATCTTTTCGTTTGCTTCAGTTTTCTCCTAAAGGTCAGACGTTGCATGGATATGCTGGGAAAGTGGACAAGAAATTATTGCAGGTGTTGGCGTCCAAATCCTCAACTTTTACAGAATCTGCTAAACCAGCATCGCCTCGACACAGTAGCGCTCAGAAAACCCACAGGACTCCGCAGGTAAACCATTTTGATGCATCTAAATGCTTCAGCTAAGTGGGAAATATTGCTGTTTAAAATGATGAATCATGGTTAAAGTTGCAAAGCAACGACAGGGGCGGGAACTTGCCGAGCAGGAAGGAGAGGATGCTGAAAGAAACAGATAGGAGTGAAGCAAAATGCAAGTCCTTCTGTCACATTTAGGCTCTTCGAACAAGAAAACAAACTTCTAAGTCATGGCTTTGGGAAGCCGCTGGACTGGGACAGAATTTAACTGCAAGGTAATTCACCTGTCTGAGGGAGAAGTAGAGCAGTAAGGCTTTGAGACCTACCTGATACTTTTACTGTGTAATTAGTGTGTTGGATAAATGCCAGACATTTATGTTAGCTCTTGCTTTAGCATGTTTTTGCTAGAATGTTTTCCTTCTTGAGACAGAAATTGAACAACTGTTGGATTGTTTCTAAAGTGCTGTTCTTGTAAATTGATCAGTTGTTGTAGTCTAGTATACATTGAAACAGACATAAGTACTTGTGTGTTTCTCAGCTGCAGATCAGTGATACTTCAAACATTCTGGTTGTTTCTGTACTCTGTCATTCACATTTGCGTCTTTTAACAGTAGCAGCAGTCTAAACTTACTCTATTTGCTTGCTTCTGTTTTAAAATGGTAATGAGGAGAACTGGTTCACTTTGAACAGTTTTATGTTTTCTTCCGTGGCAGGAAAACACAGAAATGTCAGATAAATCATTTCTGTAAATGTTAATGTTCAGTAGATCTCACAGCCCTGGCAAAAAGAACACATTTTTGTTCTGTAAAAAAAAATTCCAGTTTTTTCATACAGAAAAACTGTATATATCTATCATAATCATTAAAAAGGATCAATAATCTTGCTACACAGCTTCACTCAGGTTCAGCATTTGGCCAGAAACTTCACATCTTCACTTTGCAGCATTTGTCCCTTTTCAGCTGTGGAAAACTTCTCTAGATTTATCTAAGAACAGCCCAGTTTCAGGAGATTTCTGGACTTTGGATAATTTCTTCTAGTGAAGTTAGTTTGATCAACAATCAATTTTGTTGATTTGAATTTACACTTGAAGTCACTGTAACGCTCCAATACCACCCCTATTTATTCCTGCTTACTGGCAGAAACCTATGGATAATAAAGCAGGGTTTCGCTAGGCCCCCCACCAGGCTAAGCTGGCTTGTTTTTATTTTTAGAAAAATAAATAATTGGGGGAAAAAAAAAAACTTAATAAATCTTTATGCCGGTTTGCAAGCGTTTCGTTCTGAGCGTTTCACAAGCGGAGCAGATTTATTTCTTTTTTGTATGGATATATTTATTCAGAATGTACAACCATACATAATCTGCTTCCAGTGTACAAAATAACTTTTTTTTAAACACAAAAAGTACATACACGAAAAAACAAAACAAAATAAAAAACTTCAGAAATAAAACCCACCCACCCCACCACTCTCTCCATGTAGAAACACATGTAGTAATATTACATTTAACATTAAACATATTTTAACTCTGGCCTTTCAGAGTTAAGAAAAATGAATGAAACAAAAATATTAAAAGAATTGACATAGGGCAGTAAAAATCATTAAAGATCAGTTCAGTCTTCCAGATCTAATCTGGTTAGTATGTCCAGGAAAGGAGTCCGTATCTGGTCAAACTTAGCCAATGTCCCACGTGTCGAATGAAGAATTTTTTCAGGAGTGCAGTATGACAACAGCTCGTTGATCCAATGTTTCTGGTTTGGAGGCTCCCTAGATTTCCAATTTTTAAGTATACACTTTTTTGCTGCAGATGATGCTAATAAAACAAAGTATTTCTTGTAAGAATATAATTTCAAGGACATAACATCTCCAAGTATCCAAATCCTGGGGTCAGGATCTAAAGAAAGTCCACAAACTGCTGATGTTATCAGAATTACATTATTCCAGTAGGTTTGCAAGTGCACACAACTCCAAAGCATATGAAGAAGATCCCCTACAGATATCTTACATCTCTGGCATTTGTCAGTGATACTGGCATTCAGTTTATTCAACCTATATGGGGTTGGGTGTCGGTTCAAATGTAACCTGCAGTTTTTTTAAAATAAATTTATGTGGACTGCATTCGGCTGTCTTGTTTCCTTCCCTGAGCGCAGGGCCTCCGCCGGTCAAAAGTGACAGGGGTATAATACGTATATTCGATGAATAATATTAAATTGAATTTGCCTGTGTTTTGTTGATATTGCAGATTTATTTCTAAAAGGTTTATAGTTTTTAAAGCCGGAGAGCGGACCAATCACACAGCTGACTCCTCTGCGCGTTGCCTCGCGCGCTGCCGCTGCTTTATTAGGTTTCCTTCAGCGCGCGCCTCCTTTCACTCGAACTGGACACAGGCTGACCTGTATGGATATTTACATCAACCCAGTGGGGGTAGTTATTTTTCTTTGGAGAACTATATATCAAGGTTTAAAGCGAGCCGCGTTAGCTCTGGTTGCCCAGCTCTACGTGAACCGCAGGAATAACTAGTACTCTCGCGTCTGTTTGCAGCCATTTGCTCGTTGAACGAGCGGTGAGAATGATTTATCTTTGTGGACAGAATTGTGTACGGTGTTTACATCTCAACACGCTGCCCAGCGCGCGGTTCTGTCTTGCCTGTAAAGTTTCTGTATGTGTTCCCGGTTGGCCGGTGCGTTAGTGGTAAACGAACCAGCGCTAAGCTCATCATGCAGGTTCGCGCTCACCTCGTAGTCACGCATCATGCTGGTTTTATATTGGTTTATTATTTTTCCGGTTAAAAGGCGCACCAAACCATATCAAATGCTTTGTCTACTTAGTCAGCCAGAGTTGATGCGCGAGGCCGCACGGAAATCTGAAAAACTCGTCCCTCAAACTTGAGCCACCAAAACAGTTTCTATGGTTCTTATTAAAAACTCAACAGACACGAATGGAAGAGCTGCTAGAGCCACATTAGCAACAGTAAATTAAATCTCCCGTTTGTTGCGCATCTCTGCTCAGTGCAGCGGATTTAACTCATCCTGCAGGGCCGGTCCAAGGCTGTATGAGGCCTTGAGCAGACTTTGACTTAGGGGCCGCTTTTGTTGCTAAAAACATGAGCACCTCTAACAGCTTCTATGTTAGATTTAGTGAAATCTGGAAAAGGCTGAGTAGTTTAATTGGCCAACCTAAAAAGCAATAAGTAATAACTGCAGTTTACTAATTACAGAGCTCAAACTCAATAATTAAACTCACAGCATCCAATTGTTGCTGTGGTAGCAAACCAATTTAACTATGAATATTGTTCTTTGAACTTTTACAAAGTAAACTTGGCAGCTCCTTAAAATCTTACATTTAAATGTTAACCAATTTAAATGGCCCCTGAATCCCTTGGGGGCCTTATGTTCAGAAGGCCCCCCAGGGATCCCTGACTTAATATGGATTAAACAGAAGTGTAAATAATTGATATTCATTTTAATTATAATATATTATATTAATTATATTTTTTAATTCTATTTTTTTGATTAGTTGTGGATTTAAATATCATTTCACTGGTGATGTTTTCCCGTAACATATGATTATCCAGTAATATTTTTACATTTCCTGTCTACTCTGCATCTTTAATACAAAAACACGGTGGACTGCTTCAGCGCACCGGGCTTAGCAAGTTTTCTGGGGGAAACCCTGAAGAAAGGTTGTGTATTCTGTATTGAATGTAGCTTCTTGAACCAGGATTAAATTAAAAATCCCAACTCTAAATAAAATGAAATGGTAACCCCCGTACATGATGCTGCCACTACCATGTTCCTCTGGGGGTTTCTGCTGATGATGGTTAGAGTCGTTTTGGCACAAAAATCCAACGTGGCTCATGGATCTGGAGCACATTCCGTTCAAGGTTTTAGTTTTTAACCAAGCTTTGGCATACGTTTATAATGCTACTTCTCATTTGATTCATAAACACAAAAATGGATTTGTAATCTGAGGAAAGTTCCCACACTCGGAACTTTGAGAAAGTTTGTTTTTTTAATTCCTGCACCTCTTCAGCTTTATTTCGAGCCTCCCTGGCAGCTTTCTGTGTTTTTTTTATTATTATTATTCTGAGACATTCATCCAGTTTTCCGACATCACTGTTATCACAAATGCTCTCAAATCTTTTTTTTCCCAGTCTTTTTATAACTACATGTTTTTATACTTCATCAAACCCTAACTTGGCTAATTATGCAAATGAGCTGAGCTTTATTTAAACTCAATAAGATTCTCTGCATTTTATTGACATCAAGAAGAGTAAACAGAATTTGAAATAAAAAGGTGGTTCAGACAAGTATTTGGATGTTCACACTTATTCAGTCAGTTCTTTGCAGTTGGTATTTTCTTTTAAGGGGTGTACATACTTGTTTTAGCTTAGACGTTTCCAAGATACTATGTACATTATCCTTCCACCAAATCACAATAATTGACATTTCTAAATTACATTTGAAACAAAATAACTTTTGTTAAACCTTCCTGAATAAGAAAAGTTCAGGAACATGGTTTGAGGCAATGCAATATTTAATTGTAATTAATCGCAGCACTAGTGGGATTAATTTGATTAGATTTTTAACCAATTTACAGCCCTGACTCTCATGTGACTGTATGGATGAGGCTGTGAAGTAAAAGCGTGTTTGCATTTCTCCACAGTATATCTCCAAGATTGAGACCATTTTTGATGACAAACGAGGCAGAAAAAGAGTGAAGAACCAAGGGCCATTTGCACGAGGTAAGAGCTGAAACAGAACCTCTCATCAGAGAGATTAAAACAAGCTTCTTGCTGGAAATACCCAGCTTCTGAAAATGCACTCACTTAAGGCCAGCAGGGGAAGGGCCAGTCTAATGATTATCAAACAAAGGCTTATTGTCTTCATGTGATTATGACTTGTCGAGGCTTTTCATTCCCGTCCTGCTGACTAATGTTTGCTCCTCATGGCAGCAGAGGAGACCAGCGGGACGGAGAGCGATCCAGAAGACAACGCTAAAGGTATCAGCAGTAAAATAAAAGGTTTCTGTTTGGAGTTAACAACTTTTGCGTCTGAAAAAATTACTCACCAAAGTGTAAACGGAGTGAAGAACCTGGACAGTTTCCAGTTTTCTTTGCGTAAACGAGCCTTGGTGAAATGCATTCCTTTGCATTAGCACATGATCACTCCTTGTGTTCAGCAGGAAGGTCCGTTTACATCCAGTCCACGCTGAGGCGACAGCCCGGGTATCGCACCCTGGAGAGGGACCTGATCCAGCTGCAGCAGCAGAAGCAACAGCTCTTCCAGATCTTCGTGGTTGTGTCGCTACGGAAAAATGCCACAGGAAACGCGTACTCCCCTGAAATTACTCAGCAGTTCCCAAAAATGGTTAGAGGGAGTCTTTACCATAACATTCCCCTGCTCTGCTGACAGCCTAAATGTGCTTTAATTGCTTTGAGTGAATGGAATGTGTTGTTTGCATCCTTGAGATGATTTTATTTTATGACTGGAAGGGGAATTTCCCACACTGGCATGAGTCAGTAAATGTTACGATCTTTGTCTTCTCATTTACTCCACTCTAATATCAGCATCTTTTCATGCCAGTCGGCATAATCAGTTTTAACTTCCAGATGAGAAACTCAGCCATGTAAATAAGATTGATTGATTTATTTATTCAGTCTGAACATTAAAACAGTGTGAACAGCTGGACTGCAGGCAGAAGCACCAGGCTGATGTTTGTCTTCCTGCACATCAAATCATGTGTATGAAAAAAACTAAATGTTATTTACACTTGCAACCCTCAAATATTTTTTTAAATAAATAAATAAATTTCCTTTGAAAACCCATAGACAGTGGATTTGTACGTTCATACTAACTAGTCATATGTATGGCTGTTGGTATAATGTTACATCATTTCGAACAGTTAAAATTATTTTGAAAACAATCATTTCTGTTGATGGTCTCTTCAGTGAAAGCTGCGGCTCTTCTGACCTGCAGCCGTTTCATTTCAGTTTGAAAAGTCGTCCCGTCTCTCCAGAGAAGCTGAGGATCAACTCAACGTGATTCCCAAGTTCTGCTTCCCAGATCCCCAGGACTGGAAGCCATCTGCACACACACCCAGGTCAGCTGCTGAATGTTGCACCGCAGCGACACTCAGTCAAACACAAGTCCTAAAATAACTGGGTTGCAATGGTAATAAAAACACTTTACTGATTTCTTTTAGCATCTCAAAGCTAATGCCTTCGTTTGTTATTATATGATGTGGATTAAATATCTTCTATTGTTTCTGTTCCATATTACATGTATTATTCCATCCCCTCTTCCATTTATGTCTTCGGCTGTCAGCTCTAATCCCTAAGTTCATCTCAGCTTTCATGGCTCAAAACCAGGGTGTCCAAACCTTTTGTAACAGGACTATCAGCTCATATGCAAAGTTAAAAGTAGTGGTGGGCCACAAAAATATTATCTCTTCTTATAAAAATTGCAAAAATACTAAAACCACACTAAATGCACAATATTTTGATGAAACGTCCTAGCAGAAATCATTTGTATGTCATTTTAGAGGTGTTCCAGGCTTTTTCTGTCGATTAACTGATTAATTGCATAAAATAATTGGCACATGCAGCAAATTCTTTTTATTTAACCACTTAAGCCTTTTTCAATGAAATATTAGAGACACATTAAAAGATTCTAATAACCAATTTCCCTTTTAAATAAGAAAACAAACCATTTTGTGCCTAAAATGCAATAAAATGTGAATTTTATTTTACTTAATAACTGCTTTGAGTGTGTTGTTGTTTCAGCAAAATAGCCTATTTTTAGTCAGTATGCTCCAGTTAATAATCAATTACTAAATTAGTTAGCAATAATTTAATTAATCAATTCATTACAATTAAAACCTTCGGGCATACGATGCACTATAAAACATGTAGTTGATAAAAGATGAATAGTTTGTGTTGTTGCTCCAGTTTTAAGACTATTGGAATTTTTAAATTTGTTTTAAGAGCATCACTATCACCGGTCTGGTGAAGCGAAGCTGGGGCCAGACCCGCACTTTGGACACTCTCACTTAAAACATTCAAAGAACAAAATAGTTATTATAAATTATCTTAACATTTGGTGCTCTCATTTGGCTGTAGCTACATTCATTGTTGGATTTACTTGTTCCTGATTTTTCCGGTTTCATTTCCAGTGAGACGTTCTCCTTCGTCCTGACCGGAGAAGACGGCAGTCGCTGGTTTTGTTACTGCCGTAAGATCCTGGTGAGTGAGTGAGTGAGGACGTGTGCTGGCATCTGGATGGGAGTTATTGGCTCATGTGACTGTGCTTGCGGTGACCTGGCAGCTGGCACGTCATTACTCACTATCTCTGAGGAATCGCACTCCAACTACCCGTGACACACAGCAGAAGGAATGTCACAGCTTCCTGCTCTGCTTGGTGTTGTCTTGTTTAGTGCGGCATCTCAAAACTATCTGTTATTTATGGAGATCAAATTAATCAGAGTGTTGTTTCAGTTGGAGTGATGTCATCAATATGCAGAGTTTAAATCTGCTGCTGGCTGTAATGCTGTAGTTTGGTTTGTAAAGTTTGGCATAAAGGGAAGCAGAAACTGGCAGGTTTGTGTCTTGTTGTGTGTGCAACATGTCTGCTGTGCCCTGCTGGCTGACTTGTGCAACTTTCTGTTTTCAAGCCCAGTGGAAAGGGGAAGAGGCTTCCTGAGGTCCACTGCATTGTCAGCAAGTTGGGCTGTTTCAACCTGTTTGCTAAGGTAAAGTCACTCACCGAGTGCCTTGGTCAGTATTCATGCAGCTTAAATTCTGTTTTCTGCATTTTGTCACAACACAACCAAATACTTCAGTGTATTTTGTCAGCAGAAGAACCTGACAAAATACACCAAAACAAAAGTTTTTTTAACCATGAAGTTAAAAAAATGTGTATCCTAAAATAGATAATTGTACTGAAAAGTGAAATGTACATGATGTGAACTTGTTCTTTTGCTTTCCATTAGGTAAAAGAGCAGACAGATCTGTGCGAGTAACAACTGCAGAGATATAAACTGTCTTGGCCATAATCTGTAGTCAGAACTACAGATTAAATTAGATGCGTGGATTCAGAATGGCCTAGTCAAAGTCTAGTTCTTAAGACCTAGACTTCAGAATGACATTCAGAATGTGTTGCTGCACATTCTGAATGTGCAGCAACAATTGAAAACTGATGTTAACTAGAACTGAAACAATTAATGGGATTAGTGAATTATTCAAAAAAATCATCACCTAATCAATTAATTGATCATTTGAGTAAACAGACTCAAAAGATCTCAGAGCAGTAATTAAACCACAACTGTATAAAAACATACATTTTGAATACAAAATGTATTAAAAACCTCTACTTGTGAAATGTTCCACCCTGAACTCTTCAGGTGACAGCTTTAGCTTCACTCTGTTCAAATTCTGCTTAAAAATCACCTCCAGAGCAACGTCTGCTCCATAGAATAATCAATACATCAGCCCTGCGTTGTACTGATGTTCAGTCCAACACTAATGCTTCTCACATGTTAAAAATACTTTAATTGCTTCATTTGCTACAAATGATCAATCATAAACTGATGGATTGCTGTTATTACATTCAAATTTAATTATATGTTTCTTTGCATCTTTTAGTGTATTTTTAATATTGTATAAAAAGTACTTCAATAAGACAACATTTTTATCAGATTAATGTTGACGTTCACTTCCACACAGTCCAAATGAACCAGACAAAGTACTTAGAGGAATGGTCTAAAGGTTTATTCTGCATACACAGATGTTTGAGGTTGGAATGTGACAGAAAGAGGGAAAGTCTCCAGGAGGGGGAAAATACTTCTACAAGGTGCCGTAATATGCTCACATCTCTGCTTCAGAAGCTTTGGCAGAAGAAGTGGATGGATAGATACAGTGGGAAAAAAAGTATTTAGTCAGTCACCAATTGTGCAAGTTCTCCCCCTTAAAAAGATGACAGAGGCCTGTAATGGACATCATAGGTCGACCTCAACTATGAGAGACAAAATGAGAAAATAATTTCAGAAAATCACATTGTCTGAACTTTAAAGAATTTATTTGCAAATAAGGTGGAAAATAAGTATTTGGTCGCCTACAAACAAGTCAGATTTCTGTCTGTCCCAGACCTGTAACTTCTTCCTTCAGAGGCTCCTCTGTCCTCCATTACCTGCATCAATGGCTCCTGTTTGAACTCGTTAACAGTATAAAAGTCACCTGCCCACAACCTCAAACAGTCACACTCCAAGTTCCACTATGGTGAAGACCAAAGACTGTCAAAGGACCAGAAACAGAATTGTAGACCTGCACCAGGCTGGGAGACTGAATCTGCAATAGACAAGCAGCTTGGTGTGAAGAATCTACTGTGGGAGAGATAATCAGAAAATGGAAGACCTACAAGACCACTGCTAACCTCCCTCCATCAGGGGCTCCAGATCTCAGCCTGTGGGGTCAGAATGATCACAAGAATGGTGAGCAAAGATCCCAGAACCAGACAGGGTGACCTAGTGAATGACCTGCAGAAAGATACAAAGGCTACCGTCAGTAACACACTGCGCCACCAGGGACTCAGATCTTGCAGTGCCAGACGTGTCCCCTGCTGAAGCCAGTACATATCCGGGTCTGAAGTTTGCTAGAGAGCATTTGGATGTTCCAGAAGAGTATTGGGAGAATGTCATGAGGTCAAATGAAACCAAAGTAGACCTGTTTGGTAGAAACACAACTGTCGTGTTTGGAGGAGAGTGAATGCTGAGCTGCATCCAAAGAACACCCAACCAACTGTGAAGCATGGGGTGGCAGCATCATGCTTGGGGCTGTTTCTCTGCAAAGGACCAGGACGACTGGTCCGTGTAATGACAGAATGAATGGGGCCATGTATTGTGAGATTTTGAGTGCAAACCTCCTTCCATCAGCATTGAAGATGAAACGTGGCTGAGTCTTTCAGCATGACAATGATCCCCAGCACTGCCATGGCAACAAAGGCTTTGTAAGAAGCATTTCAAGGTCCTGGAGTGGCCTAGCCAGTCTCCAGACCTCAACCCCATGGAAAACCTTTGGAGGGAGTTGGAAGTCCGTGTTGCCGCTGCCAGCCCCAGAACATCACTGCTTTAGAGGAGATCTGCTTGGAGGAATGGGCCAACATTCCAGCAACGGTGTGAGCCGACCTGGTGAAGACTTCCAGAGACCGTCTGACCTCTGTCATTGCCAACAAAGGATATGTTACAAGGTATTGAGAAGAACTTTTGTTATTGACCAAATACTTATTTTCCACCTTATTTGCAAATAAATTCTTTAAAGTTCAGACAATGTGACTTTCTGAAATTATTTTCTCATTTTGTCTCTCATAGTTGAGGTCGACCTATGATGTCCATTACAGGCCTCTGTCATCTTTTTAAGTGGGAGAACTTGCACAATTGGTGACTGACTAAATACTTTTTCCCCAGTGTATGTGATCAGAGTTAGTGGTTATGAAACGAGTTTGACCTCTGACCTGTCCTGTAGTTGGGTTTGGAGGACAGTAGGTTTGTTCGATGTTCCTCCTGGACTTACAGAGTGTGTTGTGTCTGTGTCTGTCCAGATCCTGGAGGAGGTGGAGCGGCGCAGAGAGATTTCTCCACCGCTGGTTTATACGTTCATGCGCAGCGTGATGGAGGCCCCGTTTCCGGCCCCCGGACGCACCGTCACCGTCAAGAGCTTTCTCCCTGGCTATGGGAATGAGGTAACCCCGACACAAAAACAGGAAGTCCTGTTCAGCAGCCGTGTGGCTCGTAGCTACGCCCCCTCCTCAGACCGTTTGGAGGCTTAAGGTTTCATTGCTCTGTGTAACCTGCTTCGTCCCGACCAGGAACAAAATAACTAAAGGCAGTGCTGTACTTGTTCAGCACTCTTGACGTGTCGGCTGCAGCTTGGAGCTCTGTGGTTTGTTCTGCTGCAGATTCTGACTCTGTGCCGACCGGTGGACTCCAGGCTGGAGCATGTGGACTTTGACAGTCTGCTGCAGTGTCTCAGTTTGGGGAAACTCCTGCAGGTGTTCGCTTCCCTCCTGCTGGAGAGGAGGGTCATTTTTGTTGCTGATAAACTCAGGTAAGTAACATCGTCACACTGACAGTTAGCAACTTGCAGAGCTTTGGGACTTAATTTCATTTCCCTCTGAACCCATAAACTCCAGTTCTCACTCAGCTCTTTAGCAGCGTTGATATTTCATCATGGGGTGATAATAAATCTAAAATAGTTTTTACTGTTTTATTTCCAAGCTGCTGGTTCAGATCAGAGATCAGCTTGTTGTGACATAGGACATCTATGCTGGGATGTCCTATGAGTTTTGATTAAATTCATCAATATTCTTTAAGCTTCAAGTCTTCAGGAGTAAATTGAACCAAAACTTCTCAGCAGCCACAGCATCATGACTTCAAGATTAGCTTCTGGTATCCCAGCTAACATATCACTACTACATCATTTGGTCCCAAAATGTGTTGAACTTATAGGATGTTTTTTTTCCACAGTTTCATTCTCCTGAGTCAGTGACTCAGCTGTCCAGGTGTATCTCATGTTATAACTGTTTTGCTCTCTCTCACCTCTCTCAGTGTGCTGTCCAGGTGTGGCCACGCCGTGCTGGCGCTGCTCTATCCCTTCATCTGGCAGCACACGTTTGTCCCGGTGTTACCAGCCAGCATGCTGGACATCAGCTGCTCTCCCACGCCGTTCCTCATCGGGGTGCTGGCTCCGTGTTTGCCAGAGGTGCTGGAGCTGCCCATCGAGGAGGTAAAGCAGCTGGAGGTCTCCTCATCTCCTTCTGCTTCCTCTATATGCTTCAACATGAGAAAGTCACACTGTTGCTCTGACTCACCTAAACTCCATTGATCTGTTAAGTAAATGTTCCTTCTTCCTGTTGTCTTCCCAGGTTCTCATTGTGGATCTGTGTGCTGACAGGTTTGTCATACAGGTGTGTACACTCAGGGATAATAGTGCAGGAGGGCCGGGCTACTGTGGGAGAGGTGACTTTGCCTCCACTTGTCGCCTGCTGGGCGGAGTGCTTTAGGGACAAAGGAAGTTATAAAAGCATGCAAGACATGAGCCCAGAGCAAAACTACACTAATATGTTCATAACCAACCTCCCACATATCATTCACACTTTAGTTTGTTCTGAATCCTGTTATCGTTAAAAATCTTAGAGGAAAAAGACCCTAACTCTGGATAAATGTTCTGAGGTGCTGTTGTTTTTCTGGAAAACACACTTCAAAATCTAAAACTGAAACTTGAAACACTTTTCAAATCTTCCATTATTATTCATCCAGAATCACGCACACATTCTGGTGGATGCAGTATTCAAGTTCGGGGTGAACTGATTTATCAAGCCAGATTTCTTTCTGGTCCTCTCCTGAGGACAGAGACTGATGATTAGAGTGTTAGCCCTGCCCACCATGTCATGACCAACGAGAGTCATGTAACAATAGTCACCCCACTGCTGCCAACATGCCAACTTTCCTTCTATATTTAGCAACATTTCACTCAAAAAAGTAATTATCGGCCAAACTCGGCAGGTCAGGTTTTTAGAAATCAGCCAGAAAGCTGCAATCGGTGCAGCTCCAATTCGAGCTCTGCTCTCCAAAGCAGGACCGGATTTAGGACAATAGGGGCTCTTGGGCTGGAGCCAGTTATGGTGTCCTATTTAAAAAATAAAATAAAATATTTCCCACATGCAAATTACAGAACTTTAACAGGTGGGCCAACACATTAGCAGGTATGACTGGTTTAAAATTTCTGTAAGATTGTCTCATATATGTGATATAAGGTCATAGTTTGTAAAATGTTTGAGTCTTTAATAAAAAAAACCAACATTACTAAAAAAAATGCAAAATGAACCCATGAGTTTAATACAAGGTAGAATTAAAAATGAAAAGGTAAAACTATTTAGTTTCTGAAGAAATTTAAATGGGGCCTGCCAAAGTGTGCTCGTCAGTTGGAACCCGGTGTTCTAATGCTAAAAATTTGCATTGAGAGGATAATTATTAAAACCTTTAGCTCGATCTCTCCTCTCGTTCCCCGGGTTGAGGGTTTCCCCCGTGCGTAAGGGCAGTTCACACCATTCACTGTTCTACTTCAAACATATCCAGAGTTTATTCAGACAAGCAAATGCATCAAATCACACCAATAACATACCAGAATCATCAGAAACTAAAAACCACAAGACAGACATCAATCACCTGAAAGAAGTAGAAAAATGGACAAATACAGAGACCAATACGGAGACGCGTCTCTGGAGAGCGCCGGCGCCGCCGCGCCCCAACGATCTGATTAATTCTTTCAGCTCCGAAACTTTTATAGGAAGGTGTGTCTCTTCTCTAATTTATGCAGTCTGGGAGGTTCCTGCTCCCTAATTACAATAAGTTTCAAATTTCAAAGGGAAGATGCTCCAAATGTTTTATGACTGTCGTTGCTGGGCTGATGAGTCCTGAGAAAAGCAGCATTTCACACCTCTGTGTGAGATCCTAGAATCTCTCCAGGTGTCCTCTCACACAAACACATAACAAAAGGCCCCAATCCTTATATGGGCCCAGGAAACAGTTATCTCTACGCAGACGCCCTCCTTCTGTCCCACCAAGTGGCACATCAAGTAAAACAGACTTTTGGATCTTAGTATTACCACATTTATTTTCCACTGATCAGATTATGTTGATTGAGCCATGAATCTAAATCTAACTAAAAATTAAGTCCTACTCAAGGCAATGTTGATCTGTCTAATATTTAAACATGTGCTTAAAGTTAAAGCTAGCATCATTGAATTATCATTTCCAACAAGAGTCAAAAGCATGTTGAGTACTATGGACTTACTCCATCCAGTATGTTAAAATAACATAAGTATAAGCTAAAATTAGCCAAAATGCTAATGCAAGCCTGGTATGACTAGCAAGTTGTCTTACATTGAGTTCCTCCATTCAGTGTGTTAAACGTGGCTAATAAATAAACAAAGTAGCTAAAAAGCTTATTTTAGGGAAAAGGCTACTTCTAATGTGGGCAGTAGCTGCATTAGCAATGTTTGTGCTAATGTTAATGCACTGCCTTCTGATATTTACTTTCGCAAAAGTAGAAATCACTTTGTGGCTCATGGTTACCAGAACATGCGCTCATCTCTTCGCAAACAGATTAACAACAAATATTGTTATTGTTCATAAAACATAAGAGTCCTTCAGCTTTTTTGAAATACTTATCTTACACTACTTACTACTAATTGTGTAGTTGGTGAATTTGGCAGAAAAGTAAATTATTATTATTATTTTTTGTCATTGAAGGTAAATATATTATAAAAGCAAGTAGCAGCAAGTATTCTGCCAAGGTGGCATCTCTGTAGTTCTAACTGGAAGCTCTGCCCTCCTCTGTAGGAACTGAGTGTTCTGCCATCTCTGCCCTCCTCAGTGTTCTAGTGCTATGTGGTAAATAATCCTGTCTAAGAACTGTCATGTGTGAGTGAGACACAGAGGGGGAGACAAAATTTTGTCTCTGCTTTGAGTCTAAGGCTGCGTTCACACTGCAACCTGAAGTGACCCAATTCAGATGTTTTTGATGTAATGCGACCTGTATCTGATCTTTTTCATGATAGTCTGAACAGCACAGGTCAGATTCTTTTCGAATGCGACACAGGCCACAAAACAGTCTCAGTTATAATTTGTTTTGATTTTAATTTGGCTCGTTTTTTTGCTAATTATGTCACTATGGTTACTCAAAATGCCAACAGAAGTAATAGCCTGCAGGCCAAGGTCCAGCCACATGTGGGGGTGCATGCAGTGGTAATAGCCACATTAACGGAGAAAAGGAAGCCACAGTTATTTTGAGGTGTAGAGTAGTGGGTGCCTTCCTTGCATTGCAGGGAGGCATTGCTCTCCTATGCTTTGCTAAGGCAGGCCCCAATAGAGCATGTTTTTGCTAGTGCCTCTGTAAATGTGCTGAAACTCAAAGTAACAACAAGGAGGCTGAGGCGGATTGGATGTGAGTGTCTGCCTGCTCTGTGCTGCAGCTCGGTGATGAAGACTGCATTCTGCCCAGCAAACTTCAGGCGGCGCTGCAGCAGGTCCTAGAGGACAGAGAGGACATCCTGAGACAGGACAGCAGAGACGCATGTGGAGGTCAGTTTAACCTTCACTGTTTTACCTCCTCATGGTGTCAGCAAACCTCAAAGCTTTCTAAGGTTTTAGATGGCAGAAAGCAGAACTAAGAAGTCAAAGAAAAGTGAAATATGGTTTTTGACAGAACTATTCTAATTGTGAGTTGCGCATTGTTGGTAGTTTAGCTCTGCGTAATGCTCTAACTTTTTCCTAAAGTAGCTTCATGTCCTACATGCTAAGTGCTGTCTGTGGTGAAAAGCTAATTCTTCACATAATCCTGGAAACGGGGCGCAAAACGCCTGGTTGAACCTAGCCCTGCCTTCAAGACGCAGCTCCTCCCACTCAGGTCCTTCAGACTAGCCTGCAGCAATTAGCAAGCAACTGGTGGAACTGCTGACCTCAGTGGAACTACTGCTCCATGTTATGCTGGTCATAACATTGTTAAAGGGTTAATAGAGGAGCCATGTTGGGAGGACTTCCTGAAGTCAGAGCTTCAGAAAGAACAGGAGCTTCTTAAAGAGACAGATGCCCAATTTCAAGACTACAAAGTCACATTTCTTTTAAGTCATATTTGATTTATACAGCATTTTAACAACAGAATCATGTTTTGTCCAGGAACAATGTAACTAACTGTTACATTGTTCCTGGACAAAACATGATTCTGCCCCTTTAAGACACATTGATCTGTGTTGTTTTAAGTGAAAACCTGAAGGGTTTTTAAATATATTTGTAGGGCACTGTGATAAAGAGGATGTAACAGATTTATTAGATGTTTTAATGGAGTAGCTGTGTTGTTATCGGAGTGTTGAAAGCTGCTGTCTGCTCCATCAGAGTGGCTGGCCGACCTGAGCGCCCTGCTGTCTGAGGCTTTTGTTCGGTTCTTCGTGGAGCTGGTGGGCCACTATCCTATGCACATGGTGGAGGCTGCCGGCGGAGCCAAGGAGCTGCAGAGGGAAAGCTTTCGCAAGTCTCACCCCTCACGCGGAGTGCGGCAGTTCCTGCAGCTCTTCATGGAGACACAAATGTTCGCCGGCTTCATCCAGGACAAAGAGCTGCGCAAGGGAGGAGAGAGAGGTCAAGATGTTCACAACCACAGCAAAACTCACCTTTAAACACTCAGTTTATGTCTTCTAAAACAAACCAGATTTTGCTCATACAAGTTAAATGAAGCTCACTAATGTTAGTTGGTAGTCAGACACCATTTAGTATCAATAAATAAAGGGAACTTTATTATTATTAGTTTTTATGTTTCCTGCGTAAGGATTATTCAGTTCCCACTTCATTATTTTCTTGTTTCCCCAAAATCCACAACAAAATTAGTGGGAAGGAAAAAACATGAGAGAATGACATTTCTTATGAGATCTAATATTCTACCAATAATTTATATGTGTCTAGTAATTTAAAGTTCATGAAACAACTTTAAAAGGCCTGCTAATATATTTAATATTTCCTAGAGGAGGGCTGATCGATCGGCCACTGATCATAATCGACCGATTCCTTGAACAAGTGTCTGATCAGTGATCACTGATCACCGTCTCTTGTTGCCGATCACCTAAGTCCACCACCTGCATCTCAGCTTCTCTCCTCTTTCTTCACACTGAGCATGCGCGCAGCAACTAATCCTAAGCAAAACTTTAATGCTCAGAGCGAATGGGGAAGTTTGCATGTTGCGCCAGAGAAATACCTCGGGCGTGAAGCGCGTCAAAATGCATCAACACAACGAATCTAATATGAAATAAAAAAAAAACAAGCACTTGACGGAGTTTGGTACATCGAGGTTTAATGCTGGAAAAAAAGGACTTCCAGAGCAGCCAGATAGCAGCGCACAACTACCAACACTCACCCGGATTAGCATGGCCGCCAGAAAGCTAAGCTAATAATCCGAAAAATAATTGAAGTCAACGATCTAGCCGTGTTAGATGCTGGTTCTGCCTCGCTCTTGGACCGCTGCTACACGCTACTGATGGTAATATTTCACAGACGGAGCGCCGCTCAACCTCCACCAGACTGAACTCTCACACTGAACACATGCTGCAGCTCCAAGCTGTAACTTAAACAAAAAAGATTTTAAATATGAATTCAAACTTTGCTATGTCCTGACATAAGACAGATAAGCTCTGGAGAAAATAATGGATCTCTTCTGCCTGCTCCATGTGTTCTGCAGAATTCCTCAGCTCGGTCAGAAACAACCAGTCAGAACCAGCATTATCCAACTAGCCAAGGATCCAACTAGCTAAGGATTGTTTATTTTAATGCAACCTGCATTTGAATTTGAATGGATGTTTCCTACTTGACATTATTTGATATAGTCAGTGTTGTGAGATTTATTTGACTCGTGTATAATTTAGGGTACTGAGAACCTTTCTGTTAAATATTGTTTTACTGATTGCAGGTTTTTAAGTTGTCATTTTGACTGAATAGCTGCTGTATTATGCCCCAAGTATTTAGCTTGTTTATGTCTACATTTGGTAAATTTATTGCCAGATGTTTTTCCATTTTGCCAGATCACATGGTACCATTTATACACAAGACAAAAAATTTACAGCCAATCACGGTGATTGGCTGTGATCGGCCCTCATGAATGAGGAACCGGAATTGGCAGCAAGAAACCTGATCGGAGTGTCCTTAAGTTCGCTTAAGTCCTTAAGTCTCCGATCACTGCCAATCATTACCGTCTCTTGTAAAAGTATTCCCACCCTTTTCTTTTCCTCACATTTTGTCCAGTTACAGACACAAACTTCTGAGCATTTTCCTGGAACTTAATGTGACAGATCATCATCAATAATAAGCATATAACTAATGATTATTTGTTGGGGTGCTTTGGTGGCGCAGTGGTTTAGCACACCCACATACGGAGGCCCTAGTCCTTGACGCGGCCGTCCCAGGCTCGAATCCTGGCCCGGCGACCTTTGCCGCATGTCTTCCCCCTCTCTCATTTCCCTCATTCCTGTCCACTAACTATTAAATAAAGGCCACTAGAGCCAATAAAACCTTAAAAAAAAAACCTAATGATTATTTTAATAAATAATATTTTGATTAATCACTTAATCCAATAAAAAAAATTGGTGCAGATTTGAGGTCAAGCTTATTTTATGCAATATTACTATGCATTAAAATATAGAAATAAAGAAATAATTAAAGTCATTTTTAATGACAAATGAAACATTTTATTGCTTAAAATGCAACAACGCAGCATTCCTTTAGTTTATGATTGATCATTTGTAGCAAAAGGTATGCATCCTTTTGCTGCAGATAAAATATATTTCTTGACATTTCTGCTGGACCTAACATGAACCATTTAATATTTTATGTATTGCATCATTTGAACCAGGTGAAGCTAAAAGTGTAGGAGTTCTGGACAGAACATATTCACAGAATTTTATTTTTATCTTAAATGGAAAATGTATCTAATATTTAACTGTTTTGACTTAATTGCGGCTCTGAGTGTTTTGTCCTGGAGAATCTATTTACTCCAGTTAACAATCAATTGACCACTTAATTAGTTGATGATTATTTCTTTTCATGAATTTAATTTAACGGTTTTAACCCTAGAAAATAATACAATATTTTCATTTAAAGCAATAAAATAAATATCTGAAAAGTGTGGCTTTCATTTGCATTTTCTTTGTTACTCTAACACTTGACAATAAAATCCAGCTTTTTCCTCCCATGTTTTAAACCCGTTTTAAAATCTCTGTAAAACTACCTTTAAAACTTTAATTGCACAGCAGTTTGAGAGAATGTGTGAACATTTTTGCCCTAGTTGATGTGGTCTAACAGTTGATGTTTAACTCTGATTGGCTAACCTCTTGTCCGGGCTCTCCCCCCAGGGCTCTATGAGTCCAGAGTAGCCGAGTATCTGGATTCGTGTCTAGAACCCGAGCCAAGCGGCGTGAACAAGTTTCTCAAAGGACTGGGTTCGTGTTGCTCTCTGAAACTTTCACTCTCACAGATGACTTTGTCAAAGTTAACCCTTTCTGTTCCTGCTCTGTTAGGAAACAAGATGAAGCTGCTCCAGATGAAATGATAGAAAACGTTCAGTCATCACTCACCAGAGAAGAGACTCCATGTTTAAAACCAGAGCAAGCGTTTCTGCTGGCTGGCCCTAAGAATCAGATGATCAGATGTGGAAAGTCTTCATGCCGGGTTGGGAACCTGCATGTCCAATGGCGCCACATACACTTCACCTCGGATCAGAACTGGAAACACTTCACTGTCCATCTCCTGCTCAGAGTCAGGCGCTGCTTGGTGAAAGTCCAACAACGCTCCAGCTACTGAGACTCTCAGCTTTAACCTGTGGTTGGGATTATGAGCTCCATGCTAATGGAAACTGTCTACTTTGAACTTCCAGTCAGGAACATGTAACTTATCAGTCCTGTAAGTACTTAAAAATTGTGAATGACATGTGTGGTTCCAACCTGGAGGATTTTATTGTTCTCTTTTCGTACAATCCGTTATTCTTGCTTTTCTTTCTACTAAAATCTTTCTGCTTCTTTTTTCTCTAATCATTTACATTTCAGATCCAACTGAAGGGTCTCAACGTTTAGTATGTGAATTCATGTTTGGCTTTGTACCTGCTGTCCTTGAATTTCTGCATAACTGGATGTATTTTTCTTTTTTTTTACATTTTGCACATGCTCAAGACTGTTGTACAGTATTAGTAAAACATTTTTATAAGGCTGGGAATCTCCTTCATTCTTAAATCAGTTTATTTGCAGTGACCCTGCAGAACTTAACATGTTTGTACCTGTGGGCATGTAAATAAATCCATTAAGGTTTATTTGTCGTTGTCCAGGGGTATCCAAACTGCAGCCTAGGGGCCATTTGCGGCACTTGAAATAATTCATTGTGGCCCCAAAGTGATTTAAAAATTCAGCCTTCCGGAAAATAGAGCTGATGGACACTTGTAATTTTTGCACATTTACATATTCTGAAATGTAAGGTTTTAGGTGCAACATAAAGTGTTTTTACTCTGCTAGCCTTGTTTTTAGTTAAAAATAAATATTCAATGACTTTTTGGACTGTAACAAATCTGGACACACCCATTTATTAAAATTAGCTGGATGCAGCGAGGGTCTTAGAAGAAAGGTGTTTTCATTAGAATAGACAAAAAAAAAATTCTAACAGAATAGAAAATATTCAGACCAAAAAGTAAAAATAACTGTAGTACACCTTTCTGTTAAGGCCAAAATGTTTCTACTTTTCCCAAAGTACAAAAATAATTTTCTTCTCTATTTTTTAGTTAAACCCACTCAGGGGCCTTTTTGCCTGGGGTGCAAAAACTTTGGACAGCATAGCTGATCTTTGAAGGAGATGCAGTATTTTTCCTGGCTAATATAATTTTTTTTCTCTAAAACAATTACAACTGATTTTCTGAGCAAATTTACAAAACATATTCTGTGCTGGTTCTAAGATTTTCTTACCTACAGAATTACCATTCATCTATTTTTTCCCCAGTTAAAAAATAGACTAATAAACTAGTTTGTTCATCCTAAAACTAACTAGTTTTGTTGAGTTTCATGGAGATGCTAATAAAACTTCGGATGTTTTCAGATGCAAGTTTCATGCTGTGCAGCATCCAGGCAATGCAGTAAATCACAATGACCACACGATGGGCGCTGGCTCTTTATGCATTGACTGAAAATATCAGGGGAGCAAGTGACTTTTTATGTTTCTGTCCGCATGAGAGCAGATTCTGTTTTCCTCAGATGCAGTTTCTTCCAACAGATTGCGACATCTGGAAAATTGTTTGACATTTTTTGTCGTGTTTCTTGTTAGTGCTATTATTAATCTGGATTATTATGGCCTTTTCATGTTTAATCATTAAACATTTTTATATTTCAATTAGACGTAACCACAGGTTAACTGGGGAGTTCAACCCAACGATCCAAAACTGTGACCTTCGACCTAGTTCATAATTACATGGCTGATGGTGAGAAAATCCACAGAGAATCAAGAAAGTTGATGTTTGCAGCTGCTGGTTAAAGGAAACAGGCTGAAGGAATGAGCTGCTGTCCAGCATGAGGAAGCTGGAAAACTTCACATGTTTTTGTGTCTCAAACACACAAACTGTCTGGACTCTCTGACCGGGAGCGACTGTGACACTATTCAATCTTGAAAAGACCCAAAGATGTAACTTTTTCTGTCTTTCACAGAAATTTACAGATGGACTTTATTTGTAGACTAGTTAGATCTTTTCATAGAAATCCAAAGGTTGTGATGTTTTGTTGCAAGAAAAGGATATTCTAAGATGCTTCATAATGATAACAATCAATTTTATATATAACGCCCTTTATATCTCACGTTAGCTACAGTACCAAAGCACAAGCAGGAAACCTTGCAGCTCCTCTCACCTAATCCAGTCTCTATTTTTAAATGAAATGTGCAGGAATTTAAAAAATATGGAAATATGCATGATTGATATTTAAACTTTCGAAATCAGAAAAAAAAAAAAACATTTTGACAAAAAATACAGAGAAGTCAAAAGTTTTCTCAAAAAAGTTTTGAGAAAATCAGATAATTTTTAGACAACTGTTTTGACATCTTACCTCACCCATTTAGGCACCATTCCTTCTCCTTACCCTAATGTTTTAGGGTTACCCTCTTTCGACCCCTTTTTGGCAATTTTTCTTATTGAAATGCATGGATGAGGAAAAGGAAAACTAATTTTTCTGATTTTATTTCTAGTTATGTACGTCTTGGTCCTCCATAGATCCACACCAGCTGAAAGTGGTGTGGATCAAAATGTTGCTATTTTGATATTCTGGCAGACTATTAGGTGTGAAAACACCTGAATTATCTTCTGAGTCTGATCTCATTTGAACACCTCAACAGGACCAAGCCTCATCACACAAGGCTTGAGTCATTTTTCTTCCGTCTCTGGATCCACCATTTCACTGTCAACACCAGTTTGGGCTACAAAGTGCTGCAGCTGGTAGCATTGTTGCTTTGTCTGTTCTGTGTCTATGTAATAAAAACACTAAAGGGTTCATGTAGGTCAAACTGAGGCTTGGAAGAGAAAGAAGCAAAAGGACTGATCCAAAGGTTCTCATATCTGAGAATGCTCTATTCTGCTGCGCAGGAATATAAATATGCCCTGCAGTCATCATAAGAAGACACAGAGGCTTTGTTGACAGACTGAGAGAATATTGGAGATTTTGTATTGAGCAAAGATGTGTTTTTGAAAAAATTACTTGCAGAACTTTATGAAATCAATACTTCTCTAAGTAGATTTATTACCCCTCTGGAAAATGTCAGTTTTCCAGAGGGGTAATAAAAAATTAATTGAAAGAGCAGAAAACTCTTGAATTTATCTCCGAACAGTCTGACAATATAGAGGGGTAAAAGAAAATGCATTCTAAACCAAATGATGAGCACACCTCAACTATCAGAAGATAATTTAAAGGACAGACATTAAAGATGCTCCCAATGACCGGCTAGTATTCAAATTCAACTGAAAAAGAAAATTGGAAATTGGAATTAGTAGGAACAACTTTTTTTGTGATAATAGTAATTATCACAAAAAAGTAATTTTTGTGATAATTACTAATAATAGTAATTATCACAAAAAAAGAGTAAAAAAAACAGGACATGGTGGAGGTAAATTTATTTAACTTGTGATGTCAAGACTGAATGTGATTATGAAAAAATATGATTAAAACCTGAAGGGAAATATTTGAATTTAGGCACTTTGTACTCTTGTGCTGAAGAAGTAGTTTCCAGTAGCTTCTAGACATGAAGCTACTGGGTCTCGAGTGACTCTCCAATGTTCACTGGAGATTAATGGAGTCTTGATCCTTTTTGTTACATAATTCCCATATTTTTTGTGTCCAGCAATTTTTGGTATTGGTGAGGAACAATAACGCAAACTGCTGCTAGAAGGATAAGTTGATCCAAAGCAGACAGATTCTGATGCTACATGTTCAGATGAGACCAGCATCATTTATTGATAGGAACATCTAATTTCAATTTATCAATTGAGCATGCTTTGCTATGATCATTATCAATAAAAAATGTGAATTTTCTATTGATAATGATCAATAGAATCATTATCATTGTATGTACATTATCTATGTAAAGCATATTTTTTTTTGCTTTACAAAAAAAATTTGTAAAGCACCTTGAGATAATATTTGTTGTGAATTATGCTAGCTTGACTTTGACAACCTTGACATGTCGAGGTGCTGCAGAATTTGATGCGTTTTGGTTGTCAGTCACCATGCCACAAACATGGTCAGTGTTGGCATAAAAGATCCAAGGCCTCACAAAAATTAGACTCGTCATGAAAAACTGTTGTCATGACAACCTTTTGGACACCTTGGCCACAAATCAGATCACAGTTTCTGAGAAGACTGAGCCCCTCCTCCATAGGACTGTAACTTCTTGGTTGGTGACAACCAACCAAGGTTATCACCATGGTGCCCTTCAGACACCATGAAGGGATTTATTTCCTTCTTCCTCCACAAATAATCAGCAACACAATTACTACAGTAATACGCACGGCCGAAGATTAGCTGATGAAGAACATGAATGTTTTGCTGCATGTGAGCCATAAAGATAAGTTAATGAGTCCACAAGATTACAGTAAGCTATAAAGTAATCCCTCGTGTGCTTGTAAATCAATACACTTGGTGTTTACCTGCTTTGTTTTTGATTTAATTTTGACCTCACAATCAGATGCAGATCTGACCTACATAATTAGCAGGTCTTTACATGTTCACTTAATCCTAGATTGTTTTAATATGCTAAAAGTTCCTGATGAACTCTGTTGCTCCAAACCTGAAATTGTTCAGTGTTGTCTCCACTGAAGCCCATTTGAAATACTTTTGTTTCAAAATAATGACATAAGCCCTGAAAACTTTGTTAATCAATGTGGTGAGAGTAATTCTTGGTCTGGAAATTATATTATAAAAGAAACTAGAAAATTCCTGAAGAAATTTAACCGGGGCCTGCCAAAGTGTGTGTCAGTTTAGACCCCGCATTCTGATGCTAAAAATAAGCATCAATGAAAACTTAACTAAAAAATTACAGAGTAGCATGTGGAGAATCACAAGAATGTTGACTAACAAGGACTTGCACCATTCAGTAATGTTAAAATTAATGTATAAGCTAAAATTCACCTAAATTCTAATGTTAGCATGAATGCAGCAAGTAGCTTGTGGGGTACCACTAGCATATTGTCCTTCATTCAATTCCTCCATTCAGCGCAGTAACCTGGGAGGTAAAGATAATACAGAAAACCTGAGAAGAATATTGAGTCTTTTATTTTGAAATTGGCAACACTAATCCCATGTGTAACAGTGGTTGGGTTAAACCAGTTATGTAATGCCCAAAAGACCAATTACTTGATGTGAAATGATGTGATGGCTTTTATTTAGAAATTTTGAGTAAGCTTCATTTTAAATGGCCAAACTAATCCCTTACAGATGGGATTAGTTTGGGTTAAACCAGTTATATAATGCCCAAAACAGCAAGTAGTTCTAAACGCCAGCTCATCCCTAATCTGTGGTAACTGAGAACTACAAACATGGCAGAACGCCATGTTTGTAGTTCTAACCTTCAGTCATTGTAGTTCTAAAGAGCAGCTCAACTGTCATGTGAGTGAGACACAGAGGGGGAGACAGAATTCTAACTGTTTTAAACAGTTACTTTTTCTGAACAAAGTCCAAACAACTCCTTCCCGTTCGGGAACCATGATACGTATTCGAAAACCGTTTGTCTCGGATAGTACCAAGATTCATATCTCTACCTCAATCACACTAATAACATCAGAGAAAGATGGTGTGCACTGAGCGCTGAAAATGTTCAGAAATATATAGAAATCAATGAGTCAGAGCAGCTTGACGTTTTCCTGACAGAAAACTGTCAAGGTGCTGCAGAGCCCCAGGGCAATTTCGAAAACATTGAACGGGAGCAGCCATGCTTATCAAGCGATCCAATGCCAATAGGGCGATATTTGTGGGCGAGAGGGCAAGTTAAAAAAATATTTTGGGGTCAAAAATCCACTTCGCTCCTCACTCTAGTGGAGCGACACTCACTCTAATTTTCCAAAAAATCAAAAACTTTGGTGCGCTTAGAGACAACACAATTTGTCTCTAAGTGCACCAAGGTTTTCGATTTTTCGGAAAATCATGGATGTTTAATTCTCCCTCTGTTGTTTTTATGAATTCCGACTTTATTGTCCCAAGTCAGTGAAAACAGTTAAATATCATGACTTTAATAAATGGGGCTGATGTTTCTTTAGAAAATTACAAACAGTAATTTGTATCGACATGCTGTCTTCACTTTAGAAAAGATCACAGGCGGATCTACAAAATGAAATTTGAATGGTATTTCTATGTGAACTCATGACGGCACAGAAATTCGTCAAAAATAGGTGATTTTTAGGATTTTTTTCCTCACTGCATTGACTTTAATGGGATTTTGGGGCATGGTTTTTTGCGATTTATGTCTCCATGGTAACTCCAAATCAAACTAAAAGTTCGGCATCGAGCCGCATGTTTTGATAGTTGATGTAAGTCATTACATTTTTTATTATCTGAACAGACATAATCCTTTATTACAGCTTTTGGGGTGGTGGGTACACAGAAGGCGCTCTGATCAGACCATAACAGAACTTTTTAGAAGTTTGATGTATCAAACAGCCTGACCACCATCTTCTTGGTGAAACTTGGTGGTGGCAGCATTATACCATCAGGGAACCTGGTTGGAGGTGATTGAGAGATGGATGGGAAAATCTGTTTTCCTGCAAAGACTTCAGACTAAGACAGAGGTCCACCTTCCAACAGGACAACAGCCCCAAACATTCAGCTTCAATAAAACGTCTGATTTCAAGAGAGGATGTCTGGAGGATGTCCAGATCTAACTTTGATTGAGAATCTTTGGCAAGACTTTCGAACTGATGGTGAGTTCTACAAACTGAATGAACTGAATATATGGCTCAATAAGACTCACAGGTCCTAACTACAAACACGGAACACTTTCAAATATTAGTAAATATATTGAAATCCAAGACTTCTAGTCAGATCCAAATTTTCACTACTTTGCATCTAAAATCTAAAATCTATTAGATTTTTATCTAAAATCTAGATAAACCAATATACATGTCATTTCTGATATTCCAAAAATGGCATCAGTACCACTTGATATTAGTCATTTTTGAACATATTGATATAAACCTTTTGAAAATGTGAAAAAGTTTGAGACGTTTTGGATCAAGTTTGATGATCAGAACTCGGGTCAAAATGTGCCAACACTGCAGGGTAGCAAAGTAAACACAGAGAGCAAGAAGGCTGCTACAAGATCAGTGTCAACACAAATGTAACATTGTGTTTATTATTTTCCTGGACAGAGCACACACTTTCCCCTTTGTGCCCTGAAACTATCATCTTTCTGTCAGTTCAAGTAAGGAGACAATAAACATTGTGTCGTTTTATGGCCATGGCTTCACGTGCTCCGGGTCGGCCCGGCCCAAACCGATAACGCTCCGCTTCAGAAACTCACCTACTTAAAGTTTGATATGTTTTACTGTCGGGCCGACTTTCAAGGAAGTGGAACAAGACTGCTTATCGTTTAATCACATTTCTTAGTACTTCCCATGAGTGTGCACAACAGAACGGCCAATAAATGACTGTGCTGAGGTGATATGGCAGTATTTGTGTTCGGGTTACTAAATAACCAGGCCGGTTAGGCAACTGTTACTGAATGGACATGCTATCCCTACACGGGCTTATTTGGGTCATTATCTAAATAAGTAAATTAAGACATAAAAGACAAACACATTTATTTGATAACCTGGCTGTGGTGCTGCTTATATTTCCAAAATACTTTCTAATCATTCTTGTGAGATGCTGACTGACTTTGTATTTTCTCTTCCTGATAGAAAAGCAGCCTCACTGAGTGCCTGTGTGGCTAGCTGTGGTCAGAAACAATGAAGGAAGCAGGCGGTCACCTGTGTGAAGACAGTTCAGCAGCAGCACCTGTTAGCTTATCATTACTGCATGGAAATCGCCCGCTGGATGGATTCTCATCTCCTACAAAACGTCTTCATGCGAAGCACAGCAGCAGGATAGTATTTCTGTGTCGTCTGTATCGATGCCATGACTGCTCTGTTTGGTCTGAATCTGTAATCTGGAGAAAACGTTGTTTATAAAGGCTCCATTTTAATCTGCAGAAATGAAGGTTTGGCTGGCCCCAGGTTTTATGGGGCTCCGGGCAGAATTTGGTTTGGGACGATCTAACAACATTTAGTGTTGAACAACAAATCTGCAATATATCGCAATAAAAATGTGATCAGTATCAATAATATACATCTTATTGAATATCTAGAATATTCACTGAACTGTGATCGAGAACCACACAGCATTCTGGGAGATGTAGGCAGAGGACTTTCCATTTCCATTATCCACTCAACATCTCACTGCTATCTAAGCTTGGTTGACAGCAACAACCTACTGAAGTAACTTGCAGCAGTTTCATGTTTCACCACCGTGATTCATATCTGCTTAAAAATTAAGAAACAAAAGGCTAAATAGAAAACTGTGGATAAAACAGGGCAAAAATATATAAGATATTTAGAGCAAAAAGCTAATCAATAATTATCAGTATTGATTTTCAGCCATATTGTATCTTGAAAGAAGTTTCACTGTGAAGAAGAAATGTGACCTCCTGACAGAAACAGTCAGTTAGATTAAATCCTCAGTTTGGACCTGGTTACACTGATAAATTCTGCTCTGTTTGGTTGTAAAATTATTTTAATAAATATAAATCTATTTTAATTTTATTTAAGTGGTTACTTTTGAAATTGCAGCTTCAAATCTGTTTCCATGTGTTCTATGAAGCAGAAAGTTTGAGCTATAACTCAGAAAAGCAACATTTAGCTACAATAAAACAGGCGTTTCTAAAAACTGCCAGGAACCAGCCACCTCTGGCTCAAACACCCAAACCATTGCAACTCTTTTGGTCTCGTTTGATTTTATTGTCCCCAGACAACTCATTTGCAGTAAAGTCGACAAAATTCAGACCACAACAATAACACTGTCAATACAGAGGAAACACACACACACACACACCCCCCCCACACACACACACACACATTTACCAAACCATATCAAGACTCAAACAGCACAATTCATTGGGAGTCATTCAAAAACCCAACAGCTGAAGGAATAAAATAAATATGTTCTGGTTGATTTTGCTCTTTGGAGGTAAGTAAACCTGGTTGTTGGTGGCAGTAGTCTGATCTCAGGGGCTTTAGGATGAATCTTGCCCCTTCGTGACCTTTTCTTCTAAAGTCTTGAGTCAAGTCTCTTAAAGTGCCACCCACATTACAGACCTTAACCTTTCTCCTAAACTTCTTTTTATTTGCCAGGAGGACGTTAGAAAACCAAAAGAAGAATAAACCATTCTTTAAAGATGATCATGATTAAAAGCATTCAGTTTAGTCTCCGGTTGGCCCTTTTGCAAATGAAGTTAGTTTAGCCTCTTATTGTGAGACTGGTTCCTAAAGATTTAAATTGGCTATTAATGTATTTAATTTATTTTGAAATGTGTGAAAACCTGCTACTGCATCATTAGCTTAAGCTGATTGACTCTCATGATGTCATCAGCTCAAACAAAGAAAGAGGAATTAGCTTCTTTTTTAAACATTTAAACCTTTTAGTTTATGAAATCCATATTTATGACTCAGCTGGGTTTTTATTATTAGTCTACATTTTATGGTGATATAAAATATCCATCAGTGGGAGCGTCTTTAACTTGGCTCCAATAAATGTTTGACTTTGGTATTCTCTTTAAGGCGCATTCTGAGAATCTGGTGAGTTTGGGTGTGAATGGTACCATAGGTTCACATCTGGTTTCAATCTGGTTCAACTCTGGTTCAGATTTGGTTCAGAACAAAATAAATGTATCTGATGCCTGAAGGATTTCTATTTTCTCTGGGTTGTGCAGGAGGTCTGACTTATTCCAGTATGGATGAAGGGTGGAACTATAACAGTATAAACATGGGAGGAGTGTTTAGTGGAAGGAAATCAGTACAGCTCTACTCAGTCCTGACTCCTCTTCCTTCTCCCCCTCCTCCACTGCAGGCGCCACCCCAAGGCCAAGTCTTTCCATTTGCATAGAGGGCTAAAAAGGGAGCTGACAGAACAGGGCAGGTGGTAACTGCCAACAGGCTGAGGAGGAAGGAGGATCAGGCTCCAGCACTGAACGCCCGTTGTCTCGTTCAAACAGAACCGCAGAACAACATCACACCAGAAGGAGCAACCTGAGCAGGACGACAACTAAAACTCCCAGAGGTTTCTGAATCCAGCCCATAAACTGTTCCCATGTGGAGAGGAGGTGAGCTGAGCCAGGCTGGGTGACGGATCAGCAGGGGATCGACTGACATCTTCATCCTCTGACAGGTAAACTGGACTTCTGCAGATCTAAATCTTCTGTTTTTATGATATTGACTCAGTAAGGACAACAGCAGCTGTGTTAACATGCAATGACTTAGTTTGTTTTTAAGCACCACATCAATACTTTGCTGAGGATTCTTGACTTTTATAGCTGGATTATCAAACAGAATGAACTCTGAGCCCTCATTGCAGACTCACATTCTGCATGTTGGACTCCGGTGTCTCTGCGTTTGTCCCCCCGCATTGTCTTTCTTGTTTACATTCGCTCCCATCCGCTTCTACCACAGCCCACCTCACATTCAGCTCTCCCGTATCTGAACGGGTCCACCCCCTCACTCTGAGGACGTCAGGTGGATCAGGTTTCATTTGCTGTGCAAACTCAGAACAGGTAGTGCCGCATTGAGCATGACAGTTGGATTTACAGGATATACAGAACCAGGCAGTTGGAACGAACACAAAGAAGCTGCAGAAGTCTGAATACTTGATGAGGCTTGCAAAATAAAATGACCTTGACTGGCATCCAAATGAGCTGGGACTGGTTTTCAGACAGGTCAGTGGGACAGGAGAGGAAAAACAGATGAGTGAAGCAGAGAGACCCACCCAGTGTTTGAAGTTTATGTTTTGGGTTGAGCAGAAACTCAGTTAATGTTTGACAGACTAGTTATCGGTCTGGGAGCCACTTTTAGCTCGTTTCCTCAACGCAGCGACTCCAGATTCTTTTAGACAGTTGAGACCTGATTGGGTTTTTTACATCAAACTGTTTGTTGTGTAAACAGACATTTGACCTTCAAACTGCACTGAGACATTTTACCTCAATGACAGAAAAGCCTAAAATAATGCTGAGTTAGCAAGTAAAGCTATCATTTTGAATTAAAACTAAATAGATAAAATCAGAAATATTTAACAATAAAGGTCGTTTATTACTCTTTTAACTTAAAAGTAAAATGGAAAATCATAAATTACAGTTTGAGAACAAGTATTTTATTTTTTAGAATTATTTCATAGTTCTTTAGCAGTGGACCAAATAATGACCCAAACTGTCACTGAGGCTCATTCCAGCTGAGACTAGAGGTAGTTCCTGATGGGATACCGCATGACATACATAAAATAATGAAAAACATATGATTACATAAAATAATTCATTTTTTGTTCTGGCTGTTTTGGGCATCAATGCTGAGGGAGGAAAGAGAAACTTTACTTTTAATGCAAAATGTTCCTTTAGACAATTATTTCATGTTTCACTAAATCTTGGATTCAGACTCCATTCTTCAGTTTTCTAAAGCTTCAGATGTTGATGTAACTTTTTACAAACAGGAAATTTATTTCTGTTGTGTTTCTCATCACTGGCCACAAGATAAAGAATTGTAAACCTTTAACAAAGTTTACTGGTGGTTACTAAGTTACTGTCAGGTCACATCAAGCTAAAGGCTAAAAGCTGAAGCCAGCACTGTAGGTATTAATGATGGGTTTTTAAATCTGTTTACCTGTCACACAAACTCACCTATTACAACAAAGATATATTTATATAATAATTGAAATTATATGATAATAATTGAAGATATATTTAATTATTTTGCGTGTAAAAAATATACGTAGAAATGTCTAAGCACATGATGAGATATTAGCAGCAGAAATTTGCTAGTGGGAGTTTAAAAAGCCACAATATAATGAAAAATATACAAAATTTCATGTTAAGTTATTTGAACTTCCTGAAGGTAGAAATATTTTCTCAGTTTCAGTCCAAACCCATTTGCAGTGGTACAGACTCATTTATTTCTAGAACTGTTAATTACACTTACTTACGGAAAGTTAAATATTATTCAGGAAACAGACTTTGCTTCATCATTTACCACAGGAAATGAAACCACACCTTAAAACTGAACTTCAGAGAATCTGATGAGATGTCTTTACAATTACACAGAGAAATCTGTCCTAATCCCTGGAAGCACAACCAGCTTCAGGAATAAAGAGGCAGAGCAGCAGGAATGTCAAGGGCAGATGGAGCAATTAGGTGGAGAACAAGCAGAGGCTCTGTGCTTGGTAGAGCCGAGTAGCACCAGGCCTGAGGGCAACGCCACAAGAACACCTGTGTTTCTGTGTCGTTCATCCCCCCCCACTCCCCAACACACCCCCCCCCCACGCAGTGATGTGTGTGTGATGTTTAGGCTCTTCAGCACAGAGCAGCTCAGGACAAACAGAATAGCTGCATTAAAACTCAGCTTAAACTGCACATTTTTACCTATCAGTTATTAAATAACTTCTGTTGGTGGAACTGGATTTTATTTAATATAAAGAGTTAAAAATTAATGCAATAAAAATAATGTTTTGTTGATCTTGAATTTTTCTACTGCTACGTGGGCAATAGAAATCATTTTTCTTCCACTTCATAATGATGCACTACTTTCTGTTGGTCGAAAATATAAAATCCTAATAAAATACATAGAAGGTTGTGGCTGTAGCATGAAAAGTGTATGACTGTGTAACCACCGCCCTCTGCTGGTGCCTCTGTGAAGCTGCAGCCAGTCAATCTGTCAATTATTTTTCATAGGGAAAACACATTATTCACAGATGCTGCAGCATCATTCACGGGTAGAGGGTTAGTAATTGTCAGTACTTCAGATGCTGTAAGAAACATAACCCAAGCCTTAATCCTGTCTCATGTGAATTCCCTGCCTATGGTTTAGTTTAGTGGACTTACAGAATATTAATAACCTTCAAATGATCCCAAACAGAACAGATCAGATTCTACTTCACTGCTCTCTACAAGTGTCAGAGAAATGCATGTTAGAATGGACTTTCTAACATGATTTCTAACAGAAATATTGTTTATACTAGAACATCTGTAATTTTATGTCAAAATATATCTAATAAAAATACAACTTTTTATTTTACTAGGCATGCTATTAAAAAGAGATCCAGTTTACTGAAAAGAGCTGTTGTTCATAATGCCAAATGTTCTTACTGTCATTAAATGATGTTTAATAGGACGTTTAGTGGATAGATTGAGTGGAAGAGAGTGACATCTTCTCGCTTTAACTGTGTAGTTATTTTGTGATTTTGTATCCATTTTATTTGGGTTTTTAATGTTGTAAAGTGTCCCTGGGTGTTTTGAAAGGTGCTGTCAAATAAAATACATTATTATTATAATTATATTAAATATTTGCACTGATGGATCTTGAATACCTTTGAATGGAAATCTGGATATGTTGAATATATTGAATGAAAGCAACACAGAATGAAAAAAACATTTCTGGACCTGACCATGTGGACAGCTGAACAGTTTGCAAAGTTTAGAAGAACATTGAGGATATTTGACAGAATAATCTGCATTTTTTACATCCATTGAGTTACCTTCTGTTTAGTTTGTTTTGTCTTCATGTTTAACAGTTTAACTTTTTATTCTCAACACAACAGTTTGCTCTGAAATAAACGTATTTCAGTCACACTACATATAAGGTTGACTCAAGGTTGAATCAAGTGTTTTTTTTATCTTTTCTATTCCAGGTTTAAATCTTTTCATGACTGAAACTCTTCCATGAGGGACACTGTGTCCTAGTTAAAGCTACGCTGTATCTGAGCAGATTCCCACATGTTGACTGACGTGTTCTCCTTTTTGCTGTTTTTACTCTTTATTTTTGACAACATTACTCATCATGTCAGACCCGATTTGCCTCATCCTGACTATCAGTCAATAATTCTACTGACCTTGTAAAGCAAAATCCAATCAGCTTCGTAGTATCTGTGTGCAGAGAGGGGAGGTAAAAATAGCTCAGGGTTCAAGCAGCTTGTATAAAATCTGCTTTAGTTGACTTGTTAGGATTATTGTAAGAGTTGGATGAAAAACAGATTTTACATTATAACAAATGTCTCCTCATTCTTTGTAGAAACCCCAGAATTCGCAGAGTGATAAAGACCAAAGTGTCAAAGAGAGGAATCCTAACATCTTGTAAGATGGGAGAAAACACTCCACAGATCTGGCACATGCAGATTCCTGGCCAGGAAGTTCCAGGTGAGCTGCAGAAGAAGATATCGGTGGCCAGCCAGCCGGAGTGCTCCATCTGCTACAACACCTACGACAACGTCTTCAAAACACCCAAGCTGCTGGAGTGCACCCACACCTTTTGCCTGGAATGCCTGTCCCGCCTCATGGCCGTCTCCCTGACCGATCAGGACGGGGGCGCTGTCAGCACACGCCTCTCTTGCCCCTTCTGCCGCCATCCCACTGAGCTGCCGGAGGACGGACCCCCCGCCCTGGCCACCAGCCGGGAGGTCCTCTGCAAACTGCCCAGCCACCAGCAGCAGGAGGAGCCCGTGTGGCTGGAGGGGGAGAAGCTGTGCTACAAGACCTCCAGACAGGACGCCCTGTCCGGAGCGCCTGACAGCCCCACGGCCTTCTGCATCTGCATCGACATCGGGGCCAGTAAATCAGTGGATGCTCCAGTCCAGACCAGGCGCCGCAGCTCGGGTCTGATGGGCCGACTGGCAGACTGGAAGAGGATGGTGCTGTTCGTGGTGCTCATGGTGCTGCTGGTCATAGTGGTGCTGTGGCCTCTTCAGTGCGTGTTCACCACCGGAAACATGCGCTGCATGAGAAACGGACCCCACATCAGCACCACGGCAACCACCACGACCACTGGCCCGTCGATCAGCAGGTCCGGCCTGAAAGGATGAGCAGCTCAACTTACAGGACTTCTCCATGACACTTTCTTTTGAAGAGTTGCATTCTGGGTAATTGGGCTAGCAACGTGTCTGCTGCCTGTGATGCTGTAGCTGGGACCGGACCTGGTTACCCTGCAGCGATGAACGAAGGGGTTTTCACTGACTGACTCAGACTTTACAGCCCCATTCCTGTCAACATTTCCGTTTTCAAAGGGCTGCATGCAGCAAGGAGTAGAAAAAACTTTGACACATTTGCACTTTGACCCGAGCTTATATTCTGAGATAAGATCATCTGACTGGTTCTGTTTGGAGCAGATCGTTTGGTACTGACGTAGAACTCTGAAGTCCAGGACAAACAGCTCAGCACATTTACTGAGCCGGGGTGGAAATGAGAACTTTGTTGGATGGGATCCACATGTGCCAATGACAAATGTGTATATTGTGACTGATTGTGACTTTTGATACATCTTTGTTTACAAAAATACAATTAAAAGTGAAGTATTAAGCTTGTCTGTGTCCACTGTTTCAAAATGGAAAAAAATATGTTTAAAGTGACATTTTGTAAAAAAATAAATCACCTGACTTTATAACCATGAAAAATGATCAGACTTCCTCCTCCATCAACCTTTGACCTCTGAGAATAAATCTTTGCCAGGAAGCTGGAGGAGGAAAACCTGAACTTTGGATTTTTCCAGTTTGCTCAGATATTAAACAGAGTTGATAAGACTCAGAGGTTTTATTTAGAAGTGGATTATAAATGCAGAACTTCCTTAAAGACCCTTTTGGGCTGCTGGGAAACAGTTAAACATTAAGCCTGGATAAATGCAAATGTGGCAACGCTTTGAAACAGCAAGTTCATATTACAGATGAATATTCTTACTCTTATTTTCTCCTCAAATTTTCAATTAGTGTAATTACGAATCACCAAACTTAGATTAGACAGTTTTCTTTCTCTGTACTTGTTTTAGTGTCACACTTCTAGTCCCTTTACACATGGACACTTTGAATCTGTGGAATATTTAATCCATATTAATAAAACATCAGACATTTACAGGAAACAAACACACATGACTTGGCGTACTGTGGCATCATAAAGTGTTTTATTGTATATGATATTAAACCATCAAGAGGCGGTTTCCAGCAGCTCATCACATCAGCAGTTGAAGCCAAAACTCCCCAAAAGGCGTTTGGGCGGAGCCAGTGCAGGATGAACAGGAAACATGGTGGACAACATCAGGGAATCCAACAAAAATCACATCAACAAGTTCAAGTAAAATGTCAGAGGACCAGCTGAAGTAAAACTCGGCGTAACGTCTGCAGTCCTCCGCCGATTCTGACTGGATTACTCATCAAAACATGGTGAGAAAAATAAAACCTCCTTACGAAACAGAAATCCAAGAATGAATCAAAGAAAACAAGTCTGAAGGAAAACACGTGAACAGCACAGTGCACTAACAAAACCACGTCCGATGGACTTCCACACAGCCTGAGAAAAAACAGTTCACACTTTCAAGTACTAAAGTTTCACCAAATCAGACATAATGTGAGCTCACACTGACGCAGAGAAGAGAAACAGCAAAATTACTCACAGCAAACAAACAGGAAACAGATTTCCTCCTGGAAGAGGAAGAGAAACGCGTTGAAACGTCTTGATGAACATGGAGCATTTGAAACAGGCAGTGCAGAGCAGAGGCAGCTTTCAATCACTGAACCAGAGCCATTAATCAAATCATTTATTAAACAGCAGTTAGAACATGAAAAACCTTCAAGCTTTAAAACGAGGGAAACAAAATGGCTGCTGGAGTTACATCCAAACTTCTACATTATAATCATTTCAGTGCAGTGATGACAGGGCCGTTATTTCCACCAGGAATCACAGTCTGACCTGTCTCTGTGCTTCAGCCAATCAGCTGGACAGAAGTTCAATTTGTATTCAACTCCTCGGCTCTGAGGTCAGAGTGTGAAAACTTTTCCAAACGTTGAATATTTTCATGATGAAGACCCAGACATTCAGGATTTAATCCCTGGGGTCAAACCCTGACCTGTTTGACCCTCAACCAGCTGGGGCAACTGGGAGAGGGGCAGTAAGAGGCCTGGGGCAGTCCCAGCACTTTACAACTAACAAATAATTCATGCTCCTTCAAAATTTAAGAATATTTCTTAGAATTTTTCTTTCCCAACTATCTGAAATGTTCGGCCTGCAGTAACCATCAGTGAACATGAATAATTTGATACGTTTTCATTTGAAAGTCAAAGGTCAACACATGGAGCCAGTTTCAGAAGTTATGCGTTCTGGTTGAACAAAAACAACATGAATCTAGGGAGCAGAGTTCAAACCTAAAAACATGCAGAGAAACTCAAAACGTTGTTCCACTGAAGCTACTGGGCGACGGCAACAATCAAGCCCAAGTATTAACGCTTTGGACAGAAAACCTTTTATCATTTTAGGTTTTCACTAACAATAAAAAACTTTGACAACTTTGTTACATTTTGCAATGATCCACTGGTTCTTTTACTGAAAGTTCATCTTTCTCTCAAACCTGAAGGTTCATCCACAAACTGCAAGATACATTTTCACAAAACCTCATTTGTCTGTGAAAGTTGTTAATGTTTGACATTTATTTACCTGAAGATTTGAAATGGATGAGCTAAACCAGCTAAGGCTGAAAATGTGATGATGTTCAATGTTTGCTTATGCAAATGAGCAATAAAGAGAGAAACGATGATTAGACCCAACTTCTGAGAGCAACTGGATTTTATTTAGGGGTCTCAGGGTAAAGTGGGTTCATACAACTACATACCAAACCTTTCAGATTTTCCCCTTTTAAACACTTTTAAACCATGAATGATTTTCCTTCATGCCGCTTTGTGTCCATTCATCAAATCAAGTCCAAGTCCTGTGATGTTTTTGGTTGAAACATGAGAAACTGTGAAGGTTGAAGGAGGAGGACTTTGCTCTCGCCCTGAACTGGACCGGCTCATTTTGGATTCAGGAGGCTAAAAATATCCATCAATCTGCAGGAAAGCGCAGAGGGCTCGTTGCTCTACGGCACCACTCTACTTATCCCATAAATGACGTCGCTTTACTCGCCCGGCTGGCATCAGACCTGGATTACAGTCGTCTTCTAAATTACTTTTCAGAGACAAATCTATTCTTTAATCTCAGGCTGATGGCCATCTGGGCCGCTGCAATCGGCCCGTTTCCTCGTCTCCTTTTGACAATCCCATCCTGACAGACGCTGAGCCATCAGAGGACGGCTGGGCTCATGATGTCCATCCACCATTCACTAGTTATGTCAGGAAACGAGAACTGAAGCTCTGCTTTTAGGAAGACCCTAAAATAAAGTTATTCATGACCTTTCAACCATCGTCACACACAATCAAACGGTAACGAAGGGAAGAACAAACACGTCTTAGAGGAAAAACTGCTGACATGAAGACCAGACAGAGATGTTCCTGAAGTCCACTCTCTCTGTGCTCAGGAAAGAACCAGCGCTTCCCGCAGCAGATCGCAGCACGTCGTCCCACACACACACTTCACACACACACACACACCTTAGTCTACATCTATAAGAAGGGTGGGGCTTGGTGCCCTTCCTGAGCCTTGGGACCCTTCCATCACTCAGCGGCCGCGTTAATAAACTCCGCAGCTCGCCCCACAAAAACAGTGCAAGGTTTAAAGTTCAAATGGTTGGAAGAGCAGCTGGGCTCTGACCTCGGCTCGGATCAGACCCGCCGCGTCGGATCAGACCCGCCACCTGATGTCACATCCAGCAAGCGCAGCTTAGCGGGTTAGCTTCGACTTGGAGGGCTGAGGAAGAAAAAAAGAGGAGAGACGGGTGGGGGAGGGGCTAAGGGTTACAGACACGTCCTGTCACAAGGCACTGGAGCTGGTTCTGACGGGACAGAGCGGAGGGTCCTCTGGTCACAGGGTCAGAGGTCAGCAGCATGGCAGCAGGAGAAGAGTCGGCTCGCTGCCTTCAAGCCAAGGCCGGGATCTGTTAACGCATCACTTCCTGTCAGCCCCAAAAGGGATTTTTACAGACTGTGGCCAGCAACACCGCTGCTGAAGCTGCAGAGACGAGAGCAACTGGTGAGAGGATGAACGGCTAACCGTCACCAATAATCAATTGTTCAGTGATTAATTCATTATTATGTGGCTTAATTGCCAACATTCTGCAGATTTTAACCACGTCAGTCTTTTTTTTACATCTAGAGATATATTAAAAGATGCAAGTGAGTAATTCAATTCCCTTTTTAAATAAGAAAATACAACATTTTGTTGTGTAAAATGTTGTTGCATTTTACATAGCATTATGTTAGTGTGTGCCAGAACTGATGCATCTGCAGCAAAAAATATTTTAAACATCGACATGTGAAATGCTGAGCTCTGTGACTGACTTAACAGCACAGTGAACAGCTGATCTGTTAACTTCTTTTGATTAGCTGGTGAATAATTGTTAAAAGATGCTCAGTAGGAGATGGGTTGTTTTGTTTTTTCTGACAGTTTAAACAGGCAGAAGCTCAGTCTGCCACCTGAGGAGTTTTGTGTAGAGCAAATTTACAGACAAAGGTGTTTTAAATAACAAAATGTGTGTAATTCAGTTGTGCATAATTACTGCTCTGAATTCTTTACACTGTCACTAGATTAATCTGATTCATCTTTTCAACATTAACTCTCATCTACTTTCATTACCGTGGATCCAAAAACTGTCAACAAAATGTTTGTAGGATGTAAAAATTTGATGAAAATAATTCACTTTTAAACTTTTTATTTTTATAATTCTTATATAATCAACCCAAAAAACTGGAGGGAAATAGTAATGAACATGTAATAATAGCTTGCATGTGTGTCCATCATTGGATTCCAGCTGTGCTCATTATGACAGCATTAGGCTTTTAAAGCATTTTTTAACATGCAGTGTCGGGTCTATTAATGATTAAAGACATTGACATGAAGGCAGAACTTCTGATATGTTTTAGCTTATGAATGGCAGAAATGTCAAACATTTTAGATTTCTGACAGACCATCGCTAACATTTCCATCTAGTTTCATCCCGCTAATTTTATTTAACACAAACTCAGCTAACTTTGGCAATCTAAAACCAAAAACTTGCTCACACAAAAAATCCTTTATTTACTGAAAGCAAAGCTGCTGTTTCTATCCATAAAGGTTTTATTTCAAGAGACATTTGTTTTTCTTGACATAAGATCCAGAGCTTTAAGTTTGGGATGTTTTCACCCGTAAGGGAGAGTCCATTACTTTCTCCCTTTACTATAATCACTAAAGTGCAGCTGATTTAAACTGAAACAGCAGCTTCTCTCCTCAGTGGACTTTTATTCACAGATAAAAGTCCATCAAAACAGTTTCCTGCTTCAATCTAAAGCACTTACCATGAGGCAGATAAGAGAGAAGCAGGTCTGCAGCGGCCATTTTATCTCCTGGTGTTACTACTGAACGACGCCTGGGGGGTTCTGAAGTTTATATTCTCGTACACGCTCGAAGAATCATCATTTGTCATTCTGGAAAACACCAGCAGAGATATTTACCGTTAGCGCATGCTGCTAATGCTCAGTGATCAATCATGTTCCCGTTACTGTGACACGCACACTGACGATGACCTGGAGGACGCCATGTTGTGCTTAGACCTGGAGTTGGTCATCTGTGGATACTTGATATTTGAATATTCTCTCTCCTTCATTTTATTCCTCTGAAAAAGAACAAAACTTTACAACTTTACAAAAACAACAAGACTTTACGAGATGCTGGATGTCGTGAGAGGAGAAGTGAGCTTTCAGAGCACCTGCTCCTCCTCCAGCCTCTTCTGGGCCGTGTCTATGTACTGCTGCACCGCCATGTAGATGAACTTGTACTGCGCCTCAGTCTGGACCATGCCGGACCGCTGCTGCCGGACCATCTGGATGGTCTTTGGGATGTCAATGTCGCAGTCTAGCCCTGGACCAGAAACACACACATGAACCGACATCCAGCAGGAAACTGCAGACTCATCAGGGGCCTTCCCACCTTGGCGGTTGATGATGTCGATGAGGATGTCGATGACGATGATGGTGCCGGTTCTGCCGATGCCCGCGCTGCACAGGCAGACAAAGCGTTTGAAATTAATATTAAAATACAATTCTAGCTTTTATTCTGGCAGAAGCACTGACATCTATTCGACTGCAATGTTTTCTCATAAATACGTCTGAAACAGATCAACCAATAAGCTATCGATGATTCTGATGGTTAGTCCATTAATTGGACAAAAACATTCTGCAAATATTTCACCAACTAAGCTTATTAGTTGTAGAAATACATTTAAAAGATCCAAATAAAAACTTTTTTAACTAAAATGCAATAACTGCTCTCCTTTAGTGAATACTTCATGATCTGCAGCTGGCAAATACTTCAAACATCAACATGTGAGAATCGATACAGAGTGAAGCTAAAATGATCGATTAACTGATAAATAAATAAATAAATGAACAGCAAAACATGAACTTCTGACTTCTATTTACAAAGATTTAGTTTTTATCTTGAGTGGAAAATGTTGATAATTCTGGCACAGGTTTGGATTAATTACTGCAAAATATTATTTTGAGTCAGTAGTTGATCCAGTTAGTGATAATTTAGACACTAAAAGATATTCTTCACAAACAATAACTTAACATGAATGAAGGCACCAGTGTAGTAAACACTGCCACCTGCAGGTGGGAGCTAGCATCACTTAAATCTGAGGGTTTTTGAAAATTTTGCCTGAAAATTCACAATAAGTCAATAAACATGCATGAGTGTGACGACGTGCTGGATCTGCTGATTCTGTGCAACCTTCTGTTCAGACAGTCTGGAAGGACTTGTTCATGTAAATTAGCAGTATGGAGGTAGAATCTATTTGGTAAAATAATACGCAGATATCAGTTATCTGGAAGGGTCCATTGATGGGTCCCTGAGGAATCCTGATGTCCACATAACAAGCTACAGCGGGTCAAATCCGGACAGTGGGTTTGTGAGTTTTCCCCAGAAATGAGACTGTTTTCATCACATTTCCATAAAAGGATTCAGGTAAATCATTTCCCTTGCATTTAGAAGCAAGGTGCTGCTTTGTGTCACTTTGTCCCATGAAAGCAGCTCGACCTGCATGGCTGTCCAGTCAGAACGACAGAGGAATCGCTACACTGTGCACATACTTTCCCCAGATGACTTAGAAACATGGACGATTTCAACACTTCTAGTGCCTTCCTGAACTCTGGAGAGTCTTTATTTGTACAGACTGTCCCATTCTCTTCTGTAGATTCTCTCAAAAGAAAAAGCATGTGCTCACAGCTTCCTGCAAGCTGCTTGTGAAGTTTAGTTTTTTTGTCCAGACGTTTCAAGCTGCTCTGGGGACGTCGGCTGATTTCACATTTTTCCAGGGAGTCTGAGCTGGATTGTGGAAACATTCAGGAGCAGGACGGATTCAGCAGAACCAGCTGCTTAACACACACACTGCAGCTCTGACAGCATCGGTGCGATATGTATGAGCATACAAACATACAGCTGACTTCATAAAACACAGTAAAAAGTGTTTTATGAACCTGGATGGCTGTTTATTCAGCCGACCAGCAGAAAGTTCACAGATTAAAGCCAAGAACTGACTTTATGCATCAAAACAGATTCACTTCAGATGTTCTGCCTCATTCATGAAGATTAGCAGAATTGAGTGAATTCACCAACAGGAACAACTTGAAAAGTTCTCCATCATTTCAGTTTCTCAAGATACTCCAAACTTCACATTATAGTTGTGCTGAAATTAAAATTCAGATATTTGACCAACCCAGCCCGATATTTGGGTGGAGTTCTGGCTTCTGTGGCGCATTTCATTAGCCTGCAATTCATTCAACACAGAGAAAACCAAATGATATCGAATGATATAAATGATCTACTCCTCCATTTACACATTTAATGTAAATGGAGGAGTAAATAGTTTAACCTGTTAAAGAATTAAAGGAAGTAAGTACAGAGCAGAAGTTAATCAGACTGTAATAAGCAGAGCCCACTGTAAGGATAAGATCCTATCAATCCCAGATGATTTGACCTGTTCTCAGTCTGCAGCTACAACAAGCAACAAAATGGAGCTGAAAGACGTAAGAAGCTAAAAACAGGAGAAGTTACACTCTGACGTAACTGCTGGTTGAAAACAAGAGCAGTAAAATTGTACATAAAGTAATATATCGGGTTTACTTTGTGCTCAGGTCTCTAATCAGTTGAGTCGGACACAAAACCCATGGGTCGGGCTTTACTTTTAAGCTCTACATGAGCTCTTCCCAGGTAGCGGTGCTGGTTGTACCTGCAGTGGACGACGATGGGTCCAGTATCCTTAATGGTGCTCTGTGTGCAGTTGACTTCCTCCAGGAACCAGAGGACACCGCCGGGCTCATTGGGGACGCCGTGGTCCGGCCAGCTCAGGTACTGGTAGTGCCAGATGTTCCGCAGAGGATCCTTCTACACAAACACAGCATGACAGGAAGTGAGGATGTTCTACTGGAACCAGGAAGCTTCAGCAGCTTTAAACGGGTCAGAACAACCTTGACTGTTAAAGAACTGAGAGTCAGAACAACTTCACTGTCATTTTCATGGCATAGTTTAACTGGTGAACACAAACAAATAAAAATATGAATCACTTTTAAAAAATACGTATTTAAAAACCTACTTAATAAAACAAGGGAAGGAGCAGCTGTTTAATCCAGTGCAGTAAAGCCACTGAAAAACAGAATAATACAGAAATATTGAATTTAAATACATGACTTTCACTTTTCAGATTTATTTCAATAATTCATTCTGAAAAGTGAAAGTCATGTATTTAAATTCAATATTTCTGTATTATTCTGTTTTTGAAATACCTAATAGTTATTTCCTCTGTTCCTGACAGAGGAAATAACTCTGTCAGGAAGTTATTTCTGACAGAGTTAAGGAGACTCTGTCTCCTTGTGTAAGGAGACAGAGTGTGCCGCTCTGCGCCGTTCACCTCTGCTGGTCACATGACCAACAGTGAGCCGCTCTGAAAACAACAACAGGAACTAATCACGGCACTGCTCTGATAAATCCAGCTGTGTTTAGTTAGCATTCCAAATGAGCAGCTCCGTTCTCACACTCTGGCTCTGCACAAAAACCTGAGCCTGTTGGACGCCTCTAAAGTCACTAATACTGGACCAGATCTTTATTTTGCCGACTTATATTTAGGTGAAATGCCACCTTAAGATACTTTCAGCAAGTAGTAGGAAAACCATGATTTGGAAATGGCCACTGGTGAGGAATTATAAAAGAAATTTACAGTAAGGGGAAACTTATACGTTTACATTGAGAACTGAGCTGGAGAAATGAAGCAAAAGCTGGAAAAAAGGAATATTTATACAGAAACCAATAAAAAAATGTAACTGGCTAAATTTATCTGTCCATTTTAGTTACTTAGCTAGTTTTATTTTTTTCATTTCATTTTATTTTTTATTTTACTCTACTGTTACAACCATGTTGTCCTCATGTTCTTTGTAATATTTAAAATTAAACAGTAAAAATTCAAATGAGCCTGCCAGCAGCACTGTAATTATACCTGAGGAAATGATCTGTGTTATTGCAAACATTGAACATATATACTGGAATAAAAATAATTCAAAGCCCAATTTCCACTTGAATTGGAGTTTAAATGTGTGAAATGTTATGTCTTATGTGTTATCAGTATTATAGCTATTATTAATTAATATGGTAATGCTTACAAAAATAAACCACTAGGAAAGAAAAATACATCTTTATTCCTGACACAAGTTGTAAGTTTGTTGTATTTTTTCCACCTATTGCTCCATCTGTCAGTCAACCAGATGAGTCGTGTAAGTTGAAGCTCAAACTGTTGGCTTGGTAATCTGACTCCAGGTCAGAGGTCAGCCATCCCTACCCTGTCCAGGCGCGTCACCTCCAGCTTCCTCAGGATGTAGTCCTGCGCCGGCTGCTCTTCCACATTCCTCACCAGGACTTTCCCAAACTCTTTAGTGCCGTTGAGGTCCGGCCAGTACCGGACACATTTGTTCTGATAGAAACATGAAGGTAGAAAAAGAGAGAAGTAGAAACATGTATATATATATAGAGAGACAGAGAGAGGGAGAGAGAGAGAGAGACTGGCATTACAGTCTGAAGAAACGGCTCAGCTCAAGCAGCTTTTCAGGAAGCTTATCTGTCATGCTATCCCCTGCTAGTCCTGTCCGTCACCACACTGACACATGTACATCATCCTGACACTCACACACTGAAGCACTCGCTGCTTTCCAGTGATGACTCATAGAAAACCAGCAGTGCATGTGGCTGGTGTCAGTAAAGTCCTGACTGAATGAATATCATTAGAACCTGTTTATGTCACGTTAACGATGAACAGCTGGAAAGTTACCGGGTTTATCAACTGCAGTAGCAGTTTGGCTCCAGCTCCTCTCCTGGTCATTTCTCTGGATATTCTTTGCACCAAATGTTGAATAAACATTAATGTTGTTTCCACATATTATCTCTGATGTCCGCTGCACTCCGGGTTGCACCGTCAACTGTTTGGGATTCACCTCCATAATTTCCCCTCAGAAAGTGCGGAGGGGAATCCGAGCTTTCTGATTGGCTACCTGTCACATTCAACAGGCTGCGTTCTGATTGGCTACCTGTCACATTCAACAGGCTGCGTTCTGATTGGCTACCTGTCACAGGCTGCGTTCTCGCTCCCTGTGGGGAAACCCCGTAGATCGGAGCGGCCACGAGGTTCTACCGACTGGACCCGATCATTCACCACACACTACAGGACGATCGGTTACGAAGTCGCAGCTACAATGTTAGAAGGTTTAACGTTGTAAGATTGTCATAAATCATGTTGTGTGAACTGGGCTGAAGGGAGGAGGGAACTATTGCATCAGGTGGTCGATATGCCATCTTCTCTATTTAAATCTAATCATTATTGGAGGGCAATATAGTATACTTTGGTTTTATGTTGTTTAGTTTTTATTCAAATGCTTTGTTAACATAGACTGAGAGTTCATTTTATTTTTGTTTTTGGTTCTTTGTTTTCCAGTTCAAATGTTAAATGTTCTTTTGAAAATAATGTGGATCTATTTTTGGCAGGATATGGCTGCATTATTATGTCATTTCCATTAAATCAGTGTGAAAAAGTCTTCGGACAATATTGTCGTTTATTGCAATATTTGTTATCATGACTGGCCTAGTGTTGACGAAAACAAGCCAATCATGAATCATTTCTGTTTCTCACTTTCAAAATGTTTCGGCTGTGTGATAATCTAATTGTAGTACAACGTGGATTAATGCCTGGTTTTAAAATCAGTTAACTGGACTTAGCCATTACCCAGTTAGGTGGGCTCCATATGGGGAAAAGGAGGGTAGACAAAATGGGTCTCACATGGGTTTATCCGAGGTTTCCATGGCGGACCCACACAAGTTTGCCCATGTATGGCCTGCCATGTAGGGCCTATGTAGGTGCTGGCCCTACATGGACAAACTCATGTGGGACCCATATTGTCTGAGCTCCTTTTCCCCATATGGGGCCCACCTATGTATGCTGGCTGGGTATTTTGTGCCCATTGTTGGACACCACAGGCCACGATGGGCTGGTGTTGGTCTCAGGTTTTGAAAATGGGCGACAATCAGCCGACAGTTCTGAGATCATGTAGTGTGATCTGGGCATTAGGCTAAATAAATGAGGAAGGGAGGGTCAGTGGAGAGCAGGAGTTGAGCTTTCTCATCCAGTGTCATGGAAACATGCAGGGAGAAACGATAATGACGATAAATTAAATGAGCTCGATAGCCTTTTTTTTAATCGTCCGACTGATTGATTAATCGCGACAGGCCTAGTAAACATGTTAAAACTGAAAGGCACTGATATGTGGTTTTCTGTTTTTAGTTTTCTTTTTTACAAGAGAAGGTTTTCTGATCAGGATAACCTGATTGATTGCTTATTGGAAGGAGTAAGAACCCCTACTTTCCCCCAAAACCATCTCTGCAAGAAATGTGGTTGAGCTTCACAAAAGTAAATATGGGAACACCATTGTTTTCTCCTCACCCTAAAAATCAAACTTTCCTCTCAAGACAGATTTTGGAGTATAAGACAACTAGAACTTTGACTTGAAGAGAAGAAACAACTCAAAGATGTGTGACAGAGACAGACACAGTTTGTTAACGGACTACAACTGATATGTCAGGCAGTCAGCAGCCAGAACATTGACATGAATCTGGCTGAATATGCCTTCCTTTACCTTTGTAATGTTTTCATTTCTACTCTTTAAAAGTAGAGCATCAGGTGATGGTGGTACCAGCAGTACAAACATCTGGCCATGTGCACAGACCAAATTCTTTACAGCACAACACAGATTCAAAACATTATGATGATGCTCTTTAAAAATTAGACCCTAAGTACAACTGATGACTGCAGTTTACCTTTAATAAAGGCTCAAAAAATGCACAGGAGAAACTCTAAAATTTCTTGTCTAGTTTCTTTCATTATTTAAGAAAAAATACTAATTTATAGGGCCAGGACTTTCATGCATTAATTCTACTTAGCTAATTTAATAGATTTTAATAAGCTAAACATGTTAGTGCAATTACGTGTTTTTTTCCCAAGCTGGAACCTTTCTATGGTGTTTCTTTTATATGAGTAACTCTGATGCGCAACCAACATTGGCAAACAGCAGAGAGAGATGACAAAGTCACTTCTCTGAGGGTAATTTTCTAGAACCAATCTGACGCTGGAAAAACTACTGTACTGATACTGTGTATCTACTGATACTGTGTATCAGTGAAGCTATTCAGGTGTAAAATGGCATCTCAGTGCTAAACATGTTGCAGCAGTGCAGGCTAATGGCTGCGTCTGTTACTCCTTTGTTTTGGGCCCTGTTATGCCAGGAGCATATGTTTTTGTGTTTGTTCTCTTCTTCTTCTCTGGTTCTTTGTTCGGGTCAGGCACATGGCGGAATAAAGTTGAGCAAAGAAACAAGTTATTTTTACTGACTAACATTGGTAGCAGAGGATGTTAGTAACTACAGAGTTCCGCCAATGTTTGAAGAAGGAAACCCTTACGTAAGCTGGAAGAATGAAATCAACATCTGGAGGAGAGTTACAGATTTGGAGAAGAAAAAACAAGCGCCTGCTGTCGCCCTGGCACTGTCTGGAAGAGCGCGGGACACGGCGATGAACATTCAGGCGGATGATCTGGAATGAGCACATTGTTCACTAAACTAGATGACTTGTTCCTAAAAGAGGAAAGGACAGGATCTATGTATACTTGAATTTTGACCGAATCATAAAAGAAGTTAACATGTCGATGGCGGACTATATTATTGATTTTGAGCAGCGTTACTCGCGCATGAAAAATACAGCATGGAGCTACCTGAAGCAGCTTTGGTTTCAGGTTTTTGACACCACGTGTTTGGATATAACGGACAGACAGTTGGCTTTAACGGCATGTTCAGATGTAACATTTGCTTATCAAGTCCACTTTATAGAGAATATTTGCCGAAGAAAGAGGTGCGGCAGCAGAAGGCATTAGCCGGACGACGGTCGAAATGTGCAGTGTGTCAAATTACTTTTCACTGACTTTTCACTGACCCCCCCCCCAAAATAAATAGAGATCGTGCAAATGCCTGTTTGAACAGCAGCTTTCAGGCGGGATTTAAAGACAGACAGAGTCAGAGGGTCATTGAGTGGGAAATGTGGACATTTATCCTAAATAGCAGAATCATGTGCATAAGTTATACATCTACAGAATACAGATGTTTTCTGTCCATAAAGTCGCATTCACAAAGCGGGCGGCTCCACTGAAGGATGACTGCAGCTGGACCGGTACCGGTACCGGTACCGTACGGCTCCTTCATTAAGTTCTGTTCAGAGATCCAAGATGATCAGTCCGAGCAATCTGAACGCTAATAAACCATCATCAACATTTCCCAGCTGATCAATATGATCAATCGCTCTGAGTCCTTCCATTGGCGATGTTCTCCATCAGAGCCAAAGCGCGCCACATTTACGCGGCTCACCTTCGCGCAGCTACGTGAATACGTGTGATTATACACACTTTAAAAATAATCAAACCTGTCTGGAGTTAATCTGCTGATCCAATCCTGTCTTCTTTGTCAGTCGGAATGAAATGACCCCATAGATGCATTTCATGCGCTGCGGCGCACCGACCAGTCTTTGAGACAAAAACTGAGGAAAAGTATTAATTACATTCAGGTGAGGTTTTCACATCCTTTCAGTTTTAATTTCTTCATTTTGTGTGCGTATGATGCTATTGTCTGAGGAAAAATCTGGTTCAGTTTCATCGTTTACGTTTAAACAATAAAATATTAAAATCATCGTGTTTGAAACTTTTGGTCTAAATACACTGAAATCTGACGACATTCAGTTATTAAACTGAATGTCGTCAGATTTCAGTGTATTTAGGTGAGTTTTGATGCTTTGTAGTTTGATATTGTCTGCAGAAAAAGTTTGCGCGGCTGCCGCACATTGTCACACCAGCGAAAAATGTGCATATATTTAAGCAAACTTTGACCCAAGTTAATTTTTATAATGCCGACTTGTGCATAAAATATGGCGCAGCACATTTTTTGTGCGAACGCACGCTTTATGCATGAGGCCCCAGGTGTGGTTATTGGTCAAGATGATGCAGTAATTTTTGAAAGACACGAAGGCACCTGTGTCAGAGTGCACCAACTCAGATTGAGAAAAGTTACTAGAATGAAGAACCTCAGATTGCCTGCAATGAGGAGAACAATAAAGGACAACATACAGTGGACATCACTGAAGAGAATGTAGTAGGAGACACTATTGCAGTAAATCCTGAGAATTATCCTTTGCCTGCTCCTGAAAATGCAGAGGCTGCACACTGGCAACACCATCATAACGATAAATCAAATTGTGATATTCAGAAATGCAGATGGTGTCTCACAAAAAGCCAAAGTGTTGGGGTGTGCCGGCAAAGCAACTGGAAAATACAGGAACTGGTTAAACTCGGTTTAACTGCTTGAGCCTGCAGAAGTGGCTGGCAACAGTGAATCAGCTGAACTGAAGGATCTTCATGTCCAGGCAGATGCTAAGGATATGGATACACACGAGGATGTTTTAGTGAGTAAGGACATCTCGTTGGATGAAGCAAAGGAAAAAGAAATAAAAAGCTGGAAACAGAACCAAGTGTTTGAAGAAATTGAGGACAAAGGACAAAAATGCATCTCCACTCATTGGGCGTGCACTCTGAATGAGACTGAAAATTGAATAATACCAAAAATAAGACTTGTTGCATGAGGATTTGAGGAACTACAAGTTTCTGACCTACAAAAGGACTCTCCAACCTGTGCCTCAGAGTCACTGAAACTCCTGGTGGCAGTCATGGCAAAAACAATGGGAACTTCACTCTATGGACATTAAACCTGCCGTTTACAAAGAATGGAACTGTCCAGAGACATTTTTATCAAACCTCCCCAGAGACCAATAGCACGTATGCTTTGGAAACTGAGAAAATGTGTGACTGGTTTAGCTGATGCTTCACTGTATTGGTATAACAGGGTAAAAAGCATCATGCTTGAAGCAGGGGCATCGTGTCTAAGGTTGACCCTGCAGTTTTCTATTGGCTGGATGAGGGCAAAAATGTAACTGGTGTACTTGCTTGTCATGTTGATGATTTTATATGGGGCGGATCACACATGTTTTCAGAGTCAGTCATACCTCACCTCAGGTCAAAGTTCCATGCATACATTCAGCAGCCCATACACCTCTCACCCTCACGAGCAGCAGAATCAACTTCACCTCTCACTGAATAGGAGACAGAGCAGTTCAGGTCTAAGATCGACCAACTTCTGTGGGTAGCGAGACAGAGCAGGCCTGATGTCCTGTCTGATGCTAGTAACTTAGCATATCATCTCAAACATGCCACAGTACAGACCATTAATGAAGCAAACAGAGTTGTGTGTAAGCTCAAGGCCAAGTCAGTTGTATTGAATTTTCAACACCTTGGGGAAAACAGTAACTTAAAGATGTGTTACATTCACTGATGCATCTTTTGGAAATCTTTCAGATGGGGGTACTCAAGGTGTGCACTTCATTGTTTTGATGGGTGACAATGTCCGTCCATCCATCTGTCTTAGTGAAGCACCCGCTTCACTGCAGATGTTGCTCCAAACTGCCTGTCTATCTCCCGCTCCCTTCTTCTCTCATTCGTGAACAAGATCCCGTAATACTGAAAATCCTCCACTTGGGGCAGGACACCCCCCACCGACCCAGAGAAGGCACTCCACCCTTTTCCGGCTCAAGACCATGGCCTCGGATTTGGAAAAAGAAAAGAGGGCGATTGTTACTCCTTTGTTTGTATTACATGTCCATCCACAAGGGGAACGGTTATGCTTTTGTGCTTGTTCTCTTCTTCTTCTCTGGTTTCGGTTATGACCCACAGCTCATGACGATAGATTAGGGTGAGGCACATGGCAGAATAAAAGTTGAGCAAAGAAACAAGTTATTTTTACTGACTAACAGCATCCACACTTCACATTCTGAGGATTGTGATTGTGATTTTTAAAGAAGTTCACAAGATGATCAGTATTTCCTGAAACACTTTGACTCTGAATCAGTCTAATGACACTTTGCACCATCTGATGGATGAAAAACGTAAAGAAAAATAAAAACAATAAAAATCTGTTGCTAAGCTCATATATTTATTCAATGATTTAGTAGCAAAAGGGTTTTTGAATTGAAAATATTAATTATGTGTTTTTGATTAAAACTAGATTAGGTATTGTTCCAGTTATTAACTTTTAATCTGGTCCCACCATGACTAATGCAGCACCAAGCAGTAATTCAACTCTTTATCAGTCTGTTAAGGGTTAAAGTGCATCAGAACGACTCATCTTGTTTCATGATGAAGACTGGAGTAAGCATGAGTGACATGGAGGTGGCTCACCCTTCCCCGCTCCATCTCCTTGGTTGTCATGACGATGACGTGAGCGTTTTCCTGATACACCATCTTCCAGAAGTCATTCACCGTGTTCTGCAGGCAGCCCTGGGTGGCAATGAAGACTTTACTCTCCTCCACATGGCGCCCATCTTCACTCACGTTCTGCATGGTTGGACAACAGGAACAATTACACGTGAACCTTTTCTACCACTGAGTGAATATTAGTTATGTAATATTTAATGTCTAGAAATATATTTAACATCCAAAACATGTGGAGGAAGTCCTTTCTGGTCACACGCACTCACTTTGATATAGTTAGCGTTGATGTAATCCGAACCCGGAGCGTCCGATTCAGAGTCTTTAATCACAACTCGTGTTGTATCGACTGCAAACACAAAGTTCAACCAATTAATGCATGAAGGAGCAGTCAGTCCTGAAACCACGCAGACATAATGCAGCTGATAGGCTGAGGCTATTAAAACACTATCTCTACGCTCTGTCGTCTGTGTCACTCTTTCCACAGGAAGTTGGAGAGACAGGAAATGGCAGGTTGCTGTGCGACTCACAGGGGAGGATGTTCTTGTATCTGTTTTTACTCTTGTTTTCTGGCTTTTGGCCCTCTTTCCGGGGATACAACAGTTTGCACTCTTGCTGCTGAAGTACCTTTAAAAGAGATGGAGAGAGGAACAAAAGAACAACATAAGATAGACAACAGGTGGAGTTCACCGGGTTATCGCCCCACAAAACAGTTCCAGGAAGAGTAGAGCAAAAATCTCTACTGAAATTTCAAAAGACATTGATGTAACTGGAATACTCTGAATAACACTGGGTGTAAAAAAGTGTAATGAGCTGTTATTACAGCAGAGGTCACAATGGAGAGAAGTCAGAGGGAAACATCTAGAAACTCAGCGTGTGTGATAACATTCACTGTGCAAATGCCTTCACTTTAACACAGATTCACATCTGGGTAATAAATTCATTTCATGACACAAAATATTTCAAACAAAAGGTAAATATAGTACTTTTCCAAAATGAAAGAAACTGTTTTATTGTTTTGTTTATAGACTCTTTCTTGATTTTCTTGAACTGCTTATAAAAATATTTTCCCCTTTATTTCAATGCTGAAAGGAAGTAGAAGTTATTTGGATAATTAGGGTTGTAATAGAAACATTAACCCCTTCAAGACAGCACACCAATAAACTGTGTTGCTCATAAACTTTCTAAATACTCAGAGTTCTACCCTTATCTTTATGTTTGGTTCTGCTTTTTGGCCGGGCGTTTTGCTTCCACAGGGAATTAGTTACACTTTAACATGACATTACGATGAAACTGAAATAATATAAATGGCCGTGCTGCACACACCTCAAACTCCTCCCAGAATCCTTGCTTTGGCTTCTCTGAGTTGTCTGCTACTTTGTTGAGTTCTCGTACCCGGTTCTCGATGTTGGCAGCATTTATCCTCGTGGCGTTAAAAGGCTGCCATAGTCGCACATAAACACAAACATTTCAAACCGGACACTACAAACCAGACGGTAAGCTATAAAACAATTACCAGAGAATATTCTTAGTTGAATATTTCCCTAACTGTGTCTTTGTCACCTGTTTGAGATGCACTACAATGCCACTTTTTTCCACCATGGGGTTCTTCTTGTAGTGATCCACCAGATCGGCCAGCGTGTCAAACCGTTCACCACCTCCCACATCATACTTGCCTTCCTGCAGAACGAAAACGTCTCCAATTAAAAAAGAACTATAACTGAAAGCAGTTATCAACGGGTTCCAAGCCCCAACAATGATCGAACCAACCAATCAAAATCCTTCTTAAAAGCATGATATGCGTCCAAAACGAGCAATCTCACCTGGAAGCGAATCATAACATGTGTGACTTTGGTTTTGCGGTCGACGTTGTCGTGTTTCTCCTCGTTGGTGAGAACCGACAGGACAAAGTCTCCGGGTTTACTCTGACTCTCCCGGACCAGAAAGCTGCCGACTTTGCCTTTTTCTGTGAGGAGTTTCTCTGCATCTCTCCCAGAGAGGTGTCCATGGTACCACCTGGAGATGGATAAACAAGCGTCTTTCTTGTTTACAAGTGGTTGTATGAACAGAGAATCAATCTTTAATAACATAAAACACCAGGACAAGAGTGTCAAAGTACATACTGCAATTCATCTGTCAGTCATAAAGTTTTTGTTTTGCTGCTAAATCATAACTGTAGAAATAAAAACAGATTTGCTTGGTTTTACAACTTTACAGCACTGTGTGGAATTCTATTGCGATTGTTTGGTAAATATTGATCTTTATAGATCAGGGTTGCTCAGTACGGGAAGGTTTTGAGTCGATCTCGGCGGTAGGTAACTGAACGCTGCCAGGACGCTGAGGCCAGCATGTCATCTTCTGACACACTTATCAAAAATAGTCACTAAGATCCAAAACCTTTGTAACTTTATTAAAGAATAAAAAAATCATCAAAACGTGTTCAAATTCATCACCCAACAAAATAATAATCTCAGTAATTATTGTTTCAATTAGATGTTGCTCAATTCTGTGGGATTGAGTTCTATTTCCAAAATAATAAAAGACCGACTCTGAGCAGAGCAGGAGTTTAAAATAATAATAATAATAATAATCGCAAAATAAATATCAAGCCTGAAAACCTAACGTAATGGACTGAATGTTAACGTAATCTCTGCTTGACTTGCAGAGCGCAGGCCGTTGCCACGGCAATGGGTGTGCTTACATGACAGAGGGGCAGTAAAAAGGTACTAGTGGTTTTGAGTTGATGACATGTTCAGGTTATTTTACCTTTGTTTACCGTTGCTGTGGCGCATTACAGCCGCTGTAATTTCTGAACGTTCAATAAACGATAAACTTGGACTAATTACCTCGTTCGTTTGCGAGTATACGCCATTCACAACAAACGCCAAATACAGTAAATATGTTTCATTGCGATAATTACGGGAAATTAAATTGTTACATTTTTTCTTTAAATAGTCTGAGAGGCTTTTCCTCTATCAATCATGCTATTTATTTTCATCTGTAATTTAGTGGAAATATTGATGTTGAGATTTTCTCCAAAATGATAACATTTTCAACCTTTATGGAGCTAACATTCACAAATGACACTGAAATAAATTCCAGTCCAACATCTGGTTTGAGGTGATTCCTCTGGAACCCGTTGGAGGAAAATATCCCAACTTCAGAAGATGTGCTTTTAACCCAACAGAGCCCTTTGGTTCCTCCTATCAGTATGAAATTTCTCATATTGAGGTCATCAAACCAAATGTCAGATGTACCATAACAGACTGATACCTGCTGGCCTCAGGTTTGCAATCAGTGACTATGAGAAACCAGTAACCTGCTCCCAGTGTCAGAATTTCACAGAGGAAGAAACTGCATTAAGTTTTCTATCACTTTAATATTTCTGCTATAACTGATGTATATTCACATATAAGTTAAGTCAATAGAGTTTTAATTACGATTTTTATATCTTGGCGTCATGTGGTGGATCTCAGCCGGCTGGTGAGACTTTTTGCTGCAGAGACCTTGGTCTCAAAATGTTTGGGCAGCACACAATAAATCAATAATACATATTGTGATTGATATGTGATTAGTACCAAAAGATGACACGTCTGATAGAATAATCAATGCATGGAATATTCTGTACAGCATAATGGGGGATGTTAATGGTAAATGGCTTTGTCCTTGTATAAAGCACTTCACAGTCATTCACACACACACACGCAGACACACTCACAAACACATGCTAATGGTGGCAAGCTACTGGATAGTAGCTACATATGCCCTAGGCAATCTGACAGAGGCTGTCATGCACCGGCGTCACCATGACCTCTCACCCCACCAAAGGGTCAGAGGTCCACTTCAAGGGACCCAGGAAGGTCCACTTCCTTGGGTGAAGTGTCTTGCCCAAGGACACAAGGACACAAGGACAGAAGCATGTCTGGACACCCCTGATTTATGACTTGCAGCCACACGCTTATTAAATATGGACACCAAGGTTTCACCCTTTTAAAGCGGACATATTGTGATATTAACTTCTATTTGTTTGCAGACTCAAGCTAAAGTTCCAAATAAAAGATTAATCACCACAACAGCAGACAGAAATACCAATACAGTATTTCTCCTTCAGATGCCTTTATCCACCTGCTGCTCCTCTACCTAAGATGTGCTCAGATACACTCTGTGTCTGAGCCTGTCACGGTGGATGTGAGTGCAAGGTAGATAAATCAACAAGACGAGATTAACTTTTCCATCAGAGGGGGCGGACTGAAGTAAGTTTCCTGTAATTCACGGTTTTAACATAATTTAAATATATATGAGCGTTGCGTGTAAACTCCCACTCCAGAGTGATAGCGTCTCTTATATGGCTGCAGGCTCACTTCACCTGTTTTTCAGATGAAATACGTGCATGTCGGCATTTTGTTTCCTGTGTGATGATGAGCCAGAATGAAAAGGAAGCGCCACCAAGAAAAGCACCCGGAATGGAAAAACCACATTAACCGTAAACCAGAAGCAGCTCTTATACCTAGTCAGATTAAGACACACACTTAGTGCAGAGCAGATGTGCAGAAATAAAAAACATTTGCATCCAGTTGTTTAGGAGAACCATGTTTTGCAGAGTAAGGCCAGATTCTGCATTCAGAATATGAATATTCTCTGAAGTACATAATTGTGTGTATATTTGCAACAGCATAGACGTCGACCAGTGAGTTAATCCAAAAATGCCTTTGGGAATACACAGTAATTTATCTTTGTGGATGCTGTGTGCACATAACTTTTTTGAGTGGGAGTGTTTATTCAGAGCATCCTCTCCTCAATCTGTGTAAACATGTAGGTGCTCTGGTACATAATTAACAAGTTAATGTGGATTGCTAACCTACTGTCAGTCCTTTGAACACTTTGCTAAGTGATGTGACAGCGGGCCAGTAATTCAATATTATTGCTTGTTCTGATGGCTGTGAGTGGATCAGCAGTGAAGCGGTAACATCAGGCTGGAGAAGTTTCCAGGACCGCTGCTTTGCCTCATTCTCACGTCAACTCTAAGCAGACTTTGGAGCCAGTTTTTACTCATCTATCCACATTAGAACAACCTATGTTCTGAATGGGCGATGTATAAATAAACTGACTGCGTCTGGCAGGTGAAGTGAGAGTGAACTTAAAGTGGCCTAGTAAAAACCATCGTCTTGTTCTAGGCTTTACTTCATTTAGAGCAGCGATCGCCAAGCTTTATGTAACAGGGGTCAAAAATGACTTATGGAACAAAGGAGTTCAATTTTTTTTAATAAAAACTTGTACTGTGGTATTTTTTCAACTTAAAAGTTTAATTAAACAAATAAATTAGATTTGTTTTGTTCAAAAGAAATAGGTAATCTATCTTCTGTCTATCTAGTTAAAGGGACAGTATTATGTGTTTTCCAGGCACACAGTGCCATTTTAGAGCACAATCAATTAACTATGTTGACTACAGTTATAATAAAAAGTATATAACATGTCAAATATGACTTAAAGGAAAATTTCCATCTAACATCTTGAAATTGGGCTTCTGTCTCTTTAAGAAGCTCCGCTTCGAGGAAGTCATCTCATGACAACATTTTTACCAGCGGCTCTGAGCTCAGCAGTTCCACTAGCTGTTTTCTCAGCACTGCTGGCTAGTTTGAAGGAGCTGAGTGGGAGGAGCTGCTCTGTGGGGCTGAAAAGTTGAGAAGCTTTGGTCCACCCAGGCGTTTTCAACAGCTGAATGGTTACCATGGAGATTAAAGAATTTCTCAAGCATGCATGAAAGAATCAAACCAACATGTTTATTTTTTGATGTGATAATAACATCAGAACATTATGTAAACAGTCAATTTTTGAGCGCCACTGCCACTTTAAGTGTTTACATGTTTGGCCTATTAAAATAGATATCTGTCAGGCTCCTGTCTACCCAGGTCTCATGTTTGTTTATCTTTTTTAGTTTTTTGGATGGGTGCACTGCCAGCCAGCATACATAGGTGGGCCCCATATGGGGAAAAGGAGGGCAGACAATATGGGTCCCACATGGGTTTGCCCATGTAGGGCCACCGCCTACATGGGCCCCTACATGGCAGTGCCCCTTCTTGGGCAAACCCATATGGGGCCACCATGGAAACCGCAGACAAACCCATGTGGGACCCATATTGTCTGCCCTCCTTTTCCCCATATGGGGCCCACCTAGGAATGCTGGCTGGGACTGTAGCAAATTTTGTTGTACTTTCTGTACAGCAGAAAGCGTTTTTGAATTGAAAATGTTGCTCATTTTGTCACTCAAAGCTATGGTAAGACTGCTGAAGTGTGTTTGTTGAGGCCAGATGTAGTACTAAAAATAAAAATATTTTACAGAAGGGCACCATAACAGTAATAAGCTTATTGAAATCTTCAGTCCCTTCTCTTTTCATTGTGGTTTTCAGGAGTTTGTTTTTGTCCCATGTCAGCAGTCTTTTTTAATTTAAAACTGTGGTTCATACACTGGGAACTGGAATTGGGGTGAGTTCCCAGGATATTGAGAGGATCCTTGTCCTGTATACATCAGGAGTTTCTATGTTTTCTTTGTTCCAGTTTATTTTACCAGCAGGATATCTGATGAGCCTCTGCTCCTGCAGCCCTCTCTGCAGATGGAAGTTCACCTTCTCCTGGTCACAGTTTCCTCTGAAAATGTTTGTCTGGATGATCTGTGTAAGCTACTGATTTCACTCTTTGTGAATATTCTTCTGAACAGAACAAAAACATTGACTCCTATACTTCTCTAATCAGAGTTTTGTTAATAACCATTTCAATCTGATTTGGTTTTAAAGTTCTGCAGTGATAAAAGTTGGTTCATGTTTAGATGATGTCTAGTTGGCTTGTAGGCACTTTGGGTTTTTGTAACAGGTGAAATCAGGTGGATTTGTCTTGTTACTGTCTGGATAGTGATGTTTACCTCTCAGAGGTGGGATCCTTGCAGTTGAGCGGATACTTCAGCTCGATGACATGGCCGTTCCTCTCGCGCAGCAGGTCCTGCTGTTCAGTGTAATACTGCACCAGCTCGGCTAGCGTGGCAAACTTCTCGCCGCCGTACAGGTCATAGTAGTCCCCAGAGTTCTGGATCTTAATGTGGGTCACCTCATTGTTACGCCTGAGAAAAAAAATCACCTTATTATTTTCACAGAAGAGCAAAGAATTTGATCAAAACAAGCTTTTTTTCTTCTTGTTAACATTTTCCCTGTTCCACAGCTACCCTGCAGAAATGTAAAAATAAAGACCTGAACAGACACAAACAGCCACCCACGCACATGCCCATGCAGTATAGAGCTCACTCAAAGACATCCAGACTTCGCCTACACAAGCCCAACATAAACATGTCCAGCTTATCAAGCCATCTGCTGCCTTCCTGCCTTACTCCCAGCAATACTCCTTCAAGAACACGCAGATCATATGAAATCACTTCAAACTGTTATATAATCCACTGTTCTCTGTATTTAAGGATCTGCTTTTATTTTGACATTCAAGAAAATTCACAAAAATGAGAAATTAGTTGCAATCTAATATCAAATGGAAGGAAATTATACATATAAAGACAACATATCAAGTGTTTTGTGCATTTATTTTCAGACTCTTTAACCCTAATGCCCCCAAATAAAATAACCAGTCATCCAATAAATAAGTCTTCTGTTTGTAATTTAATAAGAGTAATCCTATGAAGACAGAGTTGCCCAGAGGTCAAAGATAAACTCTGGAGGAGCTGGAGATTTCTAGAGATCAGGTGGAAAAATCTGTTTCCAAGACGAGTAATCGTCCTTTATTTATCCTCCTTGTGGCAGGAAGAGCGCCTCTGTTAAAAGAAAGCCAGAAGAAGCGCTGCTTGCAGTTTGCTGCCAAAAAAATCGGAAATTTTGAGATTAATCAGGTTTTCTAGAAAAAAGTGGACATTTCTCAGTTTGAAAGGTCGAAAATTTGCTAAAATTTCTGACTCTGAAACAAAGATTTAAAAGTTTTTTTTCTAGAAAATATTTGATTTTAATCTAAAATTTCACATTGTTTTGGCAGAATTTTTTCTCTTCCTTTTTTGTTTTATATGTACAAGGATTCTAATATGCTGCCATAGGATTATAACTCAGATCTGAAAATGACTTCAAATCCAACTAGACCATATTCCAAGTCTAGTTGGAATATGGTCCATATTACAGATTGGAATATGGTCCAATCTGTAAAAAATCTGTTATTTTTTTACAGATTAAAAGGTTTAGAATAATATTACTATAATATTCACCTAATCTGAACTCTGACTACGGGAAGTGACATACAGCAAGGTGAGGATGCACTGATATGTTTTATTAAGCAGACCAGTGCAGATATGGTAAACAGTGACTAATAGATATTTTGTGCATCCCTAAGCAGAAATCTTGCAGCAAAGAAAGTTCTGCAAAGAATTCACTCAGTGGATTTGATACAAATACAAACCAGTTTTATGGCTTTGTGTTGGTCTGCCACAAAAAATTACAATAAAGAACACTGAAATGTGTTTGTGTTACAAAAATATGAAAAAGCTCTAAATAAATATATTTGAATATTTTTGCAGAGGAATTTATATGCAATTGTCTGTTTAGCAACTTTTGCTTCCATGTTTCACTGGGAAATACATATTTGGGATGACGATACAGAAAACACAAGCAGAAATCAGACTCAGAGTGGAGCCAGGCAGTCAGTGCTATCTGATCCAACTCTTCATCGGCTAATGGTGATATCAAATGGCACAAATCCTATTTTCCTCCATCAGTTCTCTTGCAGTCCTCATAAGTTTCACCGTTTTCACTCACTATCACTGCTCTCATCCATTCTCCTTTTTATTTGTCCCATAATCCATCTCTCCCTCACTCCCCATCCGTCTCTGCTTGTGTTTCCTGGTAATTGCTTTATGGCTCTATTAGTGGCTGCTGGCAGGTTGAAACAGGTCTGTGGGCCAGTTAAAGGCCCCTCCTCATCTCTCAGGTCAGAGCCCCCTTTTTCCTATGGAGTTTAACTCCATTAACTCTGGAATGAGAAAAACACATCCTATTAGATTTCCCTTCACTCTGACATGCTGATAACCTTTATGGATTTATTGCAGTTTGAAACTCATTTGAGTCAGGATGAATCTTCACTGCTCCAGAAGAACCAAAATATTGGAATATATTATCAGAGATTGTGTTGGTTATCATTTATCGTGATCAGTTTCTGACTGTCACAATGATTTCAATTTATTATTGTCATAAAAAATTCTATATAATAATGTTTTGTAAAAATAAAAACTAAGCTGTCTGTATTTTCAGGGTTATTTTTACTGTTTTCTCTCCTGTTTATTTAGTGAGAGAATCAATAGTCAGTCATTTTTTTGCGCCCGGTGTCCTGAAGGAGCTCTCTACTGATGGGAATGTTTTTGTGTTTGATTCCTGTTTTAGCCCTAAAAAAAGAACCAATAGACAGTTCTTATTGTCACTTTGAATATTATCACAACAGAAACACAAAATACAGTGAAAAACTTTGAGTCCAAGTCACCATATGTTACCACTATGATGAAGGGAATGATGAGACCGCTCTGATTAGATTTTTACATTGTTTTTGTTAAGATAAATTGTCTTGCCAAAGTATTCCTACACCTGACCTTTTCTTCACATTTTGTCTCGCTGCAGCTTTAAACTTTAACTTACTTTAATGGCATTTTGAGAGATAGATCCACACAAACTAATTGTGAAGTGGAAGACCAAATGTTTGGTGCTTTTGGATTCACCCTGCTTTGATCTAAACTATTTTATTGTTGACCAGCTTCTCTTTCCTTCCTGAAAGGAAAGAGAAGTTTTATCACAGTGGAGTGACATGTTCAAGGTGATGAGAAGTGTTTGTTTGCTCCACAAATAGAAATGTACATGCAGCAGAAAAAGTTCCTCTTTGGTCTAATCTGGCCAAAGGAAGCTTTTTGATTGCCATCTGTCCTTACATGGTTTTTATGGCAAAACACACATTAAACTTTTTATGACTTTGTTTAAAAATTTATTTTTGATGTCATTCCATACAGTCATTCCATACAGACCAGATTAGTGGAGGGCAACAATAACAATTGTGCTGATAGAAAGTCTTTCTTAGAGTGAGCATTGTCTCCTTGGTTGCTTTTCTGATTAACAAAGAGGCAACTATAAGATTTACCCTATTCAAATTTAAGATTTTTTAAGATCATAACGAATGGAATTTAAGACCCAGACATATGAGAACTTTGTCCATTCAACTGATGATAAACATGTACTGACCCATGATGCAAAAAAAGCTAGCAACAGGTAAGGTACAGCTAGCTAAGCTGTAACTTACCTAGCATTGAGGTACAGCTAGCCTCCACCGTCTCAGGCCACTAGCAATGAAAATGTCACAATGATTCAAACTTTTGTCTGACAGAAAAGTCCAGCGAGAAAAAAAAACACAGCTCTAAGACCACTTCTTAAAATATTGAAAGGTAATTTCATTTTTACAATAAATGTTATTCTTTTGAAGGCCTTAATTTGAGATACATTCATTTCAGACTTTTTCAGGATGTGCTGACAGTGATCTGTATTACTAACTAAGAAATGTCTTGATGTTATGGATTCAATAGATAAGAGAACATTCTACTACCACACACTGAATTTAAGAGTACGTCTCCTGTTTACATTGAACCTACATTTAATTCTATATGAGACTGTTCACATACTGATGCTCTCATTTTCATGGTAGTTATATTCTAATGTGGAGAGAAATAATTGATCAGTTATCAGAAAAACACTTTGCACATATCTGAAAGCCAGAGGAATCTTGGCCAACTCATCTCTACAGACTCTAAATCTGATGTTTCTTTAACTTGGCAAAGCGTTGGTACTCTAAACAGATTAAAAACCTTTCCACCAAGATGGTTCCAGGTTTAAGCTGTAGTAAGTGCAAGTCTGGTGTTATTTCCTTTTGTTTTCACCGTTCCAAACATTCTGGCACCAGAAAACTGGAACCATTTCAGTCCTGAATGAATGAGAGCAAATAACCACCTTCAATGAAACAACCAGTCCAAATGTTGCCATGCTTCAAACTCCCCAGTTAGCGTTGTTATTATTCTGCCTAATCTGAGATAAGCCCCTAAGCTTCAACATTAATAAAGGTTGGATTAGAAGGGGAATAACATGAGTTCACTGTCACTGAGTTATAGATGGGTTAATGCGCTGCAGATGATGCTGATTTTAAGATCTTTTTTTTTTTAAAGATAGTGTCTTCTTACAACTAGCACTACTGAGATGAGTGATGTGGTTAAAATGTCTCCCTGCTCTGTAATGCTCTGCAGAAACGTAAAATATGACCCAGTCAGGATTAAATATTTGCAGAAACATCAACAACAATTAAAAACATGGCAGTGATTTAACAGTTAAATACATAAATCAGCCATGGTGACACAAGTGCTCCTCATTTCTCAGCCAATCAGAGGAGACGTCGATGTTTCATTCAGGCCTTGGAGCAACAAGTTCCGCTTACTACGGTGGATTCAACACATTGGAAAGACAATCTGAGCTTCTAATGCAGATCTATTATGACGTCTTGATCATAATCTTATCAGGATTTTTACACAACCAGCCTGAGAAATCCTTCATGTTTTCAGTGGGAATCCAAAGTATGTTTGACTCAGCAGCATTCAGATCTACGTTTATCTCCGCCATTTGTTTGGGACCTTTGGTTGATATTCGGTCTCTTTCCAGTACAATGAAACCTACGTAAACACTGTTCACTTCTTTGAAAGAAAACTAAAATAATCAGCAACATTTTTTGTACTTTCTCCCTCATATGACTCAGTCTTTTGATAATATTAGCCATTTATTTTTTGACACAAGTTACTGTAAGACCAACATTTACCTCAAAGACCTCACATTTAACACCACAATGTTTTTACTAAACTTGACTGAAGCAAAATGAGATTTTAATTCAGTATTCAGATGGCATTTCACTCTGTTTACAGAACCAAAGGCAGACACATGATCAATGCAGGTAGTTTACTGGTTGGGCTTAAACAGTTATGATACGGTCCTTGCATACGTCAATGTCCTACTGATGAGGAAATGAGATTAAAGACTTCCCAAGCTGCTTTATGACTTCCTGTCACTGCCAACGTCTGAGTGCTTACATCCCTGTTCGTTAGGTCGAGTGGTCAATAAACGACAGCAGCTCTACGTCTGCTGTCATTTATAAAAAGGTTTCCATTTGTTTCTTCTAGGTTTCATGATAAAAAGTTCATCTAATATCACCAATTATTTAAAGCTAACATCATTCAAACATGTCAGTAGTCAACCTTTCATAAGTCTTCATTATCATTGCATTTTTTTGGCGCACAGTGATTCATTGTAGTAGCTGCATTAACCATAAAACTGCATCATTTGATATTTCAAAAATAAACTTGCTAAATGGAAACATGCTAATTTATAAAAACTTGTTTTTTGATGAGAAGTTTTGGTACATTTGGTACAAGGATGAGGTGGATTTCTTTGGCTGAATTAATATTAGAATATTTCACAAAACTGCAATGGAAATGGAGTACTTGTGTACTCTTTCACACAAGTGATGTAATCAACTCCTGGATGTTACTGTTGGAGGAAATGATGAAGAAGATGACAGGAGTGGTATAAGGACGATGGTACAGGATGTGTTTTAATGATTATCACGTGAATAAACCTATTCACAAGTTTATTAATTAAATTTTTTAAAATAAAAACACCGCAATTACAAAATTGTTTTTTTGACTTTAGTGAAATATCAACACAGTTTTTTGCACCTTTGTGACGGAAATAAAGCTATGTTTGTAGCCAGGTCTCTAAAAGATCAACTGTAACTACATCCACTGACGTTCACTCAAATTCCCACATAAACATACATACAAAATACAAGGCTCAGATCTTCCTTCTAACTTTTCTCTGCCTAGCAAAGAAACGTCTGTTAACCTTCCTTCTAACAAGCTGGTCACTAAGGCAGCACTAATAAGAGCTGGATAGGAACACAGACAAGATTCACAAAATGACCTGAAGTGTGGTGATCTGCCAGGCGGACATGTTGAATTTCAAAATCAGTGACAACATCCACCAGTGATCAAAGTTAATCTCTGCTGAGATGATTACCACAGAGGAGCAATAACCCCACAACAAAATCAATAAAGTCAAGTTGGTAAATAATTCAATTTGCTCAGACGACTTGTGCTAATTCTGTACCCTGAAGAAATACTTTATTACTGAAATAAATAATAAAACACACAGAGTATAGAGCACAGAATTAGACTGAATAGATCTGCTCTTATAGATCAGGCACACTGTCACTGATACCTGATCCAGATATTTTTTACAATATCTGGACCAACGCAGGGCTGCCCAGTGGCACAGCTGGTAGAGCTGTTGCCTTGCAGCAAGAAGGTTCTGGGTTCGATTCCCGGTCCCGGTCTTTCTGCATGGAGTTTGCATGTTCTCCCTGTGGATGCGTGGGTTCTCTCCGGGTACTCCGGCTTCTTCCCACAGTCCAAAAACATGACTGTCAGGTTAATTGGCTTCTCTAAATTCTCCCTAGGTGTGAGTGTGTGTGTGCACGGTTGTTTGTCCTGTGTGTCTCTGTGTTGCCCTGAGACAGACTGGCGACCTGTCCAGGGTGACCCGGCCTCTCACCCGAAATGACAGCTGGAGAGGCACCAGCACCTCCTGACCCCAGTAAGGGACAAGGGTGCAGGAAAATGGATGGATGGACCAATGCAGATATTGACATCAAATGAGCGCATCTCAAAATCTGATGTTTTGTTCCCCTTATCCATTCAGTGCTCCATAAAAAGTAATCACACTAATGAGTTTATTCCTTGCCCAATACATCAACAGTTGGAGAGATGTAAAGTCATATTGTGATTGAAAACGTGAGGACCACCCTGCTGTCACACCAGGATGTATCTGCGTCTGAGCGATTATCTAGGTCAGCGATTGATCCCGGTTACTGTTCAGTCTGGGACGGTTACCGGCTCACAGGAGAAATACTGAAACTGAGCTACAGGAAATGCTGCGGCTCACAAATTAAGCTCTCCATCTTCACACAGAGGATTGTGTGTTTTTATTCTGTTATATAACTGTTTAAAAAAACCTCTGCTTTATCCTCCTTTCTTTGTTGAAAGCAGTGAGGGGAGAGATGCTGAACAGTGGTCATTCGACCTCAGAGAGTTCATCGTGGTTTAAATCTGTCATAAACTCACACCGCTAACCATCCGGTGGTTATTTAGGACACCAAGCATCACAGAGCTACAAACCGCATGTCTAAATGTCAGAGCCTGGCCAGATCTTCCACTCTAAAGATCTAAAACCTCCCTGCCTTTCTGACTGTACTGGCCATCTTTTTCTCACTCGCTCTTCAGGTTCTTCCCTCCTTAACACTCACAGGCCATGTGACCCGGTCAACTCCGTCACAGACAAACAGAGAAATGTTTGGCTGAGCGCTTCCTTCCAAGCGCTCAGCCAAACGTTTCTGCTGTCCAGGAAGAGCCACTCATCAGACTTTCTCCTCTGTATCGGTTGATTTCCTGCTCTCTGTTATTGCCACAGAATGAGATGCTGAGTCACCTTACACACACATACACACAACTAGCCACCAGGGTTCTTAATTAAAGTCATAGAGAACTACTGTGTGGAAATAGGGCATGAGTGATAAAGACATTCATTTTAACACCAAAACTTGAGTCACTGCATCCTGCTGGCCAAAATAAAAGATTTCACTTTTCTTTGAGAAAGTTACTACATCATACATTCCAACTGAGTTTTCCAATATGTTCCTAGAAACACACGCACGCACCCCTGCGCACCCCCCCCCCCACACACATGCATGCACCCGCGCACGCACACACACAAAGAAACAGACACAGAACTTCAGTTTAAGTGTCATCTATTCACCAGGCCTCTGCTGATGACCCACAGGGAGGAATTTATAGGAATTGTGTCTGACGGACCAACTGAGAATTGTTTTCTGGGAATTGAGCAGCTTACATGTGAACTCTGTGTCTTCAGGATCATCTGGACTTTTAGTCTCACTTACACCCAGATGAAGGTTAGAGGTCAAACAATGTGGGTTTTCCTACCACTGGTGATGACAATTCAAGGCCAGGGAAGCTGATGGCTGATACAGAAGCCCAGTTATTTTTACCATTCAGTTGCTTTTTAATTGGTCTGTTATTCTTTAAACCTGGGATAAAAAATTTGCCATTTTCTTCGGAGACAAAGCATCTGAAGGCAGAGAAACACAGCAGCCTTCACACGTTGGTAATCTCCAATGTGATTGGAGATATTTGGCTTGTGTTGAAAAACCACTTTTTCATTAAATGAGAAATTTCATTAAAATCACTTATGAATAAGTTTGCTCACAGAATACAGTGGAGGAAAAGTAATTGTGCAAGTTCTCCCACTTAAAAAATTTGAAAGTCCTGTAATGGACCTCAACTATGAGAGACAAAAAGAGAAAAAAAATTCAGAAAATCACATTGTCTGAATTTTAAAGAATTTCACTCTAAGTTCCACTCTGGTGGAGACCAAAGACTGTCAAAGGACCAGAAACAGAATTGTAGACCTGCACCAGGCTGGGAGACTGAATCTGCAATAGACAAGCAGCGTGGTGTGAAGAATCTACTGTGGGAGAGATAATCAGAAAATGGAAGACCTACAAGACCACTGCTAACCTCCCTCCATCAGGGGCTCCAGATCTCAGCCTGTGGGGTCAGAATGATCACAAGAATGGTGAGCAAAGATCCCAGAACCAGACAGGGGGACCTAGTGAATGACCTGCAGAAAGATACAAAGGCTACCGTCAGTAACACACTGCGCCACCAGGGACTCAGATCTTGCAGTGCCAGACGTGTCCCCCTGCTGAAGCCAGTACATATCCGGGTCTGAAGTTTGCTAGAGAGCATTTGGATGTTCCAGAAGAGTATTGGGAGAATGTCATGAGGTCAAATGAAACCAAAGTAGACCTGTTTGGTAGAAACACAACTCGTCGTGTTTGGAGGAGAGAATGCTGAGCTGCATCCAAAGAACACCCAACCAACTGTGAAGCATGGGGATGGCAGCATCATGCTTTGGGGCTGTTTCTCTGCAAAGGACCAGGATGACTGGTCTGTGTAATGACAGAATGAATGGGGCCATGTATTGTGAGATTTTGAGTGCAAACCTCCTTCCATCAGCATTGAAGATGAAACGTGGCTGAGTCTTTCAGCATGACAATGATCCCCAGCACACTGCCATGGCAACAAAGGCTTTGTAAGAAGCATTTCAAGGTCCTGGAGTGGCCTAGCCAGTCTCCAGACCTCAACCCCATGGAAAACCTTTGGAGGGAGTTGGAAGTCCGTGTTGCCGCTGCCAGCCCCAGAACATCACTGCTTTAGAGGAGATCTGCTTGGAGGAATGGGCCAACATTCCAGCAACGGTGTGAGCCGACCTGGTGAAGACTTCCAGAGACCGTCTGACCTCTGTCATTGCCAACAAAGGATATGTTACAAGGTATTGAGAAGAACTTTTGTTATTGACCAAATACTTATTTTCCACCTTATTTGCAAATAAATTCTTTAAAGTTCAGACAATGTGATTTTCTGAAATTATTTTCTCATTTTGTCTCTCATAGTTGAGGTCGACCTATGATGTCCATTACAGGCCTCTGTCATCTTTTTAAGTGGGAGAACTTGCACAATTGGTGACTGACTAAATACTTTCTTCCACACTGTATGTCATTTAAAAACATGGCTGCGACGAATGTAAACCGTTACATGGGACCATGAAACCATAATGGCAGACTAATATTCATTAGTCAGCCATTGGATTATGAGCCTAGTGCTCATAATCCAATAAGAGGAGACTACGGGAGCAGCGTTTTGGGGAAACTGTAGTGGATGATTTTTACAGCAGAGTAATTGTTTCAGCACATTGGATTGACAAACGGAACTTTTTATGAACTGTGATGCGTTTAAATTGGTGTGTTTCCATAAAGCAAATTATTTTTCTAATTCCAATTTGCACAGTGTCATGGTCAATGGAAACACAGATAATTTTGCTAAGCTAACCGTACTCAGGATGCTGCTAATTGCTGGGTTTCAGGTGACATAGCACCGACGTCACCTAATGCAGATGGAGGGCTGGAATTAAATGCAGCCCATTTATTTCCGTTGATCCAGCATCAAAATGTCTAAGGTCTGTGTCGTGTACAGTTGTTCTAACAGTTCTAATAGAGAGAAAGATTATTTTTGTGTTTTGAAGGTAGTTGGTCACAAGGGAGTTCATTTCAAAAAACTTACCAGAAGAAGAAAGAAAAGTGGATCAACAATCTACAGCTAAAAACAGGAGGTGAAACTAACAATGCCAGCGTTTGCAGCGCCGCTTATTAGCAGGTAACGATCGCATCGTTTAAATTGTATTTTCAGATGTTTTATTGGCCAGTTACTTAGAAAGACAAGCATTCATATGTAAGGTAAGATATATTATTTTTATGCCCTAGCGTGGTTGTACTCAGAGTGCTAATGTTGTTAGCAGCGAGCTCAGTGCCAAGTCACGGACAGAAAATATGATGTTTATTCAGCAGGACTTTCATGGTAAAAAAAAAAAAAAGCTAAATAAATTAAATATAACCTACCAGCCATACAATTACAGTGAGCTGTGACTATTTCCCCACATGGTTTGTGTCTGGCCACAAAGTATATTCGTGGCCAGACACAATATGCCTCGTCTGTTCCAGCCTATTTAGTTCATTAGCTACTCGCTGTGATCAGTTTTGCTTTGTTTTGAACTGGAGAAATCCACTTTTGGCCCTCCATCTGAATTTCGCGCGCGTCATCCGGATCACATGTCTGAAACCCAGCAATTGACGATATTTAAACTAAAGCATATTTGAGCTGGATTTATTGATTTGTTCACATATTTACATACCTTTAGCATTCCTAGATCAGGCCAAAATCCTTCTACGAACGTGACTATTTGAATTGTCTGATATCAAAATCTAAAAAGCAATTTTTTTAATTTTCAAAGGTCAAAGGTGATGTTGCTGGTGAATGCAGTACAGGGGCTGGTTGAAGTTACCTGACAGACAGGGTAAAATCCCCAGGATTACTCTTGCTGGGCCGGGCCAGGAAACTGCCGTGGACTCCCCGGGTCAACAAGACCTGCTCTGCCTCGATTCCAGTGATGTTGGGATGGAACCACCTGCAAACAGTAAAAACAGAAAGGTTACAGCAAAGGTCAACTGGAGAAACATCATGGAGCGAGCTACACGTACTGAGGTTTAGTAAAGTTACAGATTTTAAAAAACCTTTGATTTTGTAAGATACAGTCGATTTATGAGCTGTCCCCGACAGGGTGTTAGTTAGCCACTAGCTAGCTACTAGTTAACTGGCTAAAAAACAAATGCAACCAGACTTTCTCTTGCCAATAAAAAAGACTAGATCTTCTGTCTGCATGGACCAGTGGGACAAATACACACAGCTGTCGTATAGAGAATAATATAATAAATTTGTTCTTATTAACGTAATTCAATTTAAACTACAGTTGTAAAGCCATGAGCAGCATTACTGCGAAGCAGCTGACTGCAGGCTGCCTCTACCAGAGCAGACAGCCTGACTTATTAACCAGCTATTCTCAACTGTTTGAGTTGCTTTAGTTCATATAGAGGAGAGCTACAATAACAATGAAGTAACACATAATTATTACACATGGTTATATTGCAAATGTTTGGTTATTTTAGCATAGGTACAAATGATTGTTGTCTCTCAGGTTTGTATAAAAAGCATTAAATCACATTGTAGTTTTTAAAATGATTATTGTGATATAAGTACTGTAGTACTGAGAGAGTCTGTTTTTTTTACTGTCTTGCACTGAAAATCTCAAACAAGCTTGTCTCTGATTTTTACATATATAAAACAATCTCTTTGTGTTAAAAAACTAATATATGAAGGAACAAACTGCTTGTGTCCACGTGAGACGATTTTGTTCGTTAGAACTTTTCCAACAGCCAAAGAATGTGTAACCACTTGAGATTGTTTGAAAATGTACTGTTATAGAACTTTTTAACAAAGAATAAGAATCTGTTTCAATAATAAGAGAAAGATTAATCTTCGTCTTTAAGTTTTTTTATTCGAAGGCAAAAGTGTTCAAAGACCCATTTCACTGAGCGCAGTCAGGTGAAGAGCCCTGAACGACACACATCACATCGTTATATAGTCACAGTGAGACAAAGACCCACCCAGAGTCTGATCTTATCTCTACTGCCAGATGGACCACAGAGACAATCCTTACCCCCACCTCACGAACCCTCCCTCACCTCTTGGAGGGAACGATTTTATGGCAGGAAAGAACCGATACAGATCTCAGGATAGACTTCTGATTCTTCTCTATCAGTTACTCATAAAGCACACAGAGGAGGCAGCAGGCGACACGAGAGCACCTTCATGAAGCTCGTCCTGTGATGATCATATCTCAGTCGGAGGGCGAGAATTTAGGCAATTCTGTTTTTGTGCCTGTAAGACAGAAACCCATGACAGTATGATAAAAATACGACTCAGCCTGTCATGATAACAAATTTTGCTGAGCGATTAATTGTCTCATAAGATTATTGCTACAAAGGATAATATTGTTTGAAGACCTTTTCACACTGCGAGAACGCAACCTGTGACAGGTAGCCAATCGGAAAGCGCGGATTCCCCTCTGTACTTTCTGAGCGGAAATTATGGAGGTGAATCCCAAACAGCTGATGGTGCAACCCAGAGAGCAGCGGACATCGGAGATGATATGTGGAAACAATATTAATGTTTATTCAACATTTGGTGCAAAGAATATCCAGAGAAATGACCAGGAGAGGAGCTGGAGCCAAACTGCTACTGCAGTTGATAAACCCGGTAACTTCCCAGCTGTTCATCGTTAACGTGACATAAACAGGTTCTGATGATATTCATTCAGTCAGGACTTTACTGACACCAGCCACATGCACTGCAGGTAGATTGTAGTAAAACGTTGATTAATGCTGGTTTTAAAATGACTTGTAGCCATTATCTTGTGCCCATTGTTGGACACCACAGGCCACGATGGGCTGGTGTTGGTCTCAGGTTTTGAAAATGGGCGACAATCAGCCGACAGTTCTGAGATCATGTAGTGTGATCTGGGCATTAGGCTAAAGAAATGAGGAAGGGAGGGTCAGTGAAGTTGAGCCTTTTTTTTCATCCAGTGTCATCAATAGAAAGAGAAAAAGGCAGGAAGAAACGATAAGCCAATAAATTAAAATGAGGTTGATAGCTTTCATTTATCATGTGATTAATTGATTTATTGTTTATTGTGACAGGCCTACATGCGTCAGCTCAGCAGATCTGGTGTCACCCAAAACTGGCAAACGGGCACTAAAATACCTCTGTGGTTACTGCAGCAGCTGCGTCTGGCTCGCCACACAATGCTTCACTCAATCCCCTGAAAACTGATTCAAACTGCTAAATGATGTTGACTCAGTCTTCATCAACTGAAACTGGAATTTACTGCAAATAAACGATTTAAAAATATTCTTTCAGATCAAAAGATAAACGCTGTGTGGGTTTACATACAGAAGAAGAAACTGTCACTTTTTTTCCCGTCCAGCCTATAGATCTATATATAGATATAAATCACAAGGAAGGGTTCATCAGTCAGTCAGGCTGAGCAGTTTGGATTCTGACAGAGGGAGACATGAGGGCCGCCAAGGGAGAAAAGAAGTTCGGCTTTAAAAAATAAAAGACAGGATTGACAAGGATATTGGTACTAACACCGATTTATAAATGCAGTTTAATTATAGTAAAAAGGTATTACACTTGACACAAACAAGGAAACATTGTGTGGAAAAACAATAGGGTAATTTTGTTATTTTCATTATTTAACTATTTGCTTGCCTATTTAATTACATCCATCCATCTATCACAACATTCTGCATTTCTATTGGATGTGCAGACAACATCACATCACCCCAGTGTTCAAGGTGGGAATGATCCTAACCACGACTTTTTACTTTACAAATAAACATTAACTTTGATTTAGTGTATTACAGCTACAGCCTATAACATTTCCGCACCTGGGCGATAACTGTACTATTTGCACATGGTGTATGATGAAATTTCTATTTTGAGATGACATATCATAGTGCAGGAAAATGATTTTATGATTAAGAAACAGTTTCCATCTTTTTCCAACATGTACCGCTAACATAGTAATGCACATCAGCTGGTGTTAGCTAAACGGTGAGGACGTCCCATGATCAGAACAACCGACTAACCTTTCTCTCTTTCGCTGAAGTAAACGTTATTGATACGAAATCATATTGATCACTATATTTGTAATATAGACTCTGCTTCATTTCCTCGGAAAACATTCAAATAAACGAACAATAAAATAAAACGAAACAACCCCATCAGGGATAATTCCAGCAAACAACAACTGTTTACACCCTTTATTAAACACGTGTGATGTAACATTGCGAGACAGTTTAATTTCACCGTCGATGAAAGCCCAAACCATGCTAACAGTTAGCTCTAGGTGCTATCCTTTAGACATTAAACTTTCCATCTTGTTTTACTCACCTTTTGTTTAACCAATGAAATGGCATCTTCAAATACCCATCGGACACGGAAAAGCTGTCTTAAATCCATCATGTTCCTCCAGATATTTCATTGTCCTCCTGCACATCTAGCATGTTGGTCATTGAAGGATGGTTCTCCCCCTCCCCCGTGCCCATAAATTATAAAGTCAGAATTTTGACTTTTTCCCTCAGAATTCTGAGATTAAAGTCAGAACTGTTTTATTTTCTTCCCCAGTGGCCCTAATCCTCTTCCGTAGGAAACAGCCTCTGAACACCTCATGAACAAATCTGACCTCATCTTTAGGAAATGAGCTGGACATTTATGATCCCAATTAAACATTAAGTAAGTTATGTTACATGGTAATGTCATCTAATTCTGAATAATTATAACCTAAACTTTTTGTTTCCTTTTCAGCTGAATTGTTCCGATTCAATTGAGAATACGTCATACTTCTAGGAATATTTTTTTCATACTTTCTAAAAAAAACGCTGCAGAGCCATCAATGGGTGATGGACGTCAGCTGGTAGACAGATTAGTTGTGTCTTGCTTTTAATCCTGATTCATACGGAAAAATACAAAACAGTGGGATGAAAACAGGCCCTGTGTCTGTAATCTGTTTCTAATCCTTTATCACAGTGCTGCTGTCGCTCATCAAATTAATAAACACAGAGTTGGGATGAAATCAGACTCAAACACCAGGCCAGGAGCCTCCAACATCCATATTCCCTCTAATAAGTTATGCAAAAAAAATGCATATAAGCAACTGAAACCCTGGAGAACACTTTGCAAATCCTTCACTGATTCTGAGAGCGACACAAAACACCAGGAGTAGGAACTATGTGTGCACACTCTTCTGCACAAGCAGGTGTTCAGCAAACTAGAGCAGATTGACCAGCAGTGCAGTGATTGGTGAGAGAACGGCTCCATCTCGGCCCGTCTCACCGAGCCTCTAGCTGCACCAACCACAGTAATCCAGCGAGTAACAACACCAGGAGGCAGATATGGAGACCCAGGGCGTGGGGTTACTGGGTTAGACAGAGACAGTGAGGGGAGATGGGGTGCAGGGGTTGGGTTGTCAGAGTGTTACAAACAGAGAGAGTGTGCAGAGCTGGCGAGAGGCGGAGGCTGTTTAATCTGGGATTTGGATGAGCGTGAGCAGGCCTGATACCAGCAGCGCTGTCGGCCGGCCGCCCTCCTCGCCTCTGTCCTCTGTCCCACCTCAGACCAACGGGACAGTGTCCCACCCCCACTCCGCCTTTCCTCTGTCTCACTTTTCCTCCACTTTTAAAGCTGGTGAGGCCTCATCCTCCTTAACCTCCGGACACGCTCTGACAGTAAAGCCATCTGTAGCTGTAACATGGGCTGGGCCGGGCCGAAGTGCCAGAGCCCCACTAGCTCCACTGCAGGCTGAATACGCCAGCTGGCGGCCTGCGGCTGGAGATTACGAATGTTGTAGTTACATCGGATCATAGTGAGGTCGCAGCAAGTTAATCCAGCCAATTCAGCAAAACGCCATTAGGCTATTAGTTTTACAGGTTGTGTTAGTAAATCTGTACCATCCTTTGTGTGCAGCAAAGCTTCTCTGAGTTTAATTCTGCTAAACTTAGCTCTAGTTCTATATCGTCCTTATCAAGTTTGAAGAAGTTTGCAACAGACATGAAAAGTAACAGAAGTTTTAAAAAAAAGTTTCTGGTTTCACAGAAGAACAAGAGCAATGTCAACATGACTCCAGAACAATCAGAACAGTGACGGTATTAATTCAACTGAGCACTGAAATTCTACATGTGGACTATTCTATATTTTAATCTACAAAAAGATTAAAATACAGCACACACTTGATTTTGTAGAGATTAATTTTGAATCTAATTTGTAGAGGATTATACGTGGTGTCGCTCAAGGTTCTGTACCGGGTCCACTGTTGTTCATTCTGGACAACAGAAACCCAGTCTGTAAAACTCTTACAGCTGCTTATTTTAACTTGTTAAATACCAAATATGCCTCAATATTCATTAAGGTTAATGTCTGGTCTTCCATAACCCTCAGGGTCCAGGCCACTCTGGTTTCTCATGTTCCTTGTGTTTTCTATCAGATATTTCTCACATTTCATCTCCAGTTACTGATCTTCCCTCACACCTGGACCACATGCTACAGTCATCAACTCTCCTGGATAAATATCTTTAGTTTTTCTGTTCTGCGTCATGTGCTTCTCATCTTACTCGTGTAGATTTTACTGAGTTTTTTTTCCAGGTTTTTCTTAAGTCAAATTTTTTAAACCCCACATCCTCTCTGCACTCTCTTTGACACTAGAGCAGCAAGGTCAGATCAACACACAGCAGCTGATACAAAGTAGTACAACAGAAAACGTATAAATATGAAGTTTTCGTTGTAGCAATTTGGTAAATCCAGTATAATGCTGAACTGTGCCATTTGCTTTGCAACATCTTTACAGTTTTCTCAGAAGAAAAATCCATGTTTAGCTCCAAACAGCTTCTGCAGCAGACCCAGAGTAATTCCCCTGCTACTTTCTTTTTTTTTAGCTTTTATTCAAATTCTGATTTTTCATCTAAAAGGGCAACAAAATAAAGCATTTCTATTTGAGTCATGAACTTTCTCTAAAAGTCACTTATATAACCTTCTTGGAAGTTTTTCTATGAAATCTTGCTAAGATCTGCACTGATGAAGGTCTGTGCCTTGCAGGGAGAACGAATGCGCTTCTACGCTGTGTTATTTCAGTCAATAATTAACTGGAGAAAGAAACAGGGAAACAAAGTCTTTTTAGCTAAAACTTTGGAAAGGTTGTGTGTATTATAAACCAAATTTTAATATTATTATGACGGAAACGTAGAAGTTTTATAAAAGCAATCCAGAGAGAGAGAGTATGCAGCTGTTGTGTTGTGTTCACTGTCAGTGAAGCGCATTAGAGACCAACCTGTCGACCTGCATGGTCCTGCTGTGACCTTAGAGTTACTGAAAGATGATAAACGTAACCACAGATAGCTTCTCACATTTTGTCATGTTGCAACAATTAAATATCACTGGATTTTGAGGATTTATGTGATTATATGAGACCATTTTCAAATAACATACTTTAATTTTGTAAAGAACACTTAACACTGGGACTGGACGATATTTCAAATATCCAAAACAAACAATTAAAATGGAAATAAAAACCACACACAACAGAAACCATAAATAAAATGGATTATGATTACTGCCCTTCAAAACTTATTTATCATCAGAATGAAGCTCATACTTATTTATCATGCCTATGGACCGATACACACGTTAAAAAATCGGATCGGTTTCTCCATAGCAGGAGTTACTCCAGCTTTTCCAAGAACAAGGTTTGACCCCCAGCAGGGGGCCCTCATTCCCCTGCTTCCGGCCCTGGCAACAGGTTTCAGACATACTGTCTGTGTGTGTGGGGCAGGCTGGAGGTCAGCTGCAGATTGCCCCTGAAGGGAAACAGCCTTCTGCGTCCAGCCAGAACTCTACCCTCTTACATAATGTCTCAGGTTCAATATAACCGCTGGGCTATTTAAAGCAGGCCTGTCTAGGCCTGCTGACAAAAAGGTGATATACTTAGCAGCCGCAGCACACTATTAAACCCTCTGCTGGGGTTATACTGGTCACATGCAAGCTCTGGACTGCAAGCTACTGGCGAGGCAACAATTATTCCGAGCCACATTTACATGAGCAGAGGCAGAGCTCCAGGACAGCCATAAGCAGCGGTTTCACTCCAAAGTTGGATAAAACAGTCCCAGGAATGCAGCCATTTAAAACAAGCAGCCTGCACCACAGAACATTTCTATTTACATGGAGTAAACAGGGCTTATGCAACGCTGATTAAAAGTGTCTCCAGGCATCATGGTTAATAAATAACAAACCCCTCTAACCGTATTTTAAGCAGACAGGAGCTTCAGTTCAGCCGGCTTCCTGCCTGAGGGACCGACACGCTAACATGCAACACCAGAGAAGTTCATTTGCTCAGTGGGAATTCACTTTGCTCACTTTTCCTCGTTTTGTCAGTCAAACAAAGACAGGAGTACTGTTTGCATGATTGCATTCAAATATCTGTGACTCATATTCAAACCAAGAACCAATAAGAAAGTATTCCATCTTCAGATTCAAGACTTTTCGGTCTCCATCAGTGTTTCCATCAAGGTGATTATGAGCATGATGAAGTATCGCATTAGAAACGGTTGATGAAAACAGCAACATTCAGAAAAGCTTCCTAAATTTCACATTTACAATGGTCATGTTTGTCTAAAATATGACTGTGGGACAAAACAGGTGTAAAACTGTAAATACATTTTCACAGAGTTTAATTTGCAGCTGGACATTGAGTCCTTTAAATAATTTTTCAGACTGTGCATTTATGCTTTCTCTCCCACACACTGCCTACATTTTTGTCTTGCTCAAGTAAATTAATAAAATGTGTGGAAAAAAAAGCTGCTGTCAGTAGGATCAGAGTGCCACTGGAAATGTTTGCAGCGCTATCTTATTCCTCCACCTGGGCTGTTGTTTTCCTGGCAGCTTATCGTGCAAACTGACTCACCGCTCTCAGCTGGTCGGCACAGCTTCAGTGACGGATGAGGTCTGTGTTTAAACAATAGAGAGCAGAGGTGGTTTCCAAGCGTGGAAAGGCCGCAGCGAGTCACGGGATCAAAAACAGAAACGTAAACCAACAAGGCATCATGAAGCGAGCCACAGCCTGGGGCGCACGGCCGACGTAAACGCTGCTAAAGTGAACAACAACGACAGGAGTCAATGCTTCCTCCATGACCAACCCGCCTCACTGCACAGACAACATGTGGAAATGACAACCACTTTCTGGTGAACTAAAACCCTCCCTGAAAAACACAGCGTGACTTAAACTTTTAAAATAAATTCAACATGTGGAAATACAGCTGTTTCGTTTTGTAAAGAAAATAGAATAAAATAGGAAACATGAAATAAAAACATAATAAAATTAGGGCTGGTTTTTAACACATTAATTTAATTAATTACATAGATTTTAGCGAATTAAACATTTTTATGTAATTAATCCCATTTTTTATGGCATGTACCGATTCACTTTTTTTTCATTGTTACGGCCCTGGGCCTTGTGGGCTGGGTTGCAGGTGCTTTTGTCTGTCTTTGTGCTCCTCCTCTTTAAGCCTGGTTGTCTCAACCTTCCGGGTCGCCTTCGGCGTCCACTCTGCTCTTGACACTTGTAGTGCTCTGCTGTCGGCCTAAGCTCCCCTCCTTTTGCACATTTGAGTTTGTTTTTTGTTTTTGCACTTCAGCACTTCCATATGCACTCAGACAACACATCCAAGCATTTGCATTACACACTGATACTGACATCCACAATCCATTATTGTTTTTGGTAATAAATATTTCTTTTTTCTGCACTTTAACCCCTGCATGGTCTTCCGTTTTTGTTATGACCTTGAGTCAGTCGTAACAATTGGGGGCTCGTTCAAATGGTTCAGTGTTATGTTTGGTTCAGTAAGTTTGTCTTTTTGTCTAACCATTTTGACTGCATTACGTTATTATTTGAGCGCTTCTTTCACATCAGATAGCTATCTTGTTAGCTTTAGCTCCGGGGGAGGCCCATGACGTAAGTATCCGTATTTAGACCGGTGCGCTCTTGGGGGATGTGCAGGTGGTTTGGATAACTTGCATTGTTTGGAGAGGGGTGCTTGTTCCATTGCTTTGATTTTAATGTTCACTGATAAAGCGTTTTTGTGCAGGTGTCCCCTTGCAGGTTTTAGCGGCGTTTCCCAACAGGCAGGTCCGAATTTAGGAGGGTGTGGGCCCCTGGGCTTGAGCCAAGGTGGGGGCCCTACTTTGTCATCATTATACAGTTGCATATATATATATATATATATATATATATATATATAGTTTAGCAATAGTTAGTTAAAACTAACTATGTAGTTACTTTTAACTATATATGACTAGTTAAAACTAAATTATAGATATCTTGAATATGTATTATGAATAGGCCTGTTGCGATAAATGATAAATCAATTAATCATACGATTTAAAAAAAGCAAGTTAGTTTAATTTATCGTCATTATCGTCTCTCCCTGCATGTTTCCATGACACTGGATGAGAAAGCTCAACTCCTGCTCTCCACTGACCCTCCCTTCCTCATTTCTTTAGCCTAATGCCCAGATCACACTACATGATCTCAGAACTGTCGGCTGATTATCGCCCATTTTCAAAACCTGAGACCAACACCAGCCCATCGTGGCCTGTGGTGTCCAACAATGGGCACAAGATAATGGCTACAAGTCATTTTAAAACCAGCATTAATCAACGTTTTACTACAATCTACCTGCAATGCATGTGGCTGGTGTCAGTAAAGTCCTGACTGAATGAATATCATCAGAACCTGTTTATGTCACGTTAACGATGAACAGCTGGGAAGTTACCGGGTTTATCAACTGCAGTAGCAGTTGATAGTGGCACCTGACTATCAGGAGAGCATCTGGTAAGAACAGGAGAGCAACTCGCTGCCTGAGTTGATTGCTTCAGCTTAGGTGAAGATTCAGAGGTTTTTATGGGATCAGATGACATGAGAAAATCAGCTCCAATTCCAGGAGAAGAAAAAGTGATCTGAATTAGCCAGCACAGCACTTTAGCATAAAACTGCTATTTTTGGGACAAATCCTGACCAAATGTTTCTATGTTTATAACAATTCAATAAAGGAAACGAGGAAATAACTCCCAAATAAGTAACTATAACAGTAGTGAAGAACATGAAGTTGAGATAAACGATATATCGGCACCAACGTTTTTTTATTGAACTATAACAGTCATTTTTTTAACAAATCAGTATCAACTGGACTAAAACTAACAGCTAGTATCTATTTTTAACCTTTTTCTGGACGTTTCTTTTTTTTAATCCCAGAACTGTCGAAGCGCCAGAGAAATGTACATAACATTAGTAAATATTGGTCATTGGTTATAGCAGCAATATTAATATTAATTATCGATAGTGGCCCAAATCTTCCTATGGGGGCATCATTAATATAAGTGTAAACAGACGAGACGTTGAAGAGTAAAATTAGCCAGTGATGGGCTCTGACCAGAGATCTGCACTGAGGATTTTCTTTCGCTGATCAATAAATACAAACTGGAAACTATTCCAGAAACTGATTTTTAATAACCCATGTTTACTTTATGTACTTTGTTTGGAGTTTGGATGAAAATCAGATAAAAGTTTCAGAATCCCTTCATTTTCTGCTGATTCATACACAACCTACAACAGATCTTTTCTTTACATTTATTCATCCAACTAAGTCAGCTTATTAAAAATAGTTTGTGTATCATAGAAAGACGCCTGAAGGTCTGACTGTAAAGGAAACCAGACATCGGTGTGGCCTTAATGGTGCAAGTCTATCTATCCATCCATTTTCCATAGTCTCTGTTCCCTAAGTGGGGTCGGGAGGTGCTGGTGCCAATCCCCAGCTAACTTTCCAGGAGAGAGGCGGGGTCACCCTGGACAGGTCGCCAGTCTGTCGCAGGGCAACACAGAGACACACAGGACAAACAACCATGCACACACACACACTCACACCTAGGGACAATTTAGAGAGACCAATTAACCTGACAGTCATGTCTTTGGACTGTGGGAGGAAGCCGGAGTACCCGGAGAGAACCCACCATGCCCAGGGAGAACATGCAAACTCCATACAGAAAGACCGGGGCCAGGAATCGAACCCAGAACCTTCTTGCTGCAAGGCAACAGCTCTACCAACTGCACCACTGTGCAGCCCGTGGTGCAAGTCTAAAAAAACATAAATATTAAAGCTGACTTACAGATAATCTACATGTGTAACACCACATGCTGCTGACTTTATTAGAAAATCCTTGTAGTGCATAATTGACAAGAAATTAGTTTGTGATCACTGATTAAACATTTTTGTAATTTAAATTTTGTTTTAATAGCCCTCCTGTCCTGCTGTTGCAAAACTCGGAAATGTTACATTAAAAACATCATAAAACTGAGACTAAATATTCCTCTTTGGGTAATTTCATCAATACCTATTCCAAAAATGGTTTTATTCTTGTGAATTAACAAGCACATATGAGCATTAATAGTTTCTTAATTAAGTTAGACTTACTAAGTGCTCTGTATGTATTCATATATCCATACTCTAGAATGTAGTGGATATTTTTAATTTACAGAATATGCAAAGTGACAAAATACAGCATAAAGAAAGGAGATGACACACTCCGGTGTGCGTAAATCCATTCTGAGTGAAGAGAACATGGCGGGAAATTTCATAAAGGCTGAAAAGTGACTGAGACTCAGCGTCTGCTTCCCCTGCGGTATCTCAGCTCAGGAAGTACGAAGTGAGCCACAGAGCAACAGTCGAGCATCCTCCGACCAACCATTAGCCATGGAAACTAAAAACATCTTCAACTTGAACTCTGTTTTTCCTTCAGTCTGTCTGATGTTGGTCCGTCCTCAGGAAACCTGTGCCTCTATTCTCAGTGATTCTCAGAAAAATCTACTCAATTGAACTCATTCTTATGATGAGAGCTTCAGGCTGAACTATATTCTGTCTCCTCCAACAGTTACCTTAAAAAGTTCATAAATTAGGTCATATGTCATGTATGCCAGTAAAACACGTCACTGGAAAGGAAAAACTATTTTTTCAGCCAGCGGCCCACAGCTCTATAAGAGGTGAAAACCTTTTTATTGAGCTTCCCTTAACAAGCAGAACACAAAATACATAAATGTCCTCATTGCTATGTAAGGGCAACTTTCTAACATTTTTAAATAAAAAAAACAGTTTAATTTTATCATAGTATATATGTAAAAATGTATGATCCAGGTGCTTTCATTTAAAAGTATTCCCTTTATACTGAGATGCTGGGGCTGCCCAGTGGCGCAGCTGGTAGAGCTGTTGCCTGGCAGCAAGAAGGTTCTGGGTTCGATTCCCGGCCCCGGTCTTTCTGCATGGAGTTTGCATGTTCTCCCTGTGCATGCGTGGGTTCTCTCCGGGTACTCCGGCTTCCTCCCACAGTCCAAAAATATGACTGTCAGGTTAATTGGCTTCTCTAAATTCTCCCTAGGTGTGAGTGTGTGTGTGCACGTTTGTTTGTCTTGTGTGTCTGTGTTGCCCTGCGACAGACTGGCGACCTGTCCAGGGTGACCCCGCCTCTCACCCGAAATGACAGCTGGAGATAGGCACCAGCACCTCCTGACCCCAGTAAGGGAAAAGGGTGCAGGAAAATGGATGGATGGACTGAGATGCTGAGATATTCCAACATATTGACTATTACTGTTAGTTTTGTCTGCACTTCTTTATCCAACTACTGTGAGGAACATTATTTCTTTGTTTCCATTACAAACATGAAAAGCAATTTGGTCAATGATTGAGCTTTGCAGCATCTTTTCATAAGCATGAGCAAAAGCAAAAGTTTAGTGAGCTACTATTTGTGGAAAATGTTGTCCAGAGTTTCAAGAATTTTTGTTCACAGAACAGAACTTCTGTGAACAAATTCTTGTTTCTAACGTAAAAGAAACAAGAATCCACTTTTTAATGGTTTTATACCCACCAGGTATAGAAGAACTGCATGTCCAACACATTTTCCACCCATATATCAGTGGACAGATTGTTTCAACTATAAACTCTGCGACTGCTAACACTGCATTTTCTAAAGTGCAAATCAGCAGCAGGGAACAGGAGACGACTCCAGGATGGAGTTATTACTACTTCATATGTAACTTACCATCATGTGCTTCTGTTCACTAACTGTTCCAGGAAATACAGGTTAAAACAGCATCTTCTCTATAACTGCTAGTCAATCAGTAAGATCAATCAACTTTAGGTTAACTCAATAACTCAAATTTAAAGCAAAATAATTTTTTAACATTAACTCGCAAAAATATTCCACTTAGTGTTTTAAACATGCCAGACATCTAGGGGGCAGCGCTGCTCAAAGCTGAAACCTGTCAGCCAATCAGCTTGCTTCAAAACAACCTTCCTGTTAGCAGGAGGCAAAGTGGAAACCAGCTCACCACCCAGCTAATGTCTATAGTTATCTAAACTCTTCAGGAAACAGCCAATCAGCACCAACGAAAACACACAGCCCTTCTGGATTGGTTGCTTTGCAAACACCAGCCAATAGCGTGCCATGTACCTACATGATATTTGCATCGCCAAAGCATCTCAGCTTTACAACTGTATTTACTTTAGAATTTTTCAGGTAAGCTATGAAAAAAATCTGTGAATATGCACATTCTTCACCAATAATTCTGAGTTACATTCCAGAGAAAATGAACCAATAGAGCTTTGGAACGTGACATCACTCTTGTAGACTGAGGGATATCAGCGCCATCTTGTGAGGCTATAAACATAACCGGCAAAAACGACTGCCTCAGATATTTTGAATCTCGGTTACTTAAAAATAATTTAGCAATGGTACGGACTTGCTGTGTTATTGGGTACAATGTCCGGTCACACGACCACAATGGTAAAAAGATGGAAAAAGGACTTTGGTTTCACTGTTTTCCTGCCTGGAAACAAGGCGAGGAGGATAACGTATCGGAGATAACATTTCGGAGGTAACGTATCGGAGGTAACGAAAAAGAAGACGAATGGCCTGGGTATCAGCGCTGTGGCGTCCTGACATTATATTCTCTAACATCCCCAGATGCCTAACAGTTTGCTCCAGATATTTTCTTTCTGGTGAGTGTCTAAATTTGCTTTGTTGGTGTTATGTCGTCATTTTTTGCTATGATTTTGCCAGGTGTACTCATGTTCAGTTTATAAGGAACCTCTAAGGGGACATGGAGAGAAAAATAAAGAAGAAGAAATCCTGATTTACTTTCTTGAGATCCCAACTTTTGTTTTCATTTCGCAATATCTCGGAAAACTACGGAGCCCCTAAGGGGACATGAAGAAAAAAAAAGAGGAACGAAATCCCGACTTATTATCTCGAGATCCCGACTTTTTTCTTTTGTTTTCGCGGGATCTCGAGAAACTAAGTCGGGATCTCGAGATCCCGAGTTATTATCTCGAGATCCCGAGTTATTATCTCGAGATCCCGACTTTTTATCTCGAGATCCCGACTTAGTTTCTTGAGATCCCGCGAAAAAAAAAGAAAAAAGTCGGGATCTCGAGATAATAAGTCGAAAACTAAGTCGGGATCTTGACTTAGTTTCTCGGGATCTCGGGAAAGTAAGTTGGGATTTCTTTGTTTTTTTCTTTTCTCCATGTTCTCTTGGGGGCTCCATAACATTCTGATTGATTGTGCAATAATGTGCATTAAGAATGTAAATAAAATTAAGGGGCTCAGAACTTACCTTTGTTCAAACCACAACGTATTCGCAATCCGGGGGCGGAAGGGTGGGCGGTAAAAATGTCCAAATCATGAACCCAGCCATTTGTAAACTGGACATGTGCCTCCATTGACTTATAATCCTTGAACTGATTCGCGGTGTAAGCACTGACACCACAGACCAGGTATGCAAATATGTCTGGGAATGTCAAATGAGGTAAATGATCGGGGTTTCTGCTCCTGCTTTTTATCTCAAACGGGTCCATATGTCCAATTTTAGCTATTTTTTCCATGTAGCGTTTTTTGGCTTCTGCGAGAACCTTTTCGCAATGTAGCCCACATTGTTTCAAACTGCTTTTCAACATTATGGAAGAGGAGGATACAGCGCTAACACGATAAAAACACCGGAAAAATTTTGTTTTGGTCTGTAGCCTTTAAAGATGGCGCCGAGCAACGTAAACGTCACACGCAGTGACGTAGGTTCCAAAGCTCTATATGTGAATCTGACCTGCGAATAGGAATGGCTCAAATGTATCGTCTTATTTTGGGACATGAACAGATAAATATGTTTTTGCATTAGGGCTGCAAACTTTCAGAAAATTAATTCATTTGTGTACAACTGCTAAAAATCACGTTTCTTACACCTTTTTGGACATTATTATTTTACCAATGATGTCTTAATTCTCCAGAAACCTTGTAATCTCAACTACGACAGAAAAAGACCTGATGTGAACATTAAGAAATGGTAAAATTCATTCTGAAGGCTAAATATGGAATGAATATGAAGCATCACACCTGAAACATTAAACATATACTGCACACACCGACACTGTGATGTATTATTCCAGCCTGACCACTAGTTAGTTCTGTTTATATGTAAGATTAAAAACCTTACAATTTTAAATTTGTTCAAAATGTCCTTTAAATGTCACAGTGAAGCTTGTATTTCTACATTTTGTGCAGGAAGTGGAGGCCCGTTGCTGTGGCCAACAGCTTGGTTATTCCTTGGGCTGGCTCTGGTGGCGACAGTTTTACAGATGCTGCTGGCTTAAACAACAATCTCATGCTTTTAAGGTAGAAATACAGGAAAGTGCAGTTTAAAAACAATTGAAGTAGTAATGGGTTGGTCCCAGCCCAAGATTTCATGTTTGACTTTTAAAGGGACACCATGAAGACTGAGAGCATAAGTTTGGATGGATCTGTAAAGAAACGGCTCTTAGGTTGCTAAACTTTTACCTCTTGCAGAAAAGACAAATTTGCCCTTTTGGAAATATGTTTGGTAAACAAAAAGCACAGGACAGAAATAACAGCAAAAAAAACTTGTCTGTGTTGTATATTTTCCAATAAAAAAAGCATGTTCCGTTACAACTATTATTTTTTGTTTTGTTAACAATGAGAATAATTGTTCTTCACCCTCAGAATTTCATAATATGACATTAAATATTAAATATAATATTATTTAAGAAAAAAATATTTGATTCAATGACCACTTGTCAAGTGGTCATTTATTTATTGAGATTAGGTAAAGTATCCTTCAGTTATTACACTTTTTAAAATTACAATCAACGTTTTATGAGCTCCAGAGTAATTTTATTAATTCTGTGACGGAGTCTGGATTTCTAAAATCCATAATAATCCAGTGTCCTCTCCAGGCGAAGAGGCTGGACATTAGAAATCTGTAACAGTGACCGAACAAACTGCGATCAATCCAAACATGCTGCAGCAAAGAGGCGCAGACGGACCGAGGCTTTCTGCGACACACGGACCCAGAACGCGTTATCTGCGGACCGGCTCGGTTTAAGGCGTTTATCTGGACAGCAAGCTGCGAGAAATAACTCAAGTCAGCGCAGTAAGTCAGGTGTACGGCTGCTGCCAGCAAATCAGAAAACCACTGAAACATAGCGGATACTCCTGAATACATTTCACTGTGGATTAGAAGAGCGGCAGGAAAAAGTTCAGGTTCCCCGGCTCTGCCTGCCTTAACTCGGCTCGTAAACAAGCAGCCCGGAGGCTCACGGTGAGGAGATTTAACAGAAATAAAAATGAATAAAAATGCTGTGTGTTACCTGCGAGATGTCATAGCAGACTCTGAAAGTTGTCAAGTATCCCCAATGATCCCGTCCTGTCTCTGCTGAGTCGATGAGCGGATACGGAGCTCCGCAGGACCCCGGCGTCCAGCTACAAGTGATCACTGACACTGCTTCCGGTTAGCACCTGTCACAATAAAAGCATCAGAAAAGGTAAGGAAGCCAAGGGTCCCGAGGTAAACTGAAAACACAGATTTATTTATTTTTTCGTCAGCAGTGTCAAATACATGTGTTAAATATGCTTCTAAACAGATATCCCACAATGAAAAGGAAATTATTATATTATCCAGTTCATTTGTATTTCGCTAATTCACAACAAATTTAATCTTGAGGCACTTTACAAAAAAGTTATTTAAAGTTATCACACTTACATTCCAATTGATTCTTGTTACCAAACAATGTGTTAAGTTCAGGTCATTAGTCAAATTAGGTTAAAAAGTTTGCAGTGCAAGGAAACCCAGCAGATCGCTTAATGCATTCACTCTGAAAACAAACTCTAGCATCAGCAGCTAAAGGGTAAAAAAACCGTGACTACTGTCATATTCAGTTCAAACCACATGTTGAAACCAATAAAATAACACATAGCCCTTTACTGTCTTTAATTAAATGAGATTAAACATTTCCTGTCTCCCATCTTTCCCTGCCACTATCAGGAGGAATCGACCCAGTTCTCCCAGTTCGGACTCATGAAGCTTCTGAAGAATAACCTAAACTTCTGACCTCTGTTGTTATTTAAAATATAACACATGTAGAATCAATTTCAAATAATCCAACAGAAACGCAGTAATACATTTCTGTGCTTTGACTCAGGAATTTGACTAGGCCAAGGATTTTCCATTTGGTATTTCCTGACCAGCCGTTGGTAGGTGTGGTGGGATGTTGCCTCAGTTCGGTCACATGTCCAGATATCAGAAGCCTGATGGGATTCATGCTGGACTTTGAGCTGCTGCAAATCTTCCCGCACCATGACACTGCCAACTCTATGCATCACAGCTGGTGGGAGGTTCTTTTCCTTAAACGGTTTATCCCACACATGCTCTGTGTCAAGGTGCTAAAACAAATACATTTTAGACTTATCTGTTCAAAGAGATTATTTCAGAATGGTTTCTGATTATGCTCTCTGTCTAACTTTAGTCTGGTCTTCAAACCTGGACAATCTCAGATCATATGCATTTTCATACTACCAACATCAACAACGTACTGCAGGTCCTGTCATAGTTCAGGGTTTTTAAGACTTATTTTGACAGTCTGTGCTCTGTTTTTGGAGACCTGATTGGACGGCCAGAGGGCTGAGTGGTTTTGAACCTCCTCCACTTGTAAACTCATTTCCTTCCAGTGGAATGGTTGATTGCAGAGTGTCCTCTTTACATCCCACACCAGAGTCATAAACAATCGTCTTTCTGAAAGCTTCAGGAAGCTCTTTCATCTTCCCAGGGTGTTTCTCTCCCACTGAAGTGATGCGCCTCTCTATGGGTTTAAGTGGGGATAAATGTGGGGTGTCCTGATTAACTCCTGATCAGAAATTTATTTATTTTACTACAATTTGTTTTACATTGCTTTAAAAGATTGGAAACTGGAGCTTTGCCTTAAAGGCGGGGCTAAGTCCATCCAGGTGTTTTGTGCAGCTGAATGGAGATTAAATGATTTTTCAGCTAGTGACAATAAACATGAGTGAAAGAATCAAGGCAACATCCCAGACATGTTTTTGATTATAACATAATGTAAAGCTCAAAACTGTGATTTTACATAATTCTGCACCTTTAACAATTTGACAGTAAATCTTGGGGTGTGCTGACTTATCAGAAATTCGTTTTTTACTTCAGTTTAGAGAAAATTTGAAGTATTTTCAGTTTTGTTGTGTATAATTTCCCAGCAGTCAAACTTGACATTTAACATCTTTGTGTCTAAATTTGGTAGATTCTAGGCGTGATATATATTTTTTTTATTTATTACCTGGCTGCATGTATTCAGACTGGCTGCATGTATCCTCACTCCTTTTAGCGAGTGAGGATATTCACCTTCAAACATTACATCATGTCCAGAAATAGATCTTGTAAAGATTGGAAGTTGTTTACCTGATGTCTGGTTTAGGAGGCATTAGGTAAATGTGGGTTATAAATATTTTAAAAAAGGGAAGAGGCGGGCCGAGATATTCCTTTGACATCACATTCCCAGAGTTCCTCCTAGATGATCAATGTGAAAACTACTACACAACCGAGCCACTTAGGCTAACTTTGATTTGTTATGATCAGCTTTTGGGATCAGGGGAGAGTTTGGAGTCGAGCTGCTGCTCCGACGTCTGAAAGGAGTGAGAATGAGCAGGAGAGAAGGACGGATGAATGATGGCAAAATGTTGGTCATAAAAAACTGAACTATGAATCACTCTAAAAAAGCTTCACCTTCAAATTGTGCCACAACATTGTATTAAAAGGGACCTGCTATGCTTGCTTTTAAATGAATTAGAATAGATTTATTGGCTATATAAAAAATGTTCTTTACATTTTTGGCACAAATCCTTGAAATGAGATTTCAGCTGCTCAGTTTGGCGTATTTTAAGCTCCTTTCAGAATGAACTGTGTAGGGCTCTGTCACTTTTATGCAAATTGACTGCTGCTGGCCTTTTCAGTGTTTCTACTTGTACTTCCTCATCGCTGACATTTTATAAACGTGGAAATAACAGCAAAGAGATGCGAAAAGGAAACAACCAAACTTTTGTCTTTACCAGCAGCCATTTTAAAACTAGCTGACCAGATTAATGAAGGGTGTTGCTCCACTTGGGTTTCTATGGTAACAAGGCAGCACTCTCCAACTGTGATGTCAAAACCAGGAGATTTTTGAAACAGAATACAGCTACAGGTTTCTTTTTAGCACTAGAAGTAGAAAAATGTGTAAAAACTGAATTTTGCATGAGTCCACCTTAAATGTTAATGTAAGTGATTCAAGTTGAAGCCATTTTACAGTGCAGTACATCAGTACCTCCCATTGTAAGTTCTCACTTTCTTTCTTACTCAGCCATTGTTTTGCTATATTATTACCAATTATGAAAGAGAATAAAACCTGCAGGCGACTGCTAAAGCTCAGCTAACGTCCTGTGAGCGATAAGGCTGACCTACACGCTTCTCTGTTATCATCATGGGCCAGCTCTCTGCAATCTAAAGAGGAGCATGTTGGTGATGCAGAAGAGTAGGCTGAGCGCAGAGGCAGAGCCGTGCTGACGTCAATGGCCTGTGGTTACCACTGTAGGTTCATCCACTCTACCATGGCTGGGCTTATGCAATTGTCTGTGAGCCCACACGCTTCGGATCTATGGATTAGCTTTTCCACTGTTACACTTGGTGCAGCAGCAGCATCAGTGAACACCAGGGCCGCAGAGAGAGAATTTGTCCCCTCTGTGAGTTTGTAGGATCTAGTTTAGTTTAGTTTTCTGTTTGTGCCAGGCTCTCAGCCAAGTTGCTCTCTGCATCTGTGGTTCCTCCAAAATATGACCCAAAAAATCCATCGTCATCTGGGAGCAACCAGAGAGAGATGTGAGAAATGTGGTGCAGAAGTATTCATATCTAAATGTCAATGTTTTTTAATTTTTATTAGTGTAATAAGTTGTCCCAGAATTTTTTGCAATAAATCATAATATTGTTGCTTTGAGACCATTTTCAAGTAAAATAATGTTATTGGTTTATACAATAATGCAAGACCACATTCTCAAAGATCCAACGAACATCTAACACTGGAACATCTTCAATATCCAAAATAAATAAACAACAGAAAGAACTAATAAAAGGAATTATGAAATCTTTGTAATCTATCAGCAGATCAAATATTAATCATGTCCTCCATGATTGTTGCCTTTATGGAAAAAGAAAACCTGCTAAAACAAATAGAGTTATAAAGTTCTTTTAGCGATGCAGTCAAAATATGACTGCATCACAGTAATATTTTCATCTGACCAGACCTTTTCAGTCTTCATTCAGAACAAACAGTGAACACAATCTGCATGGTGAAACACGGTGGTGGCAGCATCATGCTGTAGAGATGCTTTTCTTCAGCACTAAAGGGAAGTCGGTTGAACAGGATGGGCTTTATTTCATCTGCCACAGAATTTTTGTGCTTATGTTTGTGATGTATTCATACTTTAGGAAAACATTGTTGGTAAGGGAGATGACAAAACAAAATATTACAATCTCTTGTGCATGATATTAATTTTTTCTCCGTTTGTGGAGTTGACTTTGACTTTTCTGTTCAACAATGAATCAGAATTTATATTGATATGAACTTTTTTGAGTCATGCCAACAACTACAAACAGCTTCAAAACTCAATCATTAAAATATTCACTTGGCTGTAATACCTTCACCCTGAAGCTTTAAAATAACGTTGTCCTGGCAACCAGAAGCAGCTTTACTCTAGTGAATAGATTGACTGGTCAGAATGTATTCATGTGAGCAACAAAAGCGATATTGTGATGCAGCTTGAACAAAGTCGCATCAGACTGTATTCAGCAAATCTGCTGTTTGGTTTTCAACTTCATGCTGTACTTTAAGTTCATGCTTCACATTCTGTGAAGGCTTTAAGGTCGATAGAGAGCGACTCAATCTGATGCTAATGACAAAATGCTCCACGGAGGAACATCAAGCCTGCAGCACCAAGTTTTCTCGTTTATTGACTTGTTTGCTGCACATGATTTTTGAACGGTTAGAAAGTCCCATTTAACTTGATTACACATTTAAATCCATTAACCCATTCTTAAAACTTGCTTCTTAAATGTTGCTGTAACATATTCTCTAAAAGATGCTTGGACCTGAACTGAGGAGTAAACCAACACTCAGCCACTCAGTTATTCATAACGTTCTTGGATGATTTTGATGAGTTGTGGAGTGACATGCAGGAATCAGAAGCTGGAGTGAAGCGTTGAGTTTTATCACCTCACACACCGACGTCCTGTTGAGTCTGGGTCTCTGAAACACAAAGACTCACTTCCCCACAGGAAAACTGAAAGCAGGATGCTCCCTTCACCCTGCGGGGCTTGCTATGTTGGGCTGTAACCTTTGACCCTTTGTGTCTCAAGACATTTTTAAAACTGCCTGTCCAGAAAAATTATAAAAAGACGGACATCTGGTTGGAGGCTTTAGGTGAAGACTGATAGAACTGGACAACTTTAGCATTTTCTATGAAGAAACTTAAGCTGTCACTGTTGTGAACATCATATTAATTTTGTTTGTTCAGTGATTTATTTAATGAGGTATTTTTCCAGGCTGGACTGATTGTACAACAAATTACTGTGAGACATAAAACCAAGAATCAGGAGCAAAAGTCAGATTTTTTGTGAATTCTCTTTTGAAAGAGTTCTCGTTCACCATGCAGATTATTTCACTTGTAACAAGACATTTTCCCCATAAGTGAAACGTTCTTTCACTTTTTTAATCAAAATTAAAACAAACTCCTGTATCTGAAAAGTTACTTGTAAGTTAGTTTTGTCTTAAAACAAGAGGACTAAAACATTTGATCTAGAAACTAGACTAAAGATACTTGGTGAGATTTTGTGTTTTTGCAGTAGAAAATGTATGAAATACACCAAGATATGAACCAACTGAAATAAAGTAAACTGTATTTGTTACAAATATAATCAAATACCCATTCAGAGTTTTGTTGTCCAAATGTCACTGAGGGAGGAAGTACATGTTAAGCCTTTATGCGTCTAATTTAGACTCCACATAAATTAGAGGCTCATAATAAACGTGACATTCAGGCTGATCGTGACTGTATGTAAACTTATGAGCTGCACTGTAGATTAAACGGGCCAGAGTTCACTTTCACCCATAGTTGTGGGAAACATCAGCAAAGTGAAACCAAGCTGTTTCCAGCCAGCAGCGTCAGATCGCTGGTTTATTTATGCAGCGCGACACAAAGCCGTGTCAGGAAGCTTCACATGCAAACTAACTTCTTCCATCACTGACGGAGGTTTGATGCTCCAGCTCAAGGTTTTCCTGAGATTTCTCCTACAGAAGATGTGGTGAATAATTCATAAAACATTCCTTGACTTTCCAGAAAACTGCATTGCTTGACATTCCTTTGAATATTCTATCTACCTCAGAGCTTTTTGGCTCCTTTGGTTGATCAACACTTGAATCATAATTTTCCGTGTCGCTTTCTGTCTTTGAAACCTTGTCATCAAAAATGCTCATTTCAGCAAAACTCCATGAAACCTCCCACCTTTACTGGGAACTTCATTTCCCTGAATTTAGCTCCAACTGTTCTGGTTTTAATTCCTGGATGTGCCTTTAATGAGACTGTTTAACTGTTTCTAACTGTTTCATAAAAACCATCTGAGATTTACCTGACACAACACATAAATGGTTGTCATAAATAAATGTCAGAGGATAAATGGTGTCCTCTGTCATTTGCATGAAAGGAATAACTCATTAAATCCGAAGGCTGAGTGGAAATGTTGAAAGTGATGCTCATATCATTTTGGGCAGCTCTGCAGGAAGCATGAGAGCTTGCTGTATTTGATATATATGTTAGGAAATAAACACAGGAAAGGCTGTAAAACTGACTGCAAAGTCAGGTTTATATCTGTGTTTATGAGTTTGTCATAAACATCAAACTCATGATTCGATTTCTTATCCACTAGAACCTAAAGAGTCGGTTTGCAGTTGCCTTTCTGTTTGCAAGTGGAAGTGTAAATTAGAGACTAAGTGGAAATAATGAAACTCAATTAAGGCTGATTCATATGTAAATTATTGCTACACAAAAATATGCCGGGGTAGTCGGGACTGACGTTTCTGTACTACAAATGAATCATGATGAAAATTTTTTTTTACAAATACAAAAACCATTTTATATCAAAGTGAAAACTAACATAAAATAAGTTACCAAAACACCACAATCTGAATATCTGCAAGTGTCATGTGCTTCGGGCACATTATAATTATCCATCCATTTTCTAGCACCCTGGTCCCTCAGTGGGGTCAGCAGGTGCCGACGTTACGGGAGAGAGACGGGGTCACCTGGACAGGTCGCCAGTCTGTCACAGCATTAGAATTATTTTTGTCTATTTTTCTAGATTGTTTTTGTTCATAGACTTTAGTTGAATATATTTTTTTCTGTTTTTTCTTAATATTTTGGAGTTTGAATAATTTCCTACTATTGGTAATTAATTTCATTAGGCAAGTTGGGGTGCTGTTGGTCTGCAGATAGAGGCTGGTTAGACCCTGATGCTGCACGCACTCTCCAGTAGCTGTAGGCAGCAGCTTCAACGGCCCTATGCAGGGCCGGCTTTAGGATGGTGTGGTGTGGGCCCCTGGGCTTGAGCCAAGGTGGGGCCCCTATTTTGTCATTATTATACAGTTGCATATATTGGCCATGACTTACTTCTGGAACTGATCCTACCCAAACCTTTTCTAGCATCAAGGTCACAAAACTCAACCACTGTCCACCATGACAGAGGGCTGATGGACAGTCCCAACCACCGGGTCACTCCATGATTGCCAACTTTTTAGCTATATTTTGCACACAAATACACAAAACAATTTCAGCAAGTCAGATTTTTAAAGATCGGTGATCGGCCAGAAATTTGCTAACGGTCAGGTTATTTCCCCTCTGAGAGCCAAACCTGGTCAGAACCTTTACTCAGTGATGACTGGACTGTAGCTGCTGTCAGGGCAGGGCGGGAAGCGCGAGCTCATTTGTCCAGTCGGCCCTTCGCCTTCCCACAGTTCTTCCCGCCGCTGCTAGCTGGAAGCTAAAGCTAGTTCCGCTGCTGCTAGCTAGAAGCTAAAGCTAGTTCCGCTTTCTTAACTTCGCATTGAGCGAGCAGAGCAGTCGCTTTACTTTTCTGTGACTTTAGCTGTTTTCTTTCTCTTTGAATCGTTCTGTTGCTTTTTTCCACTCAGAAACCCGTTTCAAAGCTTCACTGACTTTTAGCATCGTTTCAAATACAAACAGCCGCGGTGGATGGAGGAGAACTCAGCTGTGTTTGGATGGACTCACCACTTGGAGCTAGCTTTCAAAACACGATCTGGAGAAGAATTGTTTCTGGTGTTTGTAAAGATGTTCCCATGCTTTCAAATTAACATCCATATTTTCTGCTTCTTGCTCAGCCCACTAAGCTGTTTTTACCCAAAGCGCAGGATCAGTCCTGGACAGATTATCCGTGGTCATCGCTCCACCTGGAGAAGAAGTTCGCCCTGCCGCCGCCTCTGACTCCCCGGGCACCGGATCAGTCCAGGTTCTGGCGGACCATAGAACCGCTGGCTGAGAGGGACAACGATGGTTCTGTTCAATGTCCAATATGAGTTTTAAAAAACCCTGATAGCTTGGATATTTTCTTCATCACCTCTCGGTCGCGCTCTTTTTCTTTCTTCTTGGGCTCCACTGTCATTCTTTCTGTTGCTGCCATCATGAGAAATCTTTTCTTGAAGCTCCACCCCAAAGCGTAAGAAGCGTCCAACTTGGACCAATAGGAAGCAAGCATTCATGACGGACGTTTGCCAGAACAAATCAGACAGTTTTTTCAACAACACCACCAAAATCCTCTTAGCCAATGATAAAAGTAAGGCAATCTGACCTTATTCATTCACAAAAATACAAAGCATCTTTCCGGGCCGAAGCGGCGCGGCCCCGGGCTGCAGCCCGGGTAAGCCTCTGCTAAAATCCGGCCTTGGCCCCAGGTGTACTGTTCTTTTTGATCGTCTCACCAGGTCCACCTTTTTTCCTTCACAGGAAATCAAAGCAGCGGAACCAAAAGAAAATTGAATAAATAAATTAAATAATTTTTTAATCCTCATTCTTATCTCCGTGTCCTCAAATATGTCGGTCTTTTTGGACGTAACAGCAAGTGAGAATGAAGCAAAATGACATCTTTATTGTAAAACGGGGTAAAAAGTTGAAATACCTACAAAACATGCCACCATAGAACCGAACTGGACTAAGAGGTCCAGTACAGTAAAACAGCCTCCCCCATTTCTGACATTATTTAAAAATCTGTTTCATCTACACGAAATAACAGCTTACTTCTCCTAATGGTTTTCACTACTATGACTTGCAAAAGTATTCATATCCGTTGAACTTTTATAGAATTTATAATATATATGCATTTAACTGGGATTTTATGTGATAGAACTACAAATAATTACACATTTGTGAGGTAGAGCAAAAACTGAACCAAATATTTGCATCTTTCGCAGAACTTGGGTGAAAGTTTACATGTTGAGGAGAAAATTCAGCCATTTCCATGGTGGTTTGTTGGACCTGAAGCTTTCCAGGTCGGAACCGTTCCTTTGTAGAACCGACTGTAAGCTTAGGCTCGTTTTCCTGCTGGAAGGTGAACATCCGCCTCTGTCTCCTGTCCTTTTCAGCTTCTAACTGGTTTTCTTCCAGGATTGTCCTGCATTTAGCTCCATCTGTATTCAAATCAAGTCTGACCATCTTCCTTAAGTTATTATGGGCCACTTAGCTGCTTTTTTGCCAAATACTTAGACATTACATAGACAGTTGGGTATCTACAGCTAATCCAAATGTATAAAATTAGCTTTTTCTTCGATGAATTACATTGATTTTAGGGCACTCAAAATTGATTAATTAGTTAACGCAATTAATGTGTTTTTTTTTCTTTTTTTAAGTACAAATGGTCAGAGCGGAACCTTGTGTTCCCGATTCTAGTAAATCTAACGGAACAATGGCTTCCACAAACTGATGGACGCCAAAATCACATTGCTAGGCTACCGAGAACTAATGTTTCCTTCCAAAAAACAATCTGATGGAAAACAGGAAAAGACTATTGTGGTTTCTAAATTATGAAAAAAAAAAGTTAGCCTGTGAGCTATTCAAGCCCTGATGCCCTCCAGCCACATTTCTAAACAACCACTGAAACACTTGAATAATAGCACTGTAAAATGGTAAAGTTAGATTGAATTGAAAATGTTGCATATTTTGTCCATGGTTTTCAATAAAAATACTATTATTTGTGAAAGACCCTGTGAAAAAGATTTGTGAAAGAATTAACTTGATTGAAAATTTTAATCAAGACCCACCATTAATATCTTAAAATGAGACGTTGGGAAACTCCAATTAAAGACGAGGAAGGAGAAAGACATGGATCTGGTTGACATTTTTATTTCATGGTGGTAGGAACACAAGACAAAGGTCATAAAGTTAGTAATGTTCAGGTCATGCCACTCTCACTCGGCCCGTTGACGAGGTCTGCACAGTCAGACAGTAGTTTACAGAGGTCAGACATGGAGGATAATCCACATGAAGACATAAATAAGGAACAGAAAACAGATCCAAAAAACAGTAAATAGATTAAGAAAACATTTTTGCAGAAACCCTCAAGGATCTTTTTTTATGTTTGGGGATTATTACTAATATCATTATGCATTACTCCATTTACATTATTGGAATGAGGCTAATACACTGGCTAAAAGTAAGGAGACGGTAAGATGGGGTGGTGTCTTCATGGCCTGCTCACGGCTAAGGTGGCAGGTTGTTTTTAAGGCAATTCAGTTTCCACCAAAGCCACACAGGAACAACCCATTTGGGTTTGATTCAAAGACCTAGCTTGTTAAAAATAAAACCCAGTCTTGGGACACCAGAAAGGGGTTTCCCAGAGCGTGGACACGCACAGCACAACTCTAAAATTCAGGGTGATGATGTCGCTCCCACGTCGAAGTACATCAATCCATGAGTGAACAGACAAGTCAGACATGGCTCCAGTGTATATTACTAAAACAGAAACCTCCACATATCACATTTTAGCTTAATTTACACTTTTAAAACGGCGGGGGCTGTACAAAAACAACAAACAAAAAAACAACAAAAAAAACAAGTGGCCTGATGATTTCAAGGAGAAACAGAAGTGAGAAGATAAAAAAGTAAAGACCATTTGATACTCAGTCACAAACAGGCATGATTTTAGTCTCAGAATATTGCCAAGGTTCTCATATCAAAACAAGTGTCTTTAAGTCAGTCAGCTCAGTTTATTGCGTTCGACTCCGTGTTGCAACAGCCTGTTGCCTTGCTATGCTAACGTGCAGAGTTCTGTGTGGGATTGTGGGTGTTCTTGTCCGTTTTTGCGGCTGTTATGGCTTCAGAACGTATCAGCTTCTCCTTCAACCCGTCAACCTTCTTACTCTCACTCAACAGCCGAAGCTAAAATCTGTTCCTCCAGGAATGTTCTCGGAATAAAAAAAAGGAAATGAATCGAGTCCCAAGCAGAGTTAGGGGAGTTTTTTTTTTTTTAATTTCTTTCTCTGTCTTTTAGTGACGGCAGCTGATTATTTTACAGGACATTCGTAGGAGTTGTATCTCTCTCCTTGTTTCACCTCTCTGTCCTTCTTCTTCAGCCTTTGCTTTTAGCGCCTCCTTAAGGTCAGATCCGGTAACAACTCATTGAGTTCCTGCAAAAACTAACTGCTCCCAATAAACAAAACAAAACACCAAAGACCAAAAACAAACAAAAAACACAACCTTAAAGCATAATCCCAATCCTGTACTTTCTGCAATCATAAGAAATAAAATACACTTTTCTCAAATTAGATTTTTTTTTTAGAAACAGAGTGTCAATAAAGCAAAACAAAAAATCCAGATTCTAACCAACACTGCAGAAGTGCATGCATTTATAGTGGTCAACATTAGTTTATCTGCTGATTGTAGAACAGAACGCACAACAGTACATGAAAAGCACAAGTCTCAGAAGAGAACCCATCTTACATATTCACAGTCTTAGGTATTATTTATATATAGAAGTCTATATTTATAACATTTATGGGTATCTATGATTCATGGTTAGTGAAATGAGAGTCATTGTGGTTCGCAGAGCTCTCTCCATCACATCGGCGCGGTTGTTAGTCATATTTCAAAAACTAAAGGCTCTGATGAGAGTCGACTGGAGAGCGGGTTTATCTTTTCTTTCTTTGTATCTGTGAGATGGGAGTCAATGGAGAGGCTGGACAGCGCACTGAGTCACTGTAGCAGCTCGGTTGATATTTCATTAGGAAAATATAGCGGGCTGAATAATACCAGGATAGAGTCTCTGCATACGGCACTGCAGCTCTGAACGGGAAAAACACAAAGATGTAACGGCCATGCCTGGAGGGAACGTGGCTGGTGGAGACGGCACCAAGACAAGGCAGCAGCCAGAGATCAGAGCCGCGTTCAAGTAATGAGAAAATAAAAACAAAACGTATTGTTTTTAAGGTAACAACTAAATCAATACAAGGAAAATAGCTTTTTCCACAAATATTTGTAAAAGGATGAAAAAATAAAATGTAGTAGAGATGCAGAAGAAAATGGCAAAGAAAAATTCCAACACAAATTAAAAACATATTTCATTATTTCCCCATATAAAAAGCGATGAAAAGTATACAAAAATAGAAAATAATTACAGCAGGAGACATGGGTGTTATGGAGGGAGGGTTTCTTGTTTCGTTGTTCACTCTGGTCTCGCAGTGCTCGCTCTCTTCCTGGTTATTTGGCAGCGGAGCAGTGTAATATTTTGGGGCTGTTCAAGGCGTCCTCCACCAGGTGGACATCCACCCCGTCCACCACCACGTCCTTGATGCAGCCAACGAAGCCAGTGCTGTAGGCCTTGGGCAGCCGGCGCGCCACGCCCAGCACCTCCAGGCCGCCTGACGAGGAACGGAAGGACATGAACACACACACACTCACACACACCAACCAGCACACACTGAGGATCCTCAGATCAGAACCTAACGATGTGTTGGAATATGTCTTTTCTTAAGGTAGAATTAGGCAATAAATCAGTTTTTATCAATTAACCACATTTTTGGTTTCAGTGGTGATTGGTGATTCATACCAACCTTTGTCTTTAGGTTACAGCCCAGGTCAGATTATTGAAACTGGGACAGAACCAACAGGAAAATAATCCCATATACACCAAAACTGGTTCTGAAGTGGATAACACTGAGCTCCTGGAATGACTAACATCAACTGCTTTGTGGACTGAAATACAGATTAATGTGAGAAAACTAATGGATGGTGATGAGCTCCATGATTTCTGATTGAATGCTGTTCAATCAGAACAATCAGGTCCAATAAGGATTATAGAAGTTTACTGAAAATGTGTGAGCATGAACTGGCTAGAGTGACCAGTCCATGTTTTCTGGCTTTAACTTGTTACAGAGGTTATAGATAAGAGAAAGTGGAACCCAGAGGTTATTTTTGTCTTTATTCAGAGCTTCAGACAGGATTTCATTGTCGTGTCATTAGTAAACTGCTCTGGTGTCAAACTCATGCAGTGATCCTGGCAGGATGTAGGATTGGATCTGTGAACAAATTAAAGCTGAAAATTCCCTGAAATGTTGCGGCGCTCCGAACAGCCAGAGCGAGCGCTGGGTGTGTCTGTTTGATGTTTCACACGAAGGCGCCGCTGACGGACATGACAGGCTGACAGCTTATTTCTCAAATCAAAGCGAACAAAACTGAATAGCAGCTACAAAAAAACTAAACTATGACAAAGGAGAAACACAGTGTTGGCATCACAAAACAATAAAGAACTCATTTGCTCATTATTTTAAACTGCCAAATTGAAAATAAGCTAATTATCCAAACCGAAATTATTTTCTTTAAGAAAATACTTTAGTTCATGGCATATTCTGGGAGATGTATGTCTGTTTCTTCAGGAGTGTGACACACATGGTATTTATGGACCGACTTTGGAGTAAACATGTAAACTACAAAACACGTACAGACCAGCCGGACCCGGACAGAGCTTCTGCTCAATTTGTTTGTGATTTGTAAAACTTTTACACTATTTGTGAAAAATAAAACAAAAAGATTTGAATCTTTTTTGTCATGTCTTATTAAGCATAAATTGTTTAAGTTGCTTAGCGTTAGCTGCTAGCTGCTAACAATGTTGGTGTTAGCTTCCTGTCCTATTACTTCACTACTTTTGTCCCTTTTCTTCTCCTCCAGCTAATCTGAAACCTACTGAAACAAAAATAAAGAATTACTAAACCCTGAAGTGTCTAAAGACTTTATTTCCTAATTGCTGTGCGAGCTACTTTTCTAAGTCAGTGAATTCAAAGCTGCCATTAGAGCCTTTCTGGCTAAATCAGTATGAAACATCTTTATTCAGCATTCCTGCAGCGCTAAGCCTGCCTGTTAATGTTTTACCTGATTGCCATTGCACCTCAGTTTGTTTTTTTTTAAATCCCATCTTCTGTCCTTCCTGTCTGGTTGGATCATGAGTTCATTTCCCTTCTCAGATTTTTTACATCGCTGTCCTTTCACCCATTAATCGGATTGGGAGCCTCAGAATCAGAAGTCGACTAATTTCATGCAATTTACAGATGAATTAATGATGAATGGTGAAAAGGGATTTAGGATGAAGAAGCGCTGGCGATAGGAGCCTGAGTAGGATTAGCTGTTGGTGCTGCGGGGCTCCATCAGCACCTGTTCCACTGTGCTGCCTCCCGTCTACCTGACTGCACTCAGCATGAGGCCCGGCCGGAAAACACCGCCTCCATTTTCCAACACTCACTCTGCATTTTACGAAGAGCCAGACTTTATTTCGCCTCCACTTCCATACTGGTATTTCCTCAGAGTGCTCCAGAGAGCACTCTGAGCCCAGTCCAGCCCAGATGGAACTCCAGGTAGATAACCGGCTGTTTGGTCATTTTGAATTCAGAAGAGGAGGAACTTTGGAGTTAGTCAGAAACACTTTTTCATTTCTCACCTCAGTGATGAAAAAAGCTTTTCTGCAAACACTGCAATCATTTTGTTCTGCCCGCCATCCACAATGAGTTTATTACTCCTATTTGGCAGCGCTGCACGAGTAGTTAGAGTGAACCAACACACACACACACACACACACACACACACACCCCCACACACCCCCACACACACACACACACACACACACACACTCAGAACTATTTGGAGTTCCAAATGTTGAGACCTACCTAACCAGAGCGCTCCGTCTGTGTCCAGCTGCGTGGCTCGGAGAGGAGAGGAGCCTGTCACCGGCGCCTCGTTGCCCACCTGCAGAGAGCCGTCTCGAAGCGCCCTGCAGACCAAAACAAAGATGGAGGCAGCTTCAGGCTGATGCATGTGTCACCCAGTAGGTGACTCAACTCCCCTCATCAGGGTCCAGCTTCCTAAACATCAATCTGAAATTTATATACAAAAGATCAGTATGATTCCTCATACTGAGGAACACAAACACAGAAAGGAAGGCAGAAATAAGGAAGGAAAGACTAGGTCAGTGTTTCTCTAGCTCTTTTGGGCCAGTGCCCCCCATCCATTATCCAGGTCCCTCACTGGCCCACATATAAGAAATTGAATTCTGCTTTGCACTGAATATTATTTTATTAATATTACTATCACTATTGTTGATGTCTTGATATGATTGTTTCTGTATTTATCATCAAAAATAATTTCCCAGAGAACCTAAAAGCCATGTGAATAAAATCATTTTTACAGGCGAAAATGAAAAATGCTATGAACATTCAACTTGAAATCGGTCGGCCTAACAGCAGCCAATCACAGTGGAAAAATATTCCAATACAATATACCTTTATATTATTTTACCTTTAATCTGAAAACAGTGTCTGTTTGTTCTTGCCATACAGTCCTCTATTAATTATTGCTAGAAAGGTCTTGTCATCCAAGTTTATTCTCCTGTATTTACTTTAGTTTCTTAGTTTATTCTTGAATTTTGCTCTTCATGTATTTTCACTCAGTTTTCTTTGATTAGTTTTATCCTGTCTTGGTTTATTGTTGTGTCCTCTTTAGTTTCTGTCCTGTTGCCTGTTTTATGTTATCGTTTGTATTGACGCTCACCAGCTGTAATCTTCACTCATCATAAAATGAATCGTACTGCTCCGTTGAGAAACGCTGGACTTCAGACTGAGATCATCATGAAGTCAAAGCCCAGACTGTTTCCAGGCCGGTATGAAGTCTCCTGCTAATGTGAAGCAGCAAATCTATCTCCATCAAATTACTTCCAGTAAAGTGAACATTCACATAAGAGAATTTTCCATGCAGCGTTCCAAATGAGCCTAGCAGCTAGCAGATGCTGGAGGAGCTTCACTCATTTAGGCGCCTCCTTTCTGCACACACTCACCAAATCTGAAGACTGCAAAAATTAAAACTCACTAAAGAAAGTCTCCAGCTGAGAGTCATTAAAAGTGAGGCACAAACAGAAATCTGTGCAGCTTTGTGAGCTGCATGCTGCATAATTTTGCTTCCCAACATTATCTCTAAATTATGCCATCTTTCTGCATCCACTGTAAATAGGAGGAAAGCCTGGGATGAGATCCGTTTTAAAATGGATGCGAGCGGCCTTTTGAGGATCGATTGTTCTCGCCTTAAAATACAAAAACCAATCTAATTATCCACCCAGAGGTCCGTTTGAGGCGAAGCTGGAAACAAATGTTCTCCTGCGATAAAGCAGAGAACATGCAGAAGGTGCTAAATGGCTCTTTCTCAATCCTCACACTGTTAATCTGTTTCTAATGAACAAATCAATTAATGTGACATCACTGTGCAACAAAAAAGTGCTGCTTGCTTTTTGTGTTTTTCCACTTGGAGGAAGATTATCTGTGGTTTGTATGAGTCACAGTGAGCCTCCGTGATTGTGTTGGCTGCCTGCATTAAACATGTCTATATTAAGTGAACTATAGAATGAAATGACAGAAACAATAAACTACACAAGTGCTGCTAAAACATCAATATTGTGGTTTGAAAAGGATAAAATCCACAAGAGAGCCAGCTGATATGGAAAGCAGAATTATTTTCATTGGCAACATATTTAATCATAATCTAGAATAGTAAACAAAAATAAATGTTTTTATTGTATTTCAGTGAATTGTCCTGTTTTAATCCAGAAGTCTGTTACGTATGTCCACATTTAAAGTTATCTAACAGCCAATATCTATATTACACCACACAGCAAGCAATGCCTTCAAAACTATTTATTCACTTCTCCACATTTCAGCTACAAACCTCAAAGCATTTGAGTGTATGAAGTTTGTAGCTTTTTAGTGTAAAATGGAACGATAATTATTATATTTCACTTTACAAATCTGACTTCCATTAGAAAAGTGGTTAAAAAAAGAGGAATGTTTAAAGAAACCCATAAATGTTTATTCTGCAATAATATAAACAATAAAATGTTGCTTTGGTCAGATGAGACCAAAATGAAACTTTTAACTGAGAATAGAGGAAAGCTGGCGCTGCACATTGGACTTAATGCAGCTGGTCCACAGTGAAACATGGCGGTGGCCCCATCATGATGCGGGAAGGGTTTCCTCAGCAAGGACAGGATCGCTGATTAGAACCAAAGAGATGGAGGGAGTTCCATCCATCCAGGATAGAGGCTGATCCTGGAGGAGGAGCTGATCCAGCAAAGTCAAATCAAACTGTTTTATCAAGAAAAATATAAATCAAAATGCATTTTACAGTTAAGAGATTATTTCTAAAAAATACTCCTTCCACTTCATAGTTATGCACTTCCTGGTCAATTACTCAACATCCTAATAAAATGCATTAACATCCCTGTCTGTGTATGTTGACAACAGTTATTTCACATGAATCTTGTTCTACAGCTTCCAGAGTGTGGCAGACATGTTGGGCTGCAGCAGCGGTTCTGATCAGTGCTCAGCAGTGAGCACTGATCACTTCCACACTGCGCCTGCCTGTTGTGTAAAGGGCGTGACCGGGTATGAAAGCAGCCTTAATCTGAAACTAATCAGAGTCATCAACTCAAAATTAAGCGGAGGATTCAGGCAAGATATCACACGGTGAGCAGCAACACAAAGACATACGGATTCAATCTAATCCTCCTTTAACTGAACCAGGAAGAGAGAAAGACAGAAAGAGAGAGACAGGAAGAGGGAAAGAATGCTTCTGCTGCTGATTCCATTTTTCTTACCTGCTGGCTTTGATGCGTATCCAGCGGTTGGTGTCGACACGCACCGATGAGCTTAGCACCACGGCCTTGGAGCCCAGGTCGTAGGTCATCTGGACCCGGCCATCCACGATGGCCAGCGCGATGTAGTCGGAGCGCTCCACACCCTTCCCGCTCCACAGCAGCAGACCCTGCGTGGCCTCGGTCCGCACGCTCAGCTCAAACTTGTTGACCAGCAGAGCCTTTTCACTGGGAGGACATGGACAACCCATCAGAACCAGAACCAGAACCAGAACCAGACCCAGCATGTCTTCAGGTAAACGTCTGGAGTTGATCTGGACTCAGTTACTAGCAGCCGCATGAAGATGATTAAAATACCTGGGAATAAATTCATCTTCATTTGCAGCAGCACAACCTTACAATGATTTCATCTGTTTGGTTTGTTAGAAAAATCCAACCTTCAGATTAACCTTTAGTTTGATTAATTATTTTAGGTTATTTTTATTTAAATGTGCATATTAATGAATGTACAACGTTGTGGTAAATATACTAGATTTAGCAAAATGCTCATTTTCATCCTTTGTCCCATAAAAACAAGAAAAACATTCATACAATTTCATACAAAAACATAAGAAATACTATAAAAATAAAAACTACATATAGAATCAGAAAAACCCAGAAGACATCATTTTGCCACACCAGCAGTCATTCATGCAGTCAACATGAAGTCATTTTTCACACGTTCATTCATCCAGCTGGAGTTTTCATGATCTGATGTCACTAAAGTCATGAGGTTTTAATAACAGAAGTTTTAAGAAATCCTGTTTGTGTTTGTCATGGTAGGACAGAAAAGATGTTTTTTGGAAACAACTCATTGATATGTGGCTAGTTTCTGATGGTTGCTATGGAAACGAGACAAAAGGATGCTGCTCTTTCTGCAGTTCTCCAGCGGCGAGCTTTGAAGGGGATTTTTTCTATTCTCTGTGCTGCTAAGATGAATATATTTATGTTCCATTCTTGTCTCCTGTGGGAACAAATTGTAATGGTTTACTAATTATGAGTTTGTGATTATATGGGTTCTAATAATCTTTGATTTTAACATCAATTACTTCTTATCTCACTGAATAAATGCTTTTACATTAAAGGTTGGATTTTAAACTAAATCAATGGGAGGCAATGCTGCTGCAGTAAAATATGTACTTGGAGGTAAGTACACATCATAAATACATTTAGTTATACATGATTGTAATGTATTTTCTGCTAAAATCCCTGAAATTTGAGTTGTGAACCAAATTCTAACGACATTCGGGTCGTTTAAGGAAACAGATGGAGCTCTGAAGTAGCGGATTCTGATTCCCTGTTAGCCTTAGCAACATTACTGAGGCTAAGCTAGGCAGCCATTAGATTTCCCGCCTCTTCACCCGCTGCAGCATCAGGGGGGTTGAGCTGATTCCTCTACCATTAAGAGGCTTCCACCGCCTCAGCTGTGCAGAGAAAACCGAAGCGCCTGGAAGAAGCCGCCGCTGCATACAGAAACACTTAGAGGGAAAACGCAGCCAACGCAATCCTAATGTAAACAGGCGGATTCTCTGCAACTGTTCGCTCGTCTGGAACCGATTCTGCTACTTTCAAACTGAGTCTACACAGAAAGACAAAGACAGGGTGAGGAAGATGCACACAGCAACCGAGGATGGGGAAAAAAAAACAGAGATTACACAAGACACATGAGGAGAGAAAGCAGCCGGCACACAGAACAGCAAACAAACGAGACGGGGAGGGAGGGGCACTCTCCTGAATCAGGATACTTCACTATGAAACCAGCAAAATCTAAAACTTTTACAGGCCAGTTCATCTCAGCAGATATGTGCAATAAAAAATAAAAAATCAAGAAAGTCATTTTTCCCCTTTTCTTGGAAACCGATACACCCCTTATATCTACCTAAAGCTGCTGAGGTAAACACATTGAAGAGCATCACATTTTCTTTTTTTTCCTCAAGGAGGGAAAAATAAACGTGAATAAACAAAAATGAAGCCTGGGTGAACCCGACTCCTGGCAAGCCCTCAAAGAGTTTACAAGGCCCAGTAAATCTCGCTGCAGCAGCTTGTCAGTGATAAGGTCAAGGTTATTAAAGGTGCAGAACGTATGATGAATAAAACAAGGCTGGCACTCAGTCCTCTGAATCCCACTGCACTGATTCCTGCTGTGATGCTGCTGCTTTCTGGGCATCATCTGCTCCTCACAGGTCCTCAGAGGGCATTTCAGGATGTGCACCCACATTCTCCCACTAGATGGCAGGAGTGGTCAGACGAATTCAAGCGACTGAGAAGCTGAACTGGTTACGTTTTGTGCTACAGTTTTGTACAACACACAGTTACAGTCAGGAGTTTCACTTACAACAGGAACAAATCAGATGCTGATTTGGTCTTTTGATTTGGTTTTCCCCCAGGATGATTATGCATCACATAACTTCAATAAATTTAAATGTATTGTGGGTTTTGCAGAGAAACCAGATATTTGCAAGTATTTTCAAACTTTTGCCACCAATCTGTCTGATATGTTATCAGGTTCTTCCAATCTCAGATGGTGGAATTTGTTTCATTTTTATTTTATTGCACTGAGGCCAGCAGGTGAAGGAGCGGACAGGCAGCTGATCGGCATCAGGCCTGAGTTATTGATCACATCATTCAGACATGATGTGATCAATAACTGCTAACTACAGAAAATGCTGACTTAAATTTTTGTCACTATTTCTAGCACCCTTGCTAGCATGCCGCCCCTATGTGTTGCATGCAGTACATACGCACTTTTGCGCACCACTGGTTACCATAGTGATATATGCTAGTTCAGGAGGCACAATATATCGGCACTAACATTTTTATTGGTCAATTTTAGGAAATTATTTAAAATATCAGTCTAATAAATAAATCTGGGTTTCTCTGCCTCCTGCTGAAGGACAAACTGGTCCTACATTCTGAAAATTCAAACTTGTGCGGCCAATCATTATTTCTAAAATGTATTAATGTTACATGTTTTATAATCAGTGCCCTGATTCAAATGTGTTGATTAAAGTCTGAAGTTAATCAGACATTCCTGCCCATGAAGCAGTAGATATATGGATATGCATGTCAGGAGAGGCTGTTTGACATGTTAGCATATAAAAATTCAGGCCTGTCAAAGGTCAAGGAGGGGTTGTCTGGAGAGGAGCTGAGGAATGGAACAAAGGTGGCATACAAGTAAAAAGGGCAAAGTTGAAAAGCTTTAAGAGACTCACCTCTGGTCGGACGGGTTCTCCAGAGATTCAGGACTTAAGGGAGCAGGGAGAAAGTCATGCAGAGGAAGCGCAAACAGGGACAAGGAAACAAGGAGGAGGGAGGGAGGAAGGAAGGGAAAACACTGTGAGCCCAGCGCCTCACAGAGATCTCCCTTAGAGACCCAGAGTTGCAAAAAGCTAATCTGCTTCACTCCTCCATCGGCCGCATGGAGAGTCCAGAACAGCTGCTGTGGGATCACAGGAAGCTTCAGCCCCAATAGCACGGACGCTCCTCAATAAAACGCAACAGTCAGGATGGATGCAATAAAGAATATCCTATTTTTTACAAGTTTTTTTTAAAGCTAAAGTAAATTTACCATCAGAGACTGGCTTTAAAGTCAGGGTCCAATTATCGAGCAGCTCCTTTTTTTTATATTGATGGCACCGTGCGCCACAGCGTGCTGCAATTGCCTTCTGCTCAGAGATGAAAGCGCAGCATGAGGAAAAATTGGGCGATTGTCAAAGAATGGGGTCAAGCACAGTATCAGATGAGTCACGTGTGATTCGTCAACCTTAAAATGAGTCTAGTGAATTGACCGTTCAAAGAAACAGAAACGGCGCCTGAAGGTGATAGTTTGACACTTTGGCCTTTTTACTCTCTACTTAACGGCTGCTGGGAAAAAAAAGGTATTCATTATCTTTGTAAAATGAAATCCTGCTGAATTGATTGGTTTGCCTTGATCCACGCCCATCGTGGTTGCTCTTAGAGATTGTGACATCTATTAAACTTTGACAGTCTGGCTCCAAGGACTACTGTCCCTCTCGCTAAGTGAGATTGAGGCCCAGGCTGCCCACTGTGGAGCGCTCTCCACTGGAGCTCTGCTCTACACAGCCAGATAAATCTGTGATTAACATGTCACAGGCATTCACACTGCCAGCTCCGTAATTATTTAAAATTAGAGATCTGGAAAAAAGAAAGTGATGCAACACAAACTATGGTGAGGACTGGGTTTCCAGTCGGCCTGATTGGAGCCAAGTTCTGCTTCAGGTTTACCTGCTGCCTAACCCACCAGGCAGGTTAAGCAGCGTCTATTTCACTCCTTACACTGCTAAGCTAACCATGTAGCTTCTCTTTCTTTAGTTGTTCAGACCTAAGGAAGTCATTTCAATGTGCTTTCTAAGGATTATATCTGCGAAACTAATTGTGACATTGAAGGCAATAAATATTCAATAAATTAAAATGACTTTTTAAAATAACCTTTTACACACTTTTCATTAAGTGCACATTTCTGTTTATAGAAATAGTTTTCAATTTTTTTGTAGGCATGTGCATTTATCATATATCATGTGTTGTAAATAATATTATAGGAATTTTTTGTGTTGTCTCAATAAATTTAAATTGATGTTAAAGAAAAAAAATGGATATCATAAATGTTATTTTTCCTGTTTTCTCAACTGAATCCATGAATATCAGTAAATAAGTAAACACGATTAAATGCTGTTATAGCGACATAAAGTCATATAAATCACACTTTTTAAGGGAAGTGGTGTCCTGACCATGCCTGTTTAAAAACAGAGGAATGTTTTTCAAGGACATTCGTCCATGGTTGTAAGGTCATTAATTTATTTAAAAAGAGGTAATAAATATTTTTTTCATCAAAATTTTTTATCATTAACGCAACAGTACTGCAAATTATAGTGATAACATTCTTAGACCATATTGCCCCCCTAGTCTGATGTAATATTCTAATTTTAAATATCATGTTTTCATTAACTGTAAGTGGAAAATCATTCAAATTAAAACAAATAAAGGCCAAACATCCTTCTGTGTGTAATTATTCTGAAAAATGTGTTACAGTTGGTCATAAGTTAATTTACTGATTCCTCCAGTCAAACCTCCGCCTTACACGCAGCTCCTCCAGACTAGTGGCAGCAGCAGTTAGCAAACAACTGGTGGAACTGTGTGTCTGTTCAGCTCATTATAGGAGCTGCTCCTCAGTGAAACGCTGGTACAAACGGCTGTAAACGGCAGAACGAGAAGCATTGCTATGATGACAGACCAAAGGCAGACTGATGCAAAAAGCTGGAGCTTCTTAAAGAGACAGAGCCCCGACTTCAAGGGGTTAAGTCAAATTTAGCTTAAGTCATATTTGATATACAGCACTTTCATAACAACTGAAGACAGATAGGTACTTTATTGTACTATAAAATGGCTCTATGTGGCTGTAAAGCACACAACACTGCCCCTTTAAATCAAAGAATGTTCATAAGTTAGAATGGTCCAGTCAAAGCCTGGACTGAGAAACTATGATGACCACAGAACCTCTCCATCCATTCCGAGTAAACTAGTGGTTGTGTTTTATCTTTCAGACTCTGTAACGGGTCAGTGAAACCTTTTGGACTGGACTGTTTAACAGAACTGAAGTTTTAGGTTCTAACGCGATGAAATCCAGAAGAGTTCAGCCGGTACGAACATTCCGGTCTCCTCCAGCTTTCAAGCAGCCCTCATTCATTCCCACCTAATGCTACTCAGCGTGAAGTACACTGCAATTCATTGTGTTTATGAATGAGTTACAACCATGCATAAATTATTGCACAATCATGGTACAGCAATTCATTTTCTCTGGTTGAACACAAAGCTTATCATGCAGACATTCATGCTTCCCTTTGCACTGGAAAAAACAAAAAACTGACTGCAAATGTATTCCAAAATAATCAAATGTGTCGAAATAAATGATGGAAATGGAGTCTGCATGTGAAGATTGGACTGGATGGCTCTCTGTGGAAGCTGAATGTACTTTAATCTTTTTGTTTGGGTTTACTGATTAACATAACATGAGTTGTTCTGTTAGTTGGGCTTGATCTGAACGCCAGACTGAGTCTACTTACTCTGGGATCTCATTGGTCAGTTGGCTTGAAAGGAGAAGACAGTGAGGGACATTCATATGAGACACAGACAGGAAGTGGACGTCAGATAGAAGGACAGGAACAGATGCACATTGAGACACAGACGTGACTGACAGACCCTGGTTTTCACACAGCGCAGTGTTTGTGTGAAGAGCAGAGATCGAACATCTCCTGCCTCTGCTGCTTCATCACTTCTACACTTTATGCAAACCTGGAGGCAACCAAAACATAGAAACTACATCATCATCATCATCATCATCATCATCATCTGTGTCTTCAGGTTGTTGTTTTGTTTTTGTCTCTTTCCTTCAGCTGACAGATCGTCAGACTCCTGTTGGATAACAGAAATTGATCCAATCAGGATAATAAGTCGTGCGTTCCTGTTGTCCGGCGGCAGCGGCTGCGCAGCGGCTGCGGAGCGGTGAGCCGGTGGCTCGGGGCGAGGCTGTGATTGCTAAGTGTCTAGTTAATTTGTGAAATCCTGTCAAAAGTGAGGCAGGGTCGCCCACAGACACAGAGAGAGCTATTAGCGAGGCTAGTAGTTTCCCTGAAGCCCTACTGCTGATGATCCCATCACACTCACCAGGGGAGGAGACGGATAGACAAGACGGTTATTTGGCTAGTAGCTGCTACTGTGGAGATGAAGCATAAAAAGATGCTCTTCCTCCTCACCTCCTCGTCACGGCGTTGTGGTACTCGATGAAGGTCCGTCCGTCAAAGGAGATGGCCTCCGTCTCTCCAGCCGACTTCTCGTGGATGGCTGGCAACAGAGAGAGAAAACACTCAAGAGGATGAGACCATACCGAATCGATGAAGAGCAAAAGGGCGGCTGGGTTTAATCACCGTGAGAGGGGACAGCGACTGCACGCACAAGGTTAACGCAGAGGAACACGGAGATGATGAAAGGGACGGGCAACCCCGCTTCCTTTCATGAATATTCAGCTGACACTTTTAATCATTTTCACGGCTGATCTATTACTTTGATAGCAACGCAGCGCGGCGCCCACATAAAAGAGACATCATGATATTACTGATATTAACTGATAGAAAGAACAGAGGTCTGACTGATGGAGATGAACCAGGATCCAATTGGCCTAATTCAAGCCCTGCTCATTTAAATGATCCTTCAGGGCTTTGGAAGTGTCTGTCAGTTTGTTCCTATTTTAGACCAAGCTAGACCAACAAACTGCTTTTAACTTCAGGACACAGACAATCTGGGTGAATGTCCAATGACGAGTTTCTATCTGTGATAAACTTATTGCCCCACTTATAACTGACTGGATTAACCCTGGTGCTTCACTGCAGCAGTAACTGTGTTTTCTATCTGTGTGAAGGAGTTCAGACCAATATGTGAAATACGGTTTATTTCCATCACTTTGGAGGTTTTGGAGTGTGAACCCTGAGGGTTACTCCACTACAGCTGGATCTGAGTCCAGAAAATCTTTATGTAGTTTAATTTCATCCAGTCAGAGGTACATTTTCTGGAGTGGTGCTGGTTCTGTGAGCTGAAGGTGCAGACTGAGGTCAGGCTGTTCTCCTTCAGTATCATCATCAGCCCTCAGTGCTGCTGGATCACCTCAGTGATCAGGTGTAAGTCAGACCTCAGTTAATCTGTGATGCTTTTGTTGAGCTGTGGTCTAAATCTTTTCATTGATCAGGCTGTAGAGGGTGTTCTGGAGGTTCTGGTTCTGGATTTGTCTTTGATTCTGCAGTAATCTCAGAATCCCGTCCAATCCTGGGAAGGTTCGCCATCTCTTTCTCTGATCGTGAATCTTAATGTGGTGGACTGGAGTCAAAGGTCAGTGGCTTTACTTCTCTTTTTTTTTTAAATTTCTTTCGACTGGGAATCTGTGTCAGTAATTCATCAGAGGGAAGAAACTGAACATTTCTAAGTGAAAACCTGCAGCTCAGAGGGGAGAACGCTCCATTTTTCTGAGGTGTGTGGTCCATTCCAGTTTGCAAACTCTACATCTTTTTTATTAAAACTATAAATAGCACCAATTGGTGAAAATATGTTTTGCATAGCCCAGTTGATTTGGTCCAAACCAATAGCTGGAAACATGCCTAACTCATATTTTTCTTATTTGCAACATTTTAACATTTGCTTATAATTTACATAACTGGATGGAAGAATGTGATTTAGAGGTTTACACTGTTCAGTCAGTATAGTGACAGAATAATTAGACTAAACTGTCGTGAATTTTAATCAAACTTTTGAAATGTCCCCCCCAAAAAAAAAAAAAAAAACTTCTTCAGTTTGGAGAGAATCGACAAAGCAAAGCAGAAAGGAACTTCATCAGAGGCACATGGCCTGTAAAAACAAGATGCAGCAGAGGCTGCAAGCAAGCATCTTAGAAAAATGTTTTGCTTTTAGGGTTTTGCTTCCTACTTCATGCTGTCAGTCTGGAACAACTGAAATCATTTATTGATTCTGCAGGTGTGGCAGTAATCTGGTGTAGGTGAATGAAACTAAACCATAGAAATGTGGTTAATAACAACTGTTCTATCATTTAACATGGAGGGTTGTTATACTTTCTCATAAGGCAGTCAATGCAGTAAATGTACAAGCATGTGTGGCGTTACAAAGACCGCAGCATGATCTCCCTCCAGTCATCTGGATTCTGATCTCAGCTGGTCAGCCGGCTAAGATCAGGTGCAGCACAGGAAGCAGCGACTCACCGTTCTGACACGTGTCCCCTGAGAAGCCGCTGGGACAGGAGCAGTCGTAGCCGTCCAGCTCAGGGTGGCAGCGGCCGCCGTTCTGGCAGGGCTCCTGGAAACACGGGTGGCCGTGGAACATGGCCACGTTGCTGGAGTTCAGGGCGTTCTCCTCCCGCAGGATGGGTGTGCTCATCAGCATGATCTGGAGGCAGAGGCTCAGCTGGAGGTGGGACTGAAACGGTTCGGGTCCGTCCCACTATGAGACATTCAGCTCTCATATTTTAACAACTGACTTCTGAAATACGCAACCACTGAAAAGGTCATGACAATAACATGTTATGATTACTCTTAAAATCCAAGAGGCAAAGTAAGAAACAAAAGTGTTGCATGTAAAAAAGTTTATACCACAGGCTTTAAGTTTGTATCTGCATGACATTATGAACCATTTAACACAAACAGACATCAAGTCAGGCTCCAAGTCCCAGACCTAAAGTCTGAGTCTAGTCCCAAATGTCTTGTCCAAGTCAAGTCTCGTGTCCCAACCTTAGGTAGACATCAGGTCTACAGTCTCTGTCCTATGCAGTGTCAGACTCAAGTCCTTATGACTGGCACAAACGTTTTAATGTATGAAACTGAGCACTAAAACATGCAACAACAAATATGGCCACTCGTGTTAGATGGACCTAAAATCTGACTGGAGCACAGAACCAGGTTTGATCATTCTGTGATAATCTATCACAACTTTTCAAAGCATGTCCCACTGCAGACTAGCCCAGTTTGCAGCAGCAGAGAACAAGCCTGCCTTGTTTTCGAGAACAAGGCATGCTTTTCAGTGGACGAGCTATGCTTTGAAACTTTTTAAATGTTTTGATGCAGTGGGCAATTTCTAGGACAACTATAGGCAGCCTCTCTGCAGGGGGCACAGGGTTAGCAGGAGGCTAAGCAGCAGATACAGAAAACATGTTTACAGCTGACAGAGGCGCACTGACCTGCAGGCAGCTACATACATGGAGAACTAATACGGCACGCAATGCAAGCTTTGGAACATACACTGCTTCTTTGTATATCTGAGTTCAGAACTACATCTGTTAACATTTCAATACAAATATGTGTGAAATTCTTATCATCCTTTGCATTTCAGCTGGTTCAGTTTCTTGTCTTTTAATGCAGCTCATCTGAACTTAACTCACAGGAAAAATGATCACAATCTATTTTCCTTCTATTGCAAGACGTTACAAAATGATTTTGTGTTTCTTTTGAATTGAGAGCGTTCATTTAAAGGCTATTGAGTTTCTCTGCTGAAGGATCATTAAACTTAATGACTGAAAACATCCTAGGATCTAAGGCGGGGGTTACAGTGAAGCTGCAGATACCATGTGTTTCAGACATTGCTTTCAAAGCAACACACCAATTAAACAGCACATCAAAACTCAAATAAATGCCGTCTTCCACATAATTAACAATTCCCCCGAGGCAAAGCATCACAAATGTCGCATTTTGTTTCCGATTGTCTCAAAACTGTCGGGGAGGGGAAGTTTGCCGACAAAAACTCCTGACAAGTTCCTGCAAACATTTCCATCCAGCCCTTTGTTTTTTAATAGAGTTATTCTGGGAGCTCAGAGACGAGCTGTTTGGAAGAAAGCTGAGAGAAGGAAAAAAAACCCTGGAAATTTGTCAGGGAAAGATCTGAGAGCAACAAAATGGAAAGACTTCAAAATAATCTAAAATTAGCACCAGCTAATCCTAATGAGCAGAGCCTCTTCTCGTTACAGTGAGAGCTGATGATGGCAGAACAGCTAAAATCAGACCGCTGTGGTCTGACAGCTGAAACCTTCTGGTCTGACTCCACCGTGGTTCACTGCCAGCCGCAGGAGTCACTGCAGTCACCGGAGTCCCACGGTGCATTGAGCAGCAGATCGTAAAATCTTTCTTATTTTACCTTCTGGATGGTTCCCTTGAATCCCTCCGTGAGTGCAGCAACTCTTGCTAGTTTGCTGTAATCGGGAGCGCCGCCAACGAACAGCGACTCTTTCAGGTTGAGATCTGTGTGCTTGTTCTGTTGAAAACAGACGGGACACAACAAAGGTTTCAGAAGGTGAGACAGAGCTGACAGAGAAGCTTCATTTCCATTTGAATCACTTCCAAACCCAGTCAGCAGTTTGCTATTTCCAGAAAAAGACTTTTAAGTGCTGCGGTATGTAGTGGAAACTCAGGGACTTTGACAAGTTTTCACACAACCTGGATTTCTTTTAGAAACGCTGTCAGACTATAAACACTTCAATGTAATTTACTAGGAGTTCATCAGTAACACAGGGTTGCATGTAGTTGTGTAGTGAAGGTAAAATGATACATAATTTGGTCAAAACTGGAAAATAATCAACTATTTGCAGAACTGCTGAAGAGTTCCCACACCACCACCATGTTTAGTAATGAGACAACTCAAAATGATCTGCATGTAAAATGAAAAAGTTCAGAGCATCTTCATGACTGATAGCTGGCTCTCCTACCTGAGCTGCATGTCTCTGCAGCTGCTCCAGAGTCACTATGTTCTGACTGGCTGTTTCTCTTAGGTTATGCTCACAGAGCAGATCTTGATGCTCAATTCCAATGATCTTTTTGGAGGTTTTGTGGCCGCAGTGAGATCTGATCCATTGGCTTAGTGGCTCAAAGCGTCCCGCATGTCCAGAGGAACGCTGATGTCACACAGCAGCGTTCTGCGTACAGCCGCCGCTGTCTATGGAGCCATTTTGAAGTTTATTCTAAAGTTATTCAACATCGCAAGATGAAGGAAGCTGGTGAAGAAGAGCTAACAACAAAGGCCTTTTGTGGAGCGTCAGTTCGGATGCGGTGGGACGTTGATGTGCTGCAGTGGCCCAGACATCCTTCATAAGTTCATAATCATAATGTTCAGCCATTGTTTTGTCTGAATTTAGCACGTCTGACTTCACAATGATGCATGTGTCTCATCAATGATGTAAAGCTGGATAAATTGCGACATGATTGTTCAGACTTTGAAAACAGTTGGATAAATATCTGATTTTAGAACATACGGAAGTGGAACATATCAGATCTTTTTGGGGTGATAAGATCAGAAGCTTATCACCCCATGATAAGAGTCACATTTCACTACTGAGTGCAACTTTATAATAATTATGAACTATTTTGTGTTGATCTAACACATAAAATCTCAAGAAAATGCACAAAGGTTGACGGCTGTAATGTGATAGAATTAGAGTGGGAGGGTATGTATACTTTTATAGGGCCCCCCAAAAGAGACTCTGATGGCACTGTCATGCCTTCCACTAATGCTGAAACACTTGACACCAAATAAGTGACTTTTGAGTGATCAATTATTCTCTATGAGCCAGAAAATGGACAACAAAATAAATTTAAGAGCTCTTGTGATACGGATAGGTCTTTGCAGACCTCTCTAATGAATAGCTGATTAGAAGCCCCGACCTTTCCAACAGAAGACTGTGGAGTCAAATTAATTACCAATCATCTGATTCTCTCAGTCAGAGATTTGGGGCCAGTGATTTACATTAGACAGAAGGTGATGCTGAAGAGCAGGCCCCCTTCAAAGACAGGTCATTGATGGTCTTCATTTATTTTGTTGGTGGTAACTGCCAGAAAGGAGTTAATGGAGTTAATGACTTGGAGGTGGGGGAACAGAGGACGATGGAAAAGGACAAATAAACAGGGAAGCTGGTGTAGCCTGGGCTTTTGTCCAGGCAGCAATTCAGAGTGCAGGAGAAAGTGAGGCCTGGTCACCTGGAGCTGCCTGCAGCAGAGCGGGGCGGGAACCATGAACTGTGGCTGCAGCAGAGCGGAGCGGGGCGGGAACCCTGAACCGTGGCTGCAGCGGAGCGGGGCGGGAACCCTGAACCGTGGCTGCAGCAGAGCGGGGCGGGAACCAGGAACGGGCTGCAGCAGAGCGGGGCGGGAACCATGAACTGTGGCTGCAGCAGAGCGGGGCGGGAACCATGAACTCTTAGTCCTGGCTGCAGCAGACAGATTGTCATCCATTTGTTCAGACTTTGCCAAAAGTTCCCACTATATGTTGTCCAGACTTGGTCACATCAGGCAGTGTGTCTGACAGAGAGCCAACTTCCCCACTCCATCCACATGTATTAGTGTTTTTACTGCAATCTACTGTCATGGAGCAACACACCGTGGGGGAAGGACAATAATGGTTTCAAAATCTTTCACAACTAAACAAGTGAAATTTATGAACCATTTGATTTCAGCCCTCTTCTGTTGTATTTCTAAATCCATTGTGTTTTCAGCTGGTTTTGTCTTTAAAGTCTTGCTGGAAGTTGAACCTCCGCCCAAAGTTTTTTAGTCTTTTCAGCCACTAGCAGCTTTTCTTCCAGAGTTATCTTACATTCAGCTCCATGTTTTCATCAACAGTGATAAACTGTCACTCGTTGACATGATAACAAGTGACAGTTATCATGTCAACTGATTCTACTACTTGAGCGGCAGCTCTCTGCAGCTCCTCCAGAACCACCTTGGACATCGTTTGCAGTTCTGTTTCCAGATGACAGACTGAACATGTGAAAGTGATCCAAACCTGGGATGTTTTATAATGTAATTCTGCTTCAAACAGGTGATCTGCAGGTCTCAGAAAGTCATATTTAAGACTGCTTAAGACCTTTTTAATGCCATCATGTCTTCCCCCCGCTCTCATTTTCCCCATTTCCTGTCCAGCTGCTTTCAAATAAAGGCCACTTGAGCCAAAAAAAAACAGTTAAGAATAGAAAGTATAACATCTTTGAGTCCTGTTTGTGGCTCTTGGCATTCAAGACATTTTCAGGCCTTTATATACATGAATTAAGGTTTTATGCTTCTCACACTGCAAACAGCCTGAACACACATGGAGCTCAGAAGGTTTTCTTGCACCGCCAACAGAAATGAGACAGCAGCAAAAACGAACGCAGATCATTTTTACATATATTCCTGGAAGACAAGACACAAGACACATAGCAGCTAGCTAGCAAGCTAGCAGGGGTTTTTCAGCAGCTAGTAGGCAGTAGCCTGACCTGCCTCAAGTCACGGAAGATGTCTGCGCATGACTCAAACTTTTGCCATTCAGAAAAGTCTCTTGAGAAAACAAAGTTCACATATGAGAATATGCAACAAAATGTAACCTGTGATTAACATATTTTTTATTTAAACAAGGGGAAACTAGGTCTCATTTTCCTTAAGTTAAGCAGTGCTTCATGTTAGCCCGTCAAATCCTTTTAAACTACATTGTAGTTTGTGATTGTTACGTAGCAACACTGAAAAAGGTCAAGGGTCATTAATATCTTGCAATTACTCTACCTGCTGCTGTGATTTTCATGAACCTTTCTAAAACTCTAAAGGTTGTGTGATTTACAGTCATTCTTCAGGGAAAAGAGCAGCTTGTGTTCAGCGTTTGCTAAAAATGGGGGATAATTTAGACCCGCTGATCGGGGACAGTGGGATGTGTTTGGCGTGGCTCTCCGGGTGATGCAGTGTGAGTTTGGGTGTGTGTTTAGCTGTGTGTTGTTGGGGTGTGTATTGGTTTCTGCGGGTCAAAGTCAGAGCGACTTCCTGTCACTACGGCGGATTGTTCCTGCGTCCAGCTGAACAGATGACAACCGAACAGGCGGGTTTGGCTTAGCACCTCGCCGTCCATATACATCCTCCTTGTTCTCGCCGTTCCCACAGCCACGCAGCGCGCTGTGATCCCCCTGCCCACGCCGCGCTAATGAAGATGTCTCTTTGTTGCTTTTAAACAATGGCCATCGTGAGGATGACTGCCTCTCTCTCTTTTTCTCTCTCTGCCACCCGCCTTCCCGCCCCCACAGCAGATGGACCGAGGTGAAAGCCAAACCATGCTCTTCAAGAGCATCTCCTCTCCGCTGCCGTGTGGCGCTGAAACAGTAAAGTTTTCACTCAGAAGCTGCAGACTTTTCTTTTGATGGATTTTTTTATTGGAGGGATGGAGGGGTGAGAGGACTGGTGAGCGGCTGAAATGAAACAGGGGGATAAGGTGTGACTGGGACTTGTCTCATTACCTTGCGTGATTTCTGATATCCAGAGAGCACATCATAGAGAAGGAAGAAAATATGGAAGAAGAGCGTTATTGGAAGGGGAGACCACTACGTGTTTGTGCTCACCGAGGCATGCAGAGGAGAGAAACATTCACTATCAGCTCACAAGCATCTATGGATGCTCATCCATAGCACAGAAAACTGACATGAAGACAACAAAGCATGAGGAACGCATACTGCAACAGGGGTGTCCAATGTGTGGCTCAGGGCCATTTGTGGCCATTCATATGATTTTGATAAAATCACAATAAAGCAATTTTTAATTTGACAAATTTTGTGGTCAATTTGAACACCACTGTTTTAACACACATACAATAAAGCAGCTGTGTTAATAAGAAGCTGTCAAAAGTGGCCATGCATAAGGAAAAAATGAAAAGAATAAATAAAAAAACTTTATGGATGAATGCCTGCCACCATTAAATAAGAGATTTAGATTTCTCCTCTCTGAACCATTTGAAAGTTTGGGTTTCATTACTGTGCGCTCTGTGATATGATGATTACTCCCAGCAAAGCAGAAATGTGTAGGCATCATGCGAGTTTTCTCTGCAGCCTTCAGCCCATGTAGAAGAGATCCATCCATAGGCTCTCAGCTCATCCCGGCTGTCTCCTGTTTCCCCTGCAAGCGCACATCTTTGCTTTCCCTTACTCTCTTCTTTTAATAAGATTTTCTGCCCATGTTGCTGGAGAAAAACACGATTACCACGCTGATTTTTGGAGGAGAGGGAGAGGAGGAAAAAACAAAAAAACTGAGAATCTTTTTAAGTGTAGAAGACTACAGAGCTGACAGAGAGTGTGTTCATAATCACAATCTGCACTCTTTAATGTAATTGGAAGACTTAGAGACTTATCCAGCGATTAGATCACCTTCATTTAGAGGCTGTTACCTGTTTATTGGTCTAGGCGATGAACTCAGAAATTTCATTATGCCCCTGTTGCTGCTGATATCGCTCTCTTATCTGCCTCCTCTCCCCCAGCCATTGCAAAGGCCCAATTTGATCAAATTGACTGTAAACCAGCAGTAAAGGCTGCTCTGGCTTTTTCTGTGTCACAACAGTTTTATCTGTTGGAGACGAGCGAGCTAAGCAGCCAGAGAGGAAAAGCTCTCAGATCTGAGCCAGCCGACCACTGAGGCCTTTCCTTCCCTCAGTCAAACAGAGATGCCAAACTTATTCAGATGTTCGTGCAACAGTACTCTGTATGAATGAAACGATTAATCATGATGAATCAATTATTGACAATGATAAAACACTTAGAGAGGTAGTTAAACCAAAATTAGAGCAAAAATAGATCCATTTCACATTAAAGAGGAAAACCAACATGTTTTACCCAGAATCCCTCAGGTGGTTTAGTTTAAGTTTAAATATTTGAATTCAAATATTTCCTATTAAGCATCTTTTGTGATCCAATTATTAATCAGTTAATCCAGAGAACAGTCAGCAGATCAGCCATAATCTATGTTGATATTTAACCTAGCAGGAAGCAGTGAGCTTTTCACATGTTCATGTTTAATTTTTTATTTTAATCAGAAATGCATTGATTATAATCAATGATACACTAAAGGAAAACTGTTATTGAAATATAGGCAAACTATTTTATTATTTAAAAAAGAAATTTGATTATTTGTTCATTTGTAATATTTCTTACAATTTATTGTTTTTGTAATATTATATAAAATCAGCTTCAGGTTAAATTAAAAATCAGATTTTTTTACCTGGTTGATCATCAGAATAATCTTTAAAATAATTGATTACTAGAATCATGGTTAGTTGCATTGTGGATGAAGAAAGCTCAAAGTTGGATGTTTTCAGTTCAAATTACATCATAAATGTAGCAAACATTTATGCTGAGGCATGTCTGCTTTTCATTAGCGCTGCAGTCTGGTCTAGTCTGGCATCATAGTCCCTTTATTGAGAAACAAACTAGGTTTATGTGACATATCTGGGCATATTAATGTTGCCCTGATGTCACTTAGGATTAAGGGAAATCAAATATCTAACTGAATGCTGAGAGTGAATGAAGAGAATGAAACATCCAGCCCTTTGTAATTGGAATATTGTGCATATTGATATGATAACTGCTAGGAAATGGCATTGTGCCTAAGAGTTGCACTGCAAATTAAAAACAGAAGCAGCAAAATGCCAAGGATGTGGTGTTGATGGGATGAAGCACACAGATGGCAGAAGCATGGCTATCCACATGCCCAGCGGTCCTGCATGCTGATTGGCTGCTCAGTTAGCTTGCTGTTTCTTACCGGTGACTCTCCTGAACTTGCTTTCTCGTTCAACCGGATCTCGCCTTTGCGGAGGGAGCGCTCCAGCTTGATGGTGTTCCACACCTTCAGCTGCATCTGGTCCCTACTCCTGAATGACACAAAGACACAGACTGGACGTCAGAAAGCAGCCTCCTTATAGTCCAAACATTGACATGCTGCAGACGTTTTTTTGTTGAAGTGACCTGATAATAGCCGGTCCCTTTCCCAGATCGTAGCGAAACTCTAAGTAGCCGTTGCTCAGGGACAGAGAGACAAAGTCTCCCTTTCCATCAGACTTCTGTCCATTGTAGAAGATCAGACCGTTGGAGTCATTGGCCATGAGAACCAGCATCATGCTGAACTTTTGACTACATGTAAGGAACAGACACATCCATGTCAACACACCCTGTAGAGCTAGCAAGATGCTGCAGCCTAAGGAAGGTTAGTTGTGTAATCTTCATTATGAATTCAGCTCAGCCTTAAAGAAGCATGAGCTCCTTCTCTGCCGCAGGCACAGAGCTGTTGGAACTATGAAAACTACACCATGTTCAGTGTTATCCGTAATATTCATCTAACGCCGGGCAGATTTCACACTGAGACGCGGGACTTACCGTAGATCATGCCCGTAGAGATGAAGCCCCTTGAGCTCCAGGTACGAGTCTCCGCTGAACAGAGGCATGTAAACGCCTCTCCGCTCAGCCACTGCAAAGCAAAGAGACGCAAAGAGTCAAACCCTCGACCTGCTCTCCTTCTGTTGGCGGCAGAATTGAAACTCAGGGATAGTCGGCACATCTTCGAGGGAAACCTGTCAGAGATGGATGTGTTTGTGTGTGTAGCCCCTGGGATTAAGACTTTCTCTCTACAGAGATAAAAAAGGACGAGAAAACAAAAATCCAGAAATACTCATGCAATAGCGATTACACAGCATGCCACCGGATGACAAAGAGCTGCACAGACATGGAGAGTTTAACACACATCTGGGACTGTGGGAAATAATGGAGCTATTGTGTTCTGGCAGGCCTTTTTGCAAATTCATGTCTTTGCGACGTGCCTCCGCCTGGCTGTCTGGACTCATTAAGACGGGCACCGAGCCATCTTCTGACAAATGGCCTGACATTAAAAATCATTCACGTGTCACCTGAAGGGGGAGTGAGGGGCTTAAAAAAACTACCGTCATTCAGCGCCACGGCATTTCCTAAACACTCATATAAACACACAGACACCTTTGCAGCTGGTAAGGCAGATTTTATTAATAATTGGCTGGGATTAGCAGAGTTGAGTCAGACTGGAGGAGGAAGACTGAGATGAGAAAGCTAATTAGCTATTGTGTAGAAGACTGCTAATGATGATGGCACCGACCATGGAAATGAGGGGCAAAAATAGGAACAAACTAAATTCTTTGCTAAACTAAACTCCACTGGAGCGAGAAAAGAGGCTCACAATTTACTTTCTCAAGCAGTGTGTGTGTGTGCGTGGGGGGGTGTGTGTGTGCGTGTGTGTGGTTTTTTCTCCTCTTCACCCATTTGCTCGGCCCAATACAAGGATCAATAAGACACAAGAGGTCAGCCAGTGTCAGGAAAACACACATCGGCACCGAGCAGAAGAAGAAAAAAGTTGGATAAGCAGAAGTTTTTCTATGCAACCTTTAGCTAAAATGTCAGATTAATGAGCAAAATGAAGCTGCTTGACTGAGGTCAATGTTTACGCTCTGGGCCGTCTCTTATTTATACTTGAGGAAAGAGTTATATACTTAGTAATTGCAGCAAAGCCATCAAAACAAAACAACAGAGAGAGACAGTAACAAAGGAACCAAAGCTTAAAGTCCAATGGTTTACCTATATTCTGATTTAATGACATAAGTCAGAATAAAGCAAATAGAAAACCCACCATGACATGACAAACTATGTAAGGATCTGTCTAAGAGTTTAAAAGGTGTGTGTGTCTGTGGGCCAGTTACCTGCTGAGATCCACACAGAAACAGAAATGTCTGATTTGTGCTGCAAACGTAGCAACTGGAAGCCAATAGGAGCCAAATCTATTAAAAATCCTGACCTGCCGATTCCGATTTTGGCCAATACCAATTTGTTTTGCCTAAAATGTTGCTAAATGTAGCAAGAAAGTTGATGAGTTGCCAACAGTGAGATGACTATTGTTAACTGCAAACATATAGACCTGATCTGGAGAGCCGGGCTGTTAGTCAACAGACCAAGCAGAAGAAGATAACAGTTGATTTAAATACCTTTGCTGAGTATAAAATAGATGATTAAGATCAGCTTCACGTGTAAAAATTGGCCAAAATTAGGGAAATCAGCACCGATAAATCAGCTGATCAATAAATCGGTGCGTCCCTGCCCTGGAGTGTACTTTTCTAAGAGATCTTGCTTTCATTGGTAAATTCTAATGGTTCACATTAACACAGGGTGAAAGTACAGAGGAAAGAAGGTGATTCCGTGAAACTCTCCACTGTGAACGAATCAAGCAGCGAACTGTGCTGACGAACCTGTTCGGATTACAGTGGAGACTCTAGCTTAGCGTGTGCGCACACAGACATGCACACACAGGCGCACAGATGCGTCCCGTTGTGAGTAAGTTCACCTTCAGGTAATGAGCGGCCTCTCAAGCTGAGTGCGGCCTCAGAGGGACCTGACTGCGTTCTTATGGGCCCCGCTCCTGGCTGCCACTCTGGCTGACTGATGCTGCCATTAATCACCGTGAGCGGGAGGACTGATGCGATTAGTCATCTCATTGATTCCTTTGTAAAAATAGTTTTTTGCAATGAGAGACGCTCATGCTCACGCAGCATCAATTTTGGTTCACCTCAATTTATTTTAATCGCCTGCTAACTGAGGCTCAGAAGATGGAGGATACTCCCATCTGGTCTTCTTTTATTCCCAAAGGCAGGTGGCTGGATTCTCCTTTATTTGGAGAAAGCATGACAGCATCTACAAAGGCAGGGAGGGAAGATCATAAGTAAACTTCACAAAGCGACATTGGCCAAACTTCTAATGATGAACTTCAAAGGCAGCGGCGGTGCTGTGCGGTCCCAGCAGCGGGCCCAGCAGCGGTCCCAGCAGCGGTCCCAGCAGCGGGCCCAGCAGCGGTCCCAGCAGCGGGCCCAGCAGCGGTCCCAGCAGCGGTCCCAGCAGCGGGCCCAGCAGCGGGCCCAGCAGCGGGCCCAGCAGCGGGCCCAGCAGCGGGCCCAGCAGCGGTCCCAGCAGCGGGCCCAGCAGCGGGCCCAGCAGCGGGCCGCTCTGCCGTGTAGAGCTAAACACCAACAACAAGCTAGAGAGCAACACCTGTGGGCGGCAGGCAGGGAGGAACGGAGCGTCTCTGCTTCCTCACTAACAAGCGTACCGGATGTGGCGAACGGCCCAACGGGGCCAATCATCCGCCACGGCTCTGCAGCGCTGCAGAGCAGCAGCCTTCACATTGCCCCAATGCTGACGGAACAGAAAGCATGAAAGGTTCAAACCTTTCATGCTTTCTGTGCCCTTTGGGCCGACCAGGGGGTGAGGGCCGCTGCAGCCAGAGGATACGAGTACGAGCTGAACGACTCTGCCCTCTACTTCTTTGAAAACATAAGTCGAATCATTTCGCTGGACTACATTCCCACCGAGATGGATGTTCTGAGAGTCAGAGTGAGGACCTGTGAAATCATTGAGACACAGTTTCAAGTAGATTTCATGCTTTCTGTTCAATCAAAGACGAGAGGAAACGTTGGCAAACGCACAAAGAAGAAGAAAGATGCTAGCTGCAGTACATTACCTCTCTCACAGTGCTTCCCCTCTCGCCCCATGGGACACTCGCATTTATAGCCCCCTTCAGGCAGCGCCTTGCACTGAGATGTCCGGTGGCACTTGCTGTGTTCGCAGGGGTCATGGAGGTCAGCACATGTTGGACCTAAACAAACACACATTTACCATGATGAGGAAGGAAAGAGAACTTACAACACTTTAAATCACTCCTCTTCTAGTTTGATCTGAGTATACTAAGTTTTACAAAGCAGGTTTGAAAATACAGCAACTGGCAAAAGTTTAGTATTCCATGAAATTTCCAAAACACGTTACAACCGTTACTGTACTGAGGCCACATGCAGCAGATGACACACTGCTGGGTCTGTCTGGACAGAGTACTTTAGGTTTGACTAATAACTGAACCTCAGTCAGTCCTGATGGACAGCATGCCCAAAGCATGATGCTGCCACCACCGTGTTTCACAATGGGAGTGCATTCACAGTGAGATGCTGCCAGGCTGGAAACTGACTACTCACTTATATTGTCCTTCTTTGTGTCGCTCTGTCTCTTAATATCCCAGTAAAATAAACTGCAGGTTGTTTGTTCACAGCCTCTTCTCTCCATCAGTGTTTCTTGTGGCAAACCCACAAGTTTCTGCTGCAGCCCGTCTGAATTCACCCGTCATTAGTTCTGCAGTCAGAGCCTGTGGTGGGGGGGCGTTAATGAACCCTGTCCTGCTGAGCGCACAGGGCTGCCCTTTTTCATCCTCTGCTCCCATTTCTCTACCACTTCGGCTCTTTTTCCTCCCCAACTCTTCCGCTCTCTGCACTCTTTAGCTCTGATCTTTGTTCACCCGTCTCATTACTGCTCTCCCCAATCATGTATTCCCTCTTGTCTCCATCTCAGGACTGTCCCCCTCCATGAAGGAAACCATGAACACTTCAAACCGACTTTAGGAGAAAAACATTCAGCTGAATGTCAGTCTGCAGGCAAAGCTCCAAGTCTCATTACTACTTTTCATTTTTCACTCATCATGGCAGAATCTGGAGCTGCTTGTCTTTCCTCTGAAGTTTCAGCAGCCAAACATTAAACAGTTCTTACATTAAATATAATGTGACTCATTTTGGATTCGCAATAAAAATGACAATTTGTGATGTTGAACAGAAATTTACACCTGCACCTTTTGTCACATTACAGTCACATTGGATTTTATTGGGATTGTGAACAATGAATAAAATTCTTACTAGCTCTTATTGTACTTTGACTTGAAAGTAAAAAATAGATCGTATAACTTTACATCCTCCTTCACCGTTGGGATGGTTCAGTCTCGTGATCATTTCTACTGGACGAGTCTGGGTGTTTGTGTTCACACGATTTCCAGATAAACTATATTTTGGGGTGTGGTTGCCACTTGTATTAATTTGTACTGTGTACTTTTCAGTGATGATGTAGTTGTTATCATGCTTGTTGCTATGGATTGTTGGGGGGTTTTCTCTTTCTGCAGGTATGAAAGCAGACTCCACGGTGTTAACTCTTCTCTCATTTCTTTTCTCTCTTTGTCCATTACAGTTTAACCCAAAGTAAATTCTAAATCTGATTGTCAGCTGGTTTTAAAGCTGCATCTGTTCAGATCTACCACTGCACTGCAGCAACATGAGATTTCATACAAACTTTTCTCCACTAATCTGACTGTAAACTCTTCAAAGGCTTAGTAATTCAGCGTATGTGAATATGCTGAACTTTTATTAATCAGCACAATCAAAGTTTTATTAAGGACAGAAATATGAATGTTTTTCCTTAAAGTGTAGCACTGCATACTTTTTGAGCCCCCGAGGAACCAGGTGGACAAAGGTTTCATGGATTTATCGTTTGGTTTGATGTGACATTCAAATCCAGTTGAGAATCTCTGCAGAGCACAGTTTTGCTAACAGAAGCTTTTTCTCCAATGTGACACAAAGTAAGATGAAATACTGATTTGTTTAGGGGAGAAATGTGATAAAGTTCAGGTGAGTAACAAAATCTGCAGTTTCGATGCAGTAGAGAGACTTACCCCAGAATGCATTGCTGCACTTGCAGTGGAACATCTCGGCCTCCTTGACCTGGCACTCGGCTCCGTTCTTGCAGGGGTTCGGCTGACAGGGGTTGTTCCCACATTCGCCCACACCCACGCCGAACAAGCGGTCTCCGTTGGCCTCCTGGATGTTGAGCACGCGGTTGTTGACGTCCAGCATGCGGATACAGCCCACCAGCCCTTCGGTGACCCCGGTCCGCTCCCTGACGCTAAGCAGCAGAAAACATAGCGAGTCAGGATGGATGTGCTGTTTGCCACTACAAGATGCAGCAGCAGCAACAACTTACTCTTGCTTGAGGTCATCTGTCACCCCTCCTATGAACAGCAAGGTGTCCAGGTTGAGGCCGTCTGTCCCATGGGGACTTTCGCCTTGGACGTGCGGCTCGCCGTCCACGCTGAGCATGCCGATTCGCCGGCTGCGCGTCACCACCAGCTGGTGCCAGCGACCCTGGCTGATCTGGACTTCGCTGATCACGGTGCCTGTTCCTGAGCCAGTGTTGAACCTGATGGATCAGATTATGATTAGTTATCTGACCCTGACCTTTGACCCCATCCAATCACTGAACAGATGCTGTGAGTAGCTGGATGTGACACAGCGACCTCCTGCAGAACAGAAACTGAACTTATTATCTAAAGAGGAACAATCTAGAATTATAGATCTAGAGTCAGCTTCAGGTCTTCCAGATGGAAACTAGAGATCAGGCTGACCTCTGACCTGAACCTTCAGAGCCATGTAAATTGGAAGAACATTTCCAGGATCAGAGGACTAGTGTCTCAGCATCAGAGAAACTCTTCCATATTTATCTTTAGTGGCATTGATTACTGCAACAGAACCAGAACCAGACATGAAGAAGCAGAAAGTGGAACTTTGATCAACATACGTAATGATATTGATCATCATATTTAATGTGTATTGATGATTGATGATGAGATTTAATAAATGTAATGTTTATAGTTTGTTTAATAACTGGTGACTATATGATGTTTTATGGTTTAAAGCACTTTGAATTGGCTTGTTGCTGAAATGTGTGAAACAGATGCGGATGAGACAAAAACTTCCAGCTCAATGTAGCAAACTGAAATGAAGCTCAACCTTCAACCTACCGATGTTTTATTGGGGAAAAGGCCTTGTCATCACAGAGATTAGACTTTGTGTGTCTGCATCCACACACGCAGCAGCATTAGCTCAACCTGAGAGCAATTATCTGCCACAAATAATTAGTTCTTCTCCCCACGTCTCGGATTTGCGAAGCTGTGGGAGGGAATCTCACAGCTGTGTTTCTGGAGTTGAGGCTTTCTTTGAGAGCAGCGGTGAGCAATGACCTCCTTTTTGCTCTGCGATTGATTTCATTTCACCATACAGATCCAGCCTGGTCAGGCTGGGGCAGGGGAGCGCACTCAGAGTGTTAAAATCTAAAATACATGAAAAGTTGATGGAGCTGGGATACAGGCAAATCTTTAATTAGTCTCATCAGGTGTCTTCAGAAGGTTCTGCCTTTCCAAAAATTGTCTTTATTAACACAATTCTGCTGGGGGAAGACATGAACACACACCATTATGGGATTATAACAGCACTTGGTGTTTCTGCTGGTTTCTTAGAGGAAAATTGGCCAATTTGACAGAACTGGTCGTCGTCAGCTCCAGTCAAAGGGTGAAAACAGAAAATGCTGAAAGAACTCCTTTTATTCTTCTCTCACCTTGTTTCACCTGCTTTCAGACTGCTTTATGTCTCACTGATCTGTGCCCTTCTCTCTTTATCTTCACTTCTTCTCAGGTTATTCTGTGTTAGGATCTGCCAGCTAAATCTAAAGCTGGCAGATTTAGCTGGCACTAAATCTGCCAGCTTGTTACCAGGAAATATGTAAGTTAAAGCAGCAAAACACACATTTGAAACCAGATGTTTTCATCTACTGTATAAAAATACATGTAACTTTTACGAACATTACTTCTGTTTGCTGGTATTTGGTAGAATTGTCTTTCAGATGGTACATTTTGGGTCAAGCGTTTTGGCTATCATCGTGTGAAAGGCTTTTCTTGGTAGAAAAACGTATTTTTAAAACTGCATGTAAAATAAACAGTTACATGCAGAGACATCTGCAGACAAATTAACAATAAATCTATTGAAATGGGTTGAGAGATATTTTTACCAGCAGTCGGTCACAAACAGATTTTAGTTGAATTTTTGAAAAACTGAAAAGTGAGCTCAGTTTGACAGGAAATAGTATTTTCTAACCAACATTGTCATTTCCAATGAGAAATTGAAAATGACAAAAAAATTCCGTTTTAAACGGAAACCAGAACATTTAAAACAGAAAATCTACCTTGGACTACCAAAGTGATATTTAAATTGTAAACAGATTTCAACAGATTCACATTCATTGAAAGTATTGATAAACATAGGAATTTAGATAAACAATGTGTTTTCAACCAGAACAGAAGCAATTATGTCAGTAAGTGAAAATGTGTTTGATCCCTGAGAGACATTTTATCCCCACAGTCAAACAAGGAGGCGGACACATCATGCTGTGGGGTCCAAGGAAGTGGACCCCACACTGAAACAAAGTGAAAAATGTCACATTATATCAAATGTTCAGTAGGAAGCAGCTTCCCTGGTCAGTAAAAGCTCATCAGTGACAGAACAGACCCAAAGTTCCAGAGGAGCAGCTGAACAGAAGCAAATCATCAGATTTATAGAGGAAACCTGAGACGAGTCTGAAGCTTTGTGAAGCAGGATGAGACAAAACTGCTGATGAGTCTTCATGTTCAGCAGCAAAAATTTATTTGCCAGTTCTTTTCTGTTTTGCTTATGGATTAAACACTCAAGGTTTATATATGAGGCGATGTTTCTGGGTTTCTAGTTGGTTCCACCTATTAAAATTTAATTATCAGAAAAAGTTTGTTCCTTTGCAGTTGAGTCAAGTTGCACCAATGAAATGCTTATTTCAAACTTAAATTCTGACTGCACTGTTCGGAGGATGTAAATGGAATCATTGTAACTGTATGTAAATACAGTAAGATTATGTGTGCTCCAGATCCATTTCAGGGATCTAAGTAGCCTCATGTTTTCAGACTGCTCAGATTTGTTTCTGAATGTCTGCCTTTAACCTACAAATTGCCCAGAAGTCTCCTTATCTTTATTTATTTTCTGGCTCTGCTGTTTTCTACATGTTTACTCGCTGTAATTATTTGCCTCATTATCCTCAGCCCTCTGTTTTGCTCTTATTTACGTCGCCTCCCAGCTGCTGCTGCAATGACCTCGTCCCCTCGTGGGGATCATTAATGTTTCATCATGGTTTTTTGCGATAAGAAAGAATGGAGGAGGATGAAACCCTGTATTAAATTCAATCCGACATAATCGATAAACGTCCTGCACTCACTTGAGCTCCACCCTGCTGTTGACCAGAGCCAGAGAGATGAAGTCCTTCTTCTTCATTTGGCCGTTGTAGAGCAGCAGGCCGTTCATCTCGGACGCTCTGAACTCCATAGCGATGCGGACCGTGTGGTACGCGCTCATGGTTGGGAAGGCCAGGAAAGACTGGCCACCAAATGACGGGATGAAGTACCTGATGGCTGCGGACAAAATCACAAGTCTCTGCTGTCAATACTTTGATACTGCATCTAACACAAGGCTTCTGCAGCTTTCGCCAACTCAAATTTCAGACTTTTAAAGACCATTAGGAATGAAGTTTAAGACTTGCATGATTACAAAATCACAAATAAACAAATCATATTGGTTGGCAACAAATGTGAGCCAATGAAAAAGATGAACAGCTTCCAGCCAACTGGCAACTTATACATAATGGACATAAAAAAGCTAGCTTTACCCTCTACTGTTACCTTACCTAGTTAACTTTAGCAAGCTTTTCTATTAGCAATCTGAAAAACTATTACTAGCTAGAAAGAGTATATTAGCAGCTAGCTACCACTCGGACCGCAGTGAAGATGTCTGCATGCAATTCATACAACTACTGCTGTTTTGCACAGCAGTAAAAATCCCTTGAAAAAAAAAGAGAAAACTATGCAGAATATATGATTTTCCTGTCACAACATAACTTAAGACCTTTGATTAACCATAATCCATAATCCAGCTGATATACTGTATTTGTAAATAAGGGAAATCTAAAATATCTTGCTATCTTAAGCTAACCTCTGTTTTTCTGTAAGAGTGACAGAAAACAGAATGTGTTATTTTAATACATCATTTATAAAATGATGTTTTGTAACTGTCTTTTTAATATAAACTGACATCAGGAAAAAAGCTAAAGCAGCATGCTGCTGATACTAATGGGGATCTCAATAAAAAAATGTTTTTTCAATAAATTGAATAGATATTTCAATGAGACATTTTAAAATTGCATTTAATTTTCAGTACATACATTTAAGATGTTTTAAGACTTTTTAAAGACTAATGCTTAAGAGGAGCCAAAAGTGCATAATTAACATAAGTGGCCATGATGAATCACCTCCTCTTTATCAGTTTATTTAAAATGTTGTTCAGCATTTTTAATGGCAAGGAGTCAAATCAGAAAGAGAAGAAGTTTTTTTTATACATAGAAACAGGTTATACTTCTGTCATCCTTCCCCTCCATCCATCTCGTCTTTTCTGTCCGTCTCTTCGATCTCCTCCTGTCCTTAATGACTTGATTGATCCGGTGTGCAGCCAGAGCGTGCAGCTTGTGGGTGTTTGTGATTTCAGTTAGCCACTTTAACTCAAAGGCACAAAGTAATTCTCATCATCTAACACCCATCAAAGCAATTAGTGTCAATTATGTGAAGATGCAGCTGTGCGAGGTCGCTGCGTTGCAAGTCTGAAATCCCAAAGCGGGGAAGAATTAAAAAGAGTTTCTGAACAAGTTCTGACTGACTGATGATTTTTCTCTGCAGAGCTTTCTAGACTTGGTGTTACCCTTGGTGAGCAGCAACTCAGTGGCTGCACATATGGGACTGTCTGAATCACTGAGTCACTGAGTTGAAGTCCGGCCAGTAAAGGGAACAGCCTGTGTCTGACTAAACATGCCTATTTTTATCTTTAACTTGATTTAAAACCTATATGTACACATACAAACCTGATGTTCGGTTCTGTGGTATTAATTTGTAAAGCTCTAAATCGCCCAATAAATCCACATCTGTGACCACTTAACATTTCACCTCCATAATCCAGCAGTAAATGGAGCCATCACTCCCACCGCCACGTAGGGTGTCACCTTCACTCACAGCACTCAGCTAGAACCAGCAGAACAACTGAACTATTCACACCTAGAACTGAACTATTCACATCTAGAACTGAACTATTCACACCTAGAACTGAACTATTCACACTAGAACTGAACTATTCACACTAGAACTGAAACTATTCACACCTGAACTGAACTATTCACATTCTAGAACTGAACTATTCACACAAAAAACTGAACTATTCACATCTAGAACTGGACTATTCGAACCTAGAAAGCTTCACTTCTCAAGCTTGGTGTAACGCAGAAATACACACAGAGGTGCGTACTAAGTGTTTACTTAGCAGGCGACTAAGGCACTTTGCGTCGTTGGTCCACTGTTGACATTCTGACCTGGGCAGAGTGACGGTCAGGACAGACGGCTGCGTCCTAAAGGAGCATTAGAGCCGATCCTTCCTGCCATCTCTGCATCCAAACTGACTCAATAACCATCTACATCTATATTTTCTGTTATTGTAAACAGCCTGTTGTTTTTAATGCACATGTACATATGTGCACATTTTGTAATAATTATAAATAAAATCCTACCCATTTATATATTGTTACACTTTTATCCTTTTGTGAATTTCCCCACAATAGAGGAGATTTCTATTTTTATTTAAATATGTGGATGTGTGATTTCTATCAAACCAAAAATCCTATAAAAAAACCAATCAATAAGCCTCTGCTGCTCTTTGGGGATGATTTATATACAGACTTATAGAAATGGATCTTCAGTTATTCCTGTCCAACTTAGAAAAGTTCATAAAACAAACAAACAAAAGAAGCAATTATTAACCTACACATTTACCTTCTAAATCACCCAGAAATATAAAGTAAGCTGAATGCTTTAAGAAGGCAGTGCTGTTTTTCTGTTTTTCTTGAAGCTGAGCTTTTTATCTCACCTTCAATATTTTACATTGCATTAAAATGTTGTTTTTGCTGCTTTATATACACACTAAAGCACTAAAGGATAAAGTTTCCAAAGATTATCCTTTATAATGCCTGAAATAGTGATTTATACAATGGAAGGACTTTAAACCTCTCAAATGTTTGAAATGTTTGCCTTCAGTGAGCTCTGATCCAGCTGTTTCATGAATTTAAAGTAGCAGCAGAGCCTGAAACTTCTGCTTTAAGTCTAATTATAAATAAAAAAAGTAAACCAGAACAGAACCCGGCTCACGTTTCTCACACACTGCTCCTCCTCGTCCAGCCAGGCACTTGCAGCTGAAGTCGTCGCCGTCGTTCTCGCAGGTTCCCCCGTTGAGGCACGGGTTGGAGTCGCAGGGCTTCTGGGTTTTGGGCCGCCTGGTCGTAGCGAGCGGCGTTGAGGTGCTACGCAGCGTTTTGGTGGGCGGAGCCTGTGTGGTGGTGGTCCGTCTGGAGCTGGAGGGCCTGCGGGTGATTCCCGGTGGGCGGCGTGTAAAGTAGGGGGAATGAGGCCTGGATGTGGGGTTGGGGGAGGCCGTGGTGATGGCAGCAGCGGTGGTGGTGGTGGTAAACAGTGGGATGGTGGACAGACCTGTTGGAAAAACGACAGTTTAAACACGTAGAGCTTAAGATTTTCAGTTTAAGAAAACCTTCAGTAAGCTACCTCATGAATAAGTTACAGTAATTCCCTCTATCTTTTTCTAAATCCTTCCACTTTGTTGTTAAGGCTACATCACATTACCATAATTAGTGAAGCGAATATTCTCTGCCGTTGGCTTCTTTACAGAGATACTGGTGTCTTTGGAAGCCTTCAGCTGTTTCAGCAGCGCTCCCTCGATGTCCTCCACGTTGTATCTCGTATCTACGATAACGAAAAGGTTCAGGCGTTCAGGACAAGGCCTCTGAGGATTGCTGCAAACACAGGACTTCAGTTCCTTTTAATGCTACCATGAATATATCAAACAGCCCTGTGTGTGACAGGTGGAGGGTCTCTCCGGACCACTTGTCCTCCAGTCGCCGCTGGTTCCACTTTCTCTTGTTTTCCAAATGAATCGCTCTCATAATGCTCGCCGCAGATGTTTGTTTTACAAGCCATGGAGGGGAGACGTGTGAAGGGTATGAAGGACGCTAAATGTTGACCATAAAAAGCAGGAGAAGAAGGAGGGAGGGGGAGGAGGACTTGGTTTTGTTTGCTGCAGATGGATGATAAAACACCCAGTTATGATGAATCTACAACCATCTGAGATCAAATTATATTTGTAGGAGGAAAAAAAGCCAAACACTTGTTTTTAAATGTTTTCTGAATCAACAGAAAGAGGAACTGAGATTTGATCAAAAATCATCACAAGTTCCTATAAGAAGGCAAGAAAGTCTAAATCACTGGATGAGTTTACATTTACTAAAGAAGTAGAAATACAGGCTTAGTTTTATATGAGATCAATAATAAATAAGTAAACAATGATTAGGCCTGTAGCAATAAGTAATGAATCAATCAATTGCAGGATAAATTAAAACAAGCACAGTAATTTCCATTTGCATGATTTATCATATTTCTCTTTTCTCTCTCTCCCAATAATTGTTATATTAATAAAGTCTTCAGGCTGCTGCTCTGCTCTCAGATAGCCCCCTTTCTGAAGGACAGGTTTGTTTACAGAGACTTCATAATTTATTTATTTGTTGTTTTGTTTTATTTATTTAAGCTATTTCAAATGTTTTTCCCAACAATATTCATGTTTATCGCAATAATTTATGGGACAATTTATCGGTTGTGACTGATACACTTCCTGAATATCTAATCAATAAAAAAGAAAAGTGTTTGTGGAGTAAAATAGAAAATGACATATTTACATCTAAATAAAATTTATGATTTATATTTTGTCTCAAGAAATAAACCAACTAAAACAAAACTGCTTGGTGTTTACAGTATCATTTGAAGGGAGCCCATAGTCCTAACGGGCCACCGTAGTCCAGATTCAATCAGACATCAGTCCAGTCGGTAGAACCTGGTGGCCACTCGAATCTACGGGGTTTCCCCACAGGGATCGAGAACGCAGCCTGTTGAATGTGACAGGTAGCCAATCAGAAAGCTCGGATTCCCCTCCGCACTTCTCAGAAATAGGAGGTGAATCCCAAACAGCTGGCGGTGCAACCCGGAGAGCAGCGGACATCGGAGATGATATGTGGAAACAACATTAATGTTTATTCAACATTTGGTGCAAAGAATATCCAGAGAAATGACCAGGAGAGGAGCTGGAGCCAAACTGCTACTGCAGTTGATAAACCCGGTAACTTCCCAGCTGTTCATCGTTAACGTGACATAAACAGGTTCTAATGAGATTCATTCAGTCAGGACTTTACTGACACCAGCCACATGCACTGCAGGTAGATTGTAGTAAAACGTTGATTAATGCTGGTTTTAAAATGACTTGTAGCCATTATTTTGTGCCCATTGTTGGACACCACAGGCCACGATGGGCTGGTGTTGGTCTCAGGTTTTGAAAATGGGCGACAATCAGCCGACAGTTCTGAGATCATGTAGTGTGATCTGGGCATTAGGCTAAAGAAATGAGGAAGGGAGGGTCAGTGGAGAGCAGGAGTTGAGCTTTCTCATCCAGTGTCATGGAAACATGCAGGGAGAAACGATAATGATAATAAATTATTGTATTTAAGTTGAATCTGTTGCATCATTTTATCCATTTAATTGATTAGTTTTATAATTAAGTCCATACTTTTTTCTTTTTTTACTTTGTATTGCATTTAGTGTAGTTAAACTAACTTGCTTTTTTTTAATCGTCCGATTAATTGATTTATCGTTTATTGCAACAGGCCTAATGTTGCTCTGCAGTTTGTTTGATCTTCATGGAATCAGCTGATTGTATTTAGGCCAGTGTATACTTATTATTTACATTTGTGTGAGGATTATTGGTAAACTGGGAAAACTAGCGACTAAAACAAAAGGATGGAAGAGAAAATGCTAAAGTTTTTGGTGGTTGCGATTTGATATGTAGTAAAGAAAAATCTAAATTTAAGTGCTAGAACAGCTAAATCATGAAAAGCTAATTATTTTTTAAATAAATGAAATATGTAGAAAAATTATGCTTTCATAAAAATTTTTTATTTCTTTTCTTTCTCTTCCTATTTTGAGTCTGTTGTGTTTTGCACATGTAATTTTCTCACCCGGTCTGAAATGGGCCTCCACAAATGCCTTAATGGAGCTGCTTGGAGCCAGGTGACGGACTCGAACTCCCATGAAGTCCTTGTGCACCTGTGACTTCCTGAACATCTCATTGAGCTGTTACACAGAAAACGAAAGCAGCTTAAAGACAGACGGAGACAACAGATGATAAATGAGGACAGTAATGAGCTCCACATTTTAATTCCACAAAACTGTTCACTATCTGGAAAGAAGAAAGACTGCCTCTCAAATTGGTTAGCAGGGAACAAGGCCACTGGGTGTAGGAGCACAAACTGACATTTAGCTGGCTGAGGTGACATTAATTTTAGGAGCAGGTTTCCAGGAGCAGCAAAGATAAATGCCAAGCTACCTTGACATTCTGATTGGTTTTTCCTACAATGACAAACCAATCAGAATGTCGGTGTACAATGTAACCGGCTGACCAACTCAAGGAGACTGGCTAATTTTTTAAAGCTAACTTCCATAATAAAAACAGTTAGATAATGCACTTTTCCATCTTTTGTTTAAATCTCTTCATAATATTATTAATTACTAGTCAGAATTGGCTGTTTTTACCCCAACCTGATCCTTATAAACCTAATACAAGCCCATGACTGAATACAGCAATATAATTTAATATATGAAGCACATTTTGCTCCTGCTGATGAGCACATTAGAATAAATGCATCACTAAACTTTAATGATCTTATTTCTACCCTGTCAGTAATGACACTTAAACTGGCAGTCCACTCTCACTGCCGATTAGGAACACTTTGCTGAGCTTGTTGAGCGCGCTCAGGAATATTTTCTGCAAACACTGAACTCCTCAGATTTGTGAAGGTGTGACAGCAAATTAGGCAGTAAAACCCTCCAAAGCTGGATTAGCGATGGAGTCAGTGTACACAAACTTCCCCTCAGTACGCACTTCACTCCTGTCCTCCTCGCAAACGTTTTAATTTATCTCTGAAAAAGCACATTCTCAAGTTTTTTAAAGCGCTGTGCCACAGCTTGACTCTTTTCAAGTAAAGAGCCACTTTGTGACTTTGCATGCCTTCTGCTAGCGCTAAGTCCATTTGTGTAAGTATAGTGTGTGCTCAGTGGCCGTTCTGCAAGATGCAGAGGAGGGCGTTGGATGCTGTCGAGTAGCACACAGAGCTTCAAGAGACCCACAGGCTGAGACCGTTAATGACCACACACACACACACACACGCACACACACACACCCCTGCATACCCCTGCACACCGCAGTGAGGCAGCAGATTAGGTCCTAGTGGGGGCTGGTGACACTGCTTTAGCAGCTGGGACATGTGAACAGTGCATACAGACACACATGCCCACACACAGGCCCCAAACCGTCACAGAGGAAACGGACAGTGGAGGAAATCAGTGGCCAAACTGAGATTATGGTGGCTGTCTGGCTCAGCTTGCTAACAGCATGACTATCCAACCGCACGATCCTCGGATTTATCCAAAATAATGTTTGGATTTTTACAAAAAGCAGAAAAAGCCTAATTAATCTCGCATGGAAAACCGCTTTTGGGTATTGTAAATTTATTTGGCAAGCAACTGCACAATTCTGCAGAGATGTTAGTTTTTTCTTCCAGTTGGGGTCTTATTCAGCTTGAAGAGCGTCTCTTTGTACAAACATTGCCAAAGATTTTTCTAATTACTCATCTATATGCACTAAAGTAATATTCATAAGAGGAAAAATGAGAGAAGAATAGCAGAAATAAACCGAGATATGGTGAAAAGCATTTGTTTCTTTTTTTTACTACTTTGGTCTTAAAAAATGGGGTTCAATTGCTGTACATAATCTTCAGCACAGATCACCTGATGTAACAGATTGCCACTGTGCTCCTTTTTATTAAAAACTAAATATCAGGCAGGGCATGTCCTTTGATGTATGTCCTCTGACCAAATGCATTTTCTTTCTTTTTCCCCTGTCCTTTTTTCATTATTGTTATTTTTATATCAGATGTATCGGAGCAGAAAAATTGCTTCAGCTCAGCGTGGCAGAATATTACTCAGCAGCTTCAGAGGTGTCAAGTCTGTAATATGCGCTGTGATACCTGCCTGAAAGAATGGAAAGAATTGGATTAGAAAGCTGCTCCGCGAGGAGCTTTATTGTGTCGAGGCTCTTTGAATCTTGTTTCAGAGGCTTTTGGCCTCTTGACAAGAACATTCTTGGAAAACAAAACATTTGCAGCAAAGTCTTTGTTTTTTCCTTCCTCCTGTGGCCTCAGTGACAGTTTTGACTAGTGTCGGTTGTCAGCTGGACACTTGAGGGCAGCAGAACCAGCTCAAGGACAAGGACAGGGATTTTTTATTTTAAAACCCATCATCTTGCATGTTATCGCTGTATTTAACTCATGTTTGCTTTTCCTGAACACGCTGACAAACTAAAAATCGTCACTTGGAAAGTGAAACGAAACACAGTGATCCTTTCATGAATGGTGCACCTCATTCTGTCAGCACACACACACACACACACACACACCCACACACACACACACACAGCCTATTCTAAAAAGAAAACTTTTAAAAATTGGGATTTGATTTTGTGTATAGTAACCAAAACAAAAACTGCTTTTTCCACCTGTTACAACTGGCATTGTGAATTTAATCATGCAAATATGAGTGTGCAGGTGCCCATTCCTGATTGGCTCCCGTAAGACGATGGCGACGTTAAGAAGCACACACACACACACACACCGCTGTGGCCTCCTGGAGTTGATGGATATAAAAGCTGCTGGCCTGGACTTCCTGCCATCCATCCTCAGCTCATCTCAACCAGCCTCACAGTTTGTCTGTTAAACACCTTGTAAAAGTTCTTGGAGTTTGTAGGAGTGAGCTACCGTTTATGTTTCCTTAGTTTTCTCATGTTTTTCTTAATTATGGAATTAAGTTTTTGTCATATGGTTTATTTACTTTCAAATTGGTACATTCTGGTTAATATTCAGATAGTTTCCTTTTGATTATTGTTTTCGGCACCATAGCTCACTATGAAGCCATACACTACACTTATTGTAACATCTCAATTTTTTTTACAAATAAATAACATTATAAAATGTTCATCTTTGTGTGTGTTGGCTGCTTGAGATCTGAAGAGGATGGATCCCTCATGTTATGATCTGGCCACCCCCAGATGGGTCAGAACACACCAGTGGTGCCAAGTTCCCACAGATATGCATATGTAACACAGTGGAAGCAACGTAAAATATTAAAAGTCCAAGTTTGATCTGCTTATCAATATTTAGTGAATCTAAAGTAAAAAAAACTGAAAATCTTTATTTTTCTTGACATACTGAAAAATATGTCATCATAGGAACACTCTAGTCCAGCTCTTCATCATGCAGTTTAAATGTTTTTCTAATTCTAAGTGGTCCAAAAAGCCTTAAGGAGCAATGAAAATGTTGCTTTTCTGTGTTTCCACAGTTAGAATACACATATAGAAATATAATTCGTGTTTTACAAATTATTTGTGGATTATCAGGCCCAAATATTTCAGATTTCTGGTATGTCTAAAACCATGATGCCCTGGTTGGAGAGCCCTTACACAAAAATAAAAGCTCTCTGTGTAAAAAGTTGAAAATCAACAAAATTAACAAAATATTGTTTTGGAGTGCTGAAATATTTGATTGAAATAATTTTTTTCTGTATGTTAGATGTTTTATCTTCACATAGTCTCTTTGTTTTTTGAATAAACCACATTATAAGAGGTGAAGTTAAACCAGATACAATTCAGGGAAACTGCTTTAGCAGAAGAGTTTATCCCAAAACAGATGATGAAAAGTCAACGGTGCAAATCCGCTCCAAATCAGCTAGAAATGCTGGCTGGACTGAACTCTGAATACAAAAAGCTACTTTTGGACTTACGGCGCTCTCTATGCTGCGGGCTGTCTCTCCAAACAGCTCAGACTTGGGATCCTCCATTTCAGGGGTGTAGAAAATCTCCTGGGCGTCAACCTGGTCGAGGTGCAGGACGCCCGAGAACCTCATGGTTGCTGCAGGCAGAAAGAGACGAGGTGAGACATTCAAAGCGCACGCAGCTTTTCCCATCGTATTCCCTGCCTTCACATGGTGCTGCTGGTTTCTGGGGCAGTGCCAGGTCAGGGTGAGTGATGGATCGTGAGTTTGTGTGTGTTTGACGGGGTGGATGGTGTTAGTGAGGGAGCTGCTGATCGCCCCAGAAGGGTGCTTCTGCAGTTTGACTGATAAAGGTTAAGAAAGGGAAGTGGAGGAGGGCGAGGTGAAGAATGGTAATATGACAGAAGAGAAGGCAAACGGGGAAAATGGTCCAGTTTTACCAGATCCAGACTCATCCCAAAAGCTGGCTGTGGCATAGAAGGCTGGGTAGAGAAACAGCAGGTCAGACACCGAACAAACTGGAACACACACACACATATACACACACAGAGCCGGCCCAAAGCAAATGAGAGTCAAGCAGCTGCTTAGAACCCCCACACCACCGGGGGGCCACCAAGAGCAACAGGCCAGCATAAAAAAATAAAATATATAAATATATATATTTACTTAATGCTAATCACTTCCTATTGGGGAAATATATCAAACTATTTAACTGGTTTACTGTAAATTAAGTGTTTATCAGCTGATGTTACTTTCAAATAATTAAAAAAATACGGCTCATTTAAATACCATTCTGTAGTTCAAAATCCCAGTTTTTTAGTTTGGTATTATGGCTGGTAAAATCAACAGCCATAATAACACATGATGTAAGCTGATTACAGATGGTGCTAATGCTAACGATAGCTGGTATATTTACACACACAGAGTAGCTTAGGAATGATGAAGGATCTGGTTTTGACATGTTGCTCTGGGGGCCCAAATGAAATTCTGCCTAGGCCCCAAAAATGGCTAAGGCCGACCCTGTAAACACACACAGCAAGTACAGACATGTTGAGGAGAAAATAGCCTGAAGGTGCTTTGAATAGGCCGTTCTCCCATAAAGAGAGCCTTAACCTTGGAATGCTGTGTTGTCCAACATATATCAACTTTTTATTTGCCTTTTTCATGCTAGCGCTGCGAGAAGAGGGCTTGAAATAAAGCGAGAGGGTGTGTGTGTGCGCGTGTATGTCGGGTGAAGAGTAGCGCGAGAGGTGTCGCTGCTGTGGTTCCATGCCGCTTGTAATCAGCAGAACAAATTGCCCAAATCAATCATCGCTGCCCCTGCCTGAGCAACGGCGCCGAGTACGAGGAAGAGCACTTGTATGATTATCATGAGAGATAGCCGTAATTGTCTCCTTAATGCTGGCAGACCGACGGCTGACACAGTCTGGTATAAACCGCAACAAGAAGGGACGCGCAGCCCGGCGGCTTACGGCGCATCCACGGGCAGCGCGCATCGATCCAGGATGTAACGGCGGCCATAAAGCAGAGGCAAATGGCCGCGATTCGGCTGGCCGGGAGACGGTAAAGAAAGCGAGGGAACGGCAAGTCGCATTGGACATTTAATCTGGGAAGAAGATGAATAGAGGGGCGATTTTCTAGGCCTCTTCCATAAAGCCATAAAGGAGGTAAAGAAGAGAGGGATGAAAGGAGGGATGAAAGGAGGGATGGAGCCGTTCGCCTATCAGATTGTAGTAAACTGTAAAAGGTAATGGATCTGCCATATGGCGTTTGGGCAGGTTTAACATGCTGCAGTAGAGCTTAGGGTCAAATAATGCAACACTGTCTATTATGTCCATATAAAACATCTTGTTAAAAGGAAACAGAATTGCATCAGTTTTTATCCAGAAGAATAAACACCAAACTACACAGCTCTGAAACTTTTCCACATTTTGTCACATTATAGCCATATATTTCAATGTATTTTATTGGGTAAGTGTGAAGTGTAAGGAACATAATATATGTCTTTCCCAGTCTTTTACAGATAAAAAATACAAAATAAAATGACTCTGAAACCCTTTAACAGAGTGACAGTGAACCAAAGTGCTGCCAGAAGAACCAAATAAAGAGTAGTTTGGAATCAGTATAAATTCAGCTGTTCTGTTAATGTTGTTTTTTTTTTGTTTTTTATTTTATATATATATATATATTTATTGGATTTTTAAAATACAGCATACATAAATCATGCACAAGAGTATGAGGCATATACATATTTAACAAATTGCTGTATAAGAAAAAAAAATACTCTTACCAATATGACAATGAAAATAAAAACACAACTAAAATATAAAAAAATAAAAAATAAATAGAATAAAATAGAAACAAGTCAGAGCAATTATCTAAATAACTGGCTACACTGCACTGGTTATCATTTACACTTTAGGATGGTACTACCTGTCTCTTAGCTCACACACTAAGAAACTGTGTGAGCTTGGGGCTCAGTCTCAGACTGCGAAAGATGATCCAAAAACGGCTGCCAGATACTACAGAACTTATTAGTGGAGCCCACAACATCAAATCGCAGTTTCTCCAAGTGGAGAATCTCAGTAAAATCACTTAACCACATTTTAAACTGAGGAGCCTTGTCAGTTTTCCACAATCTTAATATTACTTTCTTAGCCACTACCATTCCATACATCACAGTTGTTTGCATAGAAATGCTGCGGTTCCTAAGTGAGGGAGAATATCCAAACAATGCAATCTGGGGGTCAAGATCCAGTGTGCACTTATAGACTTTAGAAAACAAGTTGAAGATGTCACACCAATATTGGGAGAGTTTGGGGCATGACCAGAACAGATGTGACAGGGAGCCATCAGCGGACCTACATTTATCACATTTTGGAGATATCGAGGGGAATATTCTGTGCAATTTCATTTTAGAATAGTGGAGTCTATGAAACACCTTGAATTGAATTAACTGGTGCCTTACATTGATAGAACATGACCGGATCCTCCCAAGACCCTCCTCCCAGACCTCACTCCCAATCTGTAAACCCAGCTCCTCCTCCCATGCAGCCATCAAGGAGCCTGTGGCAAAATTAATTCGCTCTGCAAAGATGTCCACAAAGCTTGACATTATTTTTTTTGCTTCTGGAGAGCCCAACAGCATTTTGTATATCTTATTTTCTTCTGGTAGGGATACAAAGTTCGGGATGTTAATGCGAACATAATTTCTGATTTGCAAATATCTGGAAAAAATCTGCATCCGGAAGAGAGAAACAGCCCTTCAACATTGCAAAAGAAGCAAATTTTTTGTTAATATACAAATCTTTCAGTGTAGTTAGGCCTTTTAGTCTCCAATTTTTAAATGATGTATCGGATATTGATGGGAGAAAAGCATGGTTATGGTAAATTGGGGCATGAACTGAGGTCTCAGGTAGGCTACAGTATGCCTTAATTTGTTTCCATATTTTCAAACAATTTAAAACAATCAAATTATTTATTCCTCTATTTGTAGGAGATATTGGTGTTGAGAAAAGAAGTGCCGGAAGAGAACTGTTTATGACACTACTTCTTTCAATAGCCACCCAAGGGGGAGAATTTGTAGACAGTTCTTGAGCATCACCTTCCTGCCAGTATACCAAGGCCCTTGCATTCGCTGCCCAATAATAGTGCTGAAAGCAGGGTAATCCTAACCCCCCCATCTCTCTTGGTTTGTGTAAGTGAGTTTTTGATATTCTATGGGCTTTAAAGCCCCAGACAAAAGGCAAAATTATTGAGTCCAATGATTTAAAAAAGGCCTTTGTCAAAAAAATAGGCAGACCCTGAAAAAGATATAAAAATTCAGGCAAGGACACCATTTTAATAGCATTTATGCGGCCCATCATTGAGAGTCGGAGTGTTCTCCATTTATCAACATCTTTCCTAAGATTATCCACTTTTTCTAAAAAGTTAAATTTGAAAATTTGTTTGGGGTCTTTAGGCAAAATAACTCCAAGATATTTCAGTTTATCAGTTATCTTAAATAAAAGCTTATCTAGGAATTCAGAAGTAAGGCTTGCACCTAATGACATAAATTCACTTTTCTGTCAATGACTGAATAAGATCTAGGAGAATTGGCACTGACTGCTCAGGATGTGATACAAAAACAGCAACATCATCAGCATACAGTGAAATGTGATGGTTAATGTTTCCCAGTTGAATGGGTTTGATTAGAGAGTGTTTTCTAATACCGATGGCAAGGGGCTCCAGAGCGACCACAAAAAGCAGAGGACTAAGAGGGCAACCCTGACGGGTTCCCGGTGTAGTAGAAAGGGCTCTGACTTGTCCTGGTTTGTGAGGACAGAGGCAGATGGTTGAGCATACATTGTTTTAATCCATGACACAAATTTACTGCCAAATCCAAACTCCTCAAGTACAGTCAGGATGTAAGGCCACTCCAATTGGTCAAAAGCCTTTTCAGCATCCAGGCAACGAACAGCTCCCTTAAACTGTTCATATCATAAATATGATACATTATGTATCATATTTATGATACATAATGTTCATTAACCGTCTGATATTAAAAAATGAAAACCTTTTAGGGACAAAGCCCGTTTGGTCCGGGTGAACAATAGAAGAAATATGTTTATTTAGCCTATTTGCCAGTACTTTAGCGAATATTTTAATGTCAGAATTCAATAATGAAATAGGACGATATGATGAAAGCTCTGTCTCGTCCCTGCCTTCTTTATGTAGCAGTGTTATATTAGCTTCATACATAGTAAGGGGAAATTTCCCTGAATCAAGAGAGCGAATGAACATCCTCCGGAGGAGAGGAGCAATCTTCTGGGCATATCTCTTATAGACCTCAATTCCAAAACCATCTGGTCCTGGGGCCTTGGCAGTAGGAAATGATTTGATGACATCAAGGATCTCTTCCTCCATGATGTCTGCATTAAGAGCTTCTCGCGCAGCTTCACTCATTTTCGGGAGATTTAAATCTTTGAGCCAGTTTGAGATATTTCCTTTTGCTTTTGACATGTATAGTTGTTCATAATATTCCTTAAAGGAGTCATTTATATTTCTTGGTTCAACTATAATTTTTCCTGCCTTAGACTTAATTTTATGTATTGCCCTGTTGGCCTGTAAGCCAGCTGACGAGCCAACAATTTATGGAGCTTATCACTCAGCTCAAAGTGCTTCTGCTTGATTTTAAACAGCTGATCGAGCACCTGCCTGGACAGAATAGTATTATATTCATATTTTAGTACAAAAATGTTTTGTAAAATCGAAGGGTTGGAAGAGGACTTGTAGTTAGATTCTAAGCGTGCTAATTCAGTCTCAATTTCTGAGAGGCGTTTCCGTCTTTTGTTTTTCAGGAATTTTTCAAAAGAAATAATATGGCCTCTGATCACAACTTTAAAAGTTTCCCATAAAGTGGAATCTGTAACATCTTTTGTATCATTAGTGTCTATGAATTCAGAAATTTTATTATCTATGAATTTACAGAATGTCTCCTCCGAAAGCAGGGATTGGTGAAAGCGCCACAAATATTGTTGTTTCTTATGGTTAAGATCGAGAGTCAGTGAAACTGGAGAATGGTCCGAGATTAAAAGCGTATGGTATTTGGAAGATACTACATTAGATATTAATTTAGAATCGAGTAGAAAATAATCTATTCTTGAATAGGACTTATGCATATTAGAAAAAAATGAATAATCCCTCTCCACCGGATGCTGCAGACTCCAAACATCAACCAGATTTGTTGAAGTCATGAGGGTGTTCAAAACCGCAGAGGAGGAGGAGGGTGGCTGTTTTGTTCGAGCTGACCTATCCAGGTAGGTATCCGGCACACAGTTGAAATCCCCTCCCAAAATTAGATGCGTATCAGCTAGGTCAGGAACCAAGTTGAATATTTTTCTAAAGAAGCCTGGGTCATCAAAATTAGGACCATATTAAGAAGCGTGACATGAAAGGAATATAAATAGCCAATATAAATCTGCCATTTGGATCAGTCACTGTAGAAATGTGTTTAAATGGAACTGTTCTACGAATCAGAATTGCCACCCCTCGAGCTTTTCCTGAAAAGGTGGATTGAAAAATTTGATTTGTCCAGCTGCATCTCAGTAACCCCTCCCTGCCTGGTCTTATGTGTGTTTCTTGAAGATATATAATGTCCGCCGATAAGCTCTTTAAGTGGGAAAATACCTTAGCCCTCTTTAGGACAGTCCCCAAACCCCTGACATTCCAACTGGTAAAAGTTATGCCACCGCCTTATAATGATGTGTTAGGACACACAGAGATTTCTGAACAGAATGGCTTCAGTGCATTCATGTGTTAGCCTGACAATGTATTGAACCACACAAAATGTTTTTTTAAACAAGAAGAACCAACAAAAAATTACTCACCACCCCCCATCCCACTTTCCCAAACAAAGCGAGAATAAAAGCCCCACATAGCCAGATAGAGGCAGCCGGGCGAACGGGCCATACAAATACCGAACAGGCTCCACTAAAAGGCTCCTTTAACCACTCAAATTTAACGAACTTAGATTATAGTACAAACATCAAGCTGTTATAAAAGTAATTCCGGTCCCCAATGACCCGAAGCAAAAAGCACATAGCACAGCAATTTAACTTCCAAATGCTCAGTGACTCCGTAAAGTTTCTGCAAAGACCTCTGCATCCTGCGGAGAGGAGAACGTCTCATCCGTAGAGCCGATGGTGACACGTAAACGCGCCGGGTAATCAGGGAAGATGTAGATCGGCTTATCCTTGTGACGGAGGGGGAACTGTTGACGGGCCAGTTGCAGAATAGTCTCCTTCACGTGGAAGTAGTGAATTCGTGCTATCATTGCGCGCGGCCGACCGGCGTCACCAGGCAGCCTGCTTCCCAGATGCGCCCGGTCCACCTCCAGCGGTGAGTGAAAATGATCTGCACCAAGCAGTTCCGGAATGAACTTCATCAGAAACTCTCTCAGAGTTTCGAAACTCATCAGAAAACCCTCGATCTTTTCCGGCAACCCGATGATTTTAATATTCTGCCGCCTGGAACGGGCCTCAAAATCGATCATTTTCACTTGAAGCGCTTCGTTCTCTGCCCGCATCCTGGCGCAGGTCTCCTCCAGCTTGGAAATGCGGCCCTCGTGATTGGATGTAGCATCTTCCACCTCCTTAATCCGGTCGACGAGATTTGATAAGGATGCCTGGGTTGAAGCTAGGGTTGCTTCATTCATTCATTCATTGTCTTACTCATATTATTTATTGCAGCCAGGATGGTAGAGGACCCCGCATCATGCTCACATGCCGGTTCAGCTTCTGTTGCGGTAGCCGCTGGCTTAGCTAGCTCCCGCACGTGCTGCTCAGTTGTCTCTTCTGAAGCCTTATCCTGCTTCTTTCCTTTATCCGTTATTGAGAGGATAAATATTAAAAGCTTTAGCCCGTTGTCTCCTCTCTCGTTCCCCGGGTTGAGGGTTTCCCCCGTGCGTAAGGGCAATTCACACCATTCACTGTTCTACTTCAAACATATCCAGAGTTTATTCAGACAAGCAAATGCATCAAATCACACCAATAACATACCAGAATCATCAGAAACTAAAAACCACAAGACAGACATCAATCACCTGAAAGAAATAGAAAAATGGACAAATACTAAGACCAATGTATGCAGTCTGGGAGGTCCCTGCTTCCCTAATTAGAATAAGTTTCAAATTTCAAAGGGAAGTTGCTCCAAATGTTTTATGACTGTCGTTGCTGGGCCTGGTGGGAACCTGAGAAAAGCAGCATTTCACACCTCTGTGTGAGATCCTAGAATCTCTCCAGGTGTCCTCTCACACAAACACATAACAAAAGGCCCCAATCCTTATATGGGTTCAGGAAACGGCCATCTCCATGCAGACCCCTTCCTGCTGTCCCAGAACAGATGCTGGCTGCATTCCAAGCACAGCAGGAGGCTGATGGCTCAGCGATGTCCTTATACCTAGAATATCAAAACGGGCTGATTTGGATCTAAGAACTGGTACAATTATCTTCTACTGATCAGATTATGTTGATTGAGCCATGACTCTAAATCTAACTAAAAATTAAGTCCTACTCAAGGCAATGTTGATCTGTCTAATATTTAAACATGTGCTTAAAGTTAAAACTAGCATAATTGAATTATCATTTCCAACACCGTCTTGGGTTTAGTCATCCTCAATGTCAAAACAGTTGGTCACGGCACAGGGAAACCGAAATATCGATGTAAATAAAAAAATTACTTTTAAGTGGTGAGGAGCCAAAAAAGAACGCGTCTACTCCATTCAGTGCTCACTTGCGCCCCCCGTTAATGTTGTTAATGAACAAACGGCGTCATGAAGCCCCAATTAGCAGACAGCTCAGGGAAGGATTACGCAGCTACTTTTCAAATGAATATGAAAATGTTGTAATGTTTGAGACCGCATGAGACCGCTCTAAAAAGCAGGAAGCGAACCGTACTGCCAGGCATTCTGGGTAAATACAACCAAAACATAAGTGTGAGTCTAACGTAAGACGGAAAAATAGAAGAATAAAAAATAGAAATCCTCAAACAGCTACAATCTGACACTACTCCATATTTGTTCACATTTTGTGAAGAAGGAAGATACTCATGTTTTCTTTAGAGGGTTTTGTGTCGTTTCTTTGAGTAGTTCTTGGTGCAGCGCCCCCACAGGCGAGGAGGGGAACAGGTTTTTAAATTGGTTTTGATGTTTGATATTGTGCAGTGTGAAAGAGAACCACACCAGTTGAAATGTAACAAATGTTGCAGCTTTCACCCCTTATCCAACAGGGATTACCAAACTATCAGGTGTAAAAATGCTCTAAGAATCTATTGCAAATATTCAACTGACTGACTAAGGTTGACTTATTCTGCAATCATTTTACTCTGTAGATGTGGAAATCCTCAAAAGATTTGAACTTTTCCATTTCTCTTCACAACCGTTCCAGAATTTTGTTCACATAAAATGCAAATAAAACTATTCAAGCTTATGGCTGTAAGGAAACAAAACGGTGGGAAAGATTTCCACAGTTTACACTCTCCAAGGTCAGTTGAATGCCCAAAACGAGACTCCGAGCGTTAACTTCAGCATTTGATGTCTCCATAAAATGTGGAACAATAAATAATTAGTCCTCTTTCTGTCACTGTAGCAGAGATGTCAATAAACTACTGAAGGATGTGTCATTTCATTACTAATGAGGGGAAGATCACCCAAGGCCGTCTTACAGGGGAGAAAGATCCAGGCGTATTGATCAATCAATCGCTCAGCCTGAATTTATTGGGAACACTTGAGCTGAATGAAGTAATGATCGCCGCTGCGCCATCTTTTGTTTGCCGAGATAAATATTTACAAGCTTTGGGATGATTTGTTGTTCATCTTTCAGCTAAAACCTACTCTCACTCAAAGTCAAAGGTCACTGAATTCCTCCCTCGCATTTGTTTAGCTATAAATTCTGCGGACGAAACAAACATGGAAGGTCGTGTCTTGAGATCATGTCAAGGCTATAAACTCTGCTGGTTTACTGGGAGGCTCTCGGACCTTCAGCGCGCCAGAAATGCAACTCCTCACTCTAATTTGAGGCCTCAACTCTCACAAGTCGTGACCTGGAGCTCCCCCGGGAGCCGAGAGAATCCCTCTTTTCACAATCCGTCAAATAACCCAGCACTGGGGACAGACTGAGGCGGGGAGTTGGAGGGAGTCAAAGGCTGGAGAGGCAAAGAGTGGGGAGAAAGAAGCCCTTTATCTTCATGAATGGGCTGTGGCAGAAAGCACTGATTGGTACAACGGCGTTGCTCGCCCTGTGGTAGTCTCTTGGCTCTCCCTGCGCTCAACTCCAAAGAGAAATGAGCTGATGCAAGAGTGGTTTGAGATTGACTCGGCTGAGGCTGAAAGAGCGAGAGGCGGCTCAGGGAGCTGATGGTGAAGGTAAAGTATCTGTGAGTACCGAGGGATGAAGAAGAGCTGAATGAAAGGCAGAGACACACGGAAGCCAAAACTCAGGACCACAGTAAATAAAGTGGCACCAAAAAGTAACATTTGTCTGATTTCATGATGTTTATGGAATTTCACTATAATTTAGGCCTTAAGAGACGGATCTGAATAGCTGTTTTTCTCTGGGTGCAGAAGTTTGAGTTCACTGGATTTCCTCTCATCCAAACAGGCAGAGAGATAAGAGCTCAACGTCAATCCCTCTATCGATCCATTCATACCATCTGGATCGACGACCACTTGACCTTCTGCACCTCAGCGAACGGCAAAATCTGAGCATATAAAATTACAAGCGCAAGTCACTTTTTTAAGTAAGAAAATGAACCTTTTGTTGCGTTCTTTAGTGAATGTTTGATCATTTGTAGCAAAGGAAGCATCTGCAGCGACATCAAGAGCTCAGCTTTCTGCTTGGCTTAAAATCAGTGTAGAGGACAGATGATCTGCTCTGTGGATTAACTGGTTAATAACTGGATAGCAAAAGGTGCTTAATAAGAGATTTATTTTTTTACATAATTTGAACCAGGTGAAGATAAACTTTGCCACTAAAAGAGTTATGGGTAGAACTCTTGACAGTTTTGGCTGGATCATTGCTGAGGATGTATTGTTCTTTCAGCAAAATGAATTCTTTGAGTTTTTTAATGATTCATTGGTTACTAAATTAGTAGACGATTATTTCAATAATCGATTAATCATGATTAATCTGAATAAGCCCTCTCAGAGAGTGAAGGTTAGGGTCGCGTGTTCAATACTGCTGGCTGTTCCAGCAGGACGATGATCCCAAACAGACACAAACCAGCAGGTCAACATGAGATTTCTGCTCTGGCCTGTTCAGACCTGCTCAACATGTGATAGAAAACAGACCAATTTAAATGAATTCAACAATGTCAGACAAGGAGAGACAGAGCTATCCCTCAAATCTGCAGTATATTCAAACTGGTACACCTCATTAAAACTATTTGTTGAATCATCACTAGGAAATAAAAACCACTGAAATGCATCACTGAAAATGAAAACATCATGATGGGCAGATATAAACGTGTTTATATCAAACCAAGCTTAATTAAGACCAACAACATCTCCAACCAGCTGTCAATTAGAATTTAATGTATAGAAATCAGATGATTTAAAATGTGCCGCGTCAAAACAGGCCACCTGTTCTCTCTGTTAGAAGCAGATGGAGTGGCAAAAACATCCCTTCATGCAAAACGTTTGTTTATATAAAATCAAAATATTATAAGAAGGACCTCTGCTTTAAAACCCGCAGACCGTCTCTCCCTCCTGGTGGTGGCAAGAATTCCCCAGACCCAGCCAGCAGTGACCCAGGTTTGCCCTTGCTGTGGTTTGCTTCACTTTATTGATCATAAGCTCTTCTCTTAACATCAGGCTGTTTTTCTATTTTATTTGGAGCATCATAAACTGAAGGTCACGCTGCACACGCATGCTCAACATTCATCAGTGTTTGCTCAAATCATCATCATTTTGCTGTGGCAAAATAAGCAACCCTCAGCAGCACTCATGTAACACAGAGTAAGAGAGGGGCAACAATATTCTTTAATCTGATTAAATCATTCAAATGTCAGCCAGCTGCAGCAGACATGGACTATGAACCAAAGGCATGTTCAAGAACATCTCACTTCATTACAATATCACAGAGGGCCTTGTCTGCCTCACTGATTCAGTTTAAAACAGATTCATTCCACACATGATAATATTCAGTTTATCAGAACATTTAAATCTTGCATATTACCGATTTTAAAAAAAAAAGGATTTTTTCAGAGAAACGTTGACTTTCAGCCTCACAATCATGGAGAAGACAACAAGGGAAATTGTTTAAGAAGCTAGCATTTCACAGACTTCTGTGAAATGAACAATGAATAACAATGAAAAGTTGAGTGGAAGGAAAAGCGTAAGCAAGGCATGTGAAGCAAAGTTCTGTAATGGGGTAGGATAATATGTTTTCCAAATAGTTCCATTTTATAACACAATCGACCAACTATGCTACCTTCATGGTTATAAAAATGCTGTATATATTTAACATAACTTAATCTAATCTGCTTCTGTCTCTTTAAGAAGCTCCTGCTCTTTTTGATGCTCCACCTTCCTTCACACAGCATCTCTGCACTAAACCTAAACGCTGTGGTGAGGGTAAGTGGAATACATGGATGATCTAAATTAATCGGCGTTTAACGGGAGCTACAGTTCCTGAACAGACTTACAGAAATTGATTTTTCAATTACCTTCTAATCTGTTGAGATGCTTCAATTAAAACAGTTACAACAGAGCAGGGACAGACAGCAGGTCTGAGTTTAGAGGAAGTGATCTTCTTCAGGGCGCTGCATGTCGACTTACGGGGGCAGTTGGCACCCTGTGGGGTGCTAGACGGGGTCTTTCCATCGGGACAGCAACCAAACTCTGTGTTGTCACAGGAGGACCTCTCCTCGGCAGTGGCAGCAGCAGAACCTGCCACCGGCAAACCTGCAGGTGACACAAAGTCCTAATAAAAAATTCATTCAACTTTTGCAAAAAATCATGAATATAAATCATTCTTTTTAGAAGAAGCTTGAAACTAGAACCTAAAAGATGTGTGCTGTTTTTGTTTTGCTGAGTTCCTCCTGCTCCTCCAGGTGTTTGTGTGTTTTTTTTTCTTTGTCTGCTGACCAATGATTGAGCGCTGAAAGAGGCATCTGTCAGGGGTGATTATATGGCATTTCATGGGCTCAGATTTTACAGCTGGAACTCATTTTGTCAGGCAGAAAACCCTTAATGGGTACTGTTGCCAGTCATGTCACACACAGAGCGCTTTAAATGATAGGGGAGTGTGATAACTGCTGACTGGCTGGCAGTTCCCCTCAAGGCATCCCAGAAAAATCAAAAAGAAGAAAAAAACTTACAGTGTCCTGTTACTGTTACTGCCACTGTATATCTGGCAATCTGGAGACCTTAAGGACATAAAAGCGGTCAGACTTTCTCTACCCCGGAGTGAGACAGTCTCTCATTGGAGGCACAGGACCCGGTCTGGGCCGAAGCAGAGTGGTTTATGGCCACGCAGGGATTAGAAATGATCGCAGGCAGAAAAGGCTCGCGGCTAAACAAGCCATAAAGACATCAAGGGGGAGGGACGTCCTACTCAAAGTCTCACGGTCAAGGGACGCGAGAGGGAGGAAGAAGGGTTATTGGGCGCATGTTGGAGTGTAGTCTGCAGATTTACAGAGCATGAAGATCACATTTGTTCACACTAACAGACCTTCAAAAAGTATTCAGACAAACTGAACTTTTCAAATTTGTCTCATTATAACAGTGACATATTTTACTTGGATTTTATGCAACAGAGCAACACAAGGCAGCACATAATTATGAAGTGGAAGGAAAATAATGGATGACTTTCTTTTTAACAGATAGGAGGTTTGGGGATAGACTTTTATTCTGATATCTCTTAAACCAGTGTTTCTCAATTCCAGTCCTCACGCCCCCCTGCCCTGCATGTTTTAGGTGTTTCCCTACTGTCACACACCTGGATTGAATATTTGGGCGATTAACAGGCTTCTGCAATACTTGATGGTCATGCAATCATTTGAATCTGCTGTTCTGGAATAGAGGAACATCTAAAACGTGCAGAGCAGAGGGGCCTGAGGACTGGAATTGAGAAGCACTGTCTTAAAGGGGCAGTATTATGTTAGCTTGACATTTTAGAGCTTTACATCATGTTTGATATTATCTCCTCATCAGAAACAAATCTGGAGTTTTGCTTTGATTCTTTCATGCATGTTTGAGAAATCCTTTAATCTCCATGACAACCAGTCAGTCAGCTGTGCAAAACGCGTGGATGGACTTAGCGCCACCTCACAGAGTAGCTCCTTCAGACTAACTAGGAGCAATTAGCAAACATCTGCTGAGCTCATTGCAGGTGCTAAGAAACACTGGTTAAAATGTTAAAGGGTTGATAGAGGAGCTTCAGAAAGGGAAGGAGTTTCTTAAAGAGACAGAGGTCATATTTGATATATATTTTCATGACTACTGAAAGTAAGTTGATTGTGCTCTAAAATGATTCTATGTGGGTGAAAAACATAATACCCTTTAACAATATTTTTATTAGTTTTTGTCTTCTGAAGTGACCTGTAACCTGTCATATGTTGGTCAGAGAATAAACGGTATCATGAAGGAGCACAGCAGAAAAGTCAGGGGTCAGGGAGGAAATCCTCAGCTCTAGTCCACAAACATGAGGGAACTAGGACAAGAAAAACTATTGTTCAAAGAAAGTCATAAAAACTTCTGTTTGTTCTTTATAGTTTGGATATTTTATAGCTCAGTTAGTAGGAAAGATATATATATAAAAAGCCTATTGGTTTCAGCCTGAAAACACAAAATAAATCAAAACAACAAAATAAAACTCCAGATGCCGTTGTTTCATTCTGTTGTTAAAATCTGCAGCAAAAAACGAGACGAAAGCCTATTGTTTACTTCATATAATAAAAAGCTCTGCTCAGTTCTGTTAGATCACTGAACAAAGTTATTAGGTGCCACTGAAAGGTCACAGGTCACATTCCGATGAACTAGGTTGATGTTTCAATCTCTGCACAGAATGATGGAAACATACAGTCAAACACTACAACAATTACAGCAGATTCTATTTTCAAATGTTCCTTTCACTTCAGTTATTTGGAGTTTTTTACATCACAGAAACAGTAAAATCCCCATGCAGTTTGAAGTTGTAAAATTTAAAATCTTCAATAAGTATGATTATTTTTGAAAGGTTCTATAATACATATGCATACAGTCAGATGAAATAAATTAGAATATGCTTTCAGGTGAGGCCCATTGGTCAGGTTAAAAGCACTTTTAAAAACCTTTATGCAGGTGTTAAACATACTTTTCATTGAGACCGTATTTCTGAGTTAAATGTTTTTTTAAATCGTTTGATGTGATATTCTGAATGTAAAAATAATTTTTTATTATCTGTAAGTAGAAAATTCTCATAATTAACATGAAGGAGCCTTTCAAACATCCATATGTGTGGAATTAATCAATAAAATGTTTCACTTGCTGAAGTATCCAGCTTTGCATGATATTCTAACGTATAGCCTGAGCTGCAGAGCCACTGAACACATGCTGCGCCTCACAGCAGCTCCCTGCTCTCCGCTCAGCCTCTGGTCAACAGACATGGAGGAAGCACAGCGCCGCTCCATCAGGCCTATCCTGTCACTGCAAGCCGCCAAGGCATGCTGATGGATGGATGAGACCCAATATCAGGAAAGAATAAAAGAAGAAAGAAGGTCTAATTGGAAAGCCTGGGCTGGAAAAGCAGCAGCTGGATGTTACAGTCAGGAGGCACAAAGACTCCTGACTAGTCATGTGACAAGGAGCAATGGCGCTGCAAGCGCTCGCAGCTGGACCTTGGAGTGGCATCAGCCTGTCAGGTCAGGCTCCAGAGATCCACAGACTCGGCCCAGCGGTCTCTTCTATCTGTGGTGCTGGGAGTGTATTTTACAGAGCCTGGCTTTGCTCTGTGAAGCTGCTGGGGGGGGGAGGAAGGGAAACAGACAGCAGGTGATGGAGCTACAGTGAACCATGCAAATACATTCTGTTTCTGTCTGAAATGGAGATATACGTCTTTTGCAAGTGAAAAAAAAGACAGTAACAGCAATGTGAAGATTTCTTCTCATCTGTCGAGCTTTGAAGTTTTTTCTCCAGCAAAATCTATTTGCATACAATTACACAAGCCATGCTTCCCATTTTTAGTTTTTAATTAACAGATGATGGTATGAATGTGTTATGATGTCAGCTAATGATTGATTCTGAATTTTTTCCAACCCTGCACATAAACCCAACTTCCCACCTAACAGGATTATGGAGAATGAAGTGAAAAGCAGTGATTTACCGCCAGGATCGTCTGAACCGCTGGCCTCCGACTGGATGCCACTACCAACATCCTCATCCCGTCCGTCCTCCTCTTCTTCTTCGTCACCGCTCGGGTCACCGCTGCCCGAGCCCTCCAGGGGGCCTGGGGTGGTGGCGGCGGACGGCTGGATGCGGTTGGATGGAACGTGGCCGGGGGTGGAGTTGGAAAGAACGGCGGTGGTGTCGGGCTCCATGGATGCCGGCTGGGCCGTCATTGGAGGCGGTATGGCAAACACCATGTTAGAGATGGAGGGGTTGGAGGTGGTAGTGATGACGGCCGTGGAGGCTGGGCCGGGGATGGTGGGCGGAGGGTTGGGGGTGGGTCGGTCTGCCGGGTCAGAGATGCTTTCTGGTGAAGGGAAGGGGAGGAAGCAAGGAATGGATGAATGGCTGAGCAAAGATGGAAATGTTTGATTTTGCTTCACTTTGAATAAAACCTTAAAGAGACCGAATGAAGGTTTCTGTCTTCTAGCGAGGCTTACCAATAAAACCATACGCACACACACGCACCCCCCCCACACGCACGCACGCACACCCCCACCTGCACATCCGGCAACAATGGATGAATGTTTACCTCTCAGCTCAGTCTTGCAACATCTGCAGTTTTTTTCACTTTTATTTACACAAAAGTATTTTATTAGATTTCCAATGAACTTTCCTTGCTGCAGAAAACTATTCCCACAGAGCAATTCTGCCATGTTTTAACAAGGTAAAGGTTATTTTCAGGGTGACAGCATCAGTGGTAAGCACTGCTAGCTTAAACATTAGTTGCGCTAAAAGTTGATAAAACTAGATTAGCACTCTACACTTTATCTTAGAAAATGTATTTATACGAAGCTAAGTGTGCTAAATGTTTTCAAAGTTAGCTAGAATGCTAAAGGAAAATTAGCCAAGCTATTGGCAAATAAGCAGTAAGTTATTGCTGATGGACCACAGAGCTAAATTTAACCATGTTGACACCCAAAACCTCCACAAATCAAAGTTTATTCAACTGAAAATGTATTAAACAGCCAAATACTATGATAATAATCATATTATTTCCAGATTTCTTCTGGAAATAATAATTTAGTTGAAGCTAAGTGAGCTAAATGCTTTCAAAGATAGCAAACATGCTAGACAAAAAAATGAATAAGTGTGTGCCCACCACTGCTTTCCACTCAAACCTTTTGTTGATCATCATGCATTAGTCTACAGTCTTAAGGACAAAATGACAACATGTGAAAATGTCACAACTACATTTGTGGGGGATACAGACTGAGCTACATGAGTTTAGTTTCTCCAGCTCTCAAATATGCTATTCCTGTATTTATGCTTGTGTAGGTAGGCAGAAGACCTACATGCAACATCGTGTGCAAGCCTATGAATTATATATCCAAATTCAAATGCTGCCCTGCAGTAGCAAAGCTTTAATCACCAACAGCCAGTGCCTCCAGTGATGAATGATTGATAGAAATGGGGCAAAAAAGCCGGCTTTGCTCTGGCTTCAAAGATGGCAGGCTGCTGCTCACAGAGAGCTCGAGCCGCCATCAGCGGCACCGCTAACGCACCGCTGTCAACACATGCACACAAACAAACGTACGCAACACTTAAAAAGAAAAAAACAAAAAAAATGCAACTCCATATGAGGAGGAGAGGAGAACCTTTGTGTAAAGAGACCATCATTACCAATGCAAAAAAGCTCTGGTGCAAAAGGACAAACTGTCTGCGATGAAAGAACGATAAATAGGACAAAAACTCCTGAGGGTGACGAGCGGGCGGGCGGCGTGCTGAGAAAGGAGTGACAACATTGTTATTTTTCTACTTCACATCCCGGGAGAGTAGAAGCGTCTTAGCGAGAGGATGGGAGAAAACCAGCTCTGTAGATTTCCACCTCATTAGGATTCGCCTAACACTACAGTATGTGTAAGACTTAATTACAGCGCTATAATCACAGAGTTGATCGGAAATTATTTACCGAGGTGTGAAATGTGATACCTACAGAGAGCAGAATGCCTCAGAGAGACGGCTTTAAGAGCTGCACAGATAACTGCTGATGGGAGAGATTCAGAGCGTGGTTCAAAGAGCGTTGATGATATCACCAAGAAAGATGGCATGGCGTGCCTTTCCCCTCGGCTACACCTGTCAGTCAGGTGCCAAGCTCAGCATCGAGGGGCTGCATGGATCCAGAGGAAAATGTTTGTGGGATGTCATCAGCGAACCTCATGATGTGGGATAAGCAGAGACAGGCACATGTTTGAAAGATCCCAGAAGCCTCAGCAGATACATCTGATTTACCAGTCCATTTAGCTGTTTCTGCTGCTTTGCTTCCTCTGGGAAAAACAATGAACGGTAATGTTAGAGGGTGGAGAGAAGGAAACAGAACCACTGTGTTCTCAGCATGCCTTCTACCATATTATTACTGAAAGGTGGTTATTAAGATCTTCAGAATGTCAGGAGGCAAGGAACCCACAAAGGAAAGTTGGACAACCTCTAGACGGTTTAAATCTAGGGCTAAAAAAGTAGCAGCAGCAGATGAAAAGTCAGAACAGGAAACAGGTTTGAACAATGCAAGATAAACTTCCAACATGAAGGAAGGGTGGAGGAATCAGCAGAGCCCTGACTGACACGCAACATGAGGGCTGTAAGCAGCATATGTTCGCCGCTCCTGCCAATGCTCCGCAAACCTACAGGTGATACCGACAGATGGGAGAGGCGGGGCCGGTGGCAACCCGCTGATCGTCTTCTTCCAGCAGTGATTTGCTCATCGGTGCAAATGCCTCCCCACTGGAGGCCACTGTAGCCACTACTCAATTTTACAGGATTGCTGAGATAACTCAGAGTTTTGGATGCAGTAAATATGCATACCACTGGATTAGTTTTTTTAATTTGACAAGAAAACCTAATTTGTTTCATAAGAATTTGAACTTAAGCAATTGTTTGCCATAACATAACATAATAAAGTTTTTACGTCAATGAGGAGAAATTTTGACCTTTTATTGTAAGCAGAAAAAAAGGTCAACTGAAGCTCCACTGAGGATTTTCAGATTATTTAACTGAAGATCTGTAGGACTCTAGGTTCTTGTTCAACTTCCCGGTTAATGCTCAATGTGCTTTTGGAGTAATTTTTGTAGACAGGCCAGCCCAGGTCTCTGTGTTTTTCTGACTGTAAGCTCTCCAGACTGATGGATGTCTGTGACTTTGTTTCTCATCTGCTCTTGGGTTCTGATCCAGGCAGGATGTGCTGCTTTGTGAGATCTCTCAGCATACTTCATGCTGTCAGACAGGGTCTGTTTATATGATTTCCACATGTCTGGCAGCAAGGATAATGGAAAATGTATCACAATGTAACCTCTCATCTCAGTCGATAATTGTTGATTAGTTTTTGTTTGAAATATCTGGATGATCTTTCCTGTTTTATTCAGTTTTCACTCATCATCATCAGTTATGAGGCTCGGTGTGAAAACATGAAGCTGCTGCTACGCAAGTTACTCAGCAGGTTGTTGCTAGGCAACCAGAGTGAACAAGTTGATGCTACCAACCTTTTTTAGCTAGCCATGAGAGGTTGACCAGCTAAAGGCTTTTCCTCTGCCTACATCTCCCAGAATGATGAAAAAATTCTATCAAATGTATTATTATTATTATTATTATTGTTATTGACTTATTGTCCAGTCCTACTTGGGAGAAATTCATAAAATGAAATGTGGTTGGTCTCGATTCTTTCTTGATCTAACGAAGTGGGGCAATTATGTCTCCACATAAGACCAAGTCAGTTTTAAAATCAATTTATCTTAAATAAATTGATGAAATAATAAGTTGAGAGCCGCATTTTGAATTTAGGTTGTACTCTGAGGTTTCCAGTTCCCTCTTCCCCAGGGCTGCTTTTGGACTACAGAGGCTAGTTTTCTGTAGTCCAAACATTTTAACATTTTATTTACAACATTTTAACATTTTATTTTACACCAGTGACTCCAGTGACACGATGAAGCGATTTAAGAGGATCAATATCTGTGGGTGTTTAGACCTCAGAGCAGCTTGTTGAGCATTAGTGCACCACGGCGCTGCGTGCCTGGAAGCGGTGTGGGGAAAGCAGGCGGCGCTGTGGTGTGGAAATGGGCGGAGCAAAATGCTAATTTGCACCCAGCCACACGTGAAACGAGCTGGAGATCTGACAGCAGCCTGCGGTGCAGCCGCTTCCCAGGGAAGACATGAACAGACAAACAGTTCGCTGAAGGCGGCGTTGCTTGTGCCGCTATGCTAGTTGAGAGATTACACACAACCCACATCTCCATTGCCAGGCAACAGAGGACTCAGAAACCAGATCAGATTTGGGCTCCTATCACAGCTGAACCCACCCACAGCACCGGATGTGTAATTGCCAGATGTTCTGGGACTTATCAAAGCCTGGTCTGTTTCCGGTTTTCCTCCGTGCTCCCAAACCTCCAGCCTGTCCTCGGCCGCCATGGCATCCTCACCTCCACTGGATACGGTCCTAACTTTGGGTGTGGTGAAAAAGCCATCTCTGACACTTTCGGGTCACTTGGTCTGTGCCCTACACTGATGAGGTGAATGAACATTTTTCCAACACAAAGCGTTCACACACCTGGCAGACACACAGCTGGCTGCGTTTCTTTTCTAGATTCTTGTTGAGATCCAAGCTGGCAGCTGTGTCACATCTTCACTCTGCATGCAAGCTGCAGCCTAGGCGCCATCCCAGCGCCCATTACGGCGATCCAACTACATTTCATAAACCCTGGGATGAAGATTGGGGAGAACCAAGCCCCCCCCCTTTTTTTTCAGAGGATTCCCAGCCACAGTTTTACAGGAATTCATGTGTTATAGCTGGGCCTGTCACAATAAGTCATTCATCAATTAATCATAGTATAAAAATTTCTGGGACAATCTATTGTCTAGTAACTTCATGGTAACGGGCTTAGCTGTAACACAGAAAATCTATTATATTATAGTCCACTTTATAAGGTACACCTTTCTAGTGCTGGATTGGATCCCAGTTGTGTTGATTTTTTGGAACCTCTTCAAGCTTTAAAGCTGCCTCAGTTCTTCACAGCATAGATTTAGAAATGTGTCAAACATTGGTCACATGCTAATTCTACCTGACCTGAAACAAGAAAGGTTTGGTCCGATTTAGCTTCAGACAGTGAGTAAAAAATGTGTCTGTCTTTTTGTTAGGTGTATGAAAATATCTGGTTTCAGCTTTCAACATCATCACTTCATGATAAAATGGTGTATTTTGAATATCAAGCACTTTTTAAGACTTGATTTGGAAACCAGGAACTTTCCAAACCTTGAAAATGCCCAATTGAAATTCAAGCATTTTCAAGGATTTCTAGCGCCTTAATGAACTCCGACAATATAGCACAAAACACTGAAAGGCAGGATGGATTGTGGGAGGGAAACCACAGCATTGCTCTAAGATGAGCATTCAGCAGCAAAAATAAGCCAACCCAGTTTCAACATCTCATGCATTTCAGCCTGTGATTAGAGACAATCAGACGCTGTCACACTTCACTGCTTTACTAAACCACAAGCTGCAAATCAGATGGCAACTAAACCCAGACAGACATTGTGCTAAATACACAGCCAGTCCCCACTGACTGGACATGCTAACCTGCATTAGAAACCTGGTTTAGTGTGGAGTCACAAAACTTTCACTCTGGCCCCCAGACCAACAAGAGTTGGATTGGATTCTGTCTAGATTAGTTGTAATAAGTTGAGTTACTTTCTAGCATCCAGAACCAGAACCATTGTCTGAACTCCAGTGAGTTGTCTCCAGCAAGTTGGGAGGCTAACTGTCAGGACTGGTTGGTTAGCTGTTTACGTTAGAGACTAACTGAACAGGAGTACCTAATGCATGCTTGTTAATTTTAGCACAATAAGTGTATGTGCTAAAATTAACTTTTACTTTTTGTCACTACACTCTGTGAACAGAAAGCCGGAGTGGCGCAGACACAGCAGGGGTCCATCAGCGACGCTCATTATCTGCAGAGCGCAGCCTGGCAGCAGCTGGCCGACGCTCGGCGTGATGCATGGAGGAATCACCGAGGCTCACCTGTGCACTGTCCAGAGTGCTGCACGGTAACGTCCTTGTCCTGCCTGCAGGCGATGGTCCTCAGCTGGCACTGGTCAGCATAGGTCACCCCATCTGAGCCGCACACCTGCTCCACAGTGACAGAGATGGAGGTACGGCGGCCGAGCCACATGTTAGCTCTCCGGACCGCCGGCACTCCCGAAAAGATTAAACCCCCGGCCGCTTTGGGAGACGTACCTTTGTCTTGTTTCTTAAGTCGCAGTCGGGCGGCGGGCACTGACAGTGGGCCTGGCCGTTTTCCTCCAGGCAGGTGGCGCCAAAACTGCAGAGTAGCTTTTCACATGATGTCGGGGCATCGGGGCCTGGAGAGGATACAGGTTTGATTTCTTACTGCCTCTGAACAGCCTGATGACAGATGTGAGCAACATGGACTCAGGAGATTTTGTGGTAATGATGAAAAATATGATAAAAACAAAGTTTGAGGTGTCTGTTTGGTTTTGACTGAACCACAGCATTCATAGCTCCACAACCACAAACACTGATGCTATAAACAAACTCATTTATAATGAACTACTTTAGGACACCAGTCACATAAAGAAGTATGATTTATATCATTGCACACAGTACTAGGTCAGAAAAACATCAAACTACAATTAGGCCAAAATACAGCAGCACGTTTTTTACTGAACTGTTCCATATTCACAAATATCCTCAGTATGATCTGAGCATCAGTTTGGCCCTTGGTTAAAGATAAGGCTGATATTATTCTTTTAAGCTTTTCTTCAGAAATATTGTATTATCTAAGAACTAAGTGTTTTGTATAATCTGCTTTTAATTAGGCACACTGTAATTTCAATACAATGTTCTACTGTTCCATCATGACATGGGAATGAAAAATCTTTATTTTTAGAGGAATAAGGAAATTCACTTCTTTCATCTTTTTAAAATCGAACAAATGCTACAGTTTAAAAAAAGCCATGTTTAATTATTTTAGCATTTGAAGTGTTTGCATGAAAAATGATCTTATTACTGGTAGTTTGTTCCCCACAAAGCTGCAGCCTTGTTGAACATCTGGAACTGCCAGGCATCCTGTGTGTGTGGGGGTGTGTGTGTGTGTGTGTGTGTATGTGTTTCATTGTTACAGCTTCACCTTATGCTTTACTGTGCCGTACCCTCTGAGTACCTTGTCTCTGTACCCAGCAGTGTGTGTGGCGGTGAGCTGGGACTGCCGGCTTCATTAAGCATTTGACTTCCAGTCAATGTCTGATGGTGAATCTTAATCAAGAGCTGCAGGCTCTCAGCAGGAGCTAACCTTTCCTTCAACTGTTTTCGTTTTTTTTATTCGGTGCAATCGCCGGGGCGGGTTTGCATTTTTAATCAAAAGCAATCAATAGTGCTGACACACAGATCTAACATGTGAGCACTGCAGATGGTCCAACATGATGCAGACAAACAGAAGTATAAATGGGTAATATGTTGTCCATGAGCATTTTGTACACTTCACTATTTCCCTAATCACTATTGATTAGCCATCCTGCTCCACTTCCTGCTCTGCCAATACAGCTGATGGATGTGAAGAAGAGATGAAGAAAGAGTGGCTGCTGTAAAGCTTCTCCACAAATCAGATAAGAGACAGAAACGCTCTTCAGAGTGATGGAATGACTCTGGGAGGCCCCAGGAGCCTGGTCTGCGTTCATCAGCGCTCCTTCTCATTATTTATTACCACTCTTATTACCAGACAGACACGAGGTGGGGCTACAGCGCTGCTCTGTTGCTCTGCACTAAAAGAGCTCTTGTCAAATCTTTTTATCTGTTTTTAGACACTGTAGTGTTAACCTGTAATAAACCTCACACTACACTCTTAACCCAAATTAGTTGATTTTACTAGAAAAATATAAAAAATTATAAAAATATTTTTTACATATTTTTTTAAACCGCCACCATGCTATGACAGTATGAGAGAGATAATCTGTGAAAAAGATAAACTCCTCTGCTTTCTCATGCTGCTAACTAGAAGCAACCAATCAGAACCGGTAGGCGGGTCTTAGCCCTGTCAATCACCCTGCTAACGCTAGTCAGCATATGATTACGGTGGATAAACAGTTTTGCTGTAACTAAGTGGTTTCTCCACCATCAGCACATTGAGCAGCGAGTACATGAGGATGATGGACAGCGCTAAGGCCGTCCTCCTGGCTCTGATTGGTGGTGTGTTTTTTCAGACAGCAGTAGCAGCTCGGGGAGGAGGTGGAGGAGCTTGATATTTCAGATTATCTGTCTCCTGCTGTCAGGATATGGTGACAGTTTTAAGAAATATGTAAAAAACATTTTTTATTTACATGCTGCAGCTTTAATATTAGTTACGAGTACCAATGGGCACCAGCCCCCCAAATGTCTGTGGACGCCTCTGCTTGTTACCGTTGTCACAGCCGTTCATGCCCATCCTGCTTCCATCTGGACACACGTTGCACTTCAAGCCTTTCACCCCTGTCTTGCAAGAGCACAGGCCCGACATCTGCTCACAATCATCCCGGACCGAGCCGGTGGGATCGCAGCTGCACGCTGAAATTACAACAAAAAAAGCCATGATTAGGTAATCGATTAGTGCTGATGACGGGCAAACCGGCCTTCGCTCAGAGTGGTAGGCAAACAGAGCGCGTCTGGAGCACTTTTAGCCCAAGCATGTTGCTTTAAAGATACGCATTTGTCTCCGACTGAGGTTGGGAACAGTTCAACTCGCCTCGGGGTTCACAGAGGGGAGGAGTGGAAGGAGGAGAACGAGCATGTAAGACGAACTTAAAACAACAACCTCGGGGAAGGACATCAAGCCCATCATGTTCTTAGAATCAATGATGTGATTATTTTTCTCCCTCCTCCTCCCTCCTGCTGAAGCTGTTATTGGTTTCTGTTTTGCTGGCTAAACCTCGTTAAAGGTCAGGCCACAGGTGACACACCTGCGGGCTTCCTGCTCCCTGGCTCCAGCAGCGTGTGTCCTTCGGTGCGGCGGCAGCGAGACGCGAAGATGCTCTGCGTATCGCGTTACATCGAGACAAACAACCAGGTCCCGACCTCACACCGCTGCGCGCATACAAATGGAAACAGTTCATTCAATCCAGTTTTGACAGCGCTAAAGGACACAACAGGAAATCAATCTGCTAAAATGCAGCAAGCGGCTCGTCCTGTTTGTCTACTAAAGTGAATTTACAGTTAACCACCATGGAAATGATCAGATTCAGGGATTCATGTCCTCCATCTTCCAGAGGTTCTGACAAGAAAGCAGATGCTGCGTTTGGAGTTTGTTGACTTCAATTCTCCCATTTCTATTCTATGCAAGAGTTTGTGGCCCCATCATAAAACATGTTTCAGGAGCTGTTCGAAGTAACAAGCTAGTGCTGTGTGATACGTCATATTTTAGTATCGATCCGAATCAAGTAAATACAGGTCCATAACGATACCAATATTGACACTTATTATTTGAGTTTGATGTAAGAAAATCAAACCAAAATCTTGTTGAGACAGAGTTGAGCCTGGCCATGCTACCAGCAGGGGGCCAAACTAAAGTTAGCTGATCACAAACATTACTTTCGCTAATGCTAAAGCTCTACACACCAACATTAGTGGAAGCTATTGCTGAAGTTAGCTCTAATTTCAACCATGTTGATACCCTAACTTCAGCACATATCAAACTTTACTCAACTGAAAGTTTATACAGTAACAGTAAATTAGCAGTTTAGACTTTATGCTGAAAATATATTTAGCCAAATGAAAGTGCCCTAAATGTTTTTAAAGTCAGCACAAAATTAGCTCCTCCATTAGCGCATTAGTGGAAAGTAAATGCTGAAGCACCAAAGTGATTTCCCCCATGTTGGGAAGTTCCACCATGCTGCTAGCTTACCAGGCGTCTTCTGGTAAGCTAGCAGCATTGAACCTTAGTGATCAGATAAACCTCAACAGTTCAAGCAGTTGTTTTTCAATATTCAAGAGTTTTGTTCGAAGCAGAGCGTAGACCAACAGGCTGATTTTGACCAAGGGGCCAGAATAAGAAACTAAGATACAAAACTACAAACATTTAGAAGGGAATCTGAAACTAAAGTACAGATCTTACCAGCATCAATCTGAACCGACTCGGTTTAGATACGCTCTAATATTTTGGGTCAATTCGGCTGCCTCTCCAACATGCATCATGCAAATAGAAACCAACAGCGGCTCCTTACGCGTGCAGCCGCTCATGCCTTCAGTGATGATGGCACGGAAGTTCCAGAAGCCCGGCTCACAGCGGTCGCACTTCTGCCCGCCGACCCCCGGCTTACAGGAGCACTGGCCACTGGTCGGGTCACAGGAGCCTTTGTAGGAGCCATGGACGTTACACTGACAGGTGCCTGAGGAAAAATACAGTTTTCAAGCTTTTTAAATCCCTGCTACACATAAATGCTTGGCTTTACTAATGTTGTGAAACTCTATCCATCAGCATATTCTATTTCTAAATCTGCATTTTTCCTATCTTTGAAGCATCTTGAAGATTACAGCCTGATGCCACGCTTCCCCTACATCTCTGCTGCTATCAAGAGTCGAGATCATCAGTAGAGGAGAGATTTGTTTCTGTTGATAAAGACCAGCATCATCATAATTATTCTTGGGATTAAGATTAAACGCTTCCAGCTCTGCAACTTTGCTTGTAATCTTACAGAAACTGCGACTCAAGGACAACGTGGCGATAGCATCAGACATTTAGCAGGCGGAGGGAGGAAGACTCACTGGGACATCCGGCCTGTCCAACCCCTAGAGCGGCGGTGATGTTGTCGGAGCAGCAGCCGTACGGAGAGAGGCCGCAGTGCTGTGGTGCCGTCAGCTCCGTCGGGGATGTAACATAATTCTCTGAGGAGTGAAGGAACATGAAGGGAAGAAGGAAGATTTAAATGGGTGATGTTTGGATTTATTGGACATAATATAAAACAATTTAAACAAATGAAACTTTTTTTGCAAAAAATGAGACCAGGAGGCTTCCAGATAACAAGTTTATCTTCTACTTTCACTATAACAGCTCCACATCAGGAAGGGTAAGAGATGCTATTACCTCTAGTAAAAACAAGCAATGCCTTCCTGCTGAATTTGACATTTACCACCTACCAGCAGGGATGTTGTCTTCATTTGTCCCTGTCTGTGGAGCTGCACAGGAAACCTACATCTTAAAGAAAGAGCCCTGCCTCATGTGAGGGGATGTGCCAAGCTGCTTCTGCCTCTTTTGTCTGCAGCAGCCGCCAAACCAGCGTGGCAGAGCTACATTCAGTCCGATAGAAACAAATGTGTTCCTCACGCTGGCCTTTCTCCACAAGCTGGCAGCCGACAACAAACACAATGGGAAGAGGGAAAAGGTGGCGTGGAGGAGGGGATTGTTTAATAGTCAAGGCAAAAAAAAGCCCAACGTTCAAATTTTCCTCCAAGTTTTGAGTGAAAAGTTAACTTGCAGATAAAAAAACAGAGAACTCTGTTCGGCCCGGTCCTTTCTCTATCTATTCCCCAACCAATCTCCCTTTCTCATGTTGCTAATTTGGAGTTTGGAGGCTGAAGGTACGGCGGCCATAAATCACACTGTTACTGGTGTGGATATGAGCCACAGCCTAATGGTGATGACTCGGCTCGCTCCTTTTTTCCAGCTCTCTCCCACTCCAGAGATGGGCTTTGGACACAGTTCATTTAACTTGCCACTTTCCAACGCTGCATTCAGCTATCTGCACCCAGCCTATTAGGACAAGGAGAACTTTTAATTTCATACGTTCCTCCACCCTGTGCTTGGTTTTCCCTGCAGTAGCTGTTGTCTGGCACAGTGCTGCTGACTTTGACATGCAATATTACCTTCATATTTCCCAACTCAACTGCATTTATTTCCTTTGTATAGTAATATCTTTTATATTCCTGGACATATTACCATTTCCACAGAACCAATAGACATGTTTTTGGATTATATTGAATGTCTTGACCCAGATTTGAGCTGGCAGGATTACCTGAATCGCTTCAGGACGGTAAATGTGATAAATCATCACGATTCAACTTTTTAAAATTTAATCTCGCTACATTTACAAACCATTATATGTTAGAACAGTGGTAAACACAACTAACTAAAAACTTAGTTATACTAACTCTGTAGCACTAGTTATAAATATTAGTTTTGGTAATGGTAAAGCACACCAGGTCAGTAGTTAGCAGAAGCTAATGCTAACTTCAGTTTGAATCATATCTACTTTGAAAGATGAGCATCAATTTACTTTTTCCATAATTTATATGTTATTGAGAGGATAAATATTAAAAGCTTTAGCTCGTTGTCTCCTCTCGTTCCCCGGGTTGAGGGTTTCCCCCGTGCGTAAGGGCAGTTCACACCATTCACTGTTCTACTTCAAACATATCCAGAGTTTATTCAGACAAGCAAATGCATTAAATCACACCAATAACATACCAGAATCATCAGAAACTAAAAACCACAAGACAGACATCAATCACCTGAAAGAAATAGAAAAATGGACAAATACTAAGACCAATGTATGCAGTCTGGGAGGTCCCTGCTTCCCTAATTAGAATAAGTTTCAAATTTCAAAGGGAAGTTGCTCCAAATGTTTTATGACTGTCGTTGCTGGGCCTGGTGGGAACCTGAGAAAAGCAGCATTTCACACCTCTGTGTGAGATCCTAGAATCTCTCCAGGTGTCCTCTCACACAAGCACATAACAAAAGGTCCCAATCCTTATATGGGTTCAGGAAACGGCCATCTCTACGCAGACCCCCTCCTTTCGTCCCAGAACAGATGCTTGCTGCAAACCAAGAACAACAGGAGGCTGATGGCTCAGAGCCGTCCTCTAACCCAGAATATCAAAAAAAGGCTGATTTGGATGTAAGAACTGGCACAATTACCTTCTACTGATCAGATTATGTTGATTGAGCCATGACTCTAAATCTAACTTAAAATTAAGTCCAACTCAAGGCAATGTTGATCTGTCTAATATTTAAACATGTGCTTAAAGTTAAAACTAGCATAATTGAATTATCATTTCCAACAATGTTCTCCATAGTGATATTAGGTATTGTATTTATGTTTATGTTATGTTTCACTGTCTGTTCACTGTTTATATTTTGTTCCTTTGTGTTTCTTGTTTGATAAAAAAAGAAGGTGAGGAGAGAAAAGCCTCTGACTAATTGAAGATTTAAAAAAAAAATTGGTAAAACTTTCACACAGATGTTGGACTTTACTCAACTGAAAGTTTATAAAGCAACCAGGTTAATAATGCAATAGAATTTGTCCAAAAAGAATGCATTACGGGAAGCTAAGTGCGCTAAACGTTTTCAAAGTTAGCAAAAGTGCTAACTGAAAAATTAGCTCTACTAGTAGCACATTAGCCAAAGTGAGCCAAACCACTGGTTAAAAGATGTTGAAGTTCAGTTGTCGTCTTTCGCTTGACTTTACGGCCATGTTCTTCTGCTGTGGTTTATCAGGTAAAATTCCTGTTAAATAAATTTAACTCAGTAAATGAATCTTTGCTGCATCAAATCTCATACAAAGTGCTATAATTAGTAGGAAAGTTGAAGTTAATCTGGCTTCTGAACTTAAGGTCAAGATCAAAACTGGTCCTCACAGAACTAATGCAGAGGGCAGGAAAATCCCACAGATGTGAGTTCATCCATGAGCCAATAGGAGTGCAGAAGCCCATAGGCCTGGTACACACAGAGGGCTGTTCAGAAAGAGGATTGATTATCCATGGAGGGTAGAGAAGCGTGACAGTCAGCCCCAAGGAGGCCGGCTTAAGAGGAAGAAGAATCAGCAGGGATGTGAGTGGAAATACTGGGAGCTGCTCCATTCTCCCTCTCCTCAACTCCCTCCATCCTCCTCTCTTTTGGACCCGGGGGGAATCAAGCAGGCCAGAGTGATCACACAAAATCCCTGAAGTGCCTTTTGCTCTGCTCTTCGGCCTTGACCAGCACAACCTCTTCATTTGACACAGCCACAGAGAGGAAGGTGGTTAACCTTTGCAGCCTGGCCACTGATCTAACAATCAGTTCGCTGGGTAAATGCCATTATTGCATGCAAAGAAGAGCTGTTTATATTAGTGTAAGTAGAGCAAAGTGGTGTCCTCAGGGTTAGCAGGCAAGTTTAATGGTTTAAATTGTCAGACTTTCAAGACAGAAAAAAAGACTCATTACTGCAATCAGCTCCTTCCACACACAGGCCCGTGAGAAAGATTTTAACACCAGCCGGCCCCCAGAGGAACCGTCAGTTTCACAAACGCTGCTGAAAAAACTGTGAGTCAACTTTCCTGGAGCGAATCATGCAGACAAGGCAAAGCACATTTAAGCATTATCTGCATCAGTTCATTAGCTTTTGGCGACTGGGCTGACAAAGAAGAGACAACAGAGATGATGTCAGATTTATACTGGGAGGAGAGATAACCCATCAATGGAGGGAATGAGTGGAGAAATGGGATGGCAACGACGATGATGATGGAGTAACCTGCAATCACTGCAATCACTGTATGTGTTTATGTGTGAAGCACCGACCTGCACAGGGACCCTGACTCTGAATCAACAAGAGCCTCTTTTCCAAACATTTGGTGCTTTTTAGCTCGCACTCGTTCCGGTAGGTCTTCCCATCGGAGCCGCAGACCTGCAGAGAGAGAGCAGGTACAGACAGGAAGATTTCGATGACATTTTTATCGGGCATAAATTAACGCTTTACTTTCTCACAAACCAAACACACATCAACCCAACGTATATCGACGGACTCCCTCTCAACGTCTCAGAATCTCAAAACTTCTGATTAATAAAATTTAACTCGAGGAGACTTTTGGATGAGCATAAAGAGATTATTTGTAAGTCATTTAACGCCAAAAAACCCAAAATTTAAAATGTTTTAATCCAACATGTTCTACTCCCAACTCGTCATATATGGACGCTTGGGCCGGTTACTTCTGCATCACATGTTGACACACCGGGTACTCCTTTCTCATCAATAATTGACGTTCAGGGTGCTCTCTTTGAATGCTGCAGTGATCCCTGTTTTATCTTCATTTCTGCTCATTTTTTTTAACAACAAATAAGCAGAAATGAAGATAAAATCACGGCTTCAAAGACCCAAGGATCTTTTAAATCGTAAGTACAATGAACGAAATATCACCCTGAACATCAGTTCTTGATGAGAAGAGGGTACCCGATGTGGGAACCTGCCCAAGCGAGTTGGGAGTGAGAAAGTGTTGTTTTATCAGTTGCTACAACATATTATCACCTTACTAGATTTATGGCTTCAGTCATTTTTTACCAATGGTGATTTGTTTTCTTAATAAGACGTGAGCCTTTATTTTAGGAAGATGACAATAAATGTATCTCTCATTACATTTGATTTTACAATCTTCACGTTTGTCATTTACTGTGATTTCTGAAGAGGATCTCAACACATTTAGATTCACACTCCAGCTGTTAGAGCGGCTGGTTAAATTGATGTAGCAAAGCTACCCAGCAACAAAACGCTACATGAGGTGAGCGCCTGCTTTTCCTGGAAGCCGTACCTCGTTGAGTGGCACGCTCTCACAGGCAAAGCTGCAGATGCAGCGTTCATCCTCTTCGTCCTCGTTCCAAATCCCATCGTACATCGCACAGCGCTCCTGCTCACAGCTCTCCACTCCGGAGCCAGATGCCCCCGAGCCACATTCTGCAAACAAAAACACAAAACTCACTGTGTCACTCTTTTTTTCGAACAAACATATTTTTGTTAAACATAAAGCTCAAATTTCCAGAGTGATCAAATTTCAACATCTATGCTGTAAGAGAAGACATGAAAAGAACTGCTGCTGCTAGTGTAAAATAATGACCCAGTGCAGCCGAGGCTGGATGGTGACTAAGTAGATTAGACATCTCTGCACCACCAATGAGGCGTCCTTTTTATTTCAATTAAATCAGAAATAAAAAGGGAGGGAATCTGTGGCCTTTTAGTGGCGGGCAGCCCGCTCTATGGGTGCCTGCCTCCTGATATGAGAATGCAGCTAATTGCACAGTGTTCTGTTAAATTTAATTATCTCCTGAGACCTTGGAGAAAAGTTGTCACAGCAACTCTTTAACTGTGACCCTGAAAGGTCGTTTGCTTGCATTAAAAGCGAGGGAAAAGCTACTCATTGAGTCTCCAGCATAAAGTATGAAAACTCTTCATTTCCCGCTTGTTTTGTGCATTTTTAAAAGGGATTAAAAGAACAGAGACATGTGAGACCATGTTGTGTTGGGGTTTCGTTTAAGAACAACAAATCGAGCAGGTGAGGAAAGTGGGAGGATCCCGTCTTTTGAAGTTGCGAGCGTCTCCTGCAGCAGGGCCCCGGGAGAGATTAGATGAATGCGCGTGAAGACAGGAGTATGAAAGTGTGTCAGATGGGGTGAGAGGCTCATGAGGCAGGAAGAAAGTTCATTCAAAACTAATTTGTTATTCAGAAAAGGAACTAAAAGCTTCCAGAGACGCCCAGCGGATTCAAGCGGTGGGTAATCAGGGTGTTCCTTCTCCTCCTCGTCGTCTTGTCTTCTTCTGGGGCTTATTCCACTCCGTGTATTGATGCTCCGCCTCTAATGGCGAAATCGATGTCCCAGTGATGGAAGTAGCACTTAGCGTAACCCATCTTCTAAAGTAGATTATGGAGAAGGTCACAGAGCCAAGGGAGGGGAGCCCAGCTCTTCTCTGATACGGGTCATCAGCAACAGGATGGAAGGGCTTTTGAAGAGTCGATACAACGAAGGAGCTTTGACTTCATTATCTGGAGCTGCAATGGAGACCCAAACCCAATCTACCAGAACAATTGTTGATTAATATGACATTTCATTTTGCTTGGGGATCAATTAACTATTTTTGAAATTAACTAAATTTGAGCAAATGTCAGGCACAGTTTAGAGATTTACACCAGAATACCGTTTAACCCGAACCCACTGATCTATCTGTAACCATAATGCTTATACCCACCACTAACCACCAAGAGTGACCCTAGCTATCTGTTATATTAGCTATCTGTAACCACTAACCCCGAACCCTTTTACCAATGTCAACCATTGTAGCGTCGTATTTATTGCGGACCACAGTCTGGCGTTTCATAAAACGTTTTGTTTTGTGGCACAGGGCTCTCAGCTACCGGTGACATTACTGAGGGTATTCCTGGCTCAGTTGACCTTGGAAGAAAAAATAAAAATAAAAACGGGGACAGATCAGAGGAAGGATGAAGTAGTGATGGTTGGCCTCCTGCATCTGTTTACTGTAGGCCAGCTCAGCAAGGCACAATCAAAAGCCAAGCCAGCCCACCCAATTCATATTCCACTCAGTCGCCCTCGCAGAGTCGAGCTAAATAAATAAAAGAGGTAAGACATTAAGACAGAATAAATAAATAAAAGTGAAAAGCGAAGAGAGGGGGGTCCTAATTAGTGGCTGTACTTTGATGTGTCCACCACCTGCGCCGCCTATGAACCTTTCAATGAATACATCCCCAGCTAAGATGGCTGCATCAGCTATTCTCTCTGCACTGCCCATCCGTTTCTTTTTACTCAGTCATGTCAGAGGCCCGAGTCTATTTAGCCGAGGGAGCTCCATTAAGAAGACAGAATTCAGCAGCCAGGGGAGAAAAGGACGTGGATTGCATGAGGATAACTTTGAAGAAATATAGCAGGGATTTGACAATGAAAATAATGTTAGAAATGAACCGCGTTGTCGAAGCTGTCGGGTATTGAACTGAAAGAACAGAACATGGGTAAATAATTGAAGCTTCAGGAGGACGTGTGGGAGATACGCTGAGCTGAGCTTTTGGAAACTAGAATACTTGATGTCTGGTGCTGCAGCAGGATCCGTCTGACTGGCAACATCCTCACACTCAACACTAGTTTGGATTATTGTTATTATTACTATTGCTTTGAGGTATTGAGGTGATTTCCACAGTGATGCCAATATTTAGATCATCTGTTTCTCTTGTCCACATGCAAATCAAGTTTAAATATGAAAAACAGAGATTTTTATCCAACTGGAATGGATATCTAGAAGTTAGAAAAAAAAACTGTTCTGCAAATGTTTCAGCATCGAAACAGTAGAGCAATTAATGTCTTAGCATTGTCAATGCAATAATCTATTGCTTTAGTAGCAACAACATGGTAGCAATTGCTTTGTTTTATTTAAACTGTGGTCTAGTTTTAATTTGGTTCTAGGGATTAACTTAAGTTCAGAAAACTGTCTATTTGCGACCCGATCTTCCCGTTCCGACAACCTCAGGGACGCTCCGAGGATGTTTTCTGGCATTAGGACCATTTTAGCCAAAAACAAAAACAAAATATGGACAACTCAAAAAATGATGGGACATTTTACGGAGAAGAGATCCTTTAAAATAAAGTTTGATTGGCTAAACAGTCAGTTAGCTCGCACTTGGAACCCAATAAGTTCATTGTCTCATCTCTTGAGCTAAATGTTTCATTACATCCCCAGTAATCGTCAAAGACAGTGTTGTTATGATTTGAGTTCTCTGTGTATTTATTTTTAGGTTTTCAGTGTGCTGAGATCTGTGAGTCCCTGTGTTGTCCTGTCTGCTCCCCTTGATTGTTCCCAGCTGTGTCTCGTTCCCTGATTGTCCTCCCTGTGTATTTAAGTCCACCTGTTGTCTTTGTCTCTTGTCGGATCCTCGTCGTGTTACCCTGTCTCGTCGTGTCTCCTGGTCTCATCGTGTTCTCTTTATTAAATCCTCCATTTCATTCCTCATCCCGGCTCTGCCTGCATTTTCTCACCATTACCAAACCACAAGTGTGATCTTTGATAATCCTCAGCCTAGCACTGCTTTAGCCATTCTCAGGATCTTTCTCTCATAAACTTTGACTCTGTCACCAACTGCTGGTACAGAGACCAACAGCGTCAGCATCATCCATCCAAAAAGATGGACGGATGACGCGTCACACCTCAGGGGGAGAAAGATGAGGTGTTTGGAAATGGCAAGAACAACTTTGGTCCTGCTGCAGAAAGTTACAAATCCTGATTGGGCATGAAGATGATCGATGACCCAGGGAACTCCGCTCCCTCTCCGCCCGCACGGCTGCGTTTACTGTGACCTTTACTGTGTTGAGGAGTTTGATGCAGTTCCAGCTTAAAAAGGACCAGAAGGTCTGCTTCTTCCCACACTTTGTTTATTAAATGCTGTTTTCAATTAAAAAGGGCCACCGAACAAACCCCTCCTCCCCACCCACCCTTTTGAAACTGATTCACCACTTTCTGTTGCCACTTTGTCAGTGCCAGAGGAAAAGGAGCTGAGGCCAAGCCTGCCCGAGTGTGAAATTAAACAGGTGATAAATTTTTCTGTATGGCTAACAGTGGGAACACTGTCATTTTTCTTTACTACTAAATAAAAGCAAGAGAAAACAACTTTGGTTTTTATGCAGCGCCCTCCTACCAATAAGACTAATGAGGGTGGGTTTAAGGCGGGTTCTGCACATGCATATAAATCACAGGTTCATTTCCTCGCCAGGCTTAGTTTTGATTTCATACTGGTGATGTAGAAGCTTTGCTGCTGTCAACAGCAGGAGAAAGAAAATACAATGTAATATGTTGTGGCACAGGGCTTCTGTTTTGAGATATATATGCTTCTTGTTTTGCCAAAACTCCCCCCTCGTTCATCTCCGCAGGGTGAATTTATCAGAGACAAATCATTTTTAACACAGGCAGCACAGCGAAGGCGTAGAAAGAGCAGAAAGCCGACAGCTTGGTTTGGACCGCGTTACAGTGGCAGCAGACTTCCAGTGGAGGGTTCGGGTCACAGAGCTAAAACAATCAGACCCGGGACAAAAACACCAGTATTTACCCCCAGGGCAAGATTCATCGATTTCCAGCCCATCTCTACCTCCATGTGAAAAAAGGCATTGGTTGCCTCTATTGTCAGGGAGGCACAATTTTGATGGAGAACAGTGCAAAACCAAGAGAGAAATGAGTGGGTGGGACAGCAGGAAGCGGTGGGGAGTGCAAAAGAAAAATCTATTGTGTGAGCCTGATGGCTTCTCTGAATCAAAATGGAAAAGCAGAATGTTCACAGACTCCCTCAGGGAGGCAGATGAGAGCATTTTTGTCTAACAGCAGACAACCAACAATGGAGGGAGAGCGTGTGCCTGCAAGTCAGCATTGAGGGCATACTGCCGCACAATTCCTCATGCCCCCCTCACACAAAAAGGTCACACATCTCAGTCAGTGAAATGATGTTAAATGGACTTCAGGAGCTCTGGTGACATGAATTTTCCTCTCGGGCCCAAAGAGGCAATATGGCTGATAATCATAATGGGGTAGAAAAAAAGAAAACACAAAAGAACGAAGAGAAGAATAAAACACCCCTGGGTGGCAATCAAAATGGAAGTAGATTCTCCCGTCTGTTTGCCCCGTCCTCCAAACTACGTCCATTTCTTTCCCTCCTGCTGGCTGCTGTAATCTGCTCTGCTTCACACCTTGTCAGGAGACGACTATGTTCACCGTGGCGACCAGCTACCCACAGGGGAACGCCATCGCCGCTATCGGCATGACAACCGGCAGCCGGGCTGCTGCCGCTTTGGTGGGGTGGGAGGGTCTGATGCCGAGGCTTGTCAGAGCAGATCAAGATACGATCTGCGCCGTAAATTAGGTTCCACTTTCCTTCAGCGTGGGGAGCAACGCTCTAGCCGTGGGAAATCAGGATCCTCGGCTGGACGCCATCGGTCACTAACTTCAGAGCCTCATTGGACAGAAACACGTCTGTCTGAGCAAAAACCAAATCTGGATGGAATGCCAGGAGAAAAATCTCCTTGAGATCTATTGCTTTGTTCTTTGACTTCCAGTCGATCCTGTTTCCCTGATTCTCATTTTCTAATCAATACTTTGAATATTTACTTTTGCCCTGTCATACTGGGCGTTTCTTCTGCACTTTACAAATATATTAGAGATTTCACAAATCAAACATTGTTTTATGGTGGTGATTAATGTAAGATGGTCCAAATTTCCACATAGGACTGGAAATGCTCTATACTGTTTTCACAAATAGAAAAAGGATTTATCTCTACTACGTTTAAAGACGTTAATTGTAGCTCTGACCAGTCTAAGTGGTTTATATTTTGGACTACAGATCCAAAATCTGCTGTACATTCAGAGGTTAGAGTGTTAGCCCTGCCCACCAGGAAACGTCCAAACGTTTGCAGTAACAATTATCACCTCACTGTTACCAGTTCAGGGACTTTCCTGCTATATTTAGTGACATTTCAGATTTTAAAAAATCTGAAATGTCCAAAATCAGAACCAGCAGATCAGGCTGTTTAAAGACCACTAGTTGGTAGCTCAGAGTTCAGGGGAATCAGGAATGCTGCAATGCATCTAGTTAATATATTACCTGTTTCATACGAATAGCCTGTTGATGTATAAATAAATGACCAGAATTGAAAAGGGAGTGTTACTCTATGATTGGCTCTAATTTGGTGATCAGTTGAAATGAAGTTTTTAAAACATTAAAATTTTCATTTCTGTAACCAAACAACAAACCAGATGTTCTTTGAAGCAGCTGGATCTCTTTTCTAATTTAGGATTCAAACCAACCTCTATCACAGAACCAGCAGACCATTTGGTATAATGGCAGATCGTCAAAGTGTGTAATCAGTGAAATAAATAAATAAAATGAACTATTAATGAGTAAATCAATAACTATTCATTTCTATTCAGTCTCTGTTTGTAAATTCTACCTGCTTTGACTCAGATGCTCATGGGATTATGATATTTAGCTGTTTCATAGAAAGATGTTTTATCATGGCACTTTTTTCAACTTTGAGTGAAATATGCCCAATACCAAGCAGAATGCTACTTTAGTGTTTCATTATGGGGTAAAACAGGAAGAATGAACAATAATTACAGTGTATGACTGAAGTACCATGACAGTGGCTGTTCCTGCAACCGTTTCTGTTTACAGCAACACAGCGCGACTTTCACTGCAACTTTTGTTGATGTGAGAGAGCCGACAAGCTTTCTGGAAATCCACAAACGACTAACCGGCGTGCCACAGGTCAGTTGGTAAAGTTAATTACACCACTTCAATGGCTGGCTGGTTAACATAATTACGACATTTCAAAGTCCATTTCCTACCTTCCTCACAGCTGCCGTGCTTCACCACATCAATGTTCCTCTTGTGCTCGCAGGCGGACCTGTTGAGCTCACACTCGTTGCTGTAGGTGATGCCGTCGCTGCCGCACACCGTGGCGCTGGCCTCTCCGCTGCACTGCGGGCACTCGCACTTTTTCTCCACACACAGGGCACCCAAGGTACAAACGGTGTTGCCGCACATTTCTGTATCACACACACACGCACACACATTAAAATGTATATCTCGAACTCACATTGAAATGAGACTTTATTCCCCGTCTGCCTGTGTGCCTGAATTTCCTTTTCTGCTTTTAATCCAGCAGGAAAAGAAGAACTTCATGAAACACAAAGTTAAAACGTTTCACTCGCCAGAAGTGAAGCTGGCTGTTGCTCTTTGAGGATTCCAGAACAGGAAGCGTGACAAACCGTAATGATTGCAACATGCTGCCACTTACTGCACTCTCCCTGACTGACCACCCACAGCTCCAACTGCTCCTTGCAGGACCGCACATTCAGCTCACACTCGCTGCGGTAGGTGAGGCCGTCGCTGCCGCACACGGGCTGATTCGACTCCACGCACTCCGACGGGCACACGCAGCGCCCACTCTGGGCGTCACAGATCGCCCCGAAGGAGCAGTTGGAGCACGCTTCATCTGGAGGGAAAATAAAAAAAAGGAGACTAAAACTTAGCATGCTTGAGTTTATGTGTGTGTCCAGCCACACATGAGCAAATAACTTCCTTTCTAACTTATGTTATCAATATGCAAATTACCAAGCCTTACTTAGATTTTAATGATCCTTGAAAAATTCTTCAAATTGGTACTTTTTTTTGCCACACTACGTTTTCTTTCATTAGCTTGGAAATGTTCATCTGTACATATTTTAAAAAGCTCTCAATCAGTAACATTATTAATATGTCATTAAGGACTTTCAAAGCCTGGCGGCTTTCAGTTCTCTGGCCATTACTGAAATAAACTGAGACTTTACATGACGTCCTGCAGAAGTGGAAACTACACAGAATCTGCACCAGATAATAAATCAGCCTCTTCCATGTTTAGAACACGTGTGAAAATTTTACTTTTAGAAGCTAACTCTGTTTTTTAAAGTACTACCCAGTTTCTGTTCTGTTTCTATGCTAACAATGAGGCCTGGATTTGAAGCTCAGAACTGTTGTTTCTCTATGTAGAACTTTTATTTTGAAATAATGAAGGGAGTAATGTTTGAGCTGCCTCACTGCTTTGATGGTATTGACTGATAAAATGACTCGCCAGGCTCTACATGTCAGCAGAAAAAACATCTACCGGTTCTTATTTGACATGCCCAAAGTAGAGCCGTACATAAAAACGATTAACTGTAACAAACAACAATGGATGGGAACTAAATTTCATTTTGGCAAAACACAGATGTGGATGGTAAATCAGGTAGAATAAAAACATTCTCACTGTTCCCATCAGGCGACTGGAAAATCTTGCAGAGGAGGCTGTAAAGATTTCACCTCATTTATGAGAAGATTTTTATATTTAACAGGCTCTGATAAGCATTTTGTTTTTGTTTTGCTTCTGTGCAGCAGCACTGATCAATTGGTGCAGAGACACTAATTTAATACAGGACTAGAATTCACCTGAGATCTACTGAATTGATGAGATTTAATAAAACAGGCAAACCTGTCAAATACAAAGTGGCACCTTTCATGTTATTTGGTATGAAAAAAAATCTTGACATAAAACCAGAAAAAAACTGCAAAAATTCAAAGAAGGATGGATAAATGGCCTGTGTTACTCAAAAAATATCGAACCACTGAATCCTTTTCCAAGAACCAAAATAAGAGAACTGAACAGAAATAAATGTTGGAAAATAAAAAGGAGTCTTGTGGAAGAATACATCTCTGTTTGGGACTCCATCATACAGCATTTATGGCACGATGGTCAGAGTCTGACGCCATTCCCATGAAAACAGCCACACGAGAGCCAAGTAGCACTTACAGCGCTCTGAAAGCATAAAGGAGAAAGATTCTCTGGGCTGATGAGACGAGGATTGAATGCTTTGGCCTGAATGCCAATAGCTGAGTGTGGTGAGCGCCAACTACAGCTCATCACCTAGCTACTGCGGCCCTGTGGGAAAACCTGCAGCCAGTAATGCTTTTTCTGTACAGGCTTCAAAGCAGCAGGTACCAGGAAGCAAGGCAGAGTCCAGAGAGAAAAAAACACTTTCCAAACCATTCACAACTTTTAAGTTGGAATGATGAGACTTCAGGACAGAAGCAGCCCGGTGCCACTGGGAGAGAAAAGAACCAGAACGAGTTCCTGTTGACCAGGGATGCACAAAGTCGGTCCTGGAGGGCCTGCATGGTTTAGTTCTCTCCCTACTGGTAGTAACCGCCTCTTCAGCAAGTCAGTGTTCTCCTTAGACCTCTAATGAGCCATCATTTGAAGCAGGTGTGTTAAACCAGGGAGAGAACTAAAACGTGCAGGATGCCAGCCCACTTTGGAAACCCCTGCTGTAGACAGAAGAGCAGAATTCTTTCTCTCTGTTACCAGTTACAGCGCTAGCATTGCGTTAACTTAGCTCCCTATCACAGTCTATTAGAGGCCGGCCTAATAAGTGCTGATGATTTAGCACTAATTAAGAGAAGTGAAGCTGTTCACTGGAACCTTTTGTGTTATTAATCTGTTTATAGCTCCTCAAGAGTCTTTGACTTCCTTTGTCTCTTCATCTCTTGCTGACATCAGAGCCTGGACCTTCCATTGGGTAAGACTAAATGTGACCCAAACACACAAGACAATCCAGTGTTTCAACCCAAGTCTACAAAATGAACCTAAAACAGGGATATGGAATAATGATTTCCAAAAATATTGCAGTGTTAGCCTTAGCATTAGCATGGACTGTCATGTTGGTGGTAAAGGGAAGTACCTTCTTGTAAGTCAAATGTCACTTGATTAAAACAAGAAAGCAGCAGTATTTCCTCAAAGTAAAGGAAAACTAGCATGTGAGAATTTAAATGTGTCAGTATTAGTTTGCTTTTTAAGTGTGTTTTTGCTGCAGCAGAGCAAACATTAGCAAAAAATGAGATTCATTTTCATCGATATTAACTTAGTCATGAATTTGTCTTTAAACTTTGCAGAGTAACTGATTGTGTTAAACTAAACATGTGTATTTAGTTTTTGTGTTTTTCTATGATGATTGGTGGATGAACAGCTACACCCACAATGTTTCACCTTTCTTTGAAATATTGTTCAGTAATCTGACAAAATATGCAAAAAACATTCATGGAAGGCAGAATAAAACGTTATTTAAAAGAGATTAGCTTTGGGATTATAGTTCATGTCTTTTTGTCTTAACAGAACCATTGGCTTTGAGAGATTTAGTTCAAATAATATCGGGAAAAAAAGCATTCGTGTTGGTGTTTTTTGTCTCAAACATAAATAAACCTAAATCATAGGTATCTATAAAACAGGCCGTCTCTCAGCTATAAATCAGGAAGTGTTGATGAGTGTTGTCCTTTATCGGGCTCTGTGTCCTGATAGCAGGCTTGCTCTTTTCTTTCTTTTTTATCAGCTCCTGCCTCTCGTGCCGGGCTCTCCACACTGCCTGATCCTTCAGACAAAATGTGTCTCTGACAGGAAAAAGGTCAACCACAGTTCAAAGCCAGGAGAACAGGGGGAATTGTCGCCATTACAGATAGTGATGAGAAGTCCATTTTTGTTCCCTGATTTTCTCTTCCTGGAGTCTTTCTCATCATTTTTTAGGTCCAGTCAGAAAGAAATGTTCTGCCTCTTTCTAAAGCCGACTGGGTTTAAAACTGGACTAAGCTCCGAGTGACACAAAGATGCCACAAAGATAATATCGTCACCACTGGAATCATGTTTCTACATCAATCTCTACTCATACTGCTTTGTGGCATTATGGCTGTAGCGATTCTCTAATCTCATGATTACAATACAATATGCGATGTTCTGCTCACGATATGATATGTATCATGATACTCAGCAAACAGTACAATTCGATACATTTTTAAGATTTTAGAGGGACAGAGTGGTTTTGATGACATTTTGTGACAGTTCCACGTACTCGGATTTAATCAATGGAACTGATGGTGTAATACTGGTGCAACGAATGTTGTTTTTGTCAGACATTTATTATACATTTGCTTTGTTTAAATGTTGATTGTGTGGCTTTGTGTATTTGGTTATGCAGAAAAGGAACCTTCTTTGTCTTATTCACTTATATTAGATAATGCAATTTACCTATTTCATTTCATTATTTAATTCATTGTAACTGTTTTTTTCCTTACATGTCATTTTAATGTACATATGCAATTTAGAACATGAGGGATTTAAGATTTAATGTATTGATACTTGCAGATGGAAAATTGATACCAAAAAATATCACGAAATCTATAAAAAATTTTTATGTGGCATAATGCCCCCCCCCCCCCCCTCTCCCCAGTGTTCAGCAGGGGGCGCTGGCAGGCAGAAAAATTTACAAAAGGGGGGCGCTGTGATTCCTTTGGGGGGCGTTTGCTCAACGGTAAACTTTATATTTTATATGCACAACAATACCTGTTGAGACTTTGAGCTACTTACTAAAACTGCGTGTGGTATTAAATCATACTTGGCTGCAACTGTATTGATGTTTTATTGATGTTTGCGTCGCTAGCTGTTAGCTTCAGCTACCAGGACCAACTCATCTGGATTTGCACTCAATGAAGACGTTAGTTTCCTCTAGTGGAGGTTTTCACATGAACCACACTTCAAAAATGTTGAACTATCCCTTTAAAGCAGAGCTTGTTTTTTAAAGTTTGTTCGAAACATTCATCATATGGTCTCGATGGTTCCTGTTAGCCTTCTGTCCAGCATCCACTGCTGTTTTTATTTGAAGCTTTTGCTGTGATTGGTGACTGTGGAAGCTGAAGTGAGGCATGGGGGCAGGCTGGTATAAAACGCACCCTTGAAAGCATGAGGGATTGACTCACAGCGGAGGGAGAAAGAAAGAGCCTGCAGCTTTACAGCATTTTGTTGATATCCTTAGTGGGGACGAACTGAACTGGAGCTGAGAGGAGCGGCGAGGTATTACCTCAGGATTAGGCAGAAAGGAGTCGGCTTGTTTGTGTTTTGACGGCTTGTGAGCACAGCTAGGCGATAACAGCTAGGCGGCAGGCGTCCCCCTGTGGATGCCTGCCGCTGCCTGGTTGTACACTATTAGGTCTGCCCCCCCACTTGATTCGCTCCTCCTCATCTTATTCACCTTCATCTCCTCTCCTCCCAACATCCAACATTTATCTGTTTTCCCAGCCCTCCCTTTTCTCTGTCCTCCTTTCACTCTCATCCTGGTGTGACCTATATTTTTTACTCACCTGAGAATATCATTGCCAACACCTGTGAGCACAAAAAAACAGGAAGTTCCTTTTTTTATTATTTTGTACTTTTTCCCAAATGATTCAGATGGTTTGGCTTTCATCTGCTACATAAACAGCTGATTTTAGGCAACTGGTACCCATGTTCTTTACAGGTGGGTGGGTTGGTTAGTTGGTTGGAGGTCTTTTGCCTCAATAAACCTCTGCTTACCCACCTTGCAAGGACACCTACTGCTCAAACACAGGAGGCAAAATCTCAGAATAACAAACGTCATTCATTCTGCTATCAGGTTGCACCTGAGCCATATAGATAACCACTATGTTTCAGCCTGCAGGGAAGGAAATGAAATTACAGCTGGGCCCCATGAGAGCCTATGGGGCCCAGCTCCCACACACACACACACACACACCCCCCACCCCCCCCTCCCACACACACACACACCCACGCACACGCACACCCCAACCACATCAAGAGCACAAATACTTTCACAGTTGTTGAACCATCATTTCTGCTCATGAGATCAGACTTCAGCATCTCAGAGGATAAAATATGGCAGCTCAAACTTTACAGACAATTGGGTGGTAATAGAAGAAATAAACATATGCCCACATGTGAGCCGCAATAAAAATGCAGCTGGGTAATGAAATATGGATTTTTCACTGAATGAAAACAAAAACACACCCTGCCTATTGCTCATGTGTGCATGGGTTGAGGACACAACAGGATGAGCTGGATGAGCTGCCATTAGGATCACTGAGGTGAGCTGGCGGGTTCTTATGCTGGCAGTTAACCTGATAATTATATTTAACTGTTACATTTAAGTTAGAAGGACATCTAACGTGTTCGAGTGTTTGTATTTTCCTCATATGGATGCCAGAACAGGTCGGGTTATATCCATCCATCCATTTTTCTACACCCTTGTCCCTTACTGGCGTCGGGAGGGTTGCTGGTGCCTCTCCAGCTGTCATTTCGGGCGAGAGGTGGGGTCAGCCTGGACAGCTCACCCTGGACAGGTTGCCAGTCTGTCGCAGGGCAACACAGAGACACACAGGACAAACAACCATCCACACACACACTCACACCTAGGGACAATTTAGAGGCCAATTAACCTGACAGGCATGTTTTTGGACTGTGGGAGGAAGCCGGAGTACCCGGAGAGAATCCACGCATGCACAGGGAGAACATGCAAACTCCATACAGAAAGACCGGGGCCAGGAATCGAACCCAGAACCTTCTTGCTGCAAGGCAACAGCTCTAGCAGCTGCGCCTCTGGGCAGCCCGGTTGGGTTATATCTGTGTCTTAATTCTTCCACTTGATTGTTTTCATTAAGTTCAGTAACATTTACTCCTAAAACGGGATTTTAGGAGCAGCAGTAGCACTTTTTACTCTTTCTTGATAGTAACATGAATTACTGCTACTCTTCAGTAAAATGTCTGACACTGTACTCACTGTAACTCCACTGAATGAAGAACAAACATGGAAACCAAAGACGCACCAGGAACAGACACACAGCTACAGCTGGTTAAAACCTTGTGTTTTTGCACAATCTTTGTATTCCTAATGTTACTTTCTGAGTGTGACATGTTGAAGGTGTGACAGGACACTGAGAATGTGTGTGAACCTAACAAGACCAGTAAAGAGCAGAGAAAGAACGTTTCTTATATCTTTAACTCCTGCTTGTAACACCTCCATACAAAGTGCATTAGTGATTGGAACAGTCCAGTATAATTGGCTGAGATAAAGTTTAAGTCAGTGGGTTGTCAGCGAAAAGCTGTGCAAACACCTCAGAAATAAGGCCCATCATCACCATCATTCCTGGGCCAAGCACAAGCCGGTGCCTCAGCATCCTAATGGCCCCCCAGGGCCAACGCTTCCCTCAGAAGCCAGGTTAGAAACGGAACCCTCCTCCATGCCAGAACTCTGCTTTCTGTTTTCCTTTTTAAATAAAGACCATCCGTTGCCGCAGAGCAGACCCATAACCAACCATCTACCTGCACTGTCCTGAGCCAGATGGACTCAATCGGTTTCCACGCTGCCTAAACAATGCTGCCACTCCATTTCTCACTGGCATATGTTCTGCTTTTCAATTTAAAGGAGGAGCTGGGATGGGAAGATCCAGTCCACAGAGGGCCTCTGCCTCTGCCACAGCCAACTCCACCGTCTGCCAAGTGCTCACAACTCCAACTGTTGCTTAGATTAGTTTGCACAGCGAAGCTCGGGACTAGGAACTGTTTGAACGACTGAGGATGAAGCGGCAAAGTGACACAAACTCATCCACAATTGATTCTTCTGCTACAGTGACTGTTCAGCACAGCAGAGAGCCGCTAATTGTAGGTATTATGGTTGAAAAAAAAAAAAACAGGCAGAAAATAAACATAATGCCATAAAAGTGAGTCAAGGAGGTGGATGGGAGAGTTGGGTAACAGAGATAATGACTGCTGTTCTTTTTGCTGAATGTGTGTGTGAAAAGCAAATGGTTTGACTGTATACAGAAGAAAGTACTACATCATCTGAGTCCATGGGAAAACAGGCCTCTCAGTATGGCATTAAGTCATCAAGAGTGTTCACTAAGTAGGTTTAGCAAGCTGTAAAAATCTGCCCATATGGCTCTCCGCCTGCATAGTGGATAAGAAGATATTTTTAACACTTGAAGCTCCGCTGTTGCTGCTGTACTAATGACTAGCTGATACTCCAACACCACAAGACAAAGCCAAGTGACTCATGTAGCCAATTACAGACAAGAAGGCTCCACACTTCGTTGGCAGCAAAGTGCATCCTCACTTAAAGGTCGAAACAGGCAAATTGCAGTCTGGGTAATGGTACACGGAGCAAAGCGCCGCGGAATAGATGAGAAGGAGACGGACCAGTGATCAGGGTTTTCCTCTGTGTTTAAAGGCTTGTTTTGACTTTGTTGGTTGTGAAATTGGCGCCAGGGAATCAGCCTAGATCAGAACTATAGATTTGTTTATTGTTAATGTCTGTAGATTGTAATTTTCATCCTAACAAATGTGTCGTTGTGTAAAATCCTTCTTCACAGGGAGAGATGAGTTTCCTGCCTTTAAGCTAGTTGTACTATGAGCTATTAGAGACAATACGCCTATCTTAACCCGGTCAGGTTCTTCAAGATTCAGAAATCTATGACATTGTTTAATCATGAAGCAGTTATGTTGCAGTAATTGAATTTTTTCAGACAGGGTCAACATATTCTTTCAGGAATGAGTCATATTTCCCCTGAACTGAGTCTGATTCATCTGTACTGGTTGGTTAAACTCCTTCTTTTACTTACAATAAGTCAGATATGTCTTAATGTTCTTAACAAAGGCCAGACATGAATGAATAAAAAACATATTTTGGTGTATAACTGGGAACACTGTGTCACCCTTGTTGAATCAAAGAGAACTGAGGAAACTAAACTATTATTAAATCTACCCAGTGACCTCATTCAAAATCAATCTAGCCATGGTTTGACCGGTCCAGTACAATCAAGAACCTTTAAATGAAAAAAGGACTTCAACATGGAAATCTGTAAGTCACTAATCCAGACCTGAAAATACAATATGGCTGCCATGAGCTTATAATATATTAATTTATTTGCACTTTTGTCAACAAATCTGTAACAACAGTTTTTAGCTTCTGTCAGTTCTACACAAAGTTATCATTCATAGTAGTCAGCATGTATTATAAATAGTAATTAGCAACAATTAGTTAGCTGAAAACAGTAATTTTTGCAGCTAACAGTAATTAGTTTGGTAACTGATTACAACAATGGTTTTGCAACGTGAAGCTGGAACCTGGTTCAGTTGGTTCTGACAGTTTTCACTTTAGAACCAATGAATGGATCATAACATGAACACAGACCTGGCCACATCTACTGGAAAAAGGGAATTCAGATGTTTTTAGATATGACCTAACCTTGTCTGAAAGGTTAGAAAGTTCTAACCTTTAATCTGATTATGAACACAGACACTTTGGTTACATAATTAGCACCTGTGTTGCCATCCTGCAGGGTGAATTCACCCATTCATTTGCCTGGGAAGTCTGGTTTGATTGGTGGAGGTGTGAATGTGTACTTAGACTCTGATTGGACCAAAAGAGTGAACTCTGGTGATTCAGCACAGTAAAAACCTGGTCTCGATTCTGCTGAGCTGAACTCTGGTGCGGTTTGAATGTGAAGCCGAACAAGACTGCTCTGAAAGCAGGAAGCAAAACATAGAGCAGGGCATTCTGGGTAAACACAACCACAACAAACGAGAAAAGGCCATTTATGTCTTGGGAGTGCGATGGCCATGGAGGAAGGTTGATTTGTCTGGAGTATCGTTGCTGTATCGTAAAGTAATAGTACAGATGCTTCTGGGGAAAAGATCTAATACAACTAGTTATTTTATTTATCAAAGTTCATTTGATTCATTTTAAATCTTTTGGTACTTTGAATAAATCTTGATGTCACTGTATCAAAGATGCCATTAGGAGAGGAACCGGACCACAGCATCACACATCAGATACTTTTTCACATTTTCACACCAATTCTGCAGAATCAACCTGTTCCAGCTTAATTAGCAGAGTTCAGTAAACTAAGAATGGAACATTTTTAGTAAGAAAAATGTAACAAATTTTTTTTTACTGCAGTAAACAGATTAATCTATTTGCTTGTTACCCAATGATAAGGATGATGCTAATCCAGTTTATTTACATTAAAACAACATCACTCAATAAGTCCTGAGACAAATCTGCATAACCTTATGTGAAAATGATTCCTTCCACAAGATCATCTTTCATGTGTCAGATTTGAAATGAGTCAGTGAACAAACCTAAACTCAACGTGTTTAGTTTAGCTTGTATTTGTCTACATCATCAGTCAAACAGATGCCAGGGTTGTCCTTTTGCTGAGCTCTTCCACTGACTACATGTACACTTGTTGTGAAAATTGTTTATTACAGAAAATGTCACGCTCACTCCCAGTCTGTCATTTAACAGGCTGCTGAGTTGCCATGACAATAATGTTAACAACAGGGAACAAACCCATTTTAAAGCACATTCATGTACACACACACATGCGCACCCCACACACGCACACACGCAAGCACACCCCCATACACACACATATGCTGTGCGTAAGCTCCACCCACACACTGCATTTAATGCACTAAAACACCTTGCTAATAAAAACATTAAAAAATGAATGCTGAGGTGAAGTTTGGGTTGAAAATAAAATAACATCTGCGTAGGTGTGACCTTTGACCTTGATGTGTGCTCTGCAGTGTTTTGACTCACCACACGGTCCTTTGTGCTGGATGCGGATGTCCTTCTGCAGAGTGCAACCCATCGCTCGCATCTCGCAGGGGCTTCGGTAGCTCTGGCCGTCAGACCCGCAGACGGGGTCGGAGGTCAGGGTGCAGGCCTCGGTGCACTCACAGACCGGCTTGTTGTTCTTCACCACACACATGGCGCCGTGTGTGCATGTCTTCGTCAAACAGGGGCTCGGAGCGTCGAGATCTGAAGGCCCAGCGGGCCGAGAAAGATCAGAGTAAGAGGGCGGAGAACGTAAAAGAGAGGAGGCTGCAGAAAGGTGAGTTATAGGTTAAAGTTCAGCTCCATAAAGTTATTGTGTGTTAATAAGGGAAGAGGGGAGGGCCACAGGGCAGACACAGTTCAGTGACACCTTTTGCTTTCTTCTGTGAAAGAAGTGTTGCTCCTCTAACACTTCCTGAATCTTCTGAAGAGTCCACCAAACCCAGCGGATATAAACATGGCCTTCAGCACAATGCACATTAAACAGACCACTAACAATAGTCGGAGGGTAAAAAAATGTTTAGAGCACATAAACGGCTGGATTAATTGACGCTCCCTGGTGAGCGCCTTCAAAGGCAGCCATTTGTGTCGCAGTGAGAGCCGACGCTTCGGCCAAAGCTAGCCGAACCGACACAGTGGCGCAAAGGAGAGAAGGGAGAGAGAGTTTTCACAAACGAGACAGAGAAAAACGTGGAAGAGGAGAGAAAAAAAAATAGGCATGAAGAAGAAACACCAAACTGGTTAATAATTGAAAAGAAAGCCAAGCTCCCAGGTAGAAGCAGATACGAAATGTGAACATCAGAGAGAGCTGCCTGCCTCAGTCTCTGCCACTCTCACACAAACTCCAGCTTCATTAAACCTTTGGTGCCATGGTGGGTGGGTGTGGGCTGGGCTCAAATAACACAACTTCACCAGGAGAGAACAGGAAGTAAAAAAAACAACTAAAAATACAATGCCTTGATCAGATCCACTTCTTTTCCAGATCGATTGTTCTGTTTGTGACTCTGTGCACTGAGGCGGGTGTGATCTAAAGATTAAAAATGATTCAAAATATCATTAAGACCAGGCATGTGCAAATGTCCAGACGTTGTCGTCAAAATGTTTTTGGACTGATACCGGATCAGTTAGCTGAGGACGCCTCAAAGTGAAACATGGCAATTCTGCGTCATGATTGGACTGGTCCTCCATAAATGGACCGGGCCAACAGTGAGCCAGGACCAGAACCTCACTGCCAATCTGCAAACAACCAATCAGTAAACGGACAGAAATGCAGAGAGGAATGGGCTCAAGCTTAACCCTTTAATGGGCAAGTGACGCCCATACCTGAAGTCATTCCAATGAAAACACTCTTCAGTGTGGTCGATGTTACCAAGTAGAGAATGCTAAAGGCCTGAACAACTTCTGAATGATCCTCTCAGCTGTCATGAAGACAACCGTCTCCTCCACTGACTTACCTGTGTGTACTATCAGGACGGCAGCTTAGGGTTTCAGCTACAGAATATTTGCATATCTCTGTAAAACAAACTTTTATGTCGAAACATTTTAATAATGTTTAGACATTGTAGACTTTCTAAATCTTTTCTACTTAAATTTGATTCTGGAGCTGAGCAGCAACTGTCTTTCATAAAGGATCTTTGGTTTAGTAGTTTTTTGTCCTATTTGACTTTAATGAAAGAAATTACAACTATAAACTGCAGAGAAACACCTACACAGTAAAAGCTGCTTGGTTGGACATTATATCTCCATCTAGTTACATGAATGTCTGTTTTTCTGTCAAACTACAAAGTATTTCTCCTCTAACTGGTTTGCCTGATGTTCCTGTCTTGTGAAACAGTTTGAATTATGGATTATCAATGGGGCTCAACAAAAAACCTTTCTATGAAGATAACTTTGTCTCGTGCTGTATTAATATATCTGTTAAGTAATCGACACATCTGCAATGTACAGACCAGCGTTCATATTCTGAAGAAAAAAGCAGACATACATTTACTACTGATCACCAGAGCTGGTGAAAATTCACAGCTAAAACCTTAAAACCCTGTTCTCTCTCAACTCTAACTTTGGTTTGGGATTTGGGTCGACGAATGACGGCGCTGTCATGGAAACTGGCCGCTGTAATGGCGCCACCCATGGCTCCATCATTATCGTGACCATTATAGCATTAGATGGCATCGGAGGGGGCCGACTTCACAGGCTCATGATTCATTTACCCGCTCTGAAATATTCAGTGGAGCCGCGGCGAAGAGGGAAATTATCAAGTGATAACGCAGACAATTAGCCAGTTTCACTCTGATTAAGGCAACAAGTGCTGAAGGGGAACCGCCGTGGCTTGAGATAATAATCGATATCAGCGAAACCGTTCATCTGGATCACCGATGAGATGGAGCGCAGGTGTAGATATTAAAACAACAAAAAGGGGGAAGGAAATGGAAGATTCTCCTGGCAGCGGCTGAGTGATGATTCGGTTCCTGAAGTAAGCGGTTCAGATCAGCAGGTCCAAAACCGCCATTGATTCTGGCGTCTTGACGCCAACTTAGAGCTTAGCGGCGCCACATAAACACATAAACGGCTCAGCTCTCCTCAATTTGGTTCCATTTCCGAGACAATTGATTCCTCCTGATCCCATTTCAACGATTGTGCGTATGCGTAACGCCTGTGATCAGAGCTTAGCCGTGCAACCTTGCCTTCGTTAAAAACAAAGTAAAGTTTGCAGGTCCAGTTCCCAAGGACTGGCTGGTCGTAAAACAACTGCAGCCTCCGATAACGCCTGAGTCTCCTGCTCCTCTTTTTTCTTGCCCTGGAACGTGACGAAAACCAGACTTTCTTTATTTCTTATTCTTAAATCACCTGAACCTCTGGGGACAGAAAGAAAAAAAAAATCAAACTGCATCTGGAGATGAGGGAAACAAAAAAGAAGACAGAAAAAAGAAAAAAAAAGAAGAGGGAGGAGAAAAATCTCTCCAAGTATAGAGACCGTTGTGACACCGTTGAAACCTGAAGCTGTTTTTGTTCTCTGCCGGATGCAGCCAAAGTCTTTGAAATGGCAGCCTGCGACAATTAAAGCTGCTGCTCACAAGCTCTCCTTCTTCTTCTTCCCTTGGTTCACTCCCAAACACTCATTGGCTCATTGGTAACTTTCTGTTTTAATTAGACTGGTGTGCTTTTAATGGCGCGACCTCACTTCAGGACTCGGTGGGGATTGCTTTGGGTCGGTGACCTCCGGTTACCCCTTGGCATTGCTCCTCCAGACGAGAGTTGTTGGATTCTGATTGAACATTTGGATTCTGTTACCGCCACTTTGAAGTGTTACCTGAAAACTAGAGCAGCACCTCGATGTCATTTCTAAAGCTAAACAACTCTTGGACAGATTGGCGTGAAGGGAACAGGCGCCTCCCCTCTTCATCCGCCCCCCTGGGTGGCAGCCAGGTGTAGTTAACCCCACCGTAACGTGTTGTGGGGAAACGCCGGGAGATTATTTTGGCAAGAGCTTCCTCCCATCTCCACTCTTCTCATGCACGTGTTAATTGGACTTTTTTCTGTGTGCAGTATCTGCATGTGTTATGCAGGGCGGCGAGTCAGTGTAATCCAGGTGATGTTTTGCAGCAGCCAACTGGCAGGACTGGCGAGGCGACGCGGGGCCCCGATGAGGGCGCAGCCTCCCGTCGTCCTCACGGGTGCCGCTTTGATTCGACTCCCTTCGCCTCCCTCGTATTAAAACATTTATGTATCATATTAGCAGCTGGAGAAAGGAGGCACAGAGAAAAAGGAGGTATTTGCATAAAGTAAAAAGGTGTACCCGCAGGCGGTGTCTGCCTACCGCTCAACACTTATCACCAGCAGGCGGTAAGGCGAAGGCTCTTTGTGTTTTTTTGTTTTTTGCAGCTGAAAACATTGCAACTCTTCAAAATGGAGACAAGCATAAACAGCACACAGGGACAGCGAGATGAGCTGAGAATTTCTGCATCTTGACATGTGTCTCTCAGCGCTGGGAAGAAAAAAAATCTGTTTGTTGAATCCAAACAGCCGATTTTATCAACAGCGGGTTTTAGAAAGGATTCCCTCAAAATGACGCACACAAAGGAGACATTAGAAAATACTTGTCGTCAATTTTGAAGCTGCAGAATGAAAAAAGGGAAGGAAGAAAGTGAGGGACAAAAATACACACGTGATCAAATGAACTAGAGTTTGATTCCAGGGGACCAAACAGGACAGTGAATTCTCTCCAAATCAGGATCTGTGCAAATATTGCCATATTCACATAAATATTGTGTCTAATTTAACTGATCTGAAGCTATTTTGCAAGGAATAATGATCCAAACCTTGTGTGGCTGTGTACATCATGAACAAAAAATCATGAAAGCTGCCAGCTTTAATCCCAGTGAAAGGTGACTCTACAAAGCTTTGACTTAAAGACGGATGAACTCAGACTCATAGCAGACATCTTAGAGTTTTATTTATAAGAGAGTTGAAAGAAAAACTTATGAAAATGAATTACTATGCATAGTCTACCTCAAAGGAAATGTTTTTAAATAAGATTTCAACAAGAAACTGACATTTTAGGAGTTTTTCCCTTAAGTTCTTATTTAAAATCTGCTCTGAACATCTACACTAGGTTTTTAATAGTAACTAGCTTCAAACTCACTTTCATTCTTCATGTTCCATATTTATAGAAAAGGCTTACCTCATTCTACAAATTTGATTTCTTCTGTAATTTGTTTTAAAATTTGAAAACAAAAATATTGAACTTTATTCTGTTAGCTTTTATAATAAACATTTTATGTTGCACATGCAGATTGATTATTGCAAAAACAAAATCTTATCAAGTGGTTTTGGTTCAAATATCTTAGCTCACTAGAAATAAAACTAAACTAATTTACAAAACAGTTTTTCAGCAAGATATAGAAGATTATTTTAATCAATAATTCCTTAATATTGCTGAACAATTATTAGTTAAATTGGCAGATTATTCTAAATAAGTGGAATAATCTGCTAGTGGAATAAGTAATTTCTCATCGATATTAAGGAATTAAAACAAACTCAAATGTCTTGCTGAAAAGCTACTTAAAAGTTAGTTTAGTTTTATTTCAAGTGAATTAAGATATTTGCACTAAACTTGAACAAAACTACTTGGTAAGATTTGGTGTTTTTGCACTGAGGTGAGTTTTATTTTGTAGTTTTGGGGGCAAAAGCAGCTTTTTGTATAGAGAAGGCTGCTGAACCGTTGGCTGTCAAACCTCATTGTGGTTTGACAGCCAACCAAACCCTGAACCACACGCAGGTGGTTTCTGCCCCCATCTGAGCCTGCAGGCCACCGTCAGCGGACTGACTGCTGTCGCTTCATCTCTCGCCATTCTGCCTCTGCTTCACTTGATTAGCAGTAACAGGACTCGTCATTCCCAGTGTTTTGTGAGTCCAATCACAACCATGTAGGGAGATGCTCATCAAATAAACATGCAAACGATCAAATATTCTCTCTCGACACATAAGGTGACTGATTTTTTCCCCCATCTTCTCTGCCTCGCGAGTTTTTGTCAATAACAATGCGTCTACTGCCGAGTGATATTGCGTTAACCTCCAGAGGTGACAGCCGACATATTTGAAGGGAAGGCTCCTATTTGCCTGAGTTTCTCTGTATTGCAGTCGTATAAACTCACACTCTACGCTGCCTGCGCATAAAGGGACAAAAGAGCCGCGAAAAAAGTATTTGGATCAAAGAACTCCACTCCTTTTATATGTTCATTCTGTCTCTCATCAGACACTCTGTTTCTTTCTGTTCAGTCTGAGGAATCTCAGCCGCCACTTTTTACTGGCTAACAGGGAAAGATAGACTCCTCTCTTCTCCTTATTTTATTATTATATAAAATTTTTATTTGTTATATCCAATACAAGATTTGTGCACTAATAAGCTTCAGGGGGGTCACAGCGAGGCACGTTGCATCTCCTAAGCCAGTGGGTCCCAAACCTTTTCTCCTGTGCCCCCCCCAGTGGACACACACCATTATACGATGTGTGTCTGGGGGGGCGGGGAGGGATACTGCCTTAGAGAGACTCCTAGAGACTCCCTTCCACCCCTAAGGGGCGCGCCCCACAGTTTGGGAACCTCTGTCCAAGGCTGATTCAAAGCTCAACTGAATAAGCACAAACAACCCGACTTTAAACCAACAGCAGAAAAAAAAGCTTCAGAGAGGGGAAGTAAGCTAAGATAGGAAAACAAAAAAGATTTACTGAAGTAGCAAATTGATTTCACATGCAGGGTGCCACTTACCAAATTGATTATATAACTTTTTAAGCAGAGCCTTTTAAAATAAACTCCTAAAGTGGAATCTGTATAGATTTGTCATGAATTCTAAAAATCTTTCTTATAGTTTCAGTCATACTATGAGCTATCTGTTCCAAATTAATGGGTTTGGTTTTATTTAAGGGTATCAGAGTGAAGGGGGGGCTAAATACAAATCAAGTCATCCTTTAAAAAAACTAAAAGGATGATAAAGAAGGCTGATTCTGCTCTGGGATCGACTGCTGAACCATGAAACTGGTATATAAATAAGAGTTTCTTTTTCAGATTCACTGCAACACCAGTTGTGTTTCCATTAACCATAGAAATGCACAAACTGAAACTATGAAAATATAATGGAAATATGCCAATTTCTAAAACCCAAGTTTTTCTATAAACAGTTTGAATTAAATGCTTTTTAATTTATACAAAAAAAGATGTATTTCACAAAACTGCAATGGAAACATTTATTTTGCATGACGAGTCATGTAATTAACAACTGGATGTTACTACTGGCAGAAACCACGAAGAAGATAACAGGAAGTGGTAGCAGGATGTTTTCAGACATGCAGCTGGCTCCACCAGAGCTCTCACAGGATCACAGTTCATAAAAAGTTGTGTAATTCCAATGTGTTCAATTCATAGTTCTTCTGTAATATTAGTGACTAGAGTTTCCCCAAAAAGCCTCATATGTAGCCACTAGCAAGTGGGCGGTGCGTATTGCTCTAATGCCTGAATAGGATGCTGACGACTCCTCTGATTGGCTGATAGATGATGAGCGCTAACGCCACAATGGCTGATTTATGAAGATATCAAATGTAAGTGTTTACATCCATCGCTGCCATGACTGTTAATGACTTACCATGTGAACAAGCTTATTTACACGTGATTTTCATCCATCCATCCATTTTCTAACACCCTTGTCCCTTACTGGGGTTGGGAGGGTTGCTGGTGCCTCCCCAGCTAACATTCCGGGCGAGAGGCGGGGTCACCTGGACAGGTCACCAGTGTTTTGCAGGGCAACACAGAGACAGACAAGACAAACAGCCATGCACACACACACTCACACCTAGGGACAATTTAGGATAACCAATTAACCTGACAGTCATGTTTTTGGACTGTGGGAGGAAGCCGGAGTGCCCAGAGAGAACCCATGCATGCACAGGGAGAACATGCAAACTCCATGCAGAAAGACCGGAGCCGGGAATCGAACCCAGAACCTTCTTGCTGCAAGGCAACAGCTCTACCAGCTGCGCCACTGGGCAGCAACATGATTTTCATGTCATGTCTTATTTAATGGAAACACCATAATCCAGAAAGTGTTGAGTTTTTTTTTCAACATTAACAGAATTTAGATAAAGATCTGCAAATATCTGTAATGGAAACGCAGACAGAGACCGCTACCACAACCACTGAAGAAAACTGTCTGATTTCCCCATTTGATTAATAATTTAATTTCATATCCGTGGTACAGACTGACGCTCAGAAACTGTACGAACTCATGGAGATCAAATCTGATCCATTTCAATTTCCCCATTGGATTTACAATGTTTTTTTGTTGTTGTTTTTAAAGGAAATTAATTTAGAAATTAATAGTAAAAACTGTTTAAAACCATGTACATTTACCATCTACTTCCCAGTGATACTCTTTTACTTTTGGTGGAGCAAAACATTGGGAGGAGCATGAATTATAAGTAAGCAGACAAAAAATGACTAAATAAAACATGTAAGCAGTGGTGTCATGTCCTATTCTGGTCTGATGACGACAAACCGAGCTTAGAGCAGCTCGTCATCTGGAGCTGGGCACCTATATGGCTCTCTGTGACTCACATGTTGCAGCGTCCTTCACCAGCTCGCCTTCTCTCTGCCTGGACACCAGCTAATCAGCTAAATGCCATGTGGTGTTTACATCTTTAAATTGAAAAGCCTCAGATATCAATCAAGCTGTTTTCCGGAGGAGGACAGCGCTCACGTGCTCTTCGTTCTTGCATCACTCTTCAAGAGTGTGAGTCCAGATGGGGAGAAGGATGACATTAGATGCTGTCACCCACATGAAAAGAGATTTACGGCTCTGTCAGACGAGGAGAGTTTCATCCGTTTGACAGCTGGCAGAGTGATCGATCAATCCCATCACATGCAGCACTTGAGCCAATGAGACGAGAGAACAAAGAGAAAAAAAAGATCATTATTTATCTGATCATGATAGTTTAATATGTGCGATTCTTTTGCAGTAAACTTGTTCTTTTCCTAAAGTCTTGACACTTTTCTCAAGAACAAACCGACCACAGATGAAGCAAAGAAATTCTAGTTTGGACTGCTGTAAGTTCTGGGATGAGACATGTCATCATCTGGAAACGCTGTGCCTGGCTGGGTGTGCCTTTGGTTTTACACTATGAACCAAGGTACCTACAGTTAGTTTTTCCTTAATGTGGCATATAGTCATCTGTGTACAATGGCAAAGAGAAATTCTATTAGAAACTACAGGTGTTACCATGGCTACTGGTAATGAACACTACCTACTTCCAGCTAACAACCATGCGGCTAACATGGATCACCAGCAATACGTTACTAAAGGCTAGCTACAGAAAACATGGCTAATGACCAAGCTAACATCAGCTTTTCAGTTTTAGCGTTACTTTATAAGAATATAGAAGTTTGATTTTAATGCTAAAATAGAATCTGCCTTGAATCAATTCTATGTTTATTTTAGGCCCAACAGTTTCAGCCATTTGTTCCCTGTTTGACCTGCTGATTTAAAACTGTGCATCGATGTTTTAGCTATCAGTCATGTCAACATGACATTACATAACTAATGAAATACTAGTTGTGAGTATTTAATGAGTTATATATTTTTTAGCTCTTGAAGGTATTAATATGACAGCAATATATAACATTATTATTGTAGTCAAGCTAATAATTAATTTAAAAATAAATGAGCTTGCTTCTAAATAATAAAACTATATACTGTATACTATATTTTTTGCTACCATGTGGTGGTGAAGTGATAGGGATGTTGACATTAGATGTATCCTAATGCATTCATTTGATTTGTCTTTGTGTGCTTTGAGGCAGGCTGTGTGACTGCTGTGTCCACATTGTGTTTAGACTTCCTGTAAAGTTTTCATTACATGAAAGCGAATTGTTGACACTTTATCACTGAGGTTCTTATTCAAACATTTTCTCCCTCATTAAGGTTGTCATTTCATCACCATACAGAGCATGTCTAGCATGAATGGAGATGACATTTTCCTCTCTGTAAACCGAGTTTCTGTGTCATTCCTGATGCACGACACACAACAATGTCACTGACCAACACATGCTCAAAGTACAGTATGAAAGGACAACGGAAATCATACATTGTACCATCAAACAGGGGTCATTGAGTTGTTATCTTCTATTGCTGCCATTCATTATGAGAACAGAAGCTAAGCACAGGAAACAGAGGAACGTTTCCCACTGAATACAGCGCTGCACTTCCTGTCGCATGATCCCTGGTCAGTATTAATGGAGACCTAACAGGCTACTCTTCCTTTTCAGCAAAAAGGAAGAAATAAAGAGAGTTTGCACATGTTCATCACCAGAATGCTCTCACCTCCGCTTTTGCATGAATATCATCTGTGTGAATGTTCCACGGGCCTCAGTGGGCTCCGACGTCTGACGCGTTTGATGTTTAATTAAAAGCATATCAGGAAGAGAGGGGAGCTTTGTCGTTTGTTGCACTGCGTTTTGAAAAATATGCTAATGTCAATAAAAATGCATTAAAGAAACATACTAGCTGTTGCTGACGGCTGAGAAATACAGGAAGAATGAACGGAGAGGAAGAAAGTGGCTAAACAAATGAGGATAGAAGTAGAACTGAAACACCATTTGGCAGAAATAATCAAACAGGGCACAACATACATGAGCCGGCGCTGCTATTCCCACTCGAATTTATTCAGGCAGCCAAATAAAACAAATGAGTGGCACTTGTTGGCGGCCCTGACGACTGCAGATAATTTTGGTTTCCATCTTTGGCCCGATCTGCCTAAGGATGGAGCAGTGCTCCCTGATCAGCTGGCGCCGCTGTCGCAGCAATAAGCAAACAGTCAATTCTTAGAGACAAACATGCTGCTGGGTGAACTTCCTGTTTGGGGTAACGTGACACCACAAAGCATCAGTAGATTCATCATGAAGCTGAAGCCTGTGGCATTAGGAAGATTCCAAGTCTAGAGGTGATTACCCACATGATGAAAGTGATTGGACAAAAAAATGATATTTCAATGGCTTTCTGTGACTTTATTAAAACACAGCTATTTAACTTACTATTGCAGCTGCAAAACTGGATCCAATCAGGAAAACCATGAGCAGCTTTTACACAGAATCAAACAGATTCAAAAATCCAAAAAGTGCCAACTCCCTGGCAGATTTAGATTTTATTTACAGTAAATGACAGAAATGCTAAAGATAACCTGCATAAAACCAATATACACGTAAAAAAAATAATCCCCCTACAAAAGACAATTAGGCCTACTGAAAACAAAACTATTCAGACACTTTTTTCCTCAGAATTCAGACTTTAACCTTCTGACAAAACGTTTTTTCCCCCAGTGGTCCTAATCCTCTTCCATAACCTCACCTCCACCCTACACTGCGCTAGTCAGATAATATTACGACAGAAATCTGCAGAAACGATTAACTAGTCTACTATGACAACACAAAGCAGAGCAGAAGCTCTCTAAGCTCATTAAATCTCTCCACATTTAAAGGAAATTCAATAACAGATTCTCTAACAGACACAGGATTCAATTTGAACCTGGAAAGCTACAGGAACCATTTTAAGCAGTAAAAAAGATCCTAAAATCTTCCAGAGACGCTTTGCAGAGGCGGCGAGTGAGAATGCAAATGTTGGCTCTATTTGCTCTGGGCTTCTTGTGGGGGATTTTCATCCCAGCCTCCCAGTAAAATGTCGGAGTGAAGCCAGTGAGGCCAGGTTCAATTGTAGCAGCAGAGCATCCAGAGCCGTGACAGCAAACGGCTGGAGTTCTGCTGACCTGTGAGTTACTCTCAACTCGGCCATATTCTGGATTCACTGAAATCCATGACTCCAACTTTGAGACAATGAAATTCACTCATCCTTCTCAAAGTGCTGTTAAAAAAACAGATTTTCCAAAGTAAGCTTTTCCAGAAATCCTTTCTCATGAGGGCACTAAGCAAACAATCTTTTTCTTTGTTTTTTAGCTCAACAACAAAGATAAGTATTGTTTTGTGTTATTAATGTTATTCCACTATCAGATTTATGCAAAATGCTCATTCCTGGAACTTCCTTAAATGAGTCATTCTTTAGAAATGTGGACGCTGACATTAGCATTAGCGGCTACATGTTTAGCATTGAGATGCTATTTCAGGCATTCACTGTTTCACTGCTAGGCTAACTCCTTTTAGCACAACATTCACACAACCATAGACTTTTCAACGTAACAATCAGATCGTTTTCTGCAGCAAAATTAACCCCAGTGAGGCGAGAGAAGAAACTTCATCGTTCATCTCTGTTAATGGATGTTTCTGGTGCGTCAGGTTTACAGGTGTACCAGAAACACACAAATACTAAGGTTCCACTCACAACTGTATGTAGAAAAAAACAGAGCAATGTTTAAAAATCTATGTGAATTTATCAAATTTTTCTTAAGGTGTTATAAATAAAATATTAGGAAGTATTTTGTTGATTCTGCTGCAATTCTTTCAGTTTGTGAAATTGAACCCATTTGTGACCCGAGAGGTTTGAAGAAGCAATCTGCACAGGGCCTGGAACAGCTGAAGTCAGTGGTTTGGACGAGTGAGTGAATACTTTTGGTAATCTATCATCTCAGACAAAAACTTAATATTTGTTCAGATAGCAACGCTTGTTCTGTTTTTGTAGAAGTGCAGCAGGTTCGTTGTTATTTTTATGGCGTCAGAGCTACTACTGGAAGTAATTAAAGATTTCAATTAGATGTTAAAGTTTTTGCTTTTTTCATCTCTGGCTGCTTTTTATTTCTTGCACAGGCACGGAGGGTCTAACATCTGCGTTCACAAATGGTAGAAAACTAAGAGCTCTGCATCGATCGGGTAAGCTGGTCGCACACATCACACATTGCTAGTGATGAAGAGAAGGACTCTGTATGGCAACAGCAAGGTGAGGAGCTGATGCACACCACAGCATGCAGCAATGAGAGGGCCAGAGGTGAGCGGCAGTTAGGCAGGCAGCAACAGAAAGAATAAAAAGCTTGTCTTCTTTGTTCGACAGAAAATAAGAAACAGAGAGGGAGAGAGCAGGAGGAGGGAAGGCTTCTCCAACCTCACAGGTCACCTCTTTACATGAGGGTAAACAGAGGAACAGACATTAATGACAAACACATGGAGGCAGATGGACTGAGAGAAAGGAGTGAAAAAAAGGAAAGAGTACAAGACCCCCTGCTGTTAGGTCCCCACGCAGCGAGGGGGAGGGCTTCACCCCTCTGACTCCGCCTGATGAGGTCGACCCCGCGGTCCACCTGCGGCCCAGAGGACCGGCCACGCAGACACACAACAAAGACAAGACTGAGGCACTGAAACAAGAAAGAATACTTTTAGACAAGACACAGAGTCAGAGACGAGGAGACCGGAGCGAGGAAGAGGACGAATGAAACATGAAGGTGGCGTTTGGTTTGTTTGAACGAATGAAGTGTTGCGGGAAGAGGAAATGGATGAGAGGTGAAGGCACTGTGATAATTTCTAGGGAATGCATATATATTCTAGTTTATAGTACAGAACCCTCCACTCTCTGGAGATCGTCTAGCTAAGCAGCCCCAGAGAGTTCAGACGCACCCGCAGCCCACCGGGAAGATTCAGACAGGCTGCAGAAACACAGGAAGTGATGCCCGCCATCTGTTTGCTCCACTCACCGCAGGGCCCTGGCTGCTTGGTCCTGATCAGGCTCTGGTTGAGGCACTCGGCCTTGCGGCGCAAGCAGTTGTTGGGGAAGGTGCGCCCATCCACGCTGCACAGCGGCTTGTAGGTGTCATCGCACTCGATGGGATCACAGGAGCAGCGGGGACCGCTCTGCTCCACCACACACACGGCGTTGAACAGACAGTCTTCTCTGCACACCTCTGGAAGCAAGAGAAGAAACGATGACAAGATGACCAACAGGGCAAACTGACTTCTCCTGGACAACCCGGACTTAATGCTTCTGGTTTTCAACCCCATCAATGAACACTGGAGATGTTCACCGAAGCAGTCGGCATTCTCTGGTTTATTTTCTTTACAGATTTGTTATATGCCTGTACGGACGCTGATAAGGCTGGATCTGGCTGTGGCGTGACAGGCTAATCGCTGCAAAGGACAACAGCGTAAAAAAGAAAAAAAAAAAAACAATATTCAGAGCTGGGAAGTGTTGAAGCGTTGCCAGCAGTGCCAGCGGCCGAACCGCTGGGAAATAAATCAGTTTTTATCCAAACAGTAATAACATGTCAGGATAGACTGATGTCACCAGTGGGGTGTGGAAACGCTTCCCTTTGAGGAGCAGAGGTCAAACCTTCCAAAGAAACACAATAAAAACATGAAACCAAGATTTTTGTTTCCAAACATCAGCAAATGAAAAACACCGAGACCGTTCTGAGTTTATTTATGAAGAACCAGATGACTTTTAGTAGCAGAAAGATTTTATTCTAGAAAATACCAGTGTCATTATATATCTGGGCTTTCTCCATAAAATCATGATAAAATGACATAATACAGTATAACAGATGGATGGACAGACAGATGGATTTGATGGAACTTTTTAACTGGGTTAGTTTGAAATATTTTTCATACTGTATTCTCTTCTCTCTGTCAAACTCGGTGTCATAAAAACTTCTCTCTACACAAGTGATTCAACCCAACACCCCCAAACCATTAAACTCAAAGTTCTTCTATAGCTTTGAAGATAAAGTTTCCCAAAAACTTTGACACAAAAACCCAAAACATTAGTCATAAAATAAAATTTTAGGGTTTTAAATTAAGATCAGACCATTATATTAGCAGGAATGTGCAGAAGGAATTAGGAGGAGCAGAAGGAATACTGGTAATGTGACACGGCACATTTGCTACTGAAGTGAGAAAATCCAATTTGAAGGGTGGCCTCTGTTCTGGAGGCGCTCGCCACACTTCCACGTTTATTTCACTTCTGATCAGTGGATTAAATTTGTACAGCCATCCAATTCCTTCTCCTCTTTTCTTTAAAAGCCTGTCATGCCACATTTAATTACGCCGCCGCTCTATCTGAGTGTGAGGGCTACGGGGATGTGCAATGTCACGGTTACAAGGCGAAATGGCCATTTTCATTAGTTACCAATTTGTAATTTGCTTTGGGTTATGATTTCATGGATCTGTGTTTCAAATTCAATTATTCTTTTATTTGAAAAACGGGGCAGCACAAACGTGGAAGGGGTTGGAGGAAATAACTCATTCACTTGCTTACATGCATGAACATTGTCACACAAATAAACACGAGCCAGCAGATCTGCTGCGGCCCTGCAGCCTCGAAAGCCTGTCAGGCAGAGCAGGTAGCACAGAGTGTCAAAATCTGGATATCAGCCTTCAGTGCAGCCTGAACCAGAGGACGCCCTGTGCTTAGATCCATTCTTGTCTCTGGCGGTATCATAAGGTCTTAGTGCATTAGTGTTGCTGCGCGTTATGGCTGTAAACCTGCGCAGCAGTTCCCCAGCGAGGCCGCACCGACAACACAACGGCGAAATTGGATTTCTTCCGATTGCTATCAGGCGTACAGTAAAAGCTGACAGCTTTTTGTTGACTGAGGCTTAAACCCGTGTTCTAATAGCAAAGATAACAGGCCCGGAGGCTTTTATCAGGCGGGACTGGAGGCCGGTGATACAGCTGAGATACAGCGCAGACCCCGTGACCTCGCCGTAATTTACCTCCAAATCAGCCACAGGAACACACCAACTTCTTCTCATAAAATTTCAACCTTCAGTTTAACTTTGGGAAGGACAGATTTACTGTGCCTGGCAAAATACGCACACCTCTTTCACCGCTTGTCACTTTACTGTGCCAAAATATAAAGCTGCAGTATTTAACTTTTACAAAAATACAGTTTTTTACACTTTCACCATGTTGACAGTTTGCTACAAGATATTCAGTGAAAATATCAATCTCCTCCATATTCTCTCTGAGCTGCTACTGCTGTCTGAAGAAGTTCACCAAAACAACCGATCAGAGCCAGGGGGAGGGGCTTAGCACTATCAATCACGCTCATGCACTCGCTGCAACAGCAGGATCTGCTTGCTCCTGGTTATGATTGGTTGTTTCTAGTCGACACTGGGAGAACTGGGAGGAGGTGGAGGAGATGGAATCTGTCACACATTGTCTCTCAGACTATACTGTCACAACAAGAGGTTCAGTAGATTTGGAAAAACAACTTATAAAGTTAGAAACTGCAGCTTTAATGTGATTTTATGTGATGGACCAAGACAAAGACGAGATGGAAGAAAACTTTCCTGTTACAATTAACATCTAAATAGAGGAAGATGCATTTCTACTCAGACCCTTTACTACAATACCTCTGTAGATTAGAATGAGAAGCAACTTTATCAATATAAATTTTTATTCTCAGGCTTTTTATTTCCCTCTTTGTGTTAAAATCTATGCAATTATTTATGTTAAATTAATATTAATTGGCGCTACAATGGAAGGGCTTAGATCACAGCACATTCATGCCTCACAATGGCCTAGTTAAATCCAAATAATAGTTGAAACTGATGTTGATAGCTATTGAAACAACATGCAGCTGTAATTATAGGAACATTTGTTTTCACAAAGTATTACCTGAGAGAACCCTGAAAACAAATGTGCAGTGCTTTTTAAGTTTATAACTATTTACTTCTTTGTTTCTATCAAATAAATCCAAATGAAATGGCATGAAAGCTTGTATTTTTAGAAATGTGTGAAAGTTCAGAGGGGAACGGAATGCTTTTGTGAAGCACTGCGTTTGACAGACAGCTGAAAGTTGTTTTCTCCGCCTTTATAAAAGGCTTTATAAACGTTTGTTCATCATGAGGTGATTCACACTCCGACACAGGGATTATAAAAGAACAAATGAGCAAAGTAAGTGCGGGGTTTGTTCTGACAATGAATCTGACTCTTTCAGGTCGTTCCTCTTACCCAAGTGTCCGCACGCTCCGGCGTGGATCTTCCTGAGGCTGACGCCCTTCTGCACGCCGGTGGCCGTCATGGCGCACTCGCTGGGGTAGGTGAGGCCGTCGCTGGCGCACAGAGGCTCGGGTTCTGGTCGACATGACTCTGGTGGACTGTAGAGATGCGGCAGGCGTGTGACGGCCTGGACTCGGCAGATGGTGTTCAGGCTGTTCTCGCTGTCTTTACACGGGTCTGTGGAGGCGGGGACATTCAGGAACAGGTTAGCATGTCAAGAGTCATTACAATACCACTGCTGACTAAACACTTCAACTGCCAACCCAAAGGCAGCACTGATAGACTCAGCAGACTGACAGTGACTCAGCTGGGTATGGACCAGTAGAACTGCTCAGAGCTAAATGACCGTATTTATTAGTGGTTTGAATGGAAACTGATCAGAATAGTAATTCTTGTTGCTGCTCTTTGGTCAGACTGAGGACTGCGCTGCTCGACCTTCACAGTTTTTAAAAAGAAGCTAAACTAGCTGAAAGCAAAGCAGTTACCTGTCCATCCATAATGTCTGCCACAACTTACAGCAGAGGGTCTTACATCCTGTTTCAATGCTGATTCTGTCTGTTGGTTGTTTTTGTTGATGGTGTTTTACTCGTTTTAGTAGAACAGTGTGTGCTATTATGTGAAGCCATGTGAATTGTGCAGCGATGTGTTTAGTTTTTTGTTCTTACTTCTCTTTGGACAAAGGATGAAATGTAGCTATTGTGAATATTTACACTCCATGAACTGTTGTGATTAATGTCCACTGTTCCAATCAAACTAATTAATTCAATTTAAATGTAACCTTGTCAACTGTAGTTTTAAAACACTGCTATCTTAATTTATAAGATTAATTTAATCTTGAATCCCCGCATATCCAATAATCAGAAACCAAATGCATTTTATTAATGACAAACTGCAGCAGCTTCCCAACGCAGCTCAGTCAGTGGGCAGCAACAGGAGGGGAAGGGGCAGCACTCCAAGAGTCTCGCTACCTTTAGCCTTGTCCAATCAGTAGGTCTGAATAATTTACATTGTAACAAACTGGGACTGTTTCAGTGAATGTTTGTATCATGGAAGCAGCAAAGAGAAGAACATATCAGAGAAAATGAAAACACAGAAGAAGCAGGAGAAGTAGGAGGAGGATGGCGAGGAACAGGAGGAAGAGGAAGAGGAGGAGTAGGATGAAGAGGATGAGGAAGAGGAGAAGGAGGAGGAGGAATAGGATGAAGAGGAGGACAAAGAGGAGGAAGAGGAAGAGGAGGAACAAAATGTCACCACATTAAGACTCTGCAGGTTTTTGTCAATTTAAACCTGCAGAGTCTCACAAAGCACTACATCTGCTTACTATTTTAGTCCAAGCCATTATGAAATATTGCATTGAGCTTGTTATATTGTATCTATGTTTGAGATTCTTATTTTGAAGTAAGACAGGAAGTAGTTCTCTCCTTGTTCCCTGGTTGATTTGGCTAATAAAGACAGCGCCCCAGGCTAGTCAAACACACTCCATTAACCTTATTATTATTAAATTATTCCTGACAGATAACTTATATCAGCTGCCACAGATAATTATCAAAATGACAGAAAAAATAACCTGTATAATTTGCTGAAATAAACTCTGATGAGACCGATAGCTTTGTATCATTTAGGGTAAAAAAAGGAAACAGAGATAGGAATGCTTCAGTAAGAGCTGTGAGAATAAAGGCTAACTGTTAGCATCAACCGTTGTTCTTAAAGGAATCTGGACTGCCGGTTAGACCGGTCTAATTGGACCCAGGAGCGCCACCGATTGAAGCTTTCTGGCTGATCTTCAGAAAACCTGACCTGCCAATTCTAATTTTGGCCAATTTATCTGAAATGTCACCAAATATAGTAAGAAACTCCCTGAGTTGGCAGCAGTGAGGTGATTTGACTATTATCGCTGCAAATGTTTGGACATGAAGTGGTGGGCGGTGCTAACCTGGTGGGTGGTGCTAACCCGGTGAGCGGGGCTAACCCGGTGGGCGGGGCTAACCCGGTGGGCGGTGCTAACCCGATGGGCGGGGCTAACCCGGTGGGCGGGGCTAACCCGGTGGGCGGGGCTAACCCGGTGAGCGGGGCTAACTGTTATGCTAACGAGATACTTTAAAACACACACTGACATTTGTCCCACCTTGGGTTTGTTTGTGAAAACACAATAAGAACATCAATAATGTTTTTTTAAACATTGGAACCATCTCAGAATTAAATGAAAATAATGCAATGTTATTAATAGTTTGAGTTCTGTACTCAAACTATTAATTAATTGCTTGAAAACTTTGTCCCCATTCCACTGTGACAAATCTGAAAATAGTTGGAAAGTTTTTCTCAAAAGAAAAGATCTGTTATTACACCCTTACCTTATCCAAGCAAATAATGCTTAATGTTAGTGCTGTTAGAAACATCTCTTTCTTTTATGTTTGTTGGGTTGGAAGTTGGAAACAACGATGCTTCAGAGATAATATCACTGACCCTGAGAGCTGACTGACTGAGAGCAGGACAGGGCAGGACCTTGGATGTGAAGAGAAGACAAGCAAATAGATGAAGAGACCATCGCCTTGATGAGCTGCCTTCCTCCAGAGGAGCCCGCTCCGGCCTCACTTTGCCTTATCAGTACACGGATCATAATGAAATGGGCCTGAAGATGTGGGGGACCAGGGTTCTACCTCGTGGAAACTCTGGCTTTATCCTGCTGTCCACGCTTCCAGGATGCAGGAAGACAAAAGGGTTTATGTGGAACTACAACGCATTAAATCACTGCCAAGTCTGGGCGAGTCATTCAACACACGCCAAGGATGAAACAGCCGATCATCGGGAAAGGAAGAAAGAGAATGAGTAGCAGAAAAATAAGAGGGAATGGTTTCCAAAGACCTTTGGCAGCAGCAAGAGGAATGACAATGCCGGGGCATTTTAAGAGACGGACAGATTGGTTTGGTTAAAAAGGCAGGGTGACCACCGGCCAGGGCTCAGATTGATTTCTAGCAGCACAATGCAGAGGCTAGCAGAGACCTGCAACTGAGTAAACAAGGGTTTTATCGTAATTCACGCAGTGTCTCTGCATGACGCAGTGCCTAAGCCGCCAGCCAGACCATTATCTGAGAGAAAGACCATTACCTCCCATTAACTGAGAAGGACTGCTTCCAGAACCCATGCTTTTCTCTCGCTGAGCAAGTAGAGTAATTACAAAAAGAATAGCTTGTTTGCTGCAAAAACTAGCAGCGCGGATAAATCAAACGGGTTTGGCCCAAGGTTTTAGATGAAATGGCTGCAGGGAGATTTAGAGAAGCATCAGGGCCATCTGCTCCCCTGAGCCTTGGCCCTTCTGAGGGAAACACGGGCGACTCGCTCCCAATTTATATGACCAACCTTCTGCCAGCGGATCTACGCATCCATCTCTCAGCAACCCAGCACCCGGCTTCAGCTCCTGCTGCTGTGAGACAGAGTTACTTTCTGTTGTTCTTTCACTCCATCTGGCTTTGCCAAGGAAGTAAAAGTTGAGCGCATCGAGCGTAAACAACCACTTGCCAGATGATAACAAGGAAGAGCGAAAGAAGCAGACAATAAGGACGGCTCTGAAGACCTACTTAGAGAAAACAACAATTCACACCACAGGAAGGCCTGCGTGAAGCAAAGCAATCTGAAAGAAAAATGAGAATTAGCTGAGGTGTGCCAGACGTAACTGCACTAAGAGGAGGGAAAACAACAACAGAGGCGGTGGGAGTAAACAAAGAAAATAGGAAAAAGTAGGAGAAAGTTGTTTCTGTTTTGAGTATATCATAAAGCAGAAATGCCGTTTTTATGGTTTCATCTCCTCAAATAGAAAGATATGCAACTGTTATCTGAATGACATTAACAGAAATCTCGTGCATTATAGATTTAGATTCTATGAAACAAATAGATGAACGTCAGAAAAGACCAGTTCCTTTTCCATGCTGTACACAAAGTTACAGTATGGCTACCGAAACAAGCATTGTTCGTTTGGTACATACATATTTACCTTGGCCACAAAGGTAAATATGGACGAATATCCAAAAATAGATTGTGAAATGCAAAAGCTGGCTGGCTGGTATTGTAGCTGCGTTTTTTTATTATCTTTAACTTTGACAACCAATAGGAAACATGATACCAAAAGAAAAGGAAGCAGAGGATTGGACTCACCGCAGGGTCCTTGGAATTGGACCCGGACGTTCTTCTGGTTCTTGCAGGCCTGCTGGTGGAGCTCACACTCGTTGCGGTAGTCCTTCCCGTCGCTGCCGCACACCATGTGATCAGGCTTGCCATCGCAGCTGAGGGGACACATGCATTTAGCCGACAGGCCGTCCGACGACTGGACGCAGGTGCTGCCGTAGCTGCAGGTCACCTCCGCGCAGGGGTTCTTCAGAGCTGCAGGCAGACACACATGAAAGGCTTATTTAGCCTAAAGCATTTTCTCTTTCCTTTTCTTTTTTTTCCACATTGAAGAGTACATCTGTCGAACAGCGGCAGAAGAGTGCTGAACGCTCCATACACTGGAGTGCATTATGAATGACAGGCCATCTTATCCATGCGGCTGCTGGCGCACTTTTAGAAACCCGCCGCAGTTGTTTGAAGAACTACTTGACACCCTTTGGGTAAGGATGCGGCACTGCAGCTGCCGACTCGTACTGACGAGTCCTATTCGTTTTGGCGAGCGACGTGAATTGAATTATAAGCTTTGCAAGCTTTGCATTTGGACCCCACATTCTGCATTGCTATGCTTGAGCAGCTTTAATCGGCCCAGCTGCACAGCAACCCTTTGAATATTTACCTTTTCACAAATTAGTCCGAGAGAAAGAAGAAAAAAGGAAGCAGAGATATCTACCCCCCACATGTATACCCTGAGGACAGTTTCCACCCCAATTAAACAATGGGCCACTTGTCGCTGAGTGGCTCATTCTAATCAATGGAGAAAGTGAAACTTTTAATTTTGCCTGCATTTGCCACCAGCGCTGGGGGTTTGGGGGGCTTCCAGGGGCTTCGTGTGTTTGACAAAAGACATCCATGAGATTACAATCGCTGTCATTTCTCAGCATAATCCATATTTATGACTGTCACGGACACAAACGTGCTCTCCCATGGGAGCGAAGCCGAGTGTTGGAAGCCCTCATTTCCTAAGCCTGGCTCCTTTTCTTTCTTTGTAATAAATATTTACCCATGTCTGATATTATCAGCCCTCTTTTGTTACATCCAGCATCGATGAATTTGATTTAAAGTCGGGGTGTATAGGCTGACTTGCATATTGCTTTGCGCTTCTTTTTCCCTCCAACTGTCATCATTTGTGAGTGAAGACAAGGGGAAAATGTCTTTTTTTTTAATTCAATACCTGTTCCAAAGATGGAGCAGCGCTGCCTTGTTAATAACAGAGAGGAGCGCACACAGAGATATGTATATTAAGGATGGGAACGGAGACAGGATCGCTATACGGAGAACTATTGATCAAAGGATCGCCTCACCTTGCTTCCCTCATCTTTGTGACACATTCTCTCTTCCCCTCTTTTTCACGTTTTGCTGTCAAGTTCTTTTGAGATCTGTTGCCTCAGAGCCGCTAATGAACACATCCTCCTTTGCACTGAGGAACTTTGAAACTGCTTCTAGACCTAATTTTATAAGTATCTTCAAAATAAAGTGCTAAATTGCAGCTCAGACCAAAAGGAGGCTGATGGAAAATGGTTTAGTGAAATCAAAAGTAATTACTGAAAATCATCAGGTATTGTGAGCGGCTGATCACAGCCTTGTGGCTTTCCTGCACTGACTAGATGGCCATTGTGATGCTTTGTGTCTTATCATGCGAACAATGAGATGCTGATGACCTGCAGGATACAGCGCTGAGGTAACAACACAAAGCACATCCAGACACACTGAGTGATCTGGGCTCAGGCACAGTTGGCTTCAATGTGTGGCAAGGATTTGGTCTGACAGACCACAACATGTTGATGCATTTAATGTCAAGTGGGTGAAAAACGATTGAGTAGTGTGAAAAAGTGTGATTTCTTCTTTTGTTTTGAATGTTTCTAATACTACAGTGTTTCAGAACATTAAGCCAATTTCAACATTAACCAAAGAACACAAGCAAACAAATGAAACCTGACATTCGCAATAAGAAGCAGGAGGTCTTTAACGGCACTGGAGAGGAATTTGGTCTGTCTGGTCTTTGCAGGATTGTTCTAACCCACATTGGAGAATGACCAGCCACATCATCAGGTCAGAGGTCAAGAGGATGGTCAGGGTTGTCCATCATTTTCTCCATTTAAAGTAAAGTCCGTCTTGGCACCACCATCCCCAGAACAGAACCTGAACCCAAACTAGAACAGAACCAGAACCTGAACCAGAACCAGCCTTCTTTGTCAGGTTGTTGAGACTCTTCAGGTCCCTGGTTCTGATGGTTCTCATCAACTAACTGATGGAAGATCCAAACCTTGAAGGATCTTATTTTCCTCCAGCCAGCCAGCATACCTAGGTGGGCCCCATATGGGGAAAAGGAGGGCACACAATATGGTTGCTGCCCAGGCTTGTCCATGTAGGGCCCATGTAGGGCCAGTGCCTACATGGGCATGTAGGCACTTCATGCCCATGTACATGTACATGCCTACATGTAGGGCCCTACTGGCCCTACAAGCGGTCCCATGTAGGGCCGCTTGCCCTCATGGACAAGCGGCCCATGTAGGGCCAGTGCCTACATGGGCCCGCTAGCCCTGCCCACCTAGCCCTGCTGTCTGGGCAGTCTCTCTGTGTCAAATTCTGAGGCAAGATTTGAAATATTATGAATTTAAGGTACTATGAGCTAAAAGAAAAAAAGCTGGAAGAGACCAAGCTCAAAAAGCTTTTAGCTGAAAATGAAATAAAAGGTGAGTCTACTGAGTCAGGGAAGCTGAAAGCAAACACACCACACTTTTCCAATTTTAACTTAAGATGAAAAAATTGAACATAATTTTCCTTTTACTTCATAATTCTGCCATTCTGGTGGGTCGTGGGTTGTTTTGGTTTGGCCAGCTGCTGGTGTGAGCCAACAGGAAGCAGAAGAGGAACCTGGGTTTATTTTGTGGTAGTAAGAGACATCTTTGCACTTTTTGATCTCCCTGAATAATAATCTGGGCTTTCCTACACTCCCTGTTTCCTCTGCCTCTGAGTGGGGCAGCAGCTTCACAAGCCGAAGATGGTGCAAAAGAATGAGACACACGAACAGAGCAAACCTGGCTCTCTTTATTTGAATGCTAACAGAGGCCAATTTGGATATGAAGCGTAGCCTCGATGGGGCGTTAGTGCAGATAAGCCGCCCTTCTCAGACCCAGACAAGCGGACAAATTGCTTCGCCGAATGCGATAGGTGTAACAAGCACAAATGAAAAAAGAAAGAAAGAAAAAGCATGCTCACTGCAGCAAACTTCTGAGTGTATTTTCCTATTATTATCGTGTGAAAGGTTGCAAAAAGGAGAAGAGAAAGCAGGAGGAGAAAAAGCTCTGCAAAGCTGCCGTCGTAAAATTAGAATGAGCCTCACTGCCAATTAAATCAGTTGCCTTTACTGGAGTGAAGCTTGGCGAGTTTAGACGGGCAGGGATAATGAGGGGAAAAAGATAAGAATAAAGACAGAGAGATAAAGATTCAAAGTGACACTGTGGAAGCAACATTTCTGCTCAAACAGGAAGCTGAGACGTCTGCGGCGAGGAGAGGAAGCTTCAAACAGACACCCAGCATTCTGACTGTAGTCAAAGAGTTTTCATATATCTATTCGTGTTGGCATTCAATTATGATTTACTATGGTACAGTTAAACATATCTCAATAAATTCAAATAAGTAAAACGTTCATTTATTTAAAAATGTCTATTCAAAAAGTGAAAAATAAGTCAAAGCAATGTTATGACCAACAGAATCATGACAACTTGATTCTGATCCAGTGTTGCCTGGTGGAGAGGGGAGAAACACGGGGTTTTCTTTTCCTTTGTTTTTAACAGAATGTTGTATCCAAGTGTTTTCATGGAAAGTTGAGTGGATTTAAAAAGCAAAAAACATGCAACACACGGTAAAGAGTATTCATGTATCTAACAGTGGAAAAACAGCAACACTATGACAGAAACAAATCAAAAAATATAAATCAATCAAACTGTTGATTTGATGTGAAGATACAGTAAATAAATGAACTGGTGAAACAGTCATTTGTGCATTTCTCAGGATAAAAAAATACTGAACCTTACCATAAAGCACTGTTGCAGATTTTTTTTTTCACAGAAAATAATCATTCCTTTCCAAGTTTCTAATGGCCAAACACTGATTTCTGGATGTATTAATTGCAAAACCCATTAGGGTGTGTTTTCACAGCAGCGTGTGACTCATTAAGAGTTTGGGAGAGACTGAAGGGGCATGATGAATGAAGACCCCAATGATTAATAAAAACGTTGGATTCGGTGTTCCCTCGCCCGGACGTGGGCCACCGGGGCCCCTCCCTGGAGCCAGGCCTGGAGGAGGGGCACGATGGCAAGCGCCTGGTGACCGGGCTTTTCCCATGGAGCCCGGCCGGGCTCAGCCCGAAAGGAATACATGGGTCCCCCCTCCAATGGGCTCACCATCTATAGGAAGGGCCAAAGGGGTCGGGTGCATTGTGTGCTGGGTGGTGGCCGGGGGAGGGGACCCTGGCGGTCTGATCCTCGGTTACAGAAGCTGGCTCTTGGGACGTGGAATGTAACTTTTCTGGTGGGGAAGGAGCCGGAGCTGGTGTGTGAGGCTGAGAGGTTCCGACTCGAAATAGTCGGTTCTGGAACCAGTCTCCTTGAGAGGGGCTGGACATACTTCCACTCTGGAGTTGCCCGCGGTGAGAGGCGTCGGGCAGGAGTGGGCATACTTGTTGCCCCCCATCTCGGCACCTGTACTTTGGGGTTTACCCCGGTGAGCGAGAGGGTAGCCTCCCTCCACCTACGGGTGGGGGGACGGGTTCTGACTGTTGTTTGTGCTTACGGGCCGAACAACAGTTTGGATTACCCACCCTTTTTGGAGTCCTTGGAGGGGGTACTGGAGAGTGCCCCTCCTGTGTGCACTTGGCACCAGGACACCCTAGGCTGCAGTTCGATGATCGACTTTGTTATCGTTTCATCTGATCTGCGGCCGTATGTCTTGGACAACCGGGTGAAGAGAGGTGCGGAGCTCTCCACTGACCACTACCTGGTGGTGGGTTGGCTCCGGTGGTGGGGGAGGATGCCGGTCAGACCTGGCAGGCCCAAACGTGTTGTGAGGGTCTGCTGGGAACGCCTGGCGGAATCCCCTGTGAGGCGGAGCTTTAACTCCCATCTCCGGCAGAACTTTGAACACGTTCCGGGGGAGGTGGGGGACATTGAGTCTGAGTGGACCATGTTCCGTGCCTCCATTGTCGAGGTGGCATACCGGAGCTGTGGCCGTAAGGTTGTCGGTGCCTGTCGCGGTGGCAACCCTCGAACCCGTTGGTGGACCCCTTCAGTGAGGGATGCCGTCAAGCTGAAGAAGGAGTCCTACCAGGCCTTTTTGGCCTGTGGGACTCGGGAAGCAGCTGACGGGTACCGGCGGGCGAAGCGGCATGCGGCTCGGGTGGTTGCTGAGGCAAAAACTCGAGCGTGGGAGGAGTTCGGAGAGGCCATGGAGAAAGACTTCCATACGGCTTCGAGGCGATTCTGGTCCACCATCCGGCGTCTCAGGAGGGGGAAGCAGTGCAACACCAACACTGTGTATAGTGGGGATGGTGTGCTGCTGACCTCGACTCGGGACGTTGTGGGCCGGTGGGCAGAGTACTTTGAAGACCTCCTCAATCCCACCAACATGCCATTCATTGAGGAAGCTGAGCCTGGGGACTCTGGGTCGGGCTTTCCAATCTCTGGGGACGAGGTCACCGAGGTGGTTAAAAGACTCCTCGGTGGCAGGGCCCCGGGGGTGGATGAGATCCGGCCGGAGTTCCTTAAGGCTCTGGATGTTGTAGGGTTGTGTTGGCTGAAGCGACTCTGCAGCATTGCATGGACATCGGGGGCAGTTCCCTGGATTGGCAGACTGGGGTGGTGGTCCCCCTGTTCAAAAAGGGGGACCGGAGGGTGTGCTCCAATTACAGGGGGGTCACACTCTTAAGCTTCCCCGGTAAGGTCTATTTAGGGGTCCTGGAGAGGAGGGTCCGTCGGATAGTCGAACCTCGGATTCAGGAGGAACAGTGTGGTTTTCGTCCTGGCCGTGGAACGCTGGACCAGCTCTATTTTGTGGACTTGGCCGGGGGGGGTTCCCAACCGGGAGAAGGCGTTCGACCGCGTCCCTCGGGGAGTCCTGTGGGGGGTTCTCCGGGAGTATGGGGTACTGGGCCCTTTGATACGGGCTGTCAGGTCCCTGTACGACCCGTGCCAGTCTGGTCTGCATTGCCGGCAGTAAGTCGGGCTCGTTCCCGGTGAGAGTTGGACTCCGCCAGGGCTGCCCTTTGTCACCGATTCTGTTCATTACGTTTATGGACAGAATTTCTAGGCGTAGCCGGGGTGTTGAGGGGATCCGTTTTGGTGGCCTTAGGATCGCATCTCTGCTTTTTGCGGATGATGTGGTCCTGTTGGCTTCATCAGAGCGTGATCTGCAGCTCTCACTGGAGCGGTTCGCAGCCGAGTGTGAAGCGTCCGGGATGGGAATCAGTGCCTTCAAGTCCAAGGCCATGGTCTTGAGCCGGAAAAGAGTGCCTCCTGGACGCCTCCCTGGTGAGGTGTTCTGGGCACGTCCCACCGGGAGGAGGCCCCGGGGAAGACCCAGGACACACTGGAGGGACTATGTCTCTCGGCTGGCCTGGGAACGCCTCGGGATTCCCCCGGAGGAGCTGGCCCAAGTGGCTGGGGAGAGGGAAGTCTGGGCCTCCCTCCTTAAGCTGCTACCCCCGCGACCCGACCCCGGATAAGCGGTAGAAGATGGATGGATGGATGAAGGGGCATAGACTGGGACTCAGCTCAGTGTTTCAGGAGCTGCAGCACTGCAAAGACGTCAAGACGTGTCTTACCTGAACTGAACAGGAAAAGGAATGGATGGTTGCTAAAAGGTCAAAAGATCACTTTTCTTTTGGAGTTAAAGAGTCTGAAGGGAGAGTAGAAAAAGACACCAGCAGAGGAGCTTCAGATTCAATGTGCAGTTTCAACATTGGATCTCAATGATAATTCTAGGAGCCATGTTGGTCCACTGTGTTTTATTAAGTCCAAAGAGAGCACCGCTGTTTAGCGGAGCAGCGTCCTCCCAGCGCCGATGAACTTTGTGGAGATGGTGAGTTCATGAATCTTTCATGACCAACTCAGCTGATCCAAACTCTACAAAGAATCTGCTGTCAACATGAGACACAGACACCCAAACCTATCAGAGCAACCTGAGCAGAACCAGACGGCCTCCATGTTACTGATGCAACTCTGCATGTACAAGGAGACCTAGCCAAGTTTTGTGACTGTAATCTGAACACTTTGATGCAGGAGATAGACATACTATGAAGGCTGACATGAATCTGTTTTTAATGGGTCTCATGTTTTATTCATATTTGCTGAGAAAATGAATTGTAGTCTTAAGCCGTAATTATCAAAACGAGAGAAAAAATAGTGTTTGTATAATTTAGTGAGATAAACCAACCGTGATGACATTCAAACCTTGTCAGATGTGTCGTACCTCTGAAGAGCAGGCTGCAGTGTCATCTCGTCCCCATCGTCTAATTCCTCAAGCCATTTCTTTTCTTTGCAACAAATTCACAGCAGCTACTCTTGGCACATTGAATTAAATAAGTGTTTTCGAAAGCTGAGAAATTTGGTCTATTATGTGTGATTCTGGTCAGATTATTTAGAGTGTCCTGAGACAGCTACAGAAAAATTGAAAGAATAAACTGAGTTCTTTTCATTTTCAGCGATTCAGCTACTTCTAAAAGCACTTTGAGATTTCTGTCATTATTGTGTATTCATCTGTCTTTTCACTGAGCACATGCTCTACTATTAATCACAAGTGGCTCAGATTTAAATGGGCACACTTTCAGAGAATATCTACAGTCAGCAGGTTTCTTACATTGTCCGCCGTGTGAGGAACATGCTGGGCCTGAAGTACCTGGTGCCTAATTATGGATGCACATGCTGTAGCGTATCACCGTCGCAAATGTGAACACAGACACCGTCCTAATGTTAATTAAATTGGTGTTTAAATTGGGACAGAAATCAGTCAGTGATGTAGTGTTGCTGTAGAGGCAGCAGAAGAGCCATTAAGAAACCAATAAGATCTGTTTACTATTCATGGTGCACCTCCAGACTTAAGAGAATACTTCAAGATTACAAAGGAAATCAATGCCAAGTGGCTGTAAGGAGATAAAGAGCTCATGCTAAATTTGCATGTTTCACAGCTTTTGAAATTTGAATTTATCATTAACTATAAAAAAGTCTGAAATTAGAGGCCTGGATGAAAGCAGCTGGTATTTTAGAGGGTATGCACTTTCAATGCCACTCCTTCAGAGCTACAAAGAAATATTGATATTTACAAAGAATATTATTGTGCTTTACCTCAAAAAGGAAACATGACATGAATTTCAGGTAACTAGTGCTGCAGCTCTCATGTTTACCAGTGTAATACCATTGATCCCCACATACTGCAGGTTCTGGATTGCTTAGAAACTTTTATCTAAGTTATTTGCAAAACAATCTGCCTTTTTGTGATCTTTTATACATCTAGTATATTTGATGGAAAATCCCACTAAGACACAAAGCTACTTTTTACACTATTGGCTGGTGTTTGAGAAACAGCAAAGAAACTGAAAAGAAAAAAAGAGCAAAATAGAACGAGTTACTGTAGCTGGCAGAAAAAACACAAGTACGACAAAGCCCACACAGCCCTTTGGTTTACTGTGGATGCAAAAAGTTATAAACTTTTCATCTGTTCTGATCAGGTAAAATGTTGCAAAAAAAAGTTAATTTCTTTTGAAAAGGAGCAAGCTGTGATTTATTAAAAATCTAAGTCAATGAATCACTTGCTCATTGTTTTAGAACCACAGAGAATGAGCAGTCTTTATTAAACAGAAAATAATTAAGAGCCACTGGAAGTTAATTTGGACTGTTGTCATCAAAATGGAGGCTCTGTAAGAAGACAAGTTGGCCATGCAGCTTTCTGAAATGCTGATTAGTAACATATTGTAATTTACCTGGAATATCCAAAACTCTGTAAAATTTGAGTTTGCATTTGACATCAGAGGCATGCAAATGATAGAACCTTTTACTTGATACTGAAAAGTTGGGAAGAGTGGTTTGGAGGGATGGGAATTACAGTTATCCTCTCTCTGAAAATCTCTCCCTCTGGCAGACAGGCAGGCAGGTGGGGAGCTTTACTGCTCTCTGATCCACTGTTTGGTGCAGCAGTTTATTAATGCTTCATTAGGGACAGGGAGCTGTCAGCCCCGTGCTGACTTTACGTGATGCCCTGCCACCGCAGCACCAGCAGCAGCCAAAATCTGTGTGCGTGTGCATTTGTCTGTAATACCTTGTGGGGACCATTTCCCTGACACATACTATGTTGTGGGGGACCCAATGCTCCTTGTGGGGGCCGAAACCTGGTCCCCTCAAGGGGAAACGCTGTTTTTGGGTCAGGGGTCATATTTAGGACTAAGGTGTGAATTGAGATTTGGTTAGGGTTTGTTATGTAATGGGTAGGGTTAGCGTTAGGATAGGGGTAAGGTTTAGGCTGTAGAAATGAGTGGAAGTAAGTGGAAGGTCCCCACAAAGATAGCCACACAAACATGTGTGTGTGCTGCGCTCCCTGTTGTGTTGATAGTGATAAAGGAGGGAGCAGGGGGTTGAAGAAGCTAATCAAAAGCAATGATGCAATGTAGGGGGACTCAGCAGTGTGTGTTCTAATCAAGAAACTCCACCATTTTTCACCAGCAGGAGAAGAAACTGTGGAAAATCACAAGTAAAAGAGACAGAAAACGTTGGTGTGGGACAGAACCAGAAATGTAGATGTGAAATCTGTGACCAGGTTATGCAGAAAAATATGAACCCAAAAAAATTTGACGTAAACGTTGGGTGTATTGGTAAACATGCATACTGAATCTTTGATCTTTAGACAAGAACAAGGGTCACCATAACCTTTAAAAGACATATCAAAACTGCTTTTGGTATAAATAAAGTAAACTAACAATTTTAAACTAGTTTTGTTTCTTACATTCACTAAAGTTGTTCACTGTTAAATCATTAAAACCTCAATTAATTTTAAGCTTCTCTGTTGACTTGCCTATCAAAAACTCAAAAAATCTAATTTTCCTGGTGAACAGTTTTTAGTAACAATGAAGTTTAAAGTTTAAAAAGTTTTTTAAAAAGTTAGGAAAAGCACAAGAGGTGAAAGAATCTTCCAGAAGGAAACCATATTTTCCACTGAGAGGTCTGCTGTTCATCCAGGCTGCTACGTTCACACAGACACTGAGCAGAAAACAGGAAGGCTAAGCTTTTTACAGCTGGCTGTTTGGTTTTAATGTCCGTCAGTAATGCTGCATCTGGAAACAATGGCTGTCTTTCTGAAAGTTCAGTGACTATATTCTCTAGGGAATCCACACTAAACCAGATTAGGTGCTAAGGACAGATGCTGTGTTCCAGTTGTAGTCAGAACTGGGAAATTTAGACTTGCCAGTGGAAAAATCAACTGGAACATCCTTCAAAGTTGGGTTTCCCTCTGGGAAAGTGGAAGCAACACAGACTATCCCCAGCTACAATTTGTAAGGTCGACTTGCATTTCAATATGGCCGCTCCTCGCATCAACGATAGTAATAAGTGGTGAAAACATATTAATGTGCATAAGACATGTAAGAATGCAGCTAAGATCAATGCTACATTTGGTGCCTGCTACTTTAAACTAGTTAAAAGTGGTGTTTGTGGTGTAATGCTTGTTAGAGGTATTGATGATGTCTGCGGGGGTCGCCATGTTGAAATCTGAACTTCTTAACTGGAACGCTGTAACCTGTCAAAGCTTCACGTTCCGACTTCAGAGGAAACTGGAACACAGCTGGAGATTACATTGTCTTTATTTAATAACAAGTCTATTTGAAAGTGACTGCTCTCTCACACACAGTGTGATGTCACCTCTTCTTTTTACAGGAAAAAGGCCAAAAACAAACTTCTTCAATGCTGATATTGATCATTTTCAAAGTCAAAATTAAAATACGCCAAAATCAATTTACAAAACCTGAGACTCACAATCAGCTAGAAATCTAACTGACTGATACCAATCTAAACAGATCTATTAAAATATCAAAGCTGTCCAAAGGACTAACAACATTTCTGCTTTTTATTGAAATCAAAACAGAACAAATGGTATGCATAAAAAAATATGGACCACTAGGCCTGTCGCGATAAACGATAAATCAATTAATCGGACGATTAAAAAAAAGGCTATCGAGCTCATTTAATTTAATTTGTGTGAACTGGGCTGAAGGGAGGAGGGAACTATTGCATCAGGTGGTCGATATGCCATCTTCTCTATTTAAATCTAATCATTATTGGAGGGCAATATAGTATACAGAGTTTATAATCTGCTCTCTTTGGTTAATGTAGTTTTTATTTCCACTTTGGTTTGATGTTTAGTTTTTATTAAAGTGCATATTTTGAGAGTTCATTTTATTTTTGTTTTTGGTTCTTTGTTTTCCAGTTCAAATGTTAAATGTCCTTTTGAAAATAACCTGTATCTATTTTGGCAGGATATCGCATGCATTATTATGTCATTTCCATTAAATCAATGTAAAAAGGTCTTCCGACAATATTATCGTTTATAGCAATAATTTTTTGAGACAATTAATCGCTCAGCAAAATTTGTTATCGTGACAGGCCTATGGACCACAAGAAAATCCTATTTTAAATTAAGGGAAACATGACCAGCAAAACTGTGAAGTTTGTAGAAAATGTTCAGGGTTGGATGATCAGGAGGGATGGAGATAGTGAGACTGAAGTGTGCTGAAGTGAGATAAGGGAAAGGGTCAAAACAGGAGCAAGAAAAAACACAACATGGCACGGTCAGAAAATAAACAGACAAGATCAATGAGAACTCAAACCCAACAACTAAATATGGATGAGAGAATCTTCTGCTAGATATCCAACCAAAGCATGGAGCAGCATGTGGATGGGACTGAGGGATGGCCAAAGGATTAGCAGTTATACACACCTCTCCAGCCACACACACACGTTCAGTCTGAACGTCTTTTTCTGCTGAGATGTCAATGGCTGGAAGATGCTTCTTTGTGTTTGATGTTGTTCTTCAAAGAGCCGCACTGACCTGCAGCTGTTGCTCTCTTTGCTGCATTAACCTTCAGAATGGAAAATGAACCACAAAAAGCTCTCCGCTGCTGAAGCAGAGCGCGGTGAAGCAGGAAGAGGCGTGTCAATGAAGAGAGGCGCAGTGAGGCCAAAGGAGGCAGACCTTGAATCTCAGGAAATATCGTCCAGAGAGAAGTGTGTTTAAAAGCTGAGGACGCTGTAATGGCGCCACACTGAGGGTTTCTCCACCACGGCTGCCATTTTCCAGTGGCAGATGTCTCATGCTTGGAAGACATAGTAAAGCACAGGTGTGGTGCTGAAATGACTACACAGCGCCCATTTATACTCCTGAGTGACAGAATGAAGGCAGAGCGAGATTAAATCGCCCGAAAGTGGCATTTATCACAAGCAGGCAGACATCCACATGGTGTGGAGATGAGCAGTCACATGAAAACAACACAAACTTACATCTCGGGCCTCAGTAAATGAGCTTGAGTACATTAAATGAAATTAAAAAACACAATAAAAACAAACCACTTAACAGACATATTCCAGAGACCTGGGTTATGTATTTAATCTTACCCTGTGTGTAATAATTGGCAGCATAAATCTCAATTTAATGAAACCAAAATCAGCAAAGCCAGACGCACAATATCTCCACATAAAATTTCTCCAATAATTTACATGAACGATGTGCAATCAAAAATGTCAGAAGTCTCATAAAGTCTGATTTTTCAGGCAGAAATGATCATGAGACCCCGGTGCGACGCTTTAACACATCCAGCCTGGCAAAGGTTGTTTTTTTCTGAAACTGGAAAAATTTCACCAAAACACAAACTATCCAGAAAAGTCAAAGTGTGACTGTATTGTTTCAAACCTCCAGTCTGTATCAACCGACTGGAGGTCCTCCCTCTGCCTAACAGAGAGGCAGAGGGAGGAGACAAATGTAGGCTGATGGACATTTTGTTTAACCTCCAGGACTGAGGGGGAAATAATGACACTAACTAATGGAAAACTGTCACTGTTTATAGCCAGACTTCAAGACAAAGCACTCTCAAAAGCAGATGCAGTACGCTGTTAACTGCTTCAATTTTCATCCATTTAATACAACCATCCCAATTAACAGACAATGCATTCATTTATTTTTTAGAATTGTGCAAAAGTAATGGCACGTAACTGATTGGATTTGGTTCGCAGGTATGGTTTGCTGGTGAATTAATGACTTCTGCATGCACGATAGTTTAAAAGGTAAAAAAGTTAAACATGCAAAATAAAAGATACAACATCGTAACAGTGTTGTCCTCAGAGGGCCGTGAGCTGAAAGTGGCCCCTGAAACACACATTCTCTCTTATTGTTTCCTGATTAACAGCATCTGCTGCTGGTGTGCAGCCAAGGCCAATCATGCTTGGCCTTTGCCTTCAAAACGCTTGCTGCTGAGTGATAGCTGCTGGGCCCAATATGGTGTTCAGAACCACTACAAAGTGGGTTCCAGTTGGAGTTTGGCTCTGATCAAAAACAGAGCCAAACAGACAAAGGGCAAACAAGTGCTTCTCTCAAGCACTAGTTTGAGAGAAAACGTCAAGACTCTGATCAGCTCAGGTCCTGATAAGGATCAATAGTCAGTCTTTATCCTTGATGATGGTGGCAAACTGCTTTATGAAGGTTGACATAATAGCTGATGCAGGTGCAGCTGAAACTCACAAAAACTGATTCTGATGTTTGGTTCTCATTCAGATTCTTGTAGTTATTTGTTCAATAACTCTTAACAACTAAAACTACACATTTTCTTCAGTTATTTGCAGATGCTGTAGTCTTAAAGTCCACTAAAGTGAGGTTCAGTCTCCCTGGTTTCAGCTATTCGCCGATTTTTAACTACAAAATCTGCCTGTTTGCCATGTATTGTAGTACTAAAATATTCAAAAAAATATTAGGTGTTGATCAAGAGTTTAGAAAGAGGAAGAGACTATCTTTAATTCAATTCTTCCCAAAACTGTTTGAATATTTAAGTTTATTGACCTAAATTTCTAGAATTGTGTTTAGGAAGTAATATGAGGGGAACTTGTATTTAAAAATAATACAAATATCTATTTGGCATCTTTAAATTGGTAGACTTCTACATCTCAGAGAAGTGCTGAGATGATAGTATATATTTAGCGTTGTCAAAATAATTTATTAGATGTCCATATATACAGTTAAAACAACTAAGATTGGAAACTTTTTGGGTGTTGCTGTTGAACCTTTTTCTGAATCAGCTCAAATACAAACATTTCCTGACTTATGACGTGTGAGCAAAAGCTACCGGCCCATACTTGCCACAAGTCTTCCCTAAATATTGAGAAAAAGCAGCAAAATGCTGTGATTTTTACATTCCCAGCCATTATTTTGTCAAACTGAGACATCAGAGATGCACAAAGCTCATAACCGGATAAACGAGAAATTCTATCCTGCCAGCAAAGACAGAAACACTGCATAAATAAGAGCTTTGCAACAAAGATTGCCGCTTAATTACAAGAAACTGACAAAGTTCCAGTGGATTAAGATGCAGAACTAATGATAAGCAAAGACCAAAGGGCTGTTTATGAATCAAAACTACCTTTCTCAGCCTCCTTCTCTCTCTCCCTCTAACACACATGATTCATGAATACAAATACACTTAATCAGATCAACAGTTGAAATCACAGTGGCCATTTGTGCCGACCGATATATGGCACTATTTAACATAACAGCAATTTAATTTGAGCTATTCTGAAAACCTCTAGGAGACAGAAAAGGAGAAACTGTAGATGGACAAAATGAACTGACATTTATTCAGAGCAAATAAATGTCAGAAAATAATGTTGATTGATTCCCTTCCTTTCCTAGAAAGCAGAATTAACGAAAGGTACACCTTATGTGTGAATGTCTGCTTTTTTAATTGTTGGGGGAGAAAAATTAATAGGTCTTTAAACTAGATAGAAAAAACACATTTCAGTAATTTAAGCTAAAGAGGCCTGTGTTTATAGTTTTACCATCTGACAAAGAAGTTAATTAGATTTGGCTCATAAGTTACAAAAAATCTGATGATACAGAAGTTGTTTCACCACTGTTGGGCATTAAACCAGACGACACGATTCCTGCTTCATTTCAGAATTACCAATATTATGTCAATTTGCTGAATGCCGGGATATTTATAAAGACCTTTTTTTACTAGTTTACTTTCACTTTGGGAGAAATTCCTCCTCTACCTTTTTCTTGGGTCAAAGATTATGTGTTTCCTTCCACAGGCTTTAAGCTTTAACATCCTAGTCGATGTCTTAAGATTTCCCCATAATGTTCTTTCCTCAGGTGAAGCGCACCAGTACCTCCTTCAGCACAAGAGCCACACAGAACAGCTGGCCTTTCCCAAGCTGTTTAGAGGAAACGCAATGTTAATGCCAGCAAACTTTCCATTTAAAGACTTTTTTTAAGTCCTCTCTCTCATTATTTTAGGAGATAGAAATAATTTTGTCCATTCTAATTGAACTGAAACAAGAAAGGTGTGGTCTGATGTAATGTCAGATAGTAGACAGATGATTAGTGTATGTAAACATCTGGTCTCCACTGCACATTCATTGTGATTACATTAAAATCCAGATGTCACGACATTTGGGAAAAGCAATGGCTCTCCTGATTGTTGTATATTTTTCAGCAAGCCCAGCAGTTACATTAATTTTAATTTTCACATTTTAACAGTTGCCATTTAATGCATTTGTTCCGTCTTCATAGTGGAAGCGTTCATTCTGAGAGGAGGAATGCACCCATTGCTACCTGTCACTATAATTGCCCAGACATTTCTGTACATGCTGCTAATCTAGCAGCCGGTGTTTATCATCGCTTCCTATTGATGTTACTCACACAATTAACCGCTTTGCGTTTTCCTGCTGCTGACGCTCCACATAAAAAGCGTCAAAGTGTCCAAACACATCATGGCCTTTCCCACAGTACCAGGTTATCTATCTCCAGCTGCTGCTCAAATTCCATTATGGTTCTTTTTTATGAGCTGAGGCCAGTGAGGAGCTGCGAGGGAACTGGAGCCGATTGTTTACGTTCAGCTCTCCTCAAGGTCGCGCTCCTCTGTCCAGCTGCCAGTTAAAGCCACTGCATTCAGGGAATTAGCTGAATTTAATGAATTCATTTTCTGTGACTGTCATTGCTGGCAAACAAACAGTAAGTGGATGCTTGATTTCTTTCTGCTTTTGCTTAAATTAGTAAGTCATTACCCAATCCTGTTGAGCAGCAGACAGTGCTGCAGCTGTTTCATGGCTACGAGGTTCTGGGTTTGAATCCCGCTTGGAATTGAACATTTGGAAATGTTTTTTCTGTCCCTGCCTTCGTCCCACCGTTGAAAAATAAGCATGCTATGCTAATCAGTCACTCTAAGAGTGTATTCACACCAGCCTTGTGTAGGCTACTTTAATTGAATTCATCCATTTGCCTGGAAAGTCCGGTTTGTTTGAGAAGATGTGAACATAAACTTTGATCCAGACCAAAATAGCAACCTCTGATCTGCCTACAAACCCAGTTCTCTGTTTGGCTTAAATGAATTCTGGCGCAATTTGAATGCCAGAGACTGCTTGAGAAGCATGAAGCTTACTGTAGTGCAAGGCATTTTGGGTAAATTTGTGTCTATCTCTAGCAGGAGAAATGTCTTGTGGTCTTCTACCAAAGACAAGAGAAATCCTCCAATCGCTAAAATCTGGTGCTACTCAATCTTTCTTTACAGTTTGTGAAGAAGGAAGTTGAATCAGCGTCTTTGTGTTGTTTCCTGCAGTGGTTCTTGGTGCAGCGCCCCCTCACGCGGGAGGGGAACAGGTTGCTCAAAGGTTTTGGGTCATTTGACTCATTGCAGTTGGAAAGAGAACCACAGCAGCTGGAAATGTAACAAATATTGCAGTTTGGTTCCAATCAAACAGGGTTTATTGGGCTATCAGGTGTGACAACAGCCTAACTTGCTGGTGACCTTGTGACCTTTCCAGAGCTCACCCCGCCTCTCATCTGCTGACAATGGATACAAAACCTCCTGCTGACAATAAAGTAAAGCAGGTATAAACGCCGGATGGATGGACCAGATGTCAATGCTCAGTCATGAGTGGAAGGAGTCCCTCTCTAGTTTTATGGACATGGTGTGGTTCATTTGCATCTTCAAGTCATGATCTCCACATAAAGCCACGACCTCCAGTTAACCTCCAATTGAAGCTGTCTGACAAGAGGTCGTTGTGAAAGCCAGCTCTCCTAAGTCCTGGTTCTTCACTGGAAATCAATCAAATGGGTAGTTATTTTACTTGTGGAGGAGTTGAAGGATCTTAGTGTGGCATGTAAATGAGTAATAAAAGGATGGAACGGGCTGGACACACATCAGGGATGGGTGTTTGTCATTTTGACTCTTTGTCATTTCATACCTTTGTAATTTGTGAGTTGATTTTTTCTCCTGTAAGCATATGTAGTTATGTGGCTGCACTAAATATCAGCAGCAAATTGCTAAGTGTTATCTACTTCTGATTAGGGTCATGATCTGCCATATTTCAGAAAAATCATACGGGGATTAGAACCACAATCAGCAGTAGGCCTGTCACGATAAACGATAAATCAATTAATCGGACGATTAAAAAAAGCTATCGAGCTCATTTAATTTATCGTCATTATCGTTTCTCCCTGCATGTTTCCATGACACTGGATGAGAAAGCTCAACTCCTGCTCTCCACTGACCCTCCCTTCCTCATTTCTTTAGCCTAATGCCCAGATCACACTACATGATCTCAGAACTGTCGGCTGATTGTCGCCCATTTTCAAAACCTGAGACCAACACCAGCCCATCGTGGCCTGTGGTGTCCAACAATGGGCACAAAATAATGGCTACAAGTCATTTTAAAACCAGCATTAATCAACGTTTTACTACAATCTACCTGCAGTGCATGTGGCTGGTGTCAGTAAAGTCCTGACTGAATGAATCTCATTAGAACCTGTTTATGTCACGTTAACGATGAACAGCTGGGAAGTTACCGGGTTTATCAACTGCAGTAGCAGTTTGGCTCCAGCTCCTCTCCTGGTCATTTCTCTGGATATTCTTTGCACCAAATGTTGAATAAACATTAATGTTGTTTCCACATATTATCTCTGATGTCCACTGCTCTCTGGGTTGCACCGTCAACTGTTTGGGATTCCCCTCCATAATTTCCCCTCAGAAAGCGCGAAGAGGATAATACAATTTGGGATGGAGGAGTAGGCAGCTTTTCCCTCGAGCTCCTGCAAATTTGAAAATATATTTATCACTCCTTTGACATTTGGGCAGTTTTACAACAGGTTGTGAGAAAGAATAGTCTGGTCTTTATCTAACCGCACCAGGACAGGATGAAAGCAAATTTTTTTTTTTTTTTTAAAGGTTTCATTGGCTCCAGTGGCCCTCATTTAACAGTTAGTGGACAGGAATGAGGGAAACGAGAGAGGGGGAAGACATGCGGCAAGGGTCGCCGGGCCGGGATTCGAACCTGGGACGGCCGCGTCGAGGACTAGGTGGGTGTGCTAAACCCCTGCGCCACCACAGCACCCCAGGATGAAAGCAAATTTGAGGACGCATACCTCCAAAACAGACAAGAAAGCGAAAGAACCAGGCCTAGCCGTCCCGGACTCGCCTGAAGGTAGCTATCCGATGGCTAATGCTACCATCCTTGAGGCTATAAACTCTCTTTGTACAGAACTAGAAGTCACCATCCATCCATCCATCCATCCATCTTCTACCGCTTATCCGGGGTCGGGTCGCGGGGGCAGCAGCTTAAGGAGGGAGGCCCAGACTTCCCTCTCCCCAGCCACTTGGGCCAGCCGAGAGACATAGTAGACATAGTCTCTCCAGCGTGTCCTGGGTCTTCCCCGGGGCCTCCTCCCGGTGGGACGTGCCCGGAACACCTCACCAGGGAGGCGTCCAGGAGGCATCCTGACCAGATGCCCGAGCCACCTCAACTGGCTCCTCTCGATGCGGAGAAGCAGCGGCTCTACTCTGAGTCCCTCCCGGATGGCCGAGCTTCTCACCCTATCTCTAAGGGAGAGCCCAGCCACCCTGCGGAGAAAACCCATTTCGGCCGCTTGTATCCGGGACCTCGTTCTTTCGGTCATGACCCAAAGCTCATGACCATAGATGAGGGTAGGGACGTAGATCGACCAGTAAATCGAGAGCTTCGCTTTTTGGCTCAGCTCTCTCTTCACCACGACGGACCGGTACAGCGCCCGCTTCACTGCAGAGGCTGCACCAATCCGCCTGTCGATCTCCCGCTCCCTTCTTCCCTCATTCGTGAACAAGATCCCAAGATACTTAAACTCCTCCACTTGAGACAGAACACCGCCCGACCCGGAGTAGGCACTCCACCCTTTTCCGGCTCAAGACCATGGCCTCGGACTTGGAGGCACTGATTCCCATCCCGGCCGCTTCACACTCGGCTGCAACCGCTCCAGTGAGAGCTGCAGATCACGCTCTGATGAAGCCAATAGGACCACATCATCCGCAAAAGCAGAGATGCGATCCTAAGACCACCAAAACGGATCCCTCAACACCCCGGCTACGCCTAGAAATTCTGTCCATAAACGTAATGAACAGAATCGGTGACAAAGGGCAGCCCTGGCGGAGTCCAACTCTCACCGGGAACGAGCCCGACTTACTGCCGGCAATGCGGACCAGACTCTGGCACCGGTCGTACAGGGACCTGACAGCCCGTATCAAAGGGCCCGGTACCCCATACTCCGGAGAACCCCCACAGGACTCCCGAGGACGCGGTCGAACGCCTTCTCCAAGTCCACAAAACACATGTAGACCGGTTGGGCGAACTCCCACGCACCCTCCAGGACCCTGCTGAGGGTGTAGAGTTGGTCCAGCGTTCCACGGCCAGGACGAAAACCACACTTTTCCTCCTGAATCCGAGGTTCGACTATCCGACGGACCCTCCTCTCCAGGACCCCCGAATAGACCTTGCCAGGGAGGCTTAAGAGCGTGACCCCCTGTAATTGGAGCACACCCTCCGGTCCCCCTTTTGAACAGGGGACCACCACCCCAGTCTGCCAATCCAGGGAACTGCCCCGATGTCCATGCAATGCTGCAGAGTCGCGTCAGCCAACACAACCCTACAACATCCAGAGCCTTAAGGAACTCCGGCCGGATCTCATCCACCCCTGGGGCCCTGCCACCGAGGAGTCTTTTAACCACCTCGGTGACCTCGTCCCCAGAGATTGGAAAGCCCGACCCAGATTCCCCAGGCTCAGCTTCCTCAATGGAAGGCATGTTGGTGGGATTGAGGAGGTCTTCGAAGTACTCTGCCCACCGCCCACAACGTCCGAGTCGAGGTCAGCAGCACACCATCCCCACTATACACAGTGTTGGTGTTGCACTGCTTCCCCCTCCTGAGACGCCGAATGGTGGACCAGAATCGCCTCGAAGCCGTGCGGAAGTCTTTCTCCATGGCCTCTCCGAACTCCTCCCACGCCCGAGTTTTTGCCTCAGCAACCACCCGAGCCGCATGCCGCTCCGCCCGCCAGTACCTCAGCTGCTTCCGGAGTCCCACAGGCCAAAAAGGCCCGGTAGGACTCCTTCTTCAGCTTGACGGCATCCCTCACCGAAGGGGTCCACCAACGGGTTCGAGGGTTGCCACCGCGACAGGCACCGACAACCTTACGGCCACAGCTCCGGTATGCCGCCTCGACAATGGAGGCACGGAACATGGTCCACTCAGACTCAATGTCCCCCACCTCCCCCGGAACGTGTTCAAAGTTCTGCCGGAGATGGGAGTTAAAGCTCCGCCTCACAGGGGATTCCGCCAGGCGTTCCCAGCAGACCCTCACAACACGTTTGGGCCTGCCAGGTCTGACCGGCATCCTCCCCCACCACCGGAGCCAACTCACCACCAGGTAGTGGTCAGTGGAGAGCTCCGCACCTCTCTTCACCCGAGTGTCCAAGACATACGGCCGCAGATCAGATGAAACGATGACAAAGTCGATCATCGAACTGCGGCCTAGGGTGTCCTGGTGCCAAGTGCACACATGGACACCCTTATGCCTGAACATGGTGTTCGTTATGGACAATCCGTGACGAGCACAGAAGTCCAACAACATAACACCACTCGAGTTCAGATCAGGGGCCGTTCCTCCCAACCACGCCCTCCAGGTCTCACTGTCATTGCCCACATGAGCGTTGAAGTCCCCCAATAGAACGAGGGAGTCCCCAGGAGGGCACTCTCCAGTACCCTCCAAGGACTCCAAAAGGGTGGGTAATCCGAACTGGTGTTCGGCCCGTAAGCACAAACAACAGTCAGAACCCATCCCCCACCCGTAGGCGGAGGGAGGCTACCCTTCGCTCACCGGGTAAACCCCAACGTACAGGCGCCGAGATGGGGGCAACAAGTATGCCCACTCCTGCCCGACGCCTCTCACCGCGGGAAACTCCAGAGTGGAAGTATGTCCAGCCCTCTCAAGGAGACTGGTTCCAGAACCAGAGCCATGCGTCGAGGTGAGACCGACTATTTCTAATCGGAACCTCTCAGCCTCACACACCAGCTCCGGCTCCTTCCCCACCAGAGAGGTGACATTCCACGTCCCAAGAGCCAGCTTCTGCAACCGAGGATCGGACCGCCAGGGCCCCCTCTCCCGGCCACCACCCAGCACACAATGCACCCGACCCCTTTGGCCCCTCCCATAGGTGGTGAGCCCATTGGAGGGGGGACCCATGTATTCCTTTCGGGCTGAGCCCGGCCGGGCTCCATGGGAAAAAGCCCGGCCACCAGGCGCTCGCCATCGTGCCCCCCCTCCAGGCCTGGCTCCAGGGAGGGGCCCCGGTGGCCCACGTCCGGGCGAGGGAACACCACGTCCAAAGTTTTTATTCGTCATTGGGGTCTTCGGGCTGCTAGAAGTCACCAAGTTTGAAATTTGTCAGACAATAGATACTCGCATCGAAGAAGTGTCCACCACTATCAGAGGTGAACTCCTCACCCTCAAGACCGAGACTCAAAACGCCATTCACGTCCTGAAAACATCCAATGACCAACATGGCGCATCCATTGTTGAGCTAGAACGAGCGGCTACACAGTCAGCAGACGCGGTAACTGGGCTACAGTCAGAGGTAAAACATCTACGCACAGAAATGAATCAGCTAACAGAAATATATATGGATCTTTAAGGAGGGTCCAGACGACAAAATACACGGATTGCAACGTTAAGAGAAGGAGCAGAGAAAGGCGCAGAATTGAATGGATTCGTCTCGCAGCTCCTGAAAGACGTGCTAACTCTGGATGACTTGCCGCTGGTGGACCGCGCTCACAGAGCTCTACGAAGGTGCCCAGACGACTCTGGGCCTCCTCAGGCCTTGGTTGTGAGACTCCACTATTACCGGGGCGTTACAATGATCCTCCGGAAGGCCATGACTCAGAGGGACCTCGCCTACCAAGGGCAGAAGATCCGCATCTTTCCTGACTTCACCCCCGAGAAGTAACTGAGCGTAACTTTCAGAGGAACAGAAACAATGTTCACAGACGCGAAGGAAGCCCAGACGTTCGCCGAGCTCCACTTCGGCGCCGGTGGAGATGATGCAGGCGATCCCGCGGCGGACAACTGATGCAGACGTGGAGTGACCGGGTTCTGGTAGTACTCAATGCCTGGACTGATCTGGGATGTTTAACCAGCTAAGTTAATATAATGTTAAGAACTCTCATTTTGTTACTAAATGACTGCCCTGAATATTGTTGACAATCTTGGGGGTCTGATATCTATAAATAGGCAGCTTTATTACCTGACATGTAATAAAGATATTAGCACATCTAAAGACATTGTCCAGCGACATAATCTTCCTTCAGGAAACCCACCTTAATAATAATGAGCATATAAAACTGAGATGCAGGTGGACAGAGCAAGCTTATCATTCTACCTGTGCAGTGAGAGCTAGAGGCGTGGCGATATTATTCAAGAAAGGTATACCTTTTACCCATAAGTCAACCATATCCGACAGGGAAGGCAGATATTTAATATTAGTTGGAGAACTGTATTCTATTCCTATAACGATGGTTAACATATATGGCCCCAACACAGACTCTCCTCTTTTTTACAAACATATCTTAGCCCAAATATCTGACATTTCAAAGACTAATATAATCATTGGTGGGGACCTAAATCTTGTATTAGATCCATACTTAGACCGTTCATCAACACGTAGAGCACCGGCCTCTAATGCTAGTATTTTCCTTAAGGAATATCTAAAGAATTCTAATTTGTTTGATAGCTGGAGAATTTTTAACCCACAGGGGAGAGCCTTTTCGTTTCACTCAAATGTTCACAATGTGTACACACGAATTGATTATTTAATCATGGATGCAAAGTTATTGCCCTATGCAGGTGAAGTAAAATATCACTTTACATTTAGATAATTTAAACCAAACTGAAAGAACATGGAAATTAGACCCACAACTGTTGAAAGTCCCAGACTTCTGCAAGTTTATTAGAGAGCAGATTGGTTTTTCATTTGAATTGAATGATCTTCCAGGAACGCCTCCTTCAGTACTGTGGGAGACTATGAAAGCCTATTTGAAGGGAAGTATTATATCTTTTCAAGCAGCAAAGAAGAAAAAGGAAGCGAGCCGAATTGGTGGATTTAGAGCAACAAATTAGGCGTCTGGACAAGGATAACGCTACACTTCCATCTACAGAAACGCATAAAAAAAATTCTTTCATAAAGATATAAATATAACCAGTTATTGTCAGATCACATTACTACAGCTTTTGTTTTCACATGACAGAAATATTTTGAACTTGGGGAAAAACCTAATAAACTACTGGCAAGACAATTGAGGAAAATAGAAAGTGACCGTACAATTAACAAAATTAAATCAGAAAATGGGGAAATTTTAACCTCGCACAAAGATATTAATCATAGATTTAAACAGTTTTATGAATCATTGTACTCTCTAATGCTGTAAAAGATGACTTAATTATACAGAATTTTTTAGATAGTTGTAATCTCCCAACTTTAACTCAAAAAGACTGGAGCTCTCTTAATGCAAATCTCTCATGCATAGATATTCAGCTGGACACCAAACGGCTGGTCCCGACGGACACCAAACGGCTGGTCCCGACGGACACCAAACGGCTGGTCCCGACGGACACCAAACGGCTGGTCCCGACGGACACCAAACGGCTGGTCCCGACGGACACCAAACGGCTGGTCCCGACGGACACCCCGGAGGATTCTATAAAGAATTTGGTGACATTCTGTCACCGTATTTGTTAAAAATGTACACCCAAGCAAATGCAGATAACATCTTACCGCCTATGATGAGAAAAGTCATTAAAAATACTAATACCCAAAAAAGATAAGGATCCTGAGGAAGTGGGTAATTACAGACCAATATCACTGTTGACCTATGATCAAAAGATACTAGCCAAAATTCTAGCTAATAGGTTGAGTTTAGTAATCGATAAATTAATTCATCCCGATCAGACCAGATGTATACCAAACAGACATTCTTTCTTTAATTTGCGACGTCTTTACAATGTGATCTACTCTCAGAGGGAGGAACCTTCTGATCTGGCTGTCCTGTCCCTCGACGCCGAAAAGGCCTCAGACCAAATAGAATGGCCTTCCTTACCTTTTTGCGACCCTGAGAAGATCTGATCTTGGTGAACATTTCGAAAAATGGTTAAAAATCCTTTATCATAAACCTTGTGCTAGAATTGTCACTAATAAGCCACTATCTCCTTCATTCCAGTTATATAAAACTGGAATGAAGGAGATAGTGTCTTAGGGGCACCAGACAACGCTGCTCGTTGTCACCTTTAGTTTTTGCGTTAGCCCTAGAACCGCTGGCACAATCAATTTGTGCCAACCCCCTCATACAGGGATATATTACTAAAGGGACTATAAATAAAATTTCCTTATATGTGGATGATATCCTACTGTTCATAACCAATCTTCAGTGTACTATCCCAGCTGACCTAGATATAATCTTTCAGTTTGGCAGGTTTTCAGGTTATAGGATCAATTGGTCTAAGAGTGAACTGATGCCACTTAAGCTCCAAGACTCATTGATCTTGGAAAATATGCCCTTTAAAATTGCTAATAATATGTTCACCTACCTGGGCATAGAGATTACTAGGGCTTTTAATTCACTTTATGAAGCGAATTTCTCCCCCCCTTATGGTAAAACTAAAAAATAACATTCAGTTTTGGAGATCTCTCCCCATTTCCCTGGTGGGAAGAACTAATGCAATAAAAATGGTTTTTCTCCCTCAGATCCTTTATCTGTTTCAAAATATTCCCATTTTTCTACCTAAGAAATTTTTTAAGAAACTTGATTCTATAATTATTCCATTCCTTTGGAACTATAAAATGCACCGAATTAACAAAACTCACCTCTACAAGACAAAACTGGAGAGCGGTCTGGCCCTCTCAAATTTGTCATTTTACTATTACTCGTGTGCTCTTCGCATTATGACAATATGGCTAGATCACAATTATACACAACCCAAGTGGGTTGCAATGGAAACGGAGGACTGCAGCCCTCAGGAAATTGGTGCTCTTATCTTGTCACCAACAAGTATAGATACCACAGCATACAACAATAATTGCATCATCCACAGTACTATACGCATTTGGAAACAGATAAAATCCCAATTCGGCATTGAGTCTGTCTACCTTATTACCAAGAGCAAAACCCCTCATTTGTCCCTTCCACTTTAGATTCAGGTTATACACAATGGAAAAATTTAGGGATCAGGACTATTGGTGACCTTGTGATGGGTGGTAATTTTGCCTCTTTCTCTCAACTTCAGGCCAAATTTGGTCTCCATAAACACAATCATTTTAGATACCTACAGGTCAGGGCATATGTCAAAAAACATATGCACACTTTAGAGAATATAATACCTAATGAATTTGACAAACTCTAAGTTGGTTGGTGGGGAAGAACACCTAATCTCCCAGATTTACAATGTGTTGCTATCCAGATCCTTGCCGTCCATGCAGGGCCTCAGAACAGGCTGGGAGCAGGAACTGGGAACGGAGATAAGTAATGAACTCTGGAAAGCAGCTTTAGAGAATATACACAAGCGCTCTTCTAATTCTAGACATTGTCTTATACAATTTAAAATCATACACAGGCTCCATTACTGTAAGGAAAGGTTACATAACACATCCCCACTCTGTGACAAATGCCATGTTGAAGAAGCCACACTTCTCCATTCTTACTTCTTGTGTACAAAACTAACCCCATTTTGGTCTGGCATATTCAAGACTTTGTCAGATATGTTCCATACAGAGCTGAGGCTGGACCCACTTCTGATTGTACTTGGAATTTCTGATCAGTTTTCTCAATTTAATAAATGCCAACAACAATTATTATCCTATGCCTTTATCATAGCAAAAAAAAACTAGTGTTGATGTGTTGGAAAAAGGCAGAGGTTCCATCTGTTAAGTTGTGGCTGGAAGAACTGGTAAGGCTCTCTCATTTGGAAAGAATTCGGTTCTCTTTAGCAAATAAATTGAAGCGATTCAATAGAACTTGGCAACAACCCCTTCGGCAATATATTGATAACTCTGATTGAAATGGATTTAATTTGAACCTCGGTGTGATAAGATATAAGTCCTACGGAAAGGGGGGTGGGCGGGTCATGGGAATGTTCTCGTTTATTTATGTAACTTCTGTTTTGTTTTTCTAGTGTCTTTCTTATGTTTTATGTTCACATAAGGAAAATGAGGACAAATTTGTATTGTTGACATTTCAATGACCATGTTTGATCCATCAATAAAAATGTTGACAACAGAGAAAGCGCGAACATTAATCCGAGCTTTCTGATTGGCTACCTGTCACATTCAACAGGCTGCGTTCTGATTGGCTACCTGTCACAGGCTGCGTTCTCGCTCCCTGTGGGGAAACCCCGTAGATCGGAGCGGCCACGAGGTTCTACCGACTGGACCCGATCATTCACCACACACTACAGGACGATCGGTTACGAAGTCGCAGCTACAATGTTAGAAGGTTTAACGTTGTAAGATTGTCATAAATCATGTTGTGTGAACTGGGCTGAAGGGAGGAGGGAACTATTGCATCAGGTGGTCGATATGCCATCTTCTCTATTTAAATCTAATCATTATTGGAGGGCAATATAGTATACAGAGTTTATAATCTGCTCTCTTTGGTTGAATGTAGTTTTTATTTCCACTTTTGTTTTATATTTAGTTTTTATTAAAGTGCATATTTTGGTTAACGTAGACTGAGAGTTCATTTTATTTTTTTTTGGTTCTTTGTTTACCTGTTCCAGCATTAAATGTCCTTTTGAAAATTATGTGGATCTATTTTTGGCAGGATATCGCTTGCATTATTATGTCATTTCCATTTAATCAGTGTAAAAAGGTCTTCAGACAATATTATCGTTTATCGCAATAATTTTTTGAGACAAGTAATCGCTCAGCAAAATTTGTTATCATGACAGGCCTAATCAGCAGGATTGAAGTGTTCAAAAATGAAGAATGCAAAAATTAGCCCACACTTTAACAGTTGAGATTTTTGTGATTTGATGTCAATATATCTTCAATTCTTATTGAAACACTCGAGTACTAAGAGAAACAAACTAATATACAGTGATCAGGTATATGGCTTGTTTAGTGGTGTGCAATAGAAACATGTAGGTATAAACTCAAGTCCCTCCATTGTAACTATTAAGGCAAATTGAGTCATTTGCAAATTTGCCATTGACTTGCAATTTTCACCGGTTATTGCGCCTTTTCCACCAATCCGATCAATCACCTTAACGTTTTTACGTTTTTAGTATTTTACTTTTCTGACCAATCACTGCAACTCGGCTGAATTCTGACCAATCATCTCAGCCCCTTTCCAATTTAACTTCCTGCTTCACGTCTCTTGAAAGATAAACCTGAAAACTGAAAGTATTCATGACACTAAACAGTAACTTCTTTTTTACTGCAAAAACATTTTCCATATGATTTGTTTATCCTGTGTAAACTGTTCATGTTGACTTGAATGACTTTTACACTTTGACAATTCCTCAGAATCTCACTCTATTTGTATTAAGGATCCCATTTCAAGAAGGCACTTGAAATGCCTTCTTGAAAGGCTGTACCGGTCCGTCGTGGTGAAGAGAGAGCTGAGCCAAAAAGCGAAGCTCTCAATTTACCAGTCGATCTACGTTCCTACCCTCATCTATGGTCATGAGCTTTGGGTCATGACCGAAAGAACGAGGTCCCGGATACAAGCGGCCGAAATGGGTTTTCTCCGCAGGGTGGCTGGGCTCTCCCTTAGAGATAGGGTGAGAAGCTCGGCCATCCGGGAGGGACTCAGAGTAGAGCTGCTTCTCCGCATCAAGAGGAGCCAGTTGATGTGGCTCGGGCATCTGGTCAGGATGCGTCCTGGACGCCTCCCTGGTGAGGTGTTCCAGGCACGTCCCACCGGGAGGAGGCCCCGGGGAAGACCCAGGACACGCTGGAGGGACTATGTCTCTCGGCTGGCCTGGGAACGCCTCGGGATTCCCCCGGAGGAGCTGGAACAAATGGCTGGGGAGAGGGAAGTCTGGGCCCCCCTTCTTAAGCTGCTACCCCCGCGACCCGACCCCGGATAAGCGGAAGAAGATGGATGGATGGATGGACTTGAAAATGTTTGCACATTAAATATTAACTGTTAAAATCTTGTCCTTTGTTGGGAAGGTTATATGAAGCAATTTTAACATTTTTTATTATGCTATAAATACATTTTTAAAAAAGTACCACACAGTCAGTAATTTTAAGCTTCAATAATCAGAAAAAAAAACACTGCAACAACCTAGAGAGAAAGCTAATGTATGAGTGGGCAAATGGACCAATTAACCTGAAGCCATATTTAAATGCAGTAATAAGAGCATTAATGATGTTTTTCATGACACAAAAAAAGCTGATCTGAAGCACAAATCTCAGTTTCCTGTTGCTTCCACACTCCAACACGTATGGTGATGAAATATGGATTATGAGTACCTTCCTTCTGCAGGGCACCCAGGCTCCATGTTGGAGATAAACTGAGGAGTGCCGACTCCCAGCGGACAGCTCCGTTTGGAGCTGCTGCTCCTCAGCAGGGGGAAAAATCAGCAGAGGATGTTTGGGCATCTGATTGTGACGCCTCATTTCCACCTGTTTTTGAAGGTTTACTGATCAGCTCCACTGAGACGCTAGCCTGGCACAGACCCTTGAACTCACTGGAGGGACTTTAAATCCCACCTGACCAGGGAGAAGTCTGTAATCCCCCAGGTGGACGGGGACAGCGCTGATGAGGCTGGGATCTGAGTTCTCCCTTCAAGGTCTCGTCTCTGCGCACAACTTCCAAGAACAGCAAGAAAATGGACAATAGGAGATACATTTATTACTTTCTTTTTGTTTTCTTTACTCTCAGAGAAAAAGCAGGTTTTACACAGTAACTGCAGCATCAGTCATAGAAAACATATTATCACAGAATCGCAACAGAAATCCAAGAAACTGACAACAGAACAAAACATTCTGTCTTCAATCTTCCATCTTTTATTCTTCAACGCTCCTCATTCCTGGTGTTTCAGGACAAAAGAAGCAAAAGAAATCTGAACCTCCCACTCATTTAACTGCATCCACATTCCAGCCGTGGTGTAAACATCGTCTCATTAGGCTGCTAACGTGAACATCCAGCTGCACAGGGCGGCCTGATGACCTTGATCAATAACCACTGAAATGACTCAGCTTTGTCTTACGGATGAGACGCAGAATAACACACACACACACACACACACACACACACACACACACACACACACACACACCCCGGTGGGGAGGAGGGCTGTGTGTAAGTGGGCAAATAACTCAGCAGCTGGTTGAGACAAAATGGCAAAAAATTCAGAAAGTTTAACATCTGCTTGCTCGTTTTTACAGTGGCAATGGCGGGATTTAAGGAAATCAATCTTCCCCCTGAAGGCGAGACATGTCTGAATTTGTCTTTAACTGCCACAGTGTAAGCACGGTGTTCCTCGGGGGCATTATCGCTATGGATGAACGTAAATAAGACAGAGGACGAGAAGGTAAGCTGCAGCAATGAAGGGAATATTTCCAATCACAAGCTGCTGGAAGAAATCTGAAAATTTGAGATAAACGAATGCCTCTGTGCCACAAACTGATTGTAGTCTGTTGTTTTTTGTTCCACCCCAAATAAATTCAAATAAAAATAAAACATCTCCTGACTGCAGAGTTGGAAAGATACCCTCCCATGCTCTGCACTCCTCTACTTTTATTATTTTCAATCCCTTCCTGTCTCTCTGAAAATAGATGCTGTGAAAAACAACAAATAGGAATGTATTATTCAGGAGAAGCCAAATGCATAAATACATTAAAGTCTCAAAATGCAACTCCTTGTTTGGGATTAAGCAGGTGTGTGTGTGTGTGTGAGAGAGTGTGTCTCTGCGTTTTCCCTTAAAGCTTTTAGGAGAGGTGACTGACAGAGAGATGAACAGGAAGACAGGATTTGTCTTCAGAGTATCAGCGGCTGCAGACAAGTGGAACAGCAAGTAAAGATGGATAGAGGATTCCAGCAAAGCCCATTATCATCTCTTTATGTGTGTGAGTGTGTGTGCGCTGATAACAGGAATGTATATTTTTCAGTCTGCTTGCAAAATGCCTCGCAGTATGTGTATATTTCACTAAATGTGCTTGGCTGTATGCATGTTCATGCACACGGGTATAAATACACCATCGGCAAACGCACGCACACACATGTGTGTGTGGCGGATGGTCCGTCAGGTTCTGCATGTTATGGTTATGAATACCAAGCAAGAGTCAATGCCCCAGGGAAATGAAAGCACGAAAGCTCAGTTATTTACTATGACCTCTCGCTCCATGTGTCTGTCCACGTGCATGTGTGCGGGTGTGTGTGTGCGCATGTGTAAATGTGTGCAGCAATCACCCTGCAGAAATTTGATTACTTTCTACATTTGTGTGGATGTGTGCTTGCCTGTTACTACACATGAGAATAGCTACAAAAACACTGATTTTTGTCCTGAAGTCTTAAAGTGGCGAAGGAAAAACAAAAAAGGAGTGAAAGTGAAGACAGAAGGGAAAAAACGAGTAGTAGGCGGGCGGTTTGTTAAAGTATCCATCACTCTGGAACTTTTTTTTTTACATCTTGTGGTGGTAAAACCACAAACTTTAGTATTTTATTGGGATTTCAAGTAGTAGACCAACACAAAGTAATGCAACACTGTGAGAACCGAAGCACAATCAGCAATTTCACCGTCCCTCTATAGTTGGTTAAAATATAGTTTATTGAGCAAACAAAATAAAAAGGCACAAAGGTTTGTTTTGAAAATATTGCATATATATAATATATATATGTATTTATGTACATATACATGTATATATGTGCTTTCCTTGCACACATATATATATATATGATATATTTGTTTAGGGTTTTATATATATATATATATATATATATACTGTATATGATGTGGAAGAATAACATCATATATTATTTTTCAATCATGGAAGAATAATATATAAGGATAAGATCATTTATAAAATAGCTATTTTCACCTTGTGGTTTATACTATAAATATTAATTTTTCATTTAGCTTAACCAATTTTGATTATTTTTTCTTCAAAATTGCTGAATTCTTGCAATTTCCCATTCAAATCCTCATAAGCGAAGCTGGTGAGGCAGCAGCGAGCCGAGCCTCACCTGATTGATTAACCTCTCGCTAACTGCGCTGGCTGCCATTCTGTCTGTACGTTGCCAATAAAATGGTTAAAAAGCATTTAATATAACAACTGATTTTCCATAATTTAGCCTATATAATGTGAAGTGTTTTTTAAACACACTGACTGTTTGTGTAACGTGTTTCGCGTCCTGAGGGGCAATCACAAACCGCAGAGAACAGATTGGAGGCGAGGCAGGCAGTTCCCTTGCCTCATGGCAGGGGGCGCTCATGATCTCAGACATTGTGACTCCACAACTGCAGAGTAGAGACAGTGAGCTAGTGATACAGCTAGTGGCATTGTTGTCAGTTGCTATGGCAACAAGTCTATGTGTAGCTTGGCCGATACAGAGAGCGAGAAAAAACTAACCCTAAACAATAACATGCAAGGTGTTTATAGTGATGAATCTGATTAAAGTCAGTGCCACAGTAGCTGTGAAGCTCACCACGCGTCACTGATATATACATCAGGGATAACGTAAAGTAGTGCATAAGTGCTTTCAACTTAACAATTTTGGCAAAAAGCTTGGACACCTCAATCTCAGATGGAGACCTCCAGCAGAACAATCCTGAACATGCAGCCGGAGCTACACTGGAGTGGTTTGGACCAAACCGTAGACACGTTACAATGATCCAGAGTCCATAACTAAATTCATGTGAGAATTTGAGGCAAGACTGGAAAATTCTTCACATTCTTCATCTGAAGATTGAGCTGATTAGCACAAAAAAATGACAAAGCTAATATTTGAGCCTCAGACTTGACCAGACTTCTGCCACTTCAAGGTAATTTCTGTCATAACTCCATGGTGGTTCTATAAAAAATACATTTTTGGATTTAAGGGGGCTGAATAAAAATGCAGGGCCACACTTGTCAGGATTTTATTAGTGAAAAAATGTTTAAACTTTAAATTTCTTCCCCTCCTTTACCCACTGTTGGAAATGATAATTCAATGATGCTAGTTTTAATTTTAAGCACATGTTTAAATATTTGACAGATCAACATTATCTTGAGTTGGCCTCAAAATTAAGTTAACATTTAGTTAGATTCGGCTCAATCAACAGTCTGATCAGTAGAACATTTTTCTTAGACATAATGTGCATGACTTGATAAAATTAGTCTAATTTGTAGTTTTGTTTTAATAGTACTAATTAGTGTCAAAATCATACTAACTTGGCTGTGTGTTAATGCATTATAATCAAAATAATAGGAGATTAATGTTGTAGTATTAAAACTGTTCAGGAATATTATAAAAGAGTTTTGGTAGATAATTGTGCTAATACTAAGATCCAAAAGCAGTGGTGTAATTTAACGCCCGGGAAAGAGTTCTGAATTATCTTCCTCCAGCAGCTCTGTGTCACTTTAAGTTTGCAGCAAAAGTCTGTTTTACTTGATGTGCCACTTGGTGGGACAGAAGGAGGGCGTCTGCGTAGAGATAACTGTTTCCTGGGCCCATATAAGGATTGGGGCCTTTTGTTATGTGTTTGTGTGAGAGGACACCTGGAGAGATTCTAGGATCTCACACAGAGGTGTGAAATGCTGCTTTTCTCAGGACTCATCAGCCCAGCAACGACAGTCATAAAACATTTGGAGCATCTTCCCTTTGAAATTTGAAACTTATTTTAATTAGGGAGCAGGAACCTCCCAGACTGCATAAATTAGAGAAGAGACACACCTTCCTATAAAAGTTTCGGAGCTGAAAGAATTAATCAGATCGTTGGGGCGCGGCGGCGCCGGCGCTCTCCAGAGACGCGTCTCCGTATTGGTCTCTGTATTTGTCCATTTTTCTATTTCTTTCAGGTGATTGATGTCTGTCTTGTGGTTTTTAGTTTCTGATGATTCTGGTATGTTATTGGTGTGATTTAATGCATTTGCTTGTCTGAATAAACTCTGGATATGTTTGAAGTAGAACAGTGAATGGTGTGAACTGCCCTTACGCACGGGGGAACCCCTCAACCCGGGGAACGAGAGGAGAGATCGAGCTAAAGGTTTTAATAATTATCCTCTCAATACCACACTTTAAAATTATGGCCTACTTTACATTAAAGTTTGTGTTTGTAATATCACAAAATGTGAAAACCTTAAAGATGTTTGAATATATCAGGTAAAAACTAGAATAAAATGTGAGCAAGAAAGTGGGAACAGATGGAAGCATAAATGAAATGAAATCAAAGATGGCAGAAGTTCCAGGGTGATATGAAACATAAAAGAAGAAGAAAAACAACCTGGAGAGATTCGCAGGAGGGAAGATAGAGTTAAAAAAAGAAATGAAGAGGAAAGTATCTGAAGGCAAAGATGACCTCTGTCTGTTTCCTCTCTCCAGCCAAGTAAAGAAGCCTTCTGAAGAGTATGAAGCCATCACCACAGCTCTGTTGTCACTATGTCAACCTGACATGTCCCCATCGTAACCAAAGATAATGTCAGAGCACGAGGAAGCAGCAGAGGGGGATATGTGGAGGTAAAGAAGGAATAAAGCAGGCTGCCTTTGATCGCCTCTCACCCCCAGTGGAACCTCTTGGCCCAGTCAGCTCTGAGCCCTGCAGGAGGATAAGTCAGGGCTTTACCCGGCCCAGCAGACCTCCTCAACAACACGAAACACAAAAAGCACCGGTGGGAGTAACAAGCCGAGGCCAACGCTTACTATAGCTCTTCAAACAAAACAAAGACAATGTGCAACATGGACAGAGAACATAACTTTAATGAGATGCATTCACCTCTATAATGCATTAAGAATATAATTATTAAACAGTGCAGAATATTAATGTTCCATAGCCTAACTCTGGTTGATCACTAAATATATTTTGGGAAAAAACAGATATTAGAAAGTCAAATTTAAGACATTTTAAGACCTTTTTAATGACACTTTTTCTCAAGTCACAAAACACAATGAATGTGAAGTCAAAGCAGGAGAATGGGAAAAAAAAAAAAAAAAGCTTGCGCTCCACACAGACCAAAAGAAGGACGGACAAGGCGGAAGAGGACATCAACACAATCAACGCACAACAGGAGTGTGGGTGTGGAGATCCCTCTTCGGTCGGTCGGAGGTTCTGATCGATCTGTGTGGAGCAGGATAAGTTGTAGATGGGCGAAGAGGCAGCCGGTAAGAACGAACTAATGTTTAAAAAACATCCTGCAAGGGGGCCTCCCTTTCCCCGGCCGAGCCGCCAGCGGCTCGTTAACAAAGAACGCCTGAACTGAAACGTTTGATTGTGAAAGTTAGTTCATTGATGATTTAACTGATCTTTGTGTTGTTGATATGGATTGGTGTGCTTGCAATTAATTTAGCAATCGATTAAGATAACTTGAACTATTTATATTTAGAAAATAAATATTTATTGTAAATATTAAAAAACAGAAGTCCGTATATTTAAATAATGTGAAGAAATGTAATAATTAATTTGAAGGGTAGGTTAAAGTTAAGGGAATTAAGTTTGTTACTTGTTCAGTTAACTTTAAGTTACTATGTGGGTTTAATTCACAGGGATTTGCTTAGCTTTAATTATATAGTTTATTATTTCCTGTAGTTTGAGTGAAGTTAATTTATGTAAACTCACATACAGATTAGTAATTGTTTATTTTTCTTCTTTTGGGTTTATTTATAGGTTTTTACCTGCACTGGACGAAATGCATGTTTGTTTGACAAAATAAATGGAAGACAAAAATGAAAAAATCTGCCTGGTCCTTCGAGTAAAATCCCTGTTCATGACAATCTGCATACTTTATCCATCCCTTTCAAGTGGGGAAGCTACACAGAAAAGAAGAGAACTTGACAATGAAGATGTCTGAACTCAAACTTTCTCTTATGACTAAATATATGATGAAATACAAGAACAAATGCTCCTGCCACAAGAAAATTTAAGACTGTGCTAAATGTGTCTAAGACCAACTTAAAGTGTTTTTCATAGATTTCAGACATTTTAAGGCCTTAATGTGAATACTTAAACACCTGGTATCAGTGGATGTACGCTCTGCTGTGAAAAATATAATATTTACTAATGTCCTTAAATAAAGCTTCCTTCCCTGAGTTTAGTTACTTTATGTGGTCTTTATCAGTAGTTCTCCAGATTTTCTTGAGTTTAGTCCTCGACTCTCACTAATATGTCCTCATTAATATATCTTTATTCAGCTGATTATCAGCTCTAAGGTAAGTTTTGATCATATCACTCAATGAGAATCAACCTGTTGGTTCAAAAATACTGTTTATTATTCAGCTAAAGAAGTGCAAACAGATTATGTTTGTAATATAATGCTGACATGAAGTAGTTAAAGAGTCAACTTAAAGTTTTTTGCATAATGTTGTATCAATGGCTCATTCCTTTAGCTGACGGGGTTTTGTGCTTGAGCAAATTACAGGAAACCAGTATTATTTTGTTATTTTTTGGCAGTTCTGGTCATTTTATTTTATGCATTAATTCACACTGACTTAAGGATGCTCCACAGAAGCAATGATTTAAAGTAATTTTCAGCTTTGTTTGTTTCATTAGTTTATTTTTTAAATGAATCAGTTGAACCACAATAAAAAGCAATGCCAGATTTTCACTAATTCATTTTCAGTAAATTGTATTTATTATTACTTTTGTCAAGTTTAAGTTCATTCAGTGACTATTGAGGTATGTGTATCAACAGAGAGGCAGCAACAATGGCTAATCACATGGATACGTGATAAACAACACTGTTGGTTCCAGTGCTGGGCCTGACTACCTGCAGTGAGTCAGAGCCTTTTTGGAGTCCTGATATGTTTCTCCTCTTACTGCGAAGACACACAGAGAGGCTGTCCAAGCACTGGAGATAAAACCTTTCTAAAGCACAGGGAGAAAGTGGACGAACAGTGGAGGACTGCTCTCAAGAACCCATATGTGCAGCTGCACACTCACAAAATCAATCCCCATTGATCACTCTTTCAACACCTCTCTCTCACACACACACCTCACACTGCTTTTTTGTATTACTTGTTGCACTCCATCTCGAAGAAAAGAAAGGGAAAAAAGTGTGGAACGACGAAAAACTTCATGTTCCACAAGAATGCCTGCACAAGATGAGCTGTGCAGCACTTCTGGGATCTCTGGGAAGGGGAGTGTATAACTCCACTCCAAGTTCAATATTAGGAGAGCCAACATGATGCACATTCCCCAGCTGATTCGAGGCTGTGCATGTCCAAACATGTACCAACACTCAGGCACACACAGTTGTCCAAATGTCTTCTCTTCAGCAAATTCAGCTTCTCTCTGTATTTGAGGTCTTCTCTTTCCTCGCTGGATTTCTTCCCCTCTGGCATTTTGTGTTATCAAGCTGTCCTGCTGGGCCAATTAAAACGCAGCTTCTCCTTTTAATTTTGATAATATCTTAGACCATTATGTGCTCAACGCCTGCCTGCTTGACCGCCAGGAACTCACCCCCACCCACAGATCCCAAATCACTCCTCTAGAAAAAAAAGGAAAGATAATGAAGAAGCTGGACGGCAGCTATTTAGAGCCATTAAGGGGAAGGTTATGAATATTAGAGCGGAGCACCAAAGCCCCAACATGTGAGTCATTTTGCCCTGTCCTCAGGTGGGAACTCACACTATTACCTTAAATGTCCTATTAGCCGCTGCAGCTTTAAGAGCAGGTGCTAAACGGGGGATTATTTAGCTACAAAGCCAAACGGCGCTGAAACCAGCAGTCTGCTGGGAACTCGGCACAGGTGTCAACGTCTGGTTGTAAACAGTTTGTTTAAAACAGCTAAATCCAAACTGCGGCGGATGATTTTACGTTTTATCATCTCTTTCTATGCCAAATAAGTTTGTCACAGGCGGTTAGCTCAAATCCCGTCTGAAGATGACTCTTCTATCTTTGTTACCTTTTGGAAATAATTCTGTAATCTTGGTGAACAAGATGGTCTAATCCTTCAGGATCATTTCTTTATTGTTTCCATAAACAGCTGGAACAGCTTTCAGCTGTGTTGCATCATCCCCGCTTTTAAAAAATGGTTTCAAGCAGTAGACTAAAGAGACAAATCACTGCGGCTGTGAAAATGAAATGTTTTCCAATTCTTATTCGATGGTGGATTTTAGCCACTCGACCTTTTCTTTCTCTATAAAACCATAAATATTCTCAATATAACAGCTCTGAACTGTCTGAAGGTCTGTTTAGCACCTAAACCAGACTATAAGCACGTCTGCAGTTAAAGATAGAAAGAAAAGAGCCCAGTTTGGGTTATTCTGGTAACCCGTTCTGGGTCAGGTATAGACAGAACTACGTCTGGGTCATTTTAACACTAAACTGTTTCGTCATGGTTTTGACTCAGCAAACTGGGTCTCAATCGAAACAAAAAGCTTCAAAGGGACTAAGCTCAAAATGAAGTCCTGGAAAACAACAAGGCACCTTTTGAACATTTCTCTAACCCAACTAACATTTGGCCTTTAGAAATAACCAAAGTGAGTTTCTGATACTGAATTTATGCTGTTGTGATAAGTAAAGAGTGGATGTATGGATGGATTTCTTCAAAGTGAATGCATGGCCGAAGGAAGTGGCGTCTGGGACTAATAAGGCTGAAACTTGAATTATCCAACTACAGCATATAGTATCCAAACAGGAAGTAGGTCTACACATGCAAGGATTGTAACTTAATACAATCAATCAACCAATCAATCAATCAATCAATCAATCAATCAATCACTCAATCACTTTATTTAGGTAAATTGTGAATTACACAGTTGGTTCAGCGCTCTGTTGTGAGCCACAGGTTGACCAGTAGGGAGACTCAGGGTGTCATATGTGTTTGACCACTGATTACAGATCATAATAAATCACCTAAAATCCAACCAATTGGCATCCGAGTGTGCAAATCAGGACGGACGAGTAAAAGTGAAAAGACCTGTCATGTGGGCGGGGATCAGGGAAATGGCAGGACCAGGAGCAGAAGAGGGGAGAGTCCAGGGTGTGTCAGCCGGTTGGCGGGACTACATCGGCGGTGTGTTGGCGTCATTTCAATGCTACGAATTTAGTTTTTCTTTCATTTAATGACAACTTATTATAATCAAACCATGTTTTCAACTCAGCTAATTCTATTTCTACTGTTTTTAGTATTTCATCCATATTTTTCCCAGAAAAAAAGAAATTTGCATCGTCAGCAAATATTATAAACTTCAAAATATTGGATACTGCAAAAATATTGTTTAAGTACAGTATAAATAATTTAGGAATTCAGGAACATTGTATTAATATTATCAATATTATCAAATTTATGATCATGTTTTCCATCTCTAGCCTTTGGCAATTCATTTACTAAATTGGGACCAATATTAACAAAGTACTTATTAAAGACTTCAACAATATCCTCAGTTTTTTTAATTAAATATAACAACACTTTAGTGTGTTGTGCCAGATTTATAAATATTATTTGATCTTATAATTTTTTTATCCGATTAATTGTAAGAATAATCAACAGGTTACTTGATTACTAAAATATTTGTTTACAACAGCCCTACTAAACTCATCTATGGATGAGCACAGGAGTTCGATCAACACAACTAATTAACATATGCCCAGGTCTATTACCCTCAATACATAAACATTCCATCAAGTTATCAACTGAAAATGCCATTTTAGCATCTCAATCCAGACCTAGCAAACAGTGCAACACCACCTCCTCTTTTGTTTAACCTATCCTGACTAAATCTGATATCCATCTACCATCCAGCAGATCATTTCCCTCAGTAATCCAGGTTTCTGAGATTGCTGATCTCAGAAACACTAAATTTCTGATCAAGTTTTTGAAGGTAGCTTTTTATCTGAGAAAAGTTGCTGTGCATACTCCTACTATTAAAGTGAATTAATGAAAAGTATTAATTAATTAAGTATAAAGCGGTGTGACTTTCCCTCGCCTGACAGAGAAACAGCAGGAGGTGTGAGGTGCTCCGATCTCTCAGAAAGAAGCCATCGCCTCTTTTAAGGGAGGAAAAACTCCTGGGCCTGACTGGACCACTTACTGACATGTTCATACACTCGTTTGGACGTGGAGGCTTGCCGCCAACACTTAACCTGGCGAACATCAACCTCATCCTTAAAAAAGATAAACCACCAGACATCTGTGGCTCTTATAGGCCTATTAGCCTTATTGGAGTAGATAGTAAGTTACTCTCTAAATTACTTGCAATGAGATTGGAGAAACTTTTGACTTTCTTAATAAACCCAGATTAGACTGCGTTCATACAAAATCGTTTCTCCTTCACAAATATGAGAAGATTACTTAACGTTGTTCAGTACTCAAACCAATCGAATTGTAGAGCCTTTGCTCTGTCCTTAGATGCTGAAAAGGCATTTGATAGGATTGAGTGGAAGTACTTATTTAACGTTTTGGAGAGATTCGGGATAGGGGGTGATTTCCTGAAATGGATCAAAATACTTTACAGTTCCCCGTCAGCCTGTGTCTTGACTAATGGTGTCCAATCTCCATCTTTTACAATACAGAGGGGAACTCGACATGGTTGTCCTCTATCCCCGCTTTTGTTTGCTCTTGCACTGGAACCTCTAGCGATGGTTATTAGATCACAACAAAATGTACATGGTGTGATGATTGGCGATAAAGTCCATAAAATAGCGTTATACGCAGATGATATTCTGTTATTTGTAGCAAGGCCTGACATCTCAATACCAGCTATCTTATCCACTATTCATGAGTTTGGTTCTTTCTCAGGTTATAAAATCAATTTTGACAAATCGGAAGCAATGTCTTTAGGTAGTGCTACTGTTCAGGACCTACCCTCTAGTTGTTCCCTGAGATGCTCTCGACATGGCTTCACTTACCTTGGAATAAGCGTGTCTCCTAACTTGTCAGAGCTATGGAAGCTTAATTTCTCTCCAACATTTAGGAAAATAAAGAGTGACTTAGAAAGGTGGCATGACCTTCTCTTATCATTTATGGGGCGTATAAATCTAATTCAAATGAACATCTTCCCTCGGCTTGTATATCCCCTCCAAATGTTACCCCCTTTGGCTATCCAAAAAAGTTACTATGGATATAGAGAGAGCATTTTCCAGATTCATTTGGCATGGCAAGAGACCGCGACAGAAAATCAAAGCTTTACAGCTCCCTGGCTTAGCTTTGCCAAACATTTGTTATTATAATTGGGCTTGTCATGCTTGCTATCTGTGGGAGTGGTTGCATGCTCATCTTAACTCAAACCCTTGCCTCGATTCGTGGGCCTCTCAGCCTGCTTCTTTGTGGAGCCTCGCCACTGGAGATAGGAAGAGGTTATCAAGAGATATTAAACACAATCCAATTATTTACAACACAATCAGAGTCTGGCAGAGAATTTGGAACCTCACAGGATGTTTGCTCTGCTCTTCACTCCTGACACCTCTTACAAGAAACCAGGACTTTATCCCAGGCCTTCAGCCCAACATTTTTGACCTATGGCATGGAAGAGGAGTGAGAGTGATTGGAGATCTGTTTACAGAGAATGTGCTCATGACATTTCAACAATTGCAATCAAAATTTGGTATTCCTAAAGAACACTTTTTTGGCTTTCTCCAAACTCGCCATTTCATTAGTTCTCTGAGGCTCTCCCATTCTGACCTGGTCTCACACAATGAGATTGAGAAATTCCTTGTTGACTGGAAAGGACGCAGGCATTTTATTTCTGCTTTCTATGCAGTGCTTTACTCTATCACCGCAGGCGGCGCTGGGGACATTGTGCGGAAATGGGAGGGAGACCTTGGCACAGTATACATCGAGGATGACTGGCAAGAAGCCATTAATGTAGTTACTCAACCTTTATCTGTAATACGCTCAGGAAAACGCAGTATAAAATACTACGCCGTCTACATATGACACCTTATATACTGAATAAGATGGATCGCCAGACCTCCCCCTTATGCAATAAGTGTGGAAGAGAGGTTGGAACATATTACCATTATTTCTGGCAATGCAAACTGATCAAAAGATTCTGGGGTACAATTTCTAAAGAGCTGAGTGGCATCCTTCATGTAAAGATCAGCCGTGACCCAGGTTTGTTTCTTCTTGGCCGCCCTTCAAAATCAATCTCTCTGACACAATCGCACTTCAAACTTTGTGACAAATTATTGCTTTTGGGTAGAAAATGCATTTTAGTTAATTGGATTAAGGATAAACCACCAACTATCACACAATGGTATAGAGAGATATTTAGGGTCCTCCCTCATGACAGGATTAGTGCAGTTCTTAAGGGTAATGAGAAACATTTCATGGATACGTGGTTTCCTGTGCTTAACTATTTACCTAAAGAGTTTACGCAACTTGTAATGAGAGGTCAGAATCCTATAAAGTGAGGAATAAGTAAAGAGCAAAAGTGAGGAAGATATCACCAGGTCTTGACTAAAGAACGGCCTCCTTTTGTATCACTATGCATCTTTCTAATCGTTTCTTTTATCACCAGCTAGGTATGATGGTGTTGATGTCAGGCTTTAAATATGTCTGTAAATGCTTGCCCACCATTGAAGACGTGATTTGACATGAATGCGACAATGTACGGCGGCTTTTTTTTGTTTGTTTTGTTTTTGTTTGTATGTGTTTGTTCCTTTTGTTGTTTATCTTCTTCTTCACATACTCATATAAGCTGTAAGACAGTACAGTTTACAATTTTCTATTTTCCCTGTTTATGAAGACAAAAAACTAATAAAAAAATGTCCAAAAAAAGAAAAAAAAACTGCATTCTTTGACTCCTGACTAGACGATATATTCTTCACTTCCATCAAAACAAAAACAAAAAAACTGAAATACAAAACAAGCAAAGCAAAGAGAACTGATTGTGGGAAATGAAGGAAGTTGTCATGAAAAATGTGGCCCATCAGTTCACCTGATGATGAAACCTCGAGCCGACACACTGAGGTGTTCAGTACGTACATCTGAACACCTCAGATGCCTTTAGCCTCCACCTCATTTAGTAACTCATCTCTGATGACCAAGTGCTCAGGTAACACATATCAACACATATCTTTCTGTATTAGATGACGTGTTACACTGAAGAGATTAAGCAGCACAGAGGACAATGCTCTATGCATGTGTGCTTCCACACTTGCAGAATACTTCCCAGGTTTGCATGGGGTGACACAGAAAACCTGATTGGAAAAAGTGCCGACATGACAGAGACTGCAATGTCTGGAGACGTGTAAACGACTGGCTAAATTGCAACAAAAATGTTCGTTTCAGCATGTAAACGGAGCCTTCAACCCATTTGTTAGAACTGGACTGAGTGAGCAATTTGGGAACAATTTGGTTAGCTTATGTTCTTGGCCACCATAAGCTAAGAACATGAAGCTTTAACAGATTTTAGTGGCATTGCAGAGTGATTTTTCTCTTGTTTACTTAATAATAACCAAGACCTTCTGTACTTTTAGCACTAAACTGTAATAATGAGTGAGAAAAGCCTGCCTTTCTGCTGCACTATCACAGGATTCCAGGACTAATCTGAATTAGACATGATGGATTCTTAAAGTCACAGCAAAATTGCTCACCCCAATATCAACCCTCCATTTAAATCTGAATGAGTTGAACAAGTCTTTGCACAAAAGCCTCAGTCCACCAGCTACACATTACTTTAAGGCTCTCCCATTCCCCTCAGCTCTGTCCTTCTGCATTGTGTCCTTCTAACATCCTCTTTTCCTGCACTAGCTTTGCCTACCTCACAGTCAGTTTATATGAGCTTGACAAATTTATTGTCGGCACAGAGAGAATAACAACCTGTCAGTTTGCTTCCAATGATTTCTATCTCTTCCCTTTGTCGCACACAAAGATCCAATTAGACATGCGTGTCTAAAGCCCTGCAGACATACAGACCTTTACCCTTCTCTGCTGCTTGTGCACAGAGTATAAACCCAAATATCCTTGACTTGAGCCGAAAAAAAATAAAACACATACATAATATAAAGGCCAGTGAATGTTAAATTACAACGTGCAGCTTGGCTGAACCTTTCCTCTCACTGCAAAACCGCATCCATTGAGTCTATGGTTGGCTGTGCTTCCAAAAATTGTCAATAGACATGTGTGAAAGCTTTTCAATATGGCTGTAACAACAAACGCAAAGCAAAGTGAACCGAGCTGACAGCTGCCTAACTGGTTTACAGGCACCTGATAATGACTGCTGGACCACGTCTGCCGAAAAGAACCAGTAAGGAAACGATTGCAGGAAGAAAGGTCCTTCAGCACTGAGGAAATATCAGTTTGACCTAAACATGAAAATCACTTTTTTTTTTCCATTAAAACTGCAACTGTTTTTGGGACTTTTTCCCCTCTCACTTTGCCCCAACTCTGCTGCCATTAAACCTCAAACTGAAACTGAAGAGGCTGACTGCAAAAAAAGGTTGAGAGATTTAAGAAAAGCTACATCTGTATTGGTATATTTCCAACCTAGCCCTATTTAAGCTGTGCTAAAGATCTACTTTATTGTATTTTGATGTTAATTTTATTGGCATCTGCTGGTGGCCCAGGGGTGTTAGAAGATTTTGGATTGGAATCCCAGAGCCAGATGGATTTCTGTCAAAAACCGAGGAATAAATATTGGAGTAGCCAGAAGTTGAGATTTTTTTAATAACTGATACTTAACATGCAGCCTTGATAAGAAGTGGAAAAAAGGCACTGTCATATCACCAAAGTGTGTAAATTAAGAGTCTGTATGTTGGAAGCTAAACAAAAAGCTCAAGTGGTAAATATGAAAAAACAAAATTAGCCCATGGGGCAGAAAATGTATTTTGCACCTTCTCTAAATTTTTGTTGGAGGCTGTCGTCGCTGTCAGAGTCAAAAGTTTGCAAAGCTTCGATACTGAAAGTTTCTCTCGCTCACTTTGGCATTCAGCTGTCGTTAGTCTGTCAAAACTCCTTCTGATGCATCAGACTTCAGCTCTCTGCAAAAGGTTTTCACAGAGATCTCGGACATATTGCTGAGAACAGACGATTACTTTGAGCTTTTGGACATGTGCTGTGGGCTGCTGGACCTGCTGAAAGGGTCAAGGAGTTTTCATCAAACGTCTCGCTGAAAAGTATCTTTGCAATTTGCAAAAGTGCTCAATAACTTGGGGCGCACAGCGCTTTTTGTAGAAAAGGTGAAAAGCAGAGAGAATAATCTCCATCGAGTCTGACTGCATGCTAGGTTTTCATTTCTCCAAGAACAAATAAACTGATGCGCTGCATCCTGGAGGAGCTCCACTTCAGCTTCCACAGGCCATTGAATCTTACATCCAGAAAGATGTGGGATTACTGATGAAAGCTTTGTAAACATCAGTGTGTCTGTGCGGTTAGTGTGTATTAAAGCCTGAAGCGTTCTCTCCAGCACGTTCCAGGTCACGCTCAGGAACCTCACGTTCACTTTATGCTGTTTTATTTTTTTTTGTTTTCAAACTTTTTTTAGCAACCCTCACAGACTTTCCTTATCTGGCTTTTTTATCAGAGCACCACGATTGGGTTTAGCCTATGGGATAATTATGTTTTTGATAAGAGCACTTGTGATGCTCTCAGACGGTACTTATCTTAGTAACTGTGATAGGGAAACGGAAAATAATCTGCTGCCTTTATATTTTAGTAAAAACATTATTTATTCATTACTGAGATAATGCAGAGACTGCAAATTGAGAGCAGGTGGGTCTTATCTGGTTCTGACTTTGCTGAACAAAATTAATTTAAATTGATCAAAAACACGTTATTAACAGAGTTCAGTGCTCATTTTAAGGTTTTATTGTTTATCTGATTTTAATAATCATTTTTGTTGTTTTTGCAGTTCAGTACCTTCAAAAGATTTCTAAAAAATATATTATTTTCAGCAAAACTAATTTACATGGGTTTATTTATAAAAATATCTGAAACATGGTGGCAGCTGAGGTTTTACATATGTGTTGAAGAGATCTTTTATTTTGACAATTTAATTTTCAGTCTCGCTGTGAGGGTCACATGGCTTTTAACCCAATTATTCCCTTTTCCCTCCCATCATTATGTCAAGGTAGAAATATTTTGGAATTGATTATAATGATTATTATAACCACATTGAATACAAAAGTCTCTAATAGGATGATCAGAGTTTAGTTTGACTTTCCGCTGTTGTCGGTCATTTGCTGATCAAATGATCAGAAGTGTTTTCGCTGGAAAGGCATCAGGAATCAGACAATTCTCAGAACAGCAACTACCAGGTTACTTTGACAATAGCATTGTTTGTTGTTCACACTGTTGCTGAGTCAATATGGTTACAAAGTCACTACTTTCAATGTGACGTTGTAAAACAAATTTACAGCTAATTTACTATTATATGTCTAAACATATCTGCGGTTGGTTCCAGGCTGCAAAAAGGGGAGAGAAAGCAACGCGTTCAGTAGATTAGAAGAAGGTCAGGAGGGTTTCTGAAATGTTCACTACCTTTTGTAAATCATCTACATTATGACACAGATAACAGACTGGTGCTCTGGTACTTCTCACCTCAAACGATGCATTTCACTTATGTAAGATGCTAAAGGATGAGCCATTCCTTCAGGAACTTGTTCTAATTTCACTTCAGACAGGTTAAAATGAATTATTTCATGTTCATAGTTAACACAGACATGAATCAAGTCAGTTAATCACACAGTTGAATCACAGTTAAAATATGAACGAGGTTTCATTTATATTTTGTTTAAAAAAAGACAATTGTCATGATGTTAGAACATCTGCCTAGCATCTATTTGATCATATCCTGCTGCTTTTTTCCCTCTAACCTCATTTTAAAATGTCTATATTTCCAAAACCGCTGCTCTCTCTCTTCCTGATATGTTAATTCTTTCATTGCTTTAAAATGAGACTGACATTTTTACTCCGTAGGTTTATTGGGGGTACATTTATAATTGAAGTCACTTTCGAACCAATCATTACCATCAAGTCAGTGCAGACTAGATTTGGTTTTTTTTTCTTATTCAGCCATTTGAACTGTTCTTACAAACTCAAAAGCGCAGCAGTAATACTGAACTACTGACAGATACTGAATATTCAACCTTTCTTGGCAAAACAGGGCAGAATCGCCCTTTTGAATTTATTCCTTAAATAAATCTGCATCCAAAAAAAATCTAAATAAAATCAGGTGGCTTATAATATATACAGTGGGGAAAAAGTATTTAGTCAGTCACCAATAAAATGTGCTAGTACAAAATAACCTAATATTTTACTTGGTGAAATCCAGGTAAAGAACCCTTTCTTCTTGGTTCAGGTGCCAGAGGATAAATAATTTTTCTTATCCTCTGGCTACGCTGAACAAGTAGTTATTATCAACAGTACTGTAATTAGTTTTATTATTTTGTCCCTATTTTTTTTCCACCAGAATGTCTGCTGATGTTAAAAGTGATAATTATGGTGTTTCCAGTCACCTCCAGAGCTCACACTCCGTCATTAAAGCTCTCACTCCACCAGCTCTTCTCTCTGGATTTCTGCAGCTGCTGAAATTTGTTCACCTCAATCACTCTATTGTTCACTCAGCTGCTCCTGGATGCCCTTTTTTCCACTTGTACAATTACTCCCACCCACTTCAGAGGATTTTTTCCCTTCTCTGGTGCACACAGTGTTATTCCTAGCCTCTTTGTATCTGCTCTATCTAGTTATTTCCCCTCTGCCAAGATGTGGGCAGTCACCAAGATTGGTATTAGTGCCAGGTTCAAGCCTGCGATGTAATCAAACCCCAGGAATTAGTGGCCGGGCCACACTGACAGGCAGGCGCAGTGCTGACCAAACACTGTAGTTATTACTGAGGTTTCTGCTGCAAAGTGTCAGCTCCTTGCATTCCTGTGGTTTGTCGACATTGTTAAAGATAAGCAATGGACAGCAGTGACAAATTAGAAGGCTACCAGTGGGAGACGCATCAAGAGCTCCATGTCGCCCTGCGAAGGCGCTTTAGGTGCTCAAGCTTCGGGAGAGCGGCCATGCTGAATAGACATTGCGTTTTATTCTGAGATAAAGGCAAAAATGCAAAGCTAATGTTGTGTTTAGAGCAGAGAACAGAAAGCAGTTCATCAGCTTTCTGCTTGATGAAGAGGCTGTTGTAGCTTCAGCCATGAAGCCCATCCAGGGTACTTTAAGCCATCTGCACTAAAGAGCTTTTCCATTTAAGTCTCATAGCAGATTACCAGAAGGGGTCAGCATTATGTCTAACTGCCTGGATACATTGCTACTGATCTTTTCTGGATTAACAAGAACAGATCTGGTCTCATCACAGTAACAGAAAATCAGGCTCCTCTCCAGAAACATAAAAAGTTTATTCATCATTAAGATAGCAGTGGACCTCAGTCCAGCTCCATGTTCTCCTGCAGGCCAGCCTTGGTTAAAGCTTGTAGCAGGAGTAGCTTAAGGTTTTCTTGGACTTTCTCTGCAGTTATGCTGCTATAGGTTTTATTCACAAAGGATATACCCACCACTCTACCCTACAACTCTCCATTTATACATTATTTACAATTATTGGAGCCCCTGCCATGGATTTCTCTCCATTGTTCTTCCTGTATAAATTACACCTGGTCCAGTGATTTAGTGTTTGGCTGGCTTCTTCTTTAAAAGTTATTACAAGTTACTTGAACTGGTTAGGATAGGTCTATGAGCAAAATAAAACATGGTCATTACATTTTTTACACAAAATCATTCTTAGTTAATGAGATTTTAGTTTGCTCAGTTCTGCCTTTTTTTCAGAATGAGCTGTTTTTGTCACTTTAAATCAAAAGAAGCTGCTGCTGACCATGACCTTTCACCCCAAATCAACATTTACACTCACACATGGAAATAGCTATAAACAGATACTTAATTTTACAACTACACATCTTTAAAAAGCATAAGTGAAGCCTCCTGCACAGTGAACAAGAATGCAGCAAGTGGTTTTTGAACGGCAGGTTAACAACAAAACATTTGTCTTTTCCAGCAGCCACTGTAAAGCACATGCAGTGGAACCTGCTGACCAAACATGCTTGAATGCTGCTGGGGTTGCTAGGTAACAGGCTGGGCTTTGCTGGGGTTGCTAGGTAACAGACAGTGCCTGCTGATTTGTGGCGTCACATTGGGAAGGTTTTTGAAACAGATCATTTTCCAGGCAACAAAAAAATATGAACTTATTACTAAAACAGCTTGATGTTTTTAAAGCACTATGCTATTTTCAGAAGCAGCAGAGACGCAAAAGAAAGTGCAAAATGCTGCAAAATGTGAAATTTTTCATAATAGTGTAATAGTAATAATAATCCCTTTTAAAGTGACTAAAACTCTTAACTTTGCGTACTCGCTTTGTGATTATTTCCTAAAGAAATCACTCCTGACCCACATGGAAAGAAAGAGAAAAAAAGAAAAAAAATCCCAACTTATTTTCTCGAGATTCCGCAAAATGTTTGAAAAATTGCGAGTTACTTTTCTTGGGGGGAAAAGGCATTTTTTATGCAATAAACGTGGAGGACTGCAGCTGGTTATTAATGAATTCAACCAAAACTGGTCAGGCCCAAGCTCAAAATAAAAATCTAGATATCTCCCCAATGGTGTGTGTCCTCCATTGCTGTGATTATGTCGTTATGTACTGACCCTGATCCAGATAAAGTTTCTCGGAATCTCAAGAAAAAAAGTCAGGATTTCTTTTTTTTTCTCTCTCTCACCATGTCTCCTTAGGGTCTCCATACTGATCTGTATTTAGAAGAAACTAAATACAGATCAGTGGAGTAATGGAAAATAATAATAATAATAATAAAAATAACTCCCTACAAGTTGGAAGGAATATAGAACTGAATTTGATGTGTTAAATTACATTTAGGATTGAAATGGTCTGTGTTGATCGAACTGGTTTGGTTTGAACAGTTCTGGAAATGTATGGTTATAAATTTGCAAATTGCCTCTCAGCTGCCTTATTATTGACAAAATATGAATAAACTATATTTAGTTTGGATTTGAAAATATTTTTTTTTCTGAGTAAACTTTTGATTTTGCATTCATGTGTAAATGTTGAACTGGCTTTCATTCCCATGCTAATCACACAATGGCTAATTTTTAATCTCCTAACATCCAAACCATGAAAACTCACTAATGCCAGGAGACGTCCAAAAATGAGCTACTTTGCACTAAAAGGGTAGAAAAAAATTTCAGATCCTATTCTATTGGTGTGAAAATACATTTTGCAGACTGTGTTATTTGCTAAGAAGCGAGCTGTCACTCTGTGTGTGAAAGCTCACACATGATGAGCTTCCACAGACATGATGTTTTGTGGCTGCAGGTTAAACTGTACTTACAGCAGGGCCCCTTTCGCTGCACCTTGATCCGGCGCTGTGCATTGCACTGAGCCTTCTCCAGCTCACACTCGTTGGAGTAGGTGGAGGTGTCAGAGCCGCAAACAGGAGCTACCAAGGATGGACAGTCGAGTTTCTTGCAAACACACTCGCCCTTGGATGGGTCGGTGGGGTTCCTCTCACACACCGCCCCAAAGCCACACAGCATTCCTCTGCAGCCTGGAGCGCACACGGACAGGAAAGGGAGAACATTTAGAGGGTTACTGTCCAAATAATCGCCTTATCAGAAATAATGGCACCTAAAAAGAAATACTATTTCTCATCTTATCTTCAAATTCTACCGGACAACATATTGCAGCCAGATTCACTGCAATCTTTGAGGAGAACAAAAGCACAAAAAAATGCTTTAAAACCTTGTATTTATATCATTCGAACTTTTTTACATTTTTTTACATTTTGTCTGAGTAAAACCTCTAGACTCTGTGGGCTTTATTGGGATTGGTCCACAACCAAGACAAAGTAGTAATTGTGGAATGGAAGCTAGAAGATTAATAGTTTTTAAACTACCCCTGTTGTTCTGCTCAGTGAAACGAGGCTGCATAAGGAACCATGTGACGGGACAACCTGAAAACACAACCAGAGCTATGGTTCAACTGATATTTATGTGTTAGAATGGCCCAAATACCACAACATGACATTTACTGTTGCACTACATTAATGAAAACTCCAGGAAGAACTTGAAAACAGTTTTAGAGGAGGGTTGATCGATCGGCCACTGATCATAATCAACCGATTCCTTGAACAAGTGTCTGATCAGTGATCACTGATCACCGTCTCTTGTTGCCGATCACCTAAGTCCACCACCTGCATCTCAGCTTCTCTCCTCTTTCTTCACACTGAGCATGCACGCAGCAACTAATCCTAAGCAAAACTTTAATGCTCAGAGCGAATGGGGAAGTTTGCATGTTGCGCCAGAGAAATACCTCGGGCGTGAAGCGCGTCAAAATGCATCAACACAACGAATCTAATATGAAATAAAAAAAAAACAAGCACTTGACGGAGTTTGGTACATCGAGGTTTAATGCTGGAAAAAAAGGACTTCCAGAGCAGCCAGATAGCAGCGCACAACTACCAACACTCACCCGGATTAGCATGGCCGCCAGAAAGCTAAGCTAATAATCCGAAAAATAATTGAAGTCAACGATCTAGCCGTGTTAGATGCTGGTTGTGCTCTCGCTCTTGGACCGCTGCTACACGCTACTGATGGTAATATTTCACAGACGGAGCGCCGCTCAACCTCCACCAGACTGAACTCTCACACTGAACACATGCTGCAGCTCCAAGCTGTAACTTAAACAAAAAAGATTTTAAATATGAATTCAAACTTTTGCTATGTCCTGACATAAGACAGATAAGCTCTGGAGAAAATAATGGATCTCTTCTGCCTGCTCCATGTGTTCTGCAGAATTCCTCAGCTCGGTCAGAAACAACCAGTCAGAACCAGCATTATCCAACTAGCCAAGGATCCAACTAGCTAAGGATTGTTTATTTTAATGCAACCTGCATTTGAATTTGAATGGATGTTTCCTACTTGACATTATTTGATATAGTCAGTGTTGTGAGATTTATTTGACTCGTGTATAATTTAGGGTACTGAGAACCTTTCTGTTAAATATTGTTTTACTGATTGCAGGTTTTTAAGTTGTCATTTTGACTGAATAGCTGCTGTATTATGCCCCAAGTATTTAGCTTGTTTATGTCTACATTTGGTGAATTTATTGCCAGATGTTTTTCCATTTTGCCAGATCACATGGTAGTATACTAGTATTAATACATAAAATGAAAAATGTCACCGTATCCATATGCTTATAGTCTTTTTAACATGTCTAATGGCATAGCATCAAGACCCGCCAACCCCGAGTCTCACTTTCAACTTGTGCTTATAGAGCACATTATAAACTACACACCAGTTTTTAAGTTGTGTTAAAAAGCAAAGTAAAACCGGAGTTATGCTAAAATAAGTAAACCATATTTTTCCAAATGTCAGAGAAATCAGGTCTTTCTGTGAATGTGAAAGGGAATGAGCTCACAAACATAAAAAATGAAACACAACAGATTCCTTTGTTATTGGATATCTCAAATCTTCAACAAATAACAATGGGCTGTCTCTTGTTGCTAAGAGACGAAGTAAAGTTGTACAAGTAACCATGAAGGGGGAAGCGGTAAGGGAGTAGCGGCACGAACGGAGCAGCGGCAAATACAGTGAGATCGCAAAATTGATGCAAAGTTAGGTGGCATCCAGTAAGTAATTTGTTTTTAGCTTATTCAGAATGTTCTATTCTGTATATAAAGGATTATGTAAAGAATGAACACACAGCAGGCAGTGGCCCTCTGTTTTGAGCTGGAAGGTGAAGCGGGGAAACCTGCACCCGGAGTCTGCAGCACATAATGCCAGTACTGCCATAATGACGATGGCGGATCGATCATTTTTATTAACAACTGACCGTACTGTTGTACTATCAGAGACTGAGAGAACAATATGATCCTGGCAGTCTGAGAGGCAGGGGCTCAGCGACCCAAGCAGGGGAATGGCGGCGCTGCGCAGCTGCAAGGAGTCGATCACTACGGGGTGCAGCAGAGCCTCTCCATCAGCAGCTAGTAGTAAGTCCAAAAGAGCGCTTCGTCCCCCTCCGTGCACACACAGACAATTACAAATTTTTTGTCATCTTGTTTTGACCTATGATGTTTTGGCAAAAACTGCACACAAGCGAATGAGGAATTGCCTTCATTTTGATGCTAATAATTTATAAAACTGTGTTCCTTGCAATATTTTACATCAGTTTAAGAAAATTAGAATATTGTCATTATAAATTATAAAAACCATTTGTTACAAATATTTGAGGGTTTCACTGTCAAAAAATTAACATTTTTCCAAATCTGATTTTATGTTGATGCAACTACAGTATGTCCAAAACAAAAAAATAAGTGCAATCATTTGCATATTGAGAATCTACAGAGGCTGATAATCTCCCCACTCAGCTCCTGGATCACTGTTAAAACTTTGAGTTTTATGTCAAATCCACATGAATTAAATGTCAGAAACTAATTTTCTCACCGCATCTTTAATTCATTTTGTCCAGCTGCAGACTCTAAGTCTCTGTCCAATCAGAGCCACATATTGTGTAGTTGGTGCTTTTACTCAGTTTTCAGTTAAGTTAATTCAATCGAATTCTATAGAACTGTCACAAAATGTCACCAAAATCACTCTGTCCGCTAAAGCAGGGGTTCCCAAGTCGGTCCTCGTGGGCCGACATCCTGCATGGATGTTGTAGTTCTCTCCCTAGTTTAGCCCACTTGGATCAAATGATGGTTTATTAGAAGGTCTAAGAAGAACTTTGACTTGCTGAGGTGGTAGTTACTACCACTAGGGAGAGAACTAAACCCTTGAGGACCGACTTTGGACACCCCAGCTCTAAAATTTTTCAAAAAGTCTTAAAAGGGTATCCAATTGTATAATTAGCTGAATATTGTCTAGTGAACAAAATATCGTATCGTGAGATTAGTATATCGCTACAGGCCTATCAGCAATGATCGGTGATTGGCAGTGATCGGCCCTCATGGGTGATTGGAATTGCCAGCAAAAACTTGATCGGAGCATTCCTATTCAATTCCATAATTAAAATACTTTGATATTGATTTATTAATAAGTAGCACAAAATAATGTTAGGGTAGCTATTTATAATCATATTTGTTTTATATTTTCTGCCCACCTGAACAGTATGTTACTCTAACAATGTATACATTCACATTTTTGAGCAGTAAAGTACCTGAAAAAGAAACACTTGTGCATTAAAACTGGACAGTATTGTATTAAAACTGAAGTTTGTTTAAATGTAAATAATTCTCCTTTCTGTATGGAAATAGATCATTCACATAATTTTTTTAGCATAATTTTTAAGAATATTGTTATCCTGCTGATTAGCAGGATTAGATGCTAACGTACAAAATAACCCCTGAAACATTTTCATTAGTTTAAGGCAGTTTGCTTAAGTGCATTCAACAAATCCTTGAATTCTTGCTTGCTTCAACTCACTTTAAACTTTTGTGTCTTAAAATGTAGCGCCACCTAGCAGAATTGGAGGAGTGAATCCAACGTTGGTAGAAGCTTAACCCAGAACAAAATGTTAATTTTGCAGCCAAATAATGTGATGTTTTTTCCTGAGTCTGTCCAGTAAAATGTAACCAAAGAACTTTCAAGTTTGTGGCAATGATGTGATATTGTATCTATCACATTATTATTACGTCATCATACATCATATTATGTGATAAAGCACAAAGTAGTATAAGGAGTATCTGTAGTGTTCCTCTTCGACTTGCAGCCATCAGGATGGCGGCAAAGGGGCAAATCCAGGTTAGCCAAACAGTCCAACGGCCTCACAAGTCAGGCGCTAACAATTCTTCAGACTTCGATCCCAAAGCTCCCACAGAGACCTCGGCTTTTATCGAGTATGAAACTGTAAACATTGTCAGAGGCAAACAAGAAGCATACTCCTGTGTATGTGCTTATGTTGTGTGCACAAAATATCAATTTAGAGAGTAATTGACCGGTACTGTGGCAGCTACAGCTGCTGTGACTCTACACCCACTCACAGGGCCGTTTGGGCAGCCAGCTGGCGTGACATCTTCGCCTGGCCTGCTGGGGGCGTTGAAAGACATGGCGAGTTCTCACCAGTAAGCTGACCTGATTGGAAAGCCGCGGACCGGAGCACATAGGAATAAGTCTGAGAATAACAACAACGTGGCGTTGGTGTAGAGGCAAGAAGCCGAGTCGCTTCTCCGGTGGCACGTTTCACGTTTAGCCACATGTTGAACCATGCACGCACAACACGGCTTCTTATCGTCGGCTCGCAGGTTAGGACTAAAAGGAAGCCGGCACGTCTGCTCAGGCTGACTCTCTTGGACAGACATGAAGACGGTCAGATAGACACTCTCACACAGATGTCTGCACACAGCTTAGACAACCGGGCCGGCATCTGCCCAAGCCATCACATTCTTTCTCTCTCCACACATCGAAGCACACTCTGTGAAACCATGTGTGTGTGTGTAGCGTGACAAGTGAGGAGGCTGTTTTTGACTTTCCTACTGTTCTCTGTTGGGGAGCTGCTGACAGCTACCTGAGCTCACTCTCTCTTGTACCATGGGAAAAAGAAGTGTGTGTATGCGAAGCTACCCATGAATGCATTTGTATTCCTGACTGCATGCATGTCTGTGTGTGTGTAAGTTTGCTTAAACATGCACACACACATACATGTGGCCAAGTGTGAGAAAGAAAGGCCTTGTCATGACTGGCCTCCTGCTCTGCCATCACTTCACACCACAAGCTCTTGTAGGGTGTGTGTGCGTGTGTGTGTGTGTGCGTGTGTGCCTACGAGTGTCAGCATGTGGCTCGGAGACGATGCAGTACCAGGAGAGTGACAAAAGGTGAAATTTAATCGAACTGTGTCAGATGTTTGCAAGAAAAACAGAGGGTGTCTGATAGGATGACAGGAGAAAAAATCCTACTGAGGTTGGAAGGTTGTGGTAAAAAAAAATCTGTCTCATGATCTAAATACAGCAGTTTAAAAAAAAAAATAACAACCACAGACGTATTCCTACAGAGAAAAAAAACAACAATTTCCTCATGGACATTTCTTATGAGAAAAAGCAAAGAAAACTGAATCCAGCATAGTTAGAGGAAACCAGATCCTTTCTGAAATGTTTTCCACTAGCCTGGAGCTTAGCTGACTGACAAAAGACTGACACCAGAGTGGAGGCTTCTGTCAAAGCGAAGGTATCGAGTGCAGTGTGGACCGAGTGCACTAACTGCGTACCCTCACAGTGGAAACCTTTTCCTGGGAAACTCCTCCTGGCAAACCAGAACAGATGCATATATTTGACACTTCCAATTTCTTTTGAACAGGAAGAAAACAACAACAGCCTTGGCAGATAATATGACCAGCGTTGTCCCAGATGGTAGCTGAAAGGAAAACTAGAGCTGTGAAAAGTTTCTTTTTTTTTTCTACCAACAATGAATTTCAGCAGTGCTGTCCATGACCCGGTTTGACTGACAGATGATCACCAGAGATGCAAAAACACTAATGGGAACGAACAAGGATTCATTCCATATGTCATGAAGACGGATGGGCTATTACCTTACAGGGAAAACAAATGGGATCAAATGTAGCTTTTTCTTCAATACACAACACTTCTGATTCTTACCCTTCCTCAACAGTTGTGCTCATACTCATCAGTTTGCACATCAGCTTGACCAATTATCTTTCAACAGACAATTTTATAAATAACAGATATTCTCAGAATGTAAAAAAAATCCATCTGGATGTCAAGCAGACCTAACAAAATGGTGACGTACCTATGCCTCACCAGGAGGTGTCGGCATCAACACCAAATGACACTGAATGACTAAATTAATAAAGGCGTTGGCCAGCTGAATTTATACCCACCTAAGCCTTGCAGTATCAATATTTGCTAAAAGATTAAACAAAAACAGCCGACACAACTTGTGCTGACAAGGTTTAATCTGTGAAAAACTGAAATATCTAATGCTAGCTTGTAGCAGGTTAGCGCTGATTAGCTAGAGCTGTTGATTTGGGCAACAATTTATTATTAGCAGCTCATTAGCATTGTTACTTTGTTGTCTTTAGAGGGTCACATTTTGAAATAAAAATCTAGAGACATGTATGTGGTACAGTTTACCTTAGTCTAAGCAGAGCAGGAGACAGACAAGTGTGATGAAGCTAAATTTGCTCGAGCTGACTAACACTCATGTCAGTCCTGTTAGTGCCATAAAGCTTCCCAACAACAGCTTCAGCGTCTAAATTATTCTTTTTTATGACAACTATTGGGTCTAGTTTTATAGATTACCCATCAGTGTGTGTTCTCTGACGGTGTGTATTCATTAGTGCTGTTTCTGGAACAGCCCTCTACTTATCAGCCAAGTCAAATCCCTCCTGACTTATAAACGAAGCCCCTTATTCTATACTGAGCTGCACTCTGAGGAGAGTGCTGCATATACAGAGAATACCGATGAGTTACAGGTAAGAAGCTGAGGGATTTGAGGCAACGCTAATTAAAGTATCACAGATTCATGCAATTTAAGTTGAAGCCAAATTATCTGGAGGTGTATATTTCAATCCAAACCATATGGAGGCACAAATTGAAGCTTGGTATTAATTGTTGCTAATAGGAATTAATGGTTTGAAAAATGTGCTAAAATGTTTATTTTACTGTTTAGACAGCCTTGAAATGCAGTCTGTTACACCCTTTTAATAGCATATTCTCATCAAACAATTTAATCAATGAAAAGCTAAACAAATGTTAGCCAAAAGGCGTACATAAATCCTACTTCCTGTCTTAACGTTGCCCTATAAACACTCCTGGATAGACTTAACTTCATAAAAACTATCAATCACAAATAGTTGATCCTTAGGAACTGTTTAGTGTTTTTTTCTGAGGTTATATGCTGAACACTTACTCATCTTTATCTCCAAACAGCTTCGAATTGTGAAATGTGGCTTGAATGTTCATCATTCATTTATTAATATACACATATTACCCACAACTTCTAACATGGACAACTGATTGAGGCTCGATGAAGTAAAACAAACTATTTGGCAGGTATTGTTTTATTAAGCAATGATATCAAAAGGCCTTAATGTTCTGCTAGATTTGGTTCTATTTCAAAGCTGAAAGGCAAACATGAATTTAGATTACAGAAGAGACACACAGCTTCAGTCTCTAAGCTGCAAAAGCTGAATTTTCCAGTTGCTCCTAAATTGTTTCCACTCTGTAAAGAAAATATCCCTGAAGTTGAAATCAGTTTTATTGCTTTGTGGCCTTGTCGCATTTACTGCAAAGTGAAATAGTAAGAAGTTTCCCACTATGCCAAGCATGAGTGCATCCATACCCAATGATACCTTTCACAATGACTCGGACAAAATGTTAACCAGCGCGCTTCAGCGGGGAAACAGTGAGAGAACAAACCTCTTGTTTTTTACCCATTCCACAGAAACTCAGCTTGATTCAGGCAGTGACAAGCGGAGGAAGGCAAGGAAAGGTTTGCATGAATAATTAAAAGTCCTGAACTCTCTATTGGTGACAAGAATAGCGACTGAATTAGCAGGGTAGTGATACACAAATGGCAAAGCGGTTCAAGTAAAGCTTTACATGCAGATTAACGCTGACAAATCACCCAGCGGCTGTCAGAAAACCAGGGAAGGGAAGATGATGGAGTGGAGATACAGCTCGGTGGCAGCGAAGCGACATGGCATTAATGTTGAATGAGCTTAAATTCATTACGCTCAAACACTCCTTGGGGACATTTTCTACTCCCACCTTAATAAAGGCTCCCTTTCTTTGCAGCGGACACTAAGTAAAACAGATGTGCTCCCCAGCCGGGCGGCTTTTAACAGCCTCTCCTCGCTGTGTTTCTCATTTCTCCTCTATGTAAGAGGGCTTTAGCCTCTCTGTCAGTGTAGCTCTAGTGGAGGACCTTCGTGGTGAGAGGACCAGTTGCCGTGGTGATTGCCAGTGACGCAATCAGCTCAGAGCAGCTCCTCTCATCAGTCTGGGACTGGAAACTTTCCGTCATGCTCACAGGTGGCTTTTATTTTTCCACAGAGCATAAGCTTCTGTCTTATGAATTTTCATCTTCCAAAATGAGACGAGGGCTCCCATGAAATCCTGACAGCACCGTAACCCTGGGCGATCATACCGCTGTTTCCATATTAGCAGCTGTTAGCGACAGCATCAAGGTGCATGACGGGTCTTAAAATCTTCCATCATACGTCATGTCTATTCTGTGTCTGCTTTAGTGTCATCCTGTCTGTCACCAGGGCAACTTGGCCAGTCAAGTCTCCTGTGGTGATTAGGAAACGACCGTATTTTTTGCATTTCTTGCCGTGCTCCTGTATTGGTATTTTCCCGTATCATGGTAATTACATCACCTGGGTCTGATGGTAGCAGCGAATGGCTACAAATTTCCTGTGTTCTCCAATACAAAATTTGACAGGTATGCAGCTTGGTGAGTTGACTTTAAAGGGTCAGAGGTCAATATATGAGAGCGAAGAGGTTCTGTCTGCAAATGATTCTGAATGACTTTCCATTTTCAGGGGCTTATCTTCGTCTCATTTCGCCAGTGTGCAGTTCCAGCTTCTAACAATGTTGATCTGTGTTGTTTGCATCTGTCCATACAGTTCTATGTGAGTATCGTCATATTTACCATTACTTCCCCATATTTTAGCTCTAAAAACATATTAAAAATGATGTAATTAGTTAGTTTTCTTTTTTATTTATGGCATTTCTGTTTTCCTTATGATGTAATAAAATGGATTTAAAAGCCTAAAACTTGGACAAACATATCGGCATATCTATGTCAAAACCTATGTTTACCAATAATAATAATAGTAATAATAATAATGCTTTAAAGTCAATATTTACAGCCAGAAAATTGCAAAAGTTTACAGATTTTCCAGTTTCATAAATTTCTGTTGGAAATGTGAATTATGCTCATTTTCAACAGAAGTTTTAAAGATCACAATAATATTGACACTTGTGATACATTTGCAGAAACTCTGTTGAATTTTTCCTGCACAATCTGTAATGTCAAACTTTTCAGGTGGGAAGGAACGGTAAAAATAGAAGACAACATTAAAAAAAGAAGAAACGAAGATGAGACAAATGGATAGAAGGAAGAAAAGGAAGGAAGGAAAGATTCACAGAGGAACGAAGGTCATGAAGAAGGGAGAGTAGAAGGAAGACAGGAAGATATAGACACAAAGAAAAGAGAGAGGACAAAAATGAGGAGAAGGTAAGAAAGAATAAAGTATTTTTAAATTGAGACTGAATAAATCCCACGTTGGTTCTCTAGGTTGCTTTAGATACTGCAACTAGCAACAGGTAGAAATGAAGTGTACCAGAACCGGCTCTGGTTGAACCGACTTCAGTCTCTGAGGACAGAAACATTTCGATGATCCAAAACAGACTACACCTGGAGACAGTTTGGAAACCAGAATATTTTAAGATCATGCAGCACAAGATGAACTATGTTTTCTATACAGGGCTACAGAACAGGAGTATTGATTGGAAACCTTCTCCCATACTCATAGTTATAATTATACAGAAAAGAGCTCGGAAGTGAAGCACTGTGTCAGCATGAGAGCAGATAAAGAAAGAATCGCCACAGCGACCAGCAGCCATACCTGCTAAAACCTCCGACGGGGGAAAGAAATCAGCGCTACACGGCTTCTATTGATCTCTGGTTAGTGGTCCTCAGGGGACAAATGCAGTCAATTATTGATCTGGGTGCAATCATAAAACACCCAGCATGAAATAAAGAGAAACGTCTGCTCACCAAGGACCACACACCTCAGCCGGCTCCCAATGAGAAATTGCTTCTTTAAACAAGCTAAATGAAAAGAAGGAGGTATAGAACGGCAGCTCTTTCAGGGAGAGAAGAAAACAAATTTTCTCAGGTCCTGCTTTCTTACCCTCACTGTTCTCATCAAGGCTACAGTGGAGAGGAAAAAAATATGAAACAGTACCAGCTCTTTGCTTTAAGGTGGTGAGTTTACGGAGGGGATGTGAGAGGATGTCTTTGTGTTTGTGAGCGTAAAAGTTGTGAAGTAGAGTATTTCCCTCCTTTATCTCTAGACAAATCTAAATGCATCTCGTTCTCTTCCCGTCTTCTTGAAGCGGCCGGCATCAGCTGAAGAACCAGGGCCTCGACACGGTCAACACCCAGGACAAAATCGTTTGGCGAACTCCACATTCCCCACATGAAGACGGCATATAAAAGAGAGATAAGGCCTCAGTCTGAGCGCAGGGAGGAGATGGAGAAAAAAACAAGGTTTTACTGGAGAAAGCAGTGTGTGAGATGGAGACACACAGGTGAGCGAAGGGCTGGAACTGAATACACAAAGACGATAAAAAATATTCAGAATTCGAATCCCTTTTACTTTCTGCTGGCATCTTGTTCAGATCGGCGCAGTAAGTCAGAGAAACCCTCTCTCTGCAAATCAATGAAGCAAAGACTTGATTTACTGTGTGGTTCCACCAACAAGAGAGGCTCCAGAAGAATCCAGGAGTTAGAACGACGTGGTTTGCCAAGCCGGCAGGTTAAAATAAGTCTGCATGGCATGTTGGGGAAGATCAGCTCGTTTAAAATGAAGCAAACAGCCTGCAGGTCTTTGCTGCCTCTGAAGCATTGCTGTCGCTGCCGCTCTGAGGTCTCAACAAAGCTATTTCCAGCCTCCCCTGACTCTGGTTACTTTTATCATTTTAATGACGTCCCACTGGTATTAAGTGTAAATACAGAAAGCACACAAAGGCTGGCTTCTCCGATATTCAAAATCTGTCCCTGAAGTTTCTGTTTGCTCGTTTTAGGAGTATGCTCAGTTTTGATTGCTTTTATTGCTACTTGGCCAACAAACGGGTTGCTGACATTATTCAGGCAGATGATGAGGAAGATGTTTGCCGATGGCTTGGTTCAGACCATGACCATCAGGAGCGATGGCAGGACGCAGCGGGACAAGGTGTACAGATTGGGACCATGATGTCTGCAGGCTCCATGGGAAGGACTCCAGCCTGAGGTGGAGAAGAGCTGAGCCAAAAACAAACCGTCTAACCCTCAGATATGGACCAGGACTGGAAGATCCTGGTAGAACTGGCTGCTCCGTCCTCAGCCTCAGAAGCAGCTGCGGAACTTTAAGTTGGAACTACATTTTAAACTATTCACTTGAGTTGAATGAGAAGGAAGGAAATCAGTAGAAATCAGTAGCCAGGAAAGACCCTGCGGCCCTGGGCAAACACCTTGTAGACCAAAGCTGAAGTAAAGCTGGTAAAACCAAACAGTTTGGCTAAAGATGTGAAGACATCATTAAAAATGTTTGTCATCAAATGAGCTTTGATGCAGTCAGGTGTCAGGTGATTATTTAAAATCAAATAGGTCTTTAAATTCACATCCAGTCCAGTTTTTATGTTAATTAACAGTGCAAAATCATTTTTTAAAATTTAAATAGGGATGTTTAATTATAATACACCCACACTTTTAACTTAGACACTTGCCTCTCACAAAAGTAAGGATGTACGGAATGAGAAAAATATTTTAAGACAGACAATGGAGAGAAATTGTGTCTTCTGTTGCTACATCCCAGAGCAGACAGAAAAGATAATTCAGTGTTTTGGCTTCAAATCTGCTTTTCCATCAGCTGTGTTTCACCTCAGCAAAGCTGGACGCAGCCTCCATCTCTCACCGTTTCTCTATTTCCATGGTTCACATGCATTGCTTTCACTCTTTGTTCTGTTTTACCTTTTGGCATTCACACCATAGATAGAGCAAATGCATTATTCACACCTACTTGGACCAGCGAAGTTATTTCAAAGCCTGTAGCAGTACTCCGCTTTCCTTCACCCTGTTTTGTCCATACGAGAGGCCAATAATTGCCAAAGCAATTAAGACTGGAACCTTGTTGAGAGAGCTTTCAGAAATGTTTTCTAAGCCCAACCTGGGGCTGTGCGGCGTGGAGCAGCAGAAACCCAACCATTTGGCCTTACTGAGGAGGTTAGACTTGCTGGATTTATCTGTAAATTTCAGTCAAGGAGACTCAGACTGGTGACCTGTCTAGGTGACCCTGACCCCACTAAGGGACAAGGATGTTAGAAAATGGATGGATGGAGTGTCATGGAAAAATGCAGGGAGAAACAATAATGACGATAAATTAAATGAGCTCGATAGCTTTTTTTTAATCGTCTTATTAATTGATTTATTGTTTATCGCGACAGGCCTAAGTATTGATCACTATTAAGTCATTTTTTAAAGTTATTTTTTCACCATTGTTTGAAAAAAAATAACTTGGGGAATAGAACTGAATCAGAGGTAAAGTTAGCAGTGCAGTCATTCTTTTCAAGGTACTAAAATGGAAGAGCAGAGTTTATATATGCATGCATATATGCATACCATACCATGAGATAAATGGGTAAAAGATGAAAAGCAGTTGAGAGCGATAAAGCCAATATTGACGCTTTCTGAGCTGAAACGTTTTGGTCAAAGAACAGAAAGATGAACTTCTCACTCCTTTGAAATATCTCCAGAGCGATCTTACCATTTTCCATCCAACACTATAATAATCATCCAGGGTTGTTCTAACAATGCTCCAGATGGAGGAAAGCACCAAACCATCGCCAACATGCCGCAGTCCGGAGCCAGCAACTTCATTAGAGGTTCAGAGGAAACTCCAGGCCTGATGCAGTGAGTTGTGCTGCTTCTGTTTTCCTAATGAATCCCACGGGATATGGAGACAAAGCCAATGTCTTCCAAAAACATTCCTGCTGTTCCAGGTCATTCTCTGAGCTTCCTTCTGTGCTATGGTATGAATAATGGAGGGACTTGGTGACAGAACCCTATTCTGTCACCTCCCATCTCCTCCAGACTCAGCGGCAGACAGACAGAAAGCCTTCCTGAGAACAGATTACAGTCTACATGGAGGGAAGACACAGAAAACAGCATGACTGCCAGCAGAATTCAGCTAAATTCAGACATTGGGTTGGGATGGAAAGATGACATCAGGTTTTGTTCTGCTTTGACCTCAACGTCCTGAGACATACTACAACGGTTTTCTGAAATTCTTGCATTTTTGATCCTGTTTACACATGCAGCAAATTTATTCCTGTGCTTGTTAGTTAGGAGAGGCTTTGAGGAGGGACATGTCTGCAAAAACAGCAGACCAGCATCAGCTCTTCTTCTTTGTGCCCTACTCTTTTTCACCATCTCTCATTCCCATCAACAGATATTTCATCACCTTTGCACTGTCCTCACATTGAAAGGAGCAGCAGCAAATGCAAAGCTCTGCTGTCTGTAACTGTCTCCACATCAGAGAACTTCACATGAATTTTCTCTGCTACCTGTGAGCAAAACACATCTCCACTTATCTACAGGAAGAAAAGATAAAGACAGAGAAATTAAAACCATGGATCAAACCTAGCTAAATCCACCTCAGGATCTAAATGTTGTGCCGGACCAGGAGAACTAGCAAATTTTTCCCAACATTAAATTATTCTCAAAGATTTAGAGGATACACTTTGCTAAAACCTGAAATCTTCCCTAGAAACCAGACTGAAGAAGATGAATGGTTTGTGCTGGCTGAGCTGCCTTCTCTTCATGTAATCACACAGAGAGACAAACGGACGGCTCTGCCTCCTTACATCAAACCTTCCATAACAGTTCCAACTGAGCAGCAGAGCTGCGATTTATTTGTTTTCTATGTGAACAAAAACAATAAAAATAAAAAGCAGAACTTTGCAGATGTTATCATCATGCATTCACCATTCAGCGTCGCAGCTGAAGCCACAGCTCACAAGTCTGAAAAGCAAGACTGAGTAAGTTTGCTCTGCGTGTTTTAATCAATAAGACAATATTTTAATCTAACATTAGGAAATTAAAGTTGAACTGAAAATCAATACCAGACCACAACATGCAGCCTGGTGTTTTCTGCGGCAAGTTACAGTATCTTCAGAATAGTCTCTGATTTTTGTATAGAACACAATGAACAATAAAATAAATCAGAGAAGTTTTCACCCCCTGAAGCTGCTCCAGATTTGATCAGTGAAGTCAAGCAGAAATGTGGAGAGGAAGCCCAAAGAAGGTTAGTGCTGATAGATAATGATGCCATAATGCCACCTTCATCATGGCAGTGCTCCTCCATCATGCCGTCTCAGACCATTCAGTGTGTTAAACACTGTGTTGGTGTTCATATAATAATAAAACGCTTTACAGGTTGAGGCTGTAAACTTTTCATAGATGCCTTGAAAAGTTGACATCTATGATTATTCAAAGGAAATGTTATTTGCATATACTTTTATGGCTGAAGCAGTGAGTTTATTGTTGCTCCTGTACCCAGCATGCATCTGTTTGGCCAGCTGAAGGGAATAAACACAGATCAGATATTCAGGTCTTTCTGCAACCCTGACGCTTAATGACCATGTTTCCCTCCAACATGTGTGACATAAATCTTTATGATTTGCTACCAGACAACAGACACATCACTAGCATACCTTAAATAGTTAATTTCAGCCACAGAGAGAGACAATCGTGTTTTTTCCTCATCTATCCACAGGGAGAACGATGCAGACGTGTTTTCAGAAGCTCTTCGCATCCCTGATTACAGCCTGATTCCCTACATTTTCCCAACACCCACACTGCTAATAAGTAGGAAATTATGTTTTAATTTTAAATGAATAGAAATGAACCATTCTGAAGCACTAACTTACTTAGGAATCCCACATTTAACAGATGCAATACAAAAAAAGCAAAGCTATTTTATTGCATTAAGATACTGTGTTTCCATGTAACAGTGAGATATGGAGCTTTTGGGTCAACGCTTCATGCAGTTGATTGGACTTCGGCTCTGGAGCAAGGAGAAAATCACTTTGATTTTCATAATCCTAAAATATCCTGAGTTCTCAGTTCCTTCTTAGCCTCAAAGCAGAAACATGAACGGACACTATGGATTTATTGTCAAGGAGGGGAGGACGGATGGACGACATGTTCCTGGCCCCTGTTATTCCTGAACTCGGTTTCCTTCTGCAGCTTTCCGTAGAGAAGCTCGAGCCACCAGCAGTTTCCTTTAAAGTGAAGGCAGAGAGGAAACTGGGCCTCCATGTTGGCTCCGGCTGCAGAGAGGAGAGGGCGCTGCATTTTTTCCTCCCCCCAGAATTAGTGGAGGGAGCCCAAGTCGGTAGCAGATGGCAGCAGGATGAGACTCAGAGACAACCTGGCAGCAGATTGAGAGGCAGGAAGAGAGGCAGCTGAGTGCTGAGCTGGTAGCAGTGGATAAAGGAAGGCCACGGCTCCATATGCTCCTCATCGCTCTGCCTCATCAGAGAGACGGCCGTGGACTCTGCCATGGTGGATAGAACAAAGTCAGTTTTGTTGGAGGAGGAAATCAAACTTCAAGAGGAAAAGTGAGCAGAGTTATTTTAAATGTTGAGACTGGAGCATTCCCGTTAGCATTAGTGGCACCATGTGGAAACACTGTAAACAGAATATGGAAGATTTGAACCAGAGGATAAAAAAGCTTTATCTGAACATTAAACTCAGATTAATGTTCCCAGATGAAAAGCTCCTGTGGGAAACACTGAAAGCAGAGACTAGTCATTATGATGATGATGAAACACTGCCCTACTTTGTGAACACCCGAGGCTGTTTTTGGGGGTAACCAAGTCTCTGCTCTCCCTCCCAGACAGCGACTGCAGCTCTGCTACCCTCCTCCCATCTGTTGATCAATAACCCAGAACCTGCAGATCAATACGGCTACAAATCACTTCATTTTTTTCTCCTTCCCTCTGTTTTTATTGGTGCCCATCAGAGCCAATCAGATGGAGGATTTAAAAAGTCTTGGGGGGGCGGAGCATAAAAATGATAGAAAGTGACTTTCCTTCGTTCCCTTCCTTCCTGGCTGAGCTGCTCAGCGGTCCGAGGAGAAACTAAAGAGGGAACTGGAGCCATCATTAGTCTGTCTGTATCTCACATCATGCTAACACTTTTATCCTCCGTCTGTTAATAGCCTGAAAGTTACATGTAGCATCTGATTGTTATTTTCAGAAAATCAAAGCGTGGCGCAGACAAAAGGCTGCCTGTCCATCTAGCAGGAGTCTCTATGCTCTCACAGCGTATGTGCACACACACATTCACAGTGAGTGCTTTAAATCTACGGTATAGAGGGATAGAAAAAAGTGCACTATGTACATACAGAATTATAGTGAGTGTTCATGCGCTGCCAGCTTCAGCGTCAGTATTATCCCACCACAGGAACCCAGCAGCTCCGCTGGGGAATTAATTGCCGGTGACGCGAAAGTAGTACAAAAAGAGCCACACTTTTGCTCTTTTCATAACTGCGCCGGGAGTCTTTCTGCGTGGCTTTGTAATATTTTCTCAGCGACAGCAAAAAGTGGGAAATAGATGGTAAAAAACCCAGCAGAGGAAAGAAGGAGGGGTCTGGTGATATGGAGCTGACTGGAGGAATCTTTCACCTCATCTCTGTTCATTTGTCTTCGTTTCCTCCGATTGGAGCGTTTGACTCCTGACCCCTGCAGCGGGGAGGAAACACACACCTGCACAAACACTCACAGTATGCAGTTCTGCTGCTCCATGCTGCCACTGCGCCACAGTCAGAGCCAAGCAGCAGTGTTACACTGCAGGCTGCAGCAGCCTGTTATTGCTGACACTAAATGAACTGCAGGCCAAACAGTTCAGTTTCGTGAAACTCTTGGAACCTTTGGCTGAGTGGAACATGGGACCACTTTGTCGTCACCAGTTCCAGCCACAGATTAAAAACATATTCAGCTACAGTGCTAATTAAATATTATTTTCTGTCAAAATGTTTTTTATTGTTTTTTCAAAGTAAATGTTTCAGTCTTTAGTGACTTTACAAGTAAATGCACATCAGGTAGTTCAGGAACATTTCTCCTCATTCATCCAGATCCTCCAGCAGACAAAAGGCATATGATGCATTATTCTGCAACAAAACAACAGAATACCAACACCAAGCCAAACAGGATGGCTGACAGTGGTGCAGTTTGGTTGCCCCGGGCAACCGGTCAATTGTTACTACAAAGCAGAAACTCACATCGTCTCCGAATGTGACTTGGCACGGAGCTGGATGCGCTTATCAAATTACACCACATTCTGCTCTTAATATGCTGCATATTTCCCTCACAGAGATACCAGAGTTGTTTTGTTTATTACTATAGTGAGAGTCGTGTGTTATAGGAGATAGACGGCTGAGGAGGGAGAAACAATCCTGGAAGGAAGAGGCAATTTGAGTCACAGGCAATTTGTACAGAAAATGTCTGGAAAGGCCTAAAAACAAGAACATAAAGTCAGATTCAGAAAAGAAAGACTGATTTATTATATAGCCTACTGCTTTCTCTTTTTTTGGTAACTTTAAATTAAAGTAAATAAAGCAAAATTAAATACATACAGGGTACATCAATGGAAGTGTATATATGACTCTCTGGGTCAAAATCTGCTGATTAAGAAAGAGATCAAACCTGTAGAGATGGAATGACTTTACACTGAGTTCACTAACGACACAGTTAACAGAACCTAAGGAATATTTCTGTTTCCTTGTCGTTACAAATAGTGAACATTTCAATTCAAATTGAAGCAGTAATGTGAAGATGACTGTTAACAAAAATGTCATTTTAACCCCCCTTTCGGATTAATAAAAGAACGTGTTAAGTTTGAAATGATCTGGTCCATCCATCCATTTTCTAGCACCCTGGTCCCTCAGTGGGGTCTGGAGGTGCTGCTGCCTCTCCAGCCAACGTTCCGGGCGAGAGGCAGGGTCACCTGGACAGACTGGACAGGTTGCTAGTCTGTTGCAGGGCATGAAATGATCTAGTATATCCAGAAAATTATGACCTACTGAGAATCAAAATGAGTCTAAACTTATTAAAAACAGTAAAATAGTATTTTAATTTCGCACTAATGGAAGCTACAAAGCTGATGTCAGTCTTAGCCTCTTTAGCGGCTAACAATTAGCTACCGAAAGAAAGCTCATAAATGAATCGGCCGATCCAATCAGAAGTCTTCCTACACTCTGTCAATATTACACCATATGAAGAACTACTTCCTGTTTTGCTTCAAAATAAGACTCAATAATAGATACAATAAGACAATAATCCTCTTCACTTCAAGTCTCATAATGAATCCTTACAGTTATGTGACCTGCAGCTGAATAGTGCGTAGCACAGGAGACTTCACTTTGATGAAATATCATAGCGTCGTGTTATTACCAATAGAAACTCAGCAGGAACTGACATATTTGTCTCTCTGGGGTCCTGGGAGTTCATGCAGCTTCTTCTCAACACATCTTACATGTCATTTATTTCGTGCCTGTCAGCTGCTAGAGTTAATATATAAATATGTATTATAGTAGCAGAGAGGCCCTATGATTTTGAAGGAGTTCTGTCTTAGATATGACATTTCATAGCCAGGATGAGTTTTATTCTTGTTCTTACAAACTGGAGTGAAGAAATGTCTCGGTGTCTTCAGCATCAGAAGCTCTTAGCGCACTAGATATGGATGGTGATATCAGTCGCTGTATTGTTCATGTATGACAAGCTGAGCAGGAGAAACTCAGCTTCATTAAAACATGAAGCACAATTCACTGATGGACCCATGCAGATATACACTGCAAACAGAGTGAATACATATAAAGAGCTTTAAATTTAATGTTTTTACATTGTTAAGATGATTAATCAATTCTAAAGGGAGCTAATTAGTTTTTTCAGGTTACTAGGTTACTTAATGCTCTTACCTTTTTGATACTGTGCTCAAAAATATTAACTACAAAAAATGAATTAGAAACCAGGATGATAAATAAAAGCTGCTGCTCTACATTCTGTATTCAGCACATTGACTGCATGAACACTCAGACATCTTGTGAGGTTGGACTCTGAAGTTAAAAATGATTGTTGGATGTGAAGACATTGTTCTCCATCTGGGGAAAAAATAGTTGTAGTTCTCTGCATATAAAATGGCTAATTTCCTCTGAAATGCCCCAAATAAAAAGTGAGGTCAGGTTTTTATAGCATTTGCTCTGTTTAGCCGTGACAGTCACTAACATCTGTCCTTGCAGCATGTGTCTGATTTGAAATTTTCTCCATTGTTGCAGATGTCCTCCAAAATTGTACATTGCTCCTGGATGGGATATTTGGGGGTATAAATCTGTCTAGTTTCTATTGCAAACATCTTAGTGAATTAGCAATAAGATAAAACTAATTCACAAGATATAGAAGCTTGATATAGAATGATTGTAAGTCAATCATTTTTTACGTTGATTAAAGAAATACTAGTTCCTCCAGAGTAACTTGGAAAATGTTCCATTATAAGTGAGAAACCAGTGGAACTAGCGTTCTTTAAAGTCAATATTAAAGAATTATTTACTTAAACAAGCTGCTATATCAGGCTGCACAGTGGCGCAGCTGGTAGAGCTGTTGCCTGGCAGCAAGAAGGTTCTGGGTTTGATTCCCGGCCTGGGGTCTTTCTACATGGAGTTTGCATGTTCTCCCTGTGCATGGTGGGTTCTCTCTGGGTACTCCAAAAACATGACTGTCAGGTTAAATGATCTCTCCAAAGTCTCCCTAGGTGTGTGTGCATGTTTGTTTGTCCTGTGTGTCTCTGTGTTGCCCTGCGACAGACTGGCGACCTGTCCAGGGTGACCCCGCCTCTCGCCCAGAAAGTTAGCTGGAGAGGCACCAGCACCACCTGACCCTACAAAGGGACACGGGTGAACAGAAGATGGATCGATGGAAGCTTCTATATCGTTCAAAAAAGTTACTCTTAATTTAGTTTTGTCTTATTTTTAGTGCACTAAGATATTTGCACTAAAAACTAGACAAAACCAGACACTAAAAACTCTGGTTTTTAGTGTCTGGCTAAAAAGGCTAGTGTGTTAGCCTTTTTTTTAATCGTCCGATTAATTGATTTACAATTAAATCAATTGTAAATCAATTAAAAGGACGATTTAAAAAAAAGCTATCGAGCTCATTTAATTTATTATCATTATCGTTTCTCCCTGCATGTTTCCATGACACTGGATGAGAAAGCTCAACTCCTGCTCTCCACTGACCCTCCCTTCCTCATTTCTTTAGCCTAATGCCCAGATCACACTACATGATCTCAGAACTGTCGGCTGATTGTCGCCCATTTTCAAAACCTGAGACCAACACCAGCCCATCGTGGCCTGTGGTGTCCAACAATGGGCACAAAATAATGGCTACAAGTCATTTTAAAACCAGCATTAATCAACGTTTTACTACAATCTACCTGCAGTGCATGTGGCTGGTGTCAGTAAAGTCCTGACTGAATGAATCTCATTAGAACCTGTTTATGTCACGTTAACGATGAACAGCTGGGAAGTTACCGGGTTTATCAACTGCAGTAGCAGTTTGGCTCCAGCTCCTCTCCTGGTCATTTCTCTGGATATTCTTTGCACCAAATGTTGAATAAACATTAATGTTGTTTCCACATATCATCTCCGATGTCCGCTGCTCTCCGGGTTGCACCGCCAGCTGTTTGGGATTCACCTCCATAATTTCCGCTCAGAAAGTGCGGAGGGGAATCCGAGCTTTCTGATTGGCTACCTGTCACATTCAACAGGCTGCGTTCTCGCTCCCTGTGGGGAAACCCCGTAGATCGGAGCGGCCACGAGGTTCTACCGACTGGACCCGATCATTCACCACACACTACAGGACGATCGGTTACGAAGTCGCAGCTACAATGTTAGAAGGTTTAACGTTGTAAGATTGTCATAAATCATGTTGTGTGAACTGGGCTGAAGGGAGGAGGGAACTATTGCATCAGGTGGTCGATATTCCATCTTCTCTATCTAAATCTAATAATTATTGGAGGGCAATATAGTATACAGAGTTCATAATCTGCACTCTTTGGTTAATGTAGTTTTTATTTCCACTTTGGTTTCATGTTGTTTAGTTTTTATTCAAATGCATTTTTTGTTAATGTAGACTGAAAGTTCATTTCATTTTGTTTTTGGCTCTTTGTTTACCTGTTCCAGTGTTAAATGTCCTTTTGAAAATAATGTGGATATATTCCCTTACAAAAAAATCCCATGATATCACATGTGACTTTCACACCACTTTTTACATGTGTAAATATGACACTGTATGTCATATTTACACATGTAATATGTGACCAACATGTGGGAAATGGGAATCACGTGATCACGTGAATTTCATGGGATTTTTTTAAAGGGTTTTTGGCAGGATCTCACTTGCATTATTATGTCATTTCCATTAAATCAGTATAAAAAGGTCTTCAAACAATATTATCTTTTATTGCAATCATTTTTGAGACAATTAATCGCTCAGCAAAATTTGTTATCGTGACTGCACTAGTTGTACTACATATAAATTCTTCATATTGTTAAGAATCTCAATGTGTTTCTTATTCACATGCACTGACTGAGACTCCTTGTCCTCATCAAAGGCCATCTGAAATTCAGTGCCTTGCACAAGGGCCCTTCAGCCCAGAGGAGCTCAGTATGCACCAGTGACAATCATCCTGTCTTTGGTATTGACATGTGTTCATCCTTCCTCTCTGCCTTCAGGACTTCTCCGACCGCCTCTCATCAGGTTGTTTAATAGTGAAAAGTTGATTTAGAAAAGCTCTTGAAAGGTACAGTACATGTGTATGTGCACTGATACAAAGCAAGACAACTTCAGTTGGCAGTCAACATAATTAATAGTGTTTTATTTTCCAACTCCGTGGTTTGAAGTGACAGCAGCAGCAGAGAGGAAAGTAACGATGACAGCAGACAGCTGTGCTCATGTAAAACTGCTGCCATTGTTTCCCTTCCTGTTGCAGCGCTGCCTTTACTGCACATGCTCAGCCTCTCAACAGGAAGCTAACAACAGCAACAAAAAAGGCAACCACTAAGGCAATGGACAACAGCAAGTTCCTCAACTTAAATGTCTGCAGTTTTCAGCTCCAACATCTTTACACCCATATAACCAGACTGTCACATGACAAACTAACATCAGCTCAATCATTTCTATTGATTAATAATAATATTAATCTAATAATGATAATTAATATTTTTTGAAGGGTAATTTGGTTGATAGAGATTTCATGATCCATTATTTTACAGTTTCGGTTGTGTTTTCTTCCATTTGTATTTGGATATTCAAAACTTCTTCCAGTTTCAGTGTTAAGTATTTTTCATAAAATTAAAGGGAAATTGAATGTGCATTAATATGCCAATCTCAGTATAATAGTCTCAAAACAACGATATTATCATTTGTCGCAATAATCACTGGAATAATTTATGGTCCAGTAAAACTTTTAATTGTGACAGGCCTACTCCATTAGAAACATTATAAAACTGATTAAAACAATATAAGATCAGTTTGATCCTGCAATGGTAAAAAATAGAAATAGAAAAGCAAATAAATCATCTATTGATTTTTGAGAAGGAAACAGAAACTCCATTCTGTTTTCCATGGCAGTGTTGGATCATCGTCCTGTTGGAACATTTGTCTCCAGGTTCTGAGTTTGAAGAGAAGCTGAACAATTTGGACAAACTGACAGTTTATTCCAACCAACTAATTACAGTTTACTTCTTCAAATATGAATAATTATACGAGATGTTTTTATTGCTATAATGTGTAGATTTTCCACAAATTGGGACATGAACAAATAATCATTGGACATGAACACATTTGAGCCAGTTTTATGATTTTTTTTCCTTCAATGTTTAGAGAAAATAAACCCAAACTAGTGACACGCAGTAGCTAGCAGAAGTTGTTTTTGCATGTAATAACAACACTCTGAAACTCAAAATGGATGATATTCATAGATAAAGAATGTTTGCAAGGTTCTACATATTTGCATTGATTTAGATAAAGTCTAAGGAATAAGAAGTAATATTCATATCAATGGTAAGTTCATAAACGTCCCACTGGTTTTTGACAGAGTGTTGGAGAAGTCTTCCCTCTCAGCGATTCAAAGAGACACGGTTTTGGTCGGTCATTGGGTTCTGACCACTTGCCTTGACCTATATTTTCTGACTAGTAACTAACTTTTGAACCAAGTTTAAACTTAGATTAAAAAATTTATAGAAGTTCCAAACTGCTGGAGTGTTTGCTTTAGGAACAAACATGCAGTCAGAAAATACTGAAATGTTAAGAAGTAAACAGGTTTAGCACTGATCGATTTGGCAGCAAAGGATTTATGATACACATGAACACAGCTTCAGGGCTTCAGTTCAAATAAGAAATCCAAATGTCTTTGACAGCAATGGAAGTAGACATGGAGAGTTTGCAATTGTATTACCTTGGTAAAAGAAAGCAAGAGTCAAACTTTGGACTAAATTAAAAATAAACACCAGAGGCAGAGAAGAAAGCAAGAAACTGGCGGGTTTCAGCTCTGGAGCTTCATAGCTGACCAGCAGAGCATTTTCTTCTCACATCCATCACAATCTGTCCCCACATCTGCTGTCGTCACCCTCAGCTAAATCTGTCTCTCCAATAAGCTGAAACACAATCTTCTACATTGGAATAAAAGCTTAAAAAAACCAAGAAGCTGGACAAAATTAACTGAGCCACTGTGCATGACCTTTACCACAAGGCTCTATTCATCAAACACAATTTTACTATTTAAACAAAGTGCCTATGGAAGTGAGGCGGCGGGACCTGGCAAAGTTCAGATAATGAAACTGAAGTCGCTCTGATGGCGTTGCACTTCAGCTGAGGAGTTGGGGGCGATTCATTAAGAGTAACCCTCCAAATCGTGGCACTGTTGGCCTGCGTGGTCTGCAGCTCTAACTGTGTGTGTGCGGGTTGTGAGCCAAACTCCGTCCTTGTGTGAGGCAGAATGGGATCCCACTTCGCTCCGACACGGTGCATTCCAGAGCTGCTTCTGGTCCGTGCAAACAGTCTGTGTATCCGGTGGAGTGGAGCAGCACAGCTGATCTGTGCGTGTGTGTGCAGTCACATGTGAGCAACCTGCTGGGTTGTATTGCCAGTTAATGGGTTCAGGTTTGTGATGTGTGCGTCTCCTCTGCCAGTGTCACAAATCTACCACTGAACAGGCAAGGTGTGAGGGGAACGGAGACAAAACGTTTCGTCAGAATAAAAATGGAAATGCCAAATACAACCAGCATGACAGCAAAGCACAGCTGGTTTTTCATCCACCTCGTTGTTAATATCAACCAGTATATATGGAAAAGCTTTAAATGTGCACCTCCAGAAAACATCAACAGCCAACGATACGGTCTACTAACGCATGAACACGCTCCGTCTATTAGAGGCTTTTTTTTGGCTAAGCCGTTTAGGATGTTCCTGTGTTGAAGCACATATGGAAACCCAGATAAATTTCTCAGTTTTGTCTCTACAGTCTCCCACTTATTCTTCACGCTTGTTCGCCAGTCATCTTCCCTTTCTACCTTTGGGAACAGAGTGGGAAGAGGAAATGTACGGAAGGTATTCATGTCTGAGTCACCATCCACTCGGCTGCGTGATGCGTTCCCCCGGAGGGCGCTTTAACCGACCTCAGCCTCAGCGACATATGTTGCCATCCAGTGGGAGGAACCACAGCCTCTTGAATTACTTTGGTTTGGTTTGGTTGGAGTTAATCTGATTGCGAGTGACCTCTCGCAAAAAAACATGGGAGGATATTTGCTTCTCGTGTCGCACTCTCTTCATTTCACGGCAGTCTGAGAACAAGCATCAACATGAAAGACCTGAGCAAGGCATTCTGGGCCGGGGATGAACCCCGCTGTGCAATATCCTCCTCTCAACACCCTCAATTTGTTTTTTGTTTTTTATGGAAGGCGTCCTTGGCTCAGGAAAACGTTGCAGCGTGTTCATCTGTGCCAGGGTTTTGATGTCTTTTCATATGGAGTGCTACTATCTCAAGCTGCCTTCAATCTCTCTTCAAAATGTTCCAAGTTCCAAAACTGTGAAGATTACTTGTCAGGCATTCAAGATTTTGGGGGATATAACAGGATTTTTTTCACCTTATGTTGTTCAGTTTTGCATAGCAAATAGCAGAAAGTTGATGAAACAAATTGTATCTTTGAGCATGTACTATAAGTGTAACGAGGCACTGCGTCTGCTAAGCAGATATTGGCTTCAAGAGAAGAGATCTTCATTTTTGTGAACATTGTATAAATTACAAACTGTTTAGTGAGAATCTGCAATCAGTGCCAAATAGTCCAACCAAGGTTCTTCTGGTCCATATATGAAGGGGAACTGAATATTGAGCATATTGATATTATTGTCCGAACAAATATTGTTCACAAAACTCACAGCAGATCTCAGTAAAATGAATAATCTAACATACAGAAACTCATGCAAGTAGAAAGCAAGTCAAATTTGTTCATAGTAGGGGTGCACCGATTGCAGTTTTCTGGCCGATCTATTAAAAATCCTGACCTGCCGATTCCGATTTTGGCCAATACCAATTTGTTTTGCCTAAAATGTTGCTAAATGTAGCAAGAAAGTTGATGAGTTGCCAATGGTGAGATGACTATTGTTAACTGCAAACATATAGACCTGATCTGGAGAGCCGGGCTGTTAGTCAACAGACCAAGCAGAAGAAGATAACAGTTGATTTAAATACCTTTGCTGAGGTAGATAAAATTAATTAAGATTAGTTAAGATCAGCTTCGCGTGTAAAAATCGTGAAAAATCGTAAAGTACGAACTTTACACATTTCTGAAATGGTTTAAGCCTTCTTTATAGTGACTGCTTTAATAATTCTTATGTATGGATGTGATTTTGGTCCTTTCTTCTACATAAACTGGACTACAGTTTGGTCGGTGGCTGAATCACCTTTACTTAGTTTCTTGGCTAGAAAATCTACAGAACGTTTGAAGCATATAACATTGTTTAATGTGCTGTCCTTAGTGAAATGAATTTAAACTGAAATGACTCTGATTTGATCAGTCAATGAATTATAGATGTCAAATTATCAATGATCAAATGTAATCCAGATTATTGGGAAAAATGAACAGAACGAAAAGGCAGCGAGGTTCTTCCACACCCTAACAATGTTCCTTCCTAATCATCTCTGACATAAGCGGACTCTGAAGCTACTTTCTGCTGTTCTTCAAAATAAGAGTCTGAAACATAAATTAGGTGATGAATCCATCATATCTTGGCCTCATAAGAACTGGACTTTGTGAGACAGATTTCATTTTGATGAGAATATTGCGAGATTTCACAGTAGCTTCCTAATCTCTGGTAAAATTAACTTCATAATTGTTGGGTCTCCTGAATAGTTCACCTTTTAAATGCCTACACACAAATGTGTCAGTAACATGCAAAATGATAAAAAAAAAAAAAATCAACCTCCAACTCCTCTTAAGAACTATGTCAGCTTTCTCATTTCTGCTCAACTTGAGATGATAAAACCTGAAAAAGCCATTTAAGGTTTGAAAACTAGTGAGGGCAGGACGGCTGCGGCTCGACCACCAAAACGTTTGAGGAGTTTGTCATTGAAGAGCAAACCAGAACATATTAAGCAAGAAGCTTTGAAATATAGTTTGCATCAGATTCTCTTTTTCCATTTAATGGAGTACCAGAGTGCATTAACTTGAATCGCTTATGCTAAATGCAGAGCCTTTTCATATGGTAAGTGCTAGAAAGGTATTTCTCCAGTTTGAATTTATTGCCATCTGTATAGCAAATATATGAAAATAGCAACGGCCTGAGTGGAGGAACCTAATGCAGAAACACACTGAAAGACCCAGGGTTCTTGTTGCCCATTATGCATTCACTATTTTCATTTTTATGCACCGCAGTAGGTATTATGAGGAGTGTGTCTGACTACAGGTGTATGTGCTGCCTGGTTGAGCATTAACTTACAACTTTACAGCATATTTAATAAAACATAAATGTTAGCAGGAGCAGAATCAAACCAATCTAACATTCATCACACACTTCTCCTGTCAGCTGACACTTTGTTTAATCAGAGTCTGTCAGGTTTTTTAATCTGTTGAGATATTTTTTTTATTTTAAAAAGGAAGTGTGATAGTGCCTAATAAAGTGGCCAGTAAATTATGGCTTCCAGATTTTACCACATTCAGAACAACATTCACCTAGGGGTTTAAAAACCCCTAGGTTTTAAGATCGAGTCGAAGTCGACTAGTCGCGCTGATGTCATGGAGACGTCAGCAAAATGCTTCACAGCAGCTTTATCAACTATATTCACGGCAAATATTGATAAAAAAAACGCTTTTACTAAGTTTATTATGTAGAATTAACAGAACAACAGAACATTATCCCTTACTTCTTTGCAAGCAGAGGAGAAAAGTCACACAAAGTCGGGTCTGACTTTAGTTTTTTTCCAAACCCCGGCTGATACTGATGATCTCTGCATAGCTGCACATATCCGAGTCAAATTATTACAATGACCACAATGGTGCTTTTGGAACATCACAAACCAAATTTATTATGAACGGAGCCCGTTTGGTTCCAGTTGGATTCAGCGCTCTTCACAGTGTCCCATCTGAGCCTTAACAGAACCCGGTTTGTTCTGCAGATCTATCTATACTCACCCAGAAAACACCAAGCTGCATGTGAGTTCAGCAGACTGAGGACTGAGGAAAACAGATTCTGTAAAGCTAATCATGCCTAAAGGAAAATAGATCCATAATTATGCATCTTTCCAGTAGATTTGTGCAAAGCTTCTTATTTAGGCCACTTCTGCTGCCAGTAATGTCTGGAAGCAAATATTACAGCCTGTTCACAATGTGGAAGATGAAAGTATTAATGTGAGAGACCCTAGCCCTAACACTATTGATGAGCAAAACTTTAAAAGGCTTTTGACAGTTTTTAAGTACAACCTATTTCTCAAACTTTCTGTGTAGTCGTATTTTCTTGACATTATTTTAAAAGATGAGAACAGCAAGAGTTTTTGTGTAAAATAATTTTAAAAATCAGAAATCATCACCAGTTTACAAACTTTTTCGTTTTCAATAAAACGACGTGCGATTCATTTTCCCCTCATCGTTCAGATTCTCTGGTGCAGGTTGTACATCTGACCTCGACTCGTCAGCTTTTCCTTTATTCACAGCCAGCTGATTGACCTCCAGGCTTTTCTCAACTCACTCAATCATTTATAATCAACCTTTCTGCACATTCTTTATGCTTTGGTCGCAGCAGATGGATTCATCATGTTTTCTTTAAGAGCATCTCAAGTTACACAAGTTCATTTATTTCTCCACTTACAATCTTTCATCACAGACTTCCTACACATTTTCATGTGTAAACCTTTTTAAACTCTTCTTTCTAGAATTTGTATTCAGTATAAATGTATGTCAAATATTTCCATGGTTAGCAGGAGGGAAGGAAGAAAAGACAGTACCGGTAGTAAAAAGAAAACAAGGATGAAACTAAACAGAAGGCCGAAGGTCAAGAAGTAAAGCCCATAAAGAAGGAAGAATGGAAGGGAGGAAGGAAAGATTTTACGTATCCAGACTTTTAAAATGCTAAAATCAATTTCAAACCTTTATCAGTCTCTTCAGGAGCCATGACATCATTTGGTAGAGGTTTTTTAAAAAAAGTACTTACAACTTGCTTTCCCACTTTGCTGTGTAAAAAAATTTAAATGCCTTCTTTAAAAATTGATTTAAATGAGAGGAAATGAAGGGGACTTTGTGGAACATCAAGACCAGCCAACTCTTCTGCGTGAATAGTGCATGTGTTGGGATCAGAGGTGTGAAATTGACAGTGTTTCTGTTCATAAAGACATATAATATTGATGCCAAGTGAGATCTGTGGCTAAATCATGAGGCTAAATATTAGACATGTCCAAAAGCCCATTGCATGTTTAATAACTGGCCCAGTTATTAAGATGTTTTATTTCTAATAACAGGAGGAAAAAGAAATAAGGATTAAACTAAACAAAAGGTCAAGCAGCAGAGGTCATTTAGAAGTCAACGACGTTTTATTCCTAACAGCATCATGCAAAGCATGCAATGCAGTAGAGTAGCAAAGATATTAGTATCAATGTTGAAATCTAAGAATGCACCTTTAAAAAATGTCCCATCTGTCCTTCTGATTGGACATTAGTCCAGGCTGACTGAAGGGTGAGTGGATGGAGACGACAACGGAAAGGTCACCATGAATAGAACATGAGGGTGATCTGGGTCAGGCTGCTAAATGTCTGTCACCTTCCTGCTGATTATCTCCAGCTGGTTTGGATGTGAATCCAGATCTCCTCCATATTCATGCCTGAACCTCACCAAACTCACTGGTGAGGTTCTTTGGATTCTTTACATCCAGGGAATTGGTCTGGAAATAATGGAAGGAGGCATGGGTGTGGAAGTGTGACCTTTGACTCTCCCTTTGTGTGTGTGTAGGGTGTAGGGCTTAAATAAAGAGCCCTGACTGGTGTGGATTAGATAAATTTATGTTTTGGTTACAAAGGCGATTAGAGCGATAAAACACGGACAGCCTCTATAAAGAACGTTATTCATCCTGAAGCTCTGTCACTTACATTTAAATAAAGCTGCACCTGTACACACCAAGTTTCTGTCGTTCTAATATAGTTTAACTTCTGTCTGCTGAGCATTAAATAGCCTTTAATAAATGTCAAGATGAACAAGTACAGATCCTAAACCACCTGCTCATCTCTGAGAAAAAGACCCGACAAGAAAAGGGGCAAAACTGCATATTCAACAAAATACCAAAACATTTAAAAAAAGAAAGAAAAATCACGTAATCACAGGTTGTGTACACAGAGCAGAAACATTTTGCACAGAGCCAAATTCATTGTTTTGTTAAACTTTAAGGGCTTTTGTAGTCAAATGGGAGAGCAGAATGACAAGCAAACAATTTTCAGCAGGAAATTGCTCATAAAATGAACATAAAATTCAAGTAAATGACAAAGCTTTTTACATTTTTTTCAGATTTGGGAAAGTGCTTTCTGTAAGGGTAAGAGTAAGTATGATTTAGCTTCATTTAGCCACTTTGTACGAAAGCTAAAATAAAAAATAATTATTGGAACTTTTCAGGATTTCTACCTCTATAACCATAAAGCATAAAACGCTAAAATATTAGATTTCTCCACAATTTGGCAAGAACTCGTTGCCTTCAGTCACCAGTAGCAGTTTTTTGATGTCAAGTTGATTCGTTTGCTAAGAACCGATGAAAATAAAGAAATGAGGTTTTCTACTGGAACTTAAACTTAAACTGAAATGTTTCAAAGGCATATCCATAACACGACGGAGTCAGGACATCTCATGTTACCATCCTCTCTACTTTTAATGTTTAAAAGTCCCCAACTTTCACAAATCTAAAATAATTTGTCTATGTATTTAAAGACATATGGTTTCAAAGCCTACAACATTTTAAAACATATGAATTTTGCTGCTGTTTTTAAATAAGATGCCAGGCAGGGTATGCTTTTCCTGTTGCTAACTAACTAGCTAAACATGCTAGCTAACAAACAGCTAGTTTGCTTAGCTCACAGCATTGCTTAATAAAACAGACTTTTGTTCATTTTTTCACTGTGGTGACCCTCTCTTTAGGAAAAACCTAAAGAGAAAAGAAGTTGTTTAAAATATTTCTGATTACACTCAATCAAAAGTTAATGTATTTATTGGACATTTTTAATCTGAAATAAAATAAAAATAGTGTAATTCAGAAATACTCTCAAACTCAGGATGTTTACAGATGCAGTATGGCTGTAAAACATGGACATATTATGTGTCAGTGCAGAGGGGTGAGTCTGAAAATGTTTTAGAACATTATAATGTGTTATCACCCAGAGAAAAAAGGGAAAAACCGAAGCTCACACACACTCTCACTTCACCTTTACACCCATCTACCTGTCTCCAGTTTCTCCACACACTTCAGTCTTTAATTATTAATCTTTACACCAACTCTCTCTTCAGCCAGACCTCAATAATTTATACTTTTCCGCAGATTTAATCTAAAAATAGTTGGATCAAACTTGCCTTATTTGTTCTACATTTTTCCTCTGTAAGACGATAATAAACTAAAACTCATTTGTTCTTCACGCCATGGAGGTGAAGGAGGATACAATGAAGGCTGGGTGAAATCGAACAACTTTTTACCTGGGGTTTTAATAACACAACTCTTCCTGCTGTCGGCCCCTGAGGCAACACCATATGGCCTCACCGGCACCGACTGACAGAGCCGACGGCTCTCTGTATGAGCTGATGCAAAGCAGAAGCAGTCATGAATAATCTCACTGTCCTCAAGTTGTAATTCAACTTCAGACAATGAGGAGGGCCACAGGCCGCACAGCGCAGCACAATGTGGTTGAAACGCCACAAAGATCATTTGGCACATTAACTGCTCACCTAGAAGTAGCAGAGGATCTTCGATCTTTTTTTTTTTTTCCAAAAATAAAAATATGTGAAGTAAAGAAATGATGGAAAACCTTTGAAGGCATTCACAGATGAAATTTTTTTTTCCTTCTTTGATTTCTTAAAGGCATTATTTTAAGATAATACAAATGATATCTCACTCCTCCCGCTTTCCAGGCTGTTCAGCTCTGCTGCTGCTGGCAGAAACCAAAGGAGGGCTTGTGTAACTGAATTATAACTTTAATATCTTTATTGGCTCTCATGTATCATAACATCATATTATTTGTGCCTGTATTGAATTCAACTAGTTTTTACACCAAGTAAATAAGTGAAAGAAGGTTTTTTTTTCCTAAAATTTGTAATAGCCTGAGTGACCTTCTGTGGGCTGATATTATTTATAGAAGATAGAAAATGCCATTTTTCTGATTCAGTTTTCAGATTTTTCTGAGAGTAATGTCTAATCATGGATTTTTTTCCTAAAGCATATCTATAATATTCAAAAGAAAAAGCTGGACTATTTAATGCTCAATGACAGGCTGAGGATTTCCAAACAGGAAATCATTTGTTTGCCTTGGTGCTCATTGGTTATATTCCCATATAATGACAGCTGTGGATGTTGTAGTGCTAATGCCGCTACCACTGTGCAAGTCATGCTTTATACATATTTGCTGTTTGAACTGTTCATTTTCTGAGGGAATCTCAAGCATTTGTGGATTTCATCTGTTGTGGTTCCTGTGTGCTGGAAATTCTGGGAATCCACTGCAGTACGGTATGGTATCAACCTGATTCTGGTTCCCATTCTGGTTCTGCTCTGCATCCAGAACCAAAACCAAAAATGGAGAAGCAGCACTTAGCTTCTATGCACCACAGATCTGGAACAAACTCCCAAAAACCTGAAAAACCACCAAAACCCTGAGTTTGGCTGTTTAACCAGCTAAAGCTGGTTGAAGCTGCTTTGATTAGTGAAACCCTGATCAATATATCTGACGTGTGTTTGCTTAATGGTATTTGATAGAATGTAATATTTATTTCATAATTGATGACTGCATGAGGTTTTTATAAAGCAAAGCATTTTGAAATATGTGTTAGACATAAACCGGATCTGAAACAACAAAAACTGTAAAGTTTTGAAATGGCTAACTGGTAACATGATCAAGCATCCTGTATGTTTACTGAACATTGATTTGTTTTTATGCATTTACTCATCTTAGAAGACGAAACGGCGGATGCAGCGAGTGAAGGTGTTCCTAGAGGAATAAATGACTTGTAATCTGTGGTTCTGCTCTCGGGTGCCGGTTCTGGACCTGGAGCCCCAGTGGAGCTCAGTGTGTTTGGGAGAACAGAGCGGCCGCTTTAAGATCGGCAATAAATCTCCATAAGAAATAGTTTCCAGCAGCGAGTTGGATCCCAGGTCTTTTACTCCCAACCTGCTCCACTAAACTCTGCCAGTATGAAGGTGGTTAGAGCCTCACTAAATTGGTATGCAGCTGGACTGACTCACTTTACAAGTCCATCATGTACACGAGTTTCTTCTCTGAGCTTTAACAGGGTGACTTCATTTGTCAGACATATTTTACACAGCAAAGCTGTTTAAACACAGTAAGTGGAATGACACATCCTTATGTTGAAATATGTGTTGCATATGTTACACCCACCTGGACTCATTAGAGAATCCTCGACACAGATATCTATAGTGCAGCCATGCATTAGAATAACTGATGGAAGTATTAATGGTGAAAACTGAAGCTGTGTTGCTTTCTAAACATTTGGAGAGAAAAGAACATTAAAGGAAACCAAAATAGTTATTTGTGCAGCAATAAGCATTACGAAGTGAAACAAACTATATTGTTAATGGGAAAAGGGGCCATTCAAACTGGATCTAGGAGGACGTTGGGGCAGAAAAGACAGCTGACAGGGTCACCTGGTACTGTTAGCAGCTTGGTGTGTGTAACACCTGAAACTAGCGACAAAACTCTGAGTGACATCACAGCACCAGGTCAGGAAAAACTTCACCAAATAAGGAAACAAAGCAATCTTTATGTTGTTTTGCCTGCTAATCCAAAGTGTAAACTGATACATGATTTCTGCAGATTTTTGCTTCTTATGGTTTTGAACACGACTTCAATAAGCAGCTTATTGAATGCTTCTTCAGTCCTGTTTGTATCTAATGAGACAGCAAGTCATCTCAAAAGAAGAAATTGCTGCTGAAAAGTTGAACAAGCAAGCAGCTGTGCTGTACCTGAGCGCTGTAGAGTAAAGCAAAGTGCGCTGGGATAAAGTGGACCGTGCAACATCTCTGCTGATTTCTCTCTGGTCTCATTAAAACTTGATGAAGGCGAACACTCCCTTTAAAAGCAGCAGCAGCTCTTTGACAGAGCGCGGCCCGCTTTTGCCCATTAGCATAATGTGTTTGGTGATGGAAATGGGCAGGATGGTGAAAACACAACTTAAGGCTGTTTGGAGCTCAGGCTCAAACTTCCACGAGTAACCAATCAGTTTATTTCCCCCCAGCATTGTAATGTTGATACACTCTGTGGCTATTTTATAAGGATACGATCCTATATAATATGTGAAAAAGTTGAAGGCATATGTAGAAAAAAAGTAGGAAGAAAGGTAGAAATATTTTTGCAATATTTAACATTTTAAAGATACCCAGATCCTCCTAAATAAATCCAGTACAACCAATAACCTTCAGAGGTCTCTAATTAATTGAATCCATAATCTCAGCAGAAATCTTCTGATTTGATATTTTGATATTGTTGAACAATTTGCTGAATGGAGGATTACTCTGGGTGGGTTACTTCTCCTGAGTTAAGAGGAGAACTGTGGAGAACATTTCCTCTTCTGTTCCACCAATATAAAACAGAACATGAAGGATTGAAGACCCTAATGGATTTCTATGAACCTTTTTTCATCAGCTCCTCGGTTTTACCTTCTGCCAGTGACAGTTTGCTTTTCCCCGAGTGCACAACTACGAATGAAAACCTTTTCAGGATGCGAGAAAATCTGAGCAATTCAGTATAAAACCCACCTACAGAAGGAGGAAAAAGAGCTGTTTTGAGGAAAAACATTGCAACCAACTGAGAACTTTTAACCACTTAAAAGTTCTGGGCGGCATGTTGAATGTGTGACCGCTTGGAGCATTCGTCTGAAAAAGGAAATCCTTTCAGACGGCAAGCCTTCAGTGAATGAGTGGGGATTGAAATGTAATGTTTGTAATGTTATTATTGTTTACTCCATTTGTACCGGCCTACAAGCACAAAAAAAGGCGAACCATAAGCTGGCTGGAGTTTGCACAGAAAATGAGAAGCTGATGGCCAGAGAGTCCATAACAAAACCAGAGTGTCACTTTTATGACTGAAGAAACAAAACCCTGAGGCACCTCGCTTAGTGGCCTCATCCGGTGGCTGTTGCTTTTGGCTGGAGCGTGGGGTGAGTGTATTTGTTGTTGTTGGTGGGGGCTGGGTGGGGACTGTATTTGTTCTGGGGGGAGGGGCCTGGGGAAGTGACTGAATGGCAGCACGGCATCAGCTGAACCCAGCATGGTGCCAAGGTAATTGCACGTTCTTATTTCCCCCTTGGTGGCTTCTGCTGGCACATAAAAGTCTCCGTTTGAACAAGCGGAGGTGTGTGTGCCTCTCAGGGGACTAATGAGGGAGACCGGCCTCAGGTTTCATCACAGACGAGTTACACCCTGCTAAAGTATTCACGCCTCGTTCCGCTTCTTGTTACATTATTAATGTATTTTGTTTGGATTTTATGTGACAGGTCAATAGACACAAAAACCTCTGAAGAAGTTTCCATTTGGCGCAACTTCCTTCTTCACCAAATGGAAACTAAAATGGAAGCGTCAGATTTGAGTGGTTTGAGGATTTCTCTTTAGCACCACCAGCCATTTCTGCCATGAGTGCTAGGCTAACACATCAGCGTTGGTTGAAGTCACCTAGCATACCCAGCGCTGTAGTCCACTTCCTGCTTTAGGAGCGGTCTCCAGTCTGCTTGGTGCTCAATCAAAATGAACCAGAGTTCACTTGAACCAAATTGAGACCTGGGTTTGTAGACGAACCAAAGTTGGATTTTTGGTTGCATCAGAGTTTGATTAATTCACACTTTCTCAAACAAACCGGACTCTTTACACAAACAAACAAAAGTCCAGTTAAGTGTGAATGCACCTTGAATATAATAGAAAAGATTTGGATCATGAATGAGCTCCAGCCAATCGGACTAAGGCTGAACTACTTTGTAGAGAAGACTGAAAAAAAACAGACATACTCTACAGTACCCTTACAAAAAAATCCCATGAAATTCACATGTGTTCACATGTGAATCCCATTTCCCACATGTGGGTCACATAATCACATCATTCACACATGTAAAAAGTGGTGTGAACCACATGTAATAGTCACATGTGATTTCATGGGATTGTTTTGCAAGGGTAGCTTTACTGGTTCTATTAAGGACTGATTCAGGCCTGATTCTAATAACACTGCACTCTTTGAATCTTTATGTATTAATATTAATGTATCATATTCCTTTTATTTCACAATTAATACTACATGGTGTTGGGTCTATCATAAAAGCATCTCATTAACACATGAAACTTGCTAAAGTAACAAACAGTGAAAAAGTTCAGAGTTTGAAACCTTTTCAAACTCTCTGTATGCAACACTTGGCTTTATGAAGTTATTTTTTCATTTAATTTGAGCTCCAGCCTCAGACAGAGAGCAGAGCAGACAGCTGAGCAGACAGCTGAGATACGCATGGAGCCGTGCAGGTTGGCGACCCGTACAAACACTGCAGGAGATACTCGCCTATAAAAGTGGAAAACCTGATTTATTTAATTTCTTTATCTCCCTCCTCACAAACACGCACACCGATACGCGCCCATACACGCACACACACACACACCCCTGCTCTCAAAGGTGTTAAATCTTTCCCTCAGGCTAACAAGCCTGAGGGAAAGATTGCAGGGCAAAAGGGGAAAGATTGAATAAGAAAGATTACAAGGAGGGTTTTAAATCAAAGGCGAATTTCAGTTCAGGTCAAGTTCTGTGTTCCAACAATTTAATAGTCTCTAAAATACTTCAAAGAGATCCACGAATAGTTATAAAGTAGACCTTATTTGGGAAATATTTATTTTAAATGTAAAAACAATACAGTAATAATACTATAAGTTATTTAGTTTTTAGAAATTTTAATAAAATATTGTCACAGGAATGTCGCCATGTTGTTCACGCTGCAATGAATTGTGGGTAAATGACGTGTAGTGGTCTAGCTTGTCCAGCCAAAACAGTGATGAGTGACGTCATTAAGCCTTTTCAGTTTGAACCGGAGTGTAGAAATCACAACAGGTAAAGAAAATGAGGAGGACCAAGCAGAGGAAGAGGACAGAGTTGGCTGGAGGAGCTGGTGTTTTGCTGCTGCCTTCAGTTTCGTTAATGAAACAATGAATGACAGCTACCTCTGATAGCTCTGTGTCTGGTTCGGCAACAGCTGTTTAGAATCCGAACTCTTTTTGGTGTTGGTAAAGGTTTTACATTCATTACCGGTGTTCTGCTTATCTTTGATGTTTCTCCCAGTGTCCGTAGCGCTGTGTCCAGTTCGGCAACAGCTGTGCTTTGTAGAGTCTGGTGTGGTGGTAGCAGCGACACCGGACTTTGTTACCACCGACGTCAGACCTCCATGGGTCCGGTCGGATCGGTGATGTCAGTACGGTAGGCCTTTTGCACCTGTTAGCATCTCAAAGAGCGTCCAGCTCTGCCTGTTGCAGCAGAGCATTTAGTTGTAGCTCTTTAAGGTAACATCACCTGTTAGAGCCTTCTTTAGTTCTGCTGGTATAAATGACTCAAAGTGTTCTGGAGAAAGGTCCAGGATACAGATTAGTAGGCCTGTCGTGATAAACGATAAATCAATTAATCGGACGATTAAAAAAAGCTATCGAGCTCATTTAATTTATTATCATTATCGTTTCTCCCTGCATGTTTCCATGACACTGGATGAGAAAGCTCAACTCCTGCTCTCCACTGACCCTCCCTTCCTCATTTCTTTAGCCTAATGCCCAGATCACACTACATGATCTCAGAACTGTCGGCTGATTATCGCCCATTTTCAAAACCTGAGACCAACACCAGCCCATCGTGGCCTGTGGTGTCCAACAATGGGCACAAGATAATGGCTACAAGTCATTTTAAAACCAGCATTAATCAACGTTTTACTACAATCTACCTGCAGTGCATGTGGCTGGTGTCAGTAAAGTCCTGACTGAATGAATCTCATTAGAACCTGTTTATGTCACGTTAACGATGAACAGCTGGGAAGTTACCGGGTTTATCAACTGCAGTAGCAGTTTGGCTCCAGCTCCTCTCCTGGTCATTTCTCTGGATATTCTTTGCACCAAATGTTGAATAAACATTAATGTTGTTTCCACATATCATCTCCGATGTCCAGCACTCGGGTTGCACCGTCAGCTGTTTGGGATTCACCTCCATAATTTCCCCTCAGAAAGTGCGGAGGGGAATCCGAGCTTCTGATTGGCTACCTGTTGCGTTCAACAGGCTGCGTTCTCGCTCCCTGTGGGGAAACCCTGTAGATCGGAGCCACGAGGTAGATCTGGACCCGATCATTCACCACACACTACAGGACAATCGGTTACGAAGTCGCAGCTACAATGTTAGAAGGTTTAACGTTGTAAGATTGTCATAAATCATGTTGTGTGAACTGGGCTGAAGGGAGGAGGGAACTATTGCATCAGGTGGTCGATATTCCATCTTCTCTATCTAAATCTAATCATTATTGGAGGGCAATATAGTATACAAAGTTCTATATTAACTCTGCACTCTTTGGTTGAATGTAATTTTTATTGTTTAGTTTTTATTCAAGTGCTTTGTTAACATAGACTGAGAGTTCATTTTATTTTTGTTTTTGGTTCTTTGTTTTCCAGTTCAAATGTTAAATGTTCTTTTGAAAATAACCTGTATCTATTTTTGGCAGGATATCACTTGCATTATTGTCATTTCCATTAAATCAGTGTAAAAAGGTCTTCAGACAATATTATCGTTTATCGCAATAATTTTTTGAGACAATTAATCACTCAGCAAAATTTGTTATCGTGACAGGCCTAGAGATAAGCTTCTCTGGAAGTTGGGTTCCACTCCAGCTCTGGCACTGCGCTCTCCTTTCTTTCATGTGGGAAATTATCCAGATTCATTTAAATCATTTATTTATCTATCATAGTCTCAAATTACACCAGTCAAATGCAATCTGATAAACTACTACTCTGGGAAAGTTAGCCTGCCTGTGTTTACTCTGTAGATTCCAGTACAGAATGGATCATGATGTGTCATCAACCCATCTGTGAAAAATAACAAAAGATTTATATTTTTGAAGTATTTGAGTTTTGGCGTATCACAAACAGCAATTTTTTAGGTAATAGGAAAATTGCAACATATTTAGGCTAACATGTTCAACTAGTCCTGGATCCTTTTAAGGTTCTCCTCCATCAGCTCCGTTTCTTCTTTCCTGCATTTCCAGTATTTTCCTGCTTCCACTGAAGATTTCAGTTATTTCTTTGGTTTAATTTATTGCTCTTTATGCTATGAGATTTGCTCAGTCATTTTACACAAAGTGTCTGTGCCCTTTCATTCCTTCTGGCATTGTTTGCTGAAAAGATGTTCAGACATTTTGTTACTCTACCCAGAACCAGTCTGAGCACTTCACGTTTTCTGACCTCAGCCACATTTCTCAAACCAAAATTGTAATTTCTTGCACCGAATTAGATATGCATACTTATAACTGCACATTGCACTCTATTTTTCAGATAAAAGCAAAATGAAAAGTTGCAGAGGGAGGGTGGATTCTTTTATGTCTTAGAAAAGTGTGTACATGTGTGCCCGTGTGTGTCGGGGTGGGGGTGGTTCAGTAATGGAGTTTAGACTGTTTTTAATGCAGAAGCTTAAAGAAAGGAAAATATCACCTGACAGGAGGAAGCTGCACAGCAGTTTGCTGTTTCTCCCAGCAAAACTGATTTCATAGCAAACCTTTCAGGAAGCTTCCAGGGTCTTCCTACCGAAGCACATTAAGAGCATGACCAGTGGTAGAGCTGGAGGTGGCTCATCACTGATCCTAAGGAAAAACAATGTCTTTCATTTTCTGTAGACATAGACCAAACACGAATCGATAAATCACCTACAAATATCTATTTCAGCAAATGCTTGATCCGCCCTCTATTGCACTGATTTCTTCTTCCTGATATTATAGCAGATATCTTAATTTCACCTGTCTAATTTATAAAATCTGTATCTGTATGAGCCCCATTTTAAAGAGGCGTTACCAAATCTCTTCAGTAGAATTTGTGAAAATCAGCTGAGAATTTTAAAAGATCTGAGTGTTTAGAAAAATTATTGTAAACAGCAACATGGAGACACTATGTTGCATATTTATGCATATTTTCTCACGTAGAAGGAACATAGAGCCAAAAACAAGGAAATGACAAACAGGTTTATGTAATTTCATTGTGGAATGAACTGAGTCAAACCAGCCAAACCAGTTAAAAACCTGCTCACCTCCTGACCTGTGGGGGCGCTGCACCAAGAACCACTGAAGGAAACAACACAAAAACCTCAGAAAAAGAGAAGCAAATAGACAAATTAAAAGAGAGAGACCATCAGATTTCGAACAATACTGGATTGATGTAATGGAGAATCAAAAGGATCTTCAAAAGGTTGTCTCAGCTCTATATCAGAGATTATGAATTGACCAAGATGAGACGACTCTAGACGTCAAGAATAAATGGGAACTGGAACTAAACGTGGTGATAGAGGACATGGAGTGGGAAGAGAGTTGGGATAAATGGCATAAATGTTTGAGTCCAAACTGGGGAGAGTTTAGCTGGAAAATAAGAATGAGATTTTTTAGAACGCCAGTAGCGATAGCCAGTTCTGATAGTAAGGTCAGTGACCTCTGCTGGCGGAAGTGCAGACAGATAGGAGATTTTTCACACATATTTTGGGAATGCCCAAAGGTGAAAGGTTATTGGGAGATGGTAAAAAGGGAAATAGGAAAAATATTACACTTGAATCTGAACATGGAAATCCATAGAGTGGTTCTAGAGGATGCTACTCTTCCAACAGAAGATACAAATACAAAATATATGCTGAGAGCCCTGGTGTTGATAGCTCATAAGGTGATCACTGTGAACTGGCTGAAACCACATTCACCGACCTTGGAACAATGGGTCCAGAGACTGAGGACTGTCAACCTGATGGAGGACTTAACAGCAACCTTGAGGCTGTGGAAAGACATTTATAATAAAAGATGGACTTCTGTAAATTTATACTTGGGACAACGGGTTTGACAATTTATTTTTATTCCTTTTGTTTTTTGTGATATTGTAAGGAGAGTGGGAGAGGGTGGAGCCCTGGAAGATCTGTGTTTGAAGTTATTTCTGTATTTATGTTGCAATGTAAAGGTATGCTATATAATTGTGGGCTATGTCAAAGAACTGTTCAAATAAAAGTAAAAAAAAAAAAAAAAAAAAAGAGAGAAGCACAACTTCCTTTTCATAAAATTCAAATAAAAAATGGAGTGGAGATTTTATTGGTTTCTCTTTTGTCTTTGGTAGAAGACCACAAACTATTTATTCTTCTAGCGCTAGACACAAGCGTTTGTTTTGGTTGCATTTACCCAGAATGCCTTGTGCTCATTTCTGCTTCCAGCTTTGGGAGCGGTCTCCAGTCAGCTTAGCATCGGAACCGCACTAGAGTTCACTTCTATCAAACCAAGACTTAGATTTTTACACAGACCAGAGTTCACTTCTTTCTGGACTTTCTACACAAACGAACTAGAGTTTGATTAAAGTGGACTAAACACTGTGAGCACACCTGTAATTTAGCTGCTGCCAAGAGTTTTTTATTGTTTTGTTATCTTAAATTAGAAGAACTTAAAAAAATTTAGCTGGAGTTGTAACTATTTCAGTCAGAATATTTTGATAGTGTTCTGTCTCTGAGCACCGCTGTAAGTGTGTGAGGCCCAGATCAGCTGCTGCATCAAGGAAACTCACCAGGCTCTGCTCTGGATGAAATCACTTCAGAGGTAGAAAAAGTAAAAGCTTCCAAACTTGAATTATAGCTGCTAAGTTTTAGGGATCCATCTGCCAGTGCATTATTACTTCATATTCATCTTTTTAGATTTGATCTTTGGACATCAGGTATGAAAATGTTAAATCTCTATTCAAAAAGGAGTTCCTTTCGTGAGTTAGAGCCTGGTATAGGGGAAGAAAAACCAGCAGCCCTTCAGGATATATCATGTTTGCTGGAACGAGGCCAAGCAGCACGCCGTTTAAAAGCACAAAGCCTTCAGCCACGGCTGTGAAGGAGGAGCGCTTCACAACGAAGCTCAAAGGACAGATTTTGATTTACTTGCAGCTAAAATGTGCTCTTTGTGTTTTGCATAAGTTTTACTTAGTTCTGGAAAATTACCTGTAAAAGGTAATTTAATTAAAGAGGGCAACAGCTTTCTAAAATCTCATATTTTCATGTCTGTGGTGTGTGCAGCAGGAGTGCGGCGCGGCGCCGTGCTTTGCGGTGCTGTGCGTTGCGGTGCCGTGCTGTGCAGTGCATTGCGGTGACACCAGCCGGCTGTGGGAGACAGGACCCTTCTGACACCAGAGGGAGATGTCATGGCTAATTCATGTCACATGTGAGGAAACTCAGTGAAACAGCCTTGTTTTCTGCAAGTGAGCAGCGATGTTCCACATGTGTGCAGCACATGTTGACTTCCTTCATGCATCTGCAGTCCCCTTTATTTTGAGTATTTTATAGTGGGAGGGCTTATGCATGAAAGAGTTGTCAAGCATTTATACATCTATTGAGGAGTCAAGTGATTTTACAAATCTATAGTAAAAGCTGACTCAAACCTGAAACTCGGTTTGAGGTTTGAGCAGATTGATTAATATGATTTATTAGCAGATTTATTAATCTGCTAACACTTATTTATAAAGCAAATGTTACTTAAATGCTGCAGAAGTGTCCAAATAATAACATCACTCACTATGCCATGCCAGTGCTCTGTCTGCGCCAATGAAGATCTGCTTATCTGTTTTAATGTTGCACCCCTTTTATTTGTGAGGTTTCTCGTAGTTTTTTTGTTTTAATTTAGTTCTTTGTTTTTTTTTTTCTTGTGCAGCTGCTATGTTGTATTTTAAGTGCTTTATAAATAAAGTGTTATGCTACCACACATGATTACGGTTATAAAAAATCACTAGATCACTTGGGGGCACTCAGACTTTGCAGAGAACATTAAACGTTCATCCTAATATGGCCAGATGAATATTCAGGATAGAAAACATGATAATGACATTATAGCAACATATATATTGCTATATATATTATAGTGACAGGACATATTTTTAGATACACTGAGACTGCAGTGATAAATTGTCACAATATCTTAAAAGCATTTCACGAAACTACCAAACTAAATGTGCAAAAATCAACTAAATAAAGTAAAGAAATCCAAACCTTGAATGATCGAAGCAGCCAGTTGCAGTTAATAAAGTGTTGCCCTTAGGTGTTTATGTTTCACACAGCAGTCTCATAAAGCCTCACGCTCCATATTTGCCTTCAGTGACACTCGCCGCTAATTATGGAGTTACGGAGCGTGCTGCAGTGCATTGCACGAAACTCCAGTGGTTAAAAAAACGAGCTGAGCTGAAGGAGTGCTGAGCACACACACAGCGATGTGCCAGCCTGCTGCTGCCTTATTACGGGAAACCTTTGACATTTTTCACAGCACTTTCTGTTTATGCGCTCATCTCACTGTGTGACTTGTGAAACTTAACTGCTCCACCCCCCAAAACTTGCTCAAATAACCAAAAATTACAGAGCGTGGCACACAATGAGGCTTATTCCCCTGCGTACAATCAGTAAACATACAAAATATTTTCCCTCCAATACTAAGCACAACAGCTAAATTGCTCATATTACCATCAGTTCTTCATTATATTTCCATTTCTCTCTCTCTTTCATTCATCCCATCATTATTTAAATGAGCAGGCAGGTGGATGCGCAAGGTTGACAGAATACTAAGCACTCGCTCTGTTTGTTCCCTTTTGTGCACACAGTCCCTGTAGTGTAAGGCAAAAGACGAAGGAAATGTAATGTAATGATGAGCTAAATGGACAGAAGGTAAACAAAAAACACAAACAAAGCAGGCTTTAGGAATTAATTATCCCGACGTTGCCAGCGGAGCTGAACACCAGTCAAATCTTGACAAGCTGGCAGAATGAACCATGGACAAATTTTCAGCAGCAAGGTTCAGAACGAGTCAGGCTGAGATTCATGAGTTTTTAGACGGCATGCGCATCCAAATGGCTCCCCAACAGAGAAAGGAGTCAGAAAAGATAGCTAAACAATAAATGAAGAGATTAATGAACTGAGAAGCTGATCATTAATAGGCAGGAGAATGAGGTTAAAAAGCTAAAACAATCTGGAGAGAATAAAACAGTCTTAATATGAAAGGCTGTGGATTTCAAAAAATCTGAATGCCATCAATAAAATATAATTAAGTCTCTCAGGATTATGCATTAGTATAGTTTTTTGTTTGGTGTTGCATGAAATTACAATAGAGGAACCGATTCAGTTTTCTGGGGTGAATTCAATTCACTTTGTTAAAGATCTAATATAAAATGTAATAGTTACTAAGAACTATGGAAGCAAAGCATATCTGGACTACATGTTTTCAATTTGGGCTTTAGGCAGCAAGGCCAAAAGAAATGCATGCAACTGTTTGTATAAATGCACTCAGATAAATCAAGCATACTTTCTTTAGAGACCACTAAATGGAATCAAATGAAATATTATCACACTGAAGGAGCAATGAGTTTGTTGAAAATATTTTGTTCACCTCATTGCCTGCGTTGATGTGGGACTGTTTCCATCCTCCATTCATCTTGATGGATATTTTGATTGCCAGTCTTAAGTAGTTAGCTGTATTTTTTAAAAACTAAATCTTCTTCTACATCAATGATAACACACATACAGACATGTCAAACAGTTTGCTGCTGCACCTCTAATCAGGTTAAACTCCACTTGTAGATTTAACTGGTGAAGGTTTAATATGCACCCAAAGTGAAACAGGATCAGCTTGAGATACAGTTGTAGCCAAATATAATCTAAATGTGAAGATTATAACCTTTGACTAAGACCCTGTGTCTTTTCTTCTTTTAGCTTGTCAAACAAACAAAAAAACACCCACATAGGAAAATGTTTAGCTGACTTTGTGATTGAGCAGGGAAGAAATGTTAGCTTCTATGAAGGATGGCAGCGCTGCAGGAAGTTGACAAGGCATGATTTCTGTCATGAAGTGGAGTTTTGGTGGTGGTAAGGATAGACGCAGTGGACCCAGGTTTGTAGAATGAAATGATGATTTTAATGATAATCACAAATGTAAACAGAAATCCAGGCAGCACAGGCGAACGATGAGGCTAAGAACTCAAACACACTGGTAGCACTGTCAAAGATAGGTGACACGACACTCGACATGGACCCAACAGAGAAACACAGACACAGGTGGGATTAAGTACACCAGGGAGTAATCAAGGGGAAACGAGAAAAGCTGCAGACAATCAAGGGGTTGGCGGGAAACATGGAGACTCAGAAACCTAAATTAACACACAGATAAACCAAATCCTCACAATTTCAGATAAAAAAAGTCTTTATGAATTAGGTGGAAGGCCAGGCTAAAAGTCACAGAGTCACATTACAACATTCCCTCTCATCTGCATGTTGCCACCAAATGAAACCAGGTTTATACCAGAAATCATTGGCTGAAATCAACTCTGCTGCTACTGCTTGAATTTTGATGCTAAAATAAACAGGCACAAATCACATTGTCAATGTGCAATTGAGAAGTTTTGATTTTGGTAATGATTTTATTTTTAGTTCTTCTAAATAATACAAAGAAAAAACTTCTCTGTAAGTAGCTATACCAAAATAAAAAACTCTATAACTGCGACCTAAAAACCAAACTGTAATTTTTATTCACTATAACACTATAACTAATTATTAAAATCTAATTCCTGGTTGAAAACTTAAATGTCAACAACAAAAAATAGTTTTTATCCAGAACAGTTTCTAGTTTTTTTTTAGCTTTTTTGTGTGTGAATCACTGGAAACCAGAAGTGTGCCGATCAATTGGCCACCGATCGTAATCAGCCAATTTCCATGAAAAAGTGTATGATCAGTGACCGATCACTGTCTCTTGTTGCCAACCACCTAAACCCATCACCTGTATCTCACTTCGCAGTCTGTGTGCCGGCAATAATCAGCGATCGACAGTGATCGGCCCTCATGGGTGATCGGAATCGGAATATGCAGCACAAATCCTGATTGGAGCATTCCTAGTGGAAACTTCATTTAACTGAAGTATAACTAACCACAAAATTATTACTAAATATAACTTTCTTATTGTCTGCTATGGCACAAAACGATTTAAAGCACAGATTCCTATAATTACTAGTCTAACCATTTATTTAACATTTTGCAGACACAAGCCAAGCAGCCGATGCTGTAAATGTTTGCATTAGCTTTAGGTTTTTAAGGAGCCTGTGAGTCACTGGGCGCTCCGTCCTTCTCCACACGGTCACTTTGCTGCATGTCTTCTCTTTCTCTCCTCACATTCGTTCCTACCAACTTCTTGTTCAATAAAAAACGTTTCTCTACCTGCCAAGTCTTTCCCTTCAGCAGTAATTGAACATCTCAGAGATCAGAAACATATTATAAGAACATTTCTAATTAAGAACCTGTTTCTACAGGAACATAAATCTGGAGATATTCGTCTTCCACTGTTTTCCTCGTGGCTTTCGGATGTGATTCAGTCTCCTCCATGACAACACAAAACCAAACTGTTGACCAGCAGAAGCCAATCGACCCTAATCCTCTAATCAGTATTCAGAGGGTTTAAATGTAGATATGCAAACAGAATGGCATAAATCTTGCAGAGATGTGCATAAATGCTACTTTGAAAAGTACATAAACATAGTAGTGTGCTATTACCCTCCATCATGCTGAACAAACTGGCCCAGTTCAGTGTATAAATACTCCTTACACTGTTAGGGAGTCAGAACAGAAACGTTTAAGTAAGAGGGACTACAAGGCTCTCTCTTTTTATTTCTCTTTGTCTCAATATCTTTTCCTGCGTTCTGTCTTGCCCTCTGCTATAATAAGTCTTATTAAAACTGTGGAAGCAGGAGCATTCAGGAGAACTCAGACCAGAGCCTGGCTTTCTGCAAGGGCTGAAGGGGGGGTGTCTGCAGGATGTGTGTGGGGGGGTTTAGGGGGGCTTAGGGAGTTAGGGAGGTGCTTGCATGCTTGGCTCTGTATTGGGAAAATAAAGTATCAGAGCATAAATGGTGTCGCTGACATGCTGCTAGGCCATGTGTCAGTGTGTTGTAATTGTGTCCAGTCGAGCGAAACACATACACATATGTGTTGGCATAAATGGCATAAATCAAACACACACAGATACACACACACACACACACACACACCCACACAGGGGCCGATGCTTTGCCTACTCTAGCATTATCGTCCTCCCTTTGGTTTGATTTCTGGACCTCCAAGCCTCCAAGAGTGCATGTGTGCGTGTGTGTATGGGGGGCTGTGTGCGTGTGTGTGGGGGTGCGCGTGTGGGGGTGCGTGTGCGTGTGTCAGCTGGGTGAGACCTCCTATTTACTGCAGATGAACCGACCGCACAAATCAAGACTAGATTTTTTTCTGGGGACTGCACGGATACGTCTGCAAATAGATGCATGTGGACCTATAAATGGAGTGGGTTGGAAAGACCAACAACAAGCAAAAGCAATCAATTACATCATTGGGTAATGATTTGGTTTCCTACATGAACATTGAGTCACATCTTAACTAGTTCAGTTGACAGGATCCAGTCTTCACTACGTTTCCTCTGTTTGTTTTTAGTGTTTGTTAAAGGAATAAGGTTTTTGACATTTGATATGACTTCCACAGGGTGATGCAGTCTTCGGTGGTTTTGTATTCAGCTGAAGAGCAGCTGAATACAAAACCTTGTTTAGTTGTTGAGTCGAAACAAGTTTTTTTCTGTGTCTGCTGCAATACTTCAGTTTAGTTTGTGTTATTTTACCAGTTCACATCAGATGTTGTCACATAAACAGGTCATACTGAATAAAACAGATTTAAATTAGGTTCTGCATCAATTCCCATCAGTTACAGTATCATCCAATCAATGGGTGGTTTCCTTTCACCAACCCTGCTGGTCTAAAACAAGGACAGTGAAGGTTGGATTCAGTACAACCTTCATGTTGTACTGAATCCAAACACCAGACTGCAGACAGTCCTTCTTGGTTGATCCATCTATTCCTCCACATACCATTGTTCTGTGCTGCTGTAGGGAAAATTTTTACTAACCTCTTATTAGCTATTTTTAGAGGTACATAGGATTATTGTTATTATTATTATTATTATTTTGTTTACATTTCTGTTTGTAAAATGTCTATAGCTCTATTTTTAAACAAAAACAGAGATTTTTTATTTAACCTGTTAGAAAACCTTAACAAAAAGACTAAATGTTCACATCCTAGAAAATTCCCAGAGAAGGTCTTGTAGCTAGCGATGCTCATGGCAGATGCTAACAAAAGTTGCTACTCTGTTAACTAAAGACCGCCATCATTCACTGTGTTTCACTGTAAGAGTGAATTCTGGCCTTATCAGGCCGTCTGGTTCCTAAATCTCAAACAGAAAGAAAAGATATAAAACACCCCTGCTCATTAATAACTGATCACCTTTCGTTGGAGGTTTTGATGAATTGCACAAAAACATTTTAATGAACAATATGGCTGCTTATAAGATTATTTTGCAAATGTTTTCACCTAAAAGAAAAGCTTTAGAGTTGACAGCAGAGAGTGGTTTTTGTTTTTTAGGTTTTTGTGAGCCAGCTGTTCTTGTCTACAGTAATAAAACAGGAAATTGGGCAGAGAGAGCGAAATGTGGAGCAAAGGGGCTCACGCCCCACATGATGTGGGCTATGCAACTGTAGCTAGTTCTTTATTTACTGTAACATTTTAAAGTCCGTAGCACTTCTGCAGGCTCACTGACAGCGTCTGTCTTCATTCATTTTAGCAGATATTTAATAAGATAAATGTTTTATTGAAACATATCTGCACAATATTTAAAGATATTTAAATTTGAGTATATTTGAGTTAAAAACTGAACTGGATCTGACTCTCGGTGCATCTCAGAAAGTAAAAGTCCATTGCTTGGCCATTGACTGGTTTGTAGTGCAAACTCTTTATCTGCTCCATGTTGCACACAATGTGAAAACTTTCCCCCTGCTGATCAGCTTACTGTGTGACAGAACAGTTTGTCAGATACAGAAAGGAAAAGGTTCATTTTGCATCCGCGTACATATCCGCTGACTGAGTATGGAGTGAAGAACATGTGGAACCTTGAAGTTTCAGCCCAAATCCGAATATATTTCATGGTTCAGAAGAACTAAATGGTGTTAAACTCACTCTGCTTTTACAAAGTTTTAAAAGATGTGAGTCGGGTCATGCTGAGTTTGATGAACTTCAGAGTGAATAGTTTCATATCTACATGAACCCCCAGTGACCACACAGTCAAAGTTTTCTAAAACATTCCCACAGCAGATAAAGATTCACACAAACCGTATAATCCAACATTAGGCTTTGGTAGTGTGTGTGCTACAAGTGGAAACACCCACACACACACACACACACGCAAACAACTTAAGATTCAACTGCAATCAGTAAATAATGTTTCTGACGGAGCCCAGAAAAACAAGAAGCAAGGGGTGAAATATTCAGCTAGTGAAACTTGTGTGTGTGTGACAGAAGTGAACTGCAGATGTCTGACTCTAGCTGCAGCAGATGCCACTGTGAAAACCCCCCAGAACCGCACAGATATTGTTGAGCAAAACAATCCTTTGACTTGCACTTCTTAATAAGGAAGCAGTGACTGCAGGGCTGCGTTAATAGCAGGATATCACAGCAGAGTACAGTTAAGAATCACGTTGACCTGGGAAGCCATTCATTTTCCCCTAATTAGCAACCTGACAGTGAGATTCGTCGCAACGGTTACACTCTACTAGTTTGGTTATTTTCACTCAACTATTAAATTAGTGCCTGCCCATCACAGCTCCAAGCAGAATGATGTCTGATTTAAAATAACTTGCTGCTGTGTTAATCAAAAACGCAGCTTTTCACAGCTGCTGTGGGATAGTCGCGCCATCAACATGCAAAAGACAGAGCCAGCTCGTTTAAAGCGACATGCTAATTACTTCCGAAATATGACGACGAGCTGAGAGGAGGAGGGTTCCCTGAATATCTCTGCACAGACATGCTGAGTGACTTCTTCACAGATGCAAACCTTCATTTTCTAAGATTTAAAAAATAATTTTATTTACAACTGCATCTCAAAAACAAAGATTTAACTTGAAGGTTTCTGTCTTAACTGGTTTAGCTCTGACATTATAACGACATGTAACTTATTTTCATGTCTTTGTTTTATTAATTTAGCTTATATAATTTACAACAGTGTGTTTTGTATTTTTGAAGTGAGGTGGTGTAAAGTTAGTTATAGTTCCTTTAACTGTGGAAGAAATATATCACAGTAAGTTTGTAAAATTGTCAACAAATCCTTAGAACTAGCTGAGATTTCGACAGGAGCTTCCCTCGTCTATGTCAAATTTTATGATTGGGTTAAGTTTGTAACTTGTGTTTATATATGAAATACGTCCATGTTACTAAGCAAATGAGGCGAAGTTTAACATTTCATAACAAGGGCCCAAAACTTTTCAGCTATTCTGCATTTTTAAAATTAGCTAAAGTGGTTAGCCTTCCAGTGCTTTTCTTCTACAAACTCATTGCCATGGCAACAGGTCTCTCAAACCCATCGCCATGGCAACAAGTTCCAGGGTCTCAAATTCATCTTCATGGCAATGGGTTTAAGGGTCTCGCAAACTCATCACCATGGCAACGACATAAGCAAACTTAATAATCTAACTTTAAATTGTCAAACTATCCCTTTAAAGGACTTTTGTTGATTATTTCATGAAGATGTACCTAAATGTCTTTGCATGACGATCAGTAACCACAAACAATCAAAATGTTTTATTTTTTTAGTATTTAAAAAACAATAAATAACGTCTCGTTTTACCAAGATATGTGTGGACCCAAAATAGTGCAAATTTACCAGTTAGTTTATTAGTTCGTGTAAGCCATATATTTAGGTATTAAGGTACTTGAGGCGGCTTCCCTCCTAAAAAAAATCTTTAAAAAAGGAGATTTTTTTAACAGCAGAAACAGAATGTGCTTTGTTTTACTCAAACATCGTTTTAGCGTGCGGTTAGACTTTCAGACTGTTTACCCTGCTGCTGCCCAGTCCTAATACTCTTCTGAAGGAAAGCGTCAGATCAATCCCAACAGGGGATTGATCTGACGCTAAATTAACTGCAGAGACAAATTTACTACAAACTTCAAAGCAACACCATTACAGAGGATCTTTGTTGCTGTGCAGCAGTGATCCTCAGTGGCAGCCCAGATATCTGGTAACAGGACACTTAAAAGTCTCACTTAAGGCTGACATGTCATTTGCAGATTTCCTGATCAGAGACCCACCACTGAATCAGATACAGTGAACAGAGACTCTGCCTGACAGCTTCCAGATAGCAACAACGGATGGTTCAGTACACATCAAAAATCCACCGATCCTTCCAACTCTGCAGCCTGTGAATCACCTGCATTATCAATAAGTCAGGTTTACTTCACAGCTGCAGGGCATATAAAAGAAGACCTGCACTGTTAACCACATAAACAATTACTGCCTGTCAAGGGGATCAAAAGCAAACAGTGCTGCACTTTCCAGCCTGGTTTCTCTCTCATGGCAGCTGCTGTTTTTCTCTCTTTGGACAGCTGATTCCAAGCTATCTCGGCAGATCAATGGTGGTTGCACTCAGGTGAGATGAGGCAAGCCTGGGTGCAAACTGTATTTGAAGGATGGGCCTAATCTTTTGGTTTGAATAGTAAAGCCAGTGTGGACAGTACTCACATATGCATTACTTACGATGGACTGGAAAAACAACTCCTGTGATTGGAAATTGAAGCAAAGGCATACAGGAGTTTCCTGTTTGAGGAATATGTTGGTTAAAATTGAAGGATATTTTGAAACCTTGCATATAAATAAAGCCGTTTAAAAAATAGTCTGAGCAAAAAGCTAAGAGAGTTACTGACTTTAAGGGTTTGCTTTCTGTGACTAGCTCTGATGTTGCTAGTTTTGTAGCTAGTTTCTTAGCTGACTAGCTAACTAACATCAGCTGTAAGGTTTATTTTCATTGTTTTTCAACATTTTAGATAATGATAATCTCTTTTGTAACATAGCTGAGCTACATTTTTAACATGATCATACTCATCATAGAACAGTAACATTAGATTTTCACAACCGCAGCAAGTGATTGTTTTTCCATATCAACATGCCTTTTGAAATGTTATTTTTTTTATCAATGAAATAAAAATACATTTTTAATGACAGGCTGATCAGAAAGTCATACTTTTTATGTTTTGTATTAATTGTGCCACAGCTAATTACTATGTATCATAACTTTTTTATTCTCAGGAATCATAACACTGAATTGGCCTGAATTGTGATTGAGAGATAAATAAACTGCAGTTAATTTAGCTGCATATTGTTTCAGCCACAGAGCAGAAACATCAGATGCAATCATTCAATCTGTCCATCTAAAAATGTGAAATATTTACAATTTTTTTCTTATTGTTTCCTTGTAGTGATGCTCCATGCAACAAAACGAACACATATGGAGTTCAGCCCTGTTTTTTGGAAGATTTGTGGAATTTGCGTGATAAAGTTAAGCCCACCTAATTATATCACCACCCATCATAAAACTGGGCTGCCAAGCTCCTCTTTGTATGAACCGGACACAGCCACAGATAATCATAATCCTGAGGCAACTTTTCAGCCTCACTTTTGATATCTTGATGTGAGACGTTCTCTGCCAGCCTTTCCGCCCCGGCTGAAAGATGAAGTAGATAATTCTACTGTTGTGTGAAATCTATGATGTGAAAAGATTTAATTAAGATAGGCCAAGGAGTCATAATTAATTCTGCCTCTTTGCACGTCGGGCTTACTGTCAAGAACAGAGGGAAAAGACTTCGGCAGAATAAATTACAGGGACGCCGTAACCGTTCTTCAGTCAGTCTGAAGGAGTTGAAGGAACTGATGCACTGAGTTTCCGTTTCCTCCCAGAGGTTCTGCTGGTTCTTGGTAATGTTTTTCCACAGTAAGTGAGCCCACTTGCACTTCTTTCGCAGGCATCCCACCACATAAGATCAAATCACATTTCAGACCGGGAGTTTATTTTGACTGTCAGTCCTCTGGAGAGACCTGTCAGTGACAAAATGTGAAATTGAAAGCTTCCCTGCAAATGGGCTCTTACTGGGCAAGTGGTGCTGAAGATGGTGACAGTCACTAGAGACCTCTGAACTATCTAAGGCTCCACTCTTCCATTACACCTTCATTCCTCCCAGTCTCTGGCCTATATTGAATCCTGATTGGCCTTTGTTTAGTCACTCACCTCTGGCTGAAATTGGATGAAATGAAAGGCCTTCCCCCTGGGAGCCATCTTCAGTGGCTTTCCTCTCCCACTGAAGACTGAGACAGAAAAGTAAATCTATTTCTGTTCAATTACGACTATTTTTGGCCACAATCAACAACCCGTCTGAAGCTCGGCATTGACCTATAATAGATGGCTATCATAGCTGTACTCCTGCTCCTTGTCCTTGGCCGGCGGGGAAAGTACTGTTCATGGCTTTCTAAATCCGGACATTTAACAGCTTGAGGCAAAAGCCTCATTTATCAAGCATTTCTCTCAACCAAGCCCCATTCCCCCCAGTCCAATATTAATCCCCCAAGCTGCAAATTCTATGAGCTTCCCAGCTTTGGCTAAACACGCAACAACTGTCTTATTATCAGGAGACGACAGGCAATAATGACTGTGGCCTGAGCTAAGCAACTGCTCCTTTGAGCTTTCAAAGAAAGCAGCTAATTAAAGCCTGCTTTATGACTTTTGTCACTTTTTGGACTGGTGATTAAGGGCCATTCATTGGGGAAGATTCATCAGCTATTTAAGTGTGGCACACAGCATACATATCATCAAAATGCTTTTTGCTTTATGTTGTGCCAAACCTGCACATTTCTCCTCAGCAAGCCCCCAGACGCTTCCTCTGTGTTTGTAGAGGAAATCCTTTGACTTTCTGCACTCTCTCCTCGTGCTAATAAGGACATCTCATCAACAGCATTTCAGAGACAAACTAGGCTGTTTAAAAATGCCGGCTCCTTGGTATTTTGACTGTGATTTCCTGTAATTAAGTACTGTAGAGTGGAGCGTCCTTGGCTCTAAGGACAAGTTCAGTGGAACGAGCTCTGTGCTCTTTGAAGCCAATTTGAATAATGGCTCAGCTGCATTAGCACTCTGCTTGTCTCAAGCATCTCCCCCAATACCCCTCGACTCCTTCAGAAACTATACATTAAAAAACGAGGAAACGTGGCCCGCTGCCATATTTGGGCCAACTCTAATTGTCTAACTAATCTCCTCAGCGTTAAATGACCCAGAGAAACCGGGTCCCAGAGGGCAGGCTTACCCCGCTGATTGGAGACTTTGCTTTTTGTTTTTCTTGGCATATTAAACCAACGTAGGCTGCTGGTGCAAAGCCTACAGGACTATTGGAAATGTAATTAAGTGCCAGGAGCGGCTTTTAAACGGTTGACTAGTGCAGAAACAAACTGTGCCCTTCAGGCAGCAAAAACTTTAATACATGGGAAATGAGTGGCTCAATCAATAGGCAGGACCTCATTTCTTTTGTAGAGGAAAATTCAATGCAAGGCGGGAGCGGGATGCTCCATTGTGCTGAGTGCTGGCTTTCAGCAGGAGAGTCAGAAACAGACCAACAGAGACCTCTCTGCCGGATCCAATCATTCATCAGGACAACTGCATCAGTCTTAAACAAATGAACGCTTCAGACAGAGCTGGAGTTGAACCCCGGAGCTTTGGGATGGGGAGCAATGTGAGAAGGATCCAACATGCTCACAACTCGCAATCATTTCACTTCTACACTGAACAGATAATTATCTCCCAACAACTTCTAATCTGATTAGTTTAAGTGACATGTTTCACCAGCTGCTTTTAGTTTTGGTTTCTCCTCTGACTGACTGTGTCATTATCAGAAACAGATTCAGAGAGTTCACTCTGCAATCTTCAGAGGTTTAGGAATCATCAGAAGACTTTTCTCCACACTGAGCAACTCAAAATGATGCCACACCTTGAAAAAGGAGGCCATCCCTGGCAACTGAGTCCATCTAGAAAAGAAAAAACCAGCCCAACTATAAAACACTGTCTCACTGTGTTACTGCTGATAAATATTCATGATAGCAGCTTGAAAACCAGCTGTTTTCCTCCAATTAAAGTTCTCAGATTTACAGTTTTTTAGAAATATGCTGTTGCTTTTTGTGAAATTAGCAGCTCGTATTGCTGGCCAAGAACAAAACTGAAACAATAAAAAACTAGCGCGAGATTTATATCACCTAGGAAGAGAACATATGGATAACAAGCCGAGATGAAAGTGACGCTTCCTGCCTGTGTTTCTCCAGCAGCATGAAATAATGTTGGGATGTGCACAGAGACAGGACGTGCATTATCTGACTATAGACATGGAGCTTCATCCCAACTAGCTGTGCAGAGGAGATCAAATCAAGTCATCAAAGGGGCCAGAGCAGAAACGATCCAGCTCCCGCCATACCAATGGCACAGAAACAAAATGCAGTGCAGCTAAATCTGGTAGAGAGGCAGCCGCCCTCTTGAGGGTCTGCTGTCTGAGGGGTCGCTCTGCAGAAACCCAACGAAAACAGAACGGAGGACTTACCATCAGGAGGCTGGGCCGGAGTGAAGTGAGACGGTTTGTCTGAAAGAGACACAAACACAAAATTAGTTTAGTTAGGGGAAATCTGGAGATTCCTCTGGGTTAAAGCCAAGTAACTGAGTTGTTTCAAAAATAAAAAGAAAGATAAAAAGGAAAGAAAGCGAACGGATTCTCTCTTTGTGCTTTTCAATCTAACCCCGCTGGAACAGTATGGCTGGGCCCTGCAGGGATGAGGCTGCGCTAATCGGACAGAAGTGAGTTTCAGCGATATCAGCATCATCACCATGTCGTGACAGTCGCTTCTTCTAATCATCCCCAAACATACGCCACGACTCCGCATAGTGCAAGAGCACAACAAGGATTTGAGAACAGAGGGATTTATTTTTGATGTTGTTGTCTGGCTGAAAAGTTTGAGATAAGACAGCAAATGTTCACAACAATGAAGGAGCTGGGAACAGACGCTCAGCTCCAACCCACCTGCTGACACATGTGGAGTAAATCTGAAACTTTCCCTCAGTAATACATCACATGACATCATGCTGCTCCGCCAAGACAATGACATACGGCGGCCCGGTGTGTGGGAGTACAGAACATCAGAGCTGGAGTGTCAAATGGCTGGACGGCCTCAGGTGGATGGACTGCTGTAACCCAAGACCTTCACAGGTTCCACACCTCGGCCGTTTTATGTAATACGGCCTCTTATTATTTTACACGGCAGGATGTGCGAATAAATCAGAAAACCTCAGCTTTTTTATTGCTGCTACACTGAATGATTATTTTTAATTATAGGGTCAAAAGTATGAGAATAAGCTATTTTCCAACCCCAAAGAAATGTTATATTCTCATACAATCCGAATAAGTAAAGTGTGTCATTTCTGATATTAGGCAGCCGATGTTCTCATTTGAGAGGCAGTAAGGAGGAACGGTTGGTTCGCTGGAAAATGGTATATTCAAATTACAGCGAATTAAGCACTGTGGATAGAATAACTGATTAAAAAGCTCGTAATTTTAGCAGCAAATAGGAAACACCAAGTGTGATAATTACGTGTGCATGCTCTATAGATATAAAATATGACAGAAACATTATCAGAGACAACTGTGAGAAGTCATTTTGCTCCAGGAATGAATTGATGTGAGGATGTAAACAGATTCAGCTCATGACTCACATAAAACTGAATTCACCAGCAGTTTTTTTAGACAAACTGAGTCATGCTTTGTTTTTGTGGCTTTATTTGACAGGCCTCTAAACAGAACGGGATCTACGGAGAGAAAGGGAAGATCAACTAATTGGGCTCAGAGTCGAACCTGGATCGCTTGTAGAAGCCCAAACTCTGCGCTTCTGGAATCAATCCACTCCAGCTCTGACCAGTCTCTTTTTGCTATTTTTATCTAAGGAGCCTCTAACACTTGTATATGTTCAGAATAGAATATCTTTCAGTTTTGATTAGTTTGAACATTTAAGTTTTTTCCCCAAAGTTACCCATTTACTCTAGCCTGGCCATTTCAATTCTCAGTCTGAGCTTTCTCCCATTGATTTAGATCATCTTCAGTCCATTTTTACTGAGCCAATCAGTGAACAGGAGGAGTGGTGAAGGATGCTGTTGATCTTCTGCTCTGTTTTAGATTGTAGTCTGCCTGTAGTTTTAGAAATGGCAGCACAGGAGGTGAAGGAAGCCGTTCAGTCGGTTATGAACCTCCGCCTTGTTCAGATTAGCTCTTCTCTCTTCACAGTGGAGGATGGTTTGTTTACAGTGCAAATAATTTCTGGTAAGCTTCATAGCATCCAAGTGCCTCACTACATACATCACAGACAAATGTTAGTGATTGGGTAAAAATAAAAAGCACCACGCCTCCAGGAAGTAACTGGCCAGTCCAAGGTACAGCCTTTACTATCTAACTTTCTCATAACAATTGGACAAAACCTGAAGAACTACTTCTTTTCTTTCTTTAAAATAAGAGCTGCAAATATAAATAAGATTGTCAGGCTTAAAGCACACAGGAATTATAATAATAGCTTACAATTATCCATGATATATACGTCCCAGTCTGCTTACTGTACCCTCAACTGCAAAGGCATCGCCAAGTACATTTTTCATCTGTGTTAAGGTCCTCTAGAATCTTCTTTGACATTACAACTCTCAAGCTAAGTGTTGCGCTGAAGACACAGAGATAAATAGGGGAGCACAAAAAGGCAGCTCTCCTGTTCACCTCATTTGGATTATTTATCCCTCAGGGACGAAAAGAGACGACATTAATAATGAGGTAGAACAATCACGTTAGCATTTCTTTTCAGCTCTTTTCTTCTTCTCTCTTTGAGTAGCTGGTGTTCTACCCTGTTGTTCCTCCCTTGGTATGTAGTGAAAACTGCATCTCATAGTAAAACAAAGTGGATAAACAGCCAAAATCAGTATGGACATGGAGAGGAATTTAGTTCTCTGAATAAAGTCACCTTCTGATTGGAATCCAGTTGCTCTTTACAAGACCAACTTCATATTGCTGAATAAATATTGTGGCGTTTTCATATCATGATATTTTGTGGCCCCTTGAATTGCTGTACAAGAATATATCTATTCTGCTTACGTTCCCTAAAATACCAGACATTTTCAACAATTGAATGCACTTCCATGGAGATTCCTGCAGAAAGCGTCATGATACAGCCCACCGGTTTGAAGCGTACCAGGAAACCGGAACGCTAAGCTTGACCTAGCTGAACCGCCATCTGCACCCTTGCAGTCCATCCAGCCATGTGAGTCACTGAGCAAAGCCCCAGTGAGCCGAACAAACACACCAACACACACGTGCAACAAAGGTTGAGCAGCCATCCAGACGCCTCCCTCATGTTCTGCATACTGTGTGAAGGATAGAGGAAGATGCAACACATCACTTCAATTACCTCGCTGTGGCATTCTTTATTTTTCTTTATTTTCTAGAGAAGGTGGGAGAGGAGTCCACCAGCACACACCCCAACCTCCTTCACACTCAGAGCTCAAATCTTCCTAGGCCTTCTGTGCTTCCCTTCCCCAGGGCGAAACGCAGCCCAGTTTTACATTTGGGTTTGCTTAAAATTGCTTGTCAACAATCGGGGCTTCAGGATGGAAGTGTGTTTGTGTGTGAGAGAGAAAGAGGGCGAGGGAAGAAAAGAAAATGAAGATCAGGCAGCAGAGAGGCAAGGTTGGTGCTAGAGGTGAATAATGAATTGTCTGCTGAAGCTGTTTCACAGTCAATCTTGATGGTAAATGATTTCAATCTAGAGGGGGAAGATTCAGGAACGCATCAAAAACGTCGGGAAGAAGGAAACCAGCATGAGTGGACGTACAAGAGGAAGGAGGAGGAGCTGCACTTTCCTCTGGCTCTTTCTAAGCATGTCTAAATATGCACACAAAAAACAGAGACAGACCCACTCGTCATGTGAGGAAAGAAGCTTTAGTACAAAGTGAGCCGAGATGCCGGGCGAAGCTAAACGATTTCTTCACATTTCCATAACGAAAGGACAAGATAAGGTCTTTCCATAAACATATCAGCCACTTCCATCTCCCTTTACACCTGGCAGGACTGCTTAAGTTCCCGGGCCTGTGTGAATGTCACAACACTGCCATCATTCATCCGATATCTCCAGCGAATCAATAAGTGTCTAGCCGTGACATTTACCCACGTGCAAGAAGAGTTGTGTGTGCGCATTTATCTTTTTTGCATGTGTGCCACCTTTGCTTTGCTGTGGCTGATGTATGGTTGGGCAGAATGATGAAGTGAGTGTGTGTCTGGGCAGGTAGGAGAATTTAAGAGGGGGAAACAAACAAACTGTCTATGTATGCATGGACATGCCTCACCCATATGGTGACAACAAAATTTGTAAATCTGAGGTGGCAACACCTGTCCTACTAAACCACCCCCCCCCCCCCCCCCCACACACACACATCTCTATCATACAGAGCATACAGAGAACGGGCTCTTGGCAGCATAACAGAGCTCTTTCGGGCTCATCAGTTTGTCCAGTTTTTTCAGCTCATTAACATATTAGAGGTGAAGATGGGCTTCCTCTAACTGAGTGTATTAAATGTAATTATATCTGTTTGGCTTGGATTGATAAAGAAACAGAAAACATATGAAGGATATATACCTTGATATGTTCCTTGAATGAGGGTCATTCAAGGTATATGCAAAAAGTCAGAACTATGGATTCACTGACATTAATATTTCAAATAAATAAATCTTTAAGGAGTTGTTTATATTGAGCTACAGGCTGCTTACTGATGCAGAGGACAGTAAAGATTTGAAGAGCATATATATATTTCTACTGCATCCTGTCTGTCTCATAATATTTTAATGAGGCGACAGAGAAAGTTTTGAGTTGATCTGACTTTTCTCAGACTATGCAGATATATTATTCATGTCTATTAATTTTAATACCTTAAGCTCAGTACAATATTTAAAATTTTTTACAATATTAATGCTGTTAACGACAGACAGACGTCATGCTGATCATTTTGCTCCGTCATTTCATATGTTTGAAATTTGGATTATTTGGACATAAAGGAACTCTCTCTGGTAGGACATCAATTCATCGCTGCCTCACCGTCTTTTGTCAAGTGAATGTCAGAAGCTAAAGACTTTAAATCAACAACTTTTTACATTTTTGTCTTTGCTTTATAACATTTAAAAAACAGCTAGTTTACACTGACACTTCTCTTACACAGTGTGACATCACCTCTCCTGAGAAATAATTAAGGACTAATGACAAGAACGCATAAAAGGAACACTGTAAAATAAAGTTCAATCAAAATGGCCTAAATTCTGTGTCAGCAGGTTATTAGACTCAAATCTTCTGATCTCTGCTGCTTCATTGTTCTATATTATAGAAGTGTTTGTTCCTTTTCTGTTTCAAGTAAAGAATTGACATTTCTTTAGGAAGTTTTCCTTATATCTGTGTAAAGAGTGTCACACCATTCTCACTCAAGCATATTATCTTGTGAGAACACAAACCTCTCATGCCAACTGAAAGAGAATAGAAACAAAAAACACAGGGCCATGTCTCTAAAGAAATGTAACTCAAACAGCATTTCAGCCCACATTAAGCACCATTTCTAACATTATCACAGCGGTACTTAGTGATCAAATTTAGTTACCTAATGTAATTTGCTGGTGATTAGGAGGTGCAAGTCTTGCATAAGTAATAACCCCCCTTTGGAGAGGCAAGGAGATTTCACCTTTTGCATAGTTTGAATTTGCTGTACTGAAACACATTTGTGTAAAAGAGAAGTGGAATGAATTATTCCACCAAAAACGTAGCTTTGCATTTATTAAATTTTAAGAAACTGCTTAATCTGTTTGTTAAAATCAAGTCAAGTACAAACTGCTGATTTGTACTTGACCTAAGTACAAATCAATACTTTGTAAAAGTAAAAAGCTGTCAGAAGTGACTTGTATACAGGACCTGTGATTGTGAATATGTAATTCCAATATTCAAGCTGTATGTAGAAATGAAAGACATAAATGAAATAAATTATCTTCACGTTCAGAACCATTTGACAGAATACTCTCCAAAAACACTTTCATTGGCAGCTAGTGAGCTACTGCTTTCTTATTATACATCGGAAAGATTTGTTTGTAGTGAGAGGAAAAGATTGGGATTTTCCTAACCAAAAAAATTACTTTTACTGAGCCACCAAAGGCTTTTAATCTGCATGAAATACTTCACAGTTCAAAGTAAATGCCAGGGCTCTAGAGCAGAGATACAGAGCAGTCTGCGAAGCCAGAGTCAAGGAAAGGGGGGTTTTGACTTTTAGTGATCTGATGTCCTTAGTTCAAGGGCAGATAAGGTGTTGAGATGTTTGGTATGCAAGGTTTTGCCTCAACAAGGACATTCAATGTAAGAAACCATGAGAAAAATCGTTGTAGTGGCTTAAAACTCAGAGGACAACGACACAAAGAAGTGTGTGCTTGAGGTGAGCAAACGTACAGTTATTGAGGAAAAGCAGAACAGCGAAGCCCAGCGTGGATGTGGCCAGCAGGATTAGGCAGATGTTGCAGGGGATCATAAAGTAGCGCACCACCAGCGACACTTTGTGCTGGTACCTGCGCTCCCGCTCCGGCGCCGGCGAAGGATAGTGGCAGCCGCTCATGCTCCACTCCGGAGACCCCCTCCCCTCCAGGGTGGGGGAGACGACGGGCCGAGGAGAGCGCCGGGGGGCGCCCAGGGACCCGTTGGAAAAAATGATGGCGGTGGGGTGAGGGTGGAAGATAACGAAAACAAAACTCACAAAAAAAAAAAGATGAGTAATGGATGCAGTCTCAGCTGCGGTTCCAACTGTGCACTGTCACAGGGACCCGGTGACTGTTTCTGTCGGAGAATCGTAACGGAAAGCTTTCAACGGTTTGCGGGCGGCACATTTTTCACAGATAATAACATCCATTTGGGGCTAAAGGACAGACAGTGTGAGCGGGGACTCGTACAGCACCCCACCTGTCCGAATGACCTCCATTCCCTCTATGCCCGATGGCAAACACCCAAACTAATGGGAATTTAATGTGCAACTATCCGTATATACTTACAGCACAGACGTGTGTAGATTTAAGTAGGTGGTGATAATGTGCTTTGCAATTTGTGTTACAGAGCTGTTGGCATGGATCTATAAGCTAGAAAAGTGTATGTGTTAGGTATGTGGGTGTTAGGGATTGTCAGATATCCACATGGAAACTTTCCACCGCAGATCAATGGTAAATCCACAAAAAGAATCCGGTCCTTTCCTCTCTGTGACCCTGACTCGTAATTAGTCGATTGTGAAAGGTCAGGGGCTCCTCAGACAACCCTCTCTTCAAAAGACTTCGAGACCAAAACAAGATCCTTCGCATGAGTCAAAAGTATTTCTCAAAGCGGTGGTGGCTTTCCACGTCCCCTGTGGATGTGGTTCAATGCTCCTTTTTCTTTTAGCTTACAAATAACTCTTTGCTTCCGATGGACTGGCTTCTTTGGTTGATGATCAAGCACAAAAATCCCTCCAATGCTGACATCCTAACCGGAACAAGTTTATATCTGCCGAGGTGGTTGGCTGGGAAGCATCTGAATGTTTTACTCAGAACAATATGCTCCCAGGAGCAAGGAGAAGACTTGTTTTTCCAACCCGTCTGTCACTGCTCTATGGTTCAGTGCGCTTTTATTTCAAGCAGGTCTTATGGAGGGGTTAAGCCGCTGCCCCCTTCCCCTGTAGCCTTGCCGGCCCCACTGGGGCCAAAAGCAGTTCAGAGGAAGTGTCACAGAGGGGGGAAAAGTTAGACAGGTGAGCAGTCCCACTCAACCGGACGGTCCACAGTTATCACTGCTTCTGATGTGCAACAAAATAAAGACTGAAGAAACTGAGTGGCTGATGTAGATTGAGTCTGGTGTAGTGAAAATTAGTCAAGAAGATCCTTAATTCTCTGTTGGTTCTGGTAAGGTCAGGAAAGAAACGCTCATCTTCAGGTATCCAACATTTACTCTCTCAGCCAGTCCGTTGTATACTCCAGTTCATCCATGAGGTGCATCCACCATTCACTGGCCATAAAAACGACAAACTAGACAGCAGGTTCCCGGAGCGCTGTCAAATCCCCAAGGCAGCAGGTAGCGGTCCCAGTGTCAGCACGCTCGGTCGGCCAGCCGGAGCGGCAGGGAGTGAATGAATGAGAGAAGTCAGCGGACAGAAAGAGACAGGCTGCAAGTGAGCGAAAAGGAAGGAGGAGACCTGGAAGAAGGAAAAGCTGATCCTGTCACCATTTTTTTCTTCCTGTTTTTGTGGGGAAAACAGCAGTGGCATATCACTGGGCTTCCCAAACACTCGCCTCCGGAGCAGAGCGCTGGCTCCTCAGCCCCCAGCCAGCAGAATGGATGAGCGCATAATGAGAGAGTGAGAGAGACAGCGCATGAGAGGAAGAGAAAGGGAGGAGGGAGTGTATGAGGGGCAGTCTTTAACAAAGGCAGAGGGAGGGGAGGTGTTGGGAGTCGGAGTTGAGTGAGGAATAAGAAAAAACAAGCGAGGATAAAATATTTTGGGAGGAGTATACTCGAGTCTCGTCGAAGAGAGGAGGGTCTGGGCAAACCGGCAACATGGCAGGAACAAAGCAGAAGGCGGCCAAAGATTTGGGAGATGTCAACCAACTCCTCCGTTAGTTTGGAGTCTCATCAGAAGAGAGCCTCGTCCACACAAGCTAGAGAATTTCCACAAAGCCTTAATGAGGCAAACTGAGAAAAATAAAGGGTCTGCCAAGAGGAGGGGGCTAAATACATTAAGTCAGTCATGTATAGAAACTCCAAATAGCCCAAACCCACTTCTTTGTGACCCTCTTAGACAAAACAAACAAGACAAAAACGGAGGAACTCTGCATCTCTTTCACCCTTGCAGACCAATACTCTACTAATTAACCTTTGGAGATCTCTTCAGCCTTCACTCATTGAATAGATGCTTCTTTCCCACGTAAATTAACATTAAAGCCATTAATCTGAAAGTGATCAGAGTTGATTGGAAAATTGTCTAATGATCGGTTCTGGTTGTTCAACAAAACGCTGCTACTCTGTGCCTCAGCATTGGTCAAATTGGAAAATACATCTGCCAAAGGCCATTTTATACCAACCAGTGGTCAACTCGTATGCCAATGTGCTGTGCACCTTTTCAACAAAAAGTTCAAGTTATTTTAAAATGAAAGTTATTTTCTACATTTTGCTCAATGTAATGTAAAGAAAGTTGGAATAATTTCTTATTTGATCAGAACCAAAACAAATGAAAATCATAATACATTTTCAATGAATAGCATTGAAATAATGTGTGATTTCATATTTTTTATGATTGTTCATGAAAATGCTGACATAAACCATAAACTGGTCCATATGGCTTAAGGAAGAGGTTTATTTGCAGGTTCTAAGTGAAATGAACAGCCTCCAAATTATATTTATTTCCTGGTGGATTCAAAACTATTACCTGTCAGTAAACATGAGCCATGACTAAAAATAATTAGAATTTGTGGGTCAGAATGTCAAAACAAACCCAAAAATTGTCCAACAAAAGCATCTTTAATGAGATGACCAACATTTAGAAGAAGATCTGTCTGCTTTTTTCAACCACCAGTCAGAAAATATGTTTTGAAAAGATGTAAACTTTCCAGAAGCATTATCATTTTGTGTTTACATCATGGCATCACACGACCCTGCTAGTTTAAAGAAACTCCACAACAGCAACCACAGATGCAAGGCAGCATCAGTCATCAATTATTTATGTGTTTTCTTCCCAACTCATTCCCTTTCAGCCCTCTTCTGCCCCCACCAATGGCTCACACATGTCCACACAGCAGCGCTAACCTGAACACAATCAGCATCTCAAGAAAGATCCGCAGCTCTTACTGTCAGCGGCTCCTTGTCTGCCTGCAGCCCGCAGTCTCAACATGGAGGCATCACAGTAACAGGTATGCCGTTGTGTTTTACTCATTTATCTCTTTCACAGTGAGTTTGTTCCCAGGGCCATGCTGAGCTCAGTGGACGGGGGGGTTAGCCTGCCCCTAAGGTCAAAAGTTCAACACCCCTTCATCCAATCAGAGGAGTATCTCAGCTATATTCCAACATGATACCAGCAGACAGTCATCAGCTCTCATGTTGCAAAACAACCTGATTGATGAGTGAGTAGCAAAAAAGACCCATCTGTTCCTTTTGGAGCTTTTTGTTAATCTCTGTGTTTTAAATACTCAACAAATGCACAAAGCAATAACACACAGAGCAGAGGAAAAAGCAACATCAATCATGTTAAATTAGAAACAACGTGCAGCTTCTCCCAGCAGAGGGCAGCGAGGAGACGCTCGCCTCTCCCTGCTGCCACGACCCAAATAAAATCTTCCATTGACATCAAAGCTCAGCTGCTTTGATCCATTTTTAATGCCACAAGTATACCAGAAGGTTAACATCTCTCTCCAAATGCTTTGAAATAGCAATTTCCATTAAGGGAGCCAAAGGAGCTGCTTTCTTGTTTAATGGTCTGGCAGGAGCGATATCTGTGTGCCAGAGCACATGCGTGCGTGCATGTGTGTGTGTACATGCTCGCGTGTGTGAAATTTGTCCTGTTCAATAACTGATTGGCAGTTATGCTTCAATCAACGGTAGCTGTGTGTGCGCGTGAAGCTGGCCAGCATTCTTCACAGAAAACAGTAGCTGCCCTTGCAGAATGACAGGATTTTCCAGTCTAAATGGTTATAAGGTGAAGATAAATGAAAAAAGAACATGTTTCCGTCGAGATTTACTTCACAGCATCAAAAGGGAGGAAATAAAATTTTTCTTTTGAATTTTCCGCGCAGAGTTTGGAGTTACGAGTAGTTTGGTTTGTTTTTCAATGCAGGATCTATATCTCTCCCTAAAATAAAACCATGTTCCAAAGCTTCCTCTTTTGTTATACCAGGTGAATTTTATTAGGCCATTTTCTCTGAATGCTGTGGTCACATAAAATCTTGGAGCTACTCTTTCTGCCGGCAGCAATCAGCCTGAATAGCAAATTTACATCAGCACCTTTCAGAACCGCCATGCTGATTCACAGGAAGTAGCTTGCAAAAAATTGCAAAGGTGAGTACGCACTCGCTGGTTGAATGTCTGAAAATATGCAAAGCATTACGTAGTCTGGAAGAAATTTCATGACAGAAAACCTTACTGAAGCTATTTTGAAAGAGCAAAATGTTCCACTTTTTTTCTACATTTCCTCCTGAACGAATCGCTAGCCCTTCAACAGGCACATTCATTTCAGTTTATTGTGACTTTATGTGATACACTGGCACAAAAGTAATGCAGAAATATCAAGTGGAAGGAATATTGTACATGTTTTTTTTTATCTCAACAGTGTGTTGTGCTCTGGAGAAGCAGAAAAGGAGAAAACGTCTGCTAATAGGATAATTATTAATTCAGTTCAGTTCAACTATATTTTATTATTCCACTGTGATTTTAAATGCTGTTGGAGCTTTTATTACTCAATCCTTTTCAAAAAGTTGTGATATAGATGATGGTAGTTGTGAGGAGCAGCTTTAAAGAAGCTTCTGACTGAAGACACAGTGTTTTTTTAGTAAGAGGATGTCACGTTGTTCATAAAGTTCTTCACTTTAAGAAGAATCATCTCTAAAGTTTCCACAGTCATCCCCAGAACCAGCCTTCTTCAACAGGCTAAGGCTTTTTAAAGGTACTTCCCAGACACATAGTGACATTTTATACTACAAGCAACTAACTATGTTAACTTAAAAATGCTTTATATAAAAATGTGACTTAAAAGAAATTTGACTTTGTAATTTAACACCTTGAAATTGGGTCTCTGTTTCTTTAAAAACTCCTGTTCTTTCTGAAGATGAAGTCATCCCAACATCCCATCCTCTCTTGACCCTTTATTGATGTTTTTACCAGCTTTGATCTGAGCAGTAGCTCCTACAATGAGCACAGTAGTTCCACCAGGTGTTTGTCAATTGCTGCTGACTAGGCTGAAGAAGCTGAGTGGGATGGCATAGCCAAAATATGAAGCTAAATCAGATACAATATGTTTGTTCTATTTTGCAAAGAAGAATGTCCAAAAATTCAAACGAATGATGAACTTCTTTAGCCAAACACAGGCAGGAGTCTCCAACCTCCGGCTCCATGGCCACCAGCGGTTCTGCAGACCCTCCAGTGTGGCTCCATAAGCTTTCATCAAAAATGATGACGAATTTAGCAAAGTTTTAAATGTAAATGTAGGCCTGTCACGATAAACGATAAATCAACTAATCGGACGATTTCTCTCTGCATTTTTCCATGACACTGGATCATCTCTCCGCTGACCCTCCCTTCCTCATTTCTTTAGCATAATGCCTGTCATGAGGTGGGTTTGGTGATGGTGAGAAATCGCAGGCGGGACCAGGATGAGCAGTGATAAAGATGGATTTAATGAAGAAAACTGACGCAAAGAACTCGGGGAAACAGGAGACACGACGAGACAGGGTGTGGTAACACAACGACGAGGATCCGACAACAGACAAGGACAACAGGTGGACTTAAATACACAGGGAAGGTAATCAGGGAATGCGACACAGCTGGGAACAATCACGGAGAGCAGACAGGACAACACAGAGACTCAGACACCGAAAACCTAAACTAAAAACACAGAAAAACTCAAATCACCACAATGCCCAGATCACACTACATGATCTCAGAACTGTCGGCTGATTGTCGCCCATTTTCAAAACCTGAGACCAACACCAGCCCATCGTGGCCTGTGGTGTCCAACAATGGGCACAAAATAATGGCTACAAGTCATTTTAAAACCAGCATTAATCAACGTTTTACTACAATCTACCTGTAGTGCATGTGGCTGGTTACATTCAACAGGCTGCGTTCTCGCTCCCTGTGGGGAAACCCCGTAGATCATTCGTAACACACGACACACTACAGGACGATCGGTTACGAAGTCGCAGCTACAATGTTAGAAGGTTTAACGTTGTCAGATTGTCATAAATCATGTTGTGTGAACTGGGCTGAAGGGAGGAGGGAACTATTGCATCAGGTGGTCGATATGCCATCTTCTCTATCTAAATCTAATAATTATTGGAGGGCAATATAGTATACTTTGGCTTTATGTTGTTTAGTTTTTATTCAAGTGCTTTGTTAACATAGACTGAGAGTTCATTTTATTTTTGTTTTTGGTTCGTTGTTTTCCAGTTCCAGCGTTAAATGTTGTTTTGAAAATAACGTGGATCTATTTTTGGCAGGATATGGCTGCATTATTATGTCATTTCCATTAAATCAGTGTGAAAAGCTTCTCCTTGGGCTGCCACCTTATCGCGTTGGAGGGGTTTGAGTGTCTCAATGATTCTAGGAGCTATACTGTCTGGGGCTTTATGCCCCTGGTAGGGTCACCCAAGGCAGACAGGTCCTAGGTGAGGGACCAGACAAAGCGCAGCCCAAAGACCCCTGATGAAGAAAAAGATCGTTGGACGCGGTGTTTCCTCGCCCGGACGCGGGTCACCGGGGCCCCTCCCTGGAGCCAGGCCTGGAGGGGGGGCACGATGGCAAGCGCCTGGTGGCTGGGCTTTTGCCCATGGAGCCCGGCCGGGCTCAGCCGGAAGGGAATACATGGGTCCCCCCTCCAATGGGCTCACCATCTATGGGAGGGGCCGCAGGGGTCGGGTGCATTGTGTGCTGGGTGGTGGCCGAGGGAGGGGACCCTGGCGGTCTGATCCTCGGTTACAGAAGATGGTCTCTTAGGACGTGGAATATCACCTCTCTGGTGGGGAAGGAGCCGGAGCTGGTGTGTGAGGCTGAGAGGTTCCGACTCGAAATAGTCGGTTCTGGAACCAGTCTCCTTGAGAGGGGCTGGACATACTTCCACTCTGGAGTTGCCCGCGGTGAGAGGCGTCGGGCAGGAGTGGGCATACTTGTTGCCCCCCATCTCGGCGCCTGTACGTTGGGGTTTACCCCTGTGAGCGAGAGGGTAGCCTCCCTCCGCCTTCGGGTGGGGGGACGGGTTCTGACTGTAGTTTGTGCTTACGGGCCGAACAACAGTTTGGATTACCCACCCTTTTTGGAGTCCTTGGGGGGGGGGGTACTGGAGAGTGCCCCTCCTGGGGACTCCCTTGTTCTGTTGGGGGACTTCAACGGTCACGTGGACAATGACAGTGAGACCTGGTGGGGCGTGGTTGGGAGGAACGGCCCCCCTGATCTGAACCCAAGTGGTGTTATGTTGTTGGACTTCTGTGCTCATCATGGATTGTCCATAACGAACACCATGTTCAGGCATTAGAGTGTCCATGTGTGCACTTGGCACCAGGACACCGTAGGCTGCAGTTCGATGATCGACTTTGTCATCGTTTCATCTGATCTGCGGCCGATGTCTTGGACACTCGGGTGAAAAGAGGTGAGGAGCTCTCCACTGACCACTACCTCGTGGTGAGTTGGCTCCGGTGGTGGGGGAGGATGCCGGTCAGACCTGGGCTCTCCCTTAGAGATAGGGTGAGAAGCTCTGTCATCTGGTAGGGACTCAGAGTAGAGCCGCTGCTCCTTCACATCGAGAGGAGCCAGTTGAGGTGGCTCCTGGATGCCTCCCTGGTGAGGTGTTCCGGGCACGTCCCACCGGGAGGAGGCCCCGGGGAAGACCCAGGACACGCTGGAGAGACTGTGTCTCACGGCTGGCCTGGGAACGCCTCGGGATTCCCCCGGAGGAGCTGGAACAAGTGGCTGGGGAGAGGGAAGTCTGGGCCTCCCTTCTTAAGCTGCTACCCCCGCGACCCGACCCCGGATAAGCGGTAGAAGATGGATGGATGAATGAATGGATGCATGGATGGACAGTGTGAAATGGTCTTCCGACAATATTATCGTTTATCGCAATAATTTTTTGAGACAATTAATCGCTCAGCAAAATTTGTTATCGTGACAGGCCTATGTAAAGGTAATAAATAAAAACTAGTCTTAGTAGTTTAATGAGAGGAGTTTTTTTGTTAGGTAATTTTTTGTCTTAAGATTGCAAACTACATGGTTTGCAATTTTATGTTATTTAAAATTTGAATGTTTCATTAGAGAAAGTTATATCAATTCATGTCAAAGTTAATGATTTAAAACCTAAAAATATTTTTGTCCAGTTTATATATTGAGACAAATTTCCTGGAGTAGATGTAAAAATAAACATGTTCACTATTGTGAATCAGTTTGTAATTTTGAATAATGCATAAAAAACCTGCTCTGTTGTTAAATCCTCCACAGCAGGATTGTATGGGAAGGTTTAAAACAGAAAAGAGACGTTGTCAGTGAATGCACCACCACCCATTAGAGTGGGATGCCGTCCATTTTTCAAAGCGGGGGCTATCAAAAGCGAGGCTGCTGCCATCACTAATGGCATTAGAGATTATTCTTTCCCGCTGTCCATTGTAAACAAGCATTTTAATGATTTGATGAAAAGGATGAAGTCGGTGAAAATTTAGAACAGATTTGGTAATTGCCGGTCCGTTGGCCCACTCCACTGCTCGGCTCTGCTCATTTCAAAGACAGTCAACTGTTCTGTCGTTTCGGGCTTTACGGCACAGAATATGTATAGATCATAACAAATCAGGTTTAGCTACATTAGCTACATAGAGCATGCAGAGGCCATTAACATCAATTCCCGGGGTTTTTATGGGTCTGTTGCCCAACATAACATCACTTGGTCTAATTTCTCTTATGAACTGCATATCCGACTGCTAAAGGACATCAGAAGGCCATGTTGAGTTCTTCATGCGTATCGAGCCGTGCAACAGTGCAAAGCAGTGGGAAGCCAATGCTCTGCTACTCAGTGGGCCATGGCAGCATGGCACTAACAGGTGGGCCAGATGTCTCTCTGTGGTATTAACTCCAATCATCATAAGTCAGACTTCATTGTGTCGTCCAGCAGATTCCCAGACTTCCCACTCCTCAGGCCTACAAGCTGAGCAGCATTCAATCACCAAAATGGAGGCCAGCGCTCTGCACAGCTGTGTGTAACTAAATGCATTAACCTTTGCTCCCTGATAAACTCCCATAAAGAGGAAAACAACAGGCTGGCTGATGGAGAAGGGATGGACTGGGAAATATGGATTTACAATTATATCGCAATCATTTTTATTGCTATTGTGATAACGATAAAAATGATGACTAAAAAAAACTATTCAATTGCATTTTAATTAGGTAGCTGTATGTTACAGCATTCATGATGTAGCATGAGTGCTGTGCCAGAAACACAAACTCTGGAAAAACATTACAATTTTTAACAGGTTTATATAAGATGCTATTTTATTAAAGTGTGATTTATATCACTAAGCTGCACACAGTAACTACATTTAATCATATTTTACTGATATTTATTGATGGTAAAAATAACATTTCTGATCATTTCTGTTACTTCTTTGGTATAATTAGTAGCAATTTACTGACATAACAACGAATCAGAATTTTTGTAAGAAGTTTTTCACAATAAATGATACAATAAATGTTCACCTCTTCTTACTGCATGAGTAAGGAACTGAAACTGAAATGTAACATGGACAGTCAGCTGATTCGGCTACGAAGGAAAACATTTTAGACCACAAGAAAAACCAGTGTAATCTTTATGGGCTTTGATTCATATAAGTTTGTTTTTTTTAATGCAAAACTGGAGAACAATTTAAGGAATAACACGGTTCAAGTTTCAAAATTAGCTAAATGTTTTCAGTATCAAAATGAACTTTAATCTGTGGGTGTAAGCAGAGAATTTAGGCACAAACAGCAAATCACAATATTTAACAAAAAACAGTCAGTTATCATTGGGGCAGTAATACGTATTTTCAAGGCACAATCAAGTAACTATGTCACCTTATTATATAAAAGATGAATACATCAAACATGACTTAAGATAAACTTGACTTTGCAATGAAAAGACTTGAAATTGGGCCTCTGTCTCTTTAAGAAGTCTCCAGTAAATCATCACAACAACGTTCCTCTATTCAACCTTTAATGCAGAAAGTGACAAGTAGCTTGTTTGATGAGCTCATTATATGTTCAGTTCCTCCAGGTGTTTGCTAATTGTTGCTGCCACTAGTCTAGAGGAGCCGAGTCGTGAGTCGGGGGGGAGGAAGATCAGCTGGAGCCTGCAGGTCTGAGGAGGAGCTTCATGAGACCCAGTGTTCAAGAAACTCAGAATGGTTACCATGGAGATCAAAGCAAAACTCATGTAAAGCTCAACCTTTACATAATTCTGCCCCTTTAAGGACCAGAGTAGGATTTTTAAGACTGTGAGTATGTTTAGCTAATACTGTTTTGTTATAAACACACACACACACACACACCCACACACACACACACCCACACCCCAGCGTGCGGACTCAGAAATATGAATACAGATATTTATATCCAATCGATCACGCCAGTGGTTTCCCTTTAATGATCTGCCAGTCGGCTGAACCAGTCTACGTCCTGACAGTGTATGTGACTTATGTCACTTGGCAATGATGCCCCTCCCCAACTAATTGCTTGGGGAGGGGCAAGCAATTAGTCAGTGGGTCAGATGAAAGGAGCTGACTTGTTACTGACAGCTCAGTAACAAGTGTATGGATTTCTTAACATAAGCCTCGAGTTTCTGTTTCCTTCATCAAAATGTTTGTGAGCTTTAAATACACCTCATGGGTTCGGTTCCATCCAGCCGGACACATTTTACAAAGAAGCCATGTTATCTGAGCAGATCTGGCCTCCATGTTGGCTCAGCGACGCCGGCTTCTCTCTGATGTTTTCCATGACAGTCAGACGAGCCGGGTCGGCACGCTGCTGGGCTCCTCACACTGACTCACTGCCACTCTCTGCTCAGCGCTGGGTGCCTGCTGTTCAATGCAATGCTGTTACAAGTGTGATCCAACCCAGAATATTTCCTCAACCATTCAGGACTTGCAATCCTTCTGTCCTCCTAAGTTGCTGTTTGTGTCGGTTAGCAGCAGAATAACGTAGAGAAGCCTGATCTGTCCATCCAGAGGGGAGGCAGCATCTTCAGCTCACATCAGCCAACCTACAGCTGACCTGTTTCCAGCTCATGCTGACCCGGCTCTTTGCCTCAGGCCTGAACCGGGCCCTGTCTGCTGCTGGAAGACCATTTTAATATTCCTGTTGTTGTATGCTGCAGCAGAAGTGCTAATGGATCCAAGACTGCTGCCTACTGACCTCCCACCTTCGCTTCCCATTGGCCTTCTAAACGAACAGGAACTAATTCAGGCAGAAATAAATTCCTATTAAACGCCTCTGATTTTCTAACCCGCAACAACAGTGATTACAGAATGTAATATCCTCTCCGCTCGGCTGCCTCACCCTGTTTACTCGCTCTTCGGCACTGACATTTGTCCATTAATAGCCATGTAAGGAAATTATTCTAGTGGACTGGGACAGACAGAGAAATAATGAAAGAAATGGCAAAAGGTGGACTGACAGGGAGAGAAGCAGGGAGGAGGAGAACAACCTGAGAGCCTGGCTGCTGTATGCAGAGCTAGCAGAGAGTGACACTTATCCATGTGGTTGGCATATGGAGCCAATTGTGGTAGTGCCACAGGATGGCTAGGAGCAGAGAGTCAGACCAAGAGTGGCTGGCTCTGACAGGCTTTACACTGGAAAGGACAGGCACAGGGAGCCCAGGGTGATACAGATGTCAATCTCAGGCCAAAACCGCCATCTGTCACCAGGAGTCGGCCAAGCTGCGCTAGCCAGGTCACACAGAGAAAGTGGCGGGAGAATCACTATAAACTGCCATCGGGAGCGAAAGAAGAGGACAGATGTACAGAAGGAGAAAAGATTTCCTCTGAATAAATTAACAAGAAATATTTTTCTTTCCGATTGTCAGATTTCCTTCATTTGAATGTTTTACGTACTCTTGCACTGGCAGCATCCGCTCAGTGTTAACACTTTTATGTATGGCAATAGTTCCTAGCTTGGTCCAATTTAATCAAACTCAAAGTTGTCTGCCTAGAAAGTCTGGTTCATTGGGGAAGTGTGAAAGAATCAAACTCTGGTTCAGCTAGAAACCTCAGTGTGGGTTCAGTTGAAGTGAACTCTGGTGAGGTTCAAATATGTATATGAACACCAAACGCACAGCTCCAAAAGCAGGAAGTGAACTACAGCGCTGGGCATTCTGGCTAAATACAACCAAAACAGGAGAAATAACTTCTGGTGTTCTGAATGAATTTTCCAGCATTTCTTAGTTTACATAGTTTAATTTACCTCAAACTGAATTTATGTTGTATCAGTCTTGCACCATGGCTGAGATGAATTTTAAACAGAAGATGCAAATGGACGCTGACTCATCCATCAGCAGAGAAAAGCTGATGGATGAGTTAGGTTTAGTGATAGAAACCTGGAAAAATGAGCAGGAGCAGGACATAAAAAGTCTGACATTAAACAGCAGTTATGTCTATGCAAGGTGTTGCTCCATAAGTAGAAAATGAATCTCAAAAACAGAGGAGCTTTTTGTTAATGAGACGTATGGATGAGTCAGGATGTCATTAAGCACATAAAAAAAATAGTTTTAGATTCCAGATCCATCAAAAACTCATTTTACAAGCCTGCAAATCTCTTCCTACAACAATAATCAAGATTATGTTTTCTTATCAAATAATTACCGTTTCTGTCATGTCTTACGATCTGTGACGCAGCGTTTCAGCTGACATGCCTCTGACATGGACTGTGGTTACAATATATGAGCAGATTTACCTGATTGGCATTCTGGCACCCACACAGACAGGGACAGGCATTAAACTCTGGGACACTTTCATTTGCATTTCCAGTAATGAACACGCTCTCTAATTCCTTCTCCTTTGCTTGCATTTCCACAGCGCTTCACTGGCAGCTGGCTGCACGTCGAGCCCGATCCTCTCAGAGAGAGAGGGCAAAGAGGGAATATTAATTGGTGAGCGATACCTTCTTGTTGAGACATGGCCCATAAATGAAGCGACTATAAATTATTTATGTGCCTAATCAGACGCCATGCGCATTTTCTTTGCCTCCTCCTAAATAATTCGACTTTCTTCTGACAGCAGTGAAGCCAGAAACTGGAAACTGAGGCCTGATGAAAAAACGGCGGCATGATGACGAAATCGCTGTTTTCAGGCTGCAATCGAGGTCAAGAAAATGAACGGCCAGCTTAGCAGACATCCTGTGTTTTGCAGGTTTATGGAAGGTGAACTTCTTGTTGTAAATATAATAGAAATAATGAACAGAAATCATGAAAACTGATGATCCAAAAGTAAGGTGTTCTCTTTGGAAGCCTAATCTGTGGCTTTTACAGCGCCGCATATTTAACCATCAAAAGCTCAAGACAGCAAAGCACAATGTGAGCCATTACAGCAGGATGCTGCACAAAAATAAAACGTGTTCTCCTTTTCGTAGATGTTGTGTGCTGCTGCAGTCGGAGCTCAGGGTGAGCCAGGTCAGTGCCGTCACAGATGTGTTGCAGTTAGAGGGAAACCAAAGCCGGAAAAGATGGTCATTGCTGTAGAAGAAAAAAGCGTTGAGTGTCGATAAAGAACAATCGTCAGACACCATCCAGCAGACAGACGGCAATATTTCCTCGTATAACCCTGAGACCAGCTGTCTGTTAGACCGTCGTGAGACAGGTTAGTTTTACCCTACTGATGATGTGTTGTTGCAATAGTAATCCTGCTCAGTACGAGAGGAACCGCAGGTTCAGACATTTGGTGTATGTGCTTGGCTGAGGAGCCAATGGGGCGAAGCTACCATCTGTGGGATTATGACTGAACGCCTCTAAGTCAGAATCCCGCCTAGACGTAACGATACCGTAGCGCCGCATCGCTTCGGTTGGTCTCCGATACCCGACTCCGGTCGGCGAGGAGAGCCTTCCGTGACTGGGCCGGGGCGTGGCCGGACGATGGTCACCCCTCTCCAATCGCGCACAGCATGTTCGTGGAGAACGTGGTGCTAAATGACTTGATATACAATAAGAAAGAACATGAAGGTGGAAACCTGAAAGTTCAGTGAATAGATTTATAACTTTGTTCTTGAGTCAGTCAGATGGGAAAAAACTGAAGTTAGAGAGAAATTTTAACAAGAAGTCTGAAAGACGTACTTCTGTTCCATAAGCTAACTTGTAAAGAATCAACGGCCTTTCCTCAGAGTTGGTGCAATCTGACATGAAAGTAGAAGTGTGATGCTGACAAACAGACGCTTACTAAAGCCGCCTTGAGCTACACCACAAATTACACTCAGCGTTTGAGAAGTGTCAGTTTGCTGGGCCTTGTTACTGACCTGTATCTATAAGGCAAAAAGAGAGGGCAGCGTTGCTCCACAGGGATCAATAAAAATGACATTTTTCAGGACTCAGGATCACAACACAAAACCTCAATTGTGGTTCATTAGTAGATTCCTTTTTAGTTGCTAGCTAGAGTCAAGAAAAGGTGAAGGTTCAGACTGGAGGAACGGCTGTCGTCTCTACCTCTCTGCCATAACAACATTGATAATTGGTGTGTACAGATTTATGCATCACCACATTTCTAGTCCAAGGTGGAGGATTAGATGATGTTTGTCTGCTGCATTGACAGGCTGTCCTGGCTTCTCACGTTTCCACCTGATGGTGGCGATGTAGATGTTCTCTGTCTTCAAACCAGCAGGTGGCCAGCCCATCTCTGGTGTTAGAAAGTCGACACGGTGCCATTCTGCATGTGTCGCTGCGGGAATGTTTACAGTGAACTGTTTGCGATTTCAAGTAGATTCCTAAACCAATTGCCATTTGGGAAAAAGAGGCGCTTTGTGTCACTTCCTGTAAATTAATGAGAAGTTCTGCATCTTACAGACACAGTGGTGAACTGTACAGATCTGTCATAACAGTAAAGGTCTAGAAGACAGCTAATTTTGGACCAGAGGTTATAATCATGCAATCAGCTTGAAGCTAAAATGATCTTGTCCTGGGTCATCTTTTGAAATATTTAGTCTCAGACCGGCTGACCAGAGTACAGAAGGTTCTGCTGTTTGTTTTGGTGCTAACTACAGTTAGCAATGCAAGCCTATTACATTGTAATTCACACACTATATACACATTTGCCTGCATGTAGAACTGATTTAATCAAATTCATCATATTGAATGGGCCCCATCGGTTTATCAGCTGGAATCCTGACCTCACTGTGCTGAACAAAGAAGAACTTCCTGGTTTTCTTCAAAGTGGAAAAGATACAGATATATTTACAACCGTTAGGCTGATAGTGATGAGCAACCAAAGCTGTCAATATTATGTTCCTGTGGGATTTCTAGTCAAAGAAAAGCCTCTCTCCTAAGGGATCTGCTTGCTATAAGCATCTCAGCTTTTATTGTTACTATCCCAGATATCAAACTAATAATCTGTTCTTTGTTCCAGACTTTTATTTTTAAGTAATAAAGGAAGTAGTTATTCCATTGACAAAGTGGGCTAATAAATACTTTTCATATAATTTTTAAGTTTTAAGATACTATAAGTTGCATTAGTTGCTAACTATGCTCAGTGCTGATGCTTCAGTGAGCTGATGCACTGAGCTAAAGGGCTATTCCATAGATTTTGGCGAGTCTGGACTGAAAGTAAACTCATCTAGGTGAAAATCTAAAATATTTATCTTTCAGAGGCTGGGGGAGAGAAAACAAAATATATTCCTTATACTTTGTTATGTGAGCGAGCATTAACAGAAGCCTTTCAGGTCCAATATTACTCATACTTCCATCCAGTTTGGACCTGAAACTTTAATTTAACCAAGACGTTTGTTTCTGATAGAAATGAAAGCAGGCTTGTCTCAAAAGATACAAATCAGTGTAAAAATGTATCAACATTAAAAGATTGCTCTGTTTTTATTTGCACTTAAAACATGCCAATAATGATGTAAACTCTTCTCAATAATATGTAGGAAATCCCTAATTGATATTACATAATTCAAAGCTTTCCTCCATGTTTTCACACAGAAACATTTAGATTATTAAATTCATGTTTCATGATTTCTTCCAACCTCAATCATCCGAATCTTTACTTTCCCTCTTATTCTAGATGTGACATCCAGTCAGAAGAAACATGTTGGTAAAATTCAAATATTACTTCAAATCTGTCAGGTGTATGAAAACTTCTGAGCTGTTGGTGTGACTGCTTGTACACTTGAAAGTTTAAATCTGGGGATATTATGTTTGAAAAACAAATTCAAATATTAGTTTAAAAAAGCAGCCCCCTGATTCACTTATTGAGTTGGTTTATGTAGCAGCAGTTCTACTCACTCATCCACTATTAAGTAAAAGTAATTAGTGATTTTGTGTTATTTTGTTAATGATAGAATACCATAAAACCCTGGTCTTTTTCCTTCATCGCCTACCAACTGATTATCTGCTAGATTCACTTCAAGCAGCTGATTAGCAGAGAGCACAACGTCAAACATGAAAGGACTACAGGAGCTCAGATTATTCTCTTCTTATCCAACACCATTTCCAGTTTTCTTCAAGATCACACCTGCCATCTCCAATTTTCAATAACACAAACAAGAAGCAGATTCTGATCTCTAGCTGATTGAGGGCTGCACCTGTCAGAACTGCAAATGTCCATCTCATGGTTTTTCCATCTTCCTCAGCTTTAGAACAGCAGCCTGTTGGTAGGGGAGAGTGTGTGCTGATTTAGTAATCCATCTGTCATGCTGAAGTGGTGCAAGCAGAGTCAAAGGGTTGCAGGAGAGGTCAGTGGACCAGAGTTCTGCAGGAGAAAACACGCCAATAATGAGGCTGACGTGTCACTGAGGCAACCAGCCACCTCATCCATTATTCATCTGGGTAACAAACTGATAAACGAGGTAAATGAAGAGGAACAACGGCGGCGAGAATCATGCCAATGGACCAAAAGAGACATTTAGAAGCAGCAACCAGAGCAGCATATTGATGTGGCGACATGCGCCGGCAACGCGAGGTCAGAGCAGAGCAGCAGTAATGTGCAGCGCTCTGCGCTTTTACAGAAGCAGGATTTTGCAGGTGTTGAATTCACATGTCTGCAGAGCCAACGCGTCACTTTGTCTGTCTGCCACCCACCAACCCGGCCGTCGTCGCAGCAACTCCCCGGCAAAAGAACAATAAAAAACAAGGTAAAGCCTCCCAACAGTTGCATCAGTGGGCCAGCGCACGTTCTGAGAGAATAAATGATACCCAGGTCTCACATGTCATGCCAAATTCATGCAACACGATCTTCACCAGACAGCAGGGGATGAATTATTGCCTTGTTGCTAGGGTAACGCCGCGTACGCACAAAACACCATGCCGCGGCCTGAAGAAGAAAAAAAAAGCTGATTTGTGTGATTTTATTTTTTTATTTTGAAAAGCCATGCTGGTCATGATAGAGAAGGAAGAGAGGGGAAAAATAACAGAGTAAAGCATCACTAAGGATGCGCATGGAGACAATCTGGGTCAGCAGTGCCATTCTGTGTATTTCTTTACACGAAGCGGCAACACCTCATCTGTCATTCGTTTCATTTCCATCCCAACACCAGCGAGCCATTTGCATTCTGTCACTTCTACCACTTCATTTCATTCCTCCCTGCATGCCGCTACAGTTCCTGAATGATAACATACTGGCAATTTCTCTGCACTGGCACCGGCGCAGGCCTGGACGTAACAACGGCTGCATCCAAAGCAGGGGATGAAAATGTGTGTGTGTGTGTGTGTGTGTGTCGGGTTGGGGGGGCAGATTTCCAGTCTTGCTCCTTCTTCATCCCTACAACCAAAGGCCCAGTCTGCCTCTCAGGTTTCTAGCAACAACCCCCTTTTTTCTGATGATCAAATCCAGATCTCTGCTATCTGACCCTGACCAGAGCTACACCAGTCGCTCCCCCAGGACACCATCCAGAGTCTCACCTCTCCAAACGGAGCACAACCTCCGTCATCTGATCCATCCTCACCCCACAACCAGCAGAGTCTTTTTTCTACAAATCACACTGTTGGTAAAGCGAAGTCCAGATCCATCCAGCTGAATGTCTGATGGGCTTTAAGGTGAAACACAGGCTGGTTTTTGTTTGTAACAAAAAGGAAAGCTGGTTGTATCCTAATACTAGTCTGGACTCATCCCTCATGAGAAACACAAAAAGAATTTTAAACCCAAAATCTCTCTCTAAAAAACCCTGCATGGCTCTGCATTAAAATGTTTTCAATATATTTCCATATTCATGAGGTTTTAAGCAGCGCTGTACGACTCCTCCATTACATCCTAGTAGCCCCAAAATGTCAGACAGAAGAAATAGTTTTTTTCTTAAATGTGAGGATTAAAAGCCACTTCACTCCGACCAATCAGACTGCTCCGCTCTGCTTTGCACCAAACGGATAAAACTGCAAAAACAAGAATCTGACACCGGCTGATCTGCTTTGTGAAGATGAAAAACTGTCAGACATTATTTCATTCCTGTCGTAATCTTAGAATTTCTTTCACTTTTGAAGATACTAGTTATTTCTCTTTTCGGTGTGTGTGTGTAGGTGTGTGCGTGCGTGTGTGAGGGTCGGGGTGGGGGTGTGTGTGCGTGTGTGTGTGCATGTATCCAGCAGCGATGTCCCGTTCCTTGGATGTCTGCTTCCATGATGTTCTTTTCTTTGTCTGTTGAGCTTGACGGTGGCTGGTGAATCTAACCACCAGCCACCGTGGTAGAATAGAAACATAGCAGTTTCTATTCTAAGACAAAGCGGAGGAATCAGTCAACACAGGACACTATATGCCTTCAGAAAACACGAGGGGAAAAAATCAAAGCAAAACCAATCTGTGTCAAAATAAAATGCTTATTTTGGCTGAGAAACTTGTGATTTTTTAAAATTCAGGCATATTAGTTTGCTTCCTGGGCAAGGATTTGGCAAACTTTATGATCTGAATTAGAAACAGTTTAGAGCTGCTGAAACCAATGAACCAATTAATAAATTAACCAACCTGACGTATTGGTGGTTTATGTACCAAGATGGGAGAACAAACTTGTGAAACCAACATGAAAAACTCTTATGTACGACTTATTTTAAAGCTCAATATTTTTAGAAAATGATGCTTCCAGTAGATTTTAGACACATACAAAGGTGGTACTTGTGAGTTTTCACAGTGAAATCAATCAATCGATCAATCAATCCATCCATCCATCTGTCCGTTCATCCCTCCCTTGACGATATAAGCTGGTCATCAAGTTTATTCCTTCATTATTTTTGTAAACCACGTTGAAGATATTGGAGATGTGTAATATTTCCACACCCATCCTGCAAGACTACCGGTGTGTGTGGACGTGTGTGTATGTGTGTATGTGACGGCATAGCAACCTTGTGATTGAAAATCTAGGACAAACCCCTTAAGTGAAGACAGAGAGAGAGAGAGATGATCAGAGCCATTACTGTGTGATAAATGATTTGCTAGCTGCTGAGTTGCCCGGAGGGAACCATTGGGCAGAGTGCATGGGGGTGGGTGTGTGTGTGTGTGTGTGTGTGTGTAGGGGGTGGGTGTGTGTGTGTGTGTGGCAGGTGGGGCGCTTGAAACCTGAGGCTGACTCCTCTCCAGATCCCAAGGCACTTCAGTATTCTTAATGCAATCTGCTTCATTACAAGGAGGTGGGGGATGTGAGCAGTCATACACACATACACACGCACACACACACCCCCGCCCACTCGCACCCCCCCACACACACACCCATACACACACAGAATTCACACCTTGTCTTCATCTCATAACGTAGACCCACACATAAGCTTCACTATGTGCTTTTTTAGAAAGATAACACAAAATCCAACTTTTTCACCCACACCCACGCAATATCTCACATTCTCTCTCACATACGCTCTGCAGGCAATCACATCTCAGGGGAAAAGGAGCTGGAGCCGGGGCCAAGCTCAGAGGAGGAGGCAAATTAGTGCAGAGTTGAAAGAGCAGAAGTGGTAGATGGAGAGAGAGAGAGAGAGAGATGGAGAGAGAGATGGAAAGGAGGTGGGGGCTGTGTGGGATTGGTTAGAGCGGTCCAGACTTGTGGAATAGACCCACTGCGTCAACACAGGTATAAGAAGTGTGATATGTGAAGATAGCAAAAGCTAAGAGAAGTGTGAAAATGGAAAAGATAGAGATGTATTTCAAAGATTCAGGCGCAAGCAGGTAAAAATGAGGGATTGGATGTTAAGAGCTTGGAAAAAAGAGGTAAATGAAAAGAAAGAGAGGAGAAAACACAGGGGAGCTGAAATGACAGCAAGGAGCGAGACGCGAGAGGCTAATGGCTGGTGGGAGAGGTGCAGGCGGCTGCTGCCAAGATAGAGGAAGACCCCAAGTGGGAAAGGAGGGAGAGAAATTGAGCAACATAACCCTCAAGACCCTGCTGTCTGAGGAGAAGAATCAGTGTGCATGTGGGGGTATGCATGTGTGTGTCTGGATGATGTGTGTGCACATCTGTCTGAGGAAGCAGTGTGGCTTGAGTTGAGCTGGCAGCTCTGAGAGTTGGTGTCAGGATCCTTGGGCTCGTCCAGCAGTTCAGGCTAGGAGGAGGGGTTTGTAGAGCGGCAGCCCCCAGAGGGAGGTCTTCTCGCTTGGCTGAGAAAGCCTGCCTGGACGATGCCTGGCCTCCTGGCTTCAAACTCTGGATGAATCCCAACGAGCGCGATGCAGCTGGATGAGCTCCGGCTCAAAGTCTGAGCACCAAACCCTCAGGTGATGCACGAGACGCTAACTGAATAACAGAGAACCAGACATGGAGACCTGGCAGCTCCTCATCATCTGCTGCTGTCTTACAAACTTTAAGGTTTACTGGACCTCCAGGCACGCCAGCCCGATAAAAGAATAAAATATATCACAATACACAGGCGCCCAACATCAATAGACAATATGCAGCGCTCAATAATCTCACTGAACTCTGATGACAGCCTTGTGGGGGATGTAGGCTGAGGAAAGCCTTTATACACTTACCCTCTCGTGGGGAGATAAGCTAGGTTGGTGGCATCAACTCAATCATTCGCTCTTTGGTTGCCAAGCAATAACCTGCTGAGTAACATGCACAACAGCATTTTCAGCTTTTCACCACGGAGCCTCATAACTGCTTAAAAATAAAACATCAGGAAAGAAAATCGAAGCTATTAAAGGGCAGATCACATCACCAGTTTGGCATATGAGAGATTTACACCATAAAACTAATCAATACTTATCAATAGATTGAAATGAAACCCTTTTTTTGTCTCATGTTTTTCAACCATGCAGTCCAGCTTTACCACCAGGTGGCAGTAATGTACCAGGTTATTATTCAGTCATGACATTTTTTGGAGATTTATAGTATGCTTTAAAAGAAATGATGGAAATCCATTTCAAACATCACTGGAGTACTTCTTAGTGCCACCTGGTGGTGATTTAGCAACATGTTTAAAAAATGGCAGCAGACATTTAGAGTGTTTTATCGATATGTGATATGAATTTTGCAATGTCCTCATCTGACCTATGGCCCATAGCGCGCTGGCAGCAGCTCCACTAAGCAGAAAGCAGAATATTAGGTACAATTTCAACACATACAGTCATAGCATTAGCAGCCCTGAGGGCTCATTGTTGCCACAATGTCAGAGTGCCGACCAAATGAAGTCCATACAGACGTCCATTGGTCCGGATCGAGGCACGTATGTATTCACACCAGAGGCAAACCATAACGGAATCTGTCTGGAAGCGGACTGAGACCGCCTCAAGAAGCCAGTCCCAGCCTGGTGGCCTTACTGTACCAAGATTCACTCAAATGTTTTCACACCTGCACTAAAGATCCAGATCAGCAGAGGAGACCAAATGTGGTCCGTTTAAAGTGACATAAATGTGTGATGTGTGAATGCACCATTAATAAGTGATATTTAAAAAGTTTAACATTTAAGTAAACTATCGGTCCACCTTAACATTTTCATCCAACTGCAGGTCCAGGCTTGTTCCTTGTTCCCAAACACTTCATAACGTCTCATTTCTTTTGATGCTGGTATTCATCCAGCAACACTTGGACATGCCCATGTTGTTGACAATACTGAACATGAGAAATAAGCTGTTCTCACAGAGAAAAACTTGTTTTGTTCTCCAAAAAGTGGGGCCTTTCTTCTCTTTTCCTAAGCGCCACAAAGCATTATGGGTCATTGCCATCTGTAGCAGCGATATGAAACTCCAATTTATCAGAGCCTCAAGGGTGCAGAAATCCGACCTTGGCTCAAAGATGGATTTAGCTCCCAAACCCAAACAGCTGATGATGGAAGACGTAACTTGAAGTGAGCTTGACCATCCCCTTACAAAAAAATCCCATGAAATCACATGTGACTTTCACATGTGATCACATGTGAATTTCATGGGATTTTTTTATAAGGGTCTTCTCGCCAGAGTTTATCTCAGCTCTGTCACATATCCCCAGCTCAATAATCTGGACTCATTGACCATCTTTTTCTCCTCCTTTATTGATAAGCCACATTGCAGCCCCTTTATCTGCTCTTTTGGCTTTGTTAAGAACAAACAAAGAAAATGACCCCTGAGGACCGACGGAGACCCAAGAAAACAGAATCTGATTCTGGTGATGAAGCCTCCTCAATGAGCCGAGCAAACAATTTCTCGCGTCACTTTTCCCTCTGATACTCGCAAAAATCTGGTTGACAGTCATCCACCAGGATACGACTTGACTGGAGACTAACAACGCAATGATTTGCAGGTGGAAGAGTTGAGACTGCTGGTGGATGAGGAAGAAGAAATGATTTGGTGACTAAAGCTTTCAAATGCTGATTTTTTTCACCCTATGTTTATTCCTCTCATTGCACTCCATCGTATTGATCAGAAAATCAGCTGTCTGCTACGTGACAGGTAAGGTAGTGCTCAAGTCAGAGAGGGGAGGCTTGAGGTGAAGAGAGTCACTGAAACTGTCTAGAATATTGAAATAGATGATTAAAGCAGTCCTTCCTAGAAGATGAACAGCAGAGGACAATCTGAATTACAGGGAGAAAGAATTATGAGCTCTCTCAAACTGAAGGAACACAAAATAACTCACCTGGAAATCAATTTCCATCACATCTATTACTGAACGCCGATAGAGAGAGAAAGAGACAGGAGGAGAGAAGGAGATGGTGACCGAAAGCGACCATCATTTCCTCTTTTTATCCTTTCGCTGTTTTTCTTCCCTCCATCCCTGACCAAGCCATTTCCACGGCGGAATGCGCTGCGGCTCCAAAAAGACATCTGTGGTCAATCATGATAAACAGTCTTCGTCTCGCATGTTTGTTTCCTTAAAAAAGCAGAATGAAGCTGGAGACGAAGGCTACCGACACAAGGCCAAAACAATTCTGGAAAACTATACTGGAATTCAGGGCCAGCCCAAACCTCGGGCCCTAAGCGAAATTTGGTTTTGAGGCCCTCTAGTTTTGCTAACAATGTGGACTGGCTGCAGTCAGCAGTCTGATCATTAGATCATTCACACACCTGCTATAAACTTATTGCATTATTTACATGTATAACATAGGATACATTTATTGGCCAACTGATTTATGGACCAGGTAATTTCTGGGCGCCAATTTCCTTTATTTTGGGGGATGGTCTCTGTCTCTGTCCTCTTCTGCTCTGCAGTGAGACGTTTGACTGCCAGACCGGCCCACCAGGCCAGGTCTGCATGTTTACAGTTAACATTATTCACCACAGTGTTGCCAACTCACCAACTTTCTCGCTATATTTCAGACAAAAAAATTCATATCAGCCAAAATCAAAATCGGCAGGTCAAGCTTTTTAAAGATGGTAATCAGCAATCGCTGCAGCCCTACACACATATTCATGACATTCTTTTATTAAATAAATTTCTCCAATAGCTAAAAATGTTATTTATACCATGAGTCTTTGTCCCCTGAGAATGTGGGCTGGAACCTGTACCGGTACTGAACTGACTCTGAGCCTTCAAATGATTTAACAGAAGTTTCACATAACTTAGAAGTTGATGTAAAAATAAATGTTTATTTTAGCTACAAAATGATTATGCTCAGCAGCAAACAACATATCATATCCCAACTACAGTATAGAGCAGCTCATGGATGTAGCAGCCATGTAGCCTGACGTAGAAACATTTTAGTAGACATTGTCAAATATTGAGAAGTTTTAATTATAGTTATCAAATGTTATCAAACGCAGCATTTTGAAGCCAAAAATACCTCAGAAATATACAGAGCATGAGAATCAACTCATTTAAAGTTAAAACTCAGTTTCACACAAACACAAAGACCCCAGCATAAATGTTTGGACCGGTCCAGGTCGCTATCAAGCTAATATAATGACATAAAAATTAATACAGAAAAATATAAAAATAAAAAATCAGCTCCACTGAGGGGGGCCCATAGTGGCCTTGGGGCTCTTAGAGGCTGCTTATGCCTTGGGCCGGCCCTGCTGGAATTACCTAGTTCCTTGAAATAATAAAAACACAAATATGTACAGTCTTTACTGTGACAGACCAACATGAAGTGGTCCATCATTTGGAAAAACTACATTAGTACATTTTTATGAAATGAAGATATGAAAGTGGTGTGCATTTGGCTTCAGTTGTATTAGCATCATTCATGCTTCCATTCACACACTTCCACAACTGTGGATCAACAAAAGCTCTTAATACTTACATAAACCTGCTATAAGCTTTAGTGAGTGATTTTTTGGTTTTCTACTTTTAATAAATTTCCAAAACATATTTTTTCCACAATGTCATAAAATGGTATTTGGCTGTAGAATTTTGAGGAAAGACATTGAGGGAGGTTTTACACCATATAGTCATTTGGGAACCAAAACTGCAACATTTGTTACATTTCAGCTGCTATGGTTCTTTTTCACACTGCACTGAGTCAAAGAATACAAAGTAACTGAAAAACCTGTTCCTCCCCTTGCCTGTGGGGGCGCTGCACCAAGAACCACTGAAGGAAGCAACAAGAAAACATCAGAAGAAGACACAAGGCACAACTTCCTTCTTCATAAAATGTAAATAAAAAGAGAGTGTTGTCAGATTTTAGCTGTTGGAGGATTTCTCTTTTTTTGGCTAAGGACCAGGAGCCATTTCTCCTGGCTAGCACTAAGCTAGCACATTTATTTTGGTTGTATTTGTAGTAAGTGAACTCGGAGTCAGGGCTAGATCATTGTCTTCATTATATTAATTTTGACAATATTTACTCAATGAGTAATCTACTTCATCTACTCGCAGCACAGCAAAAGTGTTCAAGCAACAGCTGCGCCACCTAGTGATCACTGTCATTACAACACGAACAGCTTTTCAACACGATTAAAGAGGATACAGCCCAAACCCATAACCACCCGGTACTCCACCTGGTTCTGGAGAACCTACAGAGAACAAGTAACCTTCCAGCAGAAAAGACCCAGAGCAGATTCAAACCCAGAACTACAGGTGGGCATTTTACTGTATCATTCATCATTTATTGTGAAACATTTCTTATCAAAATATGAATCTTGACTCATTGTTGACATCATAAATTCCTTTTAATGATGTCTAAAATCCCCCAAAACTGTGCTTATTGTCAGGATTTATAGTTTTATTATTTTCTCCCCTGTTTGTTCAATGGTAATATTTTTCAAGAGTGTTTGTGTTTAAGGGGGGCTTTAATTACTGTGACACACAGTCATACAGTTACCTAAAAGTATCTAATAAATAGTTCAGTTTTATCATTAATTATTTTTGGAGAGTGTGTTGTCTTAATCTAAATGTGTGCTACACTTTTCAGACTTTTATTTGTAAGACGTTCTGAAAATCATGTTTGATTTTCCTTCTACTTCCCCATTATGGCTCACTTTGTGTTGGCCCATCACATAAAATCCCAATAAAATGCATTGAAGTTGTTTGTTGTGAAGTCAGAAAATATAAAAATACCAAGAACTAGAAACACTTTAGCAAGGCGCCAAAAAGTATTGATCTATCTTCTCCATTGTATGTATTTGGAGCTTTAGTGAGACTGGGTGTTTACATTAAGAAGAAAAGAGCTTCTGGGTAAAAACTGTTTTTCAAAACCAACAAAAACATTTCAAAGAACCAATAACAAGGTATGAAAATATAACACTGTTGTAGGACAAAAAGCCCTGAAATTACAGATATTTGTGGTTTGTACAAATATAAAACAGAAATGACACTCCCGTGAATTGGAACCCTCATTAAGTGGAAAACATCAAGATATTTAAGATACAAAGCGAAAGAAACTAATGAGATGTTTTTTTCTGCAGCTTTGCAAAGAGAAAAGCAGCAGAACTGCAGATGTGGGTTGGTTCACTTTCTTTTCTTTTTCTGATGAAGACAACCATAAGAGCTTCCCACTTATTTAACAGAAGTACACAGTCTGGCTGAAGAGCGCCGCTACGCTTTATCTTTAACAACATCATCACAAGTCCCTCATTTTGCAGCCATACTTTGGGTTTTTCCTCATTATCAGCCCAGAAAAACAGAGTGTGAGCTCGCCGTTCAGTGCAGATAGTGGAGCAGGTAATGTAAAGACGACGGGCGAGAGGCTGAGGGTGTGACTGAAGGAGGCGCTGTCAGCATTTGTAGGTCAGCGTAAATGTTTAAAGCTGGTTGCTGATGAGTCGGCTTTGTCTCTTCGGTTTGTGTCTCTGAACAGGCAGACTCCCAGTACTTCCAGTAGCTGCTGATGTATTCCGCCGCTCTCTCGGCATGCCAGTTAAGCAGGTTTGTGACAAGATGGCCGAAAGTGCCAATTAGGCCAATTTACCTCAGTAGAGTCTGCTCCCCCTGTTCCATCCTTATTCCAGCTTTCTTAGTCGTTCCCCCAACTGCAGTTTCCAACTCTCCCATCCCTCCAGTCCTTAATGGATTTCCATGCTGTTCTGCAGCACTCCCTTTTACACCTTTGCAGTCATACCTTGCAAAGGTGCCTTGGCCAGCAGAAAGTAATGCATAATGGAGTAGTGGGATAATGAATGATATACAGTTGTGAAAAGCGTGTGTGCATTTTTTTCCCTGCAATTATGGCTGCAGGTTTTATGGGTTTATGTCCACCATTTTTACCCCTTCAGAGAGAAACGTATATTTTCATTCTTAGAAAAACATTTCAAATGCTTCCACTGCAGCTCTGGCTGTATGTTCAGGGCGACCTCAGTCTAACAGGGTTTTCTTCAAGAATTTCCCTGCATTTAGCTCAATCCAGCTTATCTGTCTTTATGAAATAAAAGTACCCATATAGAATGACCCTTCCACCACCTTGCTTCATATTTAGCCAGTTGGATGAAGTCTTAAGGGGCCAATATTATATAAAATCAAGTGGTCTTAGCTTGACATCATGTTGACATGAAGTTTCTTCTTTTATTATTTGAATTGAAGTAAAAATAGAAGTAAATTTGTAGTTCTTCAAAAAAAAAATGACAGCAAATTTACTATTTCAAAAATATAACATCTTTTGTTGAAAGGTTGCAACATTTGTGGCTCAAAACAGGATAATTATCTGAACTGAGAGCAAAAATGGTTTTTTGGATTGAAAGGTTGTAGCTGTATATGGAGAATCAATAATCAGTTTCTACGCACCATTAATCCTGAACAAACTTCAAAAGACTACAAAACTGCTGGAACACTGAGTTCCTTTAAATCAAAGCTAAAGACTAACCTGCTTAGAGTTGCCTCTGACTCCTAATAACTGGAACATCAATCAAAATATATTGTATATATTTGCTTGATGATTGTGATAACTGCATTTGACAAAATGTCCATTCTTGTTTCATAATGGGCTACTGTAGGATATTTCACACAAATAAACTCCAAATGACACAGAGATGATTCATTGATCTTCTGAAAGCCATTGATTGTGTATTTATTTCAGTGGCAGAATACAAATAAATGCCTTTGATTTTGATTCATGATTATTTGGCAAAATAATCATGAATTGTGTTTCATTTTCCTTCACCACACAGTTCTGAACTAGCTTGTGCTGTGAAACATCTGTCTGTGGAAAGTAGCTTTGCAAGGCAGTGTGTGAGTCTGTGCATCTTCAGCATATGTAATTATTTAGCCTGGAATAGACATCATAATTGGAAGCACCTTATAAAAATGTTGCCTTACATGAAGCAATGACAACATGGAGTATGGTTACATGACAGGAAGTAGGGTGGCGAGGAATCAATTTGGTTGCCAAGGTTTAGCAAAGGAAATAAATAACGGCCTGTTTATCTTATCAATTCGGGAACCATAATATTTTTGAAATGAGAAATGGGTCTTACCACAGGGCACAATCACCTCATTGATAAGGTAAATTGCTAAATAAATTCCCAAACCAATTTATTCAATTTACCGTACAATGGATTATAGCTTAATTTCAGTGATAATGGGAGGAGACACTTGAGGAAATTAAAGCAGAGAACTTGAAATTTCCTGAGTTGTTTCCAAATGACCCCAGAGAATTGTTGGAGAATTTATTAAAACAAAGCCGCTATCACTCTTTGAGCTCTTTGCTTTATATAAGAAGACATTAAAAAGGGACACAGTTTGATCAACTATCATTTTTAAACACTCTTGCAGTGTTTCTGAAGGTTATGAAGGATTCAGAGCAGGCTCTCTTGACGCTGCAGCCCTCATGGAAAACACTTTCCAATAAAGTCAAAGTATTCTGGATCTGTACAGCTCTGCCATAAAACCTCAAATGTTGCGTTGTTATTTTCTGTCACAAAAACGCGTCCTCGCTGCGGCGACGACATTGCATGTAAGCCGACGTGTCAAACTCCAAATCCATCTCTGTCACGGATGGTAATTGGGACTGAAATAGAAGAGAAAAAGCTTGCTCTGTGGGCTTATTAAAGGCATCACATACGCATAAGTCTGTGACTCCAAACAGCTTCTTTTTTTCTTTTCTGTTTATCGCCTTTCAAATGTACATTGTTATTTATTGTTTGGGTGACAGAAAAGATCCATTACATGCCCTTTTAACGTGGCTGCGCGGCGTGCGGAGAGCACCGCAGTGGGTTTTTGTTGGTGTTGTTGAGTGGCATTTGTGGGAAGTTCAGGAAGAACATAGAGGCCTCCGGCAAACCAATCCAGACAAAACTGGGTCTTTTCATGTGGGGCATGGTCTGGATTATTACAAAACCCAGTGGGTCACAGGCTGAGGAGAAGGTCTGTCTGCGTGGATGGACAGATTGATTGGGGACAAGAAGGCTGGATCCATGGTGGGGCAGAGACAGCAGAGGAGAAGATGCAGCAGATGGATGGTTGAGTTAAAGGCCTGGGGGTGGGGGAGGTTGCCGTATGAATGTAGGTTATGGCTTAATGAATCATACTGGAACTGGGTATGTTTCACACGCTGCAGCTGCAAACTTTAATGGTTTTTCAGTTGAGACCAAAACACCAGACTGAAACTTTTATCATCCAGTTTTTGGTAGAAAGAGAGAACGAAATAATCAAAATGAAAATAATCAAACTCGTTTTAATTTATTATGTTATTCGTTGATTTACTGTGACAGGCTCAGTTGACCTGCTGCAACAAATCTAAATAAACTATACTGAGATTTGTAGTCGCAATGTCACCAAAGGTTTACGATTCATGATAAGTTTTGCAAGGCAGCATGAGAAACTAAAATCTGATCTTCCGACACTTTGGATCATGAGACTTCATAAACACTCCACACACACTCCATCCCAACATTAATCCACACATAACACTAGCACTTTTAACCTCCTCTGTTTTTGCGTGGCGCCTCCTCAGTCCGGCACTGAAATCTCACATCGGAGGCTGTCGGGGGTTCTTTGGGGCTGAGAAGCCCGCTAATGGAAACATCCCTTTCCCATGCGGCCTCCTGTCCTGAAGGAGCAGAGGTCGGGTTATGGAGGCGTGGGGGTGTAGAGATAGGAGTTGTGGGTCAGGGATCTGGCACTCGTCTCTGAGATGGACAAGGCGGGGTAGCAACACACATAAGCACACACACACACAGATGGGACATCTGTCCACTTCCAGGCTTTGCATTCAGCAACTTAAGCGAGCGGCCGGGCCTTGACCATTATCTATATACAGTAAGTGGGGCCATGGGTGGAAGAGATTAAATTAGCATAACCTAGATATTCTAACCCCCATGTATGAGTGGGCTGCGTCTTTCCTAGCAACAGACAGCCCCCTCACACCCTCTCGAGCTAGCTTAGCTTCAGATGCTCAAAATAAGTCAAGAATGAAGCTGATCTGATAAATTAAAGATGAACAAGCAGCCGCCGCCCTCCGTCTCGTCTCCATCGGCCGAGCTGTCGATGATGAACTCATATTATAACATGACTGCTCCTTGCCATAGCTCCCCCTTCCCGCTGCCTCATTCCTGTCACTCATATCTGGGTTTTCTTCTTCTTCTAAAGAGCAGAGACACCATAAGAAATAAATAAATTTTAAAAAATGCCATTAAGCTAAAATGTCTTTGTGACGGCCCGTTTCTTCCCTCAGCTGTTGTTTTTAATTCACAGTATATGCTTGAACGCTGATGTTCGGTTTGCTGACAGGGTTTCTAGCTCTTTGGGAAGAAGGGGAGGAGGAGAAGGAGGTGGGAAAAAAGGAAAAGTAGGAAGAAGAGAGCGAAGAAGAGGTTCAGGTCTGAAGCTGAACTCTCCCCCTGACTGCTTGTTAAAGAAGAGCTGCAAAAAGTGAGTCCTGCTGAAAGTCCATGTCGGAGCATTTGTGCCCCCCAGTGGAGCTGCTCATCACTGCAGATTAGCAAATAATACAAGACAACGTTTTAAATACTTATTTAAGCCGAAATAAATAAACAAATTTTGATTTCAGCTAAGATGAAAAGAGGTAAGGTTGCTAAAGCAGCCATAAAAATGGCAGATGACAAGTTATGGCTGTTTCATCAGCATTAAGTGTAGGAGGTAACAAAGACTTTCTTTTAAACATCTAATGAGTCTTTTCTCCAGACCTCTAATGCTCTGTGTTTCAAGTTTCCTCTGAAACAATTAAAAAAGGATATGCTTAGAGTGCAAACTTCTGAAAGATAATATACCAGAATAACGAGCCACTAGGCTGTGTCCCAGAACATGAAGGTTTCTGCAGACACTCAGCTAACAAAAGAAACATTTTCCATTCTCCCTCCTTCTCTCCCCCTGCAGCAGCAGACAGAAAAGGAGATTTGGGTTTTGTGCTGCGCTGTTAGCAGCCTCTAGATGGCAGCAAAAGCAAAGAATGAGCCTGGTGAAGCAGAGAAAAACTTCTCAACTCCAGCAGCATTATTGGCTATAATGCTGTATCGTCAAATGTGACGATAAACAAATGGATAAATAGAGGACAGTTTGAGTAAAATGTCATAACCAATATAAATGTCAAATGTCAACAAACAAATGTTTGCTCTGTTCTGAGAACTATTTAACAGTTGAATCAATGAAGTGTATTTCATCACTGCCTTGTTAGAAGTTCTTCAGTCAATAGTGAATTTACATCCAGTAGCTTTATTTATCAAACTAGTGGAGTAAACTTGAGTTTAAATGAAACTTTTTTTTTCTGAGACCTTCCATGAAACCAAATGTTTCAGCCAAAAACAGGAAGTGGACTATTTTCCCCTGAAATGTTGAAAAATTTCATTTTTCTTCAGGGGTGAAACAATTAATCAATTAACTGTGATTAATCAAGTATCATAACTATGGTCAAAAATGTTTACTTATTGATTAATCTTTAACTGGAGAACACAGACTGAAAAAAGGCTGTATGCTAAAAAAATCCTTCTCAGAGCAGTAGACAGGTTAAAAGTGCACAAACAACTCCCTTTATCTGAAAACACATCCTATCTGAGCTAAAGGGGTAGTTTTAGCTTCACCTGGTTCAGATCCTGCAAAAGAAAGGAAAGAAAGAAAAAATATTTCCTATGTAGAATCTTTTGCCATGCATTTATTAATAAATATAATTTATTATGTTCATTTTTTAATGGATATCAAGGTTAATTGGTCACATGTTCCTAAATTAAACCGATCAGCCTTACACTGCATTGATGTGAGGTGAAACAGAAAAGTTTTTCACTATAATGTTTGTGTGATGTGGTTGAGTTTCAGGCAAACAATTTTTTTTTATTGAATCATTTGTGTTATCTCCATCATTTCTAATATTTTATTACAATTTAAATGAAAAATTAGTAGAATGTGCCAAAAATGTTTCACCATGTTTCAGTCTATAAATGCATCAGCATTAGCTTAGTGGACGGAGGGTGGTTAATCCTCTTCTACACAGGTGAGCCACAAGTACAAAACACATTTTAATTCATAGATAATAATTAATCACATTAAATTGGAAAATAATATTTCCCACTAAGGCAAACAAACTAAAAAAAGTTAAACAGTTTATTTTGTTGAAAGTTTTCAAACATGATAAAAACAACTTCTATTTGAAAAAAGCATCTTTTAACAAGCTGATCCTGTCAGGTAAAATAACTCCACAGAAACAATAGTGAGACACTGAGAATAAATGCAACTGCATTAATATAAAACCACTGGTTAGGTTTTGTTTTCTTTGCATTAAATAAATGGGGAAAAATAAGATCTGATTTTTCAGTGTTTGACCTGCAGGTAAATCTGGCACTGCAGAATCTGCACATTATTTTTAACAGGAAGCACTTTTTTTATATTAAGCACTCATTTTCATGCTGTGATTTTGCCTTCAGGCATTGCTGAGCTAGAAGCAGCAGCTTACAGTCAGAACCACACACACTCACGCTGCTTGGAGCATCTGCTGCCTTTCTTCAGTAAAACACACACAGATGTAGATGGAGGATACACTCTTAAGTTCTCATTCACCTGAGGAAATAAACAGCTGCTCTCACTTCTGAAAATAAACGCTCAGGCATACCAGTGAGCAAGAAGCGACATGTAAACCTGCACCACCAGAAGACAGTAGATCTAATTAATAAAGTTTATGTTTACCGGCAGGGATAAACGCCAAGAGCTAAGATAAACTCTGTAGGAGAGTCTACTGCTTATCTTCTATAAACCATCAGGATGTTTAAGATCCTCCCGTTAATGAGGACAGGAAGCCCTGACAAGACTGTGAAGTCTTGAATGAACCCGAACTTGGCTGCTGAAGCCTTCCTGGTTCCTTCCTTGGGGAGCATTTTGACACAGAGTTCTCCAAACAGATTCTGTATGTTCAATAACAGAAGGCCGGCAGAAGAAATAAACCCAACTCTCATTTCCCTAACACAACACGTCTGCAGCTGTCCATCCCTCACCAAGCTGAAGCCAAACCTCTGAACTATCAACAAATCAGGTGGGACTCAATTACAGGCTTAATAAGGTTGAAGACTAAATGGCATCTGAAAGCCTCTTCACATTAATCTCATAGAGTTATGGGGGAAGAAAAACTCCAAGAAAGACAGTTTACCCTTCCTGCTAAATGTTTCCAGACCTTCTGGGAATTTGATGGATAAGGTCACATCAAAAACCAACCGTGTCGTTCCATGAGAGCATTAGAGACACATCAGGAGGAAGTCTGCAGAGTCAGGGTGGCCCTGTGGTTTTGGGAAGTTATTTCTGATGGATAGACACGTATGCTACTGCTTTCAGGCCAGGTTGTCGGAGCAACGCTGTGGACGCATTCTGACCTCATGGAAAGACGTGGAAAGGAAGAGGCCGTGAGAGGGATGAGACAAGGGGGAGCTGCTGCTGATAAGTAGTCTGTGTTCAAATTTTTTGGCTGCTGGTTTTCGACTCTTGAAAAGGACAATGAGAACTTCTAAAGCAGCTTGAATGAATGCCAAAGAAGACAAAACTGAATCCTTACTGGGAAAGGAATGTGCAAGTTTTAATATCTTATGGCGGAATGCTCCGTCAAGGTCAGGGACCATCCTGTGCCTCGAGTTGAGGAGTTCAAATATTTTGGTGTCTGAAATGTGTGGCAATAAAACGAAGCATGAGATTGGAAAGTCGGACTGGAGGCCAAATTCTCTGAAGAAGATGAAATATCGATCAACTGGTTTATCCAAAAAGAGCAAACTGATCCGACTCAGATTTGGTGAAATCATCCAGCATGGTGGTGGCATTGTCATGGTCTGGTGGTGCCTGGCAGCTAAAAAATCAAAATAAAAGCTTTGGAGTGGCCTCATCACAATTAATCAGTTACTAAATTAGTTGAGGATTTTTTCAATAATTGATTCATAATGATTAACAGCCCTAAAGCATCAAATATGGCTGAACTTTAGTCATTCTGTATAGAAGAAGGTGTGGTGTAGCCCAATGTTGCTTGAAGCTTTAATTGGTTTTATTTCTGGTTTTGACAAGTTTTACATTTTACCCTCATTAAACCATACAGCTCAACACATGGACCTGATCCTTGGATTTGAATAGGACAGATTTTATGGATAAGTCTGCGTTCAAGAGGACAACAGTCAGAGCAGAACAACAATCTTCCTAACCTTTAATAGACCATCAGAGGCCTGAAGAGCTGGTTAAACTACTTCTGTCAATGTGACTTTGTGGAGATGGAATATTCAGAACGGAAGACATATTAGCATTTCTACAGTATGTTAGTTTCCAACATTGTTGAAGAGTCTCTTTCCCCAAATGTTGAGTGAGCAGTTTGAAGTATAACGGTAAAAGGATTCATGCAGTTTATCGTTTAAAATGAACAACACCAAATCTCCTGGGAACAGGTTCCCCCCATCCCATCAGCCCCTGATTCCAGACTGACCTCCTAAACCAGACAGCAGATAATTGCATCCTTCTGCATTTGAAAGTCACATTAAAATGGCTAATAAAGGAGATCTGGCTCAGGAAAGAAAAAGGCTCAGTGAAGCAGAGAACTTGAACAACAGATCTGACTTTGGCCAGAGAAAAAAACGACTTTCTGCCAGATTCATTGCTGGACCCACAAAAAATTTGCTCTCTGCTTTTACCATTGTAAATAATGTTGTTTTTGAAAAGGGGCCGAAGTATCAGTTTCTGTTGAAGAGGGCGGCTGGAGGAACATGCTGGTGAGAAATAATGAAGCCCATCAATGACAAACCCCATGCAGCTGAGAGCACAAGGGTGCTGTTCATGTGTCATCATGGAACAATAAGAAAATTATTCTATCTGGGGAAGGAAATGCTTGCAACCTCCACCAAATGGTCAACAAATTGCACATTAGCTCATCCTGATTGCTTGTCTTTAAAGATTTTCTAAAGGTATGGAAGTAAACATACATGAACAAAACCAAATCTCACCATTATAACAATGGTGTGTAGCAACACACCATTGTTATAATAGTTAATATATGAAAAAATGAAACCATGACCATTCATTTCAGAACTTTTCCAAAGTCAAAACTCTGCAATGACATGTTTCCATAATCATGAAGACCCGTTTTGGCTGCAGTTCAGCATTCCTGAGCTTACACCAGTCAGCAGTCAAACTGAATCTGGTTACAAATCACATCCAGGGCTGGATTGAGGAGGGTGTGGGCCACTGGGCTTGAGCCAAGGGGGGGCCCCTACTTTGTCATCGTTATACAGTTGTGCATAAGGTGTTTGGCCATGACTTACTTCTGGAACTGATCCTACCCAAACCTTATCTAGCATCAAGGTCACAAAACTCAACCACTGTCCACCATGACAGAGGATGGACTCACCACTTGGAGCTAGCTTTCAAAACACGATCTGGAGAAGAATTGTTTCCGGTGTTTGTAAAGATGTTCCCATGCTTTCAAATTAACATCCATATTTTCTGCTTCTTGCTCAGCCCACTAAGCTGTTTTTACCCAAAGCGCAGGATCAGTCCTGGACAGATTATCCGTGGTCATCGCTCCACCTGGAGAAGAAGTTCGCCCTGCCGCCGCCTCTGACTCCCCGGGCACCGGATCAGTCCAGGTTCTGGCGGACCATAGAACCGCTGGCTGAGAGGGACAACGATGGTTCTGTTCAATGTCCAATATGAGTTTTAAAAAACCATGATAGCTTGGATGTTTTCTTCATCACCTCTCGGTCGCGCTCTTTTTCTTTCTTCTTGGGCTCCACTGTCATTCTTTCTGTTGCTGCCATCATGAGAAATCTTTTCTTGAAGCTCCACCCCAAAGCGTAAGAAGCGTCCAACTTGGACCAATAAGAAGCAAGCATTCATGACGGACGTTTGCCAGAACAAATCAGACAGTTTTTTCAACAACACCACCAAAATCCTCTTAGCCAATGATAAAAGTAAGGCAATCTGACCTTATTCATTCACAAAAATACAAAGCATCTTTCGGGGCCGAAGCGGCGCGGCCCCGGGCTGCAGCCCCGGTAAGCCTCTGCTAAAATCCGGCCTTGATCACATCCAACAAATCCATAAAAGATGATAACATTTCATTTCCTGCATACTCTACAGCTATCTTTTGTTTGTTTGTTTGTTTTTTTAAATCAATCACCTAAAACTGATGAAACACAATGTCATTTTAACTTCATCCTGTCTTAAACAAAGTTCCATTCATCTTGCTGGTTCTTTCTGCAGGTTCACCTGCAGTGTTTTTCTTGAATTACTTCATTAATTCTTCATGAGATCCCTGAGGAAACCTTCTCTACGCAAACTGATCCCTCGCCTTGCCATGCATGACTTTTGACTTGGCCCCGTCTGTCCACTGCACTCATGAAAACATCAGGTTCATCAGTTGAAAGGTTGATGCCTCAAATGTAGCAGATATTCCTTATGCACATGGAGGCTTACAGCAGCTTCTTATACTGACGTAGGTTCCTATAATTTGCCTCCATGTTCTTAAACTGTGACAAAATCCCTTGTGCTTTAACTAAGCCTCTGATACTTTAACGATATCAGGCTAGCAGAAGTTTCAACTAGAAATGCACAGATCAGATATCAATTCTAGATCCTGACAATGTACCGGATCCATCAAGGCAGGATCAGGTAAATTGTCATGTATGATGTCAGTTCTATGCTGACATTATGCTTTATTATTTACTTTACGTTATACGTATAATTTGTTATTGCTTTTTCTGAATCAGTTGAAAGAAGATTTTTTTTTTACATGTTTGGCCAAGTTACTAAATCTATTGTTTTATGAGTTTCAGTTTCTTTATTATTTATATTCCACTGGCTGTTAGACTCCTCATCACACTGACTGATCAAAGTCAAGTTGTTTTTCCATGTTAACTTGTGAAGCTGTTGGTGTGTTTAAATGTACTGTACTGCTCCATAGTTATCAAATAAATGTATAGTTTAGTATATTTATGTCTGTTTATAAAAAAATTACTTTTTAAGTCAGTTCAGTTGATTTCCTGTATCAGATCGGTATCGGTATCTTTAAAAGCGGCGGCAAATCCCTAATTAAGATTAATCTTTACAAGCAAAACACAACAAAACAGGCCAGAAGCAGAGAGAAGAAAGTGTCAGGTTAAAGCAAGTGCTTACCTGCGATGATGTATTTGTGAGCTTCAGGAAGCAAAGAGAAGAAAGAGGAAGAAACTTGTTAAAGAAGATTAAAGAACAAAAAAAAAATTCCTTTATTGTTCGACTTTACAAAGGAAGACTGAATATGATGAGGCTGTGATGGATTATTGACATGAAGCAGATGAAAATGAATCAATAGAATCAGTACATAAAAAATATAGACACCAATTTCTTCCATGGATGCATGGTGGCGCTACTGAGCTGCAACACTCTTCAGGGTGGAAGTGTTTATTGAGTGAAGACGGGTTTATTAGCTGTTTTTAGTTTGAGCTAAAAGTACATTAACTCGGGTTGTATTTGTCTAATATTGAGATAGTGCCATAACTTTCTGTATTTAAGATAATAATATTAGTTTATTAACTGTGTGCTTCAGTTTGAGAATTTCATCAGAAAAGCAAAGACATCTCCATTCAATTGAAGAAAATCTAAAACAGATCATTCTTTTATAATAAGAGAAACACAACATATGCATAAAGCTTTATGTAACTGATGGTCATTTGCTGAAAAAAAATCAAAAGGTTTATAATTTTTATTCCATCGTGCAGTAAACAGTGGGTGTGATGAGTTTTCATGTTTTTTTTATTTTTGTGAGATTTAAGAGAAAATTACTCCATACAGCAAATATACTGTGTAAAGTTCAGGAAGACATTTTTTTATAAATGTCCCTTAAACATATTTATGAGCTCATGTCTGTAATTCCTTATAGAGACAAGTCTCTGACATGTTGAGTGTAAAATCCCCCTCAGTTGCAGTCCGTCCCCATTTACCATTCAGTGTGTTTCCAGCATGTCAAGCGACCACCAACCGAGCCACTATTTAACCATGAGGCAGTTTCATCAAATCTTGTTCAACCACCCAAATAACAGTCAACAACCCGAAAGCCCTCCCCGTCGTCCTGCACAATGAGCTCTCAAGGCGACTAAACATCTGTTTGGGTTGTTTGTCCTGGGGCGGTTCTACCCAGTGTCAGCTCTTCGTTCTCTGCTCTTGTCTTGATCCTCTTCATTCCACACTGAGGTCTTTGGGGGCGCACAGTCTATTATACCAAGATGAAGCTTAGGACAACTAAACGCTCCAGAGGAATAGCTATTTATCTGAGCTGAATGACGGAGAGAGAGGAGGGAGTGTGTGTGTCTGGCCTGGCGTTCTCATATCACTTAGGCTAATGTGATTAAAGCTCAGCCAGTGAGGGAATTCATTTAGTTTGGATTGTGTTGGTCTTAAGAGATTCATGACAGAGAAAGATGAGAGGGAAAGTAGAGGGAAGTGTCCGGTCACAAGACTTCCTCACAAGCTCACATGGATAAAGAGAAAAGCGCTGGAAGCAAAATTTACTGCTTAGAACCAAAATTTGTGAAAGTGCCACACACAAGCAATGTTTAATGATTAGAGGTGTAAGAAAACACAAATTTACCCAGCAATCCCTCTCACACATGCAAGTATTTTACTAGGCCTGTTAATTGGTTAGTAAAAGTTAATTCATTATCAACTAAGTCATGAAAACAACAAAACACACTTATTGCTTTGTTTTTCTCAGACACACTTTTTAAAAGTGTTTTTAAAAAATGCTGAATATAACTTATCTGAAGTGAATTACAAATATTCATTTTTAGTTTGGAACTTTCACTGTTTGAAAAAGAGTGTAAAAATGTTATTCTCTGTTTTTAGGAAGGTGAAACTAGATAAAGTAATTGTTTTATGTAAAGATTCAGAAGATTTTGTTTGTCACAGTTCAACAAACTGAACAATATTAAATTTGACTTTTAAAAATGTAGAAAAGAGATCTGCAGAAAGCAGCCAAAACACAAGGAGTTAAATTTGATGTGTAAGGACTGCGGAGCTTCTGCTTTCTGCAGAGAACCCAGGTGTGTTTCCTTGTCGGGTCCTTGTCTGATCTTACGTCTCGTCTTTTTCCCACATGTCTTTTGTACTGCCAGCTGCTACCAGTCATGAGTGCTTAGCCTTTCTGCTCATTCTGTGCCGCCTGGACTTTTGGACTTTGTGTTTACACAAACCTGGGTCCTCGACGTCTGCCTCCCCCCCAACACTGCAACTTATGACATGATGTTCAAAGCAAAGTATGAAGCTCATGAAAGAGAACATTATTTAAGTTTGGCCATGATTTCCTGTAACTGAACTGAAATATATTATAAGCAGAGCTCTCAACAAGTCTTATCAAAACATAAAAATACTAATGCTAATCTAGCCTTTTAGTAAAATACTCCATCATGAAAAAGAAGCAAAACATGGACATTTTCAACTGGAGCTGCATGAGTTAAGTCATTTTTTTATTTTTATTTATTGCAGCAATGTGTATCTCACGTGATGTGCTAAGAACATTCTCCTGCCTCTTTTTAATGAAACTGAAAGAAACCTGGTGTTGGACCAGCAGGAATTTATTTTAAGTGTTACGTGTAGTTATTTATGTTATTATGTATTGAAGGAAAACTGGCTTTTCTTTATTAAAAGTGCAGCAATGAATCTGAGAACAGCATTCAATCACATACCAGTTTTTTTTCCCCCCCAAAAAAAACATTTAGCAACCAATACTGATAATTTGAGGATTTACTTCTGAACAAAAGGTTAATTGGTAAAAAAAAAAAAAAAAGTCAGAATTTGAAAACAAAAATCAGAAACATGGTGAAGGTTTCTATGTTCAAGAACCAATTGAACACAGCATGAGGCAGTCAGTGCTGACGAGGCGAGGGCCTCAGCAGTTCTTATTGTGGATACTAAATGGCTTTCTGCCAGCTGCCACACACACGTACACACACCCCAACTCACACACACACACACACAAACTCACGCACATACATGTACACCCACACATGTACACCCACAATCAGGAGAGAAGTTGCAAATCACCAGCACTTCATCAGGAAGATAAACGTTGTTCCAGAGAGCGAGTTATCACAAACAGAGGTTACACAGAGGCACAAAGAAAATTCTCTGTTTCACTGTTATAATGCCAAGTTTTTGTACACACAATTGTTTTTTTTTTGTTATTGTAAACTAAAAAATGATGAATAATCTCCAAACCTCTAGTCCGTTCTGTTTTTTTCTAAAAGGGAAATGAGTTTTGTTTGTATGCTGGTTTGAAAGAATCTCGGCTTCTTTCAGGACACCATCCTATTCAGCAGAGTCTCTGTCCCAAGAAAAGGAAGCATTTCACAAGCAGGAAGAAAAATGTGTCATCCCTCCCTCCTCCTTTGTGTTTTGTCAAGCCCCTCCCTCCGGCTTCCCTCTTTATCCTGGATGGTTTCTGGCAAGTCGGTCATTTTACTCTCAAATGCTGATTCCCAAACACTATCTAAAAGATGCATTGTTGCTTAAACAACACAACGACCATACAGAGTTAACATCTTTTCCCATGATCCAATTGCTCTGACTCTAAGCTGACAGTGGACCTCCAAGCTGGATGGTGAGCATGAGAGTGTCTGGTCTCTGAAAACCAGATAGAGGGAGAGGAGTGAGGGGAATGCTGAAGGACTTGGACTGACTTGAGGCTTTTCTCACAGACAGGACGCTCTGGGTTGTAAAAACGCTCCATCAGTTTCCAGCTGTGAGGTGTACACAGCCTTTCACTGCCTCCTGCTTTTCTCAACAAACTTGAATAAATAGAGGTTGAGAAATGGGCCGAAAGGGAAGAATTAAGGGAAGGGAAGAGTTCCTCTGGTGCCTGTTTACCTCCTGCAACACATCCTTCATGAAGCCCTAATTTACACGGCTGACTCTGCCAAACAAACGCTGATTAGAAGAATAAGCAGGACTTGCACTGCTTATTTTCCCTTTGCTGGGTTTGCCTCAGCTGATGGGAAACGACGATTGAGGTGATGATGTCATGCTGAGGAAGTTTCTGCATCTTAAAAAGGAGCAGCATTATGGGTTTTCCAGGTACAAAGTGCCATTTTAGTGCGTGATCGAATGGCTGGTTTAATTATCTGCTTTGAATTTGAGTAAGATTTTACGACCTTTGTTGAATCAGATGGAAAGGCTCAAATGTTTGGGCTGATAAAACATGAGGCTTTCTGGGATTTGTAGTGTTATAAATGGTTTCTACACTTTCATTTAGTTTTTCAAAGGTCAAGATGGATATTACTGAAGATTGGGGCACAACCTGAGGATCGGAAGGGGAAGGATTGATATTGGCATGTCGTATGTCTTTTCTTTGTATTTTTCTCCTCTTGTCTTTTTATCTCTCTCGACCACTTCCTCTTTTCCTTTCATCTCAGCCTCCCACACATTTCAGGTCATTAGGGAAGCAATCGTCTTCTTAAGTGTATCTCTGATGAGAAACCTTCCTGTGAACGGCTTGGGGAAGGAAAGCTCTTCAACCAAACAATGCATACAAATCTGATTTCACTCCCTTTTCTTTTGGAACTTGCTGTCCTTTGAATTATGCACAAGAAAAAGTCTATTCTTCTATTTCAACCTAAAATGAAGAAATATCAAAGTCAAAGGGAATTTGATGACTTCATCATCATCCCACACCTGGAAACCTGGGCCTCTCAGAGAAATACAAATGGACAGGTTAGGACTAGAGTTACCCGAGTTTCACTCGTGCAGCAGATTTATTTCTAAAAGATAGTTATATAGTTTATGCCTTTAAAGCCAGGAGAGCTGACCCAGGGCCGGCCCAAGCCTCCATCGGGCCTTAAGTGAAATTTGGTTTTGAGGCCCTCTAGTTTTGCTAACAATGTGGACTGGCTGCAGTCAGCAGTCCCATCATTAGATCATTCACACACCTGCTATAAACTTATTGCATTATTTACATGTATAACATAGGATACATTTATTGGCCAACTGATTTATGGACCAGGTAATTTCTGGGCGCCGATTTCCTTAATTTTGGGGGATGGTCTCTGTCTCTGTCCTCTTCTGCTCGGCAGTGAGACGTTTGACTGCCAGACCGGCCCACCAGGCCAGGTCTGCATGTTTACAGTTAACATTATTCACCACAGTGTTGCCAACTCACCAACTTTCTCGCTATATTTAGCGACATTTCAGACAAAAAAATTCATATCAGCCAAAATCAAAACACATCAACACTTCAAACATGGTTTACCAGAGTTATGAATGATTCTGGGTCCAGCAGCAGGTCGAAGGGGCTTTGATTAGTTTGCTTCACATCAGCGATCCTGGTTCATCTGTCCAATCCAGCCATCTGAACAACAAGGTTCTGCTGAGCCTTCATCCACAGGCAGGTCTGAGCACAGCCCACAGAACAGCTATATAATAATAACCACTCTGACAACCTCGGTTCACACCCTCTAAATTAATTACACATTTAACAGATTTACACTTACAACTTTATGAACTGAGTTACAAGACAAGAGTGTCAGTAAAATCCATTTCTTTCACTAACAGGGGTCATTATCCCAGCATTAAATCCCAGAAAATAAATTGGAGACAGCAATAAGTTTGAATAATTTCGTCATAAAACCATGCCATGCTTTCAGGAGAAAATATTGCATACAGAAAGTAGCAAATTTATTTAAATCTAACCATTTAGATTTATTTAAAACTAAGAGTAATCACCTTAATACCACAGAAGTAGGTAATGTAAGAGTACCTAGAAAAGGTTTTACACTTTTATGGCTTTAATGTCAAAAATTGATTTCTATAACATATATTTTCATTTAATTTCATTAATATAAAATAAGTGACATGCATTAATATTCATTCACTGTAAGCAGCAGATGCACTGCTGGCTGTAGGTCAGAATGTGTGGGGATTATCTATGGGTTAAGGCTTTGACTAGGTCACACCACTATGTTTCACAAGGTGAACAAAATTAAAAAGAAATAAAGTATAGAAATGAGGTAAAAGGAAGAACAATCTCCTACAAACCAATTTTTCTAAAATAAAAAAAAAAGAAATGTCTGTTTTATTGAGCACAATTTGCTCAGACAATTATAATCAAACTGCAGTGAATTTTAATATCCAGGTAAAATGAATATAGATTCATTTACATAATTTTTAAGCATAGAATTCATTCTAATTAGAAAACAAAACAAATCTGAAGCATGGAGGTAAAGGCCATTTATTACATGGCTCATTTTGTTAAACAGCTCATTTTCTCATTGTAAATCAAAGTCAATGGCTGTCTAAGCATTCCCAGCCCTCAAGCCTCAGCTTGCTTTTCTTTTACACTAAAAAAATAATGGCTTTTTAATGTAAGAAAACCCAAAGCTCATAAATGAGTGCAGTCGTTCAGAGTCAGAAGCAGCTTCACTGGAGAACATGGCAGTTCTGAAGAACACAGCAGCAGAGAGAAACATCATCCATGTAACAACCTCTGGATTTAATGTCACCACAGAACAGAAGAGTCACGAATAAATCACTCAGATCTGGAATCAGCATGCTTCCTCATACATACAGCTTCTCAACCAGGGCTCTTCAGGCTGGTGTGTGTGTAGGGGTGTATGTGTGTCTGGGTGTCTGCATGTATGGGGTGTAGGGGTGGGTGTGTGTCGGGGTGTCTGTGGGGGTGTACGTGAGTGTGCATATGTGTCAGACTCTTGAAGGGGAGGAGCAGGTGTGCAGGTGCTGTTTGACCTGCAAACACTGATTGATGTGGGACTGATGAGCTGCTCCACTCTTTCCCAAGAACTCATGGATGTTATTAGCAAAAAACACAATCCTACATGAACTGTAAAGAAAGCCTCTGATAAATTTATTGGTTCAAGTCAAGACCTTGTTTTTTTTAGGTTTCTGACATTTATTTCATTGACAGAAGAAATGACAAGCTGTATTATAGATAATATAGCTATGCGATCATTATTGAAATTGATTGTTTAATAATGAATTTAAATCCAGATTATTGTCAACTAATAGCATAATATTTAAAACCAAGGATAACACTACAACTGCTCATTATTGAAGTTTCACAAATCAGAAAATGGTTTTATAAATTCCACACTTGGTTTTAAATATTTGCTATTAGTTGAGAATAAATTAGTCCAGGTTTGAAGAGTCTAGGTGTTGTAGTTTTTTAGCTAGAGTAAATAAAACCTTTACCCACATTGGAAGCTACAATTGGAAACCAACTTCAGCTTCGTCCAAGCAGCAGGGCCTAACATACAGTTCTCCTAATGTACGACAAATCTATGGTTGACATAAAATTAAATAATCCCAAATACATAATTTAATCAAACCCTCTAATAAATGATGGTGTCGGCTGCAAAAGTTGCCCTGTAATCGGTGTATTGCCAGTTCGATACCTGGTCAACCTTTGAGATTTCAGTTTGATATGTAAAAGACATTATAAGTTAAACTAATTATTAAAAAACAAAAGAAACCAAAATATCACACCAGCATTCTATTCTTTGTAAATTACTTTTGCTGATGTTTATGTTTATGGTTTTACATAAACATCAGAAAAATTTGTAATTTTATCCACTTAATACCGTTAATTTTAGGGTAATTAGCTGCTGGCAATATTAAAATATTTTTCTATGAATTTTACAATTATTTAGATTTTTACAATAGGTTTCGGTGTTTTCTACATTTCATGACTGTCAAAATCACTTGAAATATATGTTTATTGAGTTATTGTAATTCCATGTATTTTCTACGGTAATGAAGTGCTTTGAAGTGCTTTTTATATTACAGTCAGCAACCGTAACTACACTGACTTACTGAAATTTACAGATTTTTTTTTCAATGTTAACTTACTGTAATCCCATGTATTTTCTATATTATTAAAAAATGTGGGCTTGACAGTTAAAATCTGTTTTCTACACCACAGAAAATGTATTTATGAGAATAGCAGAGAAGTGTGTGTGCATCATGGGAGAGGCTAAAGCCCTGAAGAGCTTTGAGCACACTCACACACTTCGCTGTCCTAGTATTTTTGGGCATCTTTCCAGATTGGCGTCAGCAGCTCACCCCCATTTGCCCGACACTCTGTGGACCAACAATGGCCGCCTATGTTCCCACAGGGAGAGAGGGATGCCGCCACTGCAGCCCTCGTTCCCAGACAAACACCAACACTCAGCAGCCTGGCCAACCTAACAGAGTCTGCATGGAACGTTGCTGTCTAGCATGTGTTCATGCACCAGATATCCAACCAACGGTGCACCCTCCCAATATGATATGACTGGCAAGAAGAAAAGAAAGAGTGACTGAGAAAACCAGACAAGAGGTCAGCAGCGCCCACACCTCCCTCTGTGCTCGGTCTTTCATGAGGTGAGACCTTTTTACAGGCTAGCCACAATAAAGAGCAAACACAACACCATTCTTTGCTGTAGGAACCCAAAGTTCTCTACTGCAGTAACAGTTCTGACTCAACCACAAACAAAAACAAACCTGAGAAGAACATGAAGGAAAATTCAGGTCAGTCCTGGTCTGCAGCAGCCATCTGCTGAAGACATTTTTCCACCTAATGGGTTATGTTTCATGCTAAGAGCCCACAGGGGGGACAATAGAGAAATTACAGCCCATCGATCAGCTAAAACAAACAGACAGGCTGCTTTGTGCTGCTGCCAGCATCAGAATGAAACCATCATACAGTAAGATGACTGCAATGAAGAACGGAGAACTGCTATGCAATTCTTTAGGATCTGTTTTTTAAAAGCTCTAAATGGAGGTCAGAGGTCAGAACTTGCCAAAGACCAACAGGGACATTGGTATCTCACTCAATGAAGCTTCAGCTGACAGGAGGATTTAAAGTCCTGAACATCTTTTCAAGATGTCAAACCACTAAGTACGTCAACACAACCAGACACATATTTACTATAATCTGAAAGCAATGAAAAGCATCAATGGAGCATTCTACTCAGTTACAAATGTCTGTAGACATTGACTGGCTCAAAGAGACAAAAAAATGGTAGAGATGCTTCCGAGAAATTACCTTGAAATTTAAGAATTCCAAGGTAAAGTCCTGTAAAATTATTTATACTTATTTTGGAGTAACTACAAAGTTAGGAGCCATCTTAATCTTTTAAGCTACGGGTGGGAAATCCAGGTCCTCGATGGCCGGTGTCCTGCAACTCTGGTCCAACACACATCAATCAAACAGCTGAATGTCCTCCTAAGTGCAGTCAGGTTCTCCAGAGTCCTGCTAAAGACCTCTTTATTTGATTCATGTGTGTTGAAGTAGAGACACATCTAAAAGTTGCAGGACACCAGCCCTCGAGGCCTGGAGTTGCCCACTCCTGCCCTAAGCCATTATCAGTGTTGCCATTAGGCCTGTCACGATAACAAATTTTGCTGAGCGATTAATTGTCTCAAAAAATTATTGCGATAAACGATAATATTGTCAGAAGACCTTTTTACATTGATTTAATGGAAATGACATAATAATGCATGCGATATCCTGCCAAAATAGATACAGGTTATTTTCAAAAGAACATTTAACATTTGAACTGGAAAACAAAGAACCAAAAACAAAAATAAAATGAACTCTCAAAATATGCACTTTAATAAAAACTAAACATCAAACCAAAGTGGAAATAAAAACTACATTAACCAAAGAGAGCAGATTATAAACTCTGTATACTATATTGCCCTCCAATAATGATTAGATTTAAATAGAGAAGATGGCATATCGACCACCTGATGCAATAGTTCCCTCCTCCCTTCAGCCCAGTTCACACAACATGATTTATGACAATCTTACAACGTTAAACCTTCTAACATTGTAGCTGCGACTTCGTAACCGATCGTCCTGTAGTGTGTGGTGAATGATCGGGTCCAGTCGGTAGAACCTCGTGGCCGCTCCGATCTACGGGGTTTCCCCACAGGGAGCGAGAACGCAGCCTGTGACAGGTAGCCAATCAGAACGCAGCCTGCTGAATGTGACAGGGCAGACACCTGTTGAATGTACGAGCCAATCAGAACGCAGCCTGTTGAATGTGACAGGTAGCCAATCAGAAAGCTCGGATTCCCCTCCGCACTTTCTGAGGGGAAATTATGGAGGTGAATCCCAAACAGCTGACGGTGCAACCCGGAGTGCAGCGGACATCGGAGATGATATGTGGAAACAACATTAATGTTTATTCAACATTTGGTGCAATGAATATCCAGAGAAATGACCAGGAGAGGAGCTGGAGCCAAACTGCTATCGTAGCCGATCGTCCTGTAGTGTGTAGTGCTATGAAGTGTTACCGGGTAACAGCTAACACTTTCATTCAGTCTGGTGGTGCTCTACTCTGCCTGGAAATTATCTATAGGAAGTTCTGTCTGTAGTATTTGTTTTTATATCTATATATTTATGTTGCTCATTTGATTTTGACTTCAGATTGAACAGCATGTTGTGCTCAGGGTTGTCAGTGTTACCATAGTAAAACGTTGATTAATGCTGGTTTTAAAATGACTTGTAGCCATTATCTTGTGCCCATTGTTGGACACCACAGGCCACGATGGGCTGGTGTTGGTCTCAGGTTTTGAAAATGGGCGACAATCAGCCGACAGTTGTGAGATCATGTAGTGTGATCTGGGCATTAGGCTAAAGAAATGAGGAAGGGAGGGTCAGTGGAGAGCAGGAGTTGAGCTTTCTCATCCAGTGTCATGGAAACATGCAGGGAGAAACGATAATGACAATAAATTAAATGAGCTCGATAGCTTTTTTTTTAATCGTCCGACTGATTGATTAATCGCGACAGGCCTAGTTGCCATAGTTATCTTAAAAATGTAATAATCATATCACATTTTTGTATTTTTGATTATGGATTAATCATTTCATAATCTTTCAAAAATAATGTTGTTACTTTAGTTAGACTATAAGTTCCTTAATTAGCTACACTCAGCAGCTGCCAACAACACACCTCGCTGCCCCAACATAAAAAATGATCAGTTTTACCAAAACTCTTAGTTGGAAGAACGTTTTAATAGTAACATCAACAATCCGTCTTCTGACATTTATAGATTAACTTAATGGGACAGTGTTAAGTATTTCCAGGGTTTCCCCCGGTCTGTTATAAGCCTGGCGGCCCACCATGCTTTAGGCCCGCCAGACGTTGCTTGTTTATGTTTGTAGGAAAATAATAATTAAAAAAAAAAATACTCGCTTAATTTTTTTTTTTTTTAAGCCGGATTACAAGTGTCTCTGTTGCTCTGATCTAGCGGAGCAGATTTATTCCTAAAAGACGGGTTTATAATAGATAAGTTTATAGTTTATGCATTTAAAGCCAGTAGGGCGCGGACCAAAAACACAGCTGGCCCCTTTACACGCGTTGCCCCTATGCGCGCGTTTCCTTTACCTAACCTGCTTTACCTCACTTTATCTCAGTACGGATCCCGCACCTCCTTTCACTCAAACTGGACACAGGCTGACATGTATGGATATTTACATCACCTTACTGCAGAGCCGGCCCAAGCCTCCTTGGGGCCCTAAGCGAAATTTGGTTTTGGGGCCCTCTAGTTCTGCTAACAATGTGGACTGGCTGCAGTCAGCAGTCCGATCATTAGATCACATACATACATTTATTGGCCAACTGATTTATGGACCAGTTGATTTCTGGGCGCCAATTTCCTTAATTTTGGGGGATGGTCTCTGTCGCTGTCCTCCTCTGCTCTGCAGAATCAAAATCAGCAGGTCAAGCTTTTTAAAGATGGTAATCAGCAATCGCTGCAGCCCTACACACATATTCATGACATTCTTTTATTAAATAAATTTCTCCAATAGCTAAAAATGTTATTTATACCATGAGTCTTTGTCCCCTGAGAATGTGGGCTGGAACCTGTACCGGTACTGAACTGACTCTGAGCCTTCAAATGATTTAACAGAAGTTTCACATAACTTAGAAGTTGATGTAAAAATAAATGTTTATTTTAGCTACAAAATGATTATGCTCAGCAGCAAACAACATATCATATCCCAACTACAGTATAGAGCAGCTCATGGATGTAGCAGCCATGTAGCCTGACGTAGAAACATTTTAGTAGACATTGTCAAATATTGAGAAGTTTTAATTATAGTTATCAAATGTTATCAAACGCAGCATTTTGAAGCCAAAAATACCTCAGAAATATACAGAGCATGAGAATCAACTCATTTAAAGTTAAAACTCAGTTTCACACAAACACAAAGACCCCAGCATAAATGTTTGGACCGGTCCAGGTCGCTATCAAGCTAATTTTCTATTAGCAGCTTTACAAATCTTTTACATCACATTACCAAGGTTCATTAAAAAAATCTTTATCTTGGCTTTTTTCTGTTCTTCCTCTTTCTTTTCTCCCTACCTGAAGGGGAAGTCCTTTTGGGAGACTGTTGAAAATATTAGTTCATTTATGCTAGTTTAATTATATTAATTTGGATATGTGTTAGTTCATTATAATCAACAAGTAGAAGATTAATCAGAAAATGTTTGTGAAATAAACTTTTTGGTATTGAAACTGTTTAGGTATATTTTAAAAGAGTTCTGGAAGATAATTGTGCCAGTTCTTATATCCAAAAAAGGATTTTTGATATTCTGGGTTAGAAGAGAACTCTGCCCCGCTTTGCCCCACCAGCCTTCTGCCACTTTTAGTTTACAGCAAATATCTGTTTTATTTAGAGGAGTCGCTCAGCAGTAAAATAAAACGAGGTCTCTGTGAGGATAACCTTTTTCTGAACCCATATAAGAGTTAGGGTCCTTTTTTATGTGTTTGTATAAGAGGAAATCTGGAGAGATTGCAGGCTTTCACACTGACATGTGAAATCCTCCATCAGGAGACAAAATAAAAACGATCTCTCCCTGATTCTCACAAAGCCTCACAAGAAAAGTCATCAAATAATATTGAACATCTTTTCTTAGAAATTTGAAACTTCTTGCAGTTAGGCAAGCAGAAACCCTCCCAAATTGCATACATTAGAGAGGAGAACACGCTTTCTTATAAAGGTTTTCGAGCCAAAACAGCCAGTCAGATCGCTGGGTGCAGCCGCACTGTCGTTCTCTGGAGACGCGATGCATCTCCGTATTCATCTTTGTATTTTTTCCTACTTTTCTTATTTCTCTCAGGTAATTGATGTCTTCTTTGTGGTTTGATTCCTGATGATTTTGGTGTGCTGTTGATGCGATTTTATGCATTTGATTGAATGAATAAATTCTGGATATGTCTTAGGTGGACCCGTGAATTGTCTATGTGTTTCACTCTTATGCACATGGGACCCTTGACCCGGGAGACGAGAGGAAGCAACAAGCTAAAGGTTTTAACAATTGTCCTCTCAACAAGACATTGTTTTGCTTACTTAACTTCAAACAGGAGCTTTGGACGTTTGGATGCTCTCTGCATGGCAGCTCATACCGGCGAAGCGTGCGGTACCTACGGCAGCCACCAGGGGCCCGCAAGAGCAATTTATTTTTTCTCCTTTTATCAATAAAATAATAATTTCTACATGCATTACAAAATGTATATTATTGTAAAAACAAATCACTTAATAGCAAAATTGTGTGTTTTTGATATTATAATGACATAGAAATTATTACTAAAAAAAAAAATAAATAAATAAAATGAGCTCCACTGAGGGGGCCCCTTAGTGGCCCTGGGGTCCTAAGCAGCTGCTTAGTTTGCTTATGCCTTGGGCCGGCCCTTACTTACTGTGAGGAATTATGTTTCTTTGGAGAACTGAAGGTAGGAGTTTAAAAGCTCTGGTTGCGCAACTCTATGTGAACCGCAGGAATAACTTGTAGTTGCACTTTCAGAGGTGCGTTGAGCAAGTGTTCAGAATGATTTATCTTTGTGAACGAACAATTATATGTGGCGTTTACATTTCAACACCTGCCCAGCGTATGGCTCTGCGCTAATAAAGTTTATGTCAGTTGGCACATAAACGTGCCAACTGACAAAGCACCCGCCACCTGGTGGTTAACGAATCAGCGCTAAGCTCATCATGCAGGCTCAGCCCGGTGGGGAGCTTTCGTGCCGTCACGCATCACGCTGGTTTTATATTATTTTATGATTATTTTTAGTATTATTTTTCCGGTTACACTTCGCACCAAACAATACCAAATGCGTTGTCCACTTAGACAGCCAGAGTTCATGCGCGCGGCCGAGCGACATCTGAAAACCTCGTCCCATAAACTCCAGCTACCAGAACAACTTCTGTGCCTCTTATTAAAAACTCAACACACAGGAAATGGAAGAGCTGCTAAAGCCACATTAGTAGCATTAAATTAAATCTCCGTTTGTTGCGCATCTCTGCGGGGAATGCAGGATTTAACTCACATCACTCATACAGCAGGGCCAGTCCAAGGCTGTATGAGGCCTCGAGCAGAATTTGACTTAGGGGCCCGTCTTGCCGAAGCACATCAACACCTCTGATGGCTTCTTTGTTAGATTTAGTGAAATCTGAAGAGGGGAGTAGTTTAATTGGCCAACTTAAAAAGCAATCAGTTTACTAATTTGTATTGGTGAACAAACAGAGCTGAAATTCAAAGATCAAACTCACAGCATCAGATTGTTGCTATAGTAACAATACAATCTAACTATGAATATTGTTCGTTGAATTTTTACAAAGTAAAGTTGCCAGCTCCTTTAAATCTTACATCTAAATGTTAAACTATTTAAAATATTTTGATTTATGTATGCTGAAACCATTAAATCAAATTTAGCCGCATTGATAATTTCAATAAATAAATGTTACATTTATGTATCTGTGATGTGTGTTAAAATATCAGCATTTATGGGTCCTGAAGGCCTGGAGAGCTTTATGGAGTTAATTTGGATTAAACAAAAGTGCAAATAATTGATATAATTTTAGTTGTATTTTTTGATTTGTTGTTTTTAAGAGAGTTTAGATAGTGTTTAGATAGCGTTTTACTGCCAATGTTTTCCCGTAACATATTACTGGCAATGTTTCTTAGTAATATTTTTACAATTCCTGTCTACTTAAAATCTTTTCACACAAAAAGCCGATGGACCGCCGATGGACCGCTTTGAGGCCCCAACTACTGGGCTTATCAAGTTTTCTGGGGGAAACCCTGATTTTCCAGGCATATCGGGGCATTTCATAGCACAATCAAGTAACTTTCTTATCTTCAGTTGTTACAAAACTACTACGGATAAGTACGGGTAAATATATAAAATATGAATAAAAAAAATTTACTCTGTAATTTAAAGGCTTTAAATTGAGCCTCTGTCTCTTTAAGAAACTCCTGTTCTTTTTGAAGCTCCACCTCCAGGAAGTCATCCCAAAATGGCTCCTCTATTAACCTTTTATATAATTTTTACCAGAGTTTCTCTGAGCAGGACCTCCTATAATGACATCAGCTGATGCATATAAATAATCCACTCACTGCAATGTAAGGAGAAAGCTAATCTCATCTTCTTAGGAAGGGAAATGACAAAAAAAACAAACAGTGACTTGAATAATTCACTTTAATCTGATTATTGGTGTGGAAATATTTATCACCTTAGAGGACTGAAAAATGTCACTAGATTAGAGTAACGCGTTTGTCATCGCAGGTCAATACTTAGTTGAACCCTTTCTCACCGTAGTTATTGAGAGAGAAACCCTGTAAATCTCTACCAGGTTTCTAGCCCCTAACCCTTAAGACTAAAATGTTATTCTAACTTTCTAATCGACATGTAAACCTGAAAAATCCTCTTCATAATTATGGTCTTCTCTGTGTTGGTCTGCAATAAATTGATGAGGAATGGGTTTTGATTACTTTTGAAAGTCATAGAATTACTTCAGACTGCACTTTGAGTCTTAGCTGATTCCTACAGTAAAAACCTAATTACAATAAGCACCTGGAAAAAGACGCATGTTAAATCCGAGTAAAGAGAAAGATGATTTTTGGAAGCTTAATATTTTTTTAATATTGATGGAAGCACTAAAACTGTCTGGATTGAGTCAAATTTCAAAGGTATGCCTGATAAAAGGGTTAGTGAAGTATAAAACAGCTTTCATTCTGAAGCATGTAAATGTATTTATGTATGTTGTAACATAAATGTGTTTTGACATATTTTAAACATTAATAGCTTCTTCCAAAATGTTGCAACAACACTCTTATGGAAAGCGTTGTCACTCACATTACATTATATTTGTTGATCCAAAGAAAAGAAAAAGTAACAGGAAAGGCAGTGTAAAATTACACCATGTCATCAAAATGGAAAGTGCTGGAATTGTCTTCTTTTGTCTCATTTCTCATAATGCCCCTAGGGGGCGATGTATATTTATTCAGGATTATGTTGTTGCAGAAAAAGCCATCAGAAAAACACTCTCTCAGTGGCTCTCTTGATTCAAACCATCAAACACAAGAACCATGGAGCTCATGACCAGCACAGAGGGGAAACACTGGAAGACATAGAACTGTTGTACAAAGATATGTACCTGAGGAAGTTTTAGAAGCATTATTTTTTGTTGCTTTTTTCAGTTTTTGTACTTTTTCCTTTCCAATGTATGCAACTAGAAACCTTGAAAATATAAAAAGTAAAAAAGGCCAGCGCAGTATTTTACTCCATATGTTGTTATAAACAACTAACTGCTAACGCATTTCTCATGCAGTGCCAAATGTACACTGCATTGGCAGGACCTTTTTACATGTCCTATGGTAAAATATGGTAAGGACCCGTGAAGCATCTGAACACAACAGATTCAAAGATAGTTCAACTAATAAACTCTCTGAAGAGGAGACAAGATTATTTGATGGCGTTTATTCCTATTTACCACTTCAACAAACTGCAGTAAAAGGTTTGCTATAAACTAACCCTAAAGTGTAGATTCGGTACAGACAGAACCTGCTGACTCCATAAACAGACCAAGTCAAAGACAAAAATCTCCTGGCTACTGTCATGCAGTGATCACTGACTTTCTCCTTGTATGAGGTTTTATAATAGTTAGAAAAAATGATTTGTCAAACTCACATTTCTAAATGGCTCATGAGTGGATGTACTGAGGATGGCCTGGAATCAGCACATTTTCTGGCAACATCTTAGCTACTGAGATTGATTATTGGCGACATAAAAGTCGTGCGCGCATCGTTCAGCCATGAACACACCACGAGACAACAAACTGATACTTTGTAGTGCTTTCATTAACTTCCATACCAGAAAACCTTTTCTCTCTTTTCCCCTTCTCTCAGTTATCATAACATATTAAGTAGAAAAACAATCAGAAGGATCACTTTAATGCAGACGTTTTTCTTGGTTTTGCTTGTGATGTCGAGAACATAACATTACTGCTAGCTAATAAAAATGAATGCCAGCAAAGGAACGGCACAAACAACCAAAAATTTTAAATTAACATTGATGTCCCAATGATTAATTGATAAGCTACGCCCATTAAGCAAATGATTATTGCCTGCTCATTATTACGCCATCATTAAAGCAACATTAGAAACACATTCTGTGTGGAGTGCAGTTAGACACAAACACATTAAAGGCATACTCAAGAGAAATCCATTGAAAGAAGCATGTGGGTTTGTGGAAATTTAATAGACATATTATGAAAAGTCCTGTGAATGCATCGCAGTGATCAACAGATCATGCAGATAACAGAGTTGGGCCCACTGATGGGCCTAACAGCAGTAGGGTTGTTTCTTGTGTCGAGTCTCTTCCAGCGAGTCGACCTTTAAGATCCTTCAGCTCAGCGCCGGGTTCCAGTCCAAGCTCATCACACATGTGACATTGAGAAAACCTTGCCAGACATGAATGTGTGCAGTTTGTTGAAAGACTTTATCAGGCTCTTATCTCAGGAATAGTTGGACAAGAAAGTACAGAATGTTAGTGAAGAAGCATGATTCCATCTGGATACTCCAGATTGGTACCAGAGGTGACTTGTAGCTACATTGGATGGTTTTCCGCACAATGATGGAGTATTAGGGTTCTGAAGGCCTGTCATTCTAAAGTCTCGGTTTTAACTACATCTGTAGTCCATCTTGTCTGGGTTTCCAACATGTTAATTTTTTTCTGAAGTCCAGACAAGACCAAACCTGCAACAATAATTTTTATCTATTTATTTTCCACTGCCATTGAGTATGAAACATTCCAATGCTTCCTTTGCGCATACTCATAATGACAAGATGAGAGGGATGAGAAAAAAGAGGGAGAGATATGCAGTATTCCAATGCAAACATATGGCTGTTCCTGTGTCATGCTATCGCTTCCGCTCACTGCTGGCAGCTGATCTAAATCCACATTGAAGTGAACGGACACGCTCTGCAGAGTTGTCTGGAATGAACACTTAACTTGTTCTGTTTATCAGATTTGCTCTGGAAATGTGCTTGAGGTTCTGATACACAAGTTTAGACTATAGTGCATGTTGTGGCAGTGCAAGCAATTAGCATATGTAAGCTTGGGTTTTCACTACATCACTAATATGATGCCAGCAGACAGACTGTTTCATGATCATGTCGATGCATGGGGTGTAAAACTTTTAGCAGTCCTGTTTGTTCTGTTTGACCTGATGTGTGACTGGTAATCTTCAATCACAGTTTTCACTGACTGTTAGGGGTTAGGGTTAGGATGCTATTGCAATTGACTGGAAAGTGTTACTCGGTTCGGTGTGCCATCTATGCCCTCTGACGATGTGGCATCTCCTTGCAAACTGACTCACTCGTACTCCTGACTCTACCAAATGATGTCCTGATAAGACCTCTCCTTCTGGACGCCTAACTTTTCTGTTTCTCATCAAGTGTAGTATTTACAGATTTATGCTTAAAGCATCAAAGAGAAGAGAAAGAGAGAGGAATGCAGGCACAGGCTGATACAAGATCAGCTTGATACTTGTATCAACCTGTTTCATCTTTTCTCTATAGGTGTCTGCCTCTCAAGAGCCACATCATTCCTGCTTAACATTTCAACAAAGGTGTGCTTCTCGTTCTCCTTTCCCCTGTAACTCAAACACACACACACGCATACCTCTGACAAACACACTCCCAGCATGAGTGACTTCCAGCATGGAGCTTTCTCTGGCATTTTCCCAGAGCCCTCTCCTCGGATCACAGCTAAATGATGGACTGCAAGGGAGTCCTTCAAATCTGCTAAAGTGTGTGTGGGGGGGGGTGCATGTGTGTGTGTGCGTGCGTGAGCGTGCGTGCTTGTACTTTTAAGTGTGCATCAAATATTACTGTGCAGTTATATGCAAATGAACCAAGAGGTGATAAACCAATGCATGACAGCGTATTTTTGTACTATCTTTTTAAATATATTTTTATGTTAAATGCCTGTTGTTGTCTTTTTTTGTTGTTTGCTTTTTTTTTTGTGAATGGAACAAAAATATCAGAATTGAATATTGCATTTTTGTGCGTGTGTGTGTGGGCGTGCCCGTGCTGGGCGTGGGTGTGTGTGTGTGTGCGTGCGTGCATGTGTGTCTCAGGAGGACCATTCCGTATGGGAGACTGGGCAGAACACAGTCACATGGAAGGGCTCAAGTTGCACATGCAGCCTCATACAGAGACCCACATACACATCAGAAAATAAGTGGGTTCCCAGAGTGGCGTGTGTGTGGGATCCTGGCCCATGACAGCTTAGTAGATCTGCACATGTCTGGACAAAATATTATGGTGTCTGTTACATTCTGCGGGTAGTAAATTTGAATGGTTTGATAAGCTACAATGAGAGAATTTTAATAAATGGAAAGAGCTATTAAATACTGCGGGATCATCCTGAAAGCAATAAGATTTTTGTGTGTGAACATTGTCCATTGATTGTTTTTCCATTCTTGCTAAAATTGTCATCAGCCCTCAACTGTAAAACCAACCAAAGAGTCGACGAGGGAAACGGAATAAAGTGAGATTTATTTGGTGTCGACCATTTAGCTACAAACTTTATACTGTACAAGAAAGATCAAGCTGAGGGTAGATGCTTAAGAAATAAGACATTTATGCCTTTACTAGAATGACAGTGGCTGTGAAGAAAGTCACAACAGTTTGGGTTTGTGGTTGAGGAAATCTTGTCAAGTCTTCAGTTAAATATTCCACTAGACCCCCTCATTTCCACCTGATGGTCCCAGTAGCTCAAATGGGCGCCATGTCCCAAAAAGAAAGAATCTAAATTTGATGGGTGTAAACCTGAGCAGACAACAGCAGGAGTTACTTTGAACATTTCCTCCCCCTGAACGTATTATGAAGGAGGAGATGTGGGCTGCTCACTGAGTGACAACAGGACCTCCCACTCTAACAGGAACCAAGATGAGGCGTGACCGCTCCTGACAGGTGTTTTGTCCCCTCACAGCACCAAGATGTGGCCTTTGTAGAGGCCACTTCCAATGAAAGGCCTGAAGAAATCCCACACCAAACAGAACAAGCAGCTCTGCTCTCCACATCAAACATGGCAGCCTTTTCCTGCACAAAGCACCATAACTCCCCATCAATCAATCAGTGAGTCGGTGTAACAATGAGGGACACAAAAGATCTCTGAATGGAGCCACAGAACATCAAAGCCACATAAACTTCAGCTCAATGTTGTTCTACTTCTGTTGGTTTCAGGTGTTTTTAGTCCTAAAAAGCGCCTTGAATTCACAAGAAGGGTCAGGAGTCTAATCTGCAGAAGTCTTTTCAGAGCTTCAAAAAGTCGGCATTAAAATTCTATTAAGAAGCACAAGGCCTCCACTGTTTCTGCTGCTGTACACTGTAAAGGTGCTTTCTCTTTGTCCTTGCAAGTCAGATTTCAGATGTGGCAAGCAAACTTGCTGAAGTTCAAGTGTCAGAATGTGGAACAGAGATGCTGAAAGTGACTCTGGATATAACCTGTTGTTGGTACCAGGCAGGCTGGGCTGAGTTACTCTGAATTATCCTTCTCCAATCAATCAATCAATCAATCAATCAATCAATCAATCCATCCATCTTCTTCCGCTTATCCGGGATCGGGTTTCGGAGGCAGCAGCTTAAGAAGGGAGGCCCAGACTTCCCTCTCCCCAGCCATTTGTTCCAGCTCCTTCGGGGGAATCCCGAGGTGTTCCCAGGCCAGCTGAGAAACATAGTCCCTCCAGTGTGTCCTGGGTCTTCCCCGGGGCCTCCTCCCGGTGGGACGTCCAACCCCCGGGGTCCTGACCAGATGCCCGAGCCACCTCAACTGGCTCCTCTCGACGTGAAGGAGCAGCAGCTCTACTCTGAGTCCCTCCCGGATGGCCGAGCTTCTCACCCTATCTCTAAGGGAGAGCCCAGCCACCCTGCGGAGAAAACCCATTTCGTTCTTTCGGTCATGACCCAAAGCTCATGACCATAGATGAGGGTAGGAACGTAGATCGACCGGTAAATCGAGAGCTTCTCTTTTTGGCTCAGCTCTCTCTTCACCACGACGGACCGGTACAGCGCCCGCGCTCAAGACCACACAAACATGTCTTGGCTTCAAAAAAGAGAAAATATTCAGAGGAAGTGAGTGGGCTGGTTAGACAGTTTAAATCACAACTTGTTACAACCAAAGAAAGAATCCCAAAATACATAAACCATGAAACCGACCAAAGCTCAGACTAATTCAAATTTCAAAATTAGAGGTTGTAAAAGTATTGCATCTTCTGCGTCTCTATTTAAGCTAAAAATAAAAGCGCAGATCCATGCTGCGTTGTTTCACCAGTTCATGCTGCTGATGGCAACATGTTGGGCTCACAACTTTATCTGTAATTTGTTCATTCCTTTATGAGCGCGGTACACTACCTTCTGCTGCCTACTTCTACAGGTTAATCATCTCATAAAGATTTCTTGAAGCAGTGATTTACTCCAACAGGCTTGACAGTCACCAGTCTCACTGCAACGGGAAACCTTTGGAATGTGCTGCAGCAGGTGAGTCACATCAACTAGGTTGCTGGCAACCCTGCAGTAACCTGGTGGGAGTTAGCAACACGAGGTTCTCACCCCCTTTCTGATTTGCAACTACTCAACCTAGTGGTAGCGACATTCCCAGATGCAAGCCCAGACTGACAAACTGAATCCATCATGAGGCATTTAGTTACTGATTTTAGCTCAGGTCAGAAAGCTAAATCTGCCCAGTTGCGTAGTTAAAGAGGAATTTCCGATCTAAACTAGGCTGGGTTGTGTTGCACCTGACTGCGCTGAAAGCAGCAGAGGTTTAGTTGGAACTGCAGAAACAGGAAGGGGAGGGCCCGACTGGGTTAAACATGAAAGAACAAGTCCGTCATCTGGCAACATTAATGACAGACTGAGTGGCTTTGTTTTGACTGAACAGCTCTTTCAATACACATGAAAAACAAACACTATTATGAGAACAGCAGCAAATCCCAGGGCAGCATCTGGTTGTTTTTGCTGCTGTTCTTAGCGATGTTACCATCAATCCAGGACAAGAGCCTGACAAAGCACAAAGACTCAATCTTTGTGCTTTGATGGCCAATTCAGGGCTCTTTACCCACAGTTAGCTCAATAAAAGGCCAGGCGGTTCAAGTGTTGGGGATCTAGACTGAGGCACAGGGCTTTCATTCAACATTATGTCCTAAAACAACAAGATTTTTACTATTTTCCTGAAGGAAACTCAGAGGTTAAGCTGAGATCATAGACCCATGAACAGATGGAGGAGGGGAAAGTCTTGAAAACTTTTTTTTCTCACTTTATTCAGACCTACTAAACGTGTAGCTCATGTATAGCTCAGATATGCACATGGAAATGAAGCAACTGGATCAATAAAACAGAATAAATGAATGAAATGTTTTAATGGTAAAACACATGTTCTAGGTGAGGCAGACAACAAATTACTTATGTTTACTTCCAAATAACCCCAAGCTGCAGATGATTTCCTCAGATCAGATGGAGTTCCAGGTATGAAAGGGAAAGGGGGATGAGGGAGATGGCATGAGGTTTGGGGACATTATGACAGAGAGAGAGGGAGATTAAAGCAAAGGGAGTGGTCTTACCTGGCAGGGCGTTGGCAGATCAGGAGCCAGCACATGAAAGAGAGAGAGGGAGAAAACGATGATAGGCTCTGCTAACATCAGCACTGACACAGCTCTGTCTAGACAGAGAGATTGACGACTTTCCTGCTGGTTCCATAACGGACGATCTTCCACTGCAGCACTGAGCACTTTGAGTCAGGACACGGGGCAACAATCATCCATCACATTCATCTCTAACCGTAAAGATTTATCCTTACATCTTAGGCTGTCTCTACATGGATCCATCCCATCACAGCCTCCTGGTGCTGCAAGTAAATAAGCAATGATCTGTCTAATCCCATTCCAGCTGATGCTGTTGGTTCAACCTCCAAAGGTTTGTGTCTTATTTATGAAAAATGCATCACAGATTACAGGAAAAGTTATTTTTACATGGAGTCTGGCCTACTGACATTTTATTGTGTAAAATATCAGGAGGCCAGATATAAAAGAAATATGAGGTGATGATATTGTGCTGCAGTCCTTTAGGATGATCTCCCTTCAAAGTACATTAAGCTTTTAAAATCATTCCATTTCCTACACTTTAATATCTTCTTAATAAGATATTAAAGTGTCAGAGTAACTGCTGAGTTCTAACTGGCGACTGCACATCTCATCGCTGACAGATAACAAAAAAAAAACCATTCATTTTAACTATGAGTGACACTTATTCATTTAGCGCTGTATTACCTGTGCTTAGCAAGCTAAAGATAGTCTGACTAATTCATCTAATATCACCAGGGCTTATATCACTCTGTAGAGTGGGACAACAAAAAATATAATACTGAGATTATTATCTACCTTCATTTGAGACACATAATATCAACAACAAAATCAAAAACAGATACTTGGTCTACGGTTTCCAGAAGCTTGAAGAAAATCGTGTTTTGCTGTCGAAGCCTGACACATAAACCATCAGTGTGCAAATAAATTTGGCTGGTGAAATAAAAAGTCATGACAATATTTTATTTATTTATGGATTTTCAGCAGTAATTGTTGTTTTTCTATGATAATTGAAAATCAAATCAAACATTTTGAAGCTGAAATGTTTGACATTTATTTTTATGATAATTTAACAAAAGGTTAGAAAGTCATGAAATCTCATATTGACCCAGAGTGTCCCAATAAGCAATCTCTCCACTCCTTATATGATCGTGTTCTGATGTATTTCTGTGAGTTTAAAGTTAATGACTCTACCCAGGATCCTGCTCTCAGTCACCTCTTCCAGTGTTCAATACTCTGGATTTTATCAACATTTGTCAGTTCCTTTGCTTTGTTCATGTTCTTGTGTTTTAAAATTATTTAACCATTTTGGAAATTGAATTTCATTCCTTTCTTGTTGCTTTTGGGACCCTTCTCCATATTTTTATTTAATTTTACCAACACATGTATTGATAAATTATCATTCTAAAAACATATGTATAATTTAGCCACTTTTGACGGGATATGTGCCTCCTTTAATTATTTCTTAAAACAGAATAATTAAAGATGTAATTATTCTGTACTTAGCTAAACAAAATGACGTACATACAGATTAGAAAATGTTTGTGTCTCTAGATCAGAACGTCTGTATTCTATCCAACTGTTGCTGTGGAAAAAGTAGGTATATTTCTGTTGCTACCGTTAGTAATATCTCTGACCAACCACTGAAATATAGACAACCAACAGGTTCCTGTTACAATTATGCAGACGCTACAGCGGCCACCTCACTCTATGATCCATAAAAGTCTTTGGTTCTGCAGAGCTCTGTGACCCAGAATATGAATGAAAAATAAGATACAGCTCAAAGACCTGCTGCCACTTCAAAGCAGGTGGTAGGGAAAAAAATGATTATGAAACATATTTTTATGAATGTAAGCTTTGGAGCTTAACCTCAGACTTAACAAAGCCTGATTTGTCTGCGTTTGAACCTCAGCCTGGCAAATCATGTGCGTCACCTAAAGGCTGCGACTCATGATCAAGATTGTAATTTTTTTATGATGATTGTTCCTTTGGTTGAGCTGGGAGGAACTTTATCTTTTTGAAAATACTCCCCAGGTGATGATGGTAGAAAGCAGCAGAGCTAAGATTATAGGAGAAGCTCTTGGTTTATCATGTGTCCCGGTGCCTTGATTGGCAGATAGCCGACAAAGGGAAGAAGAATTCCAGACAAAACAACCCAGTTTCTCTGGTTCCACTCGCCGTCACAGGCAGGATGAGATCCACTGCTAACCATCCAGAGATGCACAGAAGCAGCGCTTCTACGCCCTCATTTATGTACCACTGGCCATTATTAAACATTTAGGCTCCGGCCACACATGAACACTTTTTAAAACATGTCTGTTTAAAAAACACACGTGTCCACAGGGAGCCGTTTCCTGAAACCCTCAATGTTTTCCAACACTTAAAACAATCCAAATGACCAGGTTTTACTCCCCCAGACTTGTAGGTGGCGCTAATCATGGCGTATCAATCATGCGCGGTAAGCCTCCAACAGTTTAAGTTAAAAACTTTCCCATTAAAAAAGAAACAGAAAAAACAACTTCCTGTGAAATTTTTTCTTTGAATGAAAACAACTTTTACACCACATCATCTTCCTATTTGTAACCAGAAGACTATGCTTGGCTGTGAAGTATGTAAATATGTGACTTTAACTTTCAAAATGCTTAAGGATGACCAGTGGCGACCTCTGCTGGATGGCGGTCAAACTACCCCAGCCAGTATACCTAGTTGGTCCCACATGGGTTTACCCGAAGTTTCCATGGTGGACCCGCATGGGTTTGCCCATGTAGGGCCACCGCCATGTAAGGCCCATGTAGGCAGTGGCACTACATGGGCAAACCCATATGGGGCCACCATGGAAACTGCAGACAAACCCATGTGGGACCCATATTGTCTGCCCTCCTTTTCCCTATATGGGCCCCACCTAGGAATGCTGGCTGGGAACAGCATTAAAAGCGGTTTCAGGGGACACTATTAATTGATCAATTGGAACACATTTTAATATAATAAACCATTAATAGACAGTCATAAGTCGATTAATTATTTACATTCCTAAGCTAAACTAAACTAAATTCCTGTTCTGGCACACAATGTAGAACTCTAAGAACAATTGTTCGTCTTGAGAAAATGAATCATCTGCCATCAATATGCAGTTGTAGTTCATGTTTAAGTACAGCTCCAGTCTTTCCCATTGATTATCTCCATACTTGTATTACCCAGTTGGACTTTCAGCCCATTTCTTCCTGTTTGATCTTTGGCCTGGTTTGTGCAGAGTCTGGTTTCTTAAAACAAAAGATAAACTAGTTTGGCTTGAAAATACAAACTGAAAATTTTCATGTAAAAACACAATTTGTCAACAATGCTGTGACTCCATTTCTCACGAAAGACACTGTATCTGTTTAAAGATGAGATAAAGCCCCTATGCTGCCTGCCCTGCAACTGTGACACAGTTTGATTCAGCACTCGCTCACACACACACACACACACACCCACGCAACACTCACCCACACACACAACATGCACACACGCACACACACACAAATGCACACACTTTGGACCATATCCACACATTGAAAATCTCATACAATCGCCAAGAACTCTGCATTTATTTCATCAGCAGCAGAAAGAGTAATCAAGTTCACGAGCAATCTTCATTACACAGAGAGCACTCAGCTTTATTAAGATGCAGCGAGCGGAAGGTGTTGGGCGTACAGGGAGGATTTATTGATTGCACTTACTGCAATAAGCATGCAGGATCCACCGCAATGATTTTATTAGATTTTTTTTCTTTACAGACACTTGGCTGCAGATAGAGATCGGAGACACTGGCAGCGAATGCAGGATATTCCAAGAATAAAGACGAGCTGTCAATAAACCAACCTCGGTGCTTTCACCTGAACTAGACAAAGAGGTTACAATTTCATAATGACTCAGGGTTTGTTTTTCTGTTTCCACACATGATTTGTGGAAATGACTCTTGAGAAAATTATTTGGATGAAAGTAATGCGTATTTATACTAGTAGTGAAAATAAGCATAAACTTTATATTTAGAAAAATCACGTCGTAAGATTGGTAGCTAAAAATACTGTCCTCAGTTGTTTCTACTTGAAAGTAATATCATTTTTGTGGCTGAAGTACTAAAAGGTAATTTAAAAAATATAGTATTGTAAAACCAAAACAAAAGACCCAAAGATCAATATTGCAAAGTCAAAAAAATGCTCCATATAAAAGCTAATTTTGTACCTGACAACTGTTTACTTGGTTTTAAATGTTGGATTATTTTTCATTGAATAGATTCAGCGGCAGAGCCAATAAAAAGCAGAGAAAGGTTTTTACCTCAGACCAGACCTGATCTTCAGATAAGTGTTGAAATTAAATGAAATAAAGCTTGGTTTATTTTTTGTCATATAAAAAAGTTTCTGGTCACTTTGTACATCTGCAATTTTGGTCTCCTATGATCCTAAACATTGACTCCAATTTCAATCTTCCTGGACATAAACAAACCATGGTTAGCTAGCTTCACTGATGTTACAAGATTGTAGTCATGGAAACGTCTTCATGACATCTCAAGCTCATTGGCTATGAAGTTTTCCTAAAGAACTCAGCTTCAGCTTGATCTACATTGACATATGAAAATGATTTCAGTCTCTTTTTAGATGGATTATGAATGTGAAACATTTTGATGCTAAATAGGAAGCAAACAATCAGGATGCAGGAAACATAATGTTGAAGGGATGTAGTTAGAAAAAGCTGAACAAACTGATAGCAGCTGAAGATGTGTTGGACAGAAACACAATGAATCGAGAGGCTCTGACAATGGCTGAGGAACCAGGGGGGCTATACAAAGAGTGACTATTAGTAAAAGGTGAACATGGGACTGATGGGGATTGGTTACAATTTAAATATACACAGAACACAGAGGTTATAAAACTTGTAACTAAACAAAAAGCACTAAAGAAACAAAACTCTTATCCCCAGTGTTCTCCTGTCAATATTAAGATTTTTGTAATTATTGCCAAATGTTTCAACCCAACCTACTGAATCAGAAGGGATTTCTGATTTACTGTTATAGTTATTTAACTGCAAACGTTTATACAAAAACTGATGGAAAAAAACGGAAAACCTGATGGAGTTATATCTCTGGTGATGCAAAGAAAAAGTGCAATCAGGAGCAAAATGTAAATCTAGAATCTCTAGCTTAAAAAAACTAACATCAGAAATGTAATAAGTTCAAGTTTAACCAATATATTCATCAGAGACATGCATTGTTTTATTGGAGTAGAACACATTGTTTTTGAAGCTTCTCAATGAAGTCGTGTTTCCTGTTTTTTTGTTTTTTTTTGCAAGCTGAGAAAATGAATAAAGAGCTTTGAAGAAGATGCACTGATAGTCAGCCATGTTTTCCAGCTGCTCAGTCCTTCCTCTCCTGTCACCTGAACACTCAGCACGCTGTCCCCGGTGACACTTCAATCAAATCGTCTTCCAGCCCTCCAGCCCCCACTTCCACCAGCTATGCTGACCCTTTACTCACTGACTCAGGGCAATAAATACTGAGCGCTGCTCACCGGAGGCATGTTGACTCCTACTCAGCCTCCAACAGCTGTGCAAAGGCTGACTGGCTGCTAAAACACCGGAGACTTGAACATATTTAAAAGACTGGCTGAACAAGAGAGGAAAAAATACAGTAGGTTACTTTTTGACTCTTCTCACTAAGGCTCTTTGCTGTTCACCATTCTCCAGCCATTACCATCTGGTGCTCAGTAAACTTCAGTTTCATTTGTGCTACCAAAAACCCAGACTAGAAAGTATTCAGCAAAGATCCATGAAGACATGAACGTGTGAGCAGAACCAGGCTTTTTTAATCCACCATGCCTACATAAGAATATCTTCTGAGTCAGGAATTTTTTCCTGAATAAGAAAAAATTCTAACGTCACTGAAATGACGTTAGAGGCGGAAGATGACACTTAAAAGTAGCCATGTTTGTTGTGAAACTGTAGTGGCTCCTGATGTTTAGAGCAACTCAATAAGTCAGTAATCGCTGTTTAAGATGATAAAGATGATTTCAAATGTGAACTCCAGTGCATTCTCTTTATTTTAAAAGAGTAAAAGTCAGTTTCACAGAGGGTGGTCTTCGTCTCTCTCACTCTCTCTCACACAGTGTGACATCACCTCTTCTACTAGAAGTTGCCAATCACCACTTATGGAACGAAGGCTTAAAATAAACTTTTTTAACACAGGAATTAGTTCAAAGAGAAATGGAAATTAGCTTAAATTAGGCATAAACAAGTCCAAGAAACTGAAATCTTAAATTGGCCACAAATTTATAATCGGTGCATGCATCTCTGTTTTTAAACACATAGTACGACAATAGTTTGACATTAGTTCCAATTACCAAGGAATATGTAATATGTTTTATGTGAATTTTGACCAGGAAATTATAAATCAAAACCCTCTACATTCACTGCTGATTGTACAGGAGGGAAAAAAGTATTTACTTAGTCACCAATTGTGCAAGTTCTCCCACTTAAAAAGATGACAGAGGCCTGTAATGGACATCATAGGTTGACCTCAACTATGAGAGACAAAATGAGAAAAAAAAATTAGAAAGTCACATTGTCTGAACTTTAAAGGATTTATTTGCAAATAAGGTGGAAAATAAGTATTTGGTCAATAACAAAAGTTCTTCTCAATACCTTGTAACATATCCTTTGTTGGCAATGACAGAGGTCAGACGGTCTCTGGAAGTCTTCACCAGGTCGGCTCACACCGTTGCTGGAATGTTGGCCCATTCCTCCAAGCAGATCTCCTCTAAAGCAGTGATGTTCTGGGGCTGGCAGCGGCAACACGGACTTCCAACTCCCTCCAAAGGTTTTCCATGGGGTTGAGGTCTGGAGACTGGCTAGGCCACTCCAGGACCTTGAAATGCTTCTTACAAAGCCTTTGTTGCCATGGCAGTGTGCTGGGGATCATTGTCATGCTGAAAGACTCAGCCACGTTTCATCTTCAATGCTGATGGAAGGAGGTTTGCACTCAAAATCTCACAATACATGGCCCCATTCATTCTGTCATTACACAGACCAGTCGTCCTGGTCCTTTGCAGAGAAACAGCCCCAAAGCATGATGCTGCCATCCCCATGCTTCACAGTTGGTTGGGTGTTCTTTGGATGCAGCTCAGCATTCACTCTCCTCCAAACACGACGAGTTGTGTTTCTACCAAACAGGTCTACTTTGGTTTCATTTGACCTCATGACATTCTCCCAATACTCTTCTGGAACATCCAAATGCTCTCTAGCAAACTTCAGACCCGGATATGTACTGGCTTCAGCAGGGGGACACGTCTGGCACTGCAAGATCTGAGTCCCTGGTGGCGCAGTGTGTTACTGACGGTAGCCTTTGTATCTTTCTGCAGGTCATTCACTAGGTCCCCCTGTCTGGTTCTGGGATCTTTGCTCACCATTCTTGTGATCATTCTGACCCCACAGGCTGAGATCTGGAGCCCCTGATGGAGGGAGGTTAGCAGTGGTCTTGGGTCTTCCTTTTTATCTCTCCCACAGTAGATTCTTCACACCAAGCTGCTTGTCTATTGCAGATTCAGTCTCCCAGCCTGGTGCAGGTCTACAATTCTGTTTCTGGTCCTTTGACAGTCTTTGGTCTTCACCATAGTGGAACTTGGAGTGGGAGTGTTTGAGGTTGTGGGCAGGTGACTTTTATACTGTTAACGAGTTCAAACAGGAACCATTGATGCAGGTAATGGAGGACAGAGGAGCCTCTGAAGGAAGAAGTTACAGGTCTGGGACAGACAGAAATCTGACTTGTTTGTAGGCGACCAAATACTTATTTTCCACCTTATTTGCATATAAATTCTTTAAAGTTCAGACAGTCTGATTTTCTGAAATTATTTTCTCATTTTGTCTCTCATAGTTGAGGTCAACCTATGATGTCCATTACAGGCCTCTGTCATCTTTTTAAGGGGGAGAACTTGCACAATTGGTGACTGACTAAATACTTTTCCCATGCTGTAAATAAATCAGTTGCTTGTCTGTTGATCAAGTTAAGCACACAAAACTATGTTAGCTTCTATTGCTAATAGTGGTTAGCCTGTTGACAGAGCACAATAAACCTAAACAAACATGAGGATGATTTCATCACCAGATCAGAGTTCTGACTTTCCATTCAAATCTAACAGTCTAAGTCCAAGGTTGAGGTAGCAACGGTGTAGAAATCCTTTCAGTGGGGGCATTTTCCCAGTTTTGAGGTTTGTGTCCTGTTCCTCTCATAATCCTGAGGTTTAACAGGTGAAGTATGAGCAATAAGGCATTTCACTGAGTTCATATCTCCTTATCTCCTGAACATCTGAAAGCAGAGGAACTGGAGCAGGCTAACCAAACTTTACTAATAACTTTAAACATTGTTGCATTAAAACAACTCTCAAAACATTATCCTTTGCTGCAGGTGCACAAAGCCTCGGTGATGGGCATAAAGTCAGCACGGATCTTATTTCTAGTCTTCTAGAAATGCAGGTAAATCTTTATTTACCTGCAGTAAATGCAGATTTCTGCCCAGGTCCCTCTTGAAAATGAGATCTAGATCTCAATGGGGTTTACCTGGTTAAATAAAGGAAATAAAAAAATCAATAAATAAAATAAAATAAGTCAAACTAATGCTGAATCCTCATTGGTCAGCAGCTTTGAAATGATATGGCATCAAGTTCTCTGAACAAATGGTTCTTTACTGACCACATACAGCAAAGATGAGGTCGTATTAAAGCAAAAGAAGGTTATAATATTCATTCTGCCCTCGTTCTGGGTATCCTCTGTTTCTCCCTCTCTGCTCTCGTATTCATCAGGTTTTGATTGGGCTGCCGGGAGCACATTGACCTGTACTTGACACTCTCTGAAGACTTGTGAGCGGAGGAGAGATGGAGGACCCGGTGGGCTGGTTTCAGCTCCATTCATCTTGACACCAAGCACACACACTGAAGGCTTTTCCTCTTCTTTTCCAGTTTATTGCAGTTTTTGAGTTACTGATGAGTTATGACTGTATATAGTCACATCACTGTGGGCCATGCTCATCACTCACCAGGTAGAAGGCCTTTAAGTCCATGCTTCAAAATATTTTGTGGCACAATTGTGTTATGATCTAAGAATTAACATCATAATAAACGAAAAACCATCATTAAAAGCGACATCCCTACGAATGACACTACTAATGGGAATAAATAAAGATCATTGTTACTTTTCTCTAATGTCTAAGTCCTTCATTAAGGACTGGGGGCAACTGTGGCTCTGTGCTTTTAGTGGTCAAAATGATAGGAAAAGCACTATATAAATTCAGTCCATTTACCATTAAAAGAACCACTGCAGGTTCTTACATAAAAATAAAGACTTTTGAGAGAAACAGTATACCCATCCATTCTCCTTCTGAAACAGTTTCTGCCATCCAGTGACAAACAATGAAGCTAAAGCACAACTTACCCTACGCTGGAGACGAGGCTAGTTTACAGTTACAGTCTGGGACAAACAACGCCCTTTCTCTGTTTCCTCCAAAGTGGTGTTTCACCTCTTAGAGAACAATCCACTTAAGATGAGCACAAAAGCTCAACAAAGCTGTGTATTAATCCCAGATTGTATTCATTTAAAGAGGAGCTAGTTGCTTACAGTGTCTGTCAGAAGCTACTGAAGATAATTCCCACCGTCCTGGAATCTAAACGACTGAACGGCCCCCAACTTCACCCTCCATTCGCTTTCACCTATGACCTCTAACAGTGATCTTCCTCTATCCACAAGCACAGACCACATTCTGTCTGTCTGGTCAAAGGGGAAACAATTCGGTCTCTTTCTTTCCAATACCTGAAAATCTGTCAAACAGACACGGAGTGACTACAGCATCGAGGTTTTAAACAACTACAGCTAAAATTTTACCTTATTCTCCTTCTGTGGTTTGAAGTTCTTCCAGAAAGAAGCAAGAGAAATAAAGTTCATGCTGCATTCGCTAATGCTGTACTGCCCCTCCCACACCTGTTGCTGCCTTCTGACTCGTGTTAAGGTAAAGTCTCAAGGTGTAAGCCTGTTGAACAGCAGCAGGCTAGCTACTTGAGTCATTAGCCTGACATACTAGCCAGCTAGCATCGGCTGATGCTAGCTGGCTAGTATCAGGCTTAGAGTTGTGTCTGTAAGATCAGTGGACATTGGACGGTCCATTTGTCCATCCATTGTCCAACATGCTTATCCTCCATGGCGCAGCTCAAATCTCACTAGGACATTCACCAACAAAACCAAATGGTTCTTACATATTCTCCTGTCCAACAATGACTGCAATTTACTCACTACATTAACTGAGTATTTTATATTTCTACGTATGATTAACATATTTAAAAATATATAGATTGTAACTGTAATTAATATAATAATAATAATAAAACATGGCTTGGTATGAGATTGTCATGGTAGGTTTATTAAAAATGGCAACATTTCACACTATTATTAATAACAATAATAATAATAATAATAAAAGTGTGAAACATTGCTATTTTTAATAAACCTACCATGACAATCTCATACCAAGCCATGTTTACCACCAAACATCTTGTCATGTGACCAAACTGAATTAGGTCAAGTTAGGAAGCTGGACAGGAAAGTTTCCTTCATGGTTTCACACAACAAGGCATTGTTATGCATAATTCACACAACATCTCCAGCCTTTCCTCGCAGCACTGAGAGCCTCATCATAGCAGCAAGCGAGACTCTGGAAACTCAATGAGATAAGAAGTTTAATTAACCAAGGACTTTCCTCCTGAGAAAATATTCTTATTTAGGTCAGATTGGGAAGCCTGCATAGTTCGAATCGATTCTTTCCTCTCTGAGAAACATACATTTAATGTTCTGAGTAACAATATTAGAGGAATGGTGTTTATGGACATTACTGGATATCAGGTGCTTGAGATTATAATAAAAAATCTCCTGCAGTTTCTCATGATAAGTACATCATGAAGCCTTTAATTACAGAGGCCTTTTCCTGAAACCACCATGTTTTCCAGTAGGTCCTCAGCTTTGTTGGGAACAACTAATTAAAACTTTCCTTATAAAAGGAGAAAGATGATTTTACTTTGAAGTGATTTAACACAATCTCCAAGTCTGCTTCACTCATGAAAGAACATGTTCGTCAGCCAGCCCTGCCTTGTGAAGTCTGTTCTAAAAGTCCAAACAATGCAGAGCTATAAGCCTTTAGCCTGAAGGACGGGATTTCAGACAGAAAACACTCTTGAGTTTACACAGAAACAACATAAGACCTAAAACAGGGAACGTGAGTCAACTTGTAGTGACTGCAGGTCGGCTTACTGACATATCGCTCTGATGAATCAAGCTGATATGTGTCATTGCTGATTATATTTGTGTGTGTGTGTGTGCGCGTGTGGGGGGGGTGGGTGTGAGTGTGTGTGTGTGTGGGGGGGTGTGCGTGTGTGTATGTGTGTGTTGGTGTGCAGGGGTGTGCATGTGTGGGTGTGTGTGACTGTGCCAGTAAGCTTTCCTGTGTGACGTCCTGGTAACATGCAATCAATCAATAAGGGGTTTGGGATCCATCGCAAAGGTCTATTTTTATCTTTTAAGGTGAATTTGTTTGTCCTGGTGACCGCATCATGTCTGGATCTACAATGCTGCAAATGATGCTCACCTGCAGAAATGAATCAAGACAAAGCAACAAGGTTGTATTGAATGTGTTGAGGGTGAAAGAGTGAAAAAGATCTGGATGCCAAGCCTGTGTCGGGAAACAGAGTGAAGGAGGGGAGGAGCGGTCTGAAAAAGGCAAGCCATTGTTGCACAGGAATAAGAGCACTGCTCGGCTTCCTGACAGGTATTGTGCTGCATAAGGACAGCATTGTACAGAGAAATTACACTTTGCTAAACCAAACATGACAGGAAGTGCTTCTTTCTTCCTCCCATTGAGGATCCTAAGGAGTAGGATCTTCACCTTGGTGCAGATTTCACTAACTCATCTTCAGTTAGATGCGTTTGTTTGAACTATTCATTTACATTTTTGCTCTTTCATCACTTTAAAGACGATGGGAGTTGGAGCAACTCTCAGAACGCAACCATTTTCTTTCTGGGTTGCATTGATGTGGCTTCTGAAAACCTGTTGTGGGTTGGAAGTGCAGCATGTCAGGCCAGGCTTGGTGATCAGACTAAACAACAGCTTGTTAGCTATCACAATATTTCAATCTTCTAACCTGTTTTTATTGAAGTTTCTACTGGAGGACTTTAGTATTCATGTCTTTATTACATGCTTGAATGATATACAGGCATCCAGTCGCTAGGTGGCAGCTGTACTTAAAATACTCAACAACCTGCCTGTAATGGGGTGCGGAGGTTTACTCGCACCCCGAAAGATTTGGCTTCACTCATGCACCTCATTATTTTTGTAACTCAGCACAGATCACACAGATCTGTGGTGGTATCATTTTACTGTTTAGTCTAAAAAATCCACATCCCAGTGAATCATTTCTCTTCCCAAAATGATACAGACTAAGCAATCTGGATTACATGTTACAAACTGAGTTAGTCAACTGAATTTGGACATTGCTTTAGGACACTCTGGCCGTGAAAACCTAATCTGGAAGGTCCTGTGTTTGTTTGGAACTCGGATACTGAAGGTTCTTTAAATATAAATTAAATTATGTAAACATTTAAGGCCAAACCACAGCTGCCAAGATTATCTGAGAGGAGCTCCTTTCTAGAAATACGTGCCAGGTTATGTTAGAATGAAAACTTCAGCTGAAGCTTCATCCTCTTACTATCCCTTCAGCAAATAATCTTCATCTTACAATAAAAATCTCATGTTGCCATTGAACTGGTGTGAATTGGATGAACACTTGCATCATGTCAATTTTTCTAATCTTCAACAACAAACAGAGTATTTCCAGAGCTTCAAGTCCCAGAAACATTCACGTACTTTACAGTTCCACTAAATATTTTACAACCAGGCAGAAACAAAATGAACTAAAACAGCAGGACTCCTAATAAATAATTAAACTGCACCTGAGCTACTCCCACATTTCAATGAAACAATTCTCTTTTCCCTAGTGCTCATTCCTGTATCGGCCAAGTGCAGATGCAGTGGCACTGACTGATTTCTTGTGGGCTCAATGAGCCTTTCTCTGCAAGGAAATGAAATCATCTCCCCAATCACAGCTGACAGGACTGTTCTTCTTCTGAGGAGAGCAGAAGACCATTTCTGGAATTAGGTAAGTTCCTCTGCGTTGAGGGTTTTAAACTAAAAACCAGAAAGTGACCAGAAAGTCTCATCTCTAGATGAAAGTCATCCTAACGAAGTAAAAAAAGAACAAAGTGCCCAAACAGAAAAACCTCCCATTAAATGTTGACCATCCCTTAACCTTATTTCAGAACAACAGAATTATTATGCTTCCATAAAATTTCCAGTTGACATCTTCCAGACGCAGACTGGACAGGAACTGTCTGTCTGTCTCAGGGGTTAAACATGCCTCATCTGTCAAGGCTGACTCTACCCTAACCCCGTCTCCCAAACACTCCACAGCGACCGCAGCGGTCTACCTCCACAAACACTCACCCAGAGGAGGCCAAAGTCTGCATAGCCTCACAAACTGCTTTGTCCTGTTTGTTTTACAACCGGGACAAGACCACACACCTAGTGATTGTTCACATGGTTACTGTTACCCTGGACAGAGGGTTGGTCACAATTTGTAAAGCTGGTGAATACCCTCAGTTCACTACTGAGGGTAGTAGTTACCTCTCAGGGTACTGTCCTCAATAAACTCTTACAAATGAACTGAAATCTTTAGATTGCCTTATTCCATATCTGTGTGTTGAGGTACAACATATTCAGGTCCAGTTACAGTTTATGGAGCAGACGACAATGCTGTGCGTGAGAAGTCCAGACGGAACCTCGCTCATTAGATATTCAGATGAAGGGGATTATGACGGAGCTCCAACAGCCAGAAATGCTTGTAATCCTTCTGTCAGACATAACACACTTTTGTCTTCAAAACCCCAAACTCATAATTCATCTGTAAGCTTCTGCAGGATTTCTGAGCCCAGAAGAAACACTGTGATGACCGCCATGCTATCAAAGTCAACAGAGCTTTACTCATCTACAATAACTGCCTATATTTTGCATCATTTTATAACAGCTGATGCTGACAGTGCTGTGTTGAAGTGGAATTTCAAGCTGTTGGACATAACTGACTGACTCCATGTTGTTGAGCCTGAAAAGGTTATTATCAGGCTTCAAATCCCAATCAGCTAACACACCATACCTAATATGCTGCAGCAGTGATGCTATTAGCTTTTTCACTTTCATGAAAAGTGTGAAACAAAATTAGAGGACGAACAAAGGATTTAAGGGGTGAAAAAGAAACTGAGTTTTCTAGTGAAAACAGTATAACAAATGTTGCTTACAATTAGTAATGCTAAATGTGCTGACTGCTAAAATAAGAGCCTAAAACTGCTTCAAATGTCAACACCATGGTCTTTTTCTTTTTTTGTGTGTTTTACAGCAACTTCTCTCTGAAGAACAGTTGGACCTCTGTTCTTATATATAATAAAAGAAATAAATTAATGCTTTTGGCAAAGACATGAAGAAAAAATCCTGGTAATTATGAGTCTAAAGAGGAAATGATGGATGAAGTTAAATTTGGTATCGGCATAGAAACCTCACAAAACTAGAGAACAGAAATTATCTGTGCATTTCCAGTTTAATCTTTTGACTAAAGGTTAGTTAGAGTTTCTATCCCAGATGTTTTTTAGTATGGTTAGACATTTAAACAGGGATACAGTGTGACTTTTAAAAAGCACCTTTGCTCAGCCAGTCAGCAGCTAAAAAGCAGCAGAGAAACTCCACTAAACTGCAGTCGTCTGCAAACTTGAGCCACAACCAGGTCCAAAGCTTCTACACAGACAAAATCAATGCAAGAAGTTCAGACCTGCATTTACTCTCTGTCTCACTATTACACTAAAGCCAGAGCTCAGATTCTGCAGTGGACTGCATTCTCCAGTCACTGAAATGTTTGTAAAGCCTTTCTATTTAAAAGATGAAGACAGGTCTGCTTGCAGTCTGAATCAGATCTGACTGAACATTTAAAAAATCACTTCACAGACAGAAATAATCCTCATTTCACAGTTAGCACCATTTCCACTCTGTTACCACCAGTAAAACCACCGGAATCATTAGCGTCATGCTAATGAGCGTTTTACTTGACAACAGGATTTTCTAAGTGAGCAGTGGAGAGTAATGTGGAGCTCATTTAATTACATAGCAATGATCTGCTGATCTCAACCCAGCATGATCTCCAGCCAAAGAGAAACACGTTTCTGTGGAGCAGAACAAGCTGCACATTTCATTCTCTGTCTAATTAGCAAACCTTTCCGTCTGAACCTAATTGGATCCGCATATTGAAACTTCAATGAAAGTAAAGAATAATGCAAATGAGGAAAACATAACCTGCATAAGCAGACATGAGAGGTAGAGCAAGAAACACTTGTGGTTGAGAGGAGATGAAGATGCTGCGACTGCAGCGAGACGTTCTGAAGAGGGTTCGAAATTATGATACTGAAGAATAGCATTGATAAACCTAATCTAAATATCTTAATGCAACATGGGGCTCTAAGACTTGTTTTTGTAAAATTAGCTAAATGGATGCTGATCAGGGTTGATCACCAGCCTTTTTTTTATTTTCAGATAAATTTGTGCATCGCTACAAAGTTAACTTGAGTTTCACACTCACAGGAAAGTAAGATCTTAAAAGGAGAAATTGGTATTGGCCAGGAAAAGCCTGATCTGTGAAGCTGGAGCACTTTAATACTTGATCATCTGAGCTCTCTGAAATTACTGGAAGCTCATAAAACTTTTCTTTAATAAAGAAAAAAGCAATCAAGTCCACTCAATATGCTGTTGCCTGATCTAACAACCTAATGGGGTTTTTTTTCCAAAACTAAATCATTTTTTCGGGCGGATATATTCTTCACAGGTTCAGACACTGCAGCGTCTCTGAGTGAATATTTCCAGTGGCTGCTCAGCAGTTTGGTGAGGGTTGGCTGTGACTGACACCAAGTGGGTGTAAAATAATTTCCTGGACATGTGTTGGCTCTTCCTGTGATGAAAAGATACAGATCGTAAACAGATCGCAGTGCAAACCAGGCAGCTGTCTGTCCCCCCAGAAGCATCATGTAATGTAATAACATGATGGGGTTAGATGAAAACACCAACAAGCCAACAGGTGCGTCTCCGCTGCAGTCAAATGTTTGAAACACAGTTTCCTTTGGAAGCTCTGGGGTTTTATCGAATGGGAGCGTGTTCTGGGGATCTGCGTCTTGTTAGCTGTAATAGCTGCCAGTCTACACATGGATTTGGGCTCCAGTTTAAGTTGGAGGCCGTTTAGCCTGACACTAGATGAGGTGCAGCTCTTATCTCAGAAGACTGCCACCAGTTATGAGCTTCTTTCTATGGTTTCCCTTTCAAGTTTGATGAAGCCTGATAGCCAACCATTCGCACAATCCAGATGGGAGTCAGAAGAGTTTGGAGGAAATTGGCAGGAAGTGTGCTCAGGCTTTCCAAACTGTTAGTCATCTTTAGATGGGAAAAAAAAGTACTTCCTGGGTCACACAGGACAAACCATGCACACACACACCTAGGGACAATTTAGAGAGGCCAATTAACCTGACAGTCATGTTTTTGGACTGTGGGAGGAAATCGGAGTACCCGGAGAGAACCCACGCATGCCCAGGGAGAACATGCAAACTCCATACAGAAAGACCGGGGCCGGGAATCGAACCCAGAACCTTCTTGCTGCAAGGCAACAGCTCTACCAACTGCGCCTCTGGGCAGCCCGAACATCTTGCTATACAGAAAGAAAAAAAATCTGCAGATTGTTCTATATTTGTAGTTTTCCAATATTTCTTGTAGAAAATGTACAACTTGGTGTTTAGCTAGCTCTGCTACTACAAATGAGCATAAACACAACTCCATTATCGCTGGTCTGGATTTGAGCTCCACAGAGGCTGTAAGAACAGGAAATATCTGCTAAGCCTTGAACTGTTTAGCTTTTGACCCTAAACAAATGTAAGATGTGCCTGAAATATAAAATTGTGTATACTGAGGATAAAGGCTCCAAAGACATACAGCTTGTCCTGATTCCTGTTGCAGAGCTCCCTTTGCTCCCAATAAACACTGATATGTCATCATATCAACTACAGACAGGATGTCTCACTCTCAGGAGAAACAGAAACCATAACTGAGCCTGAAGGAAAGCGCAGAGGATTTTGAGGTTTTGTTGAGCTGTTTTTGTCTTTTGTTCCACTAAGCAGTGTTTGTGTTTGCAGACCAGAAGGCTTACTGGACAGCATGCTGCTCTACTGTCTGGGTTGCGGTCCAGGTGGTCTGTGATTGGGGATGCCATGACCCTGCGGGTGAACCTGAGCCTCACAGTTGCCCATTACGGTGGAGTGGAAGTCCTGGGATCTCTTAATGAGCCCTGGAAAAGTGGCAGGGATTCTCTGCCTGCTCACAACTAAGCAGTTAAGTTAGATCAAAACTTTGCTAAAGCTAATACAGGCTAATCAAAATATGAAATGGTCCCAGAATGAAAAACAGATGTTAACGGCGTATGCTGCTGCTGCCTTACAGTGCAGTGGGCAGCAGAATGCAAAGGGAGGCTATGGACGACGTGAGATCAGCCCAAATGAGAGGATCTCACCAACTTTAAGAGATTTCTTCAAATTCAGATTGTTAGCTGCTGCCGTCTTAAACTAAAATCCTAAGATCTGTGGCTAAACGTAAGAATGATTCACTGTTTTCTGTTTCCATCTTTCTGACGGAGGAAAGATCTGAAAAATACAAGCAAAACTACAAACGATTACATAGCCACTTAAAAAACAACAGAAATAATAAATGGGTTCTGTAAATAAGCAAGTTTTAAACAGAAAACAATTATTTTTAAAATCTTTTCTTGGTTTTAGCCACAAAAAATATTTTTTTCTTTCAGTTTGAAATAACAGCAAAGAGTTTCTTTTACTGATTCATATGGGTCGGCATTTATCATATTGTTTATAATTTATCATGAATAATTTCTTATCATGGTAAGAATTTTGAATTACGGATGTCATGATAAATTTCTGTTACTGTTTAAAAACTGATTAAAATATTATTTTTATTATTTTCTCTACTTTTTTCTACAAGAGCATCAATAAGTATCTGAAGCTTGAAGTCTCTATGAAGTTTAATGACATAAATCTCACTTCTTTAAGTGGATATAATAATCTCAAACTGGAATATTTTTCAAAAGCTGTATTTATGTCTGCATCACTATGAATGAGCTGCAGTTATTTAAAGAAATGATAAATAGTTTATCATTTTTATTATCACAATTTCACAATGAAATACTGTGATAAAGGTCTGATCTCGTCTCGATGCGTCACACAGAGAGAGAAGAGTGTTTGTCCCATCAGCTTTACTGACTTTATGAAAACAGATCCAGTCTTTGAGGATTTACTTTCCTTAGATTCATGGATTATGAAACATTATGTGAAGTGTGGCTCACCAGCCAGGTCCCGGCTTCACAGTTGCTATGGCAACATAATGGAAACATAACCTGCTCCAAAGCAAGGGAGGTTTCGAGCAGAGGCCGATTACTTTAAGGTGGCTCCAGTTTGTAGAGAACATCAGTTCTGTTTGTTGATGAAAAGCTTAGAAAACATCATGCTGGTTCTTAATGCTCAAAGTTCACTGAACAAGTGTCAGAATTATCTAGTTTTTGCTTTTTTGCAGATAATCAAGTCATAACATCAGACAATAATAACCAGAATAAAGAGATTATATAATTTATTAATCCCTTAACCCTCACCGGAACGCCCGCATGCCGTTTTTCCTTTCTTTTATTCAGGGGTGAGATTTACGGGTTTAAACTCTGCCGGTGTTCATTATGACGCTTTTATTGGGCAGCCTAGAACCCTCTCATCCCCCTTTTGACTGACACGCATTCGACCAATGATGTTATAAAATGGCTTTTTCCGAAGAGAGAGCTGAGCCAAAAAGCGAAGCTCTCGATTTTCCGGTTGATCTACGTTCCTACCCTCATCTATGGTCATGAGCTTTGGGTCATGACCGAAAGAACGAGGTCCCGGATACAAGCGGCCGAAATGGGTTTTCTCCGCAGGGTGGCTGGGCTCTCCCTTAGAGATAGGGTGAGAAGCTCGGCCATCCGGGAGGGAGGGAGGGCGGATGGATGGATGGATGGATGGATGGATGGATGGATGGATGGATGGATGGATGGATGGATGGATGGATGGATGGATGGATGGATGGCCAGGGAGCGACTTGTGGATGTGGATTACTGTTACATTCATCAAGCACCATGTAAACATCCATAGACTCCTTACTTCCTGTGATGTCATTGTTTTGCCTATTTACAAAATTCCCTGTGGGGGTGCTAAATTTACACCTGCAACAACACTAACAGCACGTCAGTCATTACACTAACAGTCATTATTTCTCATTTTATCTGTGCATTAGTTAATCTTTGTGCAGACGTGCTGAAGCTTTTAACTTAAGAAAAACCAGCAGGTCAAAATTATAATGAAACAGTAGCAGCAGGTTTCCATCGTCCACCTTTTAGCTACTGGATGCACAGAAATCCGAGAACGGGCTATTGAAGTTTGCTTCAGCTGAGTGCAGCTGAAGCAAACTTCTTCTTTTACTGCTTAACTGGACAACAAACTGAAAACTAATGCTGTTGTTTCCACATCTCTGAAGTTTGCCACTTTAAACTCACTCTGTCTTTATGTTTTAGCTCCCTGGTAAATGTGTTTCACAAACTCCTGCAAATCATTAGCCAGGCACACCAATGAGCAGGTTGTTTTGCCCTGGCCAATTCGCTCCAGCACTTCCTGCTTCTTATCACTGACAAATCCAAAAGAGCAGACACTGATTCACTGCATCTGCATTTCCCACATTCAATTGCACCAACTTATCAGCGCCGTTGTGAAATGAGAAGGCAGAGAGCAGCTAAAAGCTTCTGCATAAAGGATGGCTCATGCTTAAGAGGTCTGCCACACCAATCAACCGCTGATGTTTAAAGCCAGGCACCACATCAGTGTCAATTCACTGAGGAAATGTTTACAGCAATTCAAAGTTCGGCATTTAATGAGCAGAACTGTCCTTTCCATAAAACTGTTCCACAAAATAAAGCACGTGTGTATTAAGTCTTTAGTAAACAGTCATGAAATGTCAAATGTGCAGAAAAAGTTCAAATGTCAAGAGGCAGTTTGAATGTTATATGTTGGTATTGGCTGACAGACACAAACCTTCTCCTATCAGCTCTGACTTAACCTGCTATAAATGACCACTGTATATTTAATAAATAACATTATCAATAAAATTGATTATCATTATTATAACTTTAAAGTTGCTCTCTGGTTTTAGGACCTGGTTTTATTCATACAGGCTCCATATGCTTACATCCTTATTCATTCAGGCCCTTCTGAAGGTATTCACATGCCAGGATCCATTAGATGAAGAGAAATGTGTAGTTATGAATTGAAAAATAAATTCATTTTTTATAAAGTTTGGTGTATTATCTATGTTGAGATCCTTCCCTCTGATACCCCTAAATAAATTCCTCACAAGTTACCTAAGTAAAATCATATTCAATACATTACAACAGGATTGTTTTGCAGATTAAAACTTTAAGCAAATATTAACCCTTTTTTTGTCATTTAATCCACATTTAAAAATGACTTCTCTATTGGCTTCTAATATTCTCATTTTGTTGCGTTTTCATCAGCTGTAAGCAGAAACTCATGATTAACAGAATAGACCTGAACATATCAGCCTGATTATGACTGAACTATGTAATGTGTTTAGTCCTATTAAAATCTAGGGAGGCACCGATCCTCTTCTTTCACTTCCGAAACCGATGTCTGAGGTTTAGTATCGGCTGATACCAATCCGATACGGAAAATCAGCTGAACCGATTTTCTTTTTATTAAACACAGGCATAAATGTATTGAATTATACATTTATTTAATAACTCTGCATAGTTCATGTATTTACATGAACTATAGTGGTGCAGAGTTGGTGTATTTACACCAATAGCTTCACAAGCTAACATGTCAGAACAGCTGTAATTTGATTAGTCAGTGTGATGAGGAACAGCTAATAAAACATAAATAATAAAGAAAATGATAAAAACTGATAAAAACAGTTTACAAAAACATTAGTCAAACATGTACAAAAAATTGCAAAGAATTTATCAAACGGTCAGAAAGGAATTACGAATAGAATGTAAAATAAATGATAAACCATGACAAAAGCATAGAATTTGAGTGAATAGATCTGCCCTCATGGATCAGGTCCATTGTCACTGAAAAGCTCATCTAGAATGTTTTCAATACCTGAGCAGATGAAGAAATTTATTTCAAATCTGTGGATCTCTAGTATGGTTGTTCTATGAGTCAATGTGTAAAAGTTCCAGGTATGAATATTTTCCTGAGCCTCTGAGTGTAGATTGGAAAATGCCTCGATCTGTTCCCTTTTTGTTGAAGGTTTCCCCTAAAAGCAGCAGCTCTGCTTGAACAGATCCTGGCTGAGTGATGCGTCTTTCCTTTAACCTCATTCTTCCGTTGTAATATTACGAGGAAAATACCTGTGTCTACATAACAGGTTTCTGTTAAGGCCTCCTTGTTGCAGGTAGCAATTTAGTTAGCGTGCAGCTTCAGTCAGTTCCACCCAGTTCCACCCAGCGTGTTTGAAGTTTGGAGGAATAAGAGCTGAAGGAGCTCAGAACGGCTCAGCGGGCCGATTAAACAGAACCAAACAGGAGACATAATCAGTCCAGATTACAGCAGAAGCTCCATTTGTGAACGTTTTAATGAGTGTAGGGAACAATGGATACGGGAAGGAAAACTAATCCCATCATTACCAGTTTAAAGATTTAGTTATTTTGTATTAGCTGATTAATGACAGACGCTTAATCAAATGCTTTCTCCAGGTATACACACATCACCTGTTCCACCCTCTCCTCTATTCCCTGTTTGACATGTCGGTTGTAATTTCAGACGCCATGCCTGGGACTTCCTGAGACTGTGTCATTATTACCAGGCGACAACAACCCCAAGAATATTGTTTAGGTTCTACAGAGCCTGTAGAACCTCTGTACAGGTTTTTACCCATAAAGGCCTGAATGCTTTGGAGAAACTGTCCAAAAGTCACCAAGACGGTGAAATACCCAGTAAGACGGCCTCTGTGAGTTTTATAGTGAACTTACATTTATTATTATTAAGAATGTAATCAAAGATTACAACTGTTCATGTCAGTCCTCCACCATCTACTGAAGAGGTTAATAAAAAACTAGAAGCCAGGTAAGTTCCTGTAAAATAAAAACACCTCATGTTATGTCTGGCAGCTTTCTGATGCAGGAATGCAGCCAACGTCTCATTCAGAGATAAGAAGCTGCTGGGAACAACGACTGGCTTATGTGAGCCCTGAAGGTAACTGCGGCAACACGCTGAGGTTTAAATGGCCCACCTGTCAGACACAGGTGACCCTATGTAGCTGTTTAACTGGGCTACAGGTTTGTGATTTAAAGAGAAAAACAGGAAGAAAAACAAATTACTATTAATTTGACCACGCCATTGGAAATTAACTATGACACAGAGATCAACTTAGACATCATCAGAAACTCCAAAGTCCCATATTTCTCCCTGTAAGTGAACGCCTCATGCTCGGAGCAAGCAGCTGGCACAGCCATGCTCTTCCGTGTGAATGCTGTTGCTGAGAGAAGAAAACTCAAAGCTGTTTCAGTATCGTTTAAAGTGAAGACAGGAAGAAACCATTTTAAAAGAACTGAAAACAACTCTAGAAATCAACAATAAGAATGTTATTAAAATGATGGTAAAAAAGGACTTCCCTATCAATTTGCTTAATGGAAACACAACAATTTAAATAAAACGTTTTGCCACTATGATGAGTTTTTTTAACCTTATTGAAATAGGTTTATTCTGTAAAACATTTTTCTGATCACACAAGTTACATAATCAATAGCTTGATGTTGCCACTGGAGCAAACCATGAAGAAGAAGAGAGCGGGAAGTAGTTGGCAAGTCTCTCTAATAACTTACTGAGTACAATTAATGTGACTTTAAATGTGTTTCTTATTTAATTGAAACACCACAACTGAAGAGGGGTCCGACAAGGAGATTGTCTTAGTCCCTTACTCTTTGCAATAAACATTGAACCTCTGGCAGCAGCGATTAGAATGAACAAGGATACTAAAGACATTAGAGACAAAAATACTACAGAACACAAGATTTCACTTTTTGCTGATGATATCTTGACTTATATAAGTGATCCGGTGATGTCTGTTCCCTCACTCATGGAGACTATAGAGGAGTACAGTGAACTCTCAGGCTACCAAATCAACCAATCCAAATCTGAAACAATGGTAATACACGGACACTTACCAACGAACTTAACAGATCGATACAAATTTAAAATATCCAACCAGGGATTCAGATACCTGGGAATTTTCATAACTCCTCAAATAACACAACTTTTTAAAGCTAATTACGGAAAACTAATGGGCGAGATCAAGACAGACTTTTTGAGATGGGATATTTGATATCTCCCAAGACTCCTCTTTCTTTTCCAAAACTTGCCTATAAAAGTACCCATGTCAACATTCAATATACTAAATAAATGGCTCTCAAAATTCATCTGGCAAAACAAACGCCCAAGAATTAGACTGAAAACTCTTATGTGTCCAAAAGAACCTGGGGGGCTAAATATACCAAATCTTAAAAAATATTACTGGGCTGCCCAAACCAGGTCATTACTAGCATGGATACGCCATGATGAAGATACAGTATGGTACAGGATGGGACAAGGTGACTGCCAAGACATATTCCTGGATACTGTCCCATTTGTCAATCAGAACACATGGCCAAAGAATAAAATAAATTATGAGTGGGCTAAGTTTACCGTACAGACATGGGCAAAGATCAAAAAGATGCTAAATTGACCTAATTCCTTATGTTGTTATACGAATCAACCATAACTTGGAATTTCCTCCTCCATCTGGATTACATAGCTGGGTTGAAAAAGGATTATCTTTGGTAGGCCAAATGTTTGAAAATGGAAGTCTAATGTCCTTTCAACAACTTCAACAAAAATATAATCTTCCAACCCACCACTTTTATAAATACCTGCAAATGAGACATTACTTACATAAACATGAGGAATGGAGAGCCCTACAGGCACCTCCCTCTAGTATGGAGCATTTCTTACTCTCGGTTATGAAAGGGAATATAACTACCAGAATTATATCCCATATGTATAAAATATTGCAAGAAGAAACTACAGCTGACACAAAAGATATTAAAGGGAAATGGGAGTTAGAAATGAACGTTATAATTAAGGATGAGGACTGGGAGGAGATGTTTCAAGAGGGTCATAAAATATCAAATAGACCAACATTAAGAGAATTTGAATGGAAAATCAAAGTGAAGTTTTTCAGAACCCCTCTTCTCACATCTAGATTTGGCCGCACCTCAGACAAATGTTGGAGGGGTTGTGGACTGATTGGAGACTTCACACAGATATTTTGGGACTGTCCAAAAATAATAACATATTGGAAAGGAATACAAAGGGAAATTACAACATGCTTGGGCATTACAATCCCCATAGAACCATCCTTAACAATACTAGGTATATTTCAGAATAAAATTCAATATCACAACAAGCTTTTTCTGCTTGTTCTGGCAAAGAAAATGATCACGGTTTAATGGCTGAAACCTCAGCCCCCAACAGCCTCTCAGTGGAAGAATAGAGTGAGGGAGGTGAACTACATGGAACAACTTACAGCAAAACTGCAGAGGAAAAGTGACATCTTCCTAGAAAAATGGTCCCCAATCCAAACACTCATTTCAAACCACAGCTAACAGATTATGTCCGATAGATAGGAGATTCTCATGTGTGTTTTCCTTCTTTTTTATATTCCTTCTATGTTTTTATATGTTTTCTTTCTGACTATAGATACACAAAGCCTCTTATCCAGTACGATATGTGAGGCTATACATGTAGCTTGAACAATATAACATGTGTATGATGTACGTGATGTGACTTGCACTGGAAAATCTGAATAAAAAAGAAAAAAGAAAAAAGAAACACCACAACTGTGAAATTGTGTTCTTTCAACATTACCCTGACAAAGTCTTGCACACATTTGTAATGAAAAAGTAGCTGCTGAGGTGAAACGCTCAGCTGCGGCTGTCTTTATGGTTCTCCTGTCTTAATTTCAAGCTGAAAAATAAATAATGGAGCCCTGTTAATGTTCAGCAAAGCTTTCATGGTTGTACTCTTTTTATCCTTGAGAGTTTTACAACTTTTGAAGAGCATGTTCTGTAAGTAGACTGGTCAGAACCCTTCCTCTAGTATTGGATGACTGCCATCATAGCCGCCCTTTCCCTCTTCTCTTCTCCCAGCCTTGATACGTTCACTCATCCCAGCTCTCTGCCTCGCTCCGGCTCCCTTCCCCCTCTCACTTGGCCCCACTCTCTCAGTCTCAGCACAATCAAGTGCTCCCGTCAGCGATGGGCATTTCATTACCCGAGTGCCAATTCCTTTGCAACCAGGCAGGTACAAGAGCACTTTAGCAAATGCTGGTAACTGAATGCAAATAGGAAGGCTGATGCCAGTGCCCTTACTCACTATATGCTTAGTATTAGAAGCTGTTCACTAGATGTGAGCAAGTCAGAGTGATGGAACTTTGGTTTGGACTAAATATGTACTCAAACAATCCACACACTGACTTAAAAATCAGGTTTGTGTCACAGTACAGCCAAAAACCGTTTAATGCAGCAATTGTGCTTTGTATTGATCTACAGTGATACAACTGTCACTGGTGAAAGTCGTGTGAATTCCAGACTTTAACAGTGCTTTTAAACCATTATCTTCTCTGGGTGAAATTATTACATGTTACGTCCACTAAGGGCACAACATATTTGAGGACACGAGACAAAAATGAGGGTTCAAAAGATAATTATTTTATTGTTAAACTCTCATGATTTAATTCCGCTGCTTTTAATTCTATGTGGAGAAAGAAAGAGAGAAATAAATGTCCTCAGGTTCCCGTGTCCCAAAAACATAAAAAACATAAAACTAAACCCCAAAAGTATCAAAAGAAAGTTAGACCCTGTGAGCCGATCAAACAGAACAAAACGGTATAGAAGGGGCCAACCCTATACAGGGCCGTCAAAGTCCCTGTTAGTACCGGAACTAAGCAGCAAGAATCTAATACAAAAGAAAAATCAAAAACAGGACAACCGGTCCCACCAGGCCAAAACGAAAAAACAAACAAAAGCTAAGAGAAGCTACTGCATGGCAGGCTGGAGGCTGCGGCCTACAAGGACCGGAGAGTTGACACACCCTGCATCAAGACGCATCTCCGGTGGAGCTGGGTGGGTGGAAGGCGGCCCCCAGACGTTGAAACCCAGCCTGTTTATAGGCGGACCAACAGCCCACAAATTAACTCAACTGATTACCAAAAATAAATTACCCCAAATGCCAAAATACATGAACAAAAGATAATTCAACTAAAGTCTATAAACAAAGCAATCGAGAAAAATAAACAAAATAATTATAATGTGCCCGAAGCACATAACAATTAAATAAAAAGATTTCTGAATTTAATCTGGGTTTTTGTTAGTCCACAAAGGATCAACATTATATAAATCTTAAATGCAGCCACGCATCCCAAATAATGTTTGGATAAATCACCCTTAGATCAGAGAAAACATTCGCTTTCTGTCGCACCAAAAACATCAATGTATAATTCTGGTTTGATATTTGACCACTGACCTTATCAAGACGGTTGAGATTCTTCCAACTGGAAACTGGTGGAAGCATTAGCTCACTTCGGTGTGAGTTTAACATCACCGTGCACTGAGAACGGAGCCAAACAAAATGCCTGCTCCAAAACCAGCATGTTTGAGCTCAAATGAAGTTCCCAGCTACACACATGAGCAGGCCAGATGCCTTTCTGAACAAAAGTGTCATTGTCAGCCAGATGAACAGAGAGTGGTGAGGCTTTGAACGTCAACAGGTAACTAGCAGGATACTGATCCCAAAAACACATCAAAACTGGCTTTGGAATACCTAAAGGAGACCAACAGTAAGGTTGTGGGACGACCTTGACCTCAACCCTTCTGAAATGTATGCCTTCACTTTAAAAGCTGAGCATGGCAGGAAACCAACCACAGCACCATCTACTAATTCTCATAAGCCTCATAAAGCAGATAAATTACAGCATGTAATTTATGTGCAAAGGGACATCTCACCAATTTTTAGAAGTGAGTGTATTTATTATGTATTTGTGCCTGTAATGTTTGATGTTGAGCCTGTTCGGGTTCCAGGCTGTATAGTCACACCAAGGTTGAAACGAATCATCCAGAACACTAATCTATGAGACTCATAATGAATAAATTCAGCTTCTGCTCTGCACCATGCTGTTGTTTTCAACATGTAAAGATTGAAACCCAAAGGAGAAAGAGTATGAATTCCACTTGCACCAATCATTTTTATTAAAGCAGAAATATTCCTTGTTTGGTAATCAAGTTATGAATGTCTGTGAGACCGGAGAAAACTTCTGCTTGTAGTCCTTTCAGTATTCTTGAAGCAAAGGGAATAACTTTAAAAAGTATCTTGGTCATTTTACAGAGGGTGGATCAATATGTCTAAGTAGTTCCCATAAATAATAATAGTCCTTCTGGGCCTCTGCCAGTGGTGAACTGCCCGATCCTTTGTCCTATAAATGTCACTGTAACTTGATTTAGCATGACTGATTGAGACATATTCCGAGTCCTTGGAACAACTGGTTTATTAAGCAGGTCTCCGCGACCAATAAGAGCTGCACTAATGTTATATTTCAATACAAAGAAGACAAACCTTGGAGGTAATAAAGGGAAAGTGGGAGCAGTCAGGGGACATACTGTATCGATGCTGGCCTCAATTAGTTTAGATGGATTTAGGCTTCTGCGGCGAGCCTCCATTTTGGTAAAGTGTCTTCAAACAAGACTTCCCTGGCTTTAGCATTGATATTGAACTCTGACCTCTAACCTTTCTCTGAAGAGAAAAGTCCTAAAAGGTTTAATAAACCGCTACATTACAAGGTTAATTGATTTTACCAGAGGCTGGACGGCAGCAAAATAAATTTCTCTAATGTCCAATAGTACAATGGGTTAGTTATCTCCTTAAATGTGACTAGAGAGTTTTCAGCTCAAAGATTATCTAAAGAATATCCCATCCCCCAGGCTGGAGCAGGAGAGAAACAGCCATCACAAGGTAAAATGACCCCTAATGCCTCCTCAGAGCGGCTAACTTTACTCCACCAAGCCATTAGAGAGACAAAGGGGCCGGCGTAGGGAGGAGGACGCTCCCAACACCCGGCCAACGCACCCCCCTCTGGAGGACGTCCAATCGTATGGCCGCCCTCTCAGAACCAGCACTCCTCTCACCATGATTCTCAGCACATTCAGCCTTCTTGGAGCAGCAGAGCAGGACAGCACGCTCAAAGATGGAAAGGAAAGAAGCAGCGTGATAAATCTGGAATGGAAAAAAGCGACCGGGAGGTTTGGCAATCACCCAGATGAAGTAATCTAAATAACCGGACATGTGCTGAAGATCATAACAGTCTTCACATCGGCGTCTGTGAGTTTTTGAGGCCTAGAGAGAACTTGTGAAGGAATCTTAAAAGCAGGGCAGGGGAAGTGGCAAGGCTCGGGTGGTGCATGCCAACGCACACTTAATCTTCAAAACATTGAATAAAGTTGCAGTCCAGACATGAAAGTGGCATGGTGTTTGAGCGCACAAGCATTTAGAGCCCTGCAGAGCAGCCACAGAAATACATCCACGCATCAACAGGCTCCAAGCAGAAAAGAAGCAGCCTGCAGAGGCCAGAGCACACGGCCACAGGAGGCTTTTTGCTTCCCTCTGAGATTTAATCAGAGGAAAGATCCAGCAACTCCAAGATCTCAAAGAGCTGCAGGCTCTTTTTTTCCCTCGGCTTGGAAAACTAACCAGGTGAGGAATTTCAACTGGTGATGTAAATACTGAGGAGCGTTGAGTATTTGGGAAATTGTTCCATTACTAGCTCTTAAAAGTACTCTTCACTTTGATAATAAACAAATTTACTTAAAATGCCATAGTGCTAAAATGGTTTTTCCTCCTCAGGTGAGTGGCTGTCCTTTCCAGGGTCAAGTTACTCTGGCAAGCAGGGCAACGAAGCAAAGCTGAACAGAAAGAAGCAGCTTGAGTTCAGGAATAGACTTCTAAAAGAACCAGCTCACAGAACGCAGTTAACCCGGAAAAATACATTTTGATAACAAAAAAAACACAAATAACAACAAACATTTCCCCCTGACTTAGATTGGGCTGTCCCGTTACAGCCAGAATCTTTAATGAGTTTTATTAGGATTTTATGTTATAGACAAACACAAAGAGAATCATTTTGAATAATCTACCAAATCAAAATCTGAAAATTGTGGCATGCATTTGGTTTTTAGCCCCTTAAGATTCGGAATGTAATTTTAATTAAAAAAATAGTTTTTGCATATTTGTTAAAATTATCATTATGTTATTATTGTATGATATAAAACAGATAGCGTGTGAAAAAAAGCTCTTCTGCCTTCTCTCAGTGCTCCCAGTACAAACTGCAGAAATACACAGTTCAGCCAACAACAACCAATCAGAGCCAGGAAGAGGGTCTTAGTGCTGTCAATCACTCATGTGTTCTTGCAGCTCCCACCCTACCCTTGCTCCCTGCTACACAAAAGCTGGTTCACCACTGGATGCCATGAATGCTAAGGCTAGTTAGCATAGTCGTTGATAATAATGGATAAACCTTTTTCCCCAGAACAATGAGTTGTTTCTCAGCGTACACAAGCTTGATTGACAGTGCAAAGCCCCTCCTCAGAGAGGAGGTGGAGAAAATTGGTCTGTTCAGCTTATCTGTCTCATAACAAACTGTCACAACATGGTGACAGATTTAACAGTACATAAAAACATTCATAAAAAGTTCTGAATAGTGTGGACTAGGCCTGTCACAACGATAAATCAATTAATCGGACGATTAAAAAAAAGCAAGTTAGTTTAATTTATTGTCATTATCGTTTCTCCCTGCATGTTTCCATGACACTGGATGAGAAAGCTCAACTCCTGCTCTCCACTGACCCTCCCTTCCTCATTTCTTTAGCCTAATGCCCAGATCACACTACATGATCTCAGAACTGTCGGATGATTGTCGCCCATTTTCAAAACCTGAGACCAACACCAGCCCATCGTGGCCTGTGGTGTCCAACAATGGGCACAAAATAATGGCTACAAGTCATTTTAAAACCAGCATTAATCAACGTTTTACTACAATCTACCTGTAGTGCATGTGGCTGGTGTCAGTAAAGTCCTGACTGAATGAATATCATCAGAACCTGTTTATGTCACGTTAACGATGAACAGCTGGGAAGTTACCGGGTTTATCAACTGCAGTAGCAGTTTGGCTCCAGCTCCTCTCCTGGTCATTTCTCTGGATATTCTTTGCACCAAATGTTGAATAAACATTAATGTTGTTTCCACATATTATCTCCGATGTCCGCTGCACTCCGGGTTGCACCGTCAACTGTTTGGGATTCACCTCCATAATTTCCCCTCAGAAAGTGCGGAGGGGAATCCGAGCTTTCTGATTGGCTACCTGTCACACTCTTCAGATAAACACAAATGTTTCTGTTTCTTTTTGACTCTCCGGCTCTTTTGAAAGCAGGAGTTGATGCCACCACAAAGGTGTGAAGTACTCCACAGACGAGGGCAGAACGCACAGCGGCAGGGTTTATGCTGCACATGCACAGCCAGAAAACAAACAAACTGTTAGCATTGTGCTGGGACACAACTGGAACCAGAGCCACCGCCTGCAGCATCTCCATCACTAAAGCTGGAATGAGGAAAGGGAGGCTCCCAGGGAGGAGGCCTGAAACAAAACTCTGTCAGTTACTAGGAGAGCGGCTTGGGGAGGCATCATCCTGGATCTGCACTGTTCATCTCCAAGCAGCCGCTCCTTTCATTTCCGCTCCTTTCACAGAATGATGGTGGGAGCAAAAAGAGAGCTAATCCAAAACACACCTTTAAAAACGCTGATGCATTATGCACAATCAACACTGACTGTGCATAATTTATTATCCACTGCTAACTGGAGGTATTTGTTTGCACCTCTTGTTTTTAATTCTTTGTCTTCTAACTGTACTTAATGAGAGTCCAGTGATACAATGCTGTTTCCTCAGGAATTTACTTAGACACTAGCAGTTCTGTTCCTCCTGATGTAAAATCATCACAGTATGCAGAAGAGTTAAAAGAAATAAGTGTTCATAAAAAACTTCAACTCAAAGCTGATTAGTCACTCTGCAGCCTGCAGGCAGGACAAATGGAACAGCGAGAAACTCTCAGTACAAAGGTGAATACAGCAACCAGCGAACCGGCATGACAGCGCTCCGAATGCTCACACTCTGGTTCTTATGTCATGTTACACTTTTTAGTCTATGAAAAATCCTGAACGCTGCTTTGGTTACAAACAAGAGCCACAAACCTTGCAGACTATAGTATTAATTTTAGTAAAACCAGGAGTCAATAGTGACTAAGTTGAGTTTGTTGTAATGCCATCATCTACATTTGTTTTATATTTCTCTACATAATGAAATGCTGGTAGCTTGATGTTAGCTAGTAAATTTACATGGATATCTATTTTTCTATTTAGTTTTTTATTTCAAAAAAAGCTAAGCTGATTTGTATTCCGTCTGAATAACAGTCACTATTAAACATTACAATACATGTAATGTACATTACATCTGAAAACCAACTATTCAGATAGTTTGGAATCAGAAAACCATGTAATTAAAATGGCATTAGAAAACAATGTGTTGTCTAATGCCTGATAACATTTCAGATTACATAACTGTTCTGTCGAGCTCCTGTCTCAGCGCATTAGTGTGTTTGTTCAAAATCGGTTTTAGTTTGGAGAAATTAGGACGTTTTATGAAAATGTATCTTTTTGAAATGTTTTGGGCCCATGTTGCTCCTGTAACAGTCGGAGTAGAATAAAAGCACTGATGCTGAATGAGGAATCTGTTCGTCCAGTAGTCTGTGCTGTGGGCTGTCTAATGAACACCAGGGATTTAAGCATTGTGAATAGATTGCACTACAGAAGGTTTTCTGTCACATTGTGTAAGCTCGCTTAAGAGCACCAGGCTAGGGAATGTGTGTGGACTTCATCATCATCATGAGGTCCATGAGCAAAGATGAAGTCCAGAAGCATTCAGTTCGTTCTGTCATCAGACTGGCTGCCTCTTCATTCTTTGCTCTCCATTTTCAGAAAACACAAAAAGGAACAGCAATAGGTCCTGCTGGCAGAGGCACCGAAGCAAAGCAGAGGATGGAAAAAAGAGGAGTGATAGAGGGTTAAAGGAAGAGAAAAGAGAGGAGAGGAATGGCCTCTCCACTCAGACCCATTGTTTAGATGCAAATTTGAGTTGATCAGGATTCTGGCAGCATCCTGACCAGAAGACGTTTAATGTGCTCAGGCTGAAGAGCTGGAGAGGGAAAGCCAAACACAGAGGCATAAACTGAGGGCAACAGTGTGGTTAGGAGACAGACAAACATTTCCAAAGTGTTCCCGTCAGACACAAAGTTCCTGCTTTCTTCTCAATCTAAAGTACAGCAGCTGCATGTTTGTTGACAATATCACTGCTTAAAATCAATGTCTGCCATTTTATGTACTATTGTTAAAAGCCTAATTTAGCTTTAAGCACTGATAAGTAATTTTCGATACTGTCCACACAAAATGTTTCAAAATATTTTATAAAAAGTAAAACACCAAAAGGGCATAAAAGGCTACAGTAACCATGCCGGTCCTGTTGGTGGTGCTGCAATGTTTCCAGTTAAATAAACAGACGACAGAGAAGAAGGCACAGGTCAACGATTACGTTAAAGACAAAAAATGGAAGCGTCCCTTCTCTCTGGAACCAGTTTCCAGAAACAAAAAGAAAAAGAACGAACAGATGGAAGCAAGAAAATAAAAAAATTACCAGCGAAGGATTTTCATATGTCCAGGTAACTCTGGCACCATGTCCACAACATTTTTAGTGTTATCTGAAGCAGCTAGCTCGCGATTTTAAAAGATGTTTTTCTTGAGCACAAAGGTAAAAGAGCTACATAAAAACACTGAAGATAAACTCTGGTTATCTTCTGGGTTCGGAACTGCACCGCTTATGGTGGCAGAATGAGATACATGGTTCTGATCTGTAGTTTTTGTAAACTTTTGAACATATTTTAGAAGGTTTTCACAGCTATTCCCTCTGATTTTGGGAGCTTTGCAGCTGAAAGGATGTTTGCAGTTTTGCTTTCATACAGTTTTAATGATGTGTAACCACAGCAGCACTGTATAGGTTTTACAAGTGGAGGCAGCTGATTAGCCTCTCAAAAGCTAAAGTAACACCTGAACTATGACCCTAATATGAGTTGAAAAAGAGGCTTCATAGAAGCAGAGCAGAAGAAGAAGAAGGAAGTCAAAGTAGCAACATGTGTCTGACCGCATGGTCAGTTAGCTAGGCAGAGATTTAAAGAGGAGAAGCAAGAGCAAATGAGGTGGATTAGCAGGACAACAGATAGTGTTATCTGTGTTACGGTTGAAAATCATCTCTGCTGCCTGAAAATGGTCATGAGACTGTCTTTCAGAAATCTTCAGATTTGTTGCTAGTTTTACTGCTACAGGTTCTCCTTCCAGCCCACAGCATCACTCTTTCAAGATCTTTTCACGATGTTAGTTATGAAAACCTTTAATGTCAATCTCCTGTAGATCTAGTTCAAGATCTAACTCTTGAACTAGAGTTCAAGAGTACCAGACAGTTACCAGATCTAACTGTCTGGTAGTTAGATCTACCAGACAGACATGTTTTACTCTGTCTGGTAGCATGGCCGCCCCGCTACTTCATTAGTCACGTCAGCTGAATCCCAGATCGGGTTTCCAGGGCAACCGGTCTGAAAGGGAAACTCAGACGTTTCCAGATCACCTTACAATAAAAGGTGGAGAGAAGTGTTCAGTACCCAGCAAACATTTCTGACCTCTTCTTAAAAGAGAACTTTAAACACAAAAACTAAACTTCTGCAGTTTTGAAACTAGAACTTATTGAAACTATGAAACACTCAAAAGAGAGTAAAACATATTTGGCAATCAAAGCTGCAGTTATTAGTCAGAAGAATGTGTCTCCTGGGGGAACGCCTCCCAGCCCGTAATCCACTCACACACCCTTTGGCCCCAGGTGAACACTAACTGGTCTTTGACCTATGGCTCTCCACTTTTACCTGGAATAGGATTTCTGGAGGACGAACACTCAGACATATGCCTGAAATCAACAGGTGGAAAAAAGGGACCCAGACGGTTTCCAGAGGGAATTGAGTTCTGATTCTGATCAACACTCACCGGGACAAGGGAGAAACTAAAGCCAGCTTTGTCTCAGATGTCAAAGTTAATTATGATTTGAATATTTCCAAAAGACAAAAGACCTTTGTTTCCAAAAAAAAAAGAAGCACTTTACATCCAAATGTACTCCCTGGTTAGTACACACACACATGCACGCACACAGACACGCACCCCACACATCTGTATAGATAAAATTTCCCTGCAGTCTTCATAGATGAGCTTTTTTGAACTTCAGAGAACATTTCAGCAGTTTCTCTGTTGATCTGAGACAAAGCAAAAGCAAATATTTGAAGACATGCAGCAAAAGAGAAGGCTTATTTTTACGAAGCACACAGCTCACATGCTGAATCATGTCCGCTCCTGATGAATAAAGATTAACTAATGACCTCAAGTTAAACAATTGCAGCTCACAATCATGGAGACGAATGCATAAACTGGTTTGTAACCTGGACCCTGAGACCACACCAGATTACATGCATTTATCTGTAGTTTTCCCTTTGATCTACACATTGGTTCAGGAGCCAATATGAAATGGATTATGGAAAGAAAAATATGAGTAAGCCCCATAAACAGTTTCTTAAAGATGGATTGCTACTGATTTGTGCTGCTAGAAAAGGAAAAATAAGTGACTATTAAAGAGTGAGATGAAGATTATCTAAAGCAACGGCTCAAAGGCTTTAGGAAGCCATTTGGTTGGATAATGTTGGTATTTTGTTCAGAACCTCGTGAACACTTCTCGGATCTGTTTCCTTCCTGAAGGGAGATTTGGTTGGTTTACAGTAGTGCTGTCTAAACTTTGGGACAAAATCACTGTCAAATTATTTTTAAACATTTTGTTTAACAAATTAAACATGCAATATTGTAATTCAAACAAACTAGAAAAGGTCCAAAAAATTGGTCTAATATTTGTGTCTCATATTAAAATATGAAGTTTTCTAACCTTCAGAGTTGAATTTATTTTTAGTTAAATCCCAACAGCTTCTAAAACCATTTCGATATTTAACCAAGGTTATTAAATGAATCGAAAGGTAAACAGTAGCACAAACTTTCCAAATACTTTCCTGACTTACTATCATCTAAAAATGGCAGTTATAAAACACAAAACTTTGTGTTGTACCAAACATTTTGCACTTAAGAAGATACAGATGTGAACAATTACAAAAGTGTCCATCTGCATCAGATCCAGATTGACAGATTTGGAACATTTTGAACTTCAGCTGCAGGCCGCATGTTGGACACTCCAGGATAAAACAGAATATTCACATCTTATCTTCAAAGCCATTTATAGATGTTATATAAAATGTTCAACCTTCTTCCTTGGGATTTACCATGATGTCACTTATGGAGTGCGCTAGTTTGAACAGGGAGTGTGTGTTGGGATGAAGGCTGAGGCATGGAATGTTTTACAGGAACTAGATGGAATACCATCATTGCCATGTGATAAAGATGCTTAATCACATGCAACACTAACCAAACATTTTGTTTGCATCAATGAAGAATCCCTCAGTTCAAGATGCTGGATGCTTGAAAGTGAAATGGATGACATGATCTACTTTCTTAAGTAATAACCATTTAAATACTTGTGGTCACTTCTCAAAGAGCATTAAAATGTAATTACCAGACAATTGATTGATCCTGAAATATGAAAAAAAAAATGAGTGAAGTGACTTGACTGCAGAAGTGACTAATGTAGTCATCTCTGCAGTCCTCACACTTGATACAGTTATGCAAGCACTAACCAGAAGCACATCAACAGCATACCTTAAACATATGACAAGACTTTATGCTACACAAAATCCACAATATTTTCTCACTTTTCACATCTGTGGAAAAATAGATGTGCCGCATTGAGCTGTAATGTCAGTATGACAATATCCGAGGGAATTTCAAATTCATCTCAGGGAGGTCCCGGCTCCCCTGCAACTGTTTTAATGCTTAATTTTTTAATATATAAAGTTAGTTTTTTATTGGTTTTTTTGGAAAGGAACCCAACAGAAAAACACTTGGAAAGAAGGTTTAATTATGTCAGATTGTACAAAGCACACCTGGTTATTAAGACTATGACAGTTTCACAGAGCTTTGGATTCCAGCCTAATTGCAGGCTGAAGAAAAAAAACTGAAGAGAGACATGACAGCAGTAAGAGCACAGAAAAACAGGGACATGAGTTGGACCATAAGATAGGAAATCAACCATTAAAGGAAGGAGAGGTGCTAACAGGAACTAGCTACCTGACATGAAACAGAGACACATGTTTAGGTCATCACCATCAGGATCCATTACCAGAACTGAAGATGATAAAAGAAAGCAGGAAACAACACAAACAGATGATGACAAACACAGAAGGAAATGTAAAAGACAAGTCACGAGAGAGGAAGAAGTCTTCATCCTGGGTTTACTTTGACAGCGCTTGGATGGAGAGGGAAAATGAAGGGAGAACAGGAAGTAGCTCAGACAGAGCTGTTGTCCAAGGACCAAAACAACGCAGGAAAAACTTTGCACGATTTGTTTTGTCAACTGTCAAAAATCTTCTCTGCTTCCTGCCTGTACTACACTGAGATAAGACTTCACATCGCAACTGGCTGAGATTAAACCTTAAAAACAAGCTAATTCAATCTTCTTCAAAAATTATGTATTTTATATTCTCAATACAAATTTTTTTTTATTTTGTCAAGATGTACATCCAGAACATCATCCCAAAGTAAAATATCATGCTGCATGAGAAGCTGGTGAAAAACCAGTTGTAAATTGTTGTAAACTAGGTTTTCACCTTTTATGTTAATCAATCGTAGAGTTTTCACAGCTGATAGTCCGGTAGACTCAGTTTGATTGGGAACCAACCAACATTTGCTCCACTTCCAGCTGCTGCAGATCTTTCACAAATGATCCAAACTAATTGAAAAACTGTTCCTCTCTTCGCCTGTGGGGGCGCTGCACCACGAAGCACTGAGGGAAACATAAAAATCTCTGAAGAAGACACTTCTTGAAGAAGACCTTCTTCAACAAACGGAAACCAAAACAAAGTTTTACTTTGTTTAATGAATGCATTGAGATGAAAAATGAAAATAAAACCTTCAATACTTGAGACGGGGCCAGAGATTCATCTGAAGAAACACCTGGACCTGCAATGCAACAATTCAGATCAGAGTCCTGACCAAAGTCCAACATGGCACGATGTGAAAATGACAGTTTACAGAAGCTCTCTGTATAATGAGCCTAAGCTTGTTTGTAAAGAAGAGAAATGTCATTAACTTGATGTGTAAAGCTGGTGGCGACACACCCAACAAAGCGCCGTAATTACAATCAGAACTGAGCAATGTGTGCACTGCGGCCACTAACACCAGGTCAGAACACGCCATGATACTGCTGCGGGAAAACGGTCTGCTGTTTCCTATATTTGATGTCCAAGTTAAACTTCTGTAATCTATTTATGTGGAAAATATCCTTAAACCATGACGTCCCTGATGTAGTTAGCAAACACAAACGTCTGGAACATACAGTACTTAGATGTTTCCTTCTGCCGTTTTCTCTTGATGTGAGAAGTTCTGGTGTTACAGCTGAGCTGACCTAAATACAAACCAACCAAATACCCCAGAGTCTCCTCCAAAGCCCTCTCTCTAAACCTGATGTGTCTACATTGCAACAGCTAGCCGCTGCGCTCGCCGCAGCAGCTGCCTGCTCCAGCACTGCAGCATCGGGAATTCTGTCACGGCTCCAGTTCCTGGAGGGAGCCCAGTTCTCATGCAGGCCTCTGAGCCTCTCCAAGCTCTTTATGTTGGATAGAAGAGACGTGTTTCCGGATCAGCGTCCATCCAAGGCCTAGCTCAGAACCTCTGTGTCACTTTTTAATTTCCTGACCTAAACTAAAGGGAAGCTTAACTGGGACTTTGACACGGCTGAAATCTGCTTTTCGGCTCTATTCGCCTTCAGAAAGTTTGAATCTTTGCCACCAGGAATCTTTGGACCGATGACAAAAAATTAAATTGGGCCCCCCCCCCCTTTGCAGCTGCTATTACAATTTTGTGAGCCTATCTGACTCATCAAAACCATCACAATTTTAAAGGCCTGCAACTGCCTAGCTTTCTTTGGTCCAATACTGATGTTAGCACAATATTCACTGCTCATGAATTTTACATGCAACAGTCCACATACTGCATGCAAATAGGTTGATTAAATTTTTTTTATTATGAGTTTTGCCTTATTGAAAGGTCTCTCCCGGGCAGAAACAGTCACAGGCAACATGCAAAATATACATGAAGCAATCCAGACTTCTCAAAAATGCTATGTATTTGCATTTTGTTCAAGCTGCAGTATGTAACTTAAATAGAAACACTTTTTTTAACATTTTCTAAAGCTGTCACCATGTCATGACAGTTTGCAAAAAAAACAGATAATCTATGAAAAGATCCGTCTCCTTCACCTCCTCCCCGAGCTGCTACTGCTGTCTAAAGAAATGCACCATTCTGACCAAAAACAACCAATCACAGCCAGGAGGACAGTCTTAGCGCTGTCAATCAACTCATTCACTCACTGCTCGAGGGCTAATGGAGGATTTTATAAAGATTGTTTTAATTTCAGTGAGCAATAAATTGTTTTGCTGTGTAACTGTAAAAAGACTAGAGAGGAAAGAAAAATCCACATAGATTCCCTGGAATGATGCTAACTATCTTGTCATTGAATACAGTGTTGCTCACCTTTTTCACAGGGACAGGGTGAGGGGTTATGCTGGTAGCGGAGCTAGAGCTGTTGCTGACTGATTCATCTGTTGTTAAGTGTGGTAGGAGGTACAGGGACAAGTTAAATATATAAACATGTTGTTAAATTCTTTCCTTCATTCATTAAATGTTAGTAAAATACAGGCAAACAGTGGTCTGTAGCTAAGCTAACTGTGCTAAATGGTTGACAATCTCACACTGGAAGATCAGATATTCAAAACTGATTTTTCTGTCTTTAAATGCATGATAATTAAGGAGTGAAGTCAGGTTCATGTGACAATCAACAATTTTGAGTTTCTCTTAAGATTCAAGCTAGAAGGTAAAGAAGATGATGGGGGAAGGTCAATTTTACAAAATGATAAATGCTTCTCATGTTAGCATTCCTACCTTTTCCTGAATCAGATTTTTAAAGTTTGGACAATTTTAAAGTGTAAATACAAAGTTTCACTATGAAACTTTTGCAAATGTTTCTACAGCAAAGCCTGGACAATTGAATCTGACAGAGCAAAAAGAAGGAAAGGTACATAAACATTTACTACACATTTACAGCAGATTTTTTTACAATGGTCCTTTAAGACCAGCAAAAATCCACAAACAGGCGGGGTGGAAAGACGGACGGATGGATGGCTGGATGGATGAATGGATGAATGGATGGATGAACTGACAGGTGGGTTTAGATGAGAGGATGTGGGACAAAGTCTGAAACTCCACATCTTCTTCCAAACTCTTGTTTTTCCAAACTTATCTGAATTAGTAAACAGGTTAAAACTAATTCTGGACTTTTCTACTCTGCTCCCATTTGTGTCTTCATGATAATCTGTTTCTCTTTCTCATAATGATGTGAACTTCATCAGAAATGATTTTCCGTTTCTTTATGGGTGAAAGGCAGTTTTTGAAACCATTCCCACAGCCAACTGCCAATGCTTCATTATAGAAAGTCAAATAAAAATTGGAGGCAGAGCATTACAATAATTTATAATTGTCATATTTGCATCATTGCATCTTGCCAAAAAACAAATCACAGATCTAATTTAGAGATCGACAATCAGTTCTAGTTGCAAAAAAACAAAAAAAAACAAGCATAGCATTTTGCATCTGGGTTGCTTCTGGACATATTTAATTTGACAGTCCTTGTTATTATTTGCACTGCTGGAGCACATAACGACAGGCGTGTTCCCACATGAGAGATGCTAGCATGCTAGCAGTGTGCTGCTCTATCACCACCATCTGTGATCCTGATCACCAGCAGAGATTCATCCTGATCCTGATCCTGAAGCCAGACCCAGCAGACTGAGGTTACGTGGTCCATTCCTGCCTTGCTCTCTTCCATCTTTCATGGCTTTTTCATTTCAGAGTCCTTTATTATCATGCCAAGCGGGGATCAGCACTCCCAGATTTTTAATTAAAATTGAAAATCTGCAATAACGCTGGAGACTCCAAGGGTTCGCTGGCCAATGTGTCCGGCGGTTTTGTTTCTGTCTTTAAGCCTCTGTTGCTTGTTTCATCAAAGCCTTCCATCAGTTCTGTTCACTTCACGAAGTAAAACATCCTGACATAATCCAAACAGGATGTACAGATTTATAGAGGACACGACTTCATATAAAGTGAATGAACTCTACGGCCTTAATCCATTCACAGAGGCTGAGGAGGTTCCCAATCCTTCAAAAGTCCCTCGTCTGACTTCCCATGACTCCCCAAAGACAAAAGGCTGCTTGTGTGGACATGGACTGGAAGAAGAACCCCGGTGCTTTACTTCAGTCACCAGGGCGTGGCCGTATAGAGTTATCACACACTTTCCAAAGCACAATAAAATAAATTCCATCTACCCATCTGGAATTACCCCAAAAAGCTGTTTCCCTACCTGGGAAATTAGGGGGTTGTCAAGATTCCCAGCGCAGTTGTAAAAGTTTAATCTATCTGCAAAGTTTCCCCTGTAAGATGAAATCATGAGCAGGTGGCAGAGCGGGTTTAATATTTTAATTAGAAGGCTGTGAAACGTGTAGAAGTTTTTCCCCAGAGTGTTTTAAAGCAGAGGCAGAAATAAAACGGAGGAAATCATAAAGGTTGGAATAAAACTTTATCTATGGGGAAGACATGCTGCAGTAATCAAGTCTGAATCTTACAATCTGAGGATGTTTTTAATTCAACAAGCTGCAGAAAAACTGGAATGATTGCTATGAAAGATCACAGGGAGAACTAACTGTAAACATCTTATCATTCTATCATTATCTCTTCACATATCAAGAAGGTAAAGGAGGGAGGCAGGTTAGGAATCCAGGCCTCCTCCTTCCACAAACAGTAAGGGGGGGGGGAAAGCTCAAAGTTCTCAGCAACTCATTCACTGAGAAGCAATGGAGCAGGAGAGGGAGGAGGGACGGCTCAAACAGTCATCCCACATCCCACCAACCCTGGGAAGCATTCCACTCTTCTGTCTGCTCACCGTCATTAAGCAGGACCACCTGCTGCTACACCAGAACCCCCATCAGGTTCTCCAGAAGCCCAGTTAACCCATCAGCAGCCAGCCATGGCACCGCTTTACACACGTATCATATGAAGTCAGAAAAAAAACTCCTTCATAACGACACTATGGGATTTAAATAGACACAACACAAAAAGGACAAAGAAACAATCTCTGATGCAGCTGTGGAATGACTACATAGGAGATAAAGAGAGAGAGAGAGAAGGGGAGGAGGGATGGAGACTGGAGGAAGAAACAGTGCTTTGTTGCTGTTCTCCATCAGGGCCTCTGGGGGAAAGACTCTGACATCAAGTTATCAAGAGCTGAAACAAAAGCAGCTGATAAACAGAGCAAGACAGATACCATCTCCCTGCTGCTCAATGCTTTTCCATCAAGGTGCTTCCTCTCTCCCAAAGGCCCGTCACTCCCGCCTCCTCTCTTTGCTGATGACAAATCGGAATGAAAATGTCAATGAATAGAAGAAATGTTGTTTTTTCTATTGGGAGTTCATCCACCCTTAAATAAAAAAAACAGCTTCAGGTGTATAGATCATCAGCTTTCAGACAGTCAGACCAAAGAGAAGATCTTTGTCTTTTAACCCAGAGCTGATAGTTTGATCATCAATGCTTTTAGTTGTTTTATTATTGTCCATATTTAATCAATAACCTCAGTAATATCAGAACCTATCTCCAGGTCAGAGGGCGAGAGGCAGGGTCACCATGAACGGGTGGACCAGTCCATCAGGGCAATATCATTAATAATTATAATAAATTTCTGGATAAATGTGTTACCATGTGGTAAAACTCAATAAAAACCAGGAACCAGGCTGCAGTGATGATGCCATCTAACACACAAAGACTCAATTCAACAATTCTCTCACTAAATTGGTCTTGAATGCTAAAATTCAATCAACTGAGCAGCAACAAAGCAGCAATTTTTGAAGCAATTAATGGAGCTTTGAACTGCTACATTTCTGACTTTGTGTAGCCGCCAGCTGTGCTTTACTGCTAGTGCAAACCTGCACGACAGAACAGTTACTACAAAAGTGTTACCACATGGCAAGAATCAAATAAGCATAAACATACTTTCACATTTTAAAGTAAATCCTTCGTAGGACTTTAGAACAGCTAGCTTACAGTCCTGTAGCTGCTAGCTGTGCTGCAATACTAATGCTAACTCATGCATTAGCACACTCAGCGTTTATAATAATTTTCCTGAAATGAAAATAAGCAGTAAAAATTTTAAATTGTCTGAAACTTTGCATAGCTTTTAGGGCAAAGCCATTTGGAGCTGCTAGTTTTCTGATGTCCTTTAGCAGCGAGAGGATCTACAGTGCTGATGCTAGTTCTTACGTAAACAAACTCAATATGACAAATATCTTCCTGAATTAGTCTCACATGGCAAACATTTATAAACTTAGCATAAGACATGTTTACCCTTTTCATAGTAAAATAATTGGATCTTTAAACTGTTACGTTTCTGCAAGGCTCAACTGCCTGTGATATTGATGTAAGTTAATTTGTATATTATCATGTTTAATACAATTATTATTTATCTGAACTATTCTCACATGGCAAAAATTAAATAATTAATTACAAACATCCTGGCAGCTTTCAAAATTCCTTGACAGAATATTAAATCTCCTACTTTGCTAACTTCCTGCAGCAGCTCATATACTGCAACCCTAACACTAACTTGTCCAGAAACACCCTCGATAGTATAATTATCTCCCTAAAACTGTCATCAGACAACAAAAATCTATAAATTACACTTAAATGTCCCTTCAATTTTTGAAGCAATTACCTAATGTGAATTTGTAGTTACTATTTTACTATCATCCTATGGTGGCTAGCTGTGCTGCAGTGCTAATGTTTGCATACAAAAATTCTCAGTAAATTACTATGTCTCTGAATGGTTCCCACAGGTAAAAACAGTCAAATTAAGCATAAATAATTCTTCATATGTAGAAGTAATTTCTTTACGCTAGTTCCTAAACCGTATCTTTTCTAGCCTCCAGTAGATCCTATTTATGATTCTAGTCTGAAAGTGAAAAGGCAAAAAATTAGAAGATTGGGTTTGACCAGTTTTCTAACGTCCACATCTACTACAGAATTACAGCTAGCAATGTTCTTGTTAGCATCTTGGCCTGTGAAAAGATATTGATTTTCAGTGCTGTGTTACTGCTGAGTTAAACAGGAAGGGAGTCGGGAGGGGGGGGGGGGTTCTCCACTTCTTATTGACTACATTATAACACATGAAGCCAAGTGAGCACTGAATCTTGTAAACTCTAGTTTATGGAGTGCAAATTGGAGCCCAGCAGATACGACATAAACACACTGACCAGACTGACCAGAAAGCTAGTAGATATATTTATATATATATATATACATCAACAAATCCAAAATATGATCCCTGAAGGCAATCATCTTCATGCACCCCTGGTCCAAACTAACAAAAATGCCCCTCCAAAACAAACATTCCTCCTCACACTCCATGAGTTCACATGTACAAACAAAAATCCCTTGTTTTCCTTTTTTTTAACTTTATATCACTCGTCTTGTTTTCCTCCATGCAACTGCCCCCTACTCAAGGCTTTCAGTAGCAAAGGCGCTCTCACAAAGCCCTTTTTCTTCCACCTCAGACAATGCACCTCCCCTCCTATACTCTGCCAGGCATTCCTGAGTCTATCCTAGCTATCGAAAATGTCAAGAATGAGGAGAGAAGCAGAGGAGGGTAGCAATGAGCACTGCGGCAGGTAGAGTCTTGTCCTGCTGCACACACTTCCCACAGTCTCTGGGGTTAGTACATGCATGGAACGGATGGGATCTCACTTGACTCCCTTAATTAAAACTCTTCACTTGAACAAGCCTCAGAGCTCATTCTCCTCTGGATGAAAGCATTTGAGCTAATTATTGGGCCAGTTTCATTCCAAAAGACAACAGAATGGAGAAGTTATAAAGGGGACAGAGATGAGAAGTGTCCTTAGATATGAGGAGCTCCACGGAAAAGGTTTGATCTTGTCACATATTGGCGGGTTTAAACTCAAGTACAGTTTGATCACTTTTTAAGTTATTTATCTGACAGTAATCCTTCAACTGCAAGGCAATAGGCTTAGCAAATCAGGTTATTCTAAGCAAACGCTTGTTGAATGCTTCAAACAGAAACAGCACATTCTACACTGTTTTTTTTTCCTCTCTGGGAGTCTGAGAAGAAAAAGAAGAAAAGGGGAGTGGGAAGACCAAGCAGATCAACAGTAATCAACAGTACAACGGTTCATGTGTGCCAAGTGCAACTTAACACTGCAAACAAGCTCCATCCATTGGAACATTGAGCCACCCAGAGCTGGGAGGTGATTCATGCTCTGCATCACCTCAACACCCCCATTGCTCCCCCTCCTGCCGACTGGTGACTTACATTCAAACTCTGAACCACTGCGAAGCTTGTCCAGCAGCAGAAGCCAGTGAAACAACAGCAGGGTCACCGCTCACTGGTATGGGGCCACTTCCCACTAAAGTCTGGTAGTTTCAGTCTGTGCTCAGATTAATTAGTTCCAACTGCACCATTTTTCATATAAGAGCCTGACAAATTAATTCTGAACTGAGGAGAGGAGATCAAACTGCAACAGTTGCTAATTAACTTGTGTCCTGCTCAGAGGTCACGCTAACGGAATATTTTCCGTATTTGACCGGTTATTTTTTTAAACGACCGGAAAATTTAAAGCCTATCCGTCAATTGACAGGTTATAATTAACACCCTTGAATGGTCAGTCATGGGCAGACATTATAGACTTTATACAAAGAGTTCATCGCAGAGGCAACTGGTAAAACAATCCTTTCTGAATATCATCTCATGGACACTGAACTAAATGTGTCTTTCTTACTTTTCTTTCAGACCAGAGAAAACTAACCAGAATGCAATGTTGTGTTAATCCATTTGTAGTCTAAACAGAGGAGCTGGCAGTTTATCTTGAGGAAATACACCGTGTTCCAAATTATTATGCAAACTGGATTTAAGTGTCATAAAGATAAAATTTTTTGTTGTGCTATTAAATTCATAGATGGCATTGTGTCTCAGGCCTCTTTGAATTAATATAATTAATTTCAGAGACCTGGATTGATGAGTTTGTCAGGTGAGCTCAATTAAAAAAATCTGCTGAAGAAGCAGGCCACAGGTTTCAAGCAATGGGGGAAAGAGAAAGGATCTCTCTGCTGCCGAAAATCATCAGATAGTGTAGTGCAGTGGACAAGATATGAAAACATTAGATATTTAACAAAAACTGAAGCATTATCATCGTACTGTGAAGAGATTTGTGGCTGATTCAGAACAAAGATAGGTTTGTGCAGATAAAAGCGTAATGAGGAAGGTTTCTGTTAGACAAATTCATTAGTTTAAGAGAGCAGCTGCTAAAATGACCTTACAAAGCAGCAAACAGTTATTTGCAGCTGCTGGTGCCTCTGGAACCTCAATGTGACGGATCCTCCAGAAGCTTGTTTTGCATGAACATATTATTCGGCCACTCCTAACCATTGCTCACAAACATAAACAATCACAGTGAGCCTAGCCATCATACATGAAGATTAATTTTCAAACAGACTTGTTCACTAATGACTGCTATGCAACCCTGTATGGTCCAGATCAGTGTTTCTCAACTTTTTTTGGGCCAGCGCCCCCTATCCATTATTCAGATCCTTCACCGCCCACCATCAAAAAAGATGTAGGATACCTGCACTGAATATTATTTTACTATTAATATAACTAACACTATTGTTGATGTTTGGATTTTTATGGTTGTTTCTGTATTTATCATGAAAAACAATTTTCCAGAGAACAAAAAAGCCATGTGAATTTTTATTATTTTTACAAAACATGCAATGAATGAGCATTCAACTGAACATTTTAAAGAATGACCACATTTATAATCCATAAAATGTTTAGAAAATCTGCTGTGCATAATAATTTGAAACTGTGCATTTTGAGTATTTTATTTTTGAAAAAATACTGCTCTCATTGGGAGCTTTGTTCAGTAAAATTAGATTTATACTGTAATATTTCATGACTTGAAAATTAGACTGAACATCATTTGCATTGACCATTAAGGAAAGTCTGAAAAAATATCACTTGCATAATAATTTGGAACACGGTGTAAATAACTGTGCAGAAAGTAATTAGACCGTAACATGCGCAGTCCGCTGCATGTCCAAGATGGACGCAGCTCCGCCGCTGCGAAGAATTAAATTTAACTCACCCTGTGGTTTTAACAAATGGAGCTGAAGACGTTACCCTTCCGTGCCTTAAAGGAGAGCGGCAGACGTAACATCTGTCCGTTCCGAGGAAACAAATCCATGCAAAAAAATCCTTGTAAAAGCGCATGCCTGGTCTGCGGACATGGTAATAAACTCGCAAAGTTCAATTGATTGGTTTGATCAGACAGATCTTATCGCAGATTGACTGATGAATTAGCGCAGATTTCTCTGCAGATGAGAACCAGGAGGAATTTGTGAGTGAGGCTATGCGTGGGTGAAGTACTTGTAATTTAAGTGGAGTCATTTAATTTAATTTATTATAAGTTATTGGGGTCACAGTCAGTAGTTTGTGTCACTACGGAAAAAAAGTTAGATGCGCTCATCTGCTTTATGTGTGATGGGGTCTGAATTCACTGGTTCAACTACATTGAACCAGTGAATCTAGTTGGTTCAATCTAGATTAGTTAATATTTAGTGAATATTAACTAAACCGCATAAAAATGCGGCTAAATGGCTGATGTTAATATGATTATAGTTTGTCAGGTAAAAATAGAACATTACCAATTTTGACAGACAAAAAGTCTAGCGCGACCTCTGGTCCTGCTGAAAGCAATGTAGTAAATACCCTCCAAAAAACCCACAGTCGCATGTGGTGGTCATTTAGCCACCAATTTAGGGCTTTCTTTTGACTCCTAGCCCTTTTTATGAAGTGCTTTGCAATGAAGTTAAAATCAAGAAGCTTGGAAAGAAACAATGCATGAATCTGAAGTTCCTAAAATGTGTGTTTGTAAAAGTAAAGGAGTTCACAATTAATAAAACAGCAAGGGTTGAAAGTTTCTCTAGCTGATGAAGCCATGATCCTACAACTTGTTTATCAGTCAACCTTCCTCAAGGCTTCATTGGCAGGTTGGCGCCACACCACAGAAACAAAGCCTCTAAAATGACTCAGCTGGTCTTGTTTCATGAGGTTTGGGGAAACTTTACCACTGTGAGCCTGAGGCTGTGTCATTGTAGCAGCCACCTGCAACTGAAATCCTGTCTGTCTTTGTAAAACCGGATGCTTTGGCACATGGTAAGCTAGCGCATGCTCAATGCTCTGGAGACGTACCCCAACATCTGCAGGAAGCTAAAATTTTCCAGGTTGGATGTACCGGTTCCTCACCTTCAACGCAGTGTTCCACTTCCTCCAGGTTGCGAAGAGTAATCCTCATCAGGCTTGAGTTGAGCATCAGTTCGTTCTTGTGGTCCAGCCCCACCGACTCTGGGGCAAGGTTGAGAAAAAATATGCGGGTGTCGCCTGTGGCCACCTGGTTGTCACAGATGCGAGGATTGCCAAATCCACCGATCGTCACCTTGTTGCTTCCGTCCAGGAGGATCGCCCGGTTGATGCTGGATTTTCCTTTTAAGTAGCGCCAGACTCTGACCTGGAGAGAAGGAAACCAAGAAGGGCATTTGTTTTACTCAGTTTTACAATAGAAAACTACAACCTGCTTGCATAGGTTAATGCTAGAGCTCAAATACTAGTTTGAGTCCAGCAAAGCACTCGAGCTAGTGCTTTGCTGGAACGTCTTCTGATTGAATTTCTTTGGTTTGTCTGTCAGCATCCCACATCTTTACTTAAAAATATTAGTTTTGCAAAGTTATAAAAATCTACCAACATTAAGGTCACCTCTTGTGGATTCTACATCTTCAGGTGTACATTAATTACAAAATTCAAGATTCTTTTGTTTCATGAAGACATGAGGACTGTTGGTAAGACAAATTCTGGGTTTTATGTCTGCTTAATTCCAAGCCCAAAAAGCTCAACCCACGACTCATTAAATTTGCAAGCATCTTTAGAAAGAAAAAAACCGAAACTCAAAATAGTTCATTTTCAGCAACAAAATGCGCATCTCCCTCCATTTTTTACATTTATGTGTTTGTTTCAGTGACAGAATCTCATCCGGATCCAGACTGTCTATCTGTCAGTGCTGCTGTCGCATAGAAACAGCGGTCACTCCCCAAGACGTGTAGAGGAATTAAAATATCAATGCACAGTAACGCAAAGTGGTTTCGATAAGTAACTGTAGTCTCACTACTGGATTTGAAATAGAAACGCGTTAGATTACTTGTTACTGAAAAAAGTGGCCCAACGTCAGTAACACGTTACTAAGTAACCCGTTACTGACATCACTGTGAACAATACAGCCACAAACTCAAATCACTATCACTGGTTCTGATAGTCATTTGAGTTGAGAACCAGTGATAGATATATATCACTAGTTCTGATATACATATATACTATATAAATGTATTGGAGTCTTTTTAGCCTTTAGACACTTTCAAACTAGCTAATGGAGGCTTTTTCAACATCACACTTTTTTTAACTGGGGTATTTCCACACAAAGCAGCAGGTTTGATATTTCATGTCATTATCAAACTTTAACCTAAAAAAAAAGTAGGGCTTTTTCTGTCTATCTCAAAAAGCAAATTTATGTTTTATGCTGACTCACTGGAAGATTTTGTGTTACATATTAGCCATCTTTTCTCATTTCAGCAGTTGGAGGAGGGTTTCTGCTATTGGATAAGCTGCTGTGCCTCGAAGCCACTCACTGGTCGGATGGAAGGGAAGCTGGGCAGAAAATAAAGAGAGGAGCGAACGAGCTGAACAAACACAACTTGTTTATTTTTCACAGATTTTAGACTGGCCCACCACGAGTCAGATATGGTGCAAAAGTTAGTTGCACAATGAACATGCAAAGGAAGTAAGACACAGGTTGGTGGGGAGGCAGGCTGTAGTTCCTGGCTAAAAGTTTAGATTTTTACAGATTCAAATAACTTTAAAGCAGTTTCTGCTTTTGACGCTGCAGTAGTTGTTTGCTATCACTCCAAAATACATAAAATTTCTGTCCTACTTGTCATATAAATATATGTATGTGTATAATGCTGTGGGAAAGTCACAAAGATGCAAGACAAAGATAAAAGCAACAAATCTATTAAGTGATCCAAGTGTCCCTGCAGAATATTGCCCAACCATGACACTGCCTTTGCCGGCTCGCCAACATCCTGCTGCCAGCTGGGCCCAAGAGCTGCAATACACACCACTTTAGACATGATGTAGAAGATTTGTCGACCCAGACCGCTTTCTTCTAACGCTTGTCCAGTTCTGAGGGTCACATGCCCACTGAACGGATCCCAACCAGAAAGCAGCACACTGTGTGTTCTGACCCTTTTCTACCAGAACCAGAACTGTTTTCTTCAGGATTCTGACCTTCAGTAACTCCTCTGTAAAATCTAACCACATGAAGCCAGCCTTTGCTCTCCATGCATCAGTGAGCCATGAACTTGTTCCCTGTTCACCACTTTTACTAGACACTGACCACTGCAGAGCAGGAACGCCCTGCAGGAGCTGCAATTTTGGAGATGCATCACAATTTGGGCACTCTTCATCAAAATCACTCAAGTCTTTCAAACACATGGACTATGCTCCACCGGTAAACATAATCATTGCAAAGCAACTTTTCCTCCTGAATGTGAGTCTCTGTGGGAACTTGGAGTGAACTTTCACCACATTCTCTCCCTGAAGGCATTGCTGCTTCTGCTGGAAGTCACAGATATCTGGTGTGTGGTGCGATTTGTCAGCACCACCACATAAATCAAGACTCGGGATATTATCCCTGCGGCAACAGGAAAGTGACAGGTTGCATATTTCCAGTTATTATGGCGGCAGTAAGTTATCAAGTCGGGGAGCATGAAGCTTCCTGCTGCAGTGTGTTCTGGATGATTGCATGCTCGGTTAGGCCTGCTTCTTCGCTGTGCAAATGCTGAGTGGAAACGTGAAGAAACGCATGTAGTGAATGTATCCCTGAAGGAAAAGTGGATTTCCTGCCAGTGTGCGGGTAGCCGCGGACAAGGGGACACGCTTCAAATGAGTTGGAACAGAAACTCTGCGGCCTTCATGGGACTTCTGTGAAGTCCAGAAAGCCACTGGGCAGGTGCCTGAACGCACCACTGCGGATCGCTTCACAAGATAACGTCTTTCCGAACCTCACTGGCAGACACTTACCTTGCAGTAATAGGTCTTATGCACAGGGTCCATGTTGAATATTTCGTCCACGGTTCCGGTCAGGACCACGTTGGCTTCCTCCTCCCGGTCCTCCAGGTTTTTCTCCGGACAAGTGGCAGCGCAGGACGGCCACAGGGGAGCCAGGAGCAGCCCGGCCAGGAGCAGCGCTGCCCGGCCGGCCCGGAGTGTCCGCTGCGAAGCCATGACCGCCGATCGGATGGACCCGGAGAAAACGTGACTTTTCTCTGCTTAAATTGAACCCTGAGCCACCCGGTGTACGCAGACACCAACTCCACAAGTATTTCTTGGGCTGTTTTCTTCTAGGTGTTGCACCGAGTCCTCTCCGCTACTTCCCAGCGGGTTGAGCGGCTTCTCTTTCACCTTGCAGCCCTGCTCGTCGCATCTGCAGCCCGGATTCAAAATCCCTCTCTGCCGCGGGCTGGGAGTCCAGGAGGAAGAGAGGAAGAGGAGGGACAAGGAGGAAGGGCCGGGGATCTCTCTCTCTTTCTTGTCTCTCTCTTGTCTCTCTCTCCACTCTCCTGCTTTCCGCTCACTCCCTACCCCCCCCCCCCCCCCTCACCTCCAGGACACCCCACACACACACACACACACACACACACCCCTTCCACAAGATTTGCATGCAATCTGAATTGCTGATCCCAGAAGTGAGGTGTGTGATGATGGTGAGGGACTCCACGCAGGGGTGCCTGCAGAAGGTGGCTGTCCAACGCCGCCCCCCGTCGGACAGACAGTGCCTTTACCCCCGGGTCCCATCAGCTTCCACCTCCTGCGGGTGGATGCACTTTTTGTGTTCGGAAATTCTTTTAACTTCCCGAAGCAAACAGTTTTATGTACCTGAATACTTTCATTTACTTTGATTTTTTCCTGTCAGTCATTTCTTGTCCTCTGGGTCAGACTTCACCGACAGATTACCAGGGAAGCAGACCAGGGGCCCAAAATGTTTTATTTATTGAACAAATTAATGTGCTTTAAATTAAACTCATAGGCCAAAATCATGCGAGTTGTATTAAGCAATATTCAAGTATTTGAAAATTATGACGTTGTAGATGATTTCTGTGGGAACATGGAGTTATTGGCTAGAAGATGTATTAACGTCCCAATATTCTACCAATGGCCAATAAAACGATTGACTTGTTATGCTTTTAATATTGTACCAAAGCCAAGATTATTGCTGGCTTGATTTTGTACAGAAAATTCTTTAGGGTTCTTTAAGATCTGTAAATAATAAAATGGTGACTGTAAGATCATCATCAAAGATCCAAATCTGACATGTGTCACATGTAATTAGAGATTCATTATGTCCTAAAACTTCATATGTTTCGATCCATAAATGTAGCCACATGTGCTGTCAGAGTGCAGAGCATAAATTTCCTCCCTCTTCCAAAAAGCTGTAATTCCAGCTACTGATCTATTCCTGGGAAAATGACAGGCTTGGTAACACACAGTTGCTTGTGAGGATGTTTGGTTCCTGCAGTGACTCATCATGTACTGTTAATTATTCTTTGTTTATGTTAGACAGAGTTTGTTATTGTTATTAATATAATTTAAAGACTAAATGGGCTTCTTAGCTTCTCTGTTTTAAAAATGTTGAGGTTAAATTAATCTAGTTTGATTTATTTCATGTAGACCGTACAATCTGACTGACTCCACTCCAAGAACCAAAGCAAGACCAGTTAACACCGAAAAACATGAGCAGCTAAGCTGATCAAAGAGAAAATGAACACAAGAAATAGTAAACTAAACAGAAAGGAATGAACTGACACACAAAATAAATAATTATAATAAGATGGACTGAATACAGAAAGACAAACAACACTGACCAGACAAAAGACCAAGATAATGGATGGATCTGGAAAGAAGAGACGGAAATCTTGAAGCCTGAATGCTGGGAAGGTGATTGCTGGAATGCAAACTAGATGAGCAATAAAAATATTAATATTGAACTTAACATATGGAACACCAGATGTGACAAAGTTCAAAAGATTATGACTGAAGTCTTTCAGTTTATTTGGATGCACCTTTACAAACTTCAGCAGTCATTTATCATTTTTTTAGCCTGTACAGCTCTGAGGATGTTCACCATTTATTCCAGCATCACACAATTTGGATTTAGGTTGTGTTGTTTACTAGTTAATTTAGTTCCTGTGTCATCTCATCTTCCCCTTGATTGTCTCTAGCTACCTCTTGTTTCCCTTATTATTATGCTACCTGCTCCCCCTCCGGTCCTTGTCTTTCATTGCGTCAACCCTGCCTGTTTTTTATTTGTGTATAAGTCTCCAGTTGCTACCAGTGTCTGAACTCCTAGCCTCACTGCTCACTTGTGCTGCCTGGATTTTGTGTATTTATCATCATTAAACAATCATTTTCACCATAACCTGGGGTAACTGCATCATCACCAAAAACAAATCACAACTCATGACATAATCTTTGGTATTTTAAGGGGCAATACTTTGTAAAATCTTTTTTGTAGCTTAACATCATGTTACAAAGTTATTCCCTCATCAAAAACATTCCTGCTGTGATTCATGTATGCTTGAGAAATCCTTTAATCTCAATGGCAACCATTCAGCTGTGCAAAACGAGTGGTGTAACACAGAGCAGCTTTCCCCGCAGACTAGCAGCAGCAGTTAGTAAGCACCTGGTTTAATTGCGTCTCTGAATTACTTGAACACTGGTAAACAAAAAACATGTTGCTAAATACTTGAAAGAGGAGCGTGGTTGCATTGTCATGTTGAAGGAGGAGTGTCAGAAAGACCAGGAGCTTTTTAAAGAGACAGAAGCCCAATTTCAAGGCATTAATTTACAAAGTCAAATTATTTCTTTTTAATGTATAGAACATTATTATAAAAACTTAAGGTTAAATAGTTATTTGATTGTGCTATAAAATGGCATTATGTGTTCGGATCTCTGGTTGTTTTGGTGTTTTGATTATTTCATAGCAGTTTGATTTTTCTGTGTTCCTTGGTCTCTTTCTTTGATTGGATCAGTCTGAACTTTTGTTTAGTTCTTCTTAGTGTTTCTTTTTATGTGTATTTTTTTTCTAGTTACTCTAGTTTCATTATGTTTCATAGGTCTGGTTATTCTTTTGTGTTAGATTTATTTCCTGGTCCCTTGTGTCCTCTCTCTCGCCCTCTGTGCCACAATCTCTCTCGATGTTAGCTCATCAGCCTCTTTCACCCTCACAGTATTTAAACCAGGGGTCTCCCAGTCCAGTACTCAAGGGCTACCATCCTGCAGCTTTAGATGCCTCTCTGCTCAAATACACCTGGTCAGATAAACTGCTTGTTCCCAGCTGATTGCTGAGCTGAATGAATGCTGCTCAGGGAACTCAGATATTTTGGAGCAGAAATGTCTCTAAAAGTTGCAGGATGGTAGCTCTTGAGGACTGGGAGTCCTGAATTTATAACCTTATCCTGCTCTCACTCATTGCTGTTAAATCCTACATACCCCGTTTACCCCCAAGTTGTTCATAGTTAGTGTTATTTTTGTTCTGCTCTGGCTCCCAGCATTCTCCGTGGTTTTCTTGTTTGTTTGTTTTTTTCCATTAAGACGTTCTGTCAGCATTTTAGTCCATCAACAAACTCTGACCTGACACCATGAGCCTGGAGAATGCATAGCTGGCCCTTTTAAATGCCTTGGAAATGTCCCTATAACCTTTCCCAGTCTGATGGGAAGCAGCAGTTGCTTCTTCAAGGCTTTGGGCAATTTATTTCCACCATGGCTGAGTGTAACAAACCCCTGTGAGCTCCAGAGAATAACTAAAAACTAGCAGAACTCCTGCATTTATAGAACTCCATGCTTGAAGTGGAAAAACCTAAAAAACTGTTGTCATTATTATTAACATAATTAACAGAGCAAGCTTCTTGCTGATGAATCAGAAAGCTGAATTGAAGTAGCAGTCAGCTTTTAATATTAGAAGGATGACTGTAGCCTCAGCAGATATTTCTGCATCCATCATAATATCCTCCTGATGACAGAGGGTCAGCTGCACCTGAATTTAACTTTTTCATTTTCTCTGTTTACTTTGTTGAGGCTGGATAAGAAAAGAGCTGCAACCTGAGATATGGAACATTTAGCAACCAATTTGAATCCTGTCCAGAGGCTACATTTCACTAAGCATCAGCTGCATGTGCAGCAATGTTCATGGGTCAATCAGAGTCACAGTGAGAGCCAACCCAGCCTTCTGGCCGATACTCTACTAATGTAAGGGATATCTTCCAGTGTGTGCCGCATAAATAAAGCACCATCACTCTCCAAGTTGAGAGAGTGATAACACATCCATCCGCGTTGTGCTGTAGCAGTGGTTCTGTGTCAGTGCTCCTGATTCATAATAGTGCTGGCTCATTTATTCTGTAAGTCATGCTTTTCATTGCATCACAGTAAGGTGTGCAGTCCAGACATATTTTAGGAGCACCAACAGAAAAAAAGATGTTCCAGTATAATCACATGAGCTGCTGGTGCTCTCTGGAAGACAAACCTACACCTCTTATCAGGTACCAGCTTGGGAACGGTGAAGCAAGTTTCAGATGCTCGACATCCATCTGCCTCAAGTCACAGAGTTGGTGTTTGGTTTCCTGCAGAAAAAGCTGACCTCTCTGTCCTCAGACCTGGCTGGACATGAACCAACACTGATGCGCTTAGTTAAAAAGGCAGGCCTGGTCAAAACTAAATCTATAAAAACAAATTAGGATCGTGTCTTTTTTCAGTTTCAAATGTTACATGAACAGGTGGTTATCTGGCTTTCATAATGAGCCATTTATATGTGTCCTTTTTCCTTCACAATTATCTCTTCTTTGCGTTTTTCTCTAACGTATTTCTATTTCAAATACAGCAGTGAGACTACAGTTACTTATTGAAACCACTTCGCATTACTGTGCGTTGATATTTCTTTTGTAATTTAATTTAATTTTCTCTACGCGTCTTGGGGAGTGACTGCCGTTTCTATACGACAGCAGCAGCAGCGACAGAAATGAAAACAAAGAAAAACAAATTATTAAAGTTTTTTTTATACTGTTGTAACCACTAAACAATCTCACCTTCAGTTCAGCCTTATAAGTAGAGACACATTGTTGATGTTACCATTATAAAATAACTTGCAACTAAGTATTGGCAAAGCTCAGTGTAATTTTCACAGGTGGCAGAGAGTTGTTGTCAACAGCGCTGAAAGTAACTTAAAAATTACTTTTAATGTAAAGAGTAATGAGTAATCCGGTTAAAGTTACTTTTTCAAAGTAACTATGCCAGCAGTGATCACAATAAATCCCAGTAACATACACTAAAGCAAAGCTATAATGTGAGGAAATGTGAAAAAGTCAAATATAAAATAAGACTATTCCATCCACCCATCCTCCCATCATCCATCCATCCACCCATCATCCATCCATCCATCCATCCATCCATCCATCCCATCCATCCATCCATCCACCCATCATCCATCCATCCATCCATCCACCCATCCATCCATCCATCCATCCATCCATCCATCCATCCATCCATCCATTCATCCATCGCTCTTTTTCCACTTATCCAGAGTCGAGTCGTGGGGCTAGCAGCCTAAGAAGACTTGTACTAGTGAAATGTTTATGCAGATCGCCATAAAAAGTCTGGATGGAATTCTCTTTGAAAACAGATTATATATTCTATAATAGCTTTGTCTTTGATTTCCATTCATGTTGACCAAATAAGCCTACAATGAGGAGACATTTGAGTCAAACCCCAAAATGCTCAAACGAACAGATTCTTCACAGAGGTGGTGTTGGGGTGTTGAAGACAGGAGAGGTCCTGTGCTCACAGCAAGATTAGAAACATTTTTGCTTAACAAAGATAAACTTGGGATGGCAGCCAGGATATAAAGCAGGAACTTAGCAGGTGGATAAAAGTTGCCCGGATGCTTTCATAAAGAAGATATCAAATCATGCTGAGAAATAAAACATATAAAGTATGTAAAGCTTTATTAATTAAATTTTTCCCATGATTCTCTGTTTGGTTCTGCAACTGAACTTCATTGGCAAACTTGACATATAAAATAAAATGCTTAAAGAAAAAGTAAAATGAAATAACTATCTCAAAGCAGAAAGATTTTTTTTCTGATATTTTCTGCTCATTAACATGCAGCAACTTGTTGCTATTTGCTGATGTCTGTAAATCTGTTGCTCTTTCGTCAAACCTTTGGTGCATGGAGTCAACATATTCATTACAATTCAACAAATATATATGGGAAAAATAGCTGTTTTCAAAATGTACATTTATTCTAAGACATTACACAAACTAGAAAGATTCTTACTCAGAGTTTATAAAAATATTTGTTTTTCTCATGAAACTGCTTGCTTTCTAGATTCATACACTGCTGATGGTGGTGTCAGGAGGTGTTGGTGCCTATCTCCAGCCAACGTTCCGGGCGAGAGGTGGGGTCACTCTGGACAGGTCGCCAGTCTGTCCCAGAACATTCATGCAATTCATGATAATAATAATATTTGACCAATCTATGAATTGTGATTTTCATCGTAGGCTATCTCGATGGCAAAAAGTCATTGAAAATGTGCTGTTTGCTTAAATATGTTCACATATTAAAGTCTAATAGATTTCAGACTGTGTTTACATGAATTTCTGCTCAGTATTATGAACTACAGGCTAACGTATGACTGGTCTAACGTATTCTAGATTTGAAGCAGAAAATGATCAGTACCTCTGTAACGTGGAAACGGAGCACAGAGGTAAAAGATTTCAGTAAATAGTTTGCTGCTGACTGACAGAGCCAGATGGTTGTCTGCTTCATGGCTTCAGGTCTAAACAGGCAGGGGGTTCAAACCTGGCTTTATTCCTGAACAGGAATGTTAACTTAATCCTATTGAGTCCCTTCCTGTTTGTTTTTCTTTCCCCAGTTTCGTTCAAAATGTCTGCAGACTGTTGTAGGCAACAGCAAAGGTGACCACACAGATAATCACCACATTTATCTGGAATTAGCCAAACCGTGCAGCTGAAACAAATAATTTACCTCTGGCAGATTTCTTCAATTTTTCCTCTTTTGTTGTTACACCTAAATGTGTGAGATCATGAAATAAATGTTTCTGACAGACAAAGGCAACATTTTGTTTTGACATGATAATTTCATTTATTATATCTAAACCAATCTGGTTTGAAAAAGTAAATGAAATTTTAGAGGGATTCAAAGCATAGATAGTATGTTTAAAGCCAGGGTGCTGCATTTCAATCATATTTAGGCATCAACTTTGACTAGGCCACTTCCCAAGCTTGCTTTTTCAGAGCTTGTGGAGGTTGTATAATCAGGTGCCTGAGCTTAGAAGGTCATGAAAGGCTTACTGGGCATTCTTCTCTCTGATAGAGATCAGAATTCAGAGTTTCAATCAATAACAAAAGTCCTTCAAGTTCTGGAGCAGCAGCACAGCTCCAGGTCATCACCATTACAGGTTTTTCAAAATGCTGTGGTGGTTTTACACCAGATGTAACAGATAAAGACCTTCCAAAAAGTTGCACTTTTTTATAATCTTGACAGAATGCTTTTCCAAAAGTAACTGGGGTTAGGAAAGTGACTACGAAGCCACTCTTTTGAAAGTTACACTCTAACAGTGGATTATAGTATATAATTGGGTTCAATGGAGTCCCAAAGAAACTTTATAACCTTCTATAAAATTGATAGATACAAATGCCTTTGTTCTTTGTGTTTTCCTGAACCTCTGTAGATCAGGGTATGACCTGCTTCATGATACCAGATGTTACCTGTGAAGTGTTTACGTCTGACAGTAATCAGAACTGGAGACAGCGAGTGAAGCTGAACTCAACCTTCCAAAAGAAAAAAAAAGTTTTCAGTCAGTAAATGTATGTTTTAAAGGGGGACTCTTATATAAAACTGATGTTTTTTAACTTTAAATTGTGTTATAATGTTACTACCTCATCAAAAACATTCCTGGAGTTTTGCTTTGTGTGCCTGGTTGTTTGTCCTGTCTGTCTCTATGTTGCCCTGTGGCAGACTGGCGACCTGTCCAGGGTGTACCCCCAGGGCCAGCCCAAGCCTCCTTGGGGCCTTAAGTGAAATTTGGTTTTGGGGCCCTCTAGTTCTGCTAACAATGTGGACTGACTGCAGTCAGCAGTCCGATCATTAGATCACATACATACATTTATTGGCCAACTGATTTATGGACCAGTTGATTTCTGGGCGCCAATTTCCTTAATTTTGGGGGATGGTCTCTGTCGCTGTCCTCCTCTGCTCTGCAGAATCAAAATCGGCAGGTCAAGCTTTTTAAAGATGGTAATCAGCAATCGCTGCAGCCCTACACACATATTCATGACATTCTTTTATTAAATAAATTTCTCCAATAGCTAAAAATGTTATTTATACCATGAGTCTTTGTCCCCTGAGAATGTGGGCTGGAACCTGTACCGGTACTGAACTGACTCTGAGCCTTCAAATGATTTAACAGAAGTTTCACATAACTTAGAAGTTGATGTAAAATAAATGTTTATTTTAGCTACAAAATGATTATGCTCAGCAGCAAACAACATATCATATCCCAACTACAGTATAGAGCAGCTCATGGATGTAGCAGCCATGTAGCCTGACGTAGAAACATTTTAGTAGACATTGTCAAATATTGAGAAGTTTTAATTATAGTTATCAAATGTTATCAAACGCAGCATTTTGAAGCCAAAAATACCTCAGAAATATACAGAGCATGAGAATCAACTCATTTAAAGTTAAAACTCAGTTTCACACAAACACAAAGACCCCAGCATAAATGTTTGGACCGGTCCAGGTCGCTATCAAGCTAATTTTCTATTAGCAGCTTTACAAATCTTTTACATCACATTACCAAGGTTCATTAAAAAAATCTTTATCTTGGCTTTTTTCTGTTCTTCCTCTTTCTTTTCTCCCTACCTGAAGGGGAAGTCCTTTTTTGAGACATTGTTTTGCTTACTTAACTTCTAACCGGAGCTTTGAATGTTTGGATGCTCTCTGGCAGCTCATGATTCCGGCGAAGCGTGTGGCACCTACTACCGCTGCAACCAAGAGCAATTTTTTTTTCTTTTTATTAATAAAATAATAAATTTCTAAATACATTACCAAATATATATTATTGTAAAAACAAGTCACTTCATAGCGAAATTCTGTGTTTTTGAAATTATTACTAAAAAAAAAACAACAAAAAAAGCTCTATTGAGGGGGCCCCTTAGTGGCCTTGGAGCTCTACGCGGCTGCTTAGCTTGCTTAGCCTTGGGCCGGCCCTGTGCACCAGCACCCCTCCCGATCCCACGAGGGACAAGGGTGTAAGAAAATGAATGGATGGATGTTTAAGACATCCGTCAGGCTCCATGGCAACCATTCACGCCTGAGTGGACCTATCTCTGCCTTTTCCAAGCTTCAGCCTCACAGAACCTCCCTCCTCCCCGACCTCCTCCCTTCTTTCCGCCTGCAACTCCCCCACTCAGCTCCTTCAGACTATCCAGCAGCAATTAGCAAACAGCTGTTGCTCTCATTATAGGAGCTACTGCTCAGAGCAACGCTGGTAAAAACACTAAAGGATTAATAGAGGAGCCATGTTGGGATGACTTTCTGAAGGCAGAGGTTCAGAAAGACCATGTGCATAAAGCGTGCGTGCGCTCAAAAAATGTGCTGCGCCATATTTTACGCACATGTATGTATGTATAAAAAATACCTTTGCGTGAAAGTTTGCGTAAGTACTCACACATTTTCCCTTGCGTGAAAATGTGCGGCAGCCGCGAAAACTTTTAATGTTTACAATATCAAACTATAAAGCATCAAAACTCACCTAAATACACAGAAATTTGACGACATTCAGTTATTAGACCAAGAAGTTTCAGACACGGTGATTTTTTAAAATGATTTTAATATTTTATAAACGATGAACTGCATTTTTCGTCAGACATTAACCTAACACGCACACAAAATAAAGAAATTAAAAATGAAAGAATGTGAAAACCTCACCCGAATGCCCTTTTCCTCAGGTTTTGTCTCATAAAGAGTGGTCTGTGCATGAAATGCATCTATGGGGTCATTTCATTCCGACTGACAAAGAAGACAGGATTGGATCAGCAGATTAACTCCAGACAGGTTTGATTATTTTTAAAGTGTGTATAATCACACGTATTCACGTAGCTGCGCGAAGGTGAGCCGCGTAAATGTGGCGCGCTTTGGCTCTGATGGAGAACATCGCCAATGGAAGGACTCAGAGCGATTGATCATATTGATCAGCTGGGAAATGTTGATGATGGTTTATTAGCGTTCAGATTGCTCGGACTGATCATCTTGGATCTCTGAACAGAACTTAATGAAGGAGCCGTACGGTACCGGTACCGGTACCGGTCCAGCTGCAGTCATCCTTCAGTGGAGCCGCCCGCTTTGTGAATGCGACTTTATGGACAGAAAACATCTGTATTCTGTAGATGTATAACTTATGCACATGATTCTGCTATTTAGGATAAATGTCCACATTTCCCACTCAATGACCCTCTGACTCTGTCTGTCTTTAAATCCCGCCTGAAAGCTGCTGTTCAAACAGGCATTTGCACGATCTCTATTTATTTTGGGGGGGGGATTTTTTTCTCTTTTTAAAATGTCTTAGTTTTATTTTTGTGAGGTGACCTCATGTGTCCTGAAAGCACCTTTTAAATAAAATAATAGTTACTATTATTATAAATATTCATACTGCTACAAACAAGGATGTTGCCATGGTTACTGCTCCACATGGTGGCAGACTTCCGGGTATTTATACTAATTTACATTAATATGTATTTATGGGTGGCGACAGGCGGACCAGCAGCTGCTCTCTATTTATCGCAAATTAGGATTTATAAAGGAAAGGTGCGCGGCCACATGCGCACGGCTTTATACATCCGATTTTTTTTGTGCGCCGCACTTTTCTAAATTTTTCCGTAGGCCGGGTTTTAGTGTGAAAACTGCACACTCTGAGGTCCCAGGAGTTCTTAAAGAAACAGAGGCCCAATTTCAAGGTGTCATATTGGATATAGCAATTTTAATAACAACTGAGAGTAACATAGTTACTTGATTGTGAAGGCTTTTTTCAGATCATTCAAAGTTGGTGTAGAAAGTTTTTTTCACTTAATAAATAAAATCATCATATTTGGCTGATATTACAAAAAGAGCAAGAACAAATCATGTGTAATGGCAGCATATTTTTGTAGTACTTTCTTTCTTCCACATAAATGTGAATATCTCTTATGTTTCCAAACACCCTCAAAGTCCTTAAGGTTTTCCTCCATTATTAGAATTTTGAGTGGAGATAAGACAATGTTGGTGAGAAACACCATGTAGTGATAAAGTCCCATCACTTACTATCACACATTTAAACTGTGCTACACATTCTGCAGTAACAGCAGGATGCTCCAAATGAAAACTTAACCTCCAGTGAAATGTGCCAGCCATGTTTCTGTAAATCATCATGTTCCAAACAGCTGGGATGCGTTTATCAACCATATTGACAGGCTGTGAGTGTTAGCGATCCCCACCCCACATCAGTTTGTGACATTCATTTGCTCCCGCTCATTTATGTGGAGTGGCCATAAATTTACAGATGGCCATTTTGCCTAATGGATGCCGCTCATTCAGTCGCACACTAGGCTTTGGCAGACGCTGTCCCGGGCCCATTAGGAAATGAGTCCACAGCCGGGCTGCTGGAGACAAATGATGGCATCAGAAACTGAACGATTCCTGCCTGAGTCAACACCACTGTGTCCACTTTCAGTCAGCTGTTGTTGCTGTAAACGACTCTAAACGAAATGTATGATGTGAAACACGATTGGCTAATATTGCACCTTGTCATGTCCCTCCTGTTTGACAAATCTAAAGTCACTGTACAAAAATGATCACCTTGAAACTAGAGTGAACTCATTTTGAAATGCACCAGAATCCGTCCGTCACAGTAATATTCAATTTTAAAGCAGGATATTTTGACACTCATGCAATTTTGTTAAAAACTTGCATGTTTTTTAATTCTGCTTTTCTGGGTTGGAAATTCTGCTTTCCAAAGCAGATTTATGGTGTAATTAATATTTCTGAGTATCAGTACCAGAATGTGGGTTCTTCACACACACACACTTCAGGTGTGTGTGTGTGTGTCTGCTGCTGTCCTTCTTAATCCTGGAGCCAAGCCAAGTACCAGAAGACAAACTTAGCACTCTGACTAGAAAATGCATCATCATCATGGATTCCACCTCTGCAGACTGGTCGATCTAAAGCACTTGTGAGGTTGCATTAGCTAAATTACCACTGCACTGTGTATAGGCCACATTGCACTTTTTCATCTAATCAGCCCTTCTAATAGAATTTAGCTTGACAGCTTAATCGTTTAAGCCTGAATTTGGATCTACCTGTACTTAAAGGAGTACATCTAAAATTATTGTAGGAGTAATTAATTATAAGTCAGGTGAAGAGGCAAGTGGAATGAGTCTGTAGCGCCTGTTCAGCCTCAGCTTGAACAAGGAGAAGGTTCCAGTGGCGAGGAAGTCATCATGTCTGCTTCAAGTATCAGATAAATCTCCTTCACCTGTCCTCATTTCACATCACAGGCCTCAAGTACATTTCAGGACCCCTGCATCGATTGCCTGGATTGAGGACTATGTGACAAACAGGCCAATGTTTGAGAGCCTGAAGGCTTGTCAGCAGATGGTCAGCAGGCGGTCAGCAGGGTCTGTGCTCTCGCTATTTCATTTTATTCTACACACCTCAGACTTCCAGTGTGAGACAGTGGATGTGTCCAAATTCAGGGGGTGCATTTGAAGGCCAAATAAGTCACACTATCTGCATTCCCATTACAAATGTGCACAAATGCTTGTCTTTGTTCTGTTGATGTCGCAAAAACACAATTCCCTAACCCTTCACCAATGAGTACATTGTCTGAAAACAACAAAAACAAGCTATCATCCTCCTACCACTTCCTGTTGTCTTCTTTGTCATTTTGCCCGTGGTATCATCATGTGACTCATGATGCCTAAAATGAGTTTTCCCAGATTCTGAGGAAGGTTTGGTGTCTGCAGCCCACCCTATCCCAAGATTAATGCAGCCCAAAAATGGAGACTTTTGTTCTTGTCCCTTCTATTCAATGCTTAATGAGTCTGATTAAAGTTAAAAGCACACTCATAATGTCTCCAAAATTAAAACTACATAACCCCTAATTGGCAACTGTATTTCTGTTATCTGACGTAGTGCTGACAAATTCTGGTTCTGAAGGTGGCTTAGTAAATGTGCCACACTGAAGCCAGGCATGCTGCCCAGGCCTGTGGGCAGATCCATTCAGACCAGGATATGATCCTGGGCTGCTGCCAAGTGGGGGGGATAAAAGCCGCCTCCAGCACCTAGAACCAGATGTTACCTCATGAATCCTTTGGCAGGAATCTGTGACTAATACAAAATATCTCCTCCCCCTTCTGAGAACCTGTAAAGAACTGGAAGGAGGGACAATAATTAGGTGGTGGGGAATGAATGATGACAAGCATGACAGGAAGGTTGTATGAAGTCACAAATTAGCAGATAGACAGACATAGATTGGTAAGGTGGGTGGAGAAGCAAGTGCACAAGTAAGTTCACATCTTCCACCTTCTGTTCCCCCTTTTTAGCAGTGGACTGACTGACATGCTCCATCATTGGGAAATTATTTTAAAAGCAAACCTGAGTGAAGAGGCAAGGTAGAAAATATAGGAGTAATGCCAGACAAATCAAAGCCTCCGACAGATAAGAGTGTGCATCCTGTCTGTCACTTAGTAAAAGGAGGAAGGCTGCTTGTTAGGACAAGAGCCTCCATGACTGAGAGCGCAAATACATTTCTCTTACTCAAGTGGCTGAAGAAGAGGCAGAATGTGTGTTTTACCTCCTTAATACACTCCTCTGCCTTTTCTCGTATTCTCCCACACATATAAACCCTTTGGTGGAAGCATAAGTCTGACAGTAAAAGTTGAGGTGCTGCTGGCAGTGTCAAACTGGTTAAATATGTCCAGTTTGGCCCAGCAGAAGAGAGTCCCTTTTGTCCAAACACAAAGATTTGCTCTCATTTTGTTGCCCAACACCTCACTGTTTCACACTTTTACTTTCTCCATTTAAAACTCTACAAAACAGGTTTGGTGTTGTCTTTTCTTTAGAAATTTCCTTCCAATTGACTGCTTAATTAACTGACTTAATTAAAAAATTAGTAAAACATGTTTTTTAAAGTTAAGAGCGTAATCTATCTTTGTTACTGTTGCTCTTAGCTTTCAAATTCACTGAGACAATGCTGAGATGGTGTGTTGCACTGTTCTGCACTGAACGCCATTGAAAAACTGAGTTTTGCGAAGAGTTTCCCTTTTCTAAGTGTGAGGCTCTAAGAACACACAGATCCAATCTCTAGAAAATATTTTGTGCCAGATGCTGGATTTTCTAAGAATCCTAAATATACAGAGAAAGCCACAGAGGGGAATGGCTTACACCAGACCATACGGTCCAGTCAAACTCCAGATGTAAACCCAACAAAAAATCTGTGGAAACAAAGTTTCTTTTGAGCTTTTTTTGCAAGACGAAATAAGCAACAACAACAAAAAAGTTTTAGATGTGCAAAGCTGTGAGAGACTTAAACAGTTAACATTAATATTATTACAAACCTTTATTTCCCAAGAAAACCCCTTTGAGATTACAAATATCTTTTTCAAGAGAATTGGGCCAAGATTTGGAACAGCAGTATATACCTGAAATTACAGTTCAAAATGGGTTTGAGGAAGAGTTGACTGAGGAAGGCTGAAGACACAAATACACACCACACCAAGAAATTCACACAACTTATTTTCTTTCCACTTCAGAACTACCTCCTACCTCGGGTTCTCTGTCAAATAGAATAACATCAAAATACATTAAATACGTTGTGTCTTAATGTTAAAAAACGTGAAAAAGTGAAAAAGATCAATGAGTGTGAGGGGTACGGCTACAACAAGCTAACCGTCTAAAGTATAAATTGTCGCCATCTCGTGGCTGACATTTAAACTGTAGGTGAGGAAAAAACATCACATTCGTGCTAAATAGTATATTTCAAGAAATATTTTAATCAAAGCCTCAGTGTAGAAAAATCCTACGCAATGAAAATGAATGTTTTAACATTTATTTTTACTTTCAACATCACCACCTTTAAAAAGGTTGCACCCTTAAAAAGAACTTTAAAAAAAACTCAGATTTTAGCTTTTGTGCAACTTTATTAAACAAAATCCACGGTTCGAGCATCCAGCGTGTGTAGTTTTCTCTTTTTGTCTCTATTTACAAGTCATGAACTTTCTAACTCCCATCATGCATTGTGCCATTCTTAAAGGGGTATTATCATGACAGAAATCTATGAAATAAAAAATAATAATTTTAGCACTTATTTAGCCATAAACCAAATGAATTGTTTTAACTAAATACTAAATCAAACAAATGCTTACCCAATAAAATAATGATACCTTTTAATTGAATGTTATCACGTTCTTAAGATATTTTCAGGGCTCTATACCTGCACAATTATTGGTAACCCTGACAAGACCTTCTGTTTGCCTGGGTTGTATAGGCAACTGCCATGAAGGATGGATCGTGGCTGGACCCAGGTTATGATGAAAAAATTATTGTTTTAATAAAGCAGTCTACAGGACTCCAGGCAGCACAGGTGAGTGATGAGACAAGGAAACGCAGACACTGCCAGTACTCAACAAAGGCAGGACGTTAAACATAAGACACATGACACGACAAGGATCTGAATAAAATACACAAGGGGTAATCAGGGAGCACGAGACAGTTGGGAGCTATCACTGATTAGGGAAGGTATTCCATATAAAATAATTGAATGGGAAGAGGATTTGGAGAATATAGTAATTGAAATATGGATAAAAGAGAAGGTAACATTGATTATAATTTTTTTACAATCCTTGTGAGAAGCTTGTACTAAGTAAACTTGAGGAGATGTGAAAGGAAATACAATATGCTATGGAGAGGAGGGTAAATGATTAAATTACATCAGATAGGTATAGGAGGTAATATGTTTAATTGGTTAAGGGATTTTAATGTATGTTGGGTATGTTAAAATACGATCTCATGTTTCACAATCATGTAAAATACAAAATGGAACTCCTCAAGGAAGTGTGGTAAGCCCAACATTATTCTCAGTTATGATTAATTATATTTTTGAAGAATTAGCATTTAGTTTTGGCAAATCACTTTTTGCTGATGATGGAGCATTACGGAAAAGGGGGAGAAATGTAGAACATCTTATTGTAAAACTCTAGGAAGGCATAGATAAAGTGGGCAAGTGGGGGGTGGAGTGGGGTTTTAAATTTTCAATTGAGAAGACAAAAGTTGTGTTTTTCACAAAATAAAATTGGGGTTGATAAAAATTTTTATTTATATGGGAAAGAGTTAAAAAGGGTTGGAAAAATTACATAGAACATGTTATTATAGAGAAAAGTAAAAGAGGTTCTTAACATTATGAGGTATTTAGCGACTAGTACAGCGGTAGTGATTAATATTTCAAAAAGAACATCTAATTATCTGAGTATATATGCAGTAGAATTATGTGCTATATTATTAGCTTTAGAATGGGTGGCAGATACTAATATAAGTAAAATAATAGCTTGTAGTGATTCTATATCCGCATTGTTGAGTATTGAAAAGGACATACAAATAATTGTCAAAATATGTTATATGAGGTTATAGCTGTTCATCATAGATTATGTGAACAAAACAAGAAAGTAATATTATTTTGGACTCCTGCTCATGTAGGTATTTTGGGTAATCAAATAGGTTAGTTAATAAGGCTGTAAAAAAGAAGACTTTATATAAAGTTATATAAATCTGAAGGCAAAAGTATAGTTTGGAAAAAAGTAAGAAGTTGTGAAAAATTAGATGGGACAATGAAATAAATGGAAAGTATTTATATAGGATACAGTAGTTGTAAGGATTAGAGGAATAAACAGGAGAGAAGAGATAATTATAAACAGAATAAGAACCGGTCACAGTTTTTTAAATGGCACTCTTTTAAAGATAGGGAAACATCTTACTAGTGTTGAGAGTCGGGGTTTTGGGTTCTGTGTGGGGTTTCCATCTCCTTCCACCTGTTCAGGTTGTCCACCAGATGGAGCTTTGGAGCTGCTGTCACCAGAGGGCAGACCTGCTATTATCATACACGCTTGCAGACAATCTGTCATTTTCCTGGCTTGAAGAGGAGTGAGCCGTCAATCCTGTGACGCCTGAGTGTTTTGCCAGTAATGGTACCCTGAGCCCTCTGAGTTAGCTCTCTGTGGTTTCCTTAGAAGATCAATTAGTAATCAATTCTTGTTGTGTCTTTCTCTCAGGTCATTCCTCATGACGCTTTGGAAGTTTCCCTGTGAAACCTTAGACCTGGCTTTTGGATTTCCTTCCTCGTGATGACGTGGATTGTTACCCACTGGTTGCTCAAGCCCCTTCTTTGTCTCTGCAGATTAACCATAAATCGTTCCTGGATTTCCCAGCTGGCAGTCAGCTCACTCCTCTGTTCTCCTCCACGCCTGTACTTGCCTGTCCGCCCTCCAACCTCACCACCATCCAGCAGCTTCCACAAGTATACATCTAGGTCATCTGAAGTAAGCCCCACTCAAGCCCGAGCCCGGATCTCTTCATTTTCTTCCCCACCGTGGCAGACCATCATCTTCATCACTAGTAAGAGTCTGATTGTTTTCACCAGCATTATTCTCACTACTCCACCCCCACTCACCTCTCTATTTACTCTGCTTGCAGTGTTCCTGTTTTCCCCAAGTGTCCAGTCAAAGAAAAACCACAGAAGTCTCATTCATTCATAACTGTTATTCAATAAAACTTTTTCACATTTCAAAGCTCCATCTGGCCTCTTGAGAGTGTTCTGCATGTGGGCTAAAAGCCTTCCTAAAACCATTACAATTGGTTTATATAACTGGTGAGATACTGTAGAAATTATGGAACGTGTTTTTTATTAGCTGTAGGAAATATGTGAATCAAAGACTATTACTTAAAACGGAATTAGGTTTTATTAGGTAATTGAAATTTGAGAATGTGGTTGCTCAGTTAAATGGAAATGAAGGAAAAGAGAAGATTTTTTTTTGTGTTTGTTTTTTTTTAAAAATACTGGGCTCTTTAGGAGAATTTGAGGAATAAGTATTAGGATCCAGCAGATGGCAGAAGTGCAACAATAATGGATGCAAGCTGCTGTTGAAATCTGAAGAGGATTTTTGATTTTAACAAACATTTATTTATACAATAATTTAAAAAGACTCTGTTAAATACATAATTGCAACATACTTCATAGCTAAATATTCACATTAGTAACTTATATTCTAGCTGTTACTGATCAGAAATGGTGCACAAAACACTCTTAAAGCCCCACAGTTGTAAAAAAAAAAAAAAAAAAAATCCTTAAAAGGTCCAGCCTGCAACCTCAACCTCAAGTAGCCATTTTTGCTTCAGTAATTAAAAATTCAGGATTTGAAACTAGTGGCTTGACTGTAATGTACATCATTGGTAAAACAGAATTGGTGAAAACTTTGCCAAAAAGGCTAAAAATTTTCTTTAAAAAAACTTTAAAAACCGGTCAGTTGTACACAATCCATAAAAAAATTAAAGACACTCTCAAACACACTGCAAAAATGACACTCATTTAAAACCCCAGGACAAGATAAAAACTAGTTTGATGCTATGGCACCATGAAGGATCCTCCACTGAAGATCGCCAGTCCGTTTCTTTATTGGAGGCTTGTAAAGAATCCTCCACTGAGGCTTCTGTCCTCCGAGTTTGTCACTCCACACACCGATGGCTCTTTGTGTAGAGTTCTCTTATTCAGGATTTTCGTGCAATATTTATACAGTACTTTTGGACCCATTCTGCATAAGTCCATCTCTGGATCCATACTGTGCAGCAGAGGACCACTGTCCTCCTGAAAATCAAGATTCAGGAGGATGTATGGAAACGGGTCAGTCGGGTCAGGCAGGCACTTTTCCATGAAGTGTAGATGCAGGAGCCTCCTCTTCCCAGCTGTCAACTTCCCCTTCACCCGTTCCAGGAAGCACCGCACCAGTCTGGTGGATTGAACCCCAAGCAACGAACCAACGTTTGAGAAGTTCAGTCCAGCCACCTGCACCAACCATTGCAGGGTCACCATACATGGACAATGCCTCAGAACGACCCGGTAAGGTGCTGTCACAGACGGCCAGTCTCACTTCACAAATTAATGGCTCTTTTAAAAGCCAATGCAGAGAATTATATGTTTTTGATCTGTGCAGTTTAAACAAGTGCACAATTTAAAAACACTCTGATAAAACTGAGGCAACTCTTTTAACTTTAAAAAGCTAAAATTGGTTAAAAAACAGAGCAGCATCCAACCCCAAAAAATTAACACATCTGAGAATGCAGTTGGTCACATCCCTCCACACTGTGTCAGGAGATCCTGTCAGCCTTCTGGCCCTGAAGAAAACGGATTCGGAAAGAGGCCATTTTAGTGGCTAGATGCACAAGGCCCTGGCCCCCCTCCTCATGGTAAAAACAAAACAGGCTGTAGCCTCCAATGTAGACCATTCTAGAAGAAATCAACCATCTCTGATTGAATTTTTATGAGCAGAACTGATGATGGGTCTAAAACAGAGAGTTTGTGCCACATCTGCGTTGCAGCAAGGTTATTTAAAACCAGCACCATACCCCTATAAGACACTTGGGAGTGCAGCTACCTCCACTTTGGCAACTTGTTTTTAATTTTTTGCTCACCGTTTCCCAGTTTATATATGCAATATGTTTACTACCTAAAAACACACCATGATATTTAAAACAGTCTTTCTTCCAGACAAGACCTTGAGGGAGAACTGGGAACCCAACAGACAACTCACTGACGGCCAGGCCTTCGCTCTTTCCCCAGTTCTCTCTCACAGCAGATAAGACAGAAAGCTTCTCAGTGATCTTGGTTAAAATGCTGACACTATAAAAACAACAACATTGTCAGCGTACGTAGATAAAACTACAGTTATCAAAACCAGGTAAAACCAGACCATAAACACTCAAACATATTTTCTGAAGGAGGGATTCTAGGGAGAGGGCGTAGAGCATCCCTGAGTGCGCGCAGCCCTGTCGAACACACCCTAAAAATCGACAGTTTTTAGACCCAATGAACCGGAGATCTCCGAAGGCCTTGAATTAGGTTAGATGTTATCTAACAAACATTTATTTATACAATAAATAAATGTATAAATTATTTATACATTCTCTCTTTGAGATTAAACCGGAGGTCTCCGGAGACCTTGAATTAGGTTAGATGTTATCTGCCATGGACCTGCTGGGGACGCAATAGGTCTGGTCCCGGTGGATGACCTGTTCCATAGCCCTTCCCAGGCCTAGTTGCCAGGGCCTGGGAGAGGATCTTGAAGTCGGTGCAGAGGAGGGACACAGGGCACCAGTCTTTAATGTTTTGCAGGTTCCCTTTTTTTTGCAGCAGGGTGATAACTGCCGTGCGGTAAGACAAGAGGAGTGAACCAAAGAGCTGACTTTCATAATAGACGTCTAGCAGAATGACCCAGTAGGCCTTGTAGAACTCCACCGTCAATGCCTGGAGCCTTCTAGCCCTGCATGCTGAGAAGGTATGGGGTTCCATTTGTGTAAAAAATAAATAGAAGTCATATGTGTAGATGTTGTTGGTCTATGTTGTTGCTATGTGTCTTTGGTTGATGTCTATTGTCTTAATGCTTTAAGGATATGTCGATGTTGCAGGTAGATGTTGCATATGTTATATGTTGCATATGTCTATGTTGCATTTGTGTTTGCTGCATATGTAGATGTTGCATATATCTAGGCTTGTCGCACTCATTCTTACTCCATCTTAACCCTTTTTATATTTTTTTAGCATTTCTTTTATCTAAATTTTGACCCAAAAAATTGTTAAAAAATATATTTACTAAATTTACTGCAGATTAATTTACAAGATGACAGTAATAACCACGATGCAGCTAGAGACATAATATATGCAACATCTACATATGCAGCAAACACATATACAACATAGACATATGCAACATCTAACACAGTGGTTCCCAAAGTGGGTCCTCCAGGCCTGGCATCCTGCATGTTTTAGTTCTCTTCGTGGTTTAATACACTTCTATCAAGTGATGTCTCATTCGAAGATGTAAGAAGAACATTGACAAGCTGAAAAAGTTTTTACTACCACTAGGGAGATAACTAAAACACAGGGCCGTGCAAAGACCTTATATCTGTCGGTGGGACCGACTCAGACAGCCTGTAGCGAACCGGGCATTCAGCAGCCTGATTAAGTTAAAGTCCGAAGTTTTCACTGCAATCGAAGCGTTTCTGTGTTTAGGAGCGAGGCGGGTTGTTTCCCACTATTGCGAGGACAATTGCCAAACTATAAATAAAACAGTTTTTCTAATGTCAATGTCAGTCCTACGTTTTTATTCACAAACCAGTGTATGAAAAAATATTGTGACCTTAGGTACAACTTGTTAGATGGAGAACCATAGGTCCTCTCTTCACCTGATCACACAGATAAGCTTGTAAAAAATTGACAGAAGCACGGCTGCAAAGCAAGTACAATTTATTAAAGTTGGATGTAGTCACAATTTGTTTATTTTTAACCATACAGGAGTGACCACACTAAAAAGAAGGGAGATCTATGCTGGTCCCAGGAACCTTAAAGCTGAGAAATTGTTAAAACCCTAGTAAGATAAAATCAGAGTGCTGGGGGGAGAAATAATAATACGAAATAACAACGATAACTGAATACACCTTAGTGTTCCCCAACAGAAACACACTCACACAAAAACCCTTAGTGAACGCAACAAAGAAAAAGAAACTCCCCTTCCACTCATCTCCTCAATCTAAATAAAAACAGCTTGGGACCCAGGGACAGCATAGGTCCCTGTTTAAAACAAGCCAAGGGGCCAGACCATAGGGACTTCCCTCCCCTAAACAAAATCACACAAGAAGGAAATACTTTAATCAAAAATAATGATCCAACAGAAATTCTAAACTAACACAAAAAAAGAAAACTGAAATTAAAATAAATCAAAAACTGAAACAGTAGCAGGCCAGCCTTCAGGTCAGATCAGTAAACAGCGCTCTTAAGGTATATCCTCTCTGCACAATTCAGCTGGAGATCTGATCTCCTCAACAATCCCTCTGCTTTTATGCCAATGCTGATTACCTATCTCCCTAACAACCCAGCTGCACTCCATCACCACGTCTCCCATATATGGGCAAAAAGGGAGAGTGCGCAGCACCACACTTCTGGGACAACATGCCCCGGCTACAATATTCTTGCCCACAATTTCATAGTTAAAGGGCACAGACCCGTCCCCCTCCCCACCATGGACCCGGTGTCTGAACAACATAGAGGCAGAGGAACTGCAGTCATTATGAAGGCAGCCAGACTTGTTTATTTTGCTAAATTATTATATTTAGTTAAATATTATTGCTGAGGGGAACAAGCAGGCCTTCTGACATACAGATTAAAATAAATAAATAAAAAAATCGAAAAACTTAAAAAAAAAAAAACTCAAAAAGGGCAATAGGGGCATCAAGGATAAAAGAGGCTGGGGCTCAAGCACCCTCCCCCCTCCTCTGCACGTGCCTGCCTCAGGACCGACTTTGGGAACCACTGATCTAACATATGAATCACCTGCATATTCAACATCGACATATCCATAAATCACTAAGGTCATATACATCTACCAAAGACACATAGCAACAATGTAGACCAACAACATCTACACAGATGACGTTAACTTATTTTTGACACAAATGGAACCCCATATTATGGAAATTAATGTGGCGCTGTTTGATATTTTTTGTCTTTTGATCATTTTTCTGTCAAACTATTAGATGATATATATATATTTTTTGCTCTCATATGTTGTGTGTGGACACATCGCTTCCCTATCAGTTCGGTAGAAAGGAAGGGGGGAGGGGGAGAAAGAAAACTTCATGAAGCTTTGAGCTGCGCTCAGCCTTGCGCAGTTTGCGCAGCTGAACCCTTGTGAGAGTTTTTCCCTGTGCACTACTTTGGAGTCCCTCCAACACAGATATACCTCTGTTAGTCACTGTGAGCTGTCCTAGGCTGCTAGTAATACAATGAGAAATTCCCTGGATAAGCCGAACAGTATTTAAGCGGCCGTCCGGCATATTAAACAGGTAAGTAACTCAGAGGGCTGCTGCTCTGCGCACTGTAGGAGCTACATGGGCTAGCTTAGCATTAGCACTGGGGCTAAAGCTAGCTAAACAAAACAAGCATGACCCCTTCTTGCTTCAGCTACAGTGCCTGTAAGTGTCCAAGCTAGTCTAGTAAAGTAACTATTTAAAGCAAGCAAATGTCACTGTTTGTAATGTTTATAACTGTCCATAAAGGTTATCAGGCAATTCCCTCGCTAACTTCACTCGTTAGCTTGCTAGCTATCTGTAAACGACATCAGATGTCTTATCATTTATCACATTCCGCCCATTCATTCCCATTTTATGAATGTCTCGTGCATATTCGTTTTGCCTCGTTAAAGGTTAAGTCCTACTAACCCAGAATAATGATGTGGCACCTCTCCCGTGTTACTTATGTCCAGATAAAACCATGGTGATCATGTCAGGGACAGCCACTGTGCTGCAGCAGTTTATCAGCGGGCTGAAAAGCAGAAATGAAGACACCAGAGCAAAATCTGCCAAAGATCTGCAGCACTATGTCACCACGGAGCTCAGAGAGGTACCACACACACACACCCACACACACACCCACACACACACACACACACACACACACACACACACACACACAACATGCTACGTTTGCACAGAGACATCTCAGACATGAACAAAATGTTCAGTTCTCAGTGGTGGGTGCCATTTATTATTACACTATGGCATTTGTTTCTAAATAATATAAATCTAAATCAAATGTGTGCTCATGCAACTACAGACATCCAGCATGTAACATTACAGTGTCTGTAATACAAACTGCAATACTAGTTGGTAAATATATTGCCATCATATAATAGGCGTTTGCAATATTGCAATATATATAATACTCCAAGCAAACAGATCCAATGTGATATTCTCTGGGCATGTTGAGCAAAATTACCACAAATATTTAAAATAAATATTTGGGCCCAGTCAAAATGTAGCCAGATAGCTGGGAAAAACAAAATTTTTTTTGGCCTTTCATCACACAAAAGCTCTGTTTTATACCACTAAGCATTATTATTTATGAAAAACTCAGACCAAAGTGGAGATTAAAGAAAGCTCTGTAATTGTTTGTGTACAAATGGAGAATTATGGTCCTGTGCATTACAGTCTGGGCCAATATATCCACATACTTGCTTTGACATGACTCCCAATTGATATCTTGTGTTTTATTATTTTATATTCTAATATGCTCTTTAAAAATAGTCCAGTCTAAATATCTGTCTACACAAATTAACCTTTTGGCACCATGTTTAATTCTTAAAAGGAAGTCGTGTTTTTTTTTTTTTTTGAAGGATTCTGATTGGCTGATGTACTTTTTACTTTGAGTTATACAGCCCTCTTTGGGTTTGGCTTGTTTATAACAACACTTGCTCAGGGGCGGATTTATGGGTATATCTGGATGAAAACTTCCTATATTATTCTTTAAAACAATGTGGCGGTGATGTTAGTTTTTATAAAGATCCAGCTATGTGTACAAGGCCTGAACCATGATCTGATTTCTTTTATTCAAAACAAATGATCAGCATTTATTTCATCTGATGCTAAAACCTTCTGATGTTATTACATTACACTAATGTAATGTTTGTATGTTTGATTCTAATAAAATGCTAAATAAAGGAAGTGATTTACCAAGCTGAGGAATCTATGTGTATGTAGTAATAGTTGACTGACAGAATTTTGCTTTAACAAGAGCAATGAGTGATGCTCCTTTAGTTAGACTCTACTTATTTTTTACAATTTGATCTATTTCCTAACAACCAAACTGGTCATCCTAAGCAGTTGTCCTTTTTCAGTCAGCTTACTGGCAGTGCGCAGCAACCCCTAGGGAATAGACCATGAGGTCTGGCATTTTCTGGATGTACATCTTACATATGTTTATATGGGTTAAGATACCCTTAAGAAACATATGGTATATTTTAAATATTATGCCTTGTAAATTTACCCTGAAATATTTGTAATTTTTTTCTTTGTTCGGTTTATTGTTTCAATAAATTGAATATTATGAGACATGAAATTGTGAGACGTGAAATTATGAACAAAAATCTGGAGATTTTGTTCGAGCTGCATCTTTTAAATAATGTTCAAAATAACAGGCATACAAAATAAAAGTCACATAAAAAAATGCAAAAATAATTTCTGTGTTTAAAAGAAATTATTTTCTAATAATGTGAAATAATAAAAAAACCTTATAAACATCCTTCAAGGCATTAAGGCACGATCAGTTTGGTGCTAACACAAAGGCAACATTCAGGCTTTGGTGGATGGATTACTTTGGGTGAGACTGGAAGGCGGAGGAACCTTGTCTGTTTCCCACCAGCCTCTGCTGGAGGAATGCCACTCCAGCATTTCCTCTTTCAAATCACTGTAACCACATAAACAGTTTGGTGTTTCTGCAGTTCTGAAATTTTAACTTGGCAAGAAATAATGGCATTGAGCATTGAGCTGTTAATGCTACACTAATCTGGAGCAAACTTCCAGAAAACTGCAAAACTGCCAAAACACTGAGTTTCTTTAAATCTAGGCTAAAAACACTCATGGGCAATTAATAATAGCTGGAACATTGATGAATATGTTTGATGTATTTGCTTGAGGATTTTGGACAAAACGTAATGACTATTTCTTGTTTCCTAATTGGTTAGTTTATTATGTTTTTATGGTATAAAGCTATTTGTTGCTGAAATGTGCTACATATACTTGACCTGTCTTATTGCAGGTGGAGTGAATTTACTATTTGGATGCCAGTAGCGTAATCAGCCTGATGCATGGAGTTTCACCGCAATAGATATTTACACTTAATACTCACACAGTAGCCATAAAAAATGTTTATGGCTACTGTATCCGGTAGACATAAATAGCTTGTTACTATTGTCGTCATAGCGACAAGCTGTGAAATTCAGTCATGAGTTCCAATGCTTGTACCATGACAGTGGTGTCTAAATAGTCCATTTATCTATTGCATGGTTTTTGTGCCGCAGCTGAGCCAAGATGAAGCCACTACATTCTACGATGAGTTAAACCACCACATATTTGAGCTGGTATCCAGCTCTGACGTGAATGAGAAGAAAGGTGGCATCCTTGCTATAGGTAAGCTTCAGGCACAAGCTTCTCACTGAGGTGATTATGAACATGGACTTTGTGAGAAATCAGCAAATTATGCTGGCCGTTTCCTTCCAGTGAGTCTGATCGGAGTGGAAGGAGGCAATGCCACCAGGATCAGTCGATTTGCCAACTACCTCCGCAACCTACTCCCTTCCAGCGACCCAGTGGTTATGGAGATGGCCTCCAAAGCCATGGGCCACCTATCGATGGCCGGAGACACTTTTACTGCAGAGTATGTGGAGTTTGAGGTGAAGCGGGCTCTGGAGTGGCTGGGAGCTGATAGGAATGAAGGGAGACGCCATGCAGCAGTAAGTCACTGTCCATCAACACTGACTGTGTTTGTTGTTCAAATACCTGCACCTGTTTGACAATATATGAGGGCAGATCACACCATATAAGACATGGCTGTCATTGCTCTCTTGAGTTTTAATGTGTTTTAGTGTTGTTTACATTGCATTACATTACATTACATTACAAGCCCGCTCTGCATGATATGCGGCGACCGGCTCGCTAATGAGCCGGTCGCCGTTTGAGGCAGTGAAGCTTCAAACTGCTTCGCCCTGTAGAGACCACGCCGTCATGTGCATAAGCAACAGTTTGGGTGTTACTGTCTCCATCACTCCCAGATGGTACCGTCTCATTGCAGACAAACAAGCTCAGGGCTCCCATTAATTTGTCGTTATCGTAAGTTAAAGTTTTCATTAAAATAAAATGTTAGTTTCTGTGCCGCATCTGCATCTTACATTGAAGGGGTGTGTAAAAGTTACAATGGTGACAAGAGTCAGAGAGCGTTAGCATTGAGAGGAGAGGAGTAGAGCTTGTGAGCTTAAGTCTGGTTCACACGGCACAATTTTAGAATTATCAGCCTATTTTCCAAACCTCTGTGACAACACAAGCCGATAAAAGTAGGTTCGACCGGTTTGTGTGTCCAGCCACACAGCAGGAGCAACACACACGAACCAATTCCAGTCACAAACATCCCGATTCCAGAAGAAAATCCCGTAAAAACCCCCAACATACCATACGTGAATTTAGTATAAACAAACGATGTAGAAGCAACAGTGATAGTTTGTGGACTTGTTTTAAGAGATAAAAGATGTAACCAAAAAAATAAAATGGTTGGATAAAAAGACTGCAGAGCAGCTGCTGCAAGATATACTAAACTGGGCTCTCAGTTGTGCGATGTCAGCTGTTTCATAACCCGTGTTTACGTCACCGCGCTTTATGATTGTCTGCCTCTACCTGTCACATTCAACAGGTCGCGATCTCGCTCCCAGTAAGGGAAAACCCCACAGGCTGCGATAAATGGGCCAATACAATCCAACATGTTGAATATCCCCGATTTTAGATCGGAGTGGTCTGGACTTTCTACGTAGCACACCACTCACAGCAGTTACAATTATTTTCAGACAGTCTTACAACTCGGAATGTTCTAAGACTGTCATAAGGAGAAAATAGGGGCAAAAGATTGACCCAGGACATGCTGGAGGGACTATGTCTCTCGGCTGGCCTGGGAACGCCTCGGGATTCCCCCGGAGGAGCTGGCCCAAGTGGCTGGGGAGAGGGAAGTCTGGGCCTCCCTCCTTAAGCTGCTGCCCCCGCGACCCGACCCCGGATAAGCGGAAGAAGATGGATGGATGGATGGATTGAAAATTGTGCCATATGACGACCCCCCATGCCTTGAAAAGCTTGATCCTTCTTCAACATCGCTATAGTGTTTTATGTGACAGCTGTGTATCAGTTTCTAAACTGGAAAGCAGTGACGGATCGAGTGGCTTTGCGTCTCCTCCAGGTGTTGGTGTTGAGGGAGCTGGCTGTGAGTGCGCCGACCTTCTTCTTTCAGCAAGTGCAGCCTTTCTTTGACAACATTTTCTACGCGGTGTGGGATCCAAAGCAGGCCATACGAGAGGGAGCAGTGTCCGCTCTGCGGGCCTGTCTCATCCTCACCACGCAGAGGGAGACCAAGGAAATGCAGAAGCCGCAGTGGTACAAAGTAAGGCTTTGAGCTGAAAAAATCTCTGTAATATTGGGGTGTAAGGTTTTTCTGCTAAGCAGTAGGAGTCAAAGCTGCAGAATGTAATTTTTATTTCATATTTGTTGATGCTAAGGGAGATCCACTCATTTTCTTACACCCTTGTCCCTAGTGGGGTCGGGAGGGTGCCTATCTCCAGCTAATGTTCCGGGCGAGAGGTGGGGTCACCTGGACAGGTTGCTAAGACAGATAATTTGTGAAAAAAATGATCTTCGTCATCTTCGTTCTCCCAGTGCTAACTAGAAACAACCAATCAGAGCCAAGAGGCGAGTCTTAGTGCTGTCAATCCCCTTCATGTACCGGCTGATCACTTTGATATATTACAGCTTCTCCTTGTCAGCAGAGCCTGTTGTGAATGCTAAAGCTAGTTAGACAGTGCAACTGTAAGTGTTTGTCTTTTGTGGAACAGCAAACCTTTGAGGAGGCAGAAAAAGGCTTTGATGAGACTCTGGCCAAGGAGAAGGGGATGAATCGTGACGATAGAGTTCATGGTGCGCTGCTGATCCTCAACGAGTTGGTCCGGATAAGCAGCATGGAGGGAGAGGTGAGTTGGTATTTCCCTCTGGACACTCGATTTGTGTCAACAAGTTAAGTCTTTCCCTCTTCTGCAGCGAATGCGCGAAGAAATGGAGGAGATTACCCAACAGCAGCTGGTTCATGATAAATACTGCAAGGAACTGATGGGATTTGGAACAAAGCCTCGCCACATCACTCCCTTCACTAGCTTCCAGTCGGTGCAGCCTCAGCAGTCCAACGCCCTGCTGGGGTTGCTAGGCTACAGCACGCCACAAAGTTTCCTGGGCTTCGGTGCCACGCCAGTACCTGCAAAGAGCTCCCTGGTGGAAAGCCGGTACTGCCGAGAGCTGATGGAGGAAAGATTTGACCAGGTTGGAGTCACACCAGACAGAGCAATACCAACACAGTTCTGCTGGTTTCAACATGTGAAATGTAGAGACGCAGCATTCCACCTCACTTCCCTCAGGTATTGATACCTTAGGTTTAGTATCAGCTGATACTGATCTGATATGGAAAATCAGCTGAACTGATTAAAGGTAAAAGTAAAGGTAATTTTATTTATGTTGCACATTTTCAGCAACAAGGCAATGCAAAGTGCTTTACAGGAATTAAAAGGAAATACAAACAAAATAACAAACCAAAGGAAAGAGAAAAAGAAGAAAAAGAATCTAATGTTGATTTAAAGTAAACTAGATGCTCCTGTTTAGGATTGCTAAGTATCCTCTGGTCTAACTACATTTCTGGGTTGGAAGAACATTAGTCTAAAAAGTAGTCTAATAATGTTGATCCAAATTATTTAAACTAGATACTCCTATCTACTTACTTAGATAAGTATAAGTAAGTATCTCTGGTCTAATTCCTTTTCTGGGTTGGAAGAATAGGAGTCTAAAACATGTTCTAATCCTTGTTCTGGGTTGCTAAATAAGTGTAAGTAAATATAAGTATCCTCTGGACTTCTAGGTAGCCGGATAAGCATAAGTGTTCTCTGGACTTTCTAAGTAATCATAAAAACTAAATGTTTTTATGAGTCAGTCACTTTCACTGTGATTTCTCCCCAATAAAGTTTTGAATCTGTGTTTGACTTTACCTTGTGTGTAAATAGTGTAACATTTTTGCGTATTTTGTATGTTTTTATGATTACTTAAAACATTTAGTTTTAAGTAAATGGAAGATTTATTTTCTGGATTCTAAGTTCTAACTCCTTTTCGGGTAGGTTGAGGCAGTAATAGTAGTCTTTCTGCATAATAATCTAAAAGTTAATCGAAGAAGTACATTATTGATCTGAATAGTGAGTACTCTACATTTTATAAGAAAATAGGCTAAAGAGTGACTAGTCTAATTCCTTTTCTGGGTTAAAAGTGAGTACACCACAAGTTTCTAAATAGTAAAAGGGGAATAAAACAAAAAGAGAAAAGGACACATTAGGGTACATAGCAACATTCAGAAATAACAAATGACAAAACTTTGCTTAGCCTCCCAGCAGAAGTTCGATAAGATGTTGTTATCAAGGCATGTCCTTGGGAGCGCTCAGCTCCACAGCTGCATTATCTTTACATATCTTTAAGGAAGTTGGAAATATGAAGTCCTTCCAAGGCAACATGGGAAAACCAGTTCAGATACAAAATGTATAGGTCAGATGGGCAAAGAGAGGCTCCAAAAATAAAAAGACAGCACAAAAACAGAGCAAGCAGGGCAGGCAAGGGCAGGAAGAGAGCAGTGGAAAAAAGCGGCCGCCTTCACCGACAGCAAGAGGGAAAAGACTAAGATTAAAACGTTTCTTTTTTAAACGCAGACATAAATTACTGAATTGCTAATTTATTTGATAACTCTCCACCAGTACAGCTCACTGATCCACACCAATAACTTCACAAGCTGACATGGAAAACCGCTTTCATTTGATCAGTCAGCTCAGTTAGCAGAATAACAATCAATGGAAAATAAATAATAAAGAAACTGAAACTAACTAAAAACAAAAGTCTGACTATTTTGGTCAAACATGTAAAAATAAACTACAACAAACAGTGTTTTTTCAATTTCAAGACTGATACAGATATTGATATCTGTGCATCTGTAATGAAATGTGCTTTGCCTCAATCAGGTGTGTCGTTGGGTTCTGAAGTATAAAACCAGTAAGAACCCTCTGATCCAGATGACCATCCTCAACCTGCTGCCGCGCCTGGCTGCCTTCCAGCCACATACCTTCACAGGTGGGACATTCAGGGTCAAATCCCTACTTTTTTGTGTTTGGTTTGTAATGATTGGCTTTCTGATTGGCAGACCAGTACCTGTCTGATACTATGGGCTACCTGCTGGGCTGCCTGAAGAAGGAGAAGGAGAGGACGGCAGCTTTCCAGGCTCTGGGGTTGCTGGTGGTGGCCGTCAGGACGGAAATCCAGCCGTACCTCATGAAGATCTTGGAGATCATCAAGGCTGCTCTGCCTCCCAAGGACTTTGCTCACAAGTCAGTCATTGGAAGCAATTTCTTCTGTTTTTTTAAAAGTTTTTTTTAGACTAGACTAGACATGCAAATATCCAAATGTTGTGGCTAATTTTTAAACTCCAGTTTTTGTAAAGCCTTCAGAAACAGATTTTATCCAACACCGTTTTCAGTTTAAGAGGGGTGTCCTGATATAAATCTCTCTATATATACACGTTTTCTCAATTATTCCCCAAAAATAATGTAGTATTTAAAAAAAGAAAAACTGACCACTCTGTATTCGGGCAGGTTGATGGAGAAATAATGTTGAAATGTAAAAAACCTACAATGACACTGTTGCTTTTTGACCTTTCACCTATGCAGGAGGCAGAAGACCATTCAGGTGGATGCCACTGTGTTCACGTGCATTAGCATGCTGTCCAGAGCCATGGGCCCCAGCATCCAGCCAGACATCAAGGAGCTCCTAGAGCCCATGTTAGCCGTGGGGCTCAGGTACCAAACATAGGACACACATCGGGGTTTTCTGTTTGGGTTTCAACTCAATCTCACAGATTTTAGTTTTCTCTTTAGTCCGGCACTCACAGCAGTACTGTACGACCTGAGCCGTCAAATCCCCCAGCTGAAAAAAGACATCCAGGACGGTTTGCTGAAGATGCTTTCCTTGGTGCTGATGCACAAGCCTCTGCGACACCCGGGCATGCCCAAAGGCTTGGCTCACCAGCTGGCCTCTCCGAGCCTCACCAACATCCCTGAGGCCAGCGACGTCGGCAGCATCACTCTGGCCCTGCGCACTCTGGGAAGCTTCGAATTTGAAGGTAACAATCTCTGACAAGAAAATAATTTCCTCTATTCTTTTTGCACCTTTGAACTCATTCAGGAGTAGGCCTGTCACAATAACAAAGTTTGCTGAGCGATTAATTGTCTCACAAATTATTGCGATAAACGATAATATTGTCGGAAGACCTTTTTACACTGATTTAATGGAAATGACATAATAATGCAGCCATATCCTGCCAAAAATAGATCCACGTTATTTTCAAAAGGACATTTAATGCTGGAACTGGAAAACAAAGAACCAAAAAGTAAAATGAACTAAACAAACTAAACAGAAAACAAGAGGAAATAAAAACTACATTAAACCAAAGAGTGCAGATTATGACGTCTGTATACTATAATGTTTTCCAATAATCAATAGATTTAAATAGAGAAGATGGCATATCGACCACCTGATGCAATAGTTCACTCCTCCCTTAAGCCCAGTTCACATTACACAATTTTTTGTCCTGATTTTTCTCTTACGACAATGTTAGAATATTAAACGTTCTAACATTGTCGCTTGTGATTTCGTAACCGATGGCCCTGTAGTGTGTCGTGTGTTACAAATGATTGAGTCCAGTTGGTAGAACCTCTTGGCCGCTCCGATCTACGGGGTTTCCCCGACCGGGATCGAGAACGCAGCCTGTTGAATTTGACAGGTAGCCAATCAGAAAGCTCGGATTCCCCTCCGCACTTTCTGAGCGGAAATTATGGAGGTGAATCCCAAACAGTTGACGGTGCAACCCGGAGAGCAGCGGACATCGGAGATGATATGTGGAAACAACATTAATGTTTATTCAACATTTGGTGCAAAGAATATCCAGAGAAATGACCAGGAGAGGAGCTGGAGCCAAACTGCTACTGCAGTTGATAAACCCGGTAACTTTCCAGCTGTTCATCGTTAACGTGACATAAACAGGTTCTGATGATATTCATTCAGTCAGGACTTTACTGACACCAGCCACATGCACTGCAGGTAGATTGTAGTAAAACGTTGATTAATGCTGGTTTTAAAATGACTTGTAGCCATTATCTTGTGCCCATTGTTGGACACCACAGGCCACGATGGGCTGGTGTTGGTCTCAGGTTTTGAAAATGGGCGACAATCAGCCGACAGTTCTGAGATCATGTAGTGTGATCTGGGCATTAGGCTAAAGAAATGAGGAAGGGAGGGTCAGTGGAGTTGAGCCTTTTTTTTCATCCAGTGTCATCAATAGAAAGAGAAAAAGGCAGGAAGAAACGATAAGCCAATAAATTAAAATGAGGTTGATAGCTTTCATTTATCATATGATTAATTGATTTATTGTTTACCGTGACAGGCCTATTCAGGACTTCCTTCATCATCGTGGAAAAAGTCCCTTACGGTGTGGAGTTTGATTTAAGTATTGTAGTATTTTTTAGCATCTGCCAACTGTCAGTTATCTTATTTGTCCACCCGTCCATTAGTCCGTTTGTCTTCCTGTCCCAACGATTTGGGAATTTTTGCTGGTTTCTTATTTAAAGTTTGGTTATTTGTTCTGTAAATTCATATAGTAAATGCTTATATTTGATTTAAATTAAAAAAAAAGGGGCTAGGGCTACAACGATGATTCATGATCAATCGATTATTGAAATAATTGTCAACTTAGTAATTGGTTAATCGTCATCTGGAGAATACAAACTCCAAGAAAGACCATTTGCTGAAAAGAAACTACACATTGAGAACAGTAATTAAGCCAAAGATATATACATATATATTTTGTGTTGAAATTAAGTCAGGCAGAAAGGCCTGAGCTTTTCACGTGTTGATAAGTTTCATGGTACGTTATTACATATTAGGCAATAAAATGTTTTTCTTATTTAGAAAAGAATTAATTTATTTGCATCTTTTAATCTGATTTTGTATATCAAAGGCTTATATGGAAAAATCTGCTGAATGTGTCGATAATTGTCAGAATAATTGATAGATTAATCAATAACTAAAATAATCGTTAGCTGCGCCTCTACTGGAGTCAGGAAAGGAACGAAGCTTTGAAATGGCAACACAAATACCAATACTATGTTTCTTCTTTTTTCTTAAACTTACTGGTACTGGAAGTTATCACTTTCTTTACAAATTTGGATCATTGATGGAAAAAACCAAATATTTCCAAGAGTTTGTCCATAGAATTAATAATTACCCTATAAAATTAAAGAAATCATTAGTAATGAAAGTGTTGCAGTAACCGATGCTGTGTTTTGGGTCCAGGTCACTCCCTGACCCAGTTTGTGCGCCACTGTGCCGATCACTTCCTGAACAGCGAACATAAGGAAATCCGAATGGAGGCGGCCCGAACCTGCTCTCGGCTCCTCACGCCGTCCATCCATCTCATCAGCGGCCACGTCGTCAGCCAGACTGCCGTGCAGGTGGTCGCAGATGTGCTCAGCAAGCTGCTAGTGGTTGGCATCACTGATCCAGGTGTGACGAATGACTTGCTAAACACAAGTCAACCTTCTGGTTGGAAACATGATAGGACGATAAAAACCCAGAACTACTTTCTGTCCTGATTCTCCTGCAGATCCAGACATTCGATACTGTGTTCTTGCTTCTCTTGATGAGCGTTTCGATGCGCACCTGGCCCAGGCTGAGAATCTGCAGGCTCTGTTTGTGGCTCTGAATGACGAAGTGTTTGAAATCAGAGAGCTGGCCATCTGCACTATAGGACGGCTGAGCAGCATGAACCCTGCCTTCGTCATGCCTTTCCTCCGGAAGATGTTGATCCAGGTAAAAGGCGCCCACAGATGGCTATGTCAGCCATTCATCTCTTTATCAGGAGTTCATCATTGGAGGACCATGAACAGAAAACATTCCAGCAGCTTTTACTTTCTGGGTTTATTTGGATTTTTTGTTTCTAGCAAATTGGAAAGCTAGAAGGAGAAAATTGTACTTAATAAACTGCAAATTACATTCAGGACTCTTTAATGTAAATTACATATTAGATTTTTTTATCGTAAGTTTTACAGCTTCATTAAAAGACATCCAGCTTTTCAACTGATCCGGTTTGCCCAATTTTATTTTCGGTTTAACTTAGTTTTTTCAGTGTTTTCTTACAATTAAGTTTTTTTTTGGTTTGTTTGTTTTGTTTTGCTTTTTTTAGGGATGCCGCAAAAACGTACAGTGTAGGAAGACAATTGTTTCCAGAAAGACTGATTTTCCTGTTGCTTACATATAAATGTTACACTTTCCTGCTAATCAGCTTTTAGACTGACTTGGTCTAAAAAAAAAGTGCAGACCAGATGTCAGCAAGTTATTAGTCAGAACTTCATCTAACCTTGAAACCAAAGCTTTTTATTCTCTTTAAGTGGTAACATTGTTTTTACAAAGTGGAAACGTGTCTCACATCAAATCATTTAACCCCTATAGAAAATAATAAAAACATTTTGAAAATCGCAAAAATGTAATAATTACAGGGGGTTTAGAATATCATTTATCAATGTTTTAGCACAAATCTAAAACATCTAAAACATTAGATTTTCTGTTTTGTAATAGAAAATCTAAAAATAAAATGAGAAAGTTTTATTCAAAATGCATGTGAATGATTTCCAGAAGGCTTCCTAATGTGATATTTCTCTTATATGTTAGTGGGGGGAAAAGAACAAATTCTCAACATCATATATTTTTTTACTTTAAAAAAGGCCAGCCACATGCATTGCAGGTAGAGTGTAGTAAAACATCGATTAATGCCTGGTTGATTAATGATGGAAAAGCTACAGCTTTTCCAATCAAATATAACTCTGCTGCATTTTGTCTCAAAAGTCTTTCTCTGCAATTTCACATATGGATGCCTTTAGAGGGGAGCAAAGCCTGTAATATTGCATGTAAAACAGTCAAATTTCCCTTTGTTGAAAAGCAGAAGTTTGTAGCTTTATTTCACACCATAATATTTACTTAGACAGAGCATAATAATTTATGAGAAGCGTGGATATTTTTCAGATTTTAACCGAACTGGAACACAGCGGAGTTGGCAGGAACAAAGAGCAGAGCGCTCGTATGCTTGGGCACCTGGTCTCCAATGCACCCCGCCTCATACGACCTTACATGGAACCCATTCTCAAGGTAATATTCAGCAAATTTTCAATGTCATTTATAGGCCTGTCACGATAACAAATTTTGCTGATTGATTAATTGTGTCAAAAAATTATTGCGATAAACGATAATATTGTTTGAAGACATTTTTACACTGATTAAATGGAAATGACATAATAATGCAAGTGATATTCTGCCAAAAATAGATACAGGTTATTTTCAAAGAACATTTAATACTGGAACTGGAAAACAAAGAACCAAAAACAAAAATAAAATGAACTCTCAAAATACGCACTTTAATAAAAACTAAACATCAAACCAAAGAGGAAATAAAAACTACATTAATCTAAGAGTGCAGATTATAAACTCTGTATAGTATATTGCCCTCCAATAATGATTAGATTTAAATAGAGAAGATGGCATATCGACCACCTGATGCAATAGTTCCCTCCTCCCTTCAGCCCAGTTCACACAACATGATTTATGACAATCTTACAACGTTAAACCTTCTAACATTGTAGCTGCGACTTCGTAACCGATCGTCCTGTAGTGTGTCGTGTGTTACGAATGATCTACGGGGTTTCCCCACAGGGAGCGAGAACGCAGCCTGTTGAATGTGACAGGTAGCCAATCAGAACGCAGCCTGTTGAATGTGACAGGTAGCCAATCAGAAAGCTCGGATTCCCCTCCGCACTTTCTGAGGGGAAATTATGGAGGTGAATCCCAAACAGCTGACGGTGCAACCCGGAGTGCAGCGGACATCAGAGATAATATGTGGAAACAACATTAATGTTTATTCAACATTTGGTGCAAAGAATATCCAGAGAAATGACCAGGAGAGGAGCTGGAGCCAAACTGCTACTGCAGTTGATAAACCCGGTAACTTCCCAGCTGTTCATCGTTAACGTGACATAAACAGGTTCTGATGATATTCATTCAGTCAGGACTTTACTGACACCAGCCACATGCACTGCAGGTAGATTGTAGTAAAACGTTGATTAATGCTGGTTTTAAAATGACTTGTAGCCATTATTTTGTGCCCATTGTTGGACACCACAGGCCACGATGGGCTGGTGTTGGTCTCAGGTTTTGAAAATGGGCGACAATCAGCCGACAGTTCTGAGATCATGTAGTGTGATCTGGGCATTAGGCTAAATAAATGAGGAAGGGAGGGTCAGTGGAGAGCAGGAGTTGAGCTTTCTCATCCAGTGTCATGGAAACATGCAGGGAGAAACGATAATGACGATAAATTAAACGAACTCGATAGCCTTTTTTTTATCGTCCGATTAATTGATTTATCGTTTATCGCAACGGGCCTAGTCATTTATGACTGTAAAGCACATTTTTATGTCAGTGTTTCTACACTGCACACTTCCTTTAAACAAGTAAAGGCAAAAAAGTTTCAAATGTTTGTAATAAATCTTTCTGGTTTTGAATTTGCTTAAATTTTTTGTTCGCAGGCTCTAATTCTGAAGCTTAAAGATCCAGATCCCAACCCTGGAGTGGTGATCAGTGTTCTCGCTACAATCGGCGAGCTGGCCCAGGTAACGGTATCGGTTCAGTTTCATCCTAAAATGCTTTAGGAGGAAGATTAAACACAATCATAAATGATGAATAAGTCTGCATAGAGTCTGGCTGTATGGAGATGGACAAGGTAATAAATAATAAATAGTGTCCCTCTTACGCCCATCTGTCTAGGTGTTTAAAAGGCTCCCCCAGATGAGTCAGGATAGAACCGTTAGAGGCCAGCTTACTTTGCAGTGCAGACAGAGTGCAAGAGACATTCAGGTACACAGGGTGTTTGCAGCTGGCTGTCCTGTTGACGAATCAACTAGAAACACCGGGCAGAAAGCAGGAGAAATACAAAGCAACAAAGGCTTGGATGGCTGGTTTAAAATCATTTCAGGATCTAAATAAAGGAACAGGAATATTTCCCACTTGTTTGGTCGTTTCATGCGGTTAGATTGCTAGAAAGTGAAAAATTTGTTTAATGTTTTATAGGATTCTGCTGAGAAAACCGGGATATTTCTAAGATATCTGTGGTGTGATGATCTTGTGATTATGTAGGTGAGCGGATTGGAGATGAGGAAGTGGATGGACGAACTGTTCCCAATCATCATGGACATGCTGCAGGACTCATCCTCATTGGCTAAGCGTCAAGTATGGAGAACTAGCTAAATCATAAAACTTTTGTTGCATTTTAATAATCAAGTAAAATAGCGTTTAGATGATGTTCCTCTTCTCCAAATCAAATTAGACCTGCAATGTTTCATCTGCATAATTCTCCTGTATTGGCTGTGTTCAGGAGCATCAGCTGTCTGTTTCTGGCTTCCCGCTAGGTGGCGCTGTGGACTCTGGGCCAGCAGGTAGCGAGTACAGGCTACGTGGTGGAGCCATACCGCAAATACCCTTCTCTTCTAGAAGTGCTTCTCAACTTCCTAAAAACCGAGCAAAACCAGGGGATCAGGAGAGAGGTATGCACAGTCGCCTGCAGGGGGAGCTGGTTCTGTTTGCCTATCCTGGGATGAAAACAGAGAGTCTTACAGGGTCAGCCTGATGCAAGTAGATTCAGGAGTATTCTCTGTCAGCTTGGTATGGGTAGGTGCAAGGTTTCCCCCAGAAAACTTGCTACACCCGGTGGTTGGCCACTAGGGCAGGTCATTCATCGAGCGACCCGTCGTGTTTTTGAGTAAAAAAATGTTTAAAGTTGACAGGAAATGTGAAAATATCACTTGATAATTATGTGTTATTGAAAGACTGGGAGATTAATATCTGTACACAAACTATGAAGTCTTAAAAAGTGCAAACATTTTAAAAGGACTTAAATAAATAAGCAATGGTTAGCCTGGTGGGGGCACAAGTAAAGCCTGATGGCTTTAATACAGTGATAATCCAGGCTGATAATACAGTGGCAAAACCCTGAGATGGTTTGGTTCCTCCACAGTGAGTTGTCACATTTCCAAAGAAAAGGTGCAAACGGATGTTTCAAAACCCTACAGTTCAGTTTCAGTTTTCATAAACATTGTTCATTTAGGGCCGGATAATACCACTAAAAAACTTACCATGGTATAATCAAATGTGAAAGTCTGCTACGGGCACTGCGTACCACTAAAAGATTTAGGGTTGGTACGCAGTACCAGCAAGAGAGGGAAGTGGCTGGCTGTCGTAAAAAATCAGTGGGTGCAGCCGTGAGTGATTAGTTTTTCTAGGACCGCCTAAAACACTACTTAATCAGTTAATACATTTTTTCTCGTTTCATTTTTTTTTTAACTGTTCGTGTTATGCTAGAGAAGGTGCTCAATACATCGAACAAGAAGGTTTTGAGTCGATCTCGGCGGTAGGTAACTGAACGCTGCCAGGACGCTGAGGCCAGCATGTCATCTTCTGACACACATATCAAAAATAGTCACTAAGATCCAAAACCTTTGTAACTTTATTAAAGAATAAAAAAATCATCAAAATGTGTTCAAATTAATCACCCAACAAAATAATAATCTCAGTAATTATTGTTTCAATTAGATGTTGCTCAATTCTGTGGGATTGAGTTCTATTTCCAAAATAATAAAAGACCGACTCTGAGCAGAGCAGGAGTTTAAAATAATAATAATAATAATAATCGCAAAATAAATATCAAGCCTGAAAACCTAACGTAATGGACTGAATGTTAACGTAATCTCTGCTTGACTTGCAGAGCGCAGGCCGTTGCCACGGCAATGGGTGTGCTTACATGACAGAGGGGGAGTAAAAAGGTACTAGTGGTTTTGAGTTGATGACATGTTCAGGTTATTTTACCTTTGTTTACCGTTGCTGTGGCGCATTACAGCCGCTGTAATTTCTGAACGTTCAATAAACGAAAACTTGGTAATTACGTTTGCGAGTATACGCCATTCACAACAAACGCCAAATACAGTAAATATGTTTCATTGCGATAATTACGGGAAATTAAATTGTTACATTTTTTCTTTAAATAGTCTGAGAGGCTTTTCCTCTATCAATCATGCTATTTATTTTCATCTGTAATTTAGTGGAAATATTGATGTTGAGATTTTCTCCAAAATGATAACATTTTCAACCTTTATGGAGCTAACATTCACAAATGACACTGAAATAAATTCCAGTCCAACATCTGGTTTGAGGTGATTCCTCTGGAACCCGTTGGAGGAAAATATCCCAACTTCAGAAGATGTGCTTTTAACCCAACAGAGCCCTTTGGTTCCTCCTATCAGTATGAGAGTCAGGGTGAGGAGGCGCCATGTCAGGAAGACGAAGTGGAAGCTGCAGGATCTTTAGAACAAACAGGCCTACTACTATTAGGCCTACTGATTATACCTCTGTCTGGACACAGCATCAATATAATCAGTTTAAAAGCAAACATGAATGGTTATATGCCAGACATGGATAACTGGGATGCACTCCATGCTATAATGTTCAGAATTTAGGTCTCATGGCATCTTGTGGTGTCAATATTGCCAGTCTGCTGAGGGAGCAGCTCTATTTTATATATATAGCTCTATTTTGTGGCCAATCAAGAGCTACCCAGCTTTTATCACTTCGCAAAAAATTGAATCAGCACAGAAACTCCCAGGCACACAAAGACGCAATTACACACACACATATGAAACATTAGATATTTAACGAAAACAGAAGTGTTGTCATCGTACTGTGAAGAGATTTGTGGCTGATTCAAAACAAAGATGAGTTTGTACAGATGAAGGCATAATAAGGAAGGTTTCTGTTAGACAAATTCATTGGTTTAAGAGAGCAGCTGCTAAAATGACCTTACAAAGCAGCAAACAGTTATTTGCAGCTGCTGGTGCCTCTGGAACCTCAATGTGACGGATCCTCCAGAAGCTTGTTTTGCATGAATATATTATTCATCCACCCCTAACCATTGCTCACAAGCAGAAACGGTTGCAGTGGGTCCAGCTGTACATGAAGATTCATTTTCAAGCAGACTTGTTCACTGATGACTGCTCCGCAACCTTGGATGGTTCCAGATGGACGCAGTAGTGGATTGATGGTGGATGGCACTACGTCCCAACATGGCTGTAACATCAGCAAGGAGGTGGAGTCAGGTGGAGTCATGTTTTGGGCCGAAATCTTGGGGAGAGAGCTGGTCAGCCCCTTTAGGGTTCCTGAAGGTGTGAAAATGACCTCAGCAAAGCATAGAGACTTTCTGACTGATCATTTTCTTTCATGGTTCAAAAAGAAGAGCAGTACCTTCTGTAGCAAAATCATCTTCATGCATGACAATGCATCATCTCATGCTGCAAGGAATACCTCTGTGTCTTTAGCTGCTATGGGCATAAAAGGGGAGAAACTCATGGTGTGGTCACCATCCTTCTCTGACCCTATTGAGAACCTTTGGAGTTTCCTCAGGCAAAAGAACTGAGGGTGGGATGTAGTTCATATCAAAACAGCAGCTCTGGGAAGCTATTCTGACATCCTGCAAAGACATTCAAGCAGAAACTATCCACAAACTCACAAGTTCAATGGATGCAAGAATTGTGCAGAAGGGGTCCAATGTTAACATGTAACTTGGTCTGTTAAGATGTTTTTGATTGAAATAGTTTTTAGTACATGTGACCACTTAATGCTGAACATTCAAAGAATGACCTTTTCTGTTCTTTATAATTCATAAAATGTTTAGAAAATCTGCTGTGCATAATAATTTGGAACACGGTGTATATACATATACACACACTTTTGTCACAGTACTGCCCAGAATTTAAAACTACTTTCAACCCTCGGTATAAGCCTTTCAGATCAGCTAATATTGATAATTGTCTATCAGGAATTATTATTAGTCTTTTTTTCTTAATAATCTAATATCCTACCAAACTGATGGCCTTTCCTGTTTTCACTCTATGCTGTGTTTATTTCCAAGAAGTTATGAATGAAAATAATGAAACTGCTTCCACGCAAGTTACTCAGCAGGTTGTTATTAGGCAACCAGAGAGTGAGTGAGTTGGTGCTACCAAACTAGCTTATCTAGTTGTGATGGGTTGAGCAGCTAAAACCTTAAGCTCAGTCCTTTCCTCTTGTCTTATTAATACAGTTTAGAGCTGATGTTATTTTTTGGACTAACTAGTAATTAATAGCAAAAATGTCTTAGTCTTAAATTGCGTGAAGCTAAAACTGTGACACTTCATATATTTTGTGTTGAATTTATTTACAAAGCTTTTTTTATCTTAATTGCAAGGTTCAAGGTTAAGGTTCACATACCTGCTGTTCTAGTATTCTGGCACAGAAGTGGCCAGCGTGATTCACCAGAAGGTTGCTGTGCATCCCCATAGGCCATCCGAGTCCTGGGTCTGCTTGGCGCTTTGGATCCCTACAAGCACAAGGTGAACATCGGCATGATCGATCAGTCACGGGACGCCTCTGCTGTCAGCCTCTCCGAATCCAAGTCCAACCAGGACTCGGGTAGGTCTCATCCACGTTACCCACACGCGCTTTTCTCACAAAGAGCTACATCATGGTTATTATCTTTTCATTAACCTTCCTTGAAATTTACAGCGGAAACAAATTTTAACCCTAACCCTAAACATCATGACAGTTCTTTTTATTTTTTTGCAAAAAACCCTCAAATCAAGCCACTGTCTGACACATGAATGTTGTATGTTTTGCTATATCTATAGTCTGGTGAATATTTTTTAACGTCCTGAGAAGACATAGTACTTCTTGGACTGCTTATATTTGTTGTGTCACAGCAAGGGGTTAACAGAAAAAGAACAAAAAATGTGATTTATGATTTAAATAGATAGTTTTTAAGTTGCAGTTTCTAGAGATGCATAATTTATCGGCACTAAGATTGGTATCGGTCGATATTAGGTATGTTTCAACATATTGATATCGGTCCTACAAATAAAACTAGGACAGTTTTAACAACCAGTATTTATTCCATGTTGGTGTTTGTTTCAGGAGAGGTATGAAGGATACCGCTGCACTGTGGGAAGTTTAACTGAACCAGTGGTGAAGTCAGCAGGGGTGGGCATTTTTTTCAAGGTGTCAAAATAATAGTGAATTTTATATATATCTTGGTGCATCCCTTATAATTTCAACTATCCAGACCAACTTGTGTGAAGAAGCAGTTTCCACTTTGGTAAATTTTTAAAGCTTTGGCACTCCAGATAACCAACATTATCCACAAATGGAGAAGACATGCAGCAGTGGTGAAACCTCCTGGGAGTGGCAGGCGTGTCCAAATTTCACAGCGACAACTCATCCAGCAAGTCACAAAACATCTTCATCATTGCAGGCCTCATTTGCCTCGGTTGAGGTCAGTGTTCATGGTTGAGCAATGAGATGGAAAAACTGGACAAAAATGGCATCTATGTGATTTTTACAAGGTTAAAGTCACCGCTGACTGGAAAGAATACAATCTGCCACTTTGCCCTCAAAACAATGCAGGTTTTCCGCATCCCAATTGGAGAAAACCTATCGCGCTCAAGCAACCACTGCTCGCGCCCTGAGCTCGGCCACCATGCTTCAAACTTATCAATCTATGTGCTTGTCCGAGCTAGGAGCTCAGATGCCTCCTGATAGCCATCTGACCCCCCTCTTAAATGAGATCAGAATCACTGCGGATTATATTCTTCGCACTTCCCGCTGTGCGGCGCTCTCACTGGGCAGGGGGATGGCTACCACAGTGGTTGCTCAGAGACACCTATGGCTAACGCTTTCTGACGTTCCCGATAGGGACAGGGCCATTTACTTGGACGAGCCAGTGTCTACGGATGGGCTTTTCGGGCAATCTCTTGCAAGTCTTGCAAATCAATCCAAGCGAAGTTAAAGCTTAAGAAAAAGCAAACTGAAGCTCTTTGTTGCATCATTCCCAGGCGTGATGCTCGGGCCAGGCCCAACATGAGCGCACGCAAGCCGGTGACAGCACCCGCACCGCTAAAGCTCTCTTTAGCGCCACCCGCAGCTCTCAACATGGCAATTTCACAGCCGTCAAAAAAGCATACTCCCCGCCAGTCGGCTTGGAGCAAAGGCCCTCCTCTGGGTTTTCAACGAGATTTGACGTCTCGAAAGAAGAAGCCTCAGTCTCCTAACGTCGTGAGACAGCGTGACAGAAGAGAGGCATCAGAAGCAGGGAGACCTGATTGCCGCTCATTCATTTCTGCGTAAAAGGCAGCTTGTTTGTTCTGTTCAGAGTTCCAGCCCCAAGAGGCGATGCGTTTTTCTAACACAGTCTCCCAAGCACAACGCTCCAACGCACACACTGTTTGCACCTTCAGCCCCAGGTTTAAGTGGGCTAAACATTTCTCAAGAAACAAGAGAAAATGTTCTGAATGTTTGTGCAACTGTTCCACATGTTTAAATAAAGAGTGCAACTCCTTTGTCAAAAAATCAAAACACTGTGTGCCACAACGTGCCAAACAGTCAAACGAAGCTGCTCCTCTCCGTTCCAGCAGAGGGCAGCACCTCCTCGCCAACAGTGCGTCAGGTCAGCTGTCTGGCTGCACACGCACCGGTTTGGCGCGCATGCGCACTTTCCCCGTGGATGGAAAGGACCGTTGCTACGGGTTACCGGTTGCAGTTCCGGATAAGACCGCCCCGGTTCCAATCAGTTATAAACACAACTGTAAGGACCGAAGCAGCGAAAGTTCTGAGAGACGAAATAAACACTCTGTTGGCAAAAGGAGCGGTGCGTGTGGTTCCCACTTCGGAAGTAAACAGAGGTTGTTACAGCCGCTATTTTGTTGTTCCGAAGAAGGGAGGTGGGCTATGTCCCATCCTGGATTTAAGAGTGTTAAACAAGCACCTTCGCAAGTACAAATTCAAAATGTTGACGCTGAGACAACTTTTGAACGCTGTCGGCCCAGGCGATTGGTTTGCAACAATCGATCTGACAGATGCTTACTTTCACGTAGCAATACACCCAGAACACAGACGTTTTCTGAGGTTTGCTTTCGAGGGAATAGCGTACCAGTACCTGGTCTTACCATTCGGCCTGTCGCTCGCCCCTCGCACATTTACGAAAATTGTGGAGGCAGCGTTAGCCCCTCTCAGAGAAAAGGGAATTCGCATTCTAGCTTATCTGGACGACTGGGCTTTAATAGCCAGTTCCAGAGAGCAGGCGGCAGAACAGCTGCCGCAGGTGCTGTCTCACATTCAAGCCCTGGGATTCTCGGTGAACTTTCAGAAAAGCTCACTGAACCCGAGTTAACAGTTCTCATTCCTGGGGCTGGAAATATGCTCCCTGTCAGCTCAAGCTCGCCTTTCAGAGCACCGCGTGACAGCGTTTCATCGGTGCCTCGCTCAGTTTCAGTTGGGGTGCAAACTGCGCTTCCAGACTGTCTTACAGCTGATGGGAATGATGGCCTCCATGATCGCAGTGGTCCCGCTCGGTCTGTTAAAAATGGGTCCGATGCAGCGCTGGACACGCTCTCACCGGCTGTGCACGTCACGGCACCTGAACCTGAAGGCTGACGATAACTGCTGCTTGCATGTCAGCCCTTCGTCCGTGGAGGGAGCCCGGTCTGCTGTACCGTGGGTCTCCAATCGGCAGGGTGTCCTTTCGCAAAGTGTTGTCAACAGATGCCTCTCTGAAGGGGTGGGGGGCAATTTGCGATGGTGTAGCGGTGAGGGGGGTCTGGACATTAACCCAATCCAAGCTCCACATAAACTACCTGGAGTTGCGGGCAGTCCTGCTAGCTCTGAGGCATTTTTGCAGGGTTCTGATGAACCAGCATGCTCTGATAAGGACAGACAACATCACTGTGGTGTCCTACATAAACAGACAAGGGGGCACTCATTCACTTCCCTTGCCAAAGTTGTCTCACAAACTGTGGCAGTGGTGCAGCACTCATTTTCTGTCTGTCAAAGCAGCTCATGTCCCTGGGCACCTGAATCTGGGGGAAGATCTGCTCTCCAGGGGAGGCCCACTGGTGAGGGAGTGGAGACTACATCCATCCATGATTGTGCAGATTTGGCAACGGTTCGTCAAAGCTTCAGTGGATCTCTTTGCCACCAAAGCCAACACCCACTGTCCCCTATTCTTTTCCATAACTGGCCCAATGTGCTTCTGTATGCATTTCCCCCAGTGGAAATGATTCTGCCAGTGCTGGAGAGAGTACGCAAATGGGGCCTGTCCTTTATTCTGGTGGCTCCTCGCTGGCCAGCAAAGTCATGGTATGCTGGCCATGACTTCTGGAAACTTTTGCTACCAGAAGTTTCCAAGCCTTCTGGTAGCAAAGCCTTGGAAACTCCCCGCCCACCGGGATCTTCTCTCCCAGGCAGGGGGGGAAGTATTTCATCCACACCCAGAATTGTGGATGCTGCATGCCTACTTTCTGAGAGGTCCACCGTGTTAGCTAGAGGCCTTCCTGTAGATGTGGTTGCAACTATTCAGAGTTCAAGAGCAGCTTCCACTAGGGGTTTATATGCCTATAAATGGTGTGTTTTTGAACAGTGGTGTCACAGCAAAAACATTTCCCCCTTCCAGTGCTCCATTGTGGATATTTTGACTTTCCTACAGGAGCTGGTGGATAAAGGTTTGTCTTTCTCCACAATTAAAGTTTACTTGGCTTCCATTTCTGCTTGTCATGTTGGCCTTGATGGAGGGACACCAGGTGTTCATCCCCTGGCTGTTCGGTTCTTAAAAGGGGTCCGTAGACTGAGACCGAGGATAAAATCTAGCGTTCCTTCCTGGAATCTCACTGTGGTCTTGGATGCTCTTTGTGACACTCCATTTGAGCCCCTTGAGTTGGTTGATTTGAAATTTCTATCATACAAAACCGCTCTGCTTCTTGCTTTGGCAACTACAAAACGGGTTGGGGACCTGCATGCACTTTCAGTGCACCCCTCCTGTGTTCAGTTTTCAGCTGATGGTTTAAAGGTCACCTTAAGACCAAATGCTGCATATCTCCCTAAGGTGATTCCTTCGGATTACAGCACAATGACCATTGAGCTTTCTAGTTTTTATCCCCCTTCTTTTGCTTCTGAAGAGCAAGGAAGGCTGCATTTTCTGTGCCCAGTACGTGCACTGCATCTTTACATCAATCGCACTCAGAATATGCGACTGTGTGATCAGCTGTTTGTGTGTTTTGCCAATCCAGCTAGAGGCAAGGCTCTGTCCAGACAGAGACTCTCTCATTGGGTGGTAGAGGCTATTTCTCTTGCTTACGACAGCAAGGGCCTCCCCTTACCTCATGGTGTGAGAGCACTTTCAACCAGGGGTGTAGCGGCATCTTGGGCCCTTTTCAGAGGGGTCCCTGTGAGTGACATCTGCGCTGCAGCCAGCTGGTCTTCACCGCACACTTTTGTTCGGTTTTATCGTCTGGATGTGACAGCCCCTTCTGTGGCTCACTCTGTTCTTTCTGCTGGGTTAGAGGTTTCAAACTAACTCAGTGCATTTGTCTCAGGTTTGATGGCTGCTCTGCGGGGCGTGTATATAAGTCCCATACTCTATGTGTTGTACCGAGTGAATCGACTGAAAGGGAACGTAAAGTTATGCATATAACTACTGTTCCCTGAAGGAGAGGAACGAGGTACAACACCTTTTTCTGCCCCGCTGTTCAGCTAGGCTCGGTGAAGAGCGGCCATCGAACTGAATAATGACTGTGATGGGGGTGTATTTATATGCAGGCGGGGCCTGCCACCCGTCATCACACGTCATCTGCCTAAAGGCGTGATTAAAGGTGTTTCAGTTAGGCCACGTGAGGGCGTGATATCCCATACTCTGTGTTGTACCTCGTTCCTCTCCTTCAGGGAACAGTAGTTATATGCATAACTTTACGTTTCAGCGGATTTTATTAGTTAATCGATTGGAGTTTATTTTTCTCTGATAAACCACTAATTGACAATTAATGGTTTACATTCCTAGTAGCGTTGCTATGCTTCTTGAGGATCTGGACATCTTTTTGTATTTAATGAACCAAGAACTTTCTAACCTGAACTTCAAACACAATTAGTTTATAAAGAATAATCCAAAGTAGTGATGAGTAACTTTTCAAAAGATCATACAAAATGAAGTGTGCATTTAAATCTGACTGTTGTGATGTGGTATGAGTTTAAACAGGCCCTGTAGGCTTTATAAGATTCTAATGAGGCTGAAAACTACCTAGACAGCATAATATGAGTGAAACAACATTGAAACAATGTCAGGCAGAAACATTGAATCTACAGTGAAGCCTGACATTAAACGAAATTGAAAGCGGTCGATGACTTACATGTTGAATCAACGTTAGGGTGTTAACCATATTTGACACCATATCGATGTTGATTCAACCATCATCTGAATGTGGATTTGCATGGACATTTGGGAAACACAAAAAATGCATCAGCTCCAAATGCACAGAATTTGTGTTTTTCAGTGTCAGAAAACACAAATTAGAATCAACCTTAGCTGTTGTTAAGAAACAGTTACACCAGCGATCATCACCATGCAAAAACTATTCGGACATGACTAATTACTGGAATGCACATTTGGGAAACAATCTCTAAATAAGCTATAATAAAACATATAATGCCAAACAGAACACAGATTGAACTTACAGTCATTGCTTTCAGAGGTGCAAGAAAAGATTGAAGACACAGGAGGCAAAGTTTGTACATTAATCGGCAGGCTTTCTCTCCGCAAACACATGTTCCTAACTGCCACTGCCTCTGTTACCCACAGTGTACTGCAACCTTAATTCACATTCAAAATAAAATACAGACAATCAATACTGCAGAAGCTTTCCTCTTTTTCAAACTAAATCATCAAGACCCTTTTCCAACTTCCAGCCCTTGGCAGAACACTCCCCGCCTGGCATTACTGATGCCATTACTTTTTATTAGTCACGTCAGTCTCTAAGAGCATAACAACATCTGAGATGGGACGCAAATAAGTCTTAGAGATGCCCTGAGATGATGTCCTCACTTCCACCTTTCTTACCTTTCCGTCACTGCTTGGAAAAGTGGTTGTGATGATGGCCATTGTCCATTCGTTTCTCTGTGCCTGATTTTGCTTCAACAACACAATGTCGCCTGGCTGATGGTAGTGGTGCAATCTATGCCACTTGCGTCTTGATTGGAGGGTGTTTAGATATTTGTTCCTCCAGCGACTCCAAAACTTATTGGCGAGTGCCTGCACTTGCTTCCACTGGCTTTTGAGCATGTCTTTCCCACAAAAATCTCCTGGTGGAGAAGGAACGTGCTGCTTCTGGGTCAATATCATTGCAGGAGATAGTGGGTATGGTGAGGAAGGACCCATTGAAATAGGAACCAATGGTCTTGCATTGACTGTAAACGATACTTCAGCCATTAGGGTACAAAGCACTTCATGCGTCAGACTTGTGAGTTCGTTCAGCAGGAGCATGGAATTCAGTATTCTGAGTTACCCCAATTGTCCTTTCCCAGACACCACCCATGTGGGAGGCATGTGGGGGGAGGGAGGGATTGAACTCCCATGTGCAACCGTTAGCGTGAAAGTAGTTGACAATGTTGGGAGGGTTTTTGCTTGATTGTGTCATGTCAAGCTCCACACTTGCTGCAATGTAGTTGGTGCCCCTATCTGATCGCATTTGTTTTGCTGGACCTCGTGCTGCAAAGAATCTGCGTAATGCGTTCATGCAGCTGCAAGTGTCCATAGATTTGATGACTTAAATATGTACACCTCTTGTGGTCGTACATGTAAAAAGTATTTGCCCACCTCTTACTTTGTGCTGCTCCACCTCATTTGTGTTGAGTGATCACTGACCAGGGACCGAACACTTCCAACCTGACATAAGAAAATGGAGGGCAAGTGTTGAGTCTGTCTGGTGGAAGATCTGCCATCTTTTGAATCTCTAGTTTTCCCCTGAGTTTCTTGCATGTTATGCAATGATGGATAACAGATGAGACCAATCTTTTGCATCCTACAATCCACGGACCGGCTTGCCTAATCACAGTTTCTGTGAACTGCCTTCCTTGATGCACCCTGGCATGATAGTGCAGGACAAGCAACTTTGACACATGATGTTTATTTCGGCGAATGATTGGATTCTTGGTTACTGCATCCAGGCATGTTTGAGGCGACCTCCAACTTTTATGAGGCCTTCATCCATATAGGGGTCAAGAGTTATGACGGAGCTTGAGCTGTAGACAGTTTTGATTGGCTCGGAGAGAAGTGTATTCGTCAGGAAAAGCATCCTTCTGAACAGACTGGAGAATGAGATTACTGGCAGCATTCAGCTTGTTTGGAGAGTGCAGCTGTCTACATTCATGCCAGCCCCTTCTTGAAGGATTTGACGCTTTGCTTGATGAGTGAGAACGAGTTTGGTGAATTAGGAAGGCAATGGCACGTACCAGTGATTTCCATTTTGAGAAGCGTGGGAAGCGTTCTGGTGTGAGTCCATTCTTTTTAACCTGTGTGGACATAGTAGCAACTTGCCGGATTTCAGCATCCACTTCAGGTTTTATCAACTCGAATGACTCCTGTGTTTCTGGTTCAGGCAGTTTGTAAAGGAAGTCTAGTCCTTTAAACCACATTGTGTCTAAAAGCTGGGCTGCAGGTATTGACCTGGTAGCTAGATCGGCTGGGTTCTGCTCTGATGTGTCGTAATGCCACTGCTCAGGGGATGTAGACTGTCGTATTCTGTGAACTTGATTATGTACATAGACATAAAAGCGCTTTGTATCGTTTGCTTCTTATGGGATTCCAGCAATATTGGGTTACTTCACCTCGGAGTCTAAATTTAAACCCAGTCATTTAATTCTAGCATTTTCATGACATTTCTGCTTGTTTATGATCCGTGCTGTAAAATCACTCCAGAAGACAAGTATTTGATTAGATGATGTTATTAAAAGATGATTTGTCAGTTTTGACTTGTGGAAAATATTGCAGAGCAGGGCTCAAAATTAGAGTCCTGAGGAAATTTTTTTTTTCTCATTTTCCTCCAGCTGGCTTTTCAAAGACAAAGCGATTGCTGTAGGACCGAACCGCAGAAAAGATTGATTAGGCCCTACGATGACCACATATGTTAGCAATAAAGCAATTATTTATTAGTCAGGGCAGACCTACTGCAGTCCAAAGTTAAATCTGGAAGGACTGCTTTTGTGGTTGTAGTTATATGAATTGCTTAATGTGTCTTGTATAAACCATTAGAATCTTGTCTGTCCAAACCCACTTGCTTGCAGATATCCCATGGATCATCATTTAAATCCACACCTCATTAGAAATAACACTGAGGGGATGTTTATTTTCGCAGACAAGACAGGAGTACAGTTATTGGACAGTCATAATCCTGGCTCTGAAAGGCTAACAGATTTGTAATTTGTTTAAATCTTAATTGATTGAAATTGAATCCCAATCCTACTGTATCTCCCCCAGTTTAACAGTGAAAGCTTCCCCTGCTTCCCCTGAGTCAGCGTTTCTCAACGGGGGTGTTCAGAGGGCGGCAGGGGGCGCTGGTGGAAATTTTTACAAAAGGGGGACCCTGAGATTCCTTTGGGGGGCATTTGCTCGAAGGTAAACTTTACACCTTAAATGCACAACAATACCAGTTTAGCATTGTTGTGCAATACTAAACTGGTACTGCAGTTTAGTATGCACTACCAGTTGCATACTATTAAGCGGCGCAGCAGGTGAATGACATTCTGAGTGAAGTTTACTGGCGGTGGTAAGCGTCAATACTAACGATAAAATAAAACTAGCAGCAGGAAAGAAACTAAAGAGGACACAATAAACCAAGAGAGGACAATACTAATCAAAGAAAACTAAATGGAAATCAATGGAGAACCAAAGGTAAGATAATATTGTTGAAGTGCCATGGGTCTGTTGAGATCACATCTAGTACTAAGAAGAAATATATTTTACAGATTATAACAATAAGGAACTTAACAGTGATTTATGTTTTTGATTACATTTGATATATTTATTTCTTATTTCTACTCTGATCGGCTGCTTTTAGGCCGACCGATTTTAAGTTGAATATTCATTTCATTTTTGTAGAGGCCTGTAAAAATAATTTCTATTCACATGACTTTTTTTGTTCTCTGGGAAATTATTTTTCATGATAAATACAGAAACGACCATAACAATTAAAACATCAACAATAATGATAGTAATATTATTAATAAACTATTATTCAGTGCAGGTATCCTACATCTTCTTTGATGGGGGCAGTGAAGGACCTTATCTAGGGGGGCACTGGCCCGAAAAAGGTTGAGAAACACTGCCCTTAGTGAACAAGTTAGAAAAGAGTTAATATTTTTATCAGTCAGTGATAACTTCTTTCACTGTCCTTGCAGACAAAAATGGCTCATCTTGAACACCAGGTCATTAACAGTTTATCAGCATGTTTATACCCAACATGCTGATTGGTACCGGAGCTTATGGTTAGAAGGAGGGAGGGCCGGAGGGAGCGAAGAAGAGAAGTTCGCTCCCTCTGAGCGAACTCAGAGGGAGCTAGTGTACACTAGTACACGGGGCTAGTGTACCGTTGAGTGCTGGCAGGGGGGCAGACGGATGGATGGGGACGGACAGCGTATTGCAAGAAGGGAGAGGAGGTCTGGCTGTACGCTAACCCCCCCTTGCCCTCCAGATATGCTATTTTATTTATATAACTACAAGTAATTTACACCATCAGTAATGTTGTCTAGAGGATTCCTGTAGTCATTTTCTTTCATTAGAGCCCTCATTGAGGACTGTATGTTGAAGCACTGAGGACTTAGTCATTTAAGTTGTCCAAGTGTCATTTGGAGATGCCAAAAGACACATTTGGACATCTGTATCTGTATGTACAGGCCTCAAAAATAAACATGTCCAAAATAAATTTTCTTTGTGCCATTTTGGTCAATTCTGAAATCCACGAGCAGAATACTTTATTCTACAGATTTATTTCCAGTCAATACATTCAACACTCAATATGTATTTACAAGAAATTTTTATTTACAAGAAATAAAAATGAAAAATCTGCGTGAAGCTAATTTTTCATTTTTATGAAAGATTTGCTTCACGCAGCAATACTTTAACTGTAAGCAGTTAAAGTATTTTTTACTTTTCTATGTTTTTTACAAACAGAAAATTTTGCTTGTCTTCTTTGCAAAGAGACCAAGCTTTTGCATGTACTTCAAATTGTTCAAGAACAGCAGCTGATTTAACTTGGGTATACCTTTTCAGCCGTTCTTGGTGACTTTGAGGGCGAGGGTTAAGGGACTGACAGCGTATTGCAAGAGTGTGGGTACTCAGGTACTGCTAAATAACATTCAGTATTTTTTTTAGCACAGTGATTAATAATTAAATCTGTGTGTAATTTAATCCCAATATCAATCCAGCTGTTCTGTAAAGGCCAGTGTGTTTTGTCAGAGAACATTAAAGAATAAACAGCATCGTGAATACCAAGAACAGAAAGGTCAGGGGGTAAGTCGTAGAGACGCTTAGTGAGTTGGAAAGCAACATAAAAAGATTTGAATTTGTCATGGAGGATTGTTTCATGAATTATTCAAAAATAGAAACTGCATGGTACAACTTCTAAATTAGAAGTTTGGTCTGATTTAGCTTATGGTGTCAACTTTTTTAGGATATTTTGAAAGTCATCCATCATCAGGTCATGAAAAATTGAAATAAAATCCATTGTTTCTGGCTGTGACAAAAATAAAGTGTGAAAAATGATTGGCGTGTAAATAGTTTTGCAGGGTAATGTGCTGTTATTGTTGATTGATGGTGTAACTAAGCAACCATGGCCTCCAACAGGCTTTACTACTCTTTACTTCAATCTGTGTCGAATAAATATCTAACTGCAGACGCTGGTTAGTCTGGTTTAGCTCATAAATAATAGCCAAACTTCTCATTGTTCTTCCAGAGGATTTGACTGGAAATTTAGTGCTTTCACAAACAGCCCATCATGTACAATATCTTGAAAATTCACGGTAACAATGGTAAAAACGTTCCATCTGTCTTTTTGTCATTCGAAACCGGACCAGACCTCCTCTTCTCTCATTCACTCCAAGTATGACCTTGGACTTTACAGTAATGGTTTTCCCAGTTTGTTCTTGAACTAAATGGACTGAGACCAGAACTGGAGGTTGTATATCTGTTGGCGAGCCTGTCAGGGTCAACGTCTGGGGCACAATAGCCCATTTCTGTATCCAAGAAAAGCCTGGATATATTTGTTGCCTCAACTGACTTCAAATTACAGTTTACACATCAAAACGGAGCACAAGAGTCATAAAAGCGGTGAAATGCTGCCTTCTTCCTGGGTCACAGGGTTGTTTTATGTGTGTTATTATGGCGCTGGAACAATTCATTTTTCCTATGTAGCCAAAGGCTAAATTATTACAGCACTGTTTCCTTCCTGGTCTGGTCTGTCTTCTTAGTGAGCTGAGATATTCAAGCATCTTTACACATTTGTCTTCATGGGCTTAAGTTTGAAATAATAAAATGGTGAATCGTGTTCTGTCCTCGCCATGAGTTTCCAATTTTTCATCCGCTAGACAGACAGACAACGACGCTCCAATCAGCAACTTCTTCTTTTTCTTTAGTTGTTTATTAAAGAGTGGCCTCTAACCACTGCCCTCTCTTTGGCCATCCGTAAAAGACAAAACTTGTCCAAGATACAACAAAAAACAGATATTCCAGTCACTGCTCCATGAACCGTTCGGCGCTGCATTCCACCTTCTTGAATTTTCATTTTTCTTGCGTCACCAAACAAAATAACAAGAAATATCCACCAAGGGGCGTTGTAATGCGGTTTTCAACCCTTGCTGCTCCAGCTTAGTTTACAAAAGGCAGCACAAATAGAAAAGCTACTTTATGTTTACTGAAAGTGTCCAGAGACTGAGATGTAATGTAGAATATAACCCGAAGAAGCCTTGTAAAACTCTGATGGTCTGAAGATATTTCTGAACAACAATGATGATCTCATTTTATGAGACAAAAATGGATACATTCAGTTATTGCAAGCGACATCACATCATTGAATGATGGAAGCCCAAAGAGATCATTGGTGGAATTTATCATTTGGTAGTATTCTAATATTTTGGGATGTGTCTATTGTAGAGTGTTTAAAACAGGCGTAAAAAACACACCGAGTCCATAGGCATTGTGTCTTAACCTGATCAGACCCGATTGATTAACTTAAATTAGAGCCTTGAGTCCAACATACCATTTCAATTAAGAATTTACCGCTTTCATCCCGTTTTAAGCTTCTAACGTCTTCTAGCTCCATGATGAGGAAAAAGTCAAATCACCTGGGATGTGTGATTAGTGGGATCTGATCTCTGCTGCAGGTGTAGCGAGTCATGACAGGATCGCCTGTGCTGTGTTGGTACAGTCTGATTCACTTATGCACCCTGCTTACTTACTTTATTTCCTGAACAGGTTGAACTATCTAGTCCTCTATTTAGACTATAATAAGTAGCTTAACTTCTGTTTGGTTTTCTCTGTGCTGGATGGATTGCAGGCTTATTAAACACACCACAGAAGCATGAGCCCCAAACTGACCCTAAAATCTGGACAGAGTTATTTGCTTGAGGCTCAGGCCATAAATCTAAGCTCTTGATTAATTGCCAGACCGTGAGTCTCTCGATTGCTCTGTTCTTCCAGCGGACTACAGCACCAGTGAAATGCTTGTGAACATGGGCAACTTGCCCCTGGACGAGTTCTACCCGGCGGTGGCCATTGTCACTTTGATGCGGATCCTCAGAGACCCCTCGCTGTCCAACCACCACACCATGGTTGTCCAGGCCGTCACCTTCATCTTCAAGTCGCTGGGCCTGAAGTGTGTCCAGTTCCTGCCGCAGGTCATGCCCACGTTCCTTAACGTCATCCGCGTTTGCGACGCCAGCATCCGAGAGGTAAGTGGAAGATTAGATAGACTCTTTTTTGTTTGGTTTTTTTCCAACTGATCAGGTGTAATGTTTTACTCTGTTCTCTTGCAGTTCCTCTTCCAGCAGATGGGAATGGTTGTGTCCTTTGTGAAGATTCATATCCGGCCGTACATGGACGACATCTTCACCCTGATCAGAGTGAGTAGTTCGGTCAGCTTTCTTCATTTTCCTTCTCCATTGTGTAATCCTTGTTTTTCCAGTGAGTCAGGGAAACAGGTGTAAGCTATTAACTGCATTCATGATTCATTCATTAAAAGGATTTCAGCATATTGGGAGATGGACATAACAAACTTTGAAGAATCTGAGGTTTTGCATTTAGATGCATACTCAGTCCTCCTTAGTGTTCAGATAGAAATGGTTTAGCACTTATTCTCTCTCCAAAGTTTGCCTCCCTCCTTTGGACCCAATCTTACTTAAACTGCAACTGCAGATCGTTTGTGGCTTTCAGCCCATCATGTGATGCAGAACGACTGTTAAAGCCATTGTTCCCCCCACACTTTACAAATACACTTGTCTAGCACATAATCATATAAAAAGGAAAAGACTTTCCTTGTATCAGAATCTCACTAACCCTGTAAGCGAACCCCCTGGGTGGTGATAACTCCATGTGATGGAGAGTAATGGAGAGAAGTACACTGCTGCGCCATCTGTCCCAACCAGTTAATAAAGGACAAGTGAAACAAAGGATCTATTCATTATTGCTGCAGGTCTGCTTCTGCATCCAGATGAGGGGGCTGCTCTCGGTATTCAAGATGTACTGCACTGGCAGACAGGGCAGGAAGGGGGGAGGCTGTTTAACTTCACCACAAATAAAACCCACCGACTGACTGATTTTGTGACTTCAAGCCTTCCACTTTAACAGTTGGCCCTTTTTTTAATTTTAGTCGTACTGCTTGGCCGTTCTTGGGTTTTCCAACACAGTATCACAGACAGACAAGAGACACAATATTGGTTCCACCTGACAGAAAACTGTCTCCTTTTTCCTGCCGTCTAATCTTCCTCTTTGCTTCTGGCATCCGGAAGTTCAGGGTTTCCAGAGAAAATTCAGTCCAGACATTTCTCTCACATTCAGATTACAGATGGAAGCCCTAACTGGCCCATTTCTGACTGAGAAACTTCATTGGACAGGGGAAGCGGCAAAGAGCCTGTACTTTTATTGCACTTTGTCAAGTCCAGAGGACTCCAAAGCACTTCACACTACAGTCAGTCATTCACCCATTCATGCACACACTTGCACACAAAACAGGAAAATAAGATAAGAAAATGATTAAAAATGATCAACTGGTTCATGGACTTTGGGCCAGTTGAAATACATCAAATTTGATGAAATACTTTTGAAAGGGCTGTTTCACCAAGACAATCAGAATAACAAGTTTCCCCTTTTTGGCGTGTCTTAATCCACAAACTTATCAACTTGGGATGGCGGCCCATCATTGACCACAATCCTCGTTCTGGTTCTTTGTCGTGTGCTTTAAAAAAACAGAGATGTGCATATGATTGACTTCTAATTAACATTGATATGCTGTATTTTGGTTTTGCTCTGCAGGAGTACTGGACACCAAACAACCCCATGCAGAACACCATAATCCTCCTCATCGAGCAAATCGTGGTGGCTCTGGGCGGAGAATTCAAGCTCTACCTGCCTCAGCTCATCCCACACATGCTGCGTGTCTTCATGCACGATAACAGCACCGGCCGCAGCGTCACCATCAAGGTAGAAGACGCAGAATACTGCTGCGTTTTGCCTTACGTTCACAACTTCCTCTAGCTTCGCTTTAAACATCTGAATGTGTTTGAGTTAATCAGCTAATTTACTCTGAATAGATTTCAAGTTTACAAGAATTAATTTACAAGAACATGGCATATTTCCCCTCTAAAGTGAGAAACAGCAGAGCACTCAACCGGCTTCTGAATGTAAAATAATTTAACTCATTTAAAGTTAATTCATTCTTTTGACTCTACAAGGCAATGTTGTCATGAAAGAAGCTTTTGTTTGTTTACTCATTAATGCGGACTGGAGGCCATCTTTGTTCTCCTTTTATGCAATTAACCAGAGATTTAATCACATCTTGTCTCCAGCTCTGCCGTCTGATTTAAACACAATGAAATTATCCAGCCCTGTTGATAACTAATACATAAATATATGTTTAGTTTTCATGCTTTTTTCATCACTCTGACTCTGGTGGTTCATACCAGTTCTTTCTCAATTATATTAATTATTTTATTATTATTTACAATTTAGTTGGAGTCCTCAAAGTGCCACATGCATTTTGCAATAATGATAAAAGTATTTAAGTCTTTCTGGCAATGCACATGTTCATGCAGTGAAACACAAATATTTACCTAAAAATTTAACTATGAAACATTACTTCATATGCCTGTTAAATTAAACAGTACAACATACAATAATTGCATTCAGGCATATTTTCAAATGTATTAGCATTTATTGATTCTGCAATAGGAGCAGCAACAGTAATTCTGAGCGTGCTGTCAGTTTTTAATGTTTGCAAACACCATCATCAGAGTTTATTATTATTGCTTTTTCACTGATGATGATAAATCATTTGCTACACCATGATAAATCAATCCCATTTAATCCAGGTTTGTTCTTTCAAATCTACTTCATTCCAGGCAATTTGAACTCAGTCTGATCCAATCAGATTCAGTAGATCATAAATTGTAATCTCCGTCTTTCCAAGGAAATGCGCAGCATAGCGCCAAATCTTCAATTTCCGTATTTCCTTGAATATAAGTCGCCCCCATTTTCCATAGCTTGCTTGGTCCAGAACAACTTGTATATGTTTCTTTTCCTATTCTTAATGCATTTTTGATGCATGCGACTTATAATCCAGAGCAATTTATAGCCCAGAAAATATGGTAGCTGCAATTCCACACCCTGAGAAAGCATGGGGCGGCAGTGGAGAGGAACAACTCTGGTTTAACAGAAAGAAACAACGGAAAAGTGTATGTGAGTGTCTTGGGTTTTGAATGAGACCCATAACACAGAAGCACTCACCCTGAAATACTTTCTACGAAAAGAAACACTGGAAGAACATAAAGTTAATTAAAGCAATAGTTTTACATTTTCAACATAACCCTATGCACTCTGTGTTATTTTGTAAAACGACTTGTCTTAAATATTTAAAGGGAGTCTGCCTTTTTATGTGAATAAGGGTAATAATAAACATTAAAATTGCTCTCTATATATCAACCCTTGAAAATATACAGTAGTGGTATTTGAGAAGACGTATGGTTCAAGACCCTTTATTAGCGTTGGTACATGAAGCTATGTGCAGACAGCAGTGTTTTATCTAATGAGTTGGAATTTGGGCATGCTGTTTATCATAAATTAAGCCGCAGCGCCTGGATCACATGTCACATTTTATCCATTATATTTATTTTCCTCATATTACCAGGAGAATATAAAGAATACTACTGCTGCTACTTTACACCCAGAACACAACCAGCAGCTGACATTATTAGGGCGCTGTTTTATGTTTGCGGTTGCCGTTAGTACCCATTGAGAACTTCCAGGTTTAAGCTTTTCACTTCTAATATGTCAGTTCAAAGACAACATAAATCTGAAGGTAACACACTCTTCGGTTTCAGCAGCTGTCAGGGTTTCGCTCCGATGCTAAATCATGGCTTTGAGCAGAGAGCATAAACACAGAGCCATAAGTAGTGTACTCATTCTCTTTTCTTTCCTTTGGGGCTTTACTGTCTTGTTGTGTGCAGTATTAGAAAATCTAATCTGCAACCTGGTTGCTAGTCCGAAGCCCAATCTTTTGAATAAGATACCGGCAGATTGGGATTGGGAGTCATGTCACCTTCTGGAGCAAATAGAGGAAAAGAAAAACATCCGAGTTTGACAAACATGAACTGTTGATCTATGGTCATAGATTACTTTGCCATACTATTCATAAAATATGGGTTAAATTACAAAACATCTTTTTGTCTTTTATCATGTTTTACAGCTAAAAACTTAAGTATTTTATGTGGTTGGCCAATACAAAGAAGTGAGTGATCCAGTAGCCATTGGGTCTGCAGCCTGAAGCTTTTTGGACTTTCCACAATGGCTTTTAATGCCCTTTACCAAAAAAGAAAAAGAATCAACCAATGTTGTTAAATATAGATATCATAATAAATGCATTTTTTCACAAAGTTTCACATTTTTCTTTCTTCCAAAATCGTCTTTAAAAATGACATCTGAATTCCTCTACTAGATATTTATTTTCCTTCCAAAAGGTTACATAATATTTGTGAAAGAATAAAATTGGCATTTCTTTCCTAAACCTACAGAAAGCAAACCTCTGAAAGTCCTCATGTAAATGTATTCTTATTCTTCCAGCTGCTGAACGCCATTCAGCTGTTTGGTGCCAACCTGGATGACTACCTCCACTTGTTGCTGCCTCCTATTGTCAAGCTATTTGATGCCGGTGATGTGCCGCTCCAGGCTCGCAAGTCAGTACTGCAAATGGCGGTTTTCATTTAGTTTAAATAAAAGATATTGCAACATGATTACACTGTACATGTATGTGGCATGTGTATGTTAGCCCTTTGAGGGTTGTTTGTCGTAAAGGCACATCTAAAGGTTGCAAGACTCCAAGTGTGTTTCCATTGACCATAAAGTTGTGCAAATTGGAATTAAAAACATTGCAATTTGGAAAAACACCTCACTTTTTTGATAAAAGTTTTTGCTCTTGCATATGATGGTTTTTCGTCCATATGGAAATTTATGTATTTCATAAAGTTCCATACTTTTTTTCACTTTATCAGCTGCAGTTCCCTGACTTTAGGCGCTTGCCTCTTTGGACACCCAACTCCACGCATTTGAAAGTGTTGAATCTATAGCTCTTCTGTAAAATTACAGACCATCATATAAATATGTACGTAGGCACTCGTGAAGATATAGTGCTTGTCTCTCCAATGCCTGAATAAGATTGGCTGAACACATTGAAACATGAATCTCTTGTGAGGGTTGACATTTGTTGCCCTCATGATTTTTAATGACTCATCATGTGAACAAACTTATTCACATTTGATTTTAATTTAATTTCTTATTTAATGGGAACACTGCGATTGCAAAATATTTTTTGGCGTCAGCTGAATATGGACGTTTAACGCATACTTGTAATAGAAACGCAGTACCTTTAAACTGTTGTGTGACACCTCTATTTTGACATGTATTATACTTTCTAATGCTTCTCTATTTGTCTTTGCAATATGCCAACATATTTCCTGTTTTTTCTCTGGGTCAGGGTTGCCCTGGAGACGCTCGACCGACTAACGGAGTCCTTGGACTTCACAGATTACGCTTCCCGTATTATTCACCCGATTGTCCGGACGCTGGACAGCACGCCGGAGCTGCGCTCCACCGCCATGGACACCCTGTCCTCGCTGGTGTTCCAGCTGGGGAAGAAGGTAGCCTCCAAAGCTCCCTGTAAGGCGAGGCAGTGCTCAGTCTGCATTACTTCCTGCCAGACTGCTTATGTCACTGAACGGTGGGGAGGCGATGTTTATGAGTGGAGGAGGTCACATGTAGCCTCTTTTCTCCCCACAAGCTCTCTAGTTTACACCCAAAAACACTTGCATTGTTTTGAGGTGTGACCTCTGAACCGCCAGCACTGCTTTTAGTTTTGAAGGCTTCAGGGAAAGTCTTTGATCTACATTTATCTTGTGGTTGAAGTTACAGGCCAAACCAAACCACAGAAAATCCACAGAGATTTTTATTTATACTTTCTTGTTTTCAGTACCAGATTTTCATCCCTATGGTGAACAAAGTGATGCTGAAGCACCGGATCAATCACCAGCGTTACGACATTCTGATATGTCGCATTGTGAAAGTGAGTAGCTCCCGACATATTCACATTATTCATCGTTAAGTACTCTCATGCTCCCATCTGGTTTGAATATTCATTTTGTCTCCACATGACTTAAACATGAATGACATTATCATAAAATAAATATGTCACCTCCAAAGTTTTGTTTATAAACAACCCCAATGGGAGGAAATATCCTTCTGCGTTCATTCATAAAACATGTTTTGTAGCTTTGATCAACAGTTTGAATGTGTGTGGGCTGTTTGCGTGTGGCCTCTGTGTTTATGATAGGGCTACACTCTGGCAGAGGAGGAAGAGGACCCTTTAATCTTCCAACACCGGCAGATTCGGGGCAACCAAGGCGACGCTCTGGTCAGCGGTCCCGTAGAGCCGGGCCCCATGAAGAAACTCCATGTTAGCACAACCGCACTCCAGAAGGTGGGCACTTGGCAGTTTCCTTTCCTCAGAAGCGACACATTCCTGTAATGAAAGATTGCAGCGCTTAGAGCCCAGTGTTTGTTTACTGGACTCTCTGCCAGTGTTGATGTCGCACCTAGTAAACAGCTCTGACTGAAAGGCCTCAGTTTATTTCTGCTCAAGAAATATGAATCAACAAATTGGCGACGAGTTGAAATGAAAACCCTCATCAAAACGAGCAGTAGAGCTTAATGGCTTGCAGGCGCTTACTTTTGGAGCGCACGGGGGTCATGGCACAATTCGAATGTGAGGTCTGGAAAAACTGATTCTCCCACTCAGTTCCCAGTCAGCTTTAAATCCTTGCTTTATTCTTTTCTAAGGCCTGGGGTGCTGCTCGGAAGGTGTCCAAAGATGACTGGCTGGAGTGGCTGAGGCGTCTGAGCGTGGTCCTACTCAAAGAGTCGTCCTCGCCGGCTCTGCGATCGTGCTGGTCTCTGGCGCAGACGTACATCCCTCTTGCCAGGTACAGCGTGACTGACACGTCTACTTTTCAACCTCCACTTCCTCCATGAAGTAATACTCCTCTTTCTTTTCTATGTATGTCTGGTTTTTCTTTTTTAAAACTTTAACGACTGTGATAAACCACAGTGAGTAAAAGCATTCCCATAGTGTTTTTAAGGAGAAGACACAAGTAAGTTTGAACTTCTGCCAGCAGTACAGCTGCAAAACCTCGTCACATCTGGCTGTACAATGATCCTAAGATATACAGCTGTGTGTCTGCACTTGTTTATAAGTTTCAATGTTTGTATTTTGTGTTTGCTTTATGGGTATATGGTGGAAATTAGCATTAAGCAGTTTTAGACATTCATTAATATACACGCTCTCTTGTTAAATAAATGAATCAACCTTAGAAAGTCTTAAATTTGTGTGTCTAAAATTAAGGCCTTAAAATGTCTTAATTACCTACAGAAAATGTAAGTTGAGCATAAATATGTTAACTGCGGGTCTTAAATTTTGTCATAGCAGAAGTATTTTTTGTATGTTTTTTTTTCCTTGCGGGACATTTCTGTCAGTCAAAAGTATTGAATCGCACCAAACATCTTAAATGAATTCTGTGGCTCCAGGCTAACGACAGCTAGCTGCTAATATCCCCTTGATATCTAGATAGCTTTTCTACCTCTGTCTTGGACACAAAGCTGGGTTCAGTTGTTGGTTTGTTTGTAACGCAGCAAGATCCCCCATCTGCTCCTTATATTTACAGTTTTTTGATCTTAAATTTGACTCAAAGTGGCATTGGAAGGTCTTAAATTTTGATTACTGAAGGCTAACCCTGGATAGACACTCATGCATTTTCTTTTTTTTAAACTAAATCAAACTGTCTTTTCTGAACTTCAGAGACCTGTTCAATGCTGCTTTTCTGTCCTGTTGGTCGGAGCTGAGTGAAGACCAGCAGGATGAGCTTATCCGCAGCATCGAGTTAGCTCTCACCTCTCAAGATATAGCCGAGGTCACACAAACGCTGCTTAACTTGGCAGAATTCATGGAGCACAGTGATAAGGTAAGCAGGAAAGTGCATAAAATCACACAACCCCTTTTCATATCATGAATCTTGAATCGACTTATACTCTAGATGTATAGTCTGGATGCATAGTCTGGAAAGTACCGAATTATGAGAATACAGGCCATATTATTGTATTCCTGTGTTTTTCCTTACACTGAAGGAGAGTTACGGTGTTTTTACAACAGATAGTTCAGTAAGCTTGGTTCAATTGAGAACCAAAACTGCAACATTTATTACATTTTCAGCTGCTGCGATTCTTTCAACTGCACTGTACCAAATGAGCCAAACCCTTTAAAAAACATGTTCCCCTCTTCGCCTGAGAGGGCGCTGCACCAAGAAACGCTGAAGAAAACACGAAAACCTCCGATGAAGACACTGAGCACTACTTCATTCTTCACAAAAAGTAACCAGAATGGAGTGGCATTAGATTTTGGTGGTTGTATGATTTCTCTTTTGTTTGGTGAATGACCGCAAGGTAGCGCTAGACATAAGTGTTTCTTTGGTTGTTTTTACCCAGGATGCCCTGCACTGCAGTCCACCTCCTGCTTTTGGAGAAGTCATCTTTCGTTATTAAAAGGTTTACTATAAACAAAGTTTGGTTTGCACCCTTGTCGGTTTGTGCAATTTTCCAGTGAAATCAGCTAAATGAAAGTGATTTTACGCTACCAGCTGTTTGTTTAGGTCGTTTGACATCCATCAATGTTGGAGTGGGGCCACTTTCTAAACATGGTGACTTCACGCACAAAGGGTCAATGCATGCCTGAATGCTTCTTTAGTTAAGAAATTATCTCAAAAGTATTGCATTCAAACTCACAACAGGAATAAAAAGTTTTTCTCAGCTTCCATCTTACCATCTGATTATTTTACTCTGAGATATCTGAAACAGCTGGTCAAGACTTGATGACAGACCACACAACCTGGGCCGTTTAGCAACAATAGCATCACTCTGAGAACTGAGACTCTCATGGTTTGGTCGTTACTTCAAAAAAAAAGAAAAAAAAAGACTCCTGGCTTGCTACTCAAGCCCACTGAAAATAAAAACTTCAGATGCTAATTGCCATGTGAAAGTTAAATTAAAAATGACTTATGTATTTTTACTTGGTTGTGTTTTCATTTGTAGGGAAAAAGAAAGGTTTGGTTATTTTATACAGCTCTGTTTCCTTTTCCAGGGCCCTCTGCCCCTCAGAGACGATAATGGCATCGTTCTGCTTGGAGAGAGAGCTGCCAAATGTCGTGCCTACGCCAAGGCGTTGCATTACAAGGAGCTGGAATTCCAGAAAGGCCCTTCTCCTCTCATCTTGGAGTCTCTAATCAGGTGAGAGTGCTGAAAATTCATGAATTGCTTGACCAAAAAGCCGGCTTGCCTTTCTAAATATTGAACTAATTCAGCCATTAGAAACACAATCTCTAAGTGAAAAAGACCAGATTTCATTTTACATTTTTGTTTACCTCACTTATTTGATTAGAATTCATAAGAGGATCAGAAGTGCTCAGAATCTCTCTGTAATGTGTTGTTCCGACTGAAATTCAAAGTCCCATCTAAAAAAATTGGCAAAGAAATTATATTGTACTTCTCATGTGCTTCAATGTGTTGATATTTTTTGTCAATTTTTCCATGCAGTTTTCTCGTCTTTTTCCTTTCTGTACTGTTGGCATGGCACAGAGAAATCTGTTTTCCAGCCATCTAATTGGATGCTCTCCTCCTTTTCATCTGTGAGTGTCTGGACTTGTGTTTCTTTGGGGCCTGTTTTCAATTTCTTGGGAGCTGTGATGATGATGAATGATGGGAGCCGGCACTCTGGTGTTAGCCCCATCTGGATCTCACCTCTAGGATTTCCCATAAAAGATTTTGCCTCAGCTTTGCAAAAGTACAATGAAAGTCTCGTTTTTACTCAGAGCTGGCACTGTTAGGAAAAATACTTTCATTTCTGCAGGTGTTGTTGATGTTTGTTGGAAACTTTTTAGTTGTGTTCGGGGCCCCTCTTGCAGTTTTTGAAAAGTTATTACATTTATAACCATGTCTTCTAGAAAATCTGAACTTAATTCTGTAACTATAAAAGATTCATTGATTGGAGTTTTATGTTAAATGATCAATTTTGTATTTGTGTGAAGTTTTGATCAGTGTAAAAAAAAAAACAGTTGGTTCCAGTTTATCTTTAAATTAAACAGCTTTTTAATATAAGTGCCTAGAATATAGCCCCGTTGAACTTTTCAACCTTTTGCCACTTTTCAGGGTTGAAACATAAAGATTTACATTTTTAATATTTTGTTAAGAATCAACAACTGGGACACTATCATGAGATGGATCGGTACTTATTGAATATTTTAAACTTTTTTAACAAATAAACTGCAAAGTGGGGTATGTAATATTATTCGGCCCCCTAGCGTTTATACCTTGTAGCGCTATGTTTGGCAGACACCAGTGTGATGGGCTGTGCTGCTTTTACACTAAACATATCGTTTTGTAATGTGGCCAAAAAGTTAGATTTTGATTTCATCTGACTAGAGCACCTTATTGCACATGCTTGGTATGTCTCCCAGGTGGCTTGTGGAAAACTTTAAACAAGACTTTTTATGGATATCTTTGAGCTTCCTTCTTGCCACTCTTCCATAAAGGCCAGATTCATGCAGAGTACGAGTGATTGTTGTCCTATGGACAGACTCTCCCACCTTAGCTGTAGATCTCTGCAGTTCATCCAGAGTAATCATGGGCCTCTTGGCTGCATCTCTGATCAGTCTTCTCCTTGTTTCAGATGAAACTTTAGAGCAGAGGTCACAACTCTAGTCCTCAAGGGCTACCATCCTGCAACTTTTAGATTCACATCTGCTCCAAAATGTCTGAATTCCCTCACCAGCATCTATTCCTCTCTGCAATAGGCTGGAAATGAGCAGCTTATTTAATCTAAATAATATCTTATAACTTTTATCTAAAAGTTGCAGGATGGAAGAAGGATGGGTGACCCCTCTCCAGTCCTTGAGGGCTGGTTTAGAGGGCCTCTAAACCGGCTGTCCCCTTGTTTAGAGGGACGGCCGGGTCTTGGTAGATTTGCAGTGCTCTGATACTCCTTCGTTTCAATATGATCGCTTGCACGGTGCTCCTTGAGATTTTAAAGCTTGGAAAATCTTTTTGTATCCAAATCTGGCTTTAAACTTCCCCACAACAGTATCCCAGACCTGCCTGGTGTACTCCTTGGTCTTCATGATGCTTTCTGCTGTTTAAAGACAACCATGAGACTATGACAGAGCAGGCACTTGATTACACACAGGTGGATTCTATTTATCAACATCAGTCATTTAGGACAACATTGGATCATTCAGAGATCCTCACTGAACTTCTGGAGTGAGTTTGCTGCACTGAAAGCATCCATCCATGGTCGCCAGTCTGTCGCAGGGCAACACATAGACGCACTGAAAGTAAAAAGGCTCAATAATATTGCACACCCCACTTTGCAGTTGTTTATTTGTTAAAAAAATTTTAAATATCCAATAAATTTCATTCTACCTCATGATTGTGTTCAATATGTTCTTGATTCTTCACAAAATAATAAAAATTTTTGATCTTTGTTTGAAGCCTGAAAAGTAGCAAAAGGTTGAAAAGTTCAGGGGGGCAAATACCTTTGCAAGGCTCTGTATGTTCTCTGAAAAGTCATTTTTGTATGAGATATATTAGAAGTAGAGGCGACGTCACACTGTGTATGAGAGAATAGCTGCTGTAGATCTTTTTTTTTTTTTTTACAAAGATTTTAAAATGATGATCATAGAGTTTACATTTTAAATAGTCTTTAGAATTTCATATTAGAATGATTAACAGAGTCAAATTTGCACTACATTCTATATTTCCTACAGATGTAGACATTTACCTTAATTTCAAAAATGCAGTATTATTCATAACACCAGAGCTGAGAAGACAAAGAACAGTGAAACTTTGCTCTAATCCCTTTAGCCTTCCTGTTATCTGCTGAATGTCTCTCTCTCCCACAGCCTTACTAATTACAGACATGCCTTTATTTTTTTAAGTGACTTTCCACATCTCTGTGCTTTCTCTGACTTCATTTCCACCTCACTTATACTGAAACACTCAAACTTCGAGTCCTTTTTTTCTTCAGTAACAACTTCCAGATCCAAGAATGTTGTTTCTGCTGCATTCTTGAATGTTGACTTATTGGAAAAAAATTTTTTTTTCTTTTTTTTTTTTGCTGTATGTTTCACACTAGTCAGCTACAAGTCATTGGTTGATTGTGTTTGTTACTGTTATTCTGCTCTATACCTTGAAACACAGGTGGTATTTCTGGAACTGGCTACTGTGCTATTCTTTAAGTACTATCTAAAAAGTATCCACATCATTACAAATATTTTCCGAATATTTGTAATATTCTTAAAATATATGTCAGAATCTACATCAAAACTCTAATAAGTTGAGTTTTGATGTAGATTCTGATCACACCTTACTAACCACTAAAATGTGTTGGGAAAATCAGTATTCAAGTTCTTTTTAAAGTGCAGTCCGACCTCCTCTGTCCTTCTAAGCCTCAGATTTTAATTTTCTCTCAAATCCTATAATACTTACGGTAACACTGATGGTAAAAGCCTCTTTGGAGAGCATCATTAATGTTTAAAGTCCACCAAAGAACTGGAGCGACCAATTCACAGCAATCCAACCCTGAATATTCATCGTCATTGCTTCCTTTATGACGATAAAGTTTATCACCATAGTAACTGCCTCCAGTAGTTGCTCCCTGCACTGCTGGCAAATTACAGATTTTGCTAAAGGAGGCTCACATCTTTGGAAAACTACCCTTATGATGCAGTCCTAATCACAAATCACTTCTGGGTTAACCACGGGCTAAAATGTTTCACATGTAAAATTAGACCTTGTGTTGTGTTTCTTTTAAAAAATATCTTTATTTTTCCATCACATTAAACGGCATCATTAAAAACCTGTACACATTTTACAAATTACACGTATCCATCATGACATTTTATCAGACACTACTTATTGGAAATACCTTTTGTTGTAGGTCATATCCCATCAACAATTCATAAACATTATTCTTTAAATCTTTAAATGTGCCCTACAAGTGCCCCATGACTTACACTGTAACCAATATTAACTAAAAACCCAACGTCGTGCTTTCACGAAAATGAGAGAACTGATTAAAATCCAGTCGCCCATAAGGGACAGTGGTTTAAAGTGGCACATTTCAGTGCTTAAAAAAAACCCTAAAATGTTACTATTGAATGCAAACCCCGCCCCCAACAATTTACAAATAAGAAATTGTTTGTCTGACTGTAAAAACAGACCACCAAAAATTTTTACTTGCTTTGCTCTTAAGTCTCTAAAGGTGTTAAGAGAGATTTACGATCTTGATCTGGTAGACATGGCTGAGGCTTAGGGTTGGAAACCCACAGGCCGGACCTTCATCTCCACTCTCTTCAGGGAGTAGTTGGGACCGTGCCAGGCGTACCAAGTGATCCCGTCGGTCCCCTTTGTGTGCTCACCATAGCGATAAAGAATGCCATTCAGGTTGGAGTCGGTGCAGCAGTTGTACCAGTAACCACCTAGGAGCAGCAGAGGGAAAAGAATCAGGATCTCTCTACGTTTTATCCACCTGTAATTACCTTTCTGGTAGCTCTGGCTACACCAGCGCCAGTAGATCACCTTTGCGCAGGGCAGCGCAGTCGTCCACGCATTTGTCATTGTCCTTGTTCATGGTGCTGAAGTTGGTATTGTTGTGATAACGTAGGGAGTCTCCGGCGTTCCCGCTGTAGTTGGCGATGAAGAGCTTGTAGCTGTTGAGTTCATTGCCCACAGTGAAAAAGCCGTACTCAGCATAGCGTGTCTGTCCCTCCCAGTCCTGCGTTGAAGCACATATACAATGATTTAGTCAGGAAGGGTTGTAAAAACAGAGGTTATTGGCTCTCCATTTCTGCTATTAGTCAGATTTATTACAAATTTTTATACTCAAACAGATGTAATATGGTTCTGTCTGCTTGCTTTTGGCTATAAAATGGTTCATGTGCTGCAAAAGTTCCAGCACTTACCTCCAGCTCGATCCGCAGTGTGCTGGGCTGCCTCGTTAGGCGGAAGATGTGGTCATTGCCCAGCCAGAAGTCTCCGCGGATGGATCCAAAGCCGTTTTTGTACTGCTTCCAGTCTCGGTTGAAGGAAGTCAGGCCAATTTTGCGCCGCTGAATCAGAGTCCAACCCCCTCCGTTTGTCTCCATATCGCAGAAGACCTGAAACAGAAGAGCGTTTGTTTTCCTGTATCACAGCTCAATGCTAAGTGGAGAGGGAACCGGTCTGAATTCAAACCGTGGACTTACGCTGAGCTCAGGTGCACCCAGAAACTCATCCTTAGGGAGCTTATACTCTCCAGAGATCTTGTAGCTTTTTCCATAAAGGGATGCACAGTCATATATGGCATCTGGAAAAGAAGAACATTAAGTTATGCTGAAAGCATGTGCAGTTTCATGAGCAGATTTCAGAGAGAGGGTTCCTATAAATTCAGCTTTATGGTTGTCTGAGTAACTTTACAGATGCAAAAAATGGTTTTTTAGCCCTCATCAAAAGCAAAAAAAAATATAATGAATCTGGACTATGTGCTACATGCTTTCATAGGTTCCTCTTTCATGGGATGGTGAAGTAATTTAAAGCTTTTCGAGGTTTATATGAGCTTTATAGCTGTTGAGAATTGAAGAACCCATCAACATTTTCTAATCTGTGCATCACTTCCTGTGCTGCTCTCCAATCCCAGATTAATTTAAGCTTTAGGAAGGCCTTTCTGTTCTCTGTTCCGGAATCATACATGTGGCTCTATTAGACCACACAGGAAAAGTACCAGAAACGGCAGGAGGCCCAATCACTGTTTTGATTGGTTGGGTTGAGTCTCTGAGTGCATACGACTTTGTGGGAACTATGCATGCAGACGGGACTCTGTATTTTCCAAATTAATGCTTTATCCTGCTGCTGTGCAGCTTGCCGTGTACACTGTAATCAACCTCACTACTGATTCACAGCAGCTCGGGGGGCCCACAAAGCACAGATGATTACAGTACTTTGCAGCTCAAGTAAATTCATTCCAGCAGGGAGATGGGTAACTTTCAAAAAATGTGCTATGTACTAGTAAATAAAAACTCAACAGGAGGGTTATCCTGTTGAATTTCATTTTCTCCTGTTCATCCTATTGATGTTCAAGATCTTAAATATTTCAAAATAAGACTTCCCGTATCCATTAAAGAAGCAACACTAAAAACACCTCTAGTTTAGTCTATCAGCCATCAACTTTGATGCACTTTTTGGAGATTAGTTATAACTAAGATCAGGAAGATGATCTTGGAATTTTTTTATTCCATAATCGGCAACATTTCAAGCCTCTTTTATTTGTCATAGATGAAATTGGAGTTGGTTAGAGTTGGTCCTCTTTGTCCTCAGGGCTCAAAGAAAACCAGAAATCGGCATTGGCTAGGTAAAACATGATCTGTGCACCTCTAGTTTTTAACATTAGTGTTTCTTCTTCTGTATTTCTAGACCATGCATGAAAGACTTAACAACAGCTGTCCAACAACAGTCTGAAGAAGCTAATGGGTTAAGCTGAACTGTAAATTGTGGTAATTTTCTCCACATGTGGCCGATTTTCACCTTTCCAGAGTGGTTAAAAATATGCCTCAAGTTGATTCAAAACAAGTGCTATACATATAAAACTCCAGCTAAAACATGACGCCCTCTTTTCCTAGAAGCTCACCTGAGGAAGTCTGGGTTGCCGACTGCAGAGTCTGGAGCTGCATGATCTCCACGCGGTTGTTGATCTCTGAGTACTTGCTCTCCGCCTCGGTGACCCGGCCCTCCAGCTGGTGGTCCTGCTTGTCCAGCTCCATGATTTGCCTCACGACATTCATCATGTCCGTCTTCTGCTTGCGACCCAACTCCTCGAGCAGGCTGGTCAGGTTGGCCACCTGGACCTTGAGCGAGCGCACCTCATCGCAGCACTGAACCTTGGGGGGCTTGGAGGGAGCCGGCTTCTTCTTGGGGTTCTGGGCCCCGGTTCCTTGCAGGAGCAGTATGACGCCTAAAGCTAGGATGCTCAGATTGATTTTAGCCATGTCTGGATATGTTAATCCTTTTAGACTTGACGCTTTTTAAATGTTTTTTAAAGAGCTTCTGTTTCTAAAAGAAGTCAAAAGGCAACGTTTTGGTGCTGCTAACCCAGGCTCTGTCCTGTTTCCCTCAAGTCCTGCTCTGGATCAGCATCTTAAATATTCTGCCTGTAGGTCCTCCCCCTCCTTACTGGTGTGCACCAGTCCTCATGCTGACCCTTTCCAACCATGTGGGTGGAGGACCTTTTTTTTTTCTTCTTTTTTCCAGCCCCTTCTCTCCTCTACGTTACCTCCCACCCCCCAAACTTTCACCCTTGCTGTACGGGAATTGCCCACACATTCGTTCTCTTTGTTCAGTGTAAGCTTTCTCGGTAGTAATGATTATTTTTGCCATGTTGCTGGGATATTATAATAGCCTACTGTCTGAACGTGAAGCATTTTTTCTCAGTGCTTTGAAACGTTTAACCTTACAGATAATTATTAAAAGAAACTCAAACATGACTTGGGCATCATGAATGGTTGGTTTGTGGAGAGGAACAGCTGCAGATAATTTCCCTGCCTGTTGTCACACTTAACCTATCATTTAATGACATATTTGATGTTATCCTGAGGGCTAACCATTTTTCCTATAAATCTGGTCTTCATTGCTATAAAACCATGTGAAGTCTCTAAGTGCTTTTAATTATCGGCTTTGGGTTCGGTGAGAGTCGTGTTTTCTAGTAGATGTTTGTGACCACATGTTGTTTCACTAAAACTGGTGTCATTATTTTATTTAGGTAATTTGTTTATTTAATTAATTTGCAGTTTAAAATCAATATTTCACATTGATATAAAGTTTTGAATGAAATGGAATAGAAAAGTAATCTATCCCCTTTCGCAAGTCAGTTTACTATACAATAAGTAACTAAGCATCAATCAACCATCTATATTTAGAAAGAAAACTGGCAATGTATTAAACATTATTAAGATGTGAAGTCATGTAAGTATTTGACCTGCTGGGATTGGCCATTATTAACTTTGAATAAAAGTGCTTTGTAGAAGTCTTCTCAGTAGGGGAGGAAGCATAATAGAGTAATTATTGAAGCGCTGTGTTTCAAACAAAAATGCTCACTTGATTAAACACTGTATGCTTTTTGGAATTACCAGTAGGAGTTATATTTTCTAACACTTGTGTTTGGACAGAATACAAAGCAGCGCTGAGAGCAGAGCATGTTGCTACTGCTGTTTCAACCTCCACATATAATCCCCGGCTTACCTTGTTATTCAAGCCTAATAACAATGTTTGTAAAGTTACTGCCTCTTGAGTTTTTTCTCTTATAAAGTCTCCACTGTGCCTTTCGCTGAGTGTCGGAGGAAAAACCACCTCCGTGCTTTCCTAAGTTTTCTTTTCTTCTCATCCCACCTTCTCTGACATGCCCAAAGTTATTTTCTTTGGTTTGATGGTGCAGTTAAAATTATAGCTATTTATTCATAACAACAGGAGGCTATGAATGTATTTTGGCAGAAAATGCATCTTTATCTTATAGTTTATTTTTCTACAATTAAACTTACATTTTCTACTTTGTCATTTAGTAGATTCTGAATATGATCTGAAATGTTAGGCTTCAGATGTGGTCTGTTAAATAAACTGTCGAAAGCTACAACATCTTGAGAGAATGAGGGGTAAAAATAGCGCTTCACAACATGAAAGGGACATCTGGTTGATACCAAGTTGTCATTTGTTGCCCAAATATTTTATGAAATATTACATAAGCAGAAATTTCATGTTTCTAAAATCAGAATGCTTTATTTGGGTCTGTGCCTTCTAACACTTTGATAGGAACAAACAATGATTATACACCAAACATCCATAATGCATCATCTTTGTATCATGGAAACTACTTCAAGAGCACATAATAATGACTCTTCATTTTCCTAAGGATTACAAAATAAGTGTGCTTCCATTGTGTTGACGTGTCACAGAATTGGCAGTAAATATTTGGATGTGGTCTTCTTCTTTTTCCAAGACTCTGTGTTCCCTAAATGTTGCTGGCCATTTTGTTTTACAAAGGTTCACTGGTGTTTGATTTCCTCCTTTTTTCCTTACTGTTTTTTTTTCTTCCACTTTTAAAAACTAAAATACATTTATCTTCTCGTTTACTTATAAAGATGATTGTATTAGTTCTTTTACTGTAGCCAGTAATTTCAGAATTGGTTAGATGCTAAACTTTACAGATTTCTACCCCAAAAAACTATAATGTATTTTATGTGCCAGCAGGTGGCGACAATGTCAATTATTGGCAAAATTTAAAATTCAGAAGAAGAAAATTCTGAGCATGGTTCAGAAAAAAAATGACCAAAACAACTCTTTTTTTCCGTTCTTTAGCTTCTTCTATTCAGCATTAGAAGTTTATTGTAGACAGAAACAGAGTGAATGGAGACGGATGAGAAAAAACACATGCACAAAAATGCCTCCATTTTTGATGTGGCTTCTTGGACAAAAGCAGTTGTGGGCATGAACAAAGCTGACCCATCGTTTCTGATGATCTCCAGATATCCAGGCCACATGTGTACAACATGTCTGGAATTTTTAAACTCTACAAAGTTTAAAACAATATGCACATTTTGTTTTTGTGTGAGTCTTTGTTTCTATAAAGACTCACACACATATATACATATATATATATATATATATGTGTATATATATATGCATATATATATGTATATATATATATATATATGTATATGTATATATGCATATATATATCTATATATATGCATATGTCACCACAATCACAAATTTCTGAAGTACATCTTGCATTGCAGCATCACAGTTTGTTGCCCTTGCAACAGCATCTTAATCACCATTCACTCTATGCTCAAGTTCCATCATGGACTATATGAAGAGTACAAGGCTCTTGCTGAAAGTAGACCTGCAACTTTCACCAAACCTCCACTGTTGAAATTAGTTCAACAGTGGAGGAGGGTGGGGACATTTTTCTGTCAAATGGAGAGTACAGGAGCCAAGCTCTCAACAGAGAAGTAAATTGGATCTGGTGAGGTAAAACCCGATCCAATCAGAAATGCTTGGATTATATCCTATGGAGTGAAAAAAATATTTGGCCTTTCTGCTTTTTAACCATGCCTAAATGTTCAAAGGTATATTTTAATTGACTGAAAGCAAGTGGAACTTATTTGAGATTGAAATAATTGCTTTTGTTGGTGTAAAATAAAAATAATAAAAAAAGCATAATAACACCATACCATGTTGGTAGCATGATGATATGTCGATAGCATGATGGCAGCATGTTGGTATCATGTTGCCAGTGATGTCAGTAACGCGTGACTGATGTCTGACCACTTTCTTCAGTAATGACTAATCTAAAGTGTTACTATTTCAAATCCAGTAATCAGATTAAAGTTACTTACCCAAATCACTGTGCATTACTATTTTCTTTTGTAATGTGATATTTCCTCTCCGTGCCATTCTTATGCAACAGCAGCAGCTGATTGCTGTGACAGAAATGTAAACAATGCAGGGAGGAGAGAGATACACATTTTGTTGCTGGAAAACCAGAAACTATTTAGAGTTTCTGTCGCCAAGTCCGATTATTCTAAGCATTGTTGGGCTTGTTTTTACTAAAGTTGCTTGCAAATTTAATGAGTTGCGGATTGCGCTTTTTTGGACTTGATTTTGAATGTGAAGTTGCTCATTTGGGTTTTTGAAATAAGCAGAGACATAATAAGCCCCAGAATTTGTCTGACATACAGATAGTTTTAATCTGACTCTCCCTGCCCATGATCCGTCCCGTTATCTTTGTTAATGTCAAGTTAAATGTATGTGCTGTGAATGTTGTCGAGCTTCGCGTTGCCCTCCAGAAAACTGCAAGCAACCAGACTAATCTGGACAGCGCGATAAAAGTGATAATAGCCATGAATGAATGTGTCCATAGAGTTGCGCAACTAAATGGCATTATAATCATTAATATTCAAATAATTGTCACAAATCTGTGCAGCCATCTGAGTTGTGGAGCCGCAGGGCTCTCACAAGGCTGTAACGCAGAATCTGGAGGCTGACGCAGGGAGTGGGGGCAACTCTAAAATCCTATTTATATTTTTTAAAGACAACACTGGAACACACAAAAACATGCAAAAATTACTAACGTTTTTTTGTACTGTTGTAACCATTAAGCAATCTCCCATTCAGTTCAACCTTATAAATGGAGACACTTAGTTGATATTACCATCATACAATAACTTGCAATTAAGCAATGGTAAAGCTGAATGTAATTTTCACAGGTGGTGGAAAGTTATTGTCAACAGCTGCTGAAAGTAACTAAAAAGTAACTTTTTTTATACTTTATTTTTGTCATTTTAGCAGTTTTAGAAATATACATACATAGAACAGTTAGATCCCCTCTAACAGAAATTACAGAGCATCTAATTTGACAAGAGCATTTGCGTAATGATCAACAAAAAAAGATGTAATAATTACATTAATTATACAGTTGGTGTCAAGCTATGATGAATATTCCATTTCTTCCAGTATTTATTGTATTTATAAGTGGGAAGTCTTAATGAAAAAGTCAGTCTCTCCATTATGTGAATTTCCCTAATTATGTGCTTCCACTCCAAACATGTCGGTGGTTCCACATCAAGCCACCCACAAGTTATAGCTTTCTTTGCACCCGCTAATAATATTAATAGGAGATATCTATCAGACTTCTTCAGTTCCTGGGGTAAATTACCCAAGAAAACAACAGTAAAATCACAGCGTAAATTTAAGTCCATTTTAGTATTGATTTTTTTTTATCACTTCTTACCAGTAGGGTGCGATCTTAATACATTCCCAGAAGACATGGAAATGTCCTGCAGACACATTTCCACAGTTCCGCCAACATTTGCCTTTTCAGTGTCGTTACAATGTTTACTTTTAATGTTAGGGGTAAAAAAAATATGTACCATGCATTTTCAGAAAAATTTCTTCCCAGGCCAGAACTCGACGTCTGAATCACAGAATTACATTCATTTAACCAAACATCAGTTATTGTTATTTTGGCTTCTTTTTTCCATTTAACCTTAATATATATGTTGTATTACATTTTCTCCCTGTTTGTAGACATGAGTATAGTTTGGATATTGGTTTTTCTCATCGTCCTCCAAAAATTTTTTACTTTTATTGTAATGGTGCCTTAGATGGAGGCATCTAAAAAAGGTCACATTTTCCAGGTTATAAATACCTTGAAGCTATCTAAAACTTTTTAATTCACTATTGCTTGTAATCTTCCAGTAATGTGTTATACCTTTTTGTGACCACTGTCAGAGCACTTCTTTAAATTTTTACTTGCTTTAATATTCTATGCCATATGTCCAACTGTACTTTTATCCATAAGGGTATTAGATCAGAATCTATACGTTTTAATAAACTAAAAAGTTACTTTTAATGTACACACTTAGATTACTGATTACTTGATTTGGAAAGTAACTAAGTCACTTTTTCAAAGGGTAATCAGTAATCCAATTAAAGTTACTTTTTCAAAGTAACTGCCATCACTGCATGTTGGCAGCATATTGGTAGCATGATGTTAGCATTGTGATGGTACCATGTTGGCATTGGCTGATTTAAATGGTTGTAGTATCATGATTGTAGTATGATGATGGCATGTTGGTGGCATGATTGTACCATGATAGTAGCATGAATGTACCATGGACAGCAGCATGAACGGTAGTATGATGAAAACATGTTGGAAGTATGATGGCAGCACATTGCTAGCATGATTGTAACATGATTGTACCATGATGGTAACATGATTGTGCATTGATGCAACGTGTTGGTAACATGATAGTAGTATGATGATAGCATGTTGGTAGCATGATGACACCTATCTGAACAAGTTCCTTTAATCGATCGAACTAGGAAGTTGTTGTCCATCAGTTTGTACCATTACACTACCTTTAACTGGCCGTTCAATCGCAAAATCTGTTTGAGATTTTTTTTTAAAGGTATCCTCACTTCATGCAGTGAACAGCTGTAAATCCTGTAAGCCCAGTGGGCATCTAAAGCTGTTGGACGTAATGACATTGTATGAGCTATAAAATGGTAATTCTGCTGTAAACGTTCGGGCTAGAAGGTTATTTACAATTTCCTCAGCTGGAAAATCATTGAGAGTGGAAAATAACATGTAGTGCTACGTTTATAAGCATTATAAAATCATCATTCACCTCATACTTGGACACTAGAGGCAATCAGCCAAATTGCTGCAAAGTTTCAAAATAATATCCTAAGCAGTCTTCAGTATCCCTGTTAAAGCTGGTCACGTTTAGAGGTAAAATAAACTGTTCCATACTGTCAGTAATGAGGGCCATGGTATGCGCTGGTGAAGGGCAGACTTCAGGCACTGCAAGGCCATCCAGAAGTCTGTTCCTCTAAACCAGGCATGGCTGCCAGCTGTTGTCTGTTGTCCTGTACTGAATGCTGACCAAGTTGTTCCTGTCCATTTGCCATCCTATAAACCCCAGAAGCTGGGACAAACAACAGTACAGAGGAAGAGGACTGATTCAGTGCTCTCCTTTGTGAATAGCTTTCTGGTGTAAGCGCCGCTGCCTCAGAGAGATTTCGTGACTCTGGGACATTAACCGGTTGGAAGAAAAACCACTTGTGCCAGCATTTAGAGGGTTCTGTTTGATCTTTTTTCAATTTTGTTACCAGCTAATTTTGTTTGGCTTTGGATATAGGAATAACTGTAATTTTGTCTTGTCATGTGTCTTTATGCATTTAGAATGACTTTCATGCAAGTTTCAAGATGCATAGAGTAAATGCAGCTTTCGGTCACTATCCAATTTGTAAAGAATAAGTTAGTGTCTGATTTTTTTTCCATCTTTCAAGGCAAAAATCGGCAGACATGGTTTTATGAAACAAACGTATCAATGATACTCTACATCTGTTTTCAAAATGTGCTGGGCACAAAATAATGGCTAAAAGTTCAGTTCACTAATTTTAAAACCAGGCATTAATTAATGTTTTACTACAATCTACCTGCAGTGCATGTGGCTGGTGTCAGTAAAGTCCTGACAGAATGAATATCATTAGAACCTGTTTATGTCACGTTAACAATGAACAGCTGAAGAGTTACAGGGTTTATCAACTGCAGTAGCAATTTGGTTCCAGCTCCTCTCCTAATAATTATTGGAGGGCAATATAGTATAGACTTCTTAATCTGCACTCTATGATTGAATGTAGTTTTTATTTCCACTTTGGTTTTATGTTGTTTAGTTCTTATTCAAGTGCATTTTTTGTTAACATAGACTGAGAGTTCATTTTATTTTTGTTTTTGGTTCTTTGTTTTTCAGTTACAGGTGTGACTGGTTCTTGTGATGGAGGGGTGATTGGAGCTGTGGAGGAGGAGAGTAAAACCGGGATATTTAGCTTAGGTGGCAGTGGGTTCCCGATAATCACTCCTAGCGCTGCCCCTGTGTGCCAATCTGCCTCCTCCATCAGCTCCATTAAGTCCATCCAAGGGAGTCAGAGAGACAAGTTCCGCAGAGCAATGAGACAATTCGTGGCCACTTCAAAGTGTCTCTTGGTGGAGCAGTGTTGAGCCACAGTGTCTGAAATTTCAGACCACCTACATAAGGCGGGTCCATTTGTAGTTTTTTTTTTCTTCTTGTCTTCTCTTGTTGCAAACCTCACCTTTACTTTTGGTCGGGTCCTTCTGTCAAGAGTCGTCCTTCGAGGTCGTGAGGTGACCCAGGTTTGTAGAATGAATTAATGATTTTCATGAGGAAGTGCACAGAAAATCCAGGCAGCACAGGTGAACAATGAGAGTAGGTAAACACAGACACTGATAGTACTAAACAAAAGCACAACAGGACGGTAAAGACATGACTAGGATCCGACAGGGAGCAGGGGACACAGGTGGGATTAAATACACCTTACCCTGTAAGGTAATCTAGAGATTACCTTACAGGGTAAGAATCAGGGGAAACAGGACAGAGCTGGGATCCATCAAGGGGGGGGGACAAGACAACACATGAACTAAACAAACCCACAGAAAACCCAAATCCTCACAGGAAGAAGCCACAACTCTGAAAGCAACATAAACAAGCTACATTACAGTTTTCTAAAGAACTCAAGGAATAACTGAACCTTAAATTTTGGAGATGCACTGTGGTTAGGCCTATCACAGTACGCAATAAATCCTTCGCAGATAAGTTAAAACAAGCTTATGTTTCCATTTGCATGATTTATCATTTTTATTATTTCTTTCTTGTTCTTACTAAACCTGGATGATGAAGTCTTCAATCTGCTGCTTTGGTCTCAGCTAGACTTCAAAATTAATTTTACTGTTTCTGTTGTTTACTTATCTTGGATATTTAAAATGTATTTTTCTTCCAATGTTAAACCTTTATTAGAATTTAAAGTTTATTCATTTCTGAGAATATGTTCTTGGATTATTTTGCTGTTACCATTAAATTATCTAAAAATGATCTAAAAACAACATTATTGCAATAATAATATTGTTGTGATGGAGGGGTGCACTAATATTATTATTATTATTATTGCAATAATAATATTGTTGTTTTGAGATCTTTTTTTTTTTTTTAAAGGATTTCTTGGCTCTAGTGGCCTTTATTTGAAAGTAGCTTGACAGGAAAAATAGGGAAATGAGAGATGGGAATGTCACCAGGCCGGGAATCGAACCTGCGACTACCAGCATGAGGACTAAGGCCTCCATATGTGGGTTGTGCTTTGCCCCTGCGCCACCATAGCACCCCGTTTTGAGATCATTTTATTGTTTATTGCAACAACTTCTGGGACAATTTATCGGCCATAAAAATGATGACAGGCTTACGTGTGGTCTGATGACATTACAGTTCAGGCATTTGGCCATAATGACTGTCGTTACATTTGGAGCCACAGAGCACCATCCTATCAGTGAAGTATGGAGGAGGAAGCGTCATGCTATGGGAGGGACTGCTGCACTTCACAGATTTGATGGCATCATGAGGAAAGAACAGGATGAATTTTCCATAATTCCAATAAACTATTGGAAGAATGTCCGAATTTCCAAATGTCTAACTAACCTTGCGTTTGAAAAACTAATACAGCTTTGACAAACTAACTGACCTAAAACTGGAAAAGTTTAATTTAAACTAATGTCAGTGAGCAAAAAAAAAAAATGGTTAGGTGGTTTTTAAAACGGCGAATGTACAAATTTGGTTTCAAGTGCACATATTCTATGATGTACTCAATTAAATTATCAATAGTTAATATGATTTTTTTAAATTATTATTTTATGCCAAATATGCAGCAGATCCCAAAAGTTTGGGAGTGAAAATCGGCTGCGGCTCTTCAAGGAAACCAGATTTATTCTTAAATGACTGAAGGATTTAGTTTCTCTGATTTCTTTTTCTGCTTCAGTTTATTTTTTATTGACTTGTTTTTATTATAAAAGAATGAGCCTTCATTAGTCATGTCTGTTTCTTACCAAGATTAGTAGTCTAGTACAATTTCCTGTCAAAACTCAGTCATGCTTTTACAAATGTTCGGCTTAACAAGTGAGATTGTTTTTGAATCCATTAATTCATGGTTTGTTTTTTCAGTTTTCACTTTAGAATTGGCTCTGAATGCTGATGCCATCCGTTCTTAATTCTGCCTTTTAGTGGCCTCTCTCCACAAATCAACAAGTTGGTTGACTTGATTTCTCATAAACATTAACTCATCTTGACAATTCCATTCCCTAATCATTTATCCAAGCGCCCAAGGGGTCTGTGTTCTAGAAATGACGTTTCGATTCATCTGCTCCCTAACAGTCTGCACAGCGTTAGGACCGCCCTCCATGTTCTACATTGATCAATTTGTTTCTCTCCACCAGGGATGTTATTGATTGCATTCTGACTAGTTTTTGAATGATTGCCTCCTACAATAGAAAGAGTCAGACTGCGTCTGTGGTTTTTCCATTCAGCATGGTGTAGGAGCAATTGGTTAATAATGCATGTATGAATTCATACCCTCAGAAGTTTTCATCCAATCAAAATAAAATTTTAAACAAAATTTCATGTGAATTAACTTTCTTTTCACGTCTGCATTCAGTGTGCTTCAGCTTCTTTGTTTTCCCTCTGCACTTTTTATAGACATGCTAGAGACCAAGCATGTATTTGGGTGAAAGCCTCTAGAAGTTTGGTTTGTGTAATTTAGCATATGAAAAATAGTGCATTGATATTCAGTTTTCATAATGGTAATCCCTCCCAAAATTAAAAATGCGGAGTACAGTAGAACAACTTGTAACTTCAAAAATGAAATAAAATACAGCACAGAGTTGGTGTTCTTTAATGGACTTCTTTCCTGTATACCAGTTACACCTTCCAAAAGGTTCAAGCTGCAGTTAAAAAAGGTCATTGTAAAAATGTTGGCCATAGATTATATTTTATACATTTCGTCACAGCTCCAAAGACCCACAGGCTCCAAGCAGCACCAGTAAACCATCTGTACCAGTTGTACAAACATTGTTTTGTTTGTTTTTTGTTTTTTTTACCATTTCTGTTTTGATTTCAGATTTTTCTTTTTTGTGCGTGTGTGCAACCAATATTTGTCCAGGTGTCTCTATCAGTGATTCACACTCTAAAGACATAGATCCACTTTTCAGTTTATCCTGAGTATTTCTCCTTTGTTCAAGACTTCACCAAGCTTCTGTATTTCGGTTTTTGCCTCTGGAGAAACCGCAGTCTGAGAACTATTTTTTTCTTGCCTTCTCAGGCGTGTGACCTTGGTTAACATTGATCAGAAGCTTGACAGCTACCAAGAGGAAATTGTTTTTTGTCTCTAGTTGTTCTAGTTGCTCCCTTTCTCTCATGCCATGCCCTTGGATATTAATATTTTCTCTCAGTGCTATATCAGCAAGTTTTTGCTCTTTCATCCAGCCAGGTGTTTGAAATATAGCCTCAAATATCCTTTATGAACCTTTTACCTATTGTCCTCAGGAGCTTGCCTGCATACCAACGCTCTTCCCTGCGTTTTACAGATGTTTCGGACCGGCCTGCGAATGGCTTTTTCAGTTGAGGAAATGTAATAGACTTGTGATTGAAATAAGTGTTTCCAGATGTAGCAGCAGTGCGGGTGACTGGAGGGTTTACAGTTGGGAATTGTGGCGTCTTGACAGCCAACTCGGCACCTGCTGAAGCAGCGTGACAAACGTCAGGAGGCATTCTTGCTTTTTACAATAAACCTCAGCGGGAAGACGAAACATTTATTTTGTGGTGTCAAAATGCATTGAGGCAGCTGTTAAGACGCAGTGGTTCTGCTATGAGTGTGTCACTGCTTTAGGTAGCTCTCACTGAGTCTGGATTGATTCTGCTGTCATCTGACATCGAATTTATGCAGCGTTTGATTTTAAAGAGATGTTTGCTTTCATTCTCCTAGCCTGATACTGGTCAAATTCCTGCTCAAAATAATATCTGTAAGTAAGCCTTTTACAATAAGCAATAAATTCAAATTAGCTTTCTATTTGGACAACAATGTCTAAAGCTGGCATTTTGAGAAGCACTGCAAACACCATTCCAGTATAAAGTACTCAGTATCTGCCACTTTTGCCTGTTTGCACAACTTCATAATCAATTTTAATTATTGTTGTTTTGTTTGGTTATTATATATATTTATCATGTCTTCCAGTCCTGGTGTTAAATTTCTAGAAATTAAATGTTTTTTGTTTTTTTAATATCTTTCTGAGCATGTATGCATGTTATTATTATTATTATTATTATTATTATTATTATTATTATGTTAGTTGAAAATGGTCTCAATATGGAAATATTATTGGACAATTTGCCATCCAGGTGAAGGAGTTACAGCCTCAGGCCTTTTGGTCAGACTCTTTGTAAAATGACACTACCGACATCAGATTATTTTTGCTCCATCTTGCAGCATCAACAACAAACTGCAGCAGCCAGAGGCGGCATCAGGAGTCCTGGAATATGCAATGAAACATTTTGGTGAACTGGTGAGTACATTTCTTTCTCTTCTATATACAAAGGCACCTGGAAGTTAGTTATGTTGCTAATGAAACAAATATTCAGATCTGTACAGTATATTATTTCACGATGAACAGAACTCAATCCCTGGGATTTGGTTTTGTCACTGCTAATGGTAGCAAGAGTTCACACATGCCACATTTCTCCTTTTACTGTTTTGACCTACATAAGCGTCCAGTGGTCTGCATTGGGCCCGTTTTGCTCTACCTGCCTTCCTCATGAGATGGTAGATCTGTAGGATTATGTTCCTTTTCCATGTGCTGCACATTATGAACACATTGTTGTTAATGTGCAGCATGTGGAAAAGCCATCTGCTGTCCTATTCTGCAGCAAAGGGCAAGGAGAAGAAGGTATTTTTCTTTAATTGACTGAATGTTTGACTTCTTCTGCACTTTGCAAATATTTTAAGTGCTTCTGTAGTATAAATCTGACTTTGGACAATGGAGTCTTTTTTAAAAGGATTTAAAACGTTATCCCTGGGAATACAAACAGAACTTTTATCATAATAGTAATAGTTTGTCTACTATTAAAGTTATTGAATATTTTCTCTAACTCTCCAGGCAAGTGTTTTTTCTCTCTGCCATTCTTTCCTGTACACCATGACAGTTTATGGCTCCTCAGTATTTCCAGCAGTGCTCTGGCGTATTTCATCTTAATTGTGGATGGACATGGTCCAACAATAGACAATGATTGTCCAACAATATACATTAATAGGACATGACCAGACATAGTTTCCACATATATTACATAAGAAATAAAGAGAATCTTGTTATTCTCCTTTGAACCCGGTTTATAAGATCTACCATTAAAAAATTTACACATTTTAATAATAACAATAATAATAACAATCTCTATTGTCCTTATTGAACCATGCAATAAGTTACATGGATTATAATGAAATTGGTGAAAAATAGTACTAGAGGGTATTTAATGCTCTTACGGCTAACGGGTATAAACTGCTCTTCAGTCTGTTTGTTCTTGCTTTAATGCTCCTGTATCTGCAGCCAGATGGCAGCAGTTGGAACAAATTGTGACCGAGGTGTGAGGAGACTTTTAAAATATTCTTGGCTTCCCTGAGGCAGCGGTACCTGTAGAGATCTTTGAGAGAATGCAGAGAGCAGCCGATGATTGAGTAGATTTTACGATTCTGTGGAGAGTCTTCCTCTGTGCTGCTGTGCGGCTGGGGAACCACACACACAGACAATAGGAGATGATGGTTTAAATAGAACATCGATAGAAGGGACACCAGCAGTTTATTGTTCACCAGAGAAATATTGTTCCTCGTGAGGACTCTCAGGAAATAGAGTCTCTGCTGGGCTTTTTTTTGCCATTTCTGCTGTGTTTACATCCCAGCCCAGGTTATCCATGATGTGAACTCCCAGGACGTTTGACACCCTCTTCACAGGCTCTCGGCAGATGTTTAGTGGTTCAATTTCTCTTTTTCTTCTCTTAAAATCCACTATAATCTCCTTGGTCTTGGCTTTTGATCTGAAATATTCTGATTTGTATTTTTATATTTGGTGTTTCTTTCATTTGGTGTTTCTTTCATAGAAGTGGAAGTTTGAGGACCACATTGAGAATGTTTTAGCATTGAGATGCTATTTTAGGCTTGAATATCTTTGGTGATAGGCTAGCTCCTTTTAGCACAACTTCAACACAACAATAGTCTTTTCCAGCGTCCATTCAGAAGATTTAGAAGCAGAAATAAACCCCAGTGGGCTGAGAGGAGCAGCCTCGTTGTCCATTGCTGTTCTTTGGGGATGTTGATTGTGCATCAGACTTTGGTAGAAGATAAAATGTGGAAATGTTGTTGTGAATATGTCAAATTTATGAGTGTAATAATTGTTGCTTCTCAGGTGGGGCTAGAATATTACCTGTAATGTTAAAATAAAAAATTTGTTTGTGTTTTGTTCTAAATTGTGAACAGTATTTTGTTGATGACCCACCTCTGTAGTTCTTTCTATGCTTGAGAGAAATATTTCTCTCAAGTGTTTTCAAGAGTTTCTGTAAAAACTCAGAAAAAACTCATTAAAAATAGCTTCACTGTGGCGTGCAGAATAACTGTGTTTATGAATTGACCATTTGGAAAGCTTTAATGTGGGAGGATGCAAGCTTTACCTTTCAATTACTTTAACAACAAAGCATCAGGAAGCGGTCCATGTTGTTAACATTGATGGGTGCCTGAACTGATGACAGAACCCACTCATCAGATACAGCATGTGGCTTTATGCAGCAAATAAAGCCATGTTAATGAACTGCCTTAGCTAGCTTTGACTATAAACTGACTGTGCATTTGACTGTTTTGCATGTTAACTTGATTATTTTTGCAATAACTTAATTAACATACTTTTCCTTCTCTTTGGGAAAAGTTAAATTATCATTCAGGTTCCCAAGAAATCAAGTCCATGTGTTAATAATGATGTTGGTTTGTTTACTTTCTGATTCAGTTGTGCTGCTCACATTACTTTTAATGTTGCCAGTGTATTTAGTTGTTTTAGCAGGTTTGTTTAGTGATGGTGTCTTAGACAAATTTTTCCTTGTGGACAATAAGGCATAGATCAATCTATCTAAATGGATGGAAGGATAAACTAAAACTGAAGTATATATGTTTTAACTTTTATCTGCTACCTACTATGTGTATATTTCTTTCTTTAGGAAATCCAAGCCACTTGGTACGAGAAGCTGCACGAGTGGGAGGACGCCCTGGTGGCTTATGACAAGAAGATTGACATGAACAAAGAGGATCCAGAGCTGATCCTGGGCAGGATGCGCTGCTTGGAGGCCTTGGGAGAATGGTATGTCATTCGTTAGACATACCGCATCCACACATTTACTTTAGCTTTTGATATAAGATAGCAGTTTTGGGGTTTTTGGGCTTTTGGTCGAGCCTCAGCTGAAATAAATAAAGTCAGCATCTGAGGTTTTGGCTGTTTCATCTTCCTGGCTTTCTGTGATTACGCAATCTGTTCTAATGAGTCCTGTCATTTGGTCTCCCCTGTGGTCGCTCTGATTTGACTGACGCAGTTTTACCAGGAAATGTGTTAACTGACATGGAGAGCCTGTAAGAGACTGAAGTGAGACTTCACCACAGCTGAGGCTTGACTTCATAACACCCCCTCTCAGTGTGGAAGGACATCTTTAGGGAAAAATGAAGTCACAGGATGTCCAGAGTCAATATCAATGGATTGCCAAGGAATTTATGACACAAACCAGACCTTGATTTGCTTATGTAACCATTTTTGGGGGCAATCTGCAATTCGTAAGAAAATTATTCCAAAGCTTTACAAGATATTTCATCCCATCTCGAGTTTTGTGTTTGCATCTGGATGGATAGAAGCTGGTGAGGATTTACCAGATGACCTGGGGGTGAACCAGGATGAAGCAACATATAGCTACACATTGACATTGTGCAGGTCTTCCAGTTATTTACCTAAAACTGGAAAAATGATTGTTAAAGTGCAATTTATGTCTGGTAGAGTGAAAATCAAATGTTGCTGTGGCTGGTTAGTGGCTCTCTGGAAACTAACTGGAACTGTTTTGGTGGAAATTCCAGTTGTTACCTTGCTGTGTTGTCACCAGGGCAACAAAGACAAGTTAGTTCAGGCTATTGAACTGTTAGGCTATAATACACTGTTGTTTATAAAAATTTGACTTACCTTGAATCTGCCATAGGATTTTGCAATGTGGGTTTGATTAAATGTTTTTATCTTGAATTTAGTATCACTGTTGAAGTTATATATTGTTTCAAAGTTTGAACATGTCCAGTTTAAATCCAATACACACTTTAAAAATAAAAAACTTGATTAGTTTACCTTAGTTTTTATTTATATAGGACCAATTCAGAACCAATGTCTTCTCAAGGCACTTTACCAAACAATCTGATTGACTAATTAACAATGAGAATTAATTTGGACACTTCTGGTACTAATTAAGCATCACTTTTAGACTCTTGGACTTCTAGATGACCCCTGCATGTTTTATTACCTCTCCAGTCAAATAATCTGTGGCATGAATCAAATCTTATGTAATCTCCTCCATTTGGGTCCCATAAGTGTTTCTGGTCTTAATGTGATTAAAGGTTTCAAAAATCTAATTGTTTTGAAGAAACTGTGACCAGTGTAGAATAACTCAGTCCTGCTTTTATTTGTTTGCCTTCTTGAAGCACTAATATTCATCACATTATCAAGAGTATTAGTAAAAAAGTTATAACACTCAACCTTTGATGACAGATTTGTATAATGATGTGTTATTTAGGGCTGGAGCTAACATGTGTTTTAGTGATTGATTATTCTGACCATTGATTGATTTATCAGATTAAAAAAGACTGACATATTGTATAGATTATTAGAAATACATTGAAAGATAAAAAAAATTCAGTTCCTTTTTTAAATAGGAAAATAAACATTGCATTGCCTAAAGTGTAGTAACAGCACTCCTTAGCTTTATCATTAATCTTAAAAAACACTTCTGACATAAACGTAAAAACTCAGTACTTTCTGCTTGACTTATCAATATTATCCTCTTTGTTTATGTTATCTGATTAGTAAATGGATAGCAGAGATTTTTGTAACATAATTTGAACCAGGTGAAGCTAAATCTACACCAGTTGAGGAGATTTCAGTGGAACATTTTTACAGACACAAGAGTTTGGAGTTAATGCAACCTAATGGTGAATCAGTAGTTGACACTTTACACTGGACGTCCACGACAAGAAACAAAATTAAATTTCTGTTTCACACACTGATAAGTATCAACATTTAAGCATAAACATGAGTAGGAGAAAGTATAATCAAAAGCTAAAGAAATTATAGTATTTTTTTGTTCTCAGATAATTCTCATGCAGTTGAGCTAACTGTGTCGCAGTAGAGAAATTGACTGTTTTGTGAGATGTTAATTGTGTTTATCGGAAAAGATCTGTGCAGTTGGTGCTGCAAAGAGCTGCTGGCAGCGTCAACCTGAACGTAAAAGTCAAGCCGTTTATGTCCAGGATGTGTGGGGTATGCAGCGACATTAGCCGCTTTTTACCTGACCCTGAACCTTTACGAGGTTTGGATGGAGGAAAGGTCAGCATTTTGAACCATCTTTACCACTGATCACTTAAACACTTGTTTCTAATTGAGTAATAATCTACTTTACAGACACACATACACACAGTAAGCAGATCTCTTATGTAGTTATGTAACAGGCAGATGGAAAACAGCTTCAGTAACCCCCATCCAAGCGGTCCTTTCGTCAGACTGCTCCTCCGCCTCTTTCTCGTTTGGCTCCAGCTTCTGTTAAACATGTGTAGCCAGTTTGATCTGCAGCACAAGCAATCCATCTTTGTTGAATAATTAGTCTTGGTTACATACAGATTTCCCCTAAGGACACATCTGTTTGTTTTAGTGTGCTCAGTCTTATCGGATCCTTGCGAAACGATGAATGGTTTGAGATGTTTTTCTATGCCAACAAAGAAATAAAAATAAACAATAGAAGATGTGATAGAAAGCTTGGTTTTTATCTCTGCTGAGGTTTCTTTACATCTTCAGCCAGAAGCGCTTGTCTATTTCAGCTAAGCTTGCCTTTAGTACAATCTTTAACAGCAAAAGTAAATGTGAACAGTATGTATTAGTAAAAAGAAGTTAACTTTTGGCATGCTATCCATTATAGCCCTCATATATGAAAGCCAATACTGGAAGTTGCCGTGAGCTTGTTCTTTTTTTTCTGCTTTGTTGCATTCCTGCAATGTCACAGTACTATCTGTGGCTGATCTGTGCAATCATCAAGATGAATCATTCAGCTCACCAGCCAGGTTTCCATCAAACTCTCATGCAAATTTTGAGCTAATTTTTAAAATGTCTCAAAAAACAAAATGCAATCGAGGTATGTTTCAACCAGGTCAAGCAAAGTGACTTTGTCAGATCCAATGTTAGTTCTAACATTTAGTGTAGTATTTGTACAAAAATGTAATTTAGTTTTAGTCATAAATTAGTCATCAGATTTGTTTTAGTCCTTAGTTTTAGTAAACAAATTATGATAAAATTTTTGTCAAATGAATCTGCTGTCAATTTAGTTGGCAAAATTACATGTAAAATGTAAATAATTTTGAATGAACACAATGTAAATCATGTTTTTAACCACTTATGCCATATAGTTATTCACCGAATATGTAATATATACAAAAACAGTTTAAATTCTCTTCAAATGTCTTTATTTTTCTGACTTTGCCTTCAACAATAACAAAATATTTCAACCACTTGGCCTGTTCTGCCTCAAAATTATATTTATTACTTTCAATAATTAATTGTATATTAATTGTATTTTTTTTTTTTACTGTAAATCTAAATTAAGACACCCCATGTAACAGTTAAGCTATTAAAAATAAAACTGGCTAATACTTCTGTATTAATGATCATTTAAAGTCAACATCCATGAAAATCAAACCACAATGTTCCACTAAAAGCACAGCAGAAAATATAATTACTCATGTTACATATCATGTCAAGAGCTGATTGTGGAGGAGCTGTGGTTCTGATGCTCAGTGTGTCGGCACTGTTTCTGTTTCTCCCCTCATCCGTTCTGTCTGATGTCAGCCAGTCCGTTTAAAACACTCACTGACGCGTTTTGAAATTTGCCTCGTATTCATCCTTTCTGATGCTGCTCAGTCAAGGATGTGCATCTTCCTGCTCACGTTAGGTGAGCATGAAGATGTTCACCTAACGTCACCTAACGTGACATCTAACTCTTTATTGGAAGAGTTTTCTGTTCTGAGGACACTGTGAGGAACCAGGTGAAAGTTTTAGAAGGAGATGTTAAGAGCAGCGCCATGTTTGTTTTCTGTCTCTAGGCAACCGTGACAACTGTTTTCTTGATATTTCTCATGATTCAGCAACATTTAGTATTTTACCAGACAGTGTCAGTCCTGTCCTATTCCATTAACGGCCCTTCGGTGCCCTTCATTCTAGAAGAATTTTAGGATGAGTGAGCCTTCATGCCAGAAGGCCCGCGTCCATCTACTTGGACAAGTAGATGGGGAAACGAGTTTCTCCCAGAAAATCTGCTGAGCCCTGTGCTAGGGGCGCTGTGGCGGCCCGCCATATTTTTGTGTTCAAAATATGGAAAGTTTTGGATTTGCATGAACAGCTGTCATAACTGGGAAATAACAGTATGTGAGACCAACAGACAGGTACAGGGATGGTGCCCCCTACTTCAAGGCATCACCTCTAGACGTAGCTTAATTCTATAGATCATAAACAATAAAAAAAACAATGTTTAGTCTAATGGGGTGACAAGTAAAACCTGGTGGCCCACCAGGCTGATGATGCACTGGAGCAAACCCTAGGGAATGGTCGCTATGTCAGAAAGTATTGTGTTTCCTTTTAGCCTGTCAACTCTTTCTCAGAAAATCCAAAACCACCTGAAGCAAGCGTAAAAACTTTCCCACAAAATGTAGGAGTATTTTTTCAAGTTTTCAAAATGTGCAGAAGAAACCCAGATGGAAACGTGGCAACTGAGTTTATCTCTCTGAAGGGTCAAATTGGTATAGCCTTTTCCTGATGTTGCCTGTTGTTCTCCAGGGGTCAGCTGCACCAGCAGTGCTGTGAAGAGTGGACGCTGGTCAGTGAAGAAACTCAGGCCAAGATGGCGCGTATGGCTGCTGCAGCTGCCTGGGGTCTAGGTAATGGCCATGTTCCCTCACAGTCATCAATCAGACACTAACGCTGTGCAGGGCTACCACATGGTCTTTGGTTATTTATCAACCAGTTTTCTTGTTTTTCCAGGACACTGGGATAGCATGGAGGAGTACACATGTATGATCCCCCGAGACACACATGACGGCGCTTTTTACCGAGCAGTTCTTGCTCTCCATCAGGACCTCTTCTCATTGGCTCAACAGGTGGGTTACATTATTGCCACATCAAAGCCGAACAGGATGCACTTTGAAGGTTTATGTTTTTGAAAGTGTTCTCAGGAAGTCACGTACATTTTGGAATCTGTCTGGCCTTGAAGCTCGTGGAATTTCGCTTTATCTTTATTACTATTATTTCCAGTTTCTCAGTGTTTCAGTGTTTTTTTTTCTGCTGCAGAGAGAGAATTGAACTTCTCTCATTGACTCTTGATGCTTCATTAATAATAGTAATAATGAAATGCACAAGGTTTGTTGGTTCTTTCTCTTCTTTTCCACGTGGAACGCTTTTGGTGTGGAAATGTTACATAAGTGCAGCTCATTTCAGCGTTCAGCTGCCGAAGCAGGTGACTCCTCCCATGGTCTGTTGGAGGTTAAGATGATGGTTTTCCTCCAGCTTAAGGAAGGTTAGGCTTTTGTCTATGAGCTCAGACTCCCTGGAGCAGGATGTGCTTAAAGCGAATGGAGCAGACCCAGACAGCATGCTTCAGCTGCTGACAAACGGTAAACAGTTGCTCATCCAGTTCCCCTGTTCTTGTCCTCTTTCCAACATTAAGTGTTAAGATTTGCTTCCCATGACCCTCCTTCTCATCACAGACATTCTCCCTCTAATTTTGAGATTACATAAAGGTGTGGTTAGTAGATCTCTGAACCTGCTTAGGGCTTGAAGAATAGCTGGAGCTGACAGTGTAACGCACACACACCCAGCACAAAGGAGAAGAATGAGGGCTTAAATGTATGGTTTTCCAGACGGAGTGTGTCATCCTCACACAGCGCTTCCTTTGATTCAGTGGGCTGTAGCTTTCATCCTTAACATCCAGACATGTGCTCCAAGGCTCATGTTTTAGTAAAATATCTCGCAGTGATGTCTGAAGTTTCCTGTTGTCTGTGTGACACTTGGTGCCCTGCAAACATTTTTAGGACTGTAACAATTAATTGAACGATGAGAGAATTTTGATTTTTAAAAGTCCAAATGATCCGCCACAGGCTTCTTTAAATAGTTTTACTGTCTAGCGCACTTTCTCACCGCTGGAGGATTTTGTTGTGCTGATGAGCTATTGAGGAGTACTAAGTGCTATTAGCAATGATGGAGGAAGAAGTGCTACCAAGAAAGAGATAAAATGTGTCCAAGATGTGGGATTGCTCTCTTTGGATGCATTTTTTCTTCTTTTCAGGTGGAGCTACTACTAATCTATGATGTGAAAAACATATAGATTAGAAATGTAACAACTCTTTGTCAAACTTTAAACTGAACTGTAATATGAAAGGCAGTGTTTACTAATGAGTTTGCTCTCTATCTTTTAAAAGTTAATGTGAAATGTTTCGTTTCTCTTGTGTTTTTATGCTTAAAATTTTTCTTACTTCAAGCTTAAGACTAAAAGTGATGTTAGAATCGTATTGCATATTAAGCAATAAATTGCTGTTATAAAAAAAGTTTTTTACTGTCCTTTGCTCTGTCATATATTTTTTTTACTACCTTAAGTAGCATGTATTCCACTTCACAGTGTTGTAAGGTAATTTAATTTATATAGCACATTTTCAGCATAAGGCATTTCAATGTGCTTTATATAAATATAAACAAAACAAAAAAACAAAACAAGAAGAAAAGTACTTCACGATTTATAAAGTAATAGTTTCTCTGGATACTAAGTTTGTTCTAACTAGTAGGTTTTATTCCTGTTGTGGTTTGAGTGATGTATAAAACTAAATGTTCCTGTTCTGGGTTGCTAAGCTGAGTAAGAATAAGTACACCTTGAGTTGCACTCCTTTGTGTTGTCTGGTGCATATAATTCCAACAAGATTCACTGAAATTATTGTCTGAATTGTAATGCTATAAAACTCCTGGGGAACTCAGACCTCCACTGTTGGTTATTTAAAAGAGCCTTCTGTCTTCATGGCTCTAATAACAAAGTTACATCACAGAGCTCTGATCTTATGTGAATAAGTGCAGCTTTACGTAAGAGAATAGAGGGCTGGTTAGCTGCTGTTTTGTGCTGCCAGAAGCCAGACACTGCATTTACCGGGAGTCGTCTGGACTGCACATTTGCAGCTTGGCCCCGGTGCAGTAATTCAGGAGTAAACAGCACTAGAACTGCATGGAGACCATAAAGAAAGCAGCTTCATTGTCACCTCGTATAAAGTCCAGTGTCATAACTCCACGTCTTATTTGTGTCTCAGGATGTTTTGGCATGCCATCCCTGCTTTCCCTCCCCATGGAAAAAAATAATAATTGGTGGGAGTTGGTTTGAAACAGCTGTGTGCCCCTCTGAGAGCTTCCTCAGTTTTCTCCTTTTCTCCCTGATAATAAGTGCTGCTAAAAACTGCGGCTAAGGCCCCAGAAATCATCGGGCAAATTTCTGTGTCGTTGGTTGTCCCCGTCAGCTTATCTCCATCATCTCTTTGTCGGGAAGTGTTTCCACTCCTCAGGGCTCTTACTGGTGATGGGCTGTTTGCCGTCTCTGTGGGTATAGATAAGTGCTGCATTTGCAGGAGAAGTCAGATGGCCAGATTCCTGCAAATGATTGAGCAGAAAGCAGTAGTGCCTACAAACAGGGTGCTAACCAAATAGTTTTTAGGGGTGAATCAATGGTTGAACAATAAAAAAACCCTCTGGAAATATAAAAAAAAAAAATCAGAGTTTTTATCTCTTTTCAACTCTTTTTATTTTTAATCTGTCACCTTCTACCCCCTCTGCCTGTTTATTTCTCAATGTGGACACACTTTACAAAGCTTTCTGAACTTCATTTGTCATCCAAGGTCCTGGTTACATAAATGCTGGATGGCTGTTCTCAACACTTCATCTACCTCTGCTCATAAAACATTTGACAGCTTTCTGGTTCCACTTTCTCAAATATCTCACCACTGGCAGTGTTTGTTCTGCAAGGCGTGAGCATCAAGCTGCAACACACTGTCAGCTGTTTGTACAAAATGTTTTATTTCCAGGCAAGAATCCAAAATTCACATAGTTGTAAAGGAAATGTTAACTTTCTGTCATGTTTAGCATTCTAAGGTCTTGTAATTCCAATCCCATTTTATTTATTTGAGGTATCTGTATTAATAAGTTTATTAATATGTAGAAGAAGAGAGGAACATTAAAGAAGTAAAATAAATGTGCTGAACCAAATCCAAATATATTGCCAGGATCTTCTTAGTAGTTTAAGGCTTTCCTTTTCTAAACAGCATTAGCTTCTGTGTGGGACTGACAGTACTGCAAAATATGGGAAGAAACATTCACTTTTAGAATGTTTTTTTCTTTCTTTTATTCACTACTCAATAAATATTACATCAGTTTATCATAAATAATACCCATACCTTCTGATTTTAAACATAACTTCTCTTTGCAGCAGGACTGCTGGTCAGTTACTTTGTTCTTTGTTTAATCAGAAACTCATCCATTTCGTGTTAGCTCTGCTAGCTTGAGGAGCAAAGCAGCTTGATAAATTTACATACATTTACATTCATAACATGTTGAAATAACATTTCAATATGTTATTTTAACATGTATTTTAGGATAATAATTGAAACATATTTACAATTTTGTTAAAAAATTCTAATTTAAAAGTCATGATAAAAAAAAATCTTTAGATTCATTATTTTTAAAAGTCCAATTATTGTAATTTGATTTTTTTTGTCATCTTCCCTCAGACTGCCTGAGATGAGAAATGAAAGGTGGATTAATAACCAAAATGAATAAAAAGTACTACAGGAAGAACATTCACTAGGCTGAATTAACATGGCCCACACATGTTGAACATTTTAAGGAGTGGTGGGGCTCCATCTGTCACCGTTCCATAGCGTAAAAATGCTTGTTCTTTATTGCTATTGTCTCTCTCAGACAGTTAAACTCCTTGGTCCATATGAATGAGGTGGATAAAAAGAAACATTCTAAATTTAGGAGTTGATGAGCAAAATAGTTAATACAAAACAATTTAGTCTTGATAATTTTACAGATTGTGAAGTAAAGATTGCAGCGTTAATTTCCGTCTTGTGATCTTTGACTTTAAATCTTAGAGCTGACTGGCTAGAGATTGGAAATGTAGCTTCTTTTTTTTATCACTTTTATCCAAACTAAATAAAATGAGGGCTTTTTTTATTTAGAAAATGTTTTACAGGAAACATAATTTTTGAAGTGTTGAATCAATCTGCATTGTTATAATTATTTAAAATCATGTTATAAATATCTATCATGAAAAAAGAACGATGTAATGTATCTATTTTTATTTCTGTGAATAACCTAGTGCATTGACAAAGCCAGAGACCTCTTGGATGCTGAGCTGACGGCCATGGCTGGAGAGAGCTACAGCCGTGCCTACGGGGTGAGCGCTCATGACACCATTGACATAAGATCACTTTTCTTTTCTCATTGTATCTGAGAAACAGATTCATCATGTGAAACTGGTTCTCTGACCCACTCATGCTTGGATTCATGAGTGGATTTCTTATAGCAGTTTTAGAGATTATCAGTTAAGAATGGAAAACAGCATTCTTGGTCAAATCTGCTGTTTTTATCAACAGAACCCTTTTGATTCTTGTATAAATAATTTATACAGTGCAGATAATTTTCTTAAAAACTTTTCATCAGACTGAACTCTGTTGGAAACTGAATTCTGGGGTCACCAAGTGGATTTATCTCAGAGTCAACTTTAATTTTCCTTTTAGATTGTCCTTTCAGCACATTTTCCTCTTCTGTACCAAATGAATGCTCCAATAAAATGTGTAGCTAAAGAGTATTGCAGAAGGTAACGGTGTGTGTTTTTGCTTCCCAGGCCATGGTGTCCTGCCAGATGCTGTCTGAACTGGAGGAAGTCATCCAGTACAAACTGGTGCCGGAGCGGAGGGACATCATCAGGGAAACTTGGTGGGAGAGGCTGCAGGTACCCGATGCTCAGAAAAACACTCGCACACTAGAGCTTATAGAAGTTCAAATCTTCATTCACGTGTGCAGTGCAAGCGTGCGACGTGAAGCAGATGCTGTTGCTAATGGAAAACATCCCATCTGCAGGCATGTGGAGACTCAGCAGTGTCTCAGACTGATCCATTGTTGCTCTCAGTGTTTCTGCTCTGATTTGCTTCCAGATATTGTTTCTATAAATATGAAAACTGTTTTAGAGAAACATGAGTCCTGGCTTCTGCTATCTGTGTTCCCACAAGACAATCAGCAACTTTTGAAATGTTTTGTGGAATCAGTTTGATACAAAGCTTGGTTAGTCTTTGATTTGTGATAGTGATTAGTAGAAAAATAGAAAACCACATTCAGCTGCATGTCCACACATTGACAAAACAGATTCACCACACGTTGCAGGACTAGAAAAACAACTTGAGCCTTTTCACGTTTTTCGAGTTAACAAAAAGGGATTTTATGAAACACATCAACACAAAGTATAAAAGTGTGGAAGTGTTTGTTGACAAGACTGCTCTAGTCTCCACAGATCCAGCCTTTGTGGAACAGTGGCAGAGAAGAAAGCCATTGTTGATAACAAGAACTGCTGTTTACAATTTGCTGCAAGCCATGCAAGGAGACTACAAACATGTTTCACAAGACCAGATTGAACCTTGATTCAAAAAACTGTGCAAGAAAAGGTTTCTGGACAAAATGTCCCAACATAGTACTTGGTGGTGGCAGGATCATGCTGTGAGGAGATGGAGCTCACTTCTCTCACTAGTGCTTTCTTGAGTTTTAGTAGCTGCTTCCTTGTTCATGCACTGCTAAAAGAGGGTGTGTGTTTCTGTGTGTTATCCTTCAGGGTTGTCAGCGCATTGTGGAAGACTGGCAGCGTATCCTGATGGTCCGCTCTCTCGTCATCAGCCCCCATGAAGATATGAGAACTTGGCTGAAATACGCCAGCCTTTGTGGCAAGAGCTTACGCCTGGTCAGTGCACCGATATATTTATATTGGATGGTAATAAACCGTCTACTGTAGAAGCTCTCCAGGATCCTATTCATTATCATTATTAACAATCAGCCAGAGTAAACTTATAACTTAAGAGGAAATGATGTTTTGGCTCAGAGGAAATTTAGTGCAGCTATAAATTAAACTTCGTTTAAGTTTTTCTAAGCTGCCAGTAATAAAAGCAGTGAAGCCGACGCTGAGTCATGCTGCATGGAAACTTAATGAAACAGAGGTTTTGTTCCATCTTTAAACTCACTGGTAATCCAATAAGTTGGAGAAGACAGTAGAAAGTGTTGTTATAATTGACCACACTGCTGCCATTGGAAAATAGATGCATTACACCACCAGTAAAAATGTATTTGCGGTTTTGGGGAGACAACAAACCCTCCTTAGTGAGTTTATGTCATTATGATATCTTTCCTTTTCTTTTGCCTGATCCCCTGTTCTTGCTGGTTGAAAAATATTTATTCACAGACCCTTAATGTTTTTATCTGTTTGTATTAAAGTATATGTATGAAAAACAAAGTTCTGTTCAGTTTGTTGAGTAATTCTGCTAAATGTGCTGCATTCCCCTCCAGGCTCTGGCCCATAAGACCCTTGTGCTCCTCCTGGGTGTTGACCCCTCCAAGCAGCTCGACCACCCGCTGCCCACCACCCACCCACACGTCACATATGCATACATGAAGTACATGTGGAAGAGTAGCCGCAAGGTTGGGAAACCACTTGGTGATGACAAAGTGATGACCAGATTTTATGTGTAAAATCTGGTCATCACTTTTTGTTTCAGTGCAATATGTCAGTATGGTCCAACTGTCTCTTTAGGTTTATTAACAAGAGTAATGTTTGTATGTTTGAGATTCAAAGTTTAAGAATAATTCTGTAAAATATACACATCATTTAATCTTATTTCTGTTTTTGTAATCTTTATTTATCCAAGATTTGTATGTGATACTAATACAAGTTACAAGATAAACGTTCGATATTAAGCTGGAAATGTTTAAACAAAATTAAGCAACTCAACAAAAAAAGGTTCAGTTTAAGAAAATCAGACTTCCAATACAGAAGTCTAAAAGAGCTTCAAACTGACAGATGAAAGTATCAAGCCTTTCATATCCTCTGTAGATTAAAAAACTACGGCTCATAGCTCTGCCACCTCTGAAAAAATATCCTAGGTATTTGAAGAGTAGCCAATTTAAGGAGCACAAATCATAGCAGTTGTGTGAAGATATTAATGTACTCAAAGCTTTATAAGCTTCTAAGGCTTATTGACATGCAAAAAAACAGAACATATAGAACAGAACACCAGAACATTGATGTTATGTGCACTTAAGTTTTTTTCACTACATGAATCTAGAAACTAATCTAGAGTGAATTAAACAGCATGCATTTAGATAGTGTCAACATTAAGCCGGACTCTTCAAAAGAAATCAGTATGTCAATAATAAAAGTTCAGCATATTTACTAAATGCTCAGTATTTCCCCTGAAAAGACTATCATGTTTATAAGATTCTTATTTCTTGATAATATCTCTGGGCTCAGCATACCAACATTGGTATGGCAACAATTTCTGAAAAAGATTTTTGTTATTCACATTAAGAGCCCAATTGAAGCCGAGCAGTTTGAAGTGTGTCAGCAGCCAGCATTGTAGTACAGCAAACTCAGTAAAGTATGCTGTCATCTGCAAGAATGAACACTTTAGCTAAGAATTGAAACAAAGTGGGAATTGAGTCCCGCGAAACTCCTTTTCAAACCTTCTCTTAGAAAAACAGAATATGTATTGCAAAGGTGCATTAGATGTGGCTGAAAGGCATTTAAAACATAAAACTGCTCTAGTAGGGTTTTTTTTGTATTCCTAGTTATAAATAACAAAGTTAAAACATTGTCAGATTGATAAAAGAATTCATATTATTAATATAAACACACAAGTGAATAGCTCTAACCTTAAAGATGGATTACCTTCTTCACATTTATTATCTATTATTTAAAGTTTTATTTATTACCTCCATAGAAACTAATTGTCAGTATAAAACATATTTTTTCTGATTGAATTGATAAAAAGCAAAGAAAAACAACAGCAAGAAGGTTGTGATAAGTATTGAAGAATGTCTGTGTTCTCTAATTAAATAATTATGTTTCTTATAAATACTGAATCATTATCTTCATATCCAAATAAAATAAACAGCAAAGTGTTGATGTAGAAAGTAGACACTGGATAATTCCTGTAATAGCAGCTTCATCCAGCCAATTTCTTTCACCAATGTGGCCAAAACTTTCCTAAACACTTTCAGGACATTAGTCACAGCTGCAAGGATTACATAAGTTACTGGTTAGGTTAATCAAGCAACAAAAGCAAAAACATTTCACACAGCAAGAGGAAAACATTAATAACAATAATTTGTTATTGAACTCAGTTTTTAGTGCTTTATATTTATTTTTTTTTAATCCAAAGGTGGATAAAATATAACTAAAAGCAGCTGTGGATGATCTGAACCTGTGCTTTCTAACTCTCCATTGCTCCAGCTTGTTTCATTTTTTTTTGTGTCATGTCTTTTTTGTTTTAGAGCAGTTCAGAGCATAAAACGGCACCTCGCTGTTTTATGCTTCTGTTTTCTGCTTTGATAGAATGAGCAACGTAAGGCGGGCGTTCCCACAATCAATGGGAGTAATCCTCAGTAGAAAACCAGCTCTTACATCATATATTGATGCAGTATTCTTTAATATTTAGTTTTTACTGATATTTAGTAACTAAGGCAGCAGTGGGTGGAGTCAGAACAGATGCTGTCTGGCTGCCAAACGTATAGTGCCTGTTTGTCGAGAGTGAAGGTCTCATTTGGGGGCTTAGGTAAGTGTGAGCGTTAGCGCGAATGCTAACACAGTCATCTGGGTTTCTCAACAGATATAAAACACAGATGAGCAGAGGGGAAACAAACAATCTACTGCTGGAGAGGACATTGACTCATCATCACTGAGAATTTCTCAATAGATGATGAGCTGTTGTTGCATTCGTTGCTTACAATTTAGATTTTCAATTATTTTAACATTTTTTATGTTCTTATCTCCCAGCAGAATGCCTAATAAATGGATAAATGATTATAAATGTAAAAAACTGATTGCTGACTATGTTGCGTCCTGACAGATTGATGCCTTCCAGCACATGCAGCACTTTGTCCAGGGAGTCCAGCAGCAAGCCCAACATGCCATAGCAGCTGAAGACCATCAGCGCAAGCAGGAGCTCCACAAGCTGATGGCCAGGTCTGTTTATGAGCAGGAGGCAACAGTCACTGCTTTATACAGCTGGTTGTAATGGGTAGAACAAAAGTACAAACAGTAGGAGGAATGTTAATGAAATGGCAGATTGCCATGTTTGTTTTTTTGTGTGCAGGTGGACAGTTGGGCTCTGTGATAACTTCACTGAGGATTCATTAGTAAAGTATTTATAGTTGTAATTTTCCAGAAAAATAACCCATCTTGCAACACAATGTTCATAAGATTCCACAAACGGACATTTCTCAGAAACTCATTCCTTGAACATTACCCATCTGGTTTCAACTTTTCCACTTAAAGTCATGCTCTACGTTTTACAGAAGTGATAACTTTCCACTCTCATCTTTAACAGTCCTGCAAATGTATTTACATGCACATTTTATTATGATACAATAAACAATGTTTTCATGGGATTGACCAGCACAAAATACCACAGCATTGTGAAGTAGTAAATATATATCTTACATGATTTTTACTGAGCGATACCTAAGCAAAGTTCCCCCTATATCTGCTTCAGATCAAATCACATTGGTGGCAAACGTTTGTGCGACAAAACTTTCTTTACGTTTAATACATCTACAAGTCATCAAAGCCCCCCCACATTTACAAAATCAAATAGATTTTGTGTCAATCAGCTGTGCTGCAAACATTTTAGCTGCACAAACAGCAAAAATAATTCTCTTAAGTTTTATTTGATTTTGAAACTTTTTAAAAAATTTTAATGGCACAAATTGAAATTCTTGCAGCATGAATCAGCTTAACCGTAGCACAGTTTATTGACACCAAATTCTGTTTGGTTTTGTAAATATGGACAATATGGACTGGGTGACTTTTGGTGACCTATAGAAACATTTGATGGTTAGTGGGTTGGGCAACTTTATTCAGGTTTGAACTATTGGAAAGAATAAATCAGTAGAGGGAAACCGAACTGAGATTCTGTGACAAGAATTGAAAGGTGATATTTACTGGTCATCTTTTTCTTGACTTTTTCAGTTAGAGTAATTCTGTTCTGAAAAAGGAGCAGAAATAAAAAAAAAGTTAAAGTAATGTCTTATCAGTGCTAAATACAAATGCATTTCACGCATTTCATAAATTTACTGGTAGAAATATTTAGTAGATTTTTTTAATCAAATCAAATCTTCCAAAACATCCACTAAAGTTTCTGCTTTCAATGTGACAAAATGTAAATAGAAAATAGTTCAATGGGTTTGAAAGGGTTTTGAAGGCACTGTAAATCTCACTTCAGACAAGACTGAAGTGTCTTGAAATGCTTGGTTACAGAAGAACCGATAGAAGAAAACACTGGCATATTTTTCTGATGTTGGTTCGACGATAGTTTGGAAGTCCATCAAAGTCCCAGAATAGTCTGTTTACAATTCCTCAAACTATCAGGGCTAAAGTCAGCTGTGTTTGGTCCTGACAAGAGGATAATTACCTTGTAAAGAGCTTGCCTGCATTTCATTGTTTTGTTTTTTTTTCTTCATGTTGGTCAAGTAACCCAAACCAGCCAGAGGTGCGGCTTCGCATCAGACGGGTATAATCCAGGTTCCAGTAAATCATACACCACATATGCCAGCAGTGGGCCGTGTCCTCCCATCCTGTAAATCAAACCTGACGAGACTGAAGCGTGACAGCAGGCTGAAAAGGCTCTTTTTCATTTTCTATCTGCCACACGCTTACTGAGGAATGCATGTGAGGAGAAAACACCTGTATATAGTCAGCCAGGACAGGCCGCCTCACATCCTCACACACTTTAATGAATGCAGGTCAACTGCTGGTATGGCGCACACCTGGACTTCTGATGTTCACATGATCTCACACACACTTCACTCTGACTCAGTAGCTTTGCTATCTGCTTTTCTTTCATATGTTCTGTAAAACCTCTGCATGTTAACGGATTTTGGAAGCAGTTTTGGCATTAATCCTTTGCTAACACATGGGAAAGTAAAGAAATGACGTATTGGCAATGAGGAAATTTATTAGCGGACCCCTCCAAACAGAATTCACATTATTGATAAATGGATTCATGAAAAAGCTGTGTTAGCCATTTGCTTGCTTTAGCCTACGTGTGTAAATTACACAACTCAGCAACGCCAGACACAACTAGCTGGACTTCTGCCTGTTAGCATCTGTTTATGCTTAATGGAGGCCTGTTCTCCTCGGTGAAGTTTCATAGCTCAACACATAAGCAACACAACCATTTAGATCATTTTTCGATGAATTGGTGCAACATTTCCAAGTCTTCAATCATTGTAAAGTGTAACTTGTCTCTGGTAAATTGCAATATGTTTAAGTCAGTTGTTCTGTGGGAGTTAACATTAGCAAGAGTAACATTTTTGAAAAAGAAACAAATTTTGTACTTAATAGCAGCGATTCCTTGATTAATGGTTTTCTCCAGGAGAGAAACAAACAGAAACTGTTTCCATCGTTTCTTTTGTTCATATTTAGAAGAATCGCATTAGAAAAAGGTTAGAAACTTTAAGATTTGAAATAACACTACCAAATTTGCAAAGAAGTTTTTACACTATTGTGTTTTTTGGCTTATCTGAAAGAATTCATGTGAAAAGGCGAGGTGGAAACACATTTGTTTTGGCATAGTGAACACTCATCCACTGATGGGTCACTACCTTACTAGAGACACAAATCTCATAAAAATGTCTAGATTGAAGCAGAGAAACATTGTGTTTATGAGATTTGTTGCAACCTTTACATCCTGTTTATTCCAGGCATGCATCACATCAACAACTGACAAAATGACCTGCATTACCTGGTTTATGCCCCCCAAAGCAGTTGATGGAAACACACCTAATTCACTTTTTTTTCTTTTTTTGTGACTTTCAAAGATTTGCTCAAAAATCACATGACTTTGGATTGAAAGCACTGAACCATTAGTGATGGTTATAGGATCAGATAAAGAGGTAAAGAGGATCTTTACATCATCACTAGAGGCAAAATTAATGCCGTCCTGGTCAAAGGACTTCAGTCACTTTGGTTTTCAGTTTTTATATCTTTATGATATATTTACGGTCTAGTTAGCTGACTGGATTCCTCATGCATTGTCAATGAAGAAAACAAAGGTTCATCAACATGGAAATGTGAATTTATGTGGAAGCATTTATACAGTGAACGAACTCAACCTTGTGGTACTTGTTATTTATGTGGCTGTGGTTAGATGTATTCACATGAACAGACTGGCATCTGTCAGGTGAAAAATTCTCTGAACTCCCAACAAAACAAACAATGATGACTTTAACATCTGACTTTAATGACTTTTATAATATACAAAATGTTTTTTTCACTTAAATGTTTGAAAATATCTCTGTTGTTAACAGTTTTAGTTTGTACAATGTTATAATGGAGGCTATGTGTGAATGACGATTTTAACTACTGTGTTCGTGTGTGTGGGTGTGGGTGCATGTGTGTGGGGGTGTGTGTGTATGTGTGTGTGTGTGTGTGTTTCCACCACGTAGGTGCTTCTTAAAGCTAGGGGAGTGGCAGCTCAGCCTGCAGGGCATCAATGAGAGCACCATCCCTAAAGTCCTTCAGTATTACAGCAGTTCAACAGAGCATGACCGCAACTGGTACAAGGTCAGTCTCCGCCCCCTGCCCTTCAACCTCTCACCTTCAGCTCCTGTCTGGTGTCAGTAAAATCCCAGCTGTGTCAGAGAGAAAATCTCCGTCAGTGAACATTAGACGCCACATGTTGTTGCTTTTTTTGGAGCTTTTTGTTCTTCGTGGCTCATTTATATTCCTTGTTAGACCAAAGTATTTAAAGCCTGCCGACTGTTTGCTTTTAAGGCATTAGCTAACGACACAGCTGTCAACATTTCCTCCACTCTGTGTGTGTGTGTGTTTGGGTGTGCGTGGGGGTGTTTATCCATCCCATACTTTCTCCTCATTTATCTTGAGCAACTGATTTCTATAATGAATGTAGACGGGTGGTGAGCTTCCTGTATCGAACTCACAGCTCTGGTCATAAATTGCAGTTCTGTAGGAAGGAATCTGTTCATTCCAAACTAGAAATGATGTCACAAATAAACGTGGAAATCATTTCTCACCTGACTATGACAGACAGTAAGCGTTTCTCCACAGGCCTGGCATGCATGGGCCGTCATGAACTTCGAGGCAGTGCTGCACTACAAACACCAGAACCAGGGCCGCGATGAGAAGAAGAAGCGACGACACGCCAGCGGTGCGAGTGCCGCCAGCGAGGCCAGCAACAGCGACAGTGAGGTGGACAGTGCTGACCACAGTCCCATGCCCTCACCGGGCCAGAAGAAGGTCAACGAGGTGAGAGCCCACCGCCTGCTTCTGTGAAAGCTCCTGGTTCAGTCTGTTTGAAAGCATTGCCTTGTTTTCTGGCCTTTGGTAGGACCTCTCAAAGACTTTGCTGCTCTACACCGTACCTGCTGTTCAGGGATTCTTCCGCTCCATTTCCCTCTCTAGAGGAAATAACCTGCAAGACACACTTAGGTGAGAGAAACAACTAGAATGCAAACAAGGCAAACGGTCAGACCTTACTGTTTAGTGAAGGGTGGCCCTCTAGTGGCTGATATTACTCTCTGCTCTCTAAGACCAGAGAGGAAACGCGAGTTCACTGTGTGTTTTAACCTTCAGGGTTTTGACGTTGTGGTTTGATTACGGCCACTGGCCTGAGGTGAACGAAGCTTTGGTGGAGGGAATCAAGACCATTCAGATAGACACCTGGTTACAGGTAATGTGCACAACTATTTAGTATTTTTTTGCTTTATTTTTTATTCTTCTGCCCATTGGTGGAAACAAAGACACAATCAACACTCTTAAAGCAAAATACAGTCAGCTTTAAATCAATCCAAAAGAGAAAATTGGCAGATGATCTGTAAATGTTCCCATGTTGTCTCCATCTCATGTTTTTCTCTTTTTTAACATATACATTATTTTACATTGAAAAAATAATCAGAATAAACAGAGAAGGGAGCAATGTAACAATGATTGGCCTAAAAAATATATCATAGACATCCTTTTAAAGTAGTAAGTCTTGTAATCAAGAAAATTTGATATATTTCTATCAACGAAAAGGAAAAGGTTGACAATTAGTTTTTAAAAAACTAATGGGGTTTCAATGCAGCCTTGGAAAATATAAAATTAAGGATTTTCCATCTTTAGATAAGTATGGAAAAGAAAAAACTCTGGATTATGTTGAAAATTGTTAGTTTTCTAACTCCATGTTTGCTGCAAAATAAAAAGGTTTTTAAAAACAATTTCTTTCCCTCACACAGTAAAAGTTTGGCCTTAAAATGTACAGACTTTTAGTAGGCATGGAAAAGTGTGGTGGTAAGTAAATTTTGTAAAATCACTTTTTTGCAAATTTGCTCAAAACGTTACCATGTTGTGAGACCTTCAAATTGGTCATCTGTGAAAAGACCAACATCCTCCCTGAGCTGCTAGTGTCTGGAGAAACGCACCGCTCCCAGTCAGAAACGACCAATCAGAGCCAACAAGAGGGACTTCATGCTATCAGTCATTCTCTGTGTGCTAATAGCAGAGAAATAGCTTAATGTTCCAGGAAAACTATTTCTTCTCCTTTATTGATGGCCATGCTAACTAGCCATAGCATTCACAACAGGCTATGTTGTGGGAAGCTAGCCCTAGCTTAGTAGAGATGACAATCTCTTGGTTGGATTGGTTGTTTCTTACTGAACTGTATATCTACGTTTTATACTTTTCTGTCATGATACCGTGGCAGTTCTAACAAATATGTAAAAAACATATTTCTTTAAAAAGTTAAATACAGCAGCCTTATAACTGAGGCATGTGGAAGTGCTGACTTAGTCAGACTTCTGTGGCGTGTTTTGAATGTGTTGTTTTTTTTTTCCTTTCCTAGGTGATCCCTCAGCTCATAGCTCGCATCGACACGCCTCGAGCACTGGTTGGCCGTCTCATCCACCAGCTGCTGACAGACATTGGCCGTTACCATCCGCAGGTACTCCACCACAGATTCTCATCTACACAACGCAGAAAGTATACAACACCACACTTTGTTGTATACAACACACAACAAAGTGTGGTGTTGTATACTGTTGTATTCTCTTTTTTTCAGGCTTTGATCTACCCGCTGACCGTGGCCTCAAAGTCCACCACCACTGCCCGGCACAATGCTGCTAACAAGATCCTGAAGAACATGTGTGAACACTGCAACACCCTGGTTCAACAAGCAATGATGGTACAGACTGAATTATTTACAGAAACCATTATTCTTCCACTAACTAGCTTTTAGAATAGAAGGAAGCAAAGTGAAAGATTACTTTAATCACAGCTGAACACAGATAACAAAACAAATGTTGGAATTGTGAATTTCATTCACTGAATGAACTCATTTCAAATGTGATGCTGGCTAAAAGACAAATGGCTGAAACGGCCAGGCTATCCTAAAAACTGAGAGAACATGAAGCAGATAAGTGAATAAATTAATATCAGGTCAGATATGATCAGCTATGAAAGGTTATCTTAGAGAGGCAGAGGAAGGACAGCAGAGGTGCTGCAGTGTGAAGAGAGGATTCAATGTGTCAAAAACAAGATGGAGGCTTTTCATCTGCAGAGTATGACATCATCAACAGATTCAGTATCTGGACATGTTTGTGTTGAGGACAAAGTCATAGACCTTTGTTTAATGCCCGCTGACTTCGGGCCCCATACAGGGCCCCACATTGCAGGATTGCAGCATCATTGAGAGGGGTAAATGGAACCAGAACCCAGATTTCATATCCTCGTTGTTCCACACAGACATTATCATTATTTCTCTAAGGCTCATAGTTTGGGTCAGATGAATTGAAACAGGGGTCCAACATGTGGCCATTTGAGGCCCTTGGAATAATCTTGGCCCCTGACTGCAGATCAAGAATGATGCAAACAGATAGAGACTTTTTGTAAATTTTTTGTAATGAGAGTCTCCATTGCAGGTTTATGTATTCCTAAATGGAAATGTGAAAAACACAAAGAATTTTCTATTAGAAGCATTTCTTTTCTTGTTATTTTATAGTCAGTCGGGACACAAACAGCAGAGGCGACCCCAGAAAACTTTCACAGAGCTGGCCAGAAAGCCAGTAATTATTTTAGGGGAGAACAATTCTAAAATAAATCTACATATATTATTGTATTTATTTATTTGTTGGATTTTACATTTATGTCTTCATTTAAGAAGTTGTTTGTCTTTCTAGGACATGAACATGATTCTCTGGGCAGCATTTTCAAGAGGGGGCCATTGGGCCCTTGGTTCTCCTACTTGGGGACGCCTCTTGCAATCCAATGACTTTTAGCTCAACATGCGACTTGGCCACACCATCCATTCATTATACTTGGCTTAATACAGCAAATGTTCAAAAGAAAATTACTGCTGGAAATACACAAAAACATTTCATAGATAAAAAAAAATTGAAAACAATAATTGGAGAAAGTTAAATAACGGAAAACATTTGGGCAATTATCAGACTAATGTTCCGTATGTTATGTTGTTGCTATATGAAATGTTCAGTTCTCATTAAAATATTGCACGTCAAAGAGAAATAACTCAGTAATAGTATTTTTTTGTTTTTATTTGGGGGAAAAGTTAGATTTTTTTTCCCCCTGAGTACTTTCAACTTTACAATTTCTGCTGCAGGACGTTTGAACACGACTGAAATAAAAAGTGGGTGCATTTGATTGTTTCGGGCTTTTAAAGGCATAACCGGCTAAAATTGAGCTTCTGGACTCAGTCATGTTGAAAATGTATGAATATTTCTTAAAAATTAAGTTATTAAATGTATTTGATTGAAGTGAAGTTTAAAGTTGTAACTGGGAAGAGGTTGACAGTGATTTTTGTTTTCCCAACCTGAGCTAGTTTGCATTCTGCATGAGAAAACAACTTGCTTTTCTCCATATGTGGGGAATTAGGATTTGGGTTGAAAGCCCAGAATCCCTTTCTGTCAAAGAAAACATCCAGTCCTGGCAGAACCGTTTTGAGGATGTGTTTATGGTCTGGTGAAACCAAACTTGGAACTGTTGAAGGTAAAGAGAGACTTCTCCTGTTTTCGCCCACATCACAGCATTTATCCTAATCAACAAAACAGTGACAATGTCATAGTTCAGAACTGACAGGGAGTCCTGACGGTCTGACCGATCCGATGACCTTTTCACTGCAAAGTGGGCAAATACTGAAACCAAATATGGAGCCAAAAAGTCTAAATCATGGTTCAACAAAATATTAGTTTTATGATGTGAACACTGATGTTTCCAGGTTATTTGAGCTCTTTTACTTTTATATTTTTCCCCTCAGACTTCTTTGTTTTTCAGTGGGACTGTACTGGAAAAAATGTCATTTTAAAAAGTGGAAAATAGTTGAAATGATTCATTATTTTTTAGTTCTTAAAATGACATTTTAACAATCCTGTGTACACATTTAACACAGTCTATGTCTGAGTATATAAACCTGGCATTTTGTTTACCAGTTGTGTTTGATTTTAAACAATTAAAAAACATAAAAACCTCTGCAGTTCTTCAATGAGAATTAGAAACATTGAGCATCCTGGATGATATCTTTCTTAAAAATGTGGTTGTGTTAGCTCGGGGCTCAGGCTGTGTTATGAAATTAATATCTCAACGCAGCCTAACCTTTTATTTGTTGTCTCTCTTCATCCAGGTGAGTGAAGAGCTTATCCGCGTTGCTATCTTGTGGCATGAAATGTGGCACGAGGGCCTTGAGGAAGCTTCTCGTCTTTACTTTGGCGAGCGGAACGTAAAGGGCATGTTTGCTGTGCTGGAACCACTACACGCCATGATGGAGAGAGGACCACAAACCCTCAAAGAGACTTCATTCAACCAGGCTGGTGTCAGATTTTTGCAAAGTGCACTTTGGTTTTTTGCTTTGCTTTGATGTTTAGCATGTTTTCTGGTCGATAGGCAAGGCCAATTTATTTCTTTAGTATATTTTGTGTACAAAACAGTTCAAAGTGCTCTATAGAAAAATCAAGAATAAGAGTTTCAAAACAGATTAAAATCATTGGTACAAATTTAAAACATAGGAAATATGAGGAAAGAGTCATTAACAAATAGGAAAAAAATATAGGCAACATACTTTCAGCTGTCACATGTACAGATAAGAAGAATAGTTTCAGCCCGAATTTAAACAGTCGGAGCAGAACTATTTTATTCATATTTGGTATGTATGTATGGCTGTGACTGCATGACCCAGCTGTCATATAACAAACAACAACAAACCCAGTGAAATGTGCTGGCTTAGGGAAGCAGTCACTTAACAAAGTGGGATTTGTATCTAATGCACACAGTGGCTGTATTTCATCATATTTTCCCATTTATTGATGCTCTCATTTGAGGAGAAAATAGTAAAACTGACAATCCCAACAATATAGACAGATTTTTTTTGTGGAGTTTTAAATATTAATCAGGATTTATTGTGACAAAGCAGATCACAATTTTATAAGAAATACATCTTGATAAATGATAAACGATACGATACATGCCCGCCACTGGTGAGCAGGCCATTAAAGTAGTCTGACCTGCTGGAGACAAAAGCATGGATTCATGTTTCGAGGTCTTATTTAGACACTATTCCACTATATTCCACTGAATATAGTGGAATATAGTGGAATAATAAAACAGATAATAAAACAGGTTGTTTTTCAGATACTGAGGTTCATTTCATTAGCATAAAAACGCGTTTTGAAACACCGTGTGTTTTGTTTCTGTTTGAAAGAAAATGCTTGAATCCTTTTTTAATAAAAGGTAGCGGAAAATGTCAGCTACGTCAGGCTTTAGCTGCGAGTTTTCATCTTTGTTTTTTCTCCTCTCTTTATGTATATATTTTTTAGAGGTTGCTGTAAACTCAAAGCTTTATTTTTTATTCACTTGTGTTATCATTTTATCATTGTTATCATGCCAGTTAAGTTCTGAATTAACTGGCACACTGAAAGCATAAACAAGTTGAACAATAGGGGTCCAAAGATTGAACCCTGAGGAGCCCCACAGGTTTGGCAGTTTCTAAGGTCAATAAAATGCCTGCAGTCCTCGAGAAGGAACCGATTTAAAGCCATACATATAAAAAAGTGCCACTTTGTTTCATGGTTGCTGTGGTGAAGCTGATGATTTAGACTGAGTTTATTTTTCTCACTTTTCATTTCCATTTTTCTTTGTCCAGGCTTACGGCAGAGATTTGATGGAGGCACAGGACTGGTGCAGGAAGTACATGCGCTCTGGGAATGTGAAAGACTTGACGCAGGCCTGGGACCTTTACTACCATGTGTTCAGACGCATCTCCAAGCAGTTGCCTCAGGTTGGTGGAAAGGATCCCATTGCTGTTTTGTAACCAAACAAGAACGAATAGGTAACTTCTTACACTTTCACTTTATTTGCAAAAACACAAAATCTTACCAAGGATTTCTAGTGCAAATGTCTTGGTACACTTCAAATAAGATAAACATAACTTTTCAGCAAGATGTAGGATCTTGTTTTGAGTCAGTAATTTTCTAATATTGCTAATATATTCCTAATATTGATGGAAAATAATCAATGGTATTAGTTCCATTGATTATTTCACTTTCAATATGGGAAAAATATCCTGTTATAGGCAAAATATCTGACAATGGAACCAATACTTTTTCTTCAATATTAGGGTATTTTTAACTTGACACAAGCTCCTATATCTTGCTGAAAAGTTACTTGTAAGTTATTTTAGTCTTATTTATAGTGCACTATAACATTTGCAGTAGAAACTAGACCAAAATAACTGGGTAATATTTTTGTTTTTGCAGTGTAATGTGTGTACTGGAACATACAAACTTTCTGCAAATGAAACAACAGTGACAGACTGCAGAATGTTTGGAACGTCATGTGAAAAGTCTAAGACTGGAAACTTCTTTAGTTGTAGTTTAATAAGACTTCAGAAAGCTAGCACTGTGCTGCACGCATTCTGGCCACTCCAGATCTGATAGCTTTTTTTCCATTTTCTGTCCCGACTTTTTCCTTATAAATAAATCCAGCTGACTGTGTCTCAGGTGCATCAATTAACATAAAAAGAAAAAGAGAAATATCTGTACCATCTCTCTGGCAACAGCAGGGAGGAGAAAAATCTTAAATTTGACCACTTCTGAGGAATTCATCACCATTAATAATGTTGGGCAGAACTGAAAGAAGGCAAGGGCTTATGAAACAGGAGGATGATTGTTGTTTAAAAATAATGAATATGTTCAATATATTTTTGTCAGACATAATTTTTCAGTTATTTTAATGACATTTGCACTCAGACCTTGCCTTTATTTCAATCGGCTTTCTGTTATGTTCACACATAATACGGCCGAATCCAGCAAAATAAATCTGCCCTCATTTCATTTGGAGCCACACAATATATTAAATCGCAAAATCAATGCCTGTTGGTTGCAATCTCACGGATTAGGTGGAAATTTAGTGTCAGGAATTCAGACTGAATATTTTTCCAGTTGGATGGATTCATATTGCCCCTACTGACCACAGCTGGTAAATAGATTGAATGACTGAGATATTAAAGCTCATTTGGGAAAAACAGCTGAAATTTTCAGTAACCTCACTGATATGTTTTACTTATTGTGTTTTCTTCCTTAAAAATACCCCAGTGTTAATTGTCTGTTGAAAATGTGACTGTAAACATTTATACGAATTTTACGTACAAGCCTTTTCAGAAAGAACATATAAAGTCTGATTCAGTTTAAGAACCGGTCCCAGTTCACCTTAAGTGAGAATGGAATGGAGCCAGATTCTTCTGCTGTTGTCTCACTGTTGCAGAATCATTCTGTCTGCAGCTTTTACACCAAAGACCTGCAGACACTAACGTTGCTCGTCATTCCAGCATGACCTTGCTCCCTGCTGGGACATTTCAGAATGCAGCACAGAAAAACCCAGCAGTATAATGGCATGCTGAGACCAGAGACAATATTTGACCACAGGACGTCAGCAGCAACAAATCATCTGCTGGATTCATCCAAACAGCAGATTTAGAGCGAGCCAGAGTCAGCTCCATGTCTGGTGACCATATATTGGCACTAAACACCTTCAGCTCTGGTTAAGGTCTCCAGATCCAGCAAACTCATAGAGAAACCAGTTGTGTGTTGTCAACGAAGCGTCTTAATAACTTCACCAAGGTGGAACCTCAACCTCTGTTTTAGCCGGTGTCTGAGAGGATTTGCATGGCTTTAGGCTCTATGGTTGTTTTTTCCTCTTTTTCGAAGCTCAACAGACTCCACCGTAATTGTCTGTTCCTGTCCTACATCCTCGCCTCACAGCTCACCTCCTTGGAGCTGCAGTACGTTTCTCCCAAGCTGCTGATGTGTCGTGACCTGGAGCTGGCTGTGCCGGGCACGTATGACCCCAACCAACCTATCATCCGCATCCAGTCCATCGCTCCCTCGCTGCAGGTCATCACCTCCAAGCAGCGTCCGCGCAAGCTCACCATCATGGGTAAGATAAGGATGAAATTGCTGTAAAACATAGCTGCTATGAGCCACGTTTACAGGAGCAGAGCAGATTAGAGAGCGCTTGCTCAGGCCCAAACAGGAAGCCGCCTCAGGGTCGTAGGTCAAGGCTTTATTTAAAATTCATGTTCTGGGGGAAGGATTGTGTGTGGCTAGCAGAGGAGCATAAATCCTTCATTTCCTGCAGCTGAAGGAAGGCAGAAAAATGGTGAAGCAAAAATGGTGACAAACACATTGATTTGTCACCACAAAATATTCCTCACCGCTCTGGCTTTATAATGATTTTATTCTCACAAGAAGAAGAAATCCTTCTCGTTGTCATTAATGAAATATAACTGTGAAGATATGAAATGACACAGGAGCCACATCAGTCACAGCTTCACACCGATTTGCTGGACCTTTTCGGCTTTGTTCAGATGTCAGTGTTATACAGTGTAGTCTGAAAAAGATGATGGCTAATATTTCATCTGACCTTTGAAGCAAGACTTTAAATGAAGAGCTGTCACAGCAACGCAGAAGGTTTAAATTTACCGGTGACAGTCCATCGCTGCTGCAGCTGGTCAGAGGATGAGCAGGAAATGTTGCCTGTTGGTGAAATTATTGATTATTCATCAATTCATTTTCCTGAAGCACAGACCTGTCAGACTGATGGCAGTCCAGCTCCTTCAGAGGATAAAACTTCATCCAGAATACTTCAGATGTAGGTTTAATAGTTTTATTAATTTTTAATGAAAACATTTGTTTTAATGTTTTATTGGCTCTAGTGGCCTTTATTTAACAGCGAATGGACAGGAAAGAGGGAAATGAGAGAGGGGGAAGACATGCAGCAAAGGTCACCAGGCCGGGATTCGAACCTGGGACGGCCGTGTCGAGGGTGTGGGCCGTGCTAAACCCCTGCGCCACCACAGCACCCGGTTTTTTTACATTTTGACCTGAGATATTCAACTTTAGTGTCCATTAGTTTTAGCCATTTGTCTGCTAGCTTTGCATTTTTATTTTTCATAAATGTTTAGTTTCAGTTTAGTTTTTATTAATTTAAGTTCTACACAGTAAAAACACAGAATCTTTCCAAATAATTTTGTCAATTTTTTTTTGCCAGTATCTTAAAAATGATCTTAAAATATCTTAACAAAACAGCATTAAAAAAATCCCAGAAAACCAACACAATTTATAGAAAATGTCTTCTCTTAGGACAAGTGACTGACCAAATATACCAGGCAAATAAAGACTGCTAAAAGCATTTTGTTATTTTTTTTTTATCTGTGGAATCTGCTATATAAATATAATTGACTTACTTATTAAAGGCAGAATAACTTTCAAAAGTTCAGCAAACAAGTAACTCACTCAGTCAAAGCAGGTTTTGTTTGAGCTTTTCTACTGGAGGTTCAAGTTTCCTACTTTATATATGACATAATAAGGTCTACAACATAGACCTTATTTGGGACATTTTTATCTTGAATGTAAAAACAATGCAGTAATAATACTGTAGGTTATTTCATTTTTATAAATTTGAAAATATTGTCACAGGAATGTTGCCATGTTGTTCACGCTCCAATGAATTGTGGGTAAATGACGTGTAGTGGTCTAGCTTAAGGGTATTGCGTCATCATTAGAAATTCTGGTGATGTTTCAGCTCTGCTGTAAGCTGTGCTTTAGGACTAATTTGTCTCTTATGAAATAATTTATTGTCCAGCCAGACACAGCCTCAGGTTCTGCTGCTGCAGAACACCATCTGTATTATTACTGTTACCTAATACCACAACTCCCTTTGAGCAAAGCATCAATAATGTATGCTGTGGCTCCCTCTGCAGGAAGCAACGGCCATGAGTTCATGTTCCTGCTAAAGGGCCACGAGGACCTGAGGCAGGACGAGAGAGTCATGCAGCTGTTTGGTCTGGTCAACACGCTGTTGGCCAACGACCCTGCATCTCTGCGCAAAAACCTCAGGTACACACACAGGCTGCAGACACACACAAGTTGTGTCCGCTCCAGGATGGGCATCAGATGGAGGGAGAAACAGGAAACTGCCTTTACCAGCTGAAACACGACAAGTCCTTGTGCCTGTTTAGAGAAGTTGTGTTTTCCAGGTCGTGACCAACGTATTCATGTTAGACAGGAAGCCCAAAGAAACCTGTTTTGTCATGTTTTTATGGTTGTCCAGCTTGTCCATTTCTTATCTGTCCTCCATTAATCTTTCAGTGTATCCATCCATCCATCAGTTTGTCCATCTGTCGGTGTGTTTGTCCATTGATCTCCTTATATTTGTTGCTTTTTGCAGATTGTCTCATGTCTGACGTTCGATGTCATTTTCTAGTGAAGTTTTGTCTTTACAGTTTTGTCTAGTGAAGTTTGGTCTTACCTGGAGGTCTTCAGAGGAAACTTTAAGTTGAGATGCACATTTCTGTTTTCCACATGTTGATTCCTCAGACTTACTAACAGCTGGATGTTTGTGGCTGTTTGTGTCCATCAGCATTCAGCGCTACGCAGTCATCCCTCTTTCCACCAACTCAGGCCTGATTGGCTGGGTGCCCCACTGCGACACGCTGCATGCCCTCATCAGAGACTACAGAGAGAAGAAAAAGATTTTGCTCAACATTGAACATCGCATCATGCTCAGAGTAAGAATTCACCTCAAAGTTTGAATAAGATTACTTTTTGTGAGTTGGGTAGAAACAGCTGGAAGTTGGACACAGATTGATTTGACCTGGGTTTGTTTCAGATGGCACCGGACTACGACCATCTGACGCTGATGGAGAAGGTGGAGGTATTTGAGCACGCCGTCAACAACACGGCCGGAGACGACCTGGCCAAGCTCCTGTGGCTCAAGAGCCCAAGCTCTGAGGTGCGACACTGACTTCTCACTAGGAGTCAACATATTGATGTTTCAAGAGTTCAAGAGTTTATTGTCATTGCCAAAAAAAAAGACAACAAAATCTTTTTGGAGTAAACCACTAAATAGTAGTAACAGATTCCAAATGAAGTGCAGAACAAGGTAGAAATGACAGCAGGGGGTATAGGCTATTAGCCAATCTTTTAGTCCGACTGTAGAGACCGGTACCTTCTACCGGATGGTAATCGATGGAACAGGTGATAGGCAGAATGGAGGTGTGGCAGGATGTTCTGCTCTCCGTAGACAGTGTGGTGTAGATGGTACTAATCTCTGGGAGAGGTACTCCAGTAATTCTCCCCGCTGTTTTCACCACACGCTGGAGTTCCTGCTGATCTGCTTTGGTGGAGCTTGAGAACCAGGAACCCAAATGTTTTCGGTCGAAAAGGCGTTCTGGGCCTTTCCAACTGCAGAGGCAATGTGAAAGCCACAGGACATGTCCTCTACCATGGTCACTCCCAGAAATTTGAAAGCACTGACCCTCTCCACCGCCTCTGAACCGATGGACAGGGGTCCATGATGATCAGGTTGCTTTTTCCTGAAGTCCACAATCATTTCTTTGGTCTTTTTGGTATTAAGTACCAAGTTGTTGCTCTCACACCACGAGACCAGATGTTGCACCTCTGTCCTGTAGTCACACTCTTCGCCAATGGTGATAAGGCCGAGGACGGTGGTGTCATCTGCGAACTTGACGATCAGGTTGGAGGGAGAAGAGGCAGAGCAGTCAGGGTGTAGAGCAGAGGGCTTAACACACACCCCTGGGGCATGCCAGTGCTAATGGAAAGAGTGGAGGAGATGTTGTTACCCACTCTGACCCTCTGTGTATGTTTGGTGACGAAGTCGATAATCCAGTTGCACAGGGTGGTGTTAAGTCCTAGTTGGTGGAGTTTGTGGCGTAATCTATAGGGCCGAATGGTGTTAAATGCCGAACTGTAGTCCACAAAGAGGAGACGAGCGTAGGTGTTTCTATGTTACAGTTGGTGACTATATGATGATTTTATGATGTTAATCACTTTGAACTGTCTTGTTGCTAAAATGTGCTATACAAATCAATATGGTTGATTGATTGAATGCATCTTCTCCATGTTTGGTTCTGGTTTTGATGCAGAGGAGAACCAAAACCTGAGAGGTCAGCAGGTTGATCCAGCAGCAGATCTTTAATCTGTTTCGTGATTTCTAAACTACCAACAGGATTGTAAATTGTCTTCTCTCTGTGGAGTGGGGACTGTGGAGTTTGGTCCACAACTAAAACCATTTCCCTGGTTTTAGCTGGAACATGAGTTCCAACTATTTTCCTGCATTGGATTTATTGAGGAAGGATGTTACCTGTGTTCCAGGTGTGGTTTGACAGGAGAACCAACTACACGCGCTCCCTGGCTGTGATGTCCATGGTGGGCTACATCCTGGGCCTGGGCGACAGGTGAGCTTGCCCTCATCAACACAAACCTTTTCTACAACCATAAAGCATCTAATGGTGAACTTCCTGTTTCCCAGACATCCATCCAACCTGATGCTAGATCGGCTCAGCGGAAAGATCCTCCACATTGACTTTGGAGACTGTTTTGAAGTGAGCAGCAATGTTTTTCAGTCAAACGTTGTTGTTTTTCTGTGATTACTCAGCAATTCACCTGTTCTAATGCTGGCCAGGTGGCGATGACCAGGGAAAAGTTTCCTGAGAAGATCCCGTTCCGACTGACGAGGATGCTGACCAATGCTATGGAGGTAATGCTGTGGGAACGCTGAGAGGGAACGGATGATCTGTGAGGATTTACTGCAGGAGTCTCTGGACCTCCCAGAATGGCTCCTAATAATTTGGCCAAGAAAGAGGAGAACTAACGTGTTTTTTTACACAGATTTTAGCTGGGGGGGTTTTTTATAGAATGATTGCATCCATTGTGCACACCAGCAAAAACCTCTCTTTGGTCTAAGTCACCGCGAAAGGTGACTTAGACTGTTGGAACAATGATTGATTTAAACTCTAAAATACTAATTTATCATGCAGAAATCATCATTTGGTTGCTTTCAGTTTGTTTATGAACAAAATAAAGATTAGTCTTTCCCATTTATGCAATGTATTACCAGAACCTATAACTCTGATTTTTGCTTAATGAAGAAAGAAATTTGTTTTAAAATGAAGACAAATTTGTAAGAATTTAGGTCAAAGAATCTCACTTCTTGTTTAGAACTCACCATAAAACCAAAAACCCTGTTTTTCCTTCTGCGTGTGTGTAGGTGACAGGGTTAGATGGGAACTACAGGATCACCTGTCACACGGTGATGGAGGTCCTGAGGGAGCACAGGGACAGCGTCATGGCCGTCCTGGAAGCCTTTGTGTATGACCCGCTGCTCAACTGGAGGCTCATGGACAGTAAGGAGCCTTCGAGCTGTTTCCCCTCACACACACTTCACACAATAAGGTGTTCCACCTCCCATACACCTCACACACACCCATCGGGCTGTTCCACTTCTCACACACTGTAGATGACTGTGGCTGCTGAACATGTTCCCACATTAAAATGTTTGCAGATTTGAATTTATTTCAACTGTTTTTATGTCAAAGTGAATTGGTAATATTCTAGGACTGAAACAATCGTATTAATCTTGATGAATCAATTATTGAAATAATTGTCAACTAATTTAGTAATCGAGTAATGGTTAATAGCAGGATACTACGGAGCCCCTAAGGGGACATGGAGAAAAAAAAAGGAAAGAAATCCCGACTTACTTTCTCGAGATCCCGCGAAAAGAAATAAAAAAGTCGGGATCTCGAGATAATAAGTCGTGATTTCTTTCCTTTTTTTTCCTCCATGTCCCCTTAGGGGCTCCGTAGCATACAAACTGTAAAAAGGGCAATTTTCTGACAAAATAGTCCTCAGAGCGAGGGCTGTTATAAACGAATATTTTCTGCTTGTTGCACAGCAAACACCAAAGGCACCAAGCGTTCCCGGACCAGGACCGACTCGTACACCGCCGGCCAGTCAGTGGGTCAGTAGCATGCAGACTGCAGAGAGAATGACTCCGCTTTAGCAGAAAACATAACCAAATGTTTGAATGTTGTCGTATCCAGAGGCGCTGGATGTCATAGACCTGGGAGAGACGACGCACAAGAAACCCGGAACCACGGTGCCTGAATCCATACACTCCTTCAGTGAGTCCATCTGTTTCTATGGAACTTCACATGAATGTTGTGTTGCAAACCGACTAATTTTCTAGATCAGTGTTTTAATCCGGGCATGTTTGTGTTTTAAAGTTGGAGATGGCCTTGTGCAGCCGGAGGCTCTCAACAAGAAAGCCATTCAGATTATCAACCGAGTACGCGACAAACTCACAGGTGGGTTCTGAACTCAGAACAGACCCAAACTGGACGATCACAACTTGGTTTTTCCTCAACACGCCTCTGTAGAACAAAACCACCTGAAGGCTCTGAAGCGCTGATCTCCACATCTAGCCGCTCATGCAGAGTTTGTTTATGTTTTCAGGGCGAGACTTTTCTCATGATGACACGCTCGACGTCCCGACACAAGTGGAGCTCCTCATCAAGCAGGCCACGTCCCATGAAAACCTGTGCCAGTGCTACATCGGATGGTCAGTACATAGAGATCAGACTGACATCATGATGACTGACAACACTTGAACGTTTCCACATCTTTCATGTGTCAGTTACAAACCTTTTATTAGAATTTCTTTGATAGATCAACAACCTTCCTTCAAGGTTTAATTCCTCAAAGGAAGAGGTATTAAACCTCTTCCACCAGGAAGAGGTTAGTTTTCAATATTTAAAGGGCGATATCATTTCCTTGCACAGTTCCTTTTGATAACACAATCAACTATGTTACCTTCAGTTGTTAGGATCCTCTTAAAGAGACAGAGGCCCAATTTCAAGGTGTTAAATTTAAGTTGTATTTCATATATAGTATTTGAAGCTCTTCCTGAAGCTCCGCCTCCAGGAAATCATTCCTACATGGCGTCTCTATCCATCCATCCATCCATCTTCTACCGCTTATCCGGGGTCGGGTCGTGGTTGTAGCAGCTTAAGAGTGGAGGCCCAGTCTTCCCTCTCCCCAGCCACTTGGGCCAGCTCCTCCGGGGGAATCCCGAGGGTTCCCAGGCCGGGGCCTCCTCCCGGTGGGACGTGCCCGGAACACCTCACCAGGGAGGCGTCCAGGAGGCATCCTGACCAGATGCCCGAGCCACCTCAACTGGCTCCTCTCGATGTGGAGAAGCAGCGGCTCTACTCTGAGTCCCTCCCGGATGGCCGAGCTTCTCACCCTATCTCTAAGGGAGAGCCCAGCCACCCTGCGGAGAAAACCCATTTCGGCCGCTTGTATCCGGGACCTCGTTCTTTCGGTCATGACCCAAAGCTCATGACCATAGATGAGGGTAGGAACGTAGATCGACCGGTAAATCGAGAGCTTCTCTTTTTGGCTCAGCTCTCTCTTCACCACGACGGACCGGTACAGCACCCGCTTCACTGCAGAGGCTGCACCAATCCGCCTGTCGATCTCCCGCTCCCTTCTTCCCTCATTTGTGAACAAGATCCCAAGATACTTAAACTCCTCCACTTGAGACACCCCCCTCCCCCCGGACCCGGAGAAGGCACTCCACCCTTTTCCGGCTCAAGACCATGACCTCGGACTTGGAGGCACTGATTCCCATCCCGGCCGCTTCACACTCCTCTGCGAACCGCTCCAGTGAGAGCTGCAGATCACGCTCTGATGAAGCCAACAGGACCACATCATCCGCAAAAAGCAGAGATGCGATCCTAAGGCCACCAAAACGGATCCCCTCAACACCCCGGCTGCGCCTAGAAATTCTGTCCATAAATGTAATGAACAGAATCGGTGACAAAGGGCAGCCCTGGCGGAGTCCAACTCTGACCGGGAACGAGCCCGACTTACTGCCGGCAATGCGGACCAGACCCTGGCACCGGTCGTACAGGGACCTGACAGCCCGTATAAAAGGGCCCCGTACCCCATACTCCCAGAGAACCCCCCACACATGGCGTCTCTAATAACCCTTTAATAATATTTTTACCAGCATTGCTCTAAGAAGTACAGTGGTCCCTCGTTTATTGAGGGGATTCGGTTCTGAAAAAGTCCCACAATAAACAAAATCCACAAGGTGGTGACTGTTTTAATATTTCCCTAATCAAATACATGTTAAGGCCTCATAACCCCGCTTTGCACTCTTTATAAATCTTTCCAAAACTGTCATGAACATTTTCCACATTGTCACACAGTTTACACTCTCAGAAACCTACATAATTCTAACAACATGAAATTCTGAATGATTACTCACCCGGTAAAATATATTACAGTGGCTCTGATGGCGCTGCATTACGGAGCCCCTAAGGGGACATGGAGAGAAAAAAAATAGAAATGCCGACTTTTTTTCTCGAGATCCCAAGAATTAAAAAAAATAAGTCGGGATCTCAGGAGCTCCAGAAATTTTTTGGGATCTCCAGAAAGTAAGTTGGGATTTCTTTCTTCTTTTTTTTTCTCTCCATGTCCCCTTAGGGGCTCCGTGCTGCATTCCCACCTTCTTCAGTAACGTTGTTTTCCGCAAGATATGAAACAAAGTGGTCTGATTCCTACAATAGAATTTTGTCACAGAATTAAAAAATGAAATGCTGCATAAAAAAACATCCGCAAAACGGTGAGACCGCAGAAGGTGAACCGCGATATGGTGAGGGACCACTGTAGCTCCTATAATGACCAAAGGAAAATAAGCTTTTTAAAGACATTTTCTGTAATTTGTTCTAATGGAATAAAAATCTATTAAAATGGTGAATTAGATTTGGTATAAAAAAAATCTTAAGATTTTTTTTATACCAAATAAAAAAAATCTTAAGATTTTTCTTAAGATTTTTTTTTTATTCTCCACTTTAACCTAGTGCAGTGTTTCTAAGAAGGTTGTAAACGGCATTGTGGAGGAGTTTTGCTATGGTGTCCCTGGAGGCAGATGGAAGAAAGAGCAGGAGTTTCTTAAAGAGACAGAGGCCTAATTTCAATGTATCAAATTAATAAGTCAAACTTCTTTTCAGTCATTTTAATACATGCAGTATTTTTATAACAGCTGAAGGTAAGACAAGTTTCTGTTCTATAAATGTCACTATGTGGCTGGAAAACATGATACCGCCCCTTTAAGGACAACAACTGTTAATTTTTATTTCCACAAATCAAGAGTGTCAAAAGGAGGGCCACTGTTGGAAGAAAGTAATAAAAAGTTTTGTTACATAAACTGTCGTTTTTACAAGTCAAATCAAAGCATATTCTTGCCTTAGAATGGCCCAGTCAAAGCCCAGACCTATTTGCAAGTTTTTCTCCATCTAATTGGACTGAGCTTGAAATATTTAGCAAAGTGAGAGCATTTTGTGTAAAATTGTCACATAGAATCATAACATAAGATACTTGAGTTCATCATTGTAATGAGACAAAATGTGAAACAGTTTGAGGAATTCCTACCAAAAGGCCACAGCTCTACAGCAAGCACTTCATCTGGAGTTATTCAGTTCGTTTAATGTTCTTATGTTTTGTTTCTACCTTCCAGGTGTCCATTTTGGTGAAGTCACAGCTGGAGGTCTCCGATGAATCAATAAGAGAAGACGACCGAAAAACGCTCCCTAAAAAAGTCCTGAGTGCAGAGCTGCTGGGAGTGACTACATTTTCTCTTTTCTGTTCAGTGATTGTGTGAATTACCTGTGACACACTTTGAGATTACCATTTTTACTCCATAATTTGTCTATTCAATGCTCAAAACCACTTTCCAAATTTTTAACATAATTATTTGCTAGAAGCTTTCTGTGGAGTGCATATTGTAATGAGTTATATTTCTTGGGACATGCAAAGTTTCTCTTAAAGCCAACCATGCCGTTATCACTGTTGTTTGTCCGTTGATAACTGAAACACATCATATACTGAGGGTGTTGATGTGCCATTAAAACTTGTATCAATGTGCTTGTGCAGAGTTCATAGAATTCAGCTGCTCATTTTCTGCTGCGAGTTTAAACAGAAAGCAAATAAAACTTCTAATAAGGAAAAGCTCATTGGAAAAAGTCAATTTTGCTTTTGCAGTTCTTCTTGCAGCCACTGAGGGCGCTCTGGTTATTTACAAAACCTTTCTTCCACTTCTCTAGTCAAGCTTGAAGGAAGAAAAAAATCTCTTTCACATTAGAGATGAGGAGAGCAGATCCCACCTCAAAACCACAACTAATGTGTGGATTTTTTTTCTCCAGGCTTAGATGAGATTTCTTGTTCTTTCTATCGCTGCTGCTATATTTGTCATCTCATAATAAATATAGCAGGGAAGACTGCAGCTGAACAGGGATATGCAGTCTTGCACAAATAAAACTGAATCCATCGCTGCAAATTGCAGAGGCAGCCCAGGAGAGAGCTATTAATTTGTGCTGCTGTCGTTATCTGCAGAGTGAGGTAGCCTCGGTTCTGTTTGCTCTCACTGCTTTTCCCTCTTAGTTTATCAATTTAGTTCTCCTCTGAAGGTTAATTGCTTATAGATAGGTAAGGATTAGGGATCAACGGAAAGCAGTCATTGATCTCTTCCCTGCCGTGTTTACCTCTGTAATGTCACACTCTTTACACACTGGAACAGGCCTGGTGATTATCTGCTCATATCGATCCAGTGCTCCTCTGTTTTTCTCTTGCTTTTCTTTTTTTTACTGGCACACTCTTCCCTTTCGCAACCAGAACCTCATTATCACAAATGTGACTCTTCGCAGGCCGGGCCACAGTTTCTGCGGTTCCTTTTCTCTCTAGCTTAATTTGTTTGTATTTTTTAAGTTTCTAAAGTCTGGTGAATGCCAAGCAAGTCAATACCTCCAGTTAAATAGCTTCCATTGATTGGGAGACAAATTTAACTGTTTACCAACTCTGGAAATGAGCTAAGGCTACAAAACACCAACCAAGGTGTATGCAAAGAGCAGGTCGATGGTGACAAATGATAATTGCTGGGAGGCAATGCCCCCAAGGTGAGGAAAGGTGAACAGGTTTGGCAGTGGAAGGTGGGACAGACACCAAAGGTTCATTTAATCAGGCTTTCAGGAAGTCACATGATCAGCCGTGACAGAATGATGGCTTACAGTAGAACCTTCCCTGCTGGAACCATTTAAACATTAAACAAAGACAACCTGTGTAATTCCAAAACGTTGTTTTCAAACGATTATTTCTGCTAAGGGGAAAAAGCATTTCATGCCTGACGGTCCAGTAAACTCTGTTCTATATGTACCAAAGTTGCAACAGTTGCTTTCACACTACATTGAGTCAAATAAACCAAACCCTTTGAGCAACCTGTTCTCCTCCTGACATGTGGGGGCGCTACACCAAGAAATATTGACGGAAACGACACAAAACCTCTGAAGAAGACACTGGGCTCAACTTCCTTTATGAGATGGAAACAAAAATCAGTGGTTTCAGATTTTTGAGGATTTCTTGACTTAAGTGTTTGTTCTGGTTGTATTTACCCAGAATGCCCTGCCTTATCTGCTTTGTGCTTTTGTTAGCGGTCTCCAGTCCACTTGCCATTTACATATGCATTTCAACCAAACTAAGGCCGAGGTTTTTAGAGCTACAAACAAACCAAACTTTTTAATCAAATTAAATAGTTCAATTAAAGTGGACCAAACACGGCGGGTTTGAATGAATTCTTACCTTTAAAACCCAACTTCAGTTTCACTGGGCACTGCTAGACCTTTAAGAATCCAGAATTCCCTTAAATAGAACCGGCCTGATAACATGAAGTAGGCCAAGAAATATGAAACGGCTGAACATCAAGCTCAATCTAAAGCAATTCAAGAGCAAATAAGAAGCATCAGAGATACCTGCCAAAGACTTTTCTGAAGTTTTGGGTCTCCAGTGAGCCTCCATGCCAACCAGTTATCCACTAAAGGAAAAAAGAACAGCAGATAACCCTCCCAGTAGCAGTCACCACACCAGATTTACTCACAGCAGCCACCAGTGACTCAAGCACCAAAGAACCCAAAGGGACATTTGAAGCACAGACTGTCTCACTTGTCTCAGGAGAAATCAGATTTCATGATTCAGCAAAAATACTGGGTGAAAATGGATTCCAAACCGAAAACTACTGTTGGCCAAAAAGACTGCAGAGGCCCATCACACTTCCTCATGTTCCCCAAGAATTCTGGGGAAATGTTCTGTGGACTGAAGAGACAACGGTTCAGTGCTTTGGAAGGTGTTTCCATAACATCTGCTATAAAATCTAAGAGTATTTCAGAAAAAGACCATCAGCCTGGTATCAAACATACTGGTGGAGGTGGTGTGATGCTGTGGGATGGCTTTGCTGCTTCAGGACCTGAAAGATTTGTTCTCACTGACGGAGCGATGAATACTTACCTTTCAGAAAATCCTCCTAAACGGATCAGATGCTGTGGTGAGTTCATTAAAGAATCTGGACTGAAATTCCTTCGCAGCTCAGTGAAAGATTTGCTGCAAGTTATCAGAAACGTGAGTGAAGGTTCTGCCACCAAGGCCGACGCTGTTTACACAGGAAAAGGAAGTAGGGGGCGGTGTGCAACTCACAATCTTCCTGTCTGAAACCTCTCCTGAAATGGAACCTGTGATGGCTTGAAAAGTAATAAAATAACATTTGCTTTAGCTTTTTGAGCCACCTTTAGGTGGCACAGAGCTGCTGTGCAAGCCGGCCGTGAGCAGCGAGACCAGCGGGCGCTCAGAGCACACCTGGAGGGACAACGCTTTGGAGTTTGATATCTCCATCTCTGATTTACCAAGCATGACCCGGCTCTGCTTCGCCATCTACGCAGTCATGGATAAGGTCAAGAAGCTGAAGTCCACCAAGAATATTCACATTCTTGGTGGATTCTTGTGTTGTGCTGATAGAAAACGTTTAGATGTTCTGTTCTCAGTAGATTTCAAACAGGAAGATCTGCTTTCCCCTCTCCCAACTTCTATATCCTGTGTAAATAATACACTTTTTTACAATTAGCCATCCAATTTAAATCTGACAATGTTTAAATTTGTGCTTCAATAAACCTGTTAAGATTTTAGTTGGGTTCAATGTTAAACGTTTGTGTTGGTTCTGGTCCGTCTGGATCCAGGTAATCATACTATGGGTGTTGGCTCTTTTCAGGTTATTTTTAAAGTTTAGTTTTCTCCTGCTGTAATCTCTGCCACAGTCTTCTCCAAACTTCAACTGAAGCTGCAGAAAACTAAACTTTCAGCAGATGTGCTAACGTTTGTTAACTTTCTGTTGCTCTCTAATGGCTCACATATTGCTGCTCGCTGCTGGTCTCTGCTGTGCTTTGATTTAACTGCTTCTAAAAATTCTGAAACTGGCATTTAAATTTAGACGTAGAGTTCCAGTTTCAGAGACATCTCAGGCTTTTAACAGGAAGCCAGAACTTGGGCTGTTTTAAGAGTGTGCTTCACTTAGACTGCACTGGAGATGCGGAAGGAGCATTTATGAAATCTCAGGGGGTTATGGAAAGCTAAAGAGGGTGCATGGATGTGGAATAACTTCCTGAGGGGGAGCGCTAAGGGAGGACAGGAAGATAGAAGAAAAACATCCAGAGCTGTGAAAAAATCTTTCCTTCTTACAGATTTCTTCGGTTTTTGCCATTTTTCAGCACTTTAACCTGAACAAATGGGACAGTAATGTGAAGAAGTATTCAAGCCCTAAATCTAATTAGTTGATTTGTAAATGACTCCCAATGTAAACATAGCTTAAACTTCCTGGCAGTCCCAGCTCACGCTCAGAACGAGTGAGACAGACGTCCGGCTGGACAGCAGGGAAACAATCACTGTCCCATCAGTTCCCCAAACCACAATTTAAAAAAAAAGACCGGCTCTTTCTCCTTCAGACTGGCTCTGAAGGAGAAAACATGCAGCACTTTTGGCCCTGCTGTGGTTCTCAGAACACTTTGGCCCTCCTACCTCCTTCTCTCTAACTCCTTTTCTCCAGCAAATCACTGTGAAAACAGGGACATATGGAGGCAATAATGACAGCCACCGCGGCGGTTCGATCTCAGGCTCTGAGTCGTTAAAAGCTGGCACCTGCAGGCAGGACTTGGGCTGTCTGTGCACTGTGCTGTGAAGCCAGTATCGATGAAGTTGACAGCAGTTTAGCCCGCCTGAGTTGTGCTGGCCACGCCTCTGAGATGTTGTGCTGCCAGTCCCAGCCTGGTTTATCCTGCCTGGTGATGTCACAGCACAACAGAAAAAAAGAGCTTGTTTGTCTGGTTCTCAGGCAGCAGGAAGGAGCCAGTTGGCTGACTTACAGGCATCCAGGGTTACCTGGAGGCAGATTGGAAACTACAAATGATTCCCATCAACTAGGACTTTTCCACACAGGTGATGCAAAATACACACAACTCATGTTTCCCATAAAATGTGTTCAATGTGCTAATGGAACATTTACTGACATATTTATTAAATAATCTAATTTATTTCTTTACATAAATGGTTAACACCTGACCTGAGTGCCTCTCACCCAATGAGTGCTGGAGACTGGCTGGCTGGCTGGCTGGCTGGCTGGCTGGCTGGGCGGGCAGTCAGTGGAACGGAAACAAAGACCTTTACACATTTCACACATTTCCTGTATAAAAACCTCAAATAAAGAAGCTTAAAGCTAATACTTTTCTTACTACATGTGGTAGCTAGATGTACTGCAGTGCTAACAAGCGACAGTGTCACAATTAAAAAACGTGGCATAACTTTTATGTAACGTTGTTAAATGAGTTGAAGCGCATCTCACCAGCCTCTGGAAGGAGTACAGGAGCTTCTGTTGGAGGTCCAGTTTTAGGTTCACAGCAGAAGTGGTTTATTGAGAGAAATGCTTTAATTAAGTCATTATTGTGAGGAAGTGGCCACTTTAAGTTCTGTAAATACTTTCAGAATTGAAGTTCAAATTCAAAACTCCAACTGTTATATGTTAATGTTAATAGCTAGATATTTTAAACCACTCCAGGGTTTATTTTGTGAACTGACACAGTGTTAAACTTTATAACATGATCCTTTTCAGCTTGGGTTAGTAAAGCCTTTGCTGCCTTTGAGCACAATTATGAGTAATTTTCCTGCAGAAGAAACCAGAACATTTACGTAATCTAGATTGTGATCCAGTGCAAAACTCCAGGAGGAGATCGGGTAGATTCTGTTTTTTACCTTTAAGGGAATCTTGCAGGGTGATCTACTGTGAAGATTTTTCACTTGATGCTTTTACTCCTGGTGAAAGTTGAACTGAAAACGTCTGACCTTTAAGTCTGCAGCCATGTTCTACACATTCATTTCATTTTCACCTCCCACTCTTATTATTTAAAGCTGTGTCAAAGTGAACAAATTTCTTGTGTTATCTGAATGTTCTCAATAGAATTTAGCTTTTATAAATATATATATATTGAGAGCAGCCAACTGACTGTATTCTAATTGGATTCTACTGAGCCAGACAGACTGTAGTTCTGAAACAAACAGTTTATGTTTGTCTTCAGCTCAAACTTCAGCTCATTCTACTGAAACTTGCTCATTTTTTAACATTTCCATTTTTACTCTAATATACTGTGTGATTACTATATTTAATTTTTAATATTTAGCATTATGTATTATTTAAAACATCTTTTGAAAATGAATAAATCATCTTTGTGCACATCTTGTGTTCAGATATCAGGGTACAAAGAGTGCAACAGAGACTCAGCGTTTCACCATCAGACAGGTGGCAATAGGTGAGTTTTGAAAATAGTGTACTAATTTGAGTAAAAAACAAAACTACAGATTTTTGTCCTAAATTATTCACAATGTTTAGATCCTTTGCAGCATGTCTGTGAGTTATTATTTACAATAGAAAGTTATTAATTTGGATTAAAAATGTTTGCTATGTATATAATAATAATAATATTATAATGGATATTTTTTGTCCATAGGAACAACATGATGTGAATATGAGATGGGCCCTCATCCTTCATGCACTTCCTGCATATCAGCGTGAAGATGCCTCCAAGTTCTTCAGGACCTGTAATGTAAGTGTACTGGCCTCACTATCAATCCCTTTGCCTAGATATTCAGTCAACTTAAACATATGACATCACTTAAAGAACTCTAGGAGAACCAGAAAGCAGGTTGTGTGAAAACTCGGAGTGAACCCTGAGATGAGTGAAAAACTGTTATCCATTCCAGAGAACTATTCCAGAAAGGAGGTTCAACAAACTCTGGACCAGAGTCCAGAGTTTGCTTGTCCAGAACCTGCTTGAAATATCAGAATATTCCAAGCAGGTTCATTTGGTCTACAAGAGACTATACTTAAAGTTTTATTTTTTATCAGACCAGTGCTTGACATGTTTCAATTACTTCCTGCTATCTTCATCAGAAGTCACCTGGTGTTACTGTGACGTGTCTGCCAGCTGACTTTAACCCTGCATAAATCAGCTGGAAGTCATCGAAACATGCCAAGTTACTAACACACAGCACTGGTCTGATAAAAATAAAACTTTAACTGTATTCTGAACTCTCAGTGGATGTGTTGTCCCTCCAGAAAATGTTTGCTTCCTGTTTTCTCCCATGTTGCCATGGTGAATCACGGTATCGGAGCTCCATTGATGGTGGCTTTTTATTAGTTGTCAGGCACGAGCTCAACTTTGTTGAACCGCCTTTCTGGAATAGGATCTGTTTATGGAGTTTATTTGTTATTCTGCAAACCGACATGTAGAAATTACATAAATTAAAAGGTAAGTGTAAATTCCACTAAACAAAGAGTATGCTAACAGATAAGTGTGAAGCTAACATAACTTGTAACATGTAACATGAGTTGAGTAATACGGAAAAATTTCAGTCCATTTCAAGCATTATATGAGTTGAAAATATTGAAAATTTTAAGTGAAGTACTCCCTAATCATAAGTTGAGAAATATCAAAATGTATAAGATAACTTTGAGAAAATTTAAGACAACTGCACATGTCATTTTTATTTTATGTAAACTTGAAACTTTTAAAAACATCACTAAAATATTATTATGTAATCTGTTACAAAATAATTTTTGAGTTCTGTGAACTTATTAGGGTTTACAGTGTGGACAGTAGCTGGCCTGTATGGATATTTACATCAACTCCCTGTGAGGAATTATGATTCTTTGGAGAACTCTACATCAAGGTGGAAGTTTTAAACCCACCGCTAGCTCTGGTTGCGCAGCTTTATGTGAACCACAGGAATAACTTTCAGAGGTGCGCTTTGAGGGAACGGTGAGAATAATTTATCTTTGTGAAAAAAGAAATATGTGGGGCGTTTACATCTCAACACGCTGCCTGGCTCTGTCTGCACCCATAAAGTGTATGTCTAGTAGTTAACGAACCAGCGCTAAGCTCATCATGCAGGGTCAGCCGGTGAGGAGCCTTCGCGCTCGCCTCGTAGTCACGCATCTCACTGATTTTATATTATTTTTTATTATTTGTAGTATTATTTTTCCAGTTACACGATGCATCAAACCATATCAAATGCTTTGCCCACTTAGTCAGCCAGAGTTAATGCACACGGCCGCGTGGATATCTCAAAATCCCTTCCCATTAACTCCAGCAACCAAAGACTTAACAGACATGAAATGGAAGAGCGACTAAAGTCACTTCAGCAGTATTAAATTAAATCTCCCGTCTGTTGCGCATCTCTGCACAGTGCAGGATTTAACTCATCATGCAGGGCCAGTCCAAGGCTGTATGAGGCCTAGAGTAGAATTTGACTTAGTAGCCCCTCTTGCTGCTAAAAACATCAGCACCTCTAACAGCTTCTTTGTTAGATTTTGCAAAATCTGGGAGAGTGGGAGTAGTTTAATTGGCCAACTTAAAAAGCAATCAGTTATAATTGTAGTTTACTCATTTGTATTTGTGAACAAGCAGAGCTCAAACTCAGATTATACTCACAGCATCAGATTGTTGCTGTGGTAACATAACAATCAAACTATGTTCTTTGAAGTTTTACAAAGTAAACTTGCCAGCTCCTTAAAACCTTACTTTTAAATGTTAAACAATTTTAAATCTTTCAATTTATGTATGCTAAAACCATGAAATCAAATTTAGTAGCATTGATAATCTCAATAAACAAATGTTCCATTTATGTATCTGTGGTCTGTGTTAAAATATTAGCATTTATGTGGCCCCTGAAGGCCTCGGGGCCTTATGGAGATGCTAACATAATTTGGATTAAACAGAAGTGCAAATAAGTTAGATTCATTATGCCCGAGCAGTGACAGCGCTGCGAAGGCCTATTGTAATCGTACTGTTTCTTGTTATTTGTCTCCTGGCAAATGAATTGGCTTTTTGGGGGCCTTTTGGGGCCTTTTTTTTAGCATATTCAAAAACTCCCCAAAGTTGGCGGACCCCTCAAGTCTGCGTGAAAATTATGTATTTTAAGGTCGTTGCAAAAATCGCACAAGAAACGGTAACAGCGCCACCAGTAGAAAATACACGTCAAGTCTCACCTTTGTTGACTAAGAACAAGAAACTGAGTTAGCAATTTTCAAAAAACCTTTCACATTGACCTTACTTCATCATAGAGACATTATATTTGGTACACTTTTAGAGCTCCTTAAGAGGCACAGAAAATATAATTAATGTTATGCAGGTCAAACAGGAAGTCGGACATTTTGGATTGAAGTTCTGATTTTCATCCCATTTTGGACGCTTACAGCCTTCGCATTTGATCGAACTCCTCCTATGAATTTTGATTGATCAGGATTGAGGGGATCTAACTACGTACCGAGTTTCAGATCTCTACGACCTACGGTTTCTCATATATCATGATAGGGGGTACTGTAAAGTAGTTTAGCCATGCCCACTTGCGATTCCACTAGAATTCGAATGTTTTACTTGGGGGACAATTTTCAGTGAAGTTTTATGAGTTTTTGAATATGTTAAAGCCTCCAAAAAGCCAATTCATTTGACAGAAGTGTAATAAGAAACACTATGATTACAGTAGGCCTTCGTAGCGTTTTCGCTGCTCGGGCCTAATTAGTACCAAGCTGTTACGTGGAAGAAGCAGGATACATGGTTTGCAACTTTTTTGAAAAAAGTCCAAAATGTGGATCTCGGAGTAAATGCAGGAGCTCTACAGAACTCTTTGTTCTCTAATGTTCTCCCGGAGATTTGTTAGAGAACATTGGCAACAAACAGGAACCAGGAACACAGCAGGGAGAAAGCTTTGTTCTTGCACTGTTCAAATGGAAACAGTAGGATGCTTGTAAAAAGACTATCTTTTAGAGAGAATGCATGTTTAAGGGACATTTATTTCCCACTCACAGGCCAGAGGAATGTGATCTAAATAGCAATAATGTTGAATGACATGCATTCACGTCTTTCAGTTAACCCTTCCACGGTTAAGAAAACAAAACACCCCCACAGTGTTGCCACTGTAGCATACTTAATAATGAGTCATTTACATCTAATCATGTGTGAAGTGTGCAAATCTGTTTTAGAAATGTCAACGTCTTGTCAGTGCTGAGTTTGACATGTTAAAATGCTTTAGATAAAAACAAGTTGATACATCATGAAGAATCTTGCACACCGAGTCATTTTCTATCTTTTGTGCTTGACTGTCCTTCGGTCCCCGAAGATGAAAATAAAAAGCTAGCCATCCTTTAAAATGTTGTTTCATCAATGAGAGTGTGAAGCATCTCTGGATGGTGAGTAAACAGGCATGCATGGACTAACTTTATTTGTGGTGGCCCATCACGCGCTCATTCCCAATTGGGGAAATTGGTTGAACAGGGGACGAATCTTGCAACTCGTTAATTCTGCTTGGCGTGTTCACTTCAGTGGATAAAAACACTGTTATTTCTGCTTTTATGGGACGTTGTTGGTGCAGGACTGCTTTCTGCCCATGGCACTGGTTTTTACAATGTGTGAAGTAAAGGACGATGAAGTGACGCGTGCACGCTGAGCCCCTCCACGCTCCTCCCTCTCCACCTAACCTGTCTCTTCTAATCAGCCTTCTTTCTTAGACTTGTCCACACCAGAGTTCGACCTCACCACTTTCAGCCCAAAACACGGCCATAGACTGATCTGTACCGCTCCAAATGTTACATCATTTCTGCTACATTTTAAAGATGGGGCAGTGGTGATTTGCCTTAAAGTTAATCTGGTTAGTCATTGACTCGCAGAAAGGAGCTGGTGCATTTCCCATGTTTGCTTTGGTTTTCTTATAGCATATGTTTATATAAATGCTAACTCTGGTGCTGAGTAGAGGTGAGGGTGAATGCTTGTTTATTTAATCTGTCATGCCCTCCTGAGGTATCACATTTTTTTTACTCCCCCCCCCAGTGCCCTTTTCTCCCCAGAATTGAGGGGAAGGAAAGGCACTGGGAATCTGTTCATATTTAATAATTTATCTGTACAAACCACTGGCTCAGGGCCGTGCAGAGACCTTTGGAGGGGCACGGGCTCAAAGTTAAAGAAGGGCACATTGAAGAAGATCTTAAAACACCGTAGAACAACATAGCAACAACCCATATTAATCAAGAATTTAATTGGATCCTACTATATCATTGTCATCATAGGGGGACAATACAAAGCAAATGTAATATATTTTTCCCAACAGGTTTAATGTTGCTGTTTCTACTGCTGACAGTCCTGGAGGGCTGAGCTGATTTGAGACTGTTGCTGTTAAACAGACCATCAGAGAGCAAATTTGCTGCCATTTTACTAATTAAGCCCTAATAATATCTATTTAACCTCTACAACAACTTGGTTGCAGACTGATTTATGGATCAAAAAAGCTCTATTTTTTTTATGTTAGCACCTCTGAGAGATCTGGAATTGTAAGTCTGGGACATCAAGGCAAAGGAAACTCAGTAGCTGCTGGTAGGGGCCATTCAGGGGCCCTCCAGACATTCAGGGACCCCTAGAAATTGTTTAATTGTAACACAGACCATATATTTAAACCTGTAGCATTCATTTATAGATAATGGCAATGTTATAAAATTGTATTTAATGCATTCAGCTGAGAAAAAAAATTATATTTAGGATTTAATTAGGAAGTTTACTTTGTAAAAGTTTAAAGAATCATCTTGATAGTTTGATTGTTGTGTTACCATGGCTACAATATGGTGTAATCTTTGTGTTTGAACTGGGGTTGTTCACAAATACATCACAGCAAATAACCAATAATCAGTAATTAATTTTAAACTCTGCCAATAAACCTGGTCTCCCTCACAGACTTCACCTTATCTATATTTAAACATGTTAATGATGCTGAGGCTCTTAGTGGGGGGGTTCTGTCTAAGGCCCCTTATTATGTTGGGCCGGCCCTGCATGAACAGCTGCTGCAATGCGCATCTCTGGAATCTACCTGGAATCTACCTGGACCTACCTGGAATCCCCTGGTAGCCCGTATGCCAGTCCACTGATGCTTTGGGGACATTATGATTCATTTAATGCATGTTTGGCTTTATGCTGCGGTTCTAATTATTGCTACAGTATTTTCGCTGATGTTTATTTTGTGAACTCCAATTGGGCAGAATCTTCCTTTAACACTTGAGGTTCTGCAATAACCTCTATTTACAGCCGCCCACGTCCAGCCCAGATCCCGTCAGCAGCAGCTTTAACCCGCCTGGTAGAAACGTTAAGGAGAAGCAGAGCGAACAGTCAGCAGGTAGTACCAGGTGGTACCAGACGGTACCAGACGGTACCAGGCCTTTGAGGTGAGTCGCGACTCGCGGTGACAGTCGCAGTACTATGTCTTATATCAGGATATCTGATATAAAGACAGACATTCTTTATATCTGTCGGTGGGACCGACTCAGACTGCCTGTAGCAAACCGCCAAATGTATACCTTTCATCAAAATCTGGCCTCCTGGACAAAATTGCTTTTGGATTTTGTGAAGAAACCGGAATACGCAGTAAAAAAGCAATGGGAGAATTCCTATTAAGTAAAATCATAGCACAACTCCATAAGTTATACTTTGGCCAAATTGAGGTAATGTTGATATTCTTACACTAGTGCATAATTCTAATTGCCCATGTCCTGAGCCTATCAGAACATCTTACAGTACAAAAAAATCTATATTTTTTCTATATTTTAATTAATGTTTTTCCGGTTTTCCAAAAACACTAACATGTGACTTAGGCAATTATGCTACGAAGCTAATAATATGTATATGAAATCTGCCAAAATGGTGGCAGAAATTCGCTTCTACCTGTACAACATCATAGCAGAATTATCCAGAGTTTCTAAAGGTAGATTGTGAAACCTGCATGGCAGAATTGTTTCACTGTTGTGTAACAAGCTTCTGCTGCTTGCATTATAAAAAGGACAGCAGTCACATTTTATTATTTAAAAGAACTTGACGGAAAGCGAGTGGGAGGTGTCATCACCTTATAAATTCTTTTTTAAATACAGCATGAACCGCATAAAAAAATAAAGCATGAAAGGCTTATTCTTCATGAACTGAGCATTTAATAAGCTTCTCTGACACAGCCATGTTGTGTCTTGAGGCGATGATGTCTAGCTGCTGAGCTGCAGTAGAAATGTGCTCTGACTGCGGGATGCCTGCACACTTCCTGACACTTTCTCCTCTAACTGCTCCACAGTGTCACTGCAGCCCGGTAAGCCGCTTACAGGCGGTCTTTTGAGGAAAACTTCCTGTTTGTATTATTAAACTTCAGAAGGCTTCCTGCTCCACACCGGAACAAAAGATGCACACAACAACACTGGCGGCTAATTTGTTTGCTAGCGTCTTCTCACCGTTATCCAGTCCAATGTACACACACTGTTCACTGCGTCTCCTCCGCCCTTTACGCCTCCCTGACAGCTTTGTCACAAAGATGAATTTATCATCAGCACAGCAGCCAAAACAAGTAATTTGATTGCCCAAACCACAAATTAAGTTAGTGTGATTCAATTTTCGATTTGGGCTTCTCCTGCAGCCATACATCAAGCGAGACATATTTCATTACACAGCAAAACCACAGAGAGAGGGAGTGATGGCGCGCTCCCTCCATAAGAAGACATCATGGCAGCATTATGGCATTTACTCAATACTGCTGCAGGTCCAGTCAGCACGGTGTCAGCCTTTTGTCAGTCTCCAGGCTCGTTAGCCATGGGACAAACGCTGCCACATGTAAAAACAGCCAACATATGCAGCTAGTGGGACAGCTGTGAGTGTGACAATGTGCAGGAAGGAAGGTCGGGCTGAACTAGGAATCACAGGAAAACGGATCAGAGCTCCGAGTTTCAAGACCATGGCAGAACCAAAAAGTTTTCAGCCTCTGAACATTTGCACCTTTATTTTCCTCCTCACGCTGATGAGCAGTAATTGGGTTCACCTGTATGGGAGGAGATAAAAGGGGACATTAGTGGAGACAAGGGAGACTCATTTCTTGTTGTGCAATTTGGCTGGGCACCCAGTGGGAGGTTGCCGTGCGCAGTGGCCAGCACTGCCGGCGGTGAAGACAGCTAGGCAGGGGAGCTGTTCCTGTATCAGGAGGACAGGCATGTTGCCTCTTTCAGGCAGTTATGTCTCAGAATCACAAATGTCTGAGTCAACCCTAGAACAGTGTCTCCCAACCCTGCTCCTCAAGGTGCTCTGTCCTACATGTTTTAGAGGTTTCCCTGATTTAATGTGCCTGATTCAACTGATTGCAGTTCATCAAATGCCTGTTAATCAGTCATTGATTGAAATCAGCTGGGTTGAAGCAAGGAAATACCTAAAACATTAGTGAGCCTTGAGGACCAGGGTTGGGAAACACTGCCCTAGACAATAAGTTAGAAACAGTTCTCACCCAATGGAGGACATCAATAAGGCCCTTATGGCTCCAGGCAGACAGCAGCTATGGGGACGAAGCCTCAGATTCCCTTCACCAAAGGTGAACTGACGACAAATTCCTGAGGCTGGCCAATGCATCCGATCTCCCATCGCCGCGACCTCCTGACATGTTGAATCCCACTTCTGTCAGCAAAATCCATCCATCCATCCATTTTCTTTACTCCCTTTTCCCTTAGTGGGGTCGGGAGGTGCTGGTGTTCATCCCCAGCTGTCATTTCGGGTGAGAGGCGGGGTCACCCTGGACAGGTCGCCAGTCTGTCGCAGGGCAACACAGAGACACACACACTCAAACATAGGGAGAATTTAGAGAGCCCAATTAACCTGACAGTCATGTTTTTGGACTGTGGGAGGAAGCCGGAGAACCCAGAGAGAACCCACCATGCACAGGGAGAACATGCAAACTCCATGCAGAAAGACCGGGGCGGGAATCGAAGTCCCATCTCACTAAACACAGTCAGTAGAAGAGCTCCGAACAACACACATCACATGATTATATTGTCATAGCCAAACAGAGCATACCCAAAGTCTGTTACCAGGTGGACTCAGTCTTACTCATTGTCATAATGCAATTGCCCCTCACCTCATTGGAGGGAACAATTTCAGTTGGACTTTTGTTGAAAAACCTCACACCCAACATGACTGGAAGGAAATGAGAGCTGATTTGGAGTCTTATTAGAAATCTCTAGTTCTCTCTTATTAGATTTAAACTCATAGTTACAAGTGCTCTCACACTTACACAGTAACAGCAATAAAAAAACATTCATATACACAAAACACTACCAATCCAAATGTAGATCAAATTAAAATGAATTAGTTCAAATGAAATTTTCTATTACACTTGCTGTTGTGTTTAAGAGGCACAAAAGAAAAAAATAGCTGAATTAATGAGCCTTGAGAGCAGGAGAAGTCCAATGTGATGTCCAATTCAGTGATGTGTTCGGAGAAAATAATATTTTGTGTCTGAATGATCTTATGAGATTGGTCAAGCTGCTCTCCTATTGACTTCTACAGTGCCACATAGGGGACATAGTTGATCCTGGAGAGTATCTAGTGTTACTTCCCAAACTTATCTGCTCTCTTTAGCATGAAAGAATAACCCCCTTTCCTTAACAATAGACAAATTGCCAGACCATCTGTGTTGGGCTCCACAGAATCCTTGGTAGGGATTCACACCTCTAGACCAATCAAGTCTCTCTTCTCTGACCAGAACCTATAAAAGGAAGCCAGATCCACTGTTGGTCAGAGCAGACTTGACAGACTCCTTTGACTCTGTATTTCTGTTCTCACCTTGCAAGGTTTTAATAAATTTCTTATTTCTTCTCATCCAGACTCTTGCTAAAGTCATTTTCTCCACGACAGAACCTCAGACTCCTTAAATTTCTGCTCCAACTTGCAGTTTTGGGAGAGAACAGTGACTGATTTTGTTTTCCTGTTCCGTCGCAGCAGGTGGCAAGTCAGTCTTGCAAACCATGACTGACTTGCAAGACCAGGACTGCACCTGGCATTTGAAATGCCAGGCGCTTTTTATTGAAGCTGTTGCCAGGTGCATTTGCTAAAACTGGAGATCTGGGAGGAAAGGTGTTGTTCAGAAGTGGCAGCATTGTCCACTTAACTACTGGAAAACATCCAGATTCTTGGCTTTTGCATTAAGTCACAGGTTTTTTATTTGTTTATTTTTTTCTGCTGAAGATGGAGTTCTTTGATCTTGATCAAGTTTGACCTGTTCAGCAAAGTAAACTCTACAGATGTGACCAACTGTCTGGAAAAGGTGCCTGCAGTTTCCATTTGAAAGAAAGCTGGTTGGTCAAAGTAAAATTTTCTCAAGGTTTTGCCCAAAGCTGCTTGTTTATCTTTCCAATCACTGACAAAAGGAGTTCAGTTAAATTAGTTGGTATATTCCAGATGGAGCTGTATTAGTAGATATTAACCAAATTAAGTTTCTAACTGCTTTCTCAACTGAACGATGTCTGTTGCAACTTTAAAGTAACTTTTTTGCAAGTCCAGCAGGACTACTGGCCAATAACTTTGAGCTTTTGTAAACAAAGTTTATTTGTATAGAACATTTCAGCAACAAGACGGTTCAAAGAGCATCTAGTGCCTCTGTCCAGCGGTCATCGGTTGACAGATGGGATCACCTTGGACAGGCCGCTGGTCCATCACAGGTCACCACGGAGATGGACAGGACAAACAACCATGTACACCTCCCACCTAAGGACAAGAGACTAGTTAACCTGACAGTTGTGTTTTTGTAGGAAGTACCCAGAGAGAATCCATTCATGCAAAGGGAGAACATTCACTCTTTGTTCCAATCAGGATTCAGAACCCAGACCCTTCTGCCTCCAAAGGTAAAGACACTTCCAGCAGCCCTCCATTCTTCTACTTTCTTTGTTTCTTTCCTCCTTCTTGTGGGGCCGTTGAAATTAGCTGTGAATACATTTAATGAGGTCAGACAGGACTGCCAAGGAAGTGTTTTGTTTCGAATATAGCAGAGCTCCTAGGAATGTGAAGGTCGTCCATGTAAAATATTTCTTGGAAAACATTTGAGGAATGAACACCCAAGAGGTGTGAGGTAGACTAGAAGATCCAGATCAGATTTTCTATTGTTTGCTAGATTTATCCCAGAATTAATCACCAAGCAGAAAGGTTTATGGTGGGTCTAGTCAAAACCAGCTGGTCCCTCTGAACCGCCACTTACAGTACAGCCAATATCATACCAACACCAGTGGGAGGACGACTTAGCAAATATGATCCCAGGCACATTAATTATGCATAAAGAGCAAGGAGTTTGTAATGAGTGAACAAGGAAACATTTAGAAAGCAGCACCAGGATTCATTAACACACATAATTAAGAACCTGACTCATGTTTAGCGTTTATAACAATAGAATAGTTATATTCTAATAATATTTTATGACTGCTGTATTTGTATGTCACAAATCTGATTAGTAGAAAAATGTTTTACTGTGGTGAAAATGTGTATAAAGGAGTGATTATTTTAATCTTCCTCACTCAGTGTTTCTGTGCCACCCATCTCAGTAATTATGACGATTTGTCGATGCTCAGTCGTCTTGTACCTAAAACATTTCAGGTTTAAACTATTGCAGCTCTTTAAACTACTTTCCATATTGTAACAGAAAATTTCATTTTTAACCTTAAATCATCTTTGATGGAAATGCTGAATGCCTGACCTGGCAGTCATCTTAAAAACCTGGCATGTGTGGAATACATTGTTAGTACTTTTCTTTGACCCTGCAGCCCTGGGTGAAGAACTTGAAGTTTCTGTTGGAATCCTTATCAGCTCTATTTCCTGCCGTAAAACCATCCCCTCCAAAGGGGAGAGGGACAGTTCATGAGGTGGAGGTAAGGATTGTCTATACCCCCACCCCCATCTAGCAATAGAGATAAGATCAGACTTTGGGTGTGCCTTTAGGTTTTGCTGTGGCTATGACCACGTAATGTGTGTCGTTCAGGGCTCCTGACTGTTCAGTGAAACTGGTCTTTGAATGCTTTTGCCTTTGAATAAAGAAATTTAAAGACAAAGATTAATCTTTCTCTTATTATTGAAACAGATTCTCATTCTTTGATGAATGAAACAGTTTCTCAACAAAAGGCTGAAATTTAATTAGCTGGTTTAACTTTAGTATTAAGCCTCATTGAACTTGTCTATACGTTATGGCAATGCTTTACTTTAATTAAAGTATTAATTTAAAATCAACATCTGAAAATTACAATGTTTAACTGTAGCTATCCTAATTATATATTACAAACATTATTGCAATATCAGTAGCCTTTGTTGGAAAGCACTGTTTTAAATGACGAAATGTGCTTACAAATATTTTGCTAGTGATATGAGACGATACTTTGTATGGCAGTAAAATACAAGATCAGTTCTCTGATCTTGTATTACTCACTGAGTCACTCACTGCTGACTCAGCAAATAACTTCAGAGAACAGATACTTAGGGAAATGTGGATTTTCTCATAAGTCCTTTAAGACCAATAATATCATTGGATCCATTGTCTATATTGTACAGCTTTATTAGACATTACATTTACAATTGCAGAAAACATGGAGCAATGTTTTCAATGTTTATACTACACATAAATTTCATTTAGACCAATAATAGTCTATCAGTTTTATCGTTGCTGTCCATTTAGGCCTTGTTTATTTTAATTTGCAACAACAAAAATGGTTGTAATTAAAATGTGAACAATGCAACTGACTATTAATTAAACCCTAACTAGTTATTTTGTGGCATATGGTCCTTAGAGATTTGTCCTTTCCTGATGGTGAGTGAAAAAAGCCAGACGTTTCTCTGAGACTATGAGGAGATCTTTTGTAGCGTATGTCCTCATCTAATCTTAATGCTTTAATATTTCATGCAGTTCAAGGCCTCCTTTGTAATCTGCTGCTGCAGCACTTTTCTGGACAGTATTTGAATTATGTGCCTGCAGGCAATTCTCTGGTTCAGGCAGGAAGCAGTCGTCCCAAAGAAAAGAAATGCGGGTCACTTGTCATAATGGTAGAACACTTCTCTGCTAAATGGATGCTAAGATTAGCTCTCCTGAGAAAAGGATGAGTCATTATAATGTCTGTGCAAAGTAAAGCAAGCGGCCATTCGACATTTAAGTGGACAGCGCTGTGATTTCAGCAACAATAGAGTCGGAGCTCCTCAGGGAAGGACGAGACCTTAAATGGCAAATGTCACCAAGGAAAGATTTTTTTCCACTGCATATTCTAATTGGATTTCACTCTTATTTTTCCTCCCTCTCTTCTTTTGCTTTTCAAAGATGCATTAACTGTTTCTCCATGAAACGTTAATTGCATTGCTGCAAGTAAGAACACATGAGAGGAAGCTGCTGAGATGTGGTTGCCATTTCAGGGAAGCGGCTTGACAAGCAAACACAAACTTCCTGCTGTGACCATATGCTTGGCTGGCTGCCACTCTGTCTACAAAATAAAGAACTGCAGTAGGCATCTGTGAAGAAGGATGATTCTGCTAATGGCATGAGCCTTACTGGTTTACTGGCATGTGTTACAGCCCGGCTCAGATCGCCACAACAAGAAGTAGGAGGACACGACAACCAGAATTATTTTAAGTCCTTCAGAGGCATGTATTAAAAATGATTGTCTAGGGAGTAATGGGCGGCAGCCCAAGATATGATACGGCGACACGTGCTCCCTCAGCCTGGTCCTCCGTCTAGTGGGGATCTCAGTCATGGACGGGTTGGCCCCTACAGGTCTCAGCTCCCAGGACTAACCAAGCGATCTGGCGCACCCCATGCCGTCAGACTCTGGCTCCAGCCTCGGCTCCTCTGGATTTCATCTGTGTTTGTGCCTGGATCCTGGGTCTCCATGAGTGGAACGGGCACATCCCAAATATGATCCAGGTGGCCACATAATCATAAGCACCTCCCACAATACCTTGTTGCTGACATGTGCTATGCAAATATAATTTGATTTGATTTTTGATTTTAAAAAGTCTTCATCCCATGTGAAAATCCCAATTTTCTGTGACAGAGCAAAGTGTTGCATCTGTTTGACGGACCTTTATCATATTCCTAATATAATGACCTATCTCGCTTTTGCCAAAAGTCATTAGGCAAAAAGAAAATCATCACCAGTTTCTTTCAAAAAATCATTTGGTCAAAGCAAACAAACAAACAAAAAACAGCAAAAAATGGCTTTTTGCAAAAATTACTTTGGCTTTTATTTTAGGAAGATGACAAAGTGTAAAAATGGAAATAAAACAACTGAATCCATAGGTGTGTGTTCAAACTAATAGTTTCATTCACTTTCAGAAATTACACTTGACACTTAATAAATGAAAATTAAGTTAAAGCCATTTCTATAGGGTTTTCCCCAGAAAACATGCTAAGGACAGTGGTCAGGGCGCCGAGGTGGTCCACCAGCAGTCCACTGAGTTTTTGTATTAAAAGATGTTGAGTAGACAGGAAATGTAAAAATATTACTGGGTAATTATATGTTATGGGAAAACATTGCCAGTGAAACACTATCTAAACCCACAGCTACTCTTAAAAACAACAAATCAAAAAATACAACTAAAATTAATATCAATTATTTGCACTTTTGTTTAATCCAAATTAACTCAGCGGCTCCATAAAGCTCCCCAGGCCTTCAGGGACCCATAAATGCTGATATTTTAACACACACCACAGATACATAAATGTAACATTTATTTTTTGAAATTATCAATGCGGCTAAATTTGATTTAATGGTTTCAGCATACATAAATTAAAAGATTTTAAATTGTTCAACATTTAAATGTAAGATTTTAAGGAGCTGGCAACTTTACTTTGTAAAATTTCAAAGAACAATATTCATAGTTAGATTGTATTGTTACCAGAGCAACAATCTGATGCTCTGAGTTTGATCTTTGAGTTTCAACTCTGTTTGTTCACCAATACAAATTAGTAAACTGATTGTATTTGCGCAGCCCGAAGACCCAGATGATGAATAAAAACATTGAATTTGGTGTTCCCTCGCCCGGATGTGGGCCACCGGGGCCCCTCCCTGGAGCCAGGCCTGGAGGGGGGGCACGATGGCGAGCGCCTGGTGACCGGGCTTTTGCCCATGGAGCCCGGCCGGACTCAGCCCGAAAGGAATACATGGGTCCCCCCACCAATGGGCTCACCACCTATGGGAGGGGCCAAAGGGGTCGGGTGCATTGTGTGCTGGGTGGTGGCCGGGAGAGGGGGCCCTGGCGGTCCGATCCTCGGTTGCAGAAGCTGGCTCTTGGGACGTGGAATATCACCTCTCTGGTGGGGAAGGAGCCGGAGCTCGTGTGTGAGGCTGAGAGGGGCTGGACATACTTCCACTCTGGAGTTGCCCGCGGTGAGAGGCGTCGGGCAGGAGTGGGCATACTTGTTGCCCCCCATCTCGGCGCCTGTACTTTGGGGTTTACCCCGGTGAGCGAGAGGGTAGCCTCCCTCCACCTACGGGTGGGGGGACGGGTTCTGACTGTTGTTTGTGCTTACGGGGCCAAATAGCAGTTCGGATTACCCACCCTTTTTGGAGTCCTTGGAGGGGGTACTGGAGAGTTCCCCTCCTGGGGACTCCCTCGTTCTATTGGGGGACTTCAACGCTCATGTGGGCAATGACAGTGAGACCTGGAGGGGCGTGGTAGGGAGGAACGGCCCCCCTGATCTGAACCCCCACCAATATGCCTTCCATTGAGGAAGCTGAGCCTGGGGACTCTGGGTCGGGCTTTCCAATCTCTGGGGACGAGGTCACCGAGGTGGTTAAAAGACTCCTCGGTGGCAGGGCCCCGGGGGTGGATGAGATCCGGCCGGAGTTCCTTAAGGCTCTGGATGTTGTAGGGTTGTGTTGGCTGACGCGACTCTGCAGCATTGCATTGACATCGGGGGCAGTTCCCCTGGATTGGCAGACTGGGGTGGTGGTCCCCCTATTCAAAAAGGGGGACCGAAGGGTGTGCTCCAATTACAGGGGGGTCACGCTCTTAAGCCACCCTGGCAAGGTCTATTCAGGGGTCCTGGAGAGGAGGGTCCGTCGGATAGTCGAACCTCGGATTCAGGAGGAACAGTGTGGTTTTCGTCCTGGCTGTGGAACGCTGGACCAGCTCTACACCCTCAGCAGGGTCCTGGAGGGTGCGTGGGAGTTTGCCCAACCGGTCTACATGTGTTTTGTGGACTTGGAGAAGGCGTTTGACCGCGTCCCTCGGGGAGTCCTGTGGGGGGTTCTCTGGGAGTATGGGGTACCGGGCCCTTTGATACGGGCTGTCAGGTCCCTGTACGACCGGTGCCAGAGTCTGGTCCGCATTGCCGGCAGGAAGTCGGGCTCGTTTCCAGTGAGAGTTGGACTCAGCCAGGGCTGCCCTTTGTCACCGATTCTGTTCATTACGTTTATGGACAGAATTTCTAGGCGTAGCCGGCGTGTTGAGGGATCCGCTTTGGTGGCCTTAGGATCGCATCTCTGCTTTTTGCGGATGATGTGGTCCTGTTGGCTTCATCAGAGCGTGATCTGCAGGTCTCACTGGAGCGGTTCGCAGAGGAGTGTGAAGCGGCCGGGATGGGAATCAGTGCCTCCAAGACCGGCCATGGTCTTGAGCCGGAAAAGGGTGGAGTGCCTTCTCCGGGTCGGGGGGGATGTCCTGCCTCAAGTGGAGGAGTTTAAGTATCTTGGCATCTTGTTCACGAATGAGGGAAGAAGGGAGCGGGAGATCGACAGGCGGATTGGTGCAGCCTCTGCAGTGAAGCGGGCGCTGTACCGGTCCGTCGTGGTGAGAGAGAGCTGAGCCAAAAGCGAAGCTCGATTACCGGTCGATCTACGTTCCTACCCTCATCTATGGTCATGAGCTTTGGGTCATGACCGAAGAACGAGTCCCGGATACAAGCGCGAAATGGGTTTTCCGCAGGGTGGCTGGGCTCTCCTTAGAGATAGGGTAGAAGCTCGGCCATCCGGGAGGGACTCAAGTAGAGCCGCTGCTCCTCCGCATCGAGAGGAGCCAGCTGAGGTGGCTAGAGCATCTGGTCAGGATGCCTCCTGGACGCCCTGGTGAGGTGTTCCGGCACGTCCCACCGGAGGAGGCCCGGAGACCCAGGACACGCTGGAGGGACTATGTTTTCAGCTGGCCTGGGAACGCCTGGATTCCCCCGGAGGAGCTGGCCCAAGTGGCTGGGGAGAGGGAAGTCTGGGCCTCCCTCCTTAAGCTGCTGCCCCCGCGACCTGACCCCGGATAAGCGGTACAAGATGGATGGATGGATGGATGGATTGCTTTTTAAGTTGGCCAATTAAACTACTCCCCTCTTCAGATTTCACTAAATCTAAAAAGAAGCCATCAGAGGTGTTGATTTGTTTCGGCAAGACAGGCCCCTAAGTCAAATTCTGCTCGAGGCCTCATACAGCCTTGGACCGGCCATGCATGATGAGTTAAATCCTGCACTGCGCAGAGATGTAACAAACGCATCTCGGCAACAAGAAGTTGCCATTCTATCTGCAACAGACTGGCGACCTGTCCAGGGTGCACCCCGCTGTTTGCTGGAGATAGGCACCAAAATCCTTCGCCCTGGTGAAGTGGTGAAGGATTTTCACCACTGCAGAGCACACCGAACAGACAGAGAGACCACATATGCTCCAGATGTTCTCTGTTGCTTCCTGCCTGCTCAGATCTTAACATCCACTAAATTAAAGGGTGAGAATATGAGGTTGTTTGTCTGCTGTGCCTCAGTGTTAGCTCTGTAATGGACTGGCTATTTTACCCTTCCTCTCACCTAATGGCAGCTGGAATGGTGGAAAAAACAACAAAACTGCAGAAACACTTTCAGAAAATTATAAATATCAGACATCACAGATGTTCTTGCACAATATGTTTCTGGAGACAACGTGGCGTTCACTGCTGAGTCACAGTGAGAAAAACACCTTAGAAAGATTTTTGCTATGTAAAGTTGGTCAACCTGAAACAACTAAATGAATTAATGTAAGGCAACATTTTCAAAAACAACGAGGTTGGCTTCGTAAAATTTAGCTAAAAAGCTTACCGGAAATTGTTTGCACTGTAAACAACCATCCTCCTCTGGAAAGAGAGAAGGGCTGATCTGAATGAGGAGGGTTATGTTAGTTTAATGTTAGGCGCTTCATCACCACTGAACGTCTTCCTTCATTTCCTCCCCTGCTATTGCTGAAACTGCTCCTATTCACTGACTGGCCCAGTTATGTATAAAATGATTCTGTGTCTTCCGTCTGCCTCATTTATCTGCTTAAATGCAGATAAAAGAGTCTAATGTAACCATAAGATGAGCAACTAACAAAAACTGATAACCAACTTAGTTAAGAGAATGAGGATGCAGAATGGTCAGGTTCCAGGCCTGGTAAACAGACCTGTGTGAGAGCAGATCAACAACTGGACTATACATGAAAAGATGACCCATCAGTCGCCTCTCTCTGCACTTCTTTCCTCTCTGTCTTCCTCAAAGTGCAATTTGAGGAGCAGAGATTAAATTACTGCCTATCATTTCTGCAGTTCTCACAGATGGTGTTTTAATTACTATGGAAGATCATCAAAAAGCAATCCCTCTAATTCCTACTTTTCCTGGAGAAATTATTTAGTGTAGCCTATATATTTTACTAGCAACATGGAGCATGTAGAGCTGAGGACTTTACCTGCTGGCTGCTTCTGTTTGGCTGACAGAGACCAGAATATGTTTGTCTAAAACAGCAGTGGCTGTCCTGTGGAGCTGGGACAGCAGGCAGTGTTTCATCCTTCATGAAGAATTTTGGAGACAGGTTTTTCCTAAACATGTTTTGGGTTATTACAGGTTCAGATAGACAGGTCTTATGTCTTTAGAATAGTATTTATACCCTGTGAACATTTTTTTAATGCAAACACTGTTAAGGAGCCACATAGAATCTTTTCACAGCACAATCAACTAACTATGTTAATTTCAGTTGACAATGCTAAATAAATCAAATATGGCTTAAAAGAAACTTGACTTTGTATTTTAACACTTAATATTGGGCCACTGTCTCTTTAAACTCCTGCTCTTCCAGAAGCTCCTCCTTCAGGAAGCTCCGCCTTCAGGAAGCTCTGCCTTCAGGAAGTCATCCCAGCATGGCTCCTCTATTAACCCTTTAACAACGTTTTACCAGCTCCTATAATGAGCTCAGCAGTTCAGGTGTTTGCTAATTGCTGGGGGCTAGTCTGAAGGAATCCCACTTTTCAGATTGCTGTTTGTAAAAAATTGTAAATTTGACCTTAACAATTCAAAAGTGTCTTCAACATTAAAACTTCTTGTCTTCAAGTTAATTTGCAACTATGACCAAAGTAACAATATATTTTAATGCAAATCCTGGACAGAAGGTTTTGTTTGCGAACCTTTCAGGGCAACTGCAACCCAGGCATGCTTTAGTCGTTTCTTCCCTGCCCTACATTCTGTATTGTTTGCATTCATAGATGAGCGGCTTATCCTCCACATAGCTGGAGGATAAGCCAAGTCTCTGAGCAGATGAAGCATGTTGCCACTGGCTGCTGATGCTGCAGCCTCTTTTCATTTCCCTCTGTCTGCTGGGTGTCAGAGGCTCCTGGCCACAGATACAAGATGAATGCTGCTGCGCCGTTCCACTCTGTCATGGTGTCCATGAAGTCTCTAAATGGCATTGAAAGATTCTCAGTCTCATATAAATGGGATCGCAGCAGCCACGCATAACCTGGCGTGTACACACATTGCTAAACTCTAAAGTCATCAGCTACAAACATTCCCAAGAGACTTAAAGCCTCTTTGAAAGAGCATTAATACAGAGCATGCTGATGTCATGATAATTTAACAGACAATGTGATTTTTGACAGAAACTTTACAGGAATCTGACACTCTCTAATAAAACTCACAGTTGAACTGTCTTTTACTGTTTGAGCTGAAAACACAAAAATAACAAGAACATCTTCTTGCATTGCTTCCAGAATCTTGAAGTTGGGTGTTTCTACACCATGGGCTAAAAACACCTATTGCTCTGTCCCGTTGTTTCTATGGAAACGCATCAAAGAGCCTGAAAGACTGACAGGAAAGAGGGTTAGGAAGAAAAGAGATAGAGAACGAAGGGAAAAAAAACTATCCGAAGACATTTTGTTACTGTACTGCTGCTTTCTTGATTTTCCCCGCTGCTGTTTCTGGGCTGTGAGCTCTGTCACTTGTCTCCTTCCCCCCTGTTGGAGGCAAAGCACCAAGGTGGAGCGAAGTGTGTTGGTGCTGCTGCACCATAGCGAGTTTCAAGGCTCTCGACTTGCTCAAACCAAACACATTTGTAGGTTTCAGGGTGTGTTTATACATATTTCAGCGAGCTGTAGATATTCGCCGCACCACATTGAGAACGCTGCGCGTGATGAAAACGGGACTGACTCATGAGGGGGCCCAGGGCGGGAGGAGTTTTGAAACGAGAATAAACCAGAGATACCCCTGGGCCTACAGGCAATGATTACAACAGCGGCCATTAAAAGAAGCTGTGACGGAAATCCAGGGCGGCATGCTCTATGACGGAGAGACTGGCGGTCATGGCCGCCTCGTAGACATAAGGCAGTAAATGTTAAAGGGTTGGGAGTAAGTAATACAAGGCATGTGCAGCAGCAACTACTGCTAACTGTCACAACATTGCAGAAAATGCAATACCACAACAGGAATGTAGAATGAAGAGTTAAAGAGTTCAAGTTCAGAACTTGAACAGAATGTCTTGTAACTCTGTGGATGTAAATTTACATCCACAGAGTTACAAGACATTCTGTTACTGCATGGCATTCTGTTACTGCATGGCATTCTGTTACTGCATGGCATGAAATCAGATTAAACTTTTCCAATTTTAGTTCAGTTTGGATCAGCAAAATGCATCCTGTTAGCTAAATACAGTAATACATTATTTGTTTCAAGTTCAGAAGTGAACATACTGTAAAGCTCCCAACAGAAGACCCGAAATTTCAGCCAGCACACAAAATGGAAGTAAAGAATGGTTTATTGAGGATGGGGGTATGGGACAATCAGTCGCCGGAACAGGAACCACTTCTCAGGAGAACACAGAGCTGGGATGATGATAGGCCAGGGCCAGGACCAGAAAGGCAGACTACTAATCTGGGGGGGCTCAGGTAGAAATCCAAGGTCCAGGTACAGAAACAGGTCAGGCACGTGAAGACAATAGCAGGCAGACAAATCCAGGGAAGAGGCGGGGGCAGAGGAACAGGGTCGTGTCCAGGGAACAGAAGCCAGTGATAATCCGACGTGGGCTAGGCAGAGCAGGCAGGTCCAAAGGGCAAAACGTGGTCTAGATCGTGGTTAGGCAAACAGAGAAAATGCTGGATATCTACTCACACTGAAGGCTTTCAAAAATCTGGCACTGTCTGCCTGTCAGAGGCTGAATATAACTGGTGGAGAGCAGGTGGAAGGAACGAGCCTGATTGCACTGCAGCGCAGTAGTGTGCAGGTGGCTCAGTTTAACTTGATGGCAGTGGTGAGGGCCGAGGAGGGAAACAGAGCAGGCAGACATGCCAGAATCATAACAGTACACCCCTCCTAAAGTCCGGCTGCTGACGGACCACCTGGCTGGTCTGGGTGGAGGCGGTGGAAGTCCCTCAGGAGGGTCTTGTCGAGGATAAAGCGCCGAGGAATCCAGGTCCGTTCCTCTGGGCCATACCCCTCCCAATCCACCAGATAGTGGATGTCACGTCCCCTCCTCCTGGCCCAGAGGATGCGACAAACAGTGTAGATGGGGTCCCCATCCAGGAACCGGGAGGGTGGTGGGGGGCCTGGAGGCAGGCTCAAGACGAGGCACCGTGTAGGGCTTGACCCGGGACACATGAAATGTGGGATGGATCCTCATGGAACATGGCAGCTGTAAGCGGACTGCCACCGGGTTCACAACCTTAGAGATGGGGAAGGGGCCAATGAAACGAGGAGCCAACTTCCGACTCTCCACCCGCAGGGGGAGATCCTTAGAGGACAGCCAGACCTCCTGGCCAACTTGGTAGGTAGGTGCAGGAACACGGCGACGATTGGCGGTCCTGGACTGCACCCCTGACGCTTTGATCATGGCCCTCCTGGCCTTCCTCCAGGCCCGTTGGCACCTCATTGCTGCAGCGTGAGCAGAAGCACCTTGGCCTCCCTCTCCTGAACAGTGAACACCGGTGGCTGGAATCCATGCGCAACGTAGAAGGGCGACAGACCAGTGGTGCTAGAGGGAAGAGCATTCATAGCATGCTCCACCCATGGCGGATTGTACGACCACTTGGTAGAGTCCATGTCGCAAAGGATACGGAGTTTGGCCTCAATCTCCTGGTTCGCCCTCTCCGTCTGTCCATCTGTCTGGGGATGGAACCCTGACAACAAACTGATAGATATGCCAAGCATGGCACAGAACTCCTTCCAAAAGCGGGAGATGAATTGAGGTCCTCTGTCTGAGACAATGTCCGTGGGGAGCCCATGGAGGCGGAAAAGCTCCCGTGCCAGGACCTCCCCCATCTCCTTTGCAGAAGGGAGCTTCTTGAGGGGGACCAGATGGACCATCTTAGAGAATCTGTCAATGATAGTTAATATGACTGTAAAACCATTAGAAATGGGCAAACCTGTGACAAAGTCCATGGCAATGTGAGACCAAGAAATTTAACAAGATATTTACTATCCTATTTTCATGTTACCCGTTGTAAATCAATTTCATCAAGTCATCATGGGTTGCACGCTCCACTCACTGCGCCACCGCCATGCCCAACAGGACTTTTTAGAAATGTGAGCCTATGTATCTTGTGAAAGACCAAATCAATTAAGAACTCTTAATCAGGGGCACTACTAATGTCAGTCTTAGATCAAAGGTTTGATTTACATTTCTTCTACGTTTAGGGGAAAAGGATTTATGAAAACAGATTCATTTTCATTTTCCAACAGAGTCCAGACTGAAACAATACTCTGTCAGCTTAAAGCAACATTCACAGCACTGTTCATACTGTCAACTCCTAACTGAATTACTTGGGATTTTCATAAAAATGTGAAGCTTTTGATATTTTTTTATTTCTGTCCTCCTTATGTTGCATTTTGTTTCAGAAGTATTCACCACCAACATGCAGGAATTATTTATTTCCCCATTTGAGTGAGCATGAGGCAGCACCACAAACGTAATAATTTAAACATTTTTATAATTTCATGGCTGCATATGCACAACATGGTTAAAGTTAAAGTGCCACCTGTGCAGCCTCCCAGCAGAAGGAGTGGTCTAAAGACCTGTTTACATCACTTCCTGCTTCCCTGAGAACAAATATGTCATCATCCAAAGCATCTTCAAAACAGGACAAAGAGGAAAACATTGCATTCAAAAAGTTATTTGTTTGTCTGATCAAACATTCACAGAAAAAATAGAAAACTGATAGTTTGCTCATTATTTTAAAAGTAAAACACTCTTTTCATCTTAAATATCTTAAAACTCATTTTTGTGACAAAAAGTGGTTTAATAAGTTGCTGCTGCTGGTGGCATAATGCAATGTGGGATATTTAAACAGATTCACTTACTAATAATTTTTTATCCAAAAGTTCACATCACTTGTTTAAGGCAGGCAGCAGGCTATGTTCACCTGAAATCTCTTATTAAACAGAATGTTCAGTTTTACAGTGTAAAGACAAAAGCTTGATGTATCTTAAGACTTTTCACATCTTCACATGCCGATATATGTGGACAGCACTGCAGGGTGAATACTCTTTCTCAACAGACAAATTATAGATATGTTAGCAAAATATTATTTTGAAAGAACAACTTGAATATATGTTTGGCAGCAGGTGCTAATACCTTATACCAGCGGTGCCAAAAGTCGGTATTCGAGGGCCAGCATCCTGCATGTTTTAGTTCTCTCCCTGGTTTAACGCACTTGGATCAAATGCTGACTCATTGGAACACCAAAGAAGAACATTGACATGCTGAAAAGGTTGTTATTACCAGCAGGGAGAGAACTAAAACATTGGCCCTGACGGTCCAACTTTGTGTTAGACACAAGCTATTACAGTTCAATAATTGTTTTTGATAGCAAACAGTTTAAATGAGTATTTGCTGCGAGTCTTCTGCTGTCGGTGGAAAAAACTGAAGCTGAAATGAAGCAACAATAGACAAGTGGCAGCCTGCTGACTCCAGCCTTCAAATGAAAGTTGTTTTCTGAGGGGATGAGAGGAGAACTATTTGGTCCAAGTTGCAGAGGAAAGACTTGATGCAGCAAAGGTCTTCCAGTTTGTTCTGTAATTCTACTCAGAATAGAAGGAAACAGGAAATAGTGCTACATCCCCGACCTGAAAGGCAAAGGCCTGGAAATATTGTGGCATTTATTTACTTTATGCTCTGTTCAGCAAAGAGAAAAAAACACAGGATGTTTTCTCCTTTTGCTCCACAGATCTGCAATTTGAGCTGTGCTGTAAGTTGGGAACATTCAGCGTTGGTCTGACGGCTTCATAAATACGCGCAGTGTAGCATCGGCTACAGACAAGTTACAAAGTCTGCCATTATTCTTAGGCACCTGTGTTGGTGAAATGTTGAGAAAGTTTCAAGCACCTAGTAAGATTTAATTAGTGCTCTGAATAAAGAACATGGCTCCAGTTTGTTTCTCTATCCTTGGTAATCAGTTCTGGGCCATTAATGAGAGGATTAGTATTGACTAGTGGAGCAGGCTCCTGATAATTGAATCAGGAGCCTGCCTTCCTAATCAACACTCCTCAGCCACAGTACTTCTGCAGAACAATATGCGGCGCAACAGTCAAAAGCAAATTTGTTGGAAATGCAGTACAGATCCAGATCTCACCTCATGTTTAGTTTTCTTTTCTTTTTGATTTGGTGGATCAGTGCCAAAAGTTCAGAATGGAGAAGCACCAGGAAATAACTGAATTTTCCAGAGTATTACCACCATGTTAGATTTTTATAAGTTAGCGTTCAGAAACAGACAAGAAAATAAAAACACGCAGTAATTAAAACGTTCTTAGTCTCTTTTCCACACATTTACTTGTCAGTAAATCACTAACAGTAATGCTTTTGGAAATCTCTGTTTCTCTATTGACTCAGTGCTAATGACTGGATTCCCACATCACCCCAACTCGCATGAAGTCAATATTATTAAACAATTCTGACCCTGCTCCACTGCAGTTTGAGCCCAGCGGACTGATGCTGCGAATGATGTGGCGTGTGATGACCATTTCAACTTTGAAATGGTCATTTTTAAATGCAACAAATACCTGAAATAATATTTTATATTCAGACATAAATGTTGAGCTGAGTCTGGAGAGTAACAGCTGGATGTACAGAGGATATAAAAACTTTTCAAGTTAAGACAAACATATCTGTTCAATAGGAAGAAAAACTGAAATAATTAAATAATCTGGTTTTGCCATGAAAAAAACCCCACAAAATCTTACCAAGTATGCTTGGTCAAAACATCTCAGTATATTTGAAATAGGACAAAACTAATTTATAAGTAACTGTTCATTGAGCTGCAGCAGCTTGTTTTAAGTAAATATCTCCTTAATAGTGATAAAAATGTAACTCTCTGACATTTTATTCACTTATTAAGACATTCTTTCATGTAATAAATGAAATCATGTCAGTGAAATGAGAACTTTTCTATTCTAGCATTAAGGAATCTGATTTAGTTTTTTCTTTACATTTTTACTTGTGTTAAAATGTAAGTTAAATTGCACTTGATACATTAAATTAAAGGTGGAAAGTTTTCTTTTATACCATACATGTAAAATAAAAAATGTTTGTTTTCATTTGACAAAGTAAATATTCTAGTTTTGTACATTTACCAAACACAAGACATGGGCTGGTGGCAGTAAAGAAAAAACAGTCCAAGGATTTTGGTTCTAACCACATGGATATAAATATAAAAACTTAAACATAATTGGATACAAAGGCTGCTTTTTGTAAGATAATCGTAAGTCATAAAGAAGAAGCTGAGGATTTTCAGTGTGTGTCATTCATACTGTGTGACTCCCAGTTGGATGTAATAACTCCCTGGGGCAGAACTGAATTGACAAATAACATGCAGATTATCTCATTTTGTGTCATAGTGAGGGCTGCACAGTGGCGCAGTTGGTAGAGCTGTTGCCTTGCAGCAAGAAGGTTCTGGGTTCGATTCCCGGCCCTGGTCTTTCTGCATGGAGTTTGCATGTTCTCCCTGTGGATGCGTGGGTTCTCTCCGGGTACTCTGGCTTCCTCCCACAGTCCAAAAACATGACTGTCAGGTTAATTGGCCTCTCCAAATTGTCCCTAGGTGTGAGTGTGTGTGTGCATGGTTGTTTGTCCTGTGTGTCTCTGTGTTGCCCTGCGACAGACTGGCGACCTGTCCAGGGTGACCCCGCCCCTCGCCCGGAACGTTAGCTCCGGAAAAGGGAAAAGGGAGTATAGAAAATGGATGGATAGATGGGTGTCATAGTGATATTTTGACAACAAAATTGGGTTTCATACAGTGCAATAATTACATACAGAGGAAACCACAGCACAGCTCTTTGACATACAACGGATCAGTTTGTTAATAAGCCCTGATTAGAGAAAGAAATCTGAGATAAAGATCTAAGAATACATTACCTGTTTAAAAGAGAATGCATCCTCACCTTAAAGGTGAGTCTTATCTGTCTGAAGTGGAGTTGTAAAGGTTTCTACATATCAGAGTTTTATATAGATATCTTTCAGACGTTATATTTGTTTTAAAATATTGAATAAAAAAGTACAAAGTAGGTTAGAACAGATTAGACGATAAAATAGAAAATAATTCCTACAAATTTAAATATATTTCTTATTCCATATTTATACAACTCTGGATCATACTGGAATAAAATTTCACACTTTTCCAGACAGGAAGGAAATTCTGCAGGTTTGAGAAAAAAACAACTTTGATGTGAAACTGAAACCGAATGTGTATACTTTGGCAATAATTGACTAGTTTCTGGCTGTAAAACTATTTGCTGTCCTTTTGATTATGTATTAAGTATTTATAATAATAATAATATAATAATCTATGCAGCATTCTTCTTACAAAAAACATTACAAATTTATTTATATACAAATCTCCATTATTTTTTATGCTGTTTATTTTGGATTTTTTTTTTCTTTCAGTGAAAGCTTGAGTAAAAATGTATTTTTTAATGCTATGTATTTTATCAGCTAGGCATAAACACATGCAGCATACATACGCACACCCCCGCACGCACACACACAACACACATACAGTATATCAGTGATTTTTGAGAAGAGGGACAAAACATGCCCTATGGATAAAGCACAGAATTTGAATAAAATATACACAAAATATAATTTTTTCAAATAACTGACTAAACTAACCTGGGCCATCTGAGCACAACAATATATGTTTTCCTGGTGTTTGCTGAATATTTTTTATTTTAAACTTTGTAGTAGGTGGATGGTGTCTGCAAAAGCCCTTGTCCTGGAGAACTCAATACATTATAATAGATTCAAATAATAAAGAAGTACTAAAATAATATATTGTAACAATTAAGTATAAGTATAAGTATTCAACTGAATACTTATACTATTCAACTGAATACTTATACTTAATAACTATAAAATTATCAATAAATGTAATTAAAAATCCTTTTTATATATTTTCCAACTCAATTGAAATTTGTCCCAAGTTTTTGTCAACACCATCAGACATAAAAAGAATGTAAAAAAAATCAGACATTATTTGGGGGCATCAGAACTTCTAAGGACCCCATGACCTTTGCTAAGAGTGCTAAGCAGTTCTAGCTAGCTTATGTTCTTTAGTCTTTTCTTCTGTTTTTTTCCTAAGTTGCTCGTCACAACCACATTGTGTCAACACCATAACTGACAATTTAGAAAGTTTTGATGAAATTTTGTGAAATAAATGCTTAATTTTCATATACTGTAAAGATTTCATGGACCCAGTGAGCTACACGATGGCCTCCTTCAGAATAACATTATATAAATGGAGGTAGTTTGGAGTATTTAGTATTTAGTTAGTCACTGATCAACACTGTTTTGAGTAGGCCTCAATTTTAAGTTGGATTTAGTTAGATTTAGCTCAATCAACAGTCTGATCAGTAGAACATTTTTCTTAGACATAATGTGCATAAATTGATAAAATTAGTCTAATCTGTAGTTTTATATTAACAGTTCTAGCTATTAATTTGAATATATGTAAGTTTATTATAATCAACAAGTAGAAGGTAATTGTACCAGTTCTTATATCCAAATCGGCCTTTTGGATATTCCTGGTTAGAAGAGAACTCTGCCCCACCAGCCTCCGTGTCACTTTTTGTTTACAGCAAAAATCTGTTTATTTAGAGCAGTTGCTCGGTGTCAAGATAACCTTTTTCTGAACCCGTATAAGAGACAGGGGAGTGCACTCTCTCCCTGACCCCCACCAGGCATCACAAGAAAAGTCATAAAATCATTTAGAGCATCTTCCCTTTGAAATTTGAAACTTATTGTAATTAGGGAGCAGGGACCCTCCCAGACTGCATACATTAGAGAAGAGAACACACTTTCCTATAAAAGTTTCAGCGCTAAAATAATTAATCAGATCGCTGTGGTGCGGCGGCACCAGCGCTCCGTATTTGTATAGTACAGAATTCTTACTGCATAACGATCACGGCCTCGCACCTACGGCCCAATCATGTCTATTATCTTCCTGTTGAGAAACACTCAGAGACAAAGGATCTTGTTTATCTGTTCACACTCTTCCTGACTGAATAAAAGGTCCGCTCCAGCTAAGGAAGGGCAGAACGCTTGTTGGAAGGGCTCAGAGGAGCCTCTGTGCTAATGCGTTCTCCTTTTGCAAAATGGATGCATTCTCCTTTTGCAAAAGCGTGGCCATAAAACTTATTACGTTGTCTGTGGTTCTTTTATGAAGGTTAAAAAAAATTCCCATCAACTTCAATCACAACATAGTGAATAATAATTTAAATTGTGGTGAGGGAGAAGTGTTTCCAGTATTTTTTTTGCTGGCTCTTGTGAAACCAGCATGCATCCACCAGGATTTTTTATGCTCTTTTTCCTGATATGTAGCTTTTTTTGACAGCCACCCTTAATTATTGCTATTTCTAACAAGGCTTCGGTTGTGCTGAAGCTTCTCTCTAGCTCTCTGTCAGGGTTGGTTGAACCCTGACAGAGAGCTAGAGAGACAGAGAACAGTTTCATGGCCTGAAACTGTTTCTCATTATCAGGCCATGACTTTCACATACTGATCATCAGTTGTGCTTTTTATCTATAAAGGCTACCTCCTCTTTTGCTTCAGTTTCAGAGCACATTTTCGGAGCACAAAGCACAACATCTTCCAAACGAACTGAAATATCTGGAGCGGTGAAAGCTAGACATTCAAAAAATCTTTTGGGCTTTGTTGGCAGGCTTAGCCTTGTGGCTTTAATAAGTAGGATGGATAAGGATGGACTTTAATAAGTAAGAGAAGCAACGCTGGGTTGACACAATTATTAATGCTAAGGGTTAGAAGTGACTGCCCCACTGGATTTGTTTTATTAGCTTTGTTAATGCTCTCACTATACAATAAAGATGGCATTTCACCTGCATAGATGCTGTGGTGCTCATCCTCATTAGTGGATCAGAACCAGAGCCAGCAACCCAGAATCTGTCTCCTCACTTTGGAGAATGAAGTCTTCAGTCCAATACAACCAAAGAATTTTTGACCAGAACTTTGGGCGGATTCCAGATCTCGATCTGTTTTTGTGAATCTTTGAGCTGCTGGTACCAATATTAGCTCTCTCTCAGCCCATCTGCAGATGAAACAGAAAAGATCGTTCTCTCAGCAGTCGAAGTCTCCCTGTAGTGACACCACGCTGTACGCCAAATAAAGCTGCTGCAGCTGTTTTTCGTAATGGCAAAACTTTATGAGTTCTAAATAACACCAATAACACCAAAGGTGAAAAAACACCCTGAAAAAAATCTCCCTGTATTTTTCCAATGAAGTAAAATGCACAGTCTTTGCAGAGATAGGGCCTTCAGTTATTTTTCATGTAGCGCAGCTGCGCTGATGTGACAGACCTTGGCCCCAACAGATACGTCATCATAAAAGCCATTGAGGGAAAACCTCATAGCACAGCAGCACACATGGGGGATCTCCACATCTGCTAATAAAGTGCACATTCACTGGTCAAGGAATCTGGGGAATGTGAGCATGACGGTTGGTGAGTTATAGTTATGGTCTTTATGCAGCCAGAGAGCTTTAATGCTCTCAGGAGATAGACAAGCCTCTTCTTCGCTTTGCTGCTTTTTATCTCACAGTAGTGAAGCAACTGCACCTAGACATTGGATCATTTGGGCACTGCACTAAAAAAAAACTTGGTTATTTCCTTTAACCTTTTAACTGCTGCATTTTTGCTGTTGGGACAGAAGTTGGAAAGTTTTTTTCTTTTATTTTTTTAATCAAACATTGGTTCATTGGTCAGTGTGGAAGAAACCTTGTCCTTTTTCACAGACCGCCATTTTGAACTAAACAACAACCTCAACAGTTAAATAAAGCACTATTACATGGCAAAAGGATGTTGCATAATAACGATATTCTTGTTAGCTAGTTGTAACAAATCCCCGTCCAAATGAAAAAGTGTACACGCTGAAGAGAGTTATTTTAATTATTTTTTTATAAATATTTAGAAATGAGCATGTCTGTGGTTTTACTTAAAACTAGGAAGTATAATTTGCATGAGATAATACAAAAAAAAAAAACGATCGGACACGTCAACTCAAGAATCTGTACAATCAAAATGTTATTAAACATTTCAAAAGCAGAATAAGTAATATCTGTGTAAACCAAATGAACCCTTGTCAATGCAAACTTTGTATTTTTCATTTATATGATTTTGACTTCATAGCTGTCCCTCAGTTGGTTGGCAAAACCTCCTGAGGGTAGCAGATGAGATATGATGTTTTAATATAGTATATAATATGTTTTAATATAATAAAGACACAAAACCGTTTTTGGATCTGGTTGGGGCAGTAGGTGAGTATCGACCATCGATGTAACTGGATTCTATAAATGTTGCTCAAAGCTGAGATGCTGATGATTGGATATGTAAAAATATATATTATCTCAATATATAAATCTACAAATAGTTTAGTTTCTGTCAATTCTGTCAAGATACAAGATAGAACAAAGCAAATTTTTCTTTTGTATTGGCCAATAATTAAATTTACTTAATTGTCGCTGTAGGAGCCATGGTTTAAAATTTAACAAACTTTGGCTCCTTTGGCGGCGATCTAGTGGATTGGTCACGTGATGTCCAATCCACTAGATCATTGAGCGGACTTACGTTTTACAAAGTAATTTTAAAAAGCATTAACTGGCTGTTGTTGCTTTGAATACAACATGCAGATGCTGCCAAGTTACTATCTGCAAATAGATGCAGGCACATAAAGAAAAAAAGGTGGAGGAAATATTGGTGGGGACTGCCCCTGTCAGGCCAAAGTTGGTGGGGACATGTCCACCAACTTTGGAGTCCTTCAGGAAGTCCTTCAGGCAGTTATCCAGTGTTCTTGAGCTTCCATGGCATTTCCTGCAAGAGGACATACAAGTTTGATTAATTACAACAAGTCCTCCAAGTCTTAAAACAGAAGAGTAACTTCACTCTGTGACACTAATGAAACTGTCACTTCAGTGAGCTCATTGTCAGTGTTCAATGAGAATGAACAATGACCCTTTAATCCTTTCTCTGGGTTAAAGGGCAGTTGTGCATGTAGGTCAAGTATTTAAGCAAAACCATGGCAGCTTCAGCCGCAGGATCATGAAGATAAGATAACTCAATCCACAGGAGACCAGAAACAGCAGAGTGGAAACTCAGCTAGCAGGGTACTTGTCAGGTTCAAGCTTCCTAAAAGACTATTTAAAACACACAAAGGAGAGAGAGACAAGTGATTACATTTTACTCATGAGGAGAGCAAGGAGGAGATAACCTACAGTTACAATCCCCAAACTCACTCTGAGGCTCTCAGCCCCGCTATTCCTCTTTTATTACAAATGGGAATTCCCTAGTTACAACGTTTGCAAATTACTAAGGAGGGGGAAACAATCATATGATCATAAATCTTCACAATACAATGAACCCCCCCATCTTCTCGCAAGGCCTTAAGCGCTGGTCCTATTTCTCCGGGTCATAACCATTTGGCCTTTATCTGTTTCTCCCATCAGGCATGCTCGCAGCTCGCCTGCAATTCAGCTGCAAGGGTCTGGCTTCTTGTTTATTCTACCCGTTTTACAGCTTCTGCAAACACATTCCTTTGAGAGCACAAGTTAGAGACACACAAAACAATGCTATAGACTATAAAATAAAAATAAGTATATATGGGATAACATGTATTTACAACCTAACAGTACTTGCATGTAAACACACTCCTAGAACAAACCATGGACGGGTCAACACTGACAGTGTCTACAGTCCAGTATAGTGTAGTTGTGGGGAAGTCCAGGTCAGCAACAGGGCGGGCAGTTAATGCAGCACTAATCACTGAACAGACATGGGACAGGCAAAGGTGATGGTCAGTAGGCAGAAAATAAGTTATCAGGATCAAGGACGTCGACTTGTAGCCTGAAAGGCAGTGGGAGGTTGACTGCAGATGAGTCGGTGTTATATGGATGGAAGCAGACAGCAGGAGCCAGCTGCATGAAAACATGGCAAGTATTGCTTTAGCATTGTATGTGCAACATTCAAACTTCATCATAAAGCCAGTAATAACAGGCAATATTTTATATAGCATTACCAACCGCATTTTATTTTGTAAATTCAAGTATTATTAAACATTAACGGCATTATTTTATTTATGTTTTTATACTTTATTTTTAATAAGATTTTTATACTCTTACAACAAAGCAAAATATCACCACATGGACAGTACACAGCACTCAGAACAGATAGGTCACCAAAGGAGGGAGACAGCGATGCATCACAAAAAGGTAAAACTAAACAGACAGATTTCTGTAAACCAGGTTACAATGTACTGGGTTACAATTGCACATGAAGTTCCAAGAAGAGTGACGGAGATGGGGCGGTGGTCCAAACCTACTCTGCCCTGAGCATGAGGACTTCATGCAGGTACCCCAAGTAAAAATTGAAAATAGGGGAGAATCCCACAGGGCCATCGAACCAACTTAAACCAACCAACCCATCAGTGAGCAAACAGGTGGGAGGTCCTCTCCAGATTTACCGAGTAATGCCATTCCGCCCAGCACCTATTTTATATTTTGATCTGAAGGAGTACTAACATAAATCTAGTTTCAACCGACTATGTAGTAACATTACAAATGGACATTAATAACTTTAATGCATTTTATTTTTATAAAGACTTAACCCAGTATGTTTGATCAAACACAACTCAACCCTTTACAGTCCTGGGTCGATTAGGGAAGGAAAAAACAAAACAAAACACCCACTTGGGATGTTTTAACACAGCAGTTTTTAGAGTGTATGCATTATCATCTGATTTGTTTTTTTAAAGGTCTCCTGAGTATCAAATATACAACAAGAGCATTCTGCAAAGGGACCAGCTCCTCACATTCTCACAATACCTTTGGGTAAACAGTAAACCATGGGACCATGAACCTTCAAGGTTCTTAGCAAAGAACTGGCACATTGGCATCAGGAGGTTGGGTGAAGATGGGCAAGAAATGTCTGTGTTCCCCTCCTAGTCCGTTCAATCATGTAACTCATGGTATTTTGCTCTCCACTCTATCTCTTAAAACTTTTCTAAAATAGGGGAGAAGGGTGCCAACCCTTCCCTGCCACTTTTCACTTCCCCAGTGGTGCTGCTGCAGGGATCTTCAGGAGTCTAAACAAGCAAAGACACTTGTCAAGTTTTGAATTTACTGCCTGGTAAATCTTAGAGCAAGAAGGCGGGGCATGGTGTGACAGGGTGGGAGACAGATCATTTGGACGCACTGGAACTCAACTCAGGGTGCAGCAGCAAAGACCCAACCAACGCTGCCTGCATGCTAATACAGCAGCTCGGAATAGAATGAGACAGCCAGCTTGACTCCGAGGCGCTTTGTTTCCCTCCAAATCAAAGCAACGGATCTTCATCATTGGGAAATTTCCACAGATTTCTACTGGAAGGCTCATACAATTGCCAAGAGCTCCCAACTTACCCGCACCGCCTGGAAACAGAGTTTTATCCACATGGGGTGAACTGCGTGAGACCCTTGCTCTCCCTCTTCTTCTTTAATGTATATTTTTCTTTTTCTTTTTTACATTTTGACGCGACATTTCACTGCGCAGATGTGCATGGGATCAGGCAGTGACGCACCAGCGGCTTTTGGCCGCGTTTCGGTGATCTCATTTCGGATTATTCTCATTTTTAAAGTGGGAGTTTAGAAATGGAGCATCCGAATGTCCCGTTTTCTGACAAGTTTCCGTTGCTGTTTGGTATGTTCGTCATGTCCGCCCGTCTTCACGCGCGCTTGTCCGTGTAGAACCAGGCGCGGATTCAGAAGTTGGCTGGGAATAACAATAAGAGGAGTGCGCAGCGCGGAGGACGAAGAGCAGAAGTGACAGCGGCGTTCACGGGTGCTGAGCGGCTGAATTTACTACCAGCATAATCAACATCTCTGTGCGAGGAATAAAAACTGCCGGGGGCAGAGAAGGGGTTCTGCTGCTGCCCACTCCCTCGTCATCCATACATTTTAAAAATTTTTAAAGCATTTTCAGCAGTGAATCCAGGCTTCTGGAGCCGCAGCTGCGTAAAACTTGGCCAGATCTGGGAACATTGCTGCCTGTTTGCGCAGCCTGGATGGATATGCGGCTGACGGAGAGAATTTACTAAATATATATAGACAGATATATATATATATAGATATATATATTTGTCTATATATAAACCTTTTTTTTTTTTAAAGAAAGCAAGGGGGGATTATCAGTCCCTGTCCATTATACCCTCAAAATGGATGCCTACGTCAGGCTTTGGAGACGCCACTGGATAATCTGCATCTGAGAGGCGCTTACAGGCGTTTAAAGTTTGGATAAATCCGAAGCGCCTGAGAGGGTAAGATGCAATCTGGGGCCAAGACATTGTCCGCAGGTGGAGGGGCGTCACTCTGCTGCCTACTTCTTCTCTGGATCATCTACTCGCACTTGCTCAGAGAAGGTAAGGGCTCTTCCAGTCAGCCTCTTCACTACTTTGCCAGCAGCAGGAGCAGCAGCACCAACGTCTGTACGGACTGACCGGGTTGCAGCTGCATGGTGTGGTCAGGTCCTTTAATCTGAGAGAAAAAAAAAACCTTTCAGTCCAAATAAATCAGCCTGCAGCGATCTGTAACCCATCATCACTTTATTTATGCTCTCCTTGTTGAACCGTATGACATATTTGAAATTTTAGTTATCTATCTATTGCAACGTAACTGTGGAAACTCAGCAGTTTGTTAGGATGAAATGCCTTATAGTGAAAGTTATAACTTTTAATTTGGAATTTAAAAGATAATAGAGATATACTAAACAGCCGATTTTCAATTGATCGGCTCTGATCAGTTCTAAAACGTCTGATTTTTTCCCCTATTCTTTAAATGCATCAGAACTAAAAACACCGGCCATTGATGTATATTAGCACATAAACAACATGAACTCTGTTGCACTTTCAGTGTCATGATAATTTGATAAAGGTTCTTAACACTGCTGGGTGAAAATAGAGCTATTTCTGTTATTTAATTTTGTGATGGCGGTTGCAGTTGCACTTATATTTTAGTTGTTGGAACACAATAAATATGTGAAAACTGAAAATTGGTGTTGGACCGAGAAAGGATGTATTAGTGTAATTCTCAGTAGCTCCAAGGTTTGAATGTTGTTACAGATGTTTCCCATCAAACTCTTTGTTACAGTGGATCATATTTTAATATAGGAATAACATTTCCATTATTCCTGCTGCAGAGAGAATAAGCCCTAATTTCTACTGTCACAGTTTTATATTTGTGCTTCAGTTTAGGCTACATCTGTCAACACCACACTTTGCTGCTGAATAAAACATCCAAGGCTACTTCGTTTTGACAGAGAATAGAAAGCAAAATGACAGCGATGTGACCTATGATTTCTGGCTTCAATATGATAAATAGATATTTATATTAATTTAACAAGATTGTTAACACATTATTGTACAAATTTGTCAATCAACCTGGTGAACTTTTCTCTCATTGACATAGTCTCTGAGTAAATGGATAGTTAAACCCCTGGACGCGATTTGAAGGCTGTTATTCTCTATACGCTCCCCCTTGTTCTCGGCCCTATGGCAAATCTTAAAGGCGAGATTATCTGTATACACCATATTTAGATCCAACTAAACTCTTCCTTTGAAAGTGACTGTCATAGAATGATCTGTAAAGTTCTAAAGCTGTTCTCAACACCACATTTCTTCTAAGCATTTTATCACTTTTTATACACTATCCTACTGTCAGCTGCAATAACTTAGAGGTCGCAGCCAATGTAAATTGCTGGCTGGGAGGCTACGCTGCCTCCAACCATCTTTGTCGCTCATCTGTCATGTTGGCAAGGACAGAAAATCAAAGCAGACCTGCTTTCATTTTTACATGAATTTAGGCGTGCACTGGTCTCAATAAATGGCAAGTCAGCCGCTCTTAACGTCAGTGGTTTTATTCAGTGAAAGTTTGAGAATGTAAAGATCCCAAACTTGACATTCCCAAGTCAAGTTTGGGAACTTGGTGCACCACTGAGCTGCACAACCATTGCAGCTCAGTGGTGCAGTTAAAGTACAACAGCAACGTCTGAAGTCTGAGCAAATGTGGAGAGAATGTAGTCCTCTGAAGATCACATGTCTTGCTGTTAAGCAAGATTATTTTTAAATGTGTGCAATTATTTTTATTTATTTGGAATTAAAAGTCAGTCTCAGAATTAAAGACCTCCTTTAATTCCGTTTGAATGTTCATAATGGAAACATGTTTCAATACTATTCTCTGTGCTTCTTAAAAAAAAGAAAAACAACAACTCAAATTTTGAAAATAATTTTCATTTGTTGCTGTAAAAACTTCCCCACTAAAGAGAGTTGTCGTTGTCATGACCTGGTAGTGTTTATTTATAGTCAGTTCACTGATGGGAAAATGATTAGACTTTTGAATGTCTGGCTTTGTCAGCATATGTCTATAAAGGATTTTTTTTTTACTAAACACAGCAGGGCACATGCTAACAGAACAATAATGTGAGAGTAAAACAGTGAATTCTTTCCCTCTTCAGTTTGCTGTGTGTGTCTGAGCTCAGCTTGGTTTGAACAGTAATGTGTAATATTGTTTAACTTCATCCCCTAAAATATTCCAATTCTGGGAGCATTTTAAAGAGTTCCCATCACATTTCATCATGACCTTTTTACATCATGACCAATTTTTACTTGTGAAAAGAAGAGATTAGCATGTCACTGTATTCAACCATGATTGTCTTTCACTTGTGCCATATTAGCAATTACCTTTTTACAAATGTATCAGTCAGAAGCAAGGATATTACTAAATACATTTTTCTTACCACCCTTTCAAGCTTTCTCCTCCAGTAAATGTGGAAGAAACTATTAACCTAATTTTTTGTTTTATGGTGTTTTACATACACTGTCAAACAAGGCAAGGGCCTTTATGCTTAAGGCTTATTTAATTTATTATTAAATTTGTTTCTTATTTAATTTCCCTTTGGCATCAATAAAATATTTTGAATTTTGAATTTGAAAAACCCAGACTTGCCCAGGTGATGATGTTCTAGCTGTCTTGAAATGTTGCTTCAAGATTTGATCAGAATATGGTGAATATGATTTCCTGACTGTTGCTTATCAAAATTAGTTTTTTTTATTTTACTTTTGTTGGAATAGTTTCTTCTTTTGACCTTTCAGCACATTTTTGAACAGGACTCTCAGCAGCTTCCTCCAGTATCTTCATAAATTCTGATGCTCATATTTTGCATTTTCTCTGGTTTTTATAGTTGCATAAAACAGTTTGATTCATGTTGCTGCTTCTGACACATGGAAGTGTTGTCAGAACTGTGCAGATCTCTTCCTGTGTGGGTCTGCACAGGAAGAGATCTGTGCAGACCCACAGATCTCTTCCTGGTGTCTCCCTGATCCTTCTTTATTTTTCCATGACATCATCACGTGGGTTCCACAACTTGCTTATAGGAATATTAAAATCGTAGTGTTTGCCATCTTAGGTTGGTTTGATGGCAAACACTTCGAGAAAAATAGTAGTGTTTTCCTCATAGTGTTTTCCTCTTAGCTATTTTACTAAGAGGAAAATAGCTTTTCCTCTTAGTAAAGAAAGTAGTTATCCTTTAATAAATACTTTAGTTTTATCGCCCTCATTTGTCACTAAATAGTTCATTTTATTGTTCTGGTTGCTAAAGAAGGACTCATTTCACATTTCACATGCAAGAGAATAAACAATAAGACTGAAATCTGTGAACCTGTATTTTAATGTTGGTGTAAAACCAAAGCAAAAGACATACGTGCATCTTTCTACATTACAAGTCATAATTACAGTGTTGCAGTGATTTGTTTGAATAATCCAATTTATTCTGCAACAATCTGTGCCGCCGCCGGGCCGCGCTACGCGAGCTGTCAAAGGAAATGACAGATTGCACTTTAAGAAATATGTCTCCAGGTTGTGTTGCTGCATTCTGAAAGTTAATCACTCCAGCTTTACAATTGGCTTTCACTGATGACAGACCCACACAGTCCCACCAGACAGATTTTATCCCAGTAAATTATTCCTCATGCTATCACTCTGACTTTTATTTCCAACCATTTTCATCAAATTAGGATCCAAGCTGTATATGGAAAATCATGATAGAGCAACAGAGGATGATGTTAAAAATCCTTTGTGGATTTTGTCTCTTAACTCAGAACCATTCAATTACCAACTATTTGAACTGAAAACAATAATTTTTCCTTCTGGTCCTCCATGAGGCATTAAACTACAGTTTGACTTACCTTGTCTGTAAATTGTCAGCAAATCATTGAAGCCCTCATCTTCATCTGCAGACTGAGGAGCTTTTAAAATGGTGAATCTTTATGAGAAAAAAATGAAAGTAATTTTTTTAATAGCTAAATCAGTTCATCTGCAGATAAAACTCACATTTCATTGCTCACTAAGTGAGTTTGTTCTTCCCATGAGCTTGTGGTTGCATGCCTTCCTGCGTTCTTATTTTCTGCGACACAAACTGATCCGTTGTTGGGGAACTTGGACGAAGGATGTGAGTTGCGCTCGCTCAGTTTCATTGTCCTGCTGTGTCTGATGTGATGGCGTACTCTGAGAGGCTGTTATTGTTCTTCAGAGCATTACTCCATGTTATCAGAAGTTACTGTGCTGTACTCATGGGGGCTTAATAGTTTGATGTTCATTATCATCTCTGCGTTTACATTAAAGACGGGAGCTTTTTGATTGAAATTTATATTTCTCTCTGCATCTCAAAGTTGCTGTTTGCCTTTCGCATTTACTACTTAAAGCTGCACTATAACTTTTAAAATATGTTTTTTCCATATTTGTTAAAACTGTCAGTATGTGTGACAGTATGGTATGAGATCTGTGAAAAAATCTATCTCCTCCAATCAGAGCCAGGAAGAGGGGCATAGCACTGTCAATCATGCTCCATGGACCAATGGAGAAACAACAGATTGCCTTTTAAGAAATATGTCTCCAAGTTATGTTACTACATTCGGAAAGCAACACAACACACTGTTCTAAAACAGCGCTGTCAATCATGCTCGATGGGCCAGTGGTGGAGATACAACTTACTGGTTCAGGAAACTGTATCCGCCATCATCAGTGGCCATGCTAACTAGCATTAGCATTCATGACAGGCTATGTTATGATGAACTAGCTGTAATGTAGCAGAGAGTAAGGGGTGAACTGTGCATAGAAGAGATTAATTGACAGCGCTAAGACCCACCTCAAGGCTCTGATTGGTTGTTTCTGGAGTTAGTCCTAGAAGAAGACAAAGCTTCATCTTTGAATGTTTTTGACATTTAACATTTGGTAAATGGTCTTAACAAATGTCAAAAACATTTTCTATACAAGTTACATTCTTCACTTTCAAGTCTATTTTCAGCAGCTTCCCTCTGCAGAGCCTTTTATCATTTACCTTTGTTGTTTGGCAACATATCTATGTAAAGCAACCTCCTTCATATGTTCTGAATGAAAGGACAGACCTGAATTACACTGTTAGCAGGGCATGCATGTACTGGGGATGTTTTCTATTAAAAGCTGCCCTTGGCAATGTCACACAAGTGTTCCCTATAAGCTTCACCAACATAACTAAACCAGAAGGACTTAGAAGACCTGAAAAGTGAAACTATTCATCATGCTGGGTTTTTTCCACACAGAAAGGAAGCAGTCTAAGTATTCCTCTGTTGTTCCCTGTGGGTGGAGCAGTGCTGCAGCTAGCTGGAGAACCAACATTTGGGGCAACCAGAGCACATCAGCAGTGTTGTGCTGCTTGCTCCTCTTTCTTTGCAGCCCTTCTGGATGCTTGTGATTGTAAAATGATGGTGCTTGAAGCAGCTTCAAGGATCGTCAAAGCTGAACGCAGAGCTGATTGGGACATGCCAAGCTTTTTCAGGAGGAGGACGATGCTGCCTGACTTGATGCGAACGTACATAAAAATGACATGATCATGTAAAACTTACTGCTCCTGTATGGAAGTCCTCTGTTCTATATAGGAGCCTGCTCCGGCTGCTCTGGCTGCAGGCGGGACGGAGCAGCTGCAAAGCTAAATAGAGGTCAAACAAAGTCAAACATGCAGATGGTGACCTGTTTGGTGCACAGTATCCATCTATCCATCCATCTATCCATCCATCCATCCATCCATCCATCCATCCATCCATCCATCCATCCATCCATCCATCCATCCATCCATCCATCCATCCATCCATCCATCCATCCATCCATCCAACAAACCCTGGAGATTTGCAGATTCTCAATTTCAAGGTGTCTAATTACCAAGTCATATTTCTTTTAAGTCATATTTGATACAGTATTTTTATAACAGCTGTAGGTAACATAAAAAGATGTAACACTGCCCCTTTAAATTAGGATTTCTTAAAAAAAAAAGCTGAGCTCACAACATGAAGCTGTTTTCTCCTCTGCTGTTGGATTTACAGAGCTACATTAGATCACAGTAGACATCAGGAAGCATGTAGCACCAGGTCAGTCAAACATCTGTCAGGCTCACCTGGCGTCCTGTTATACCATACCTGCTGTGCCACACACATAAAGTGGTGCTACGGTTAATGAGATGCATTTGACTGCAGCTGCTTGACGAGAATATCTTGAGTCTTGGGTGAGGTTCCTGTTCCGTGTCATCCTGTGTCGCTAATAACAGGCAGAGCTGTGAGATTAGAGCAGATTAAAAGGAAAAGTTAAGTCTTTAATACTGAAGTTAAAACTAAAGCAGCAGTATCAGATTAGTCTGTATGAACTAAATGGATTTACATTTATAGAACTGGTTTATTTTCACTGTCTTTAATATGAAGCAGTACTGTGGCAGATTTAGTATGATATTTTACTCTAAGGCTGATTATTAAACAAAAAGGAAAAACAATTTATAAATATTAGAATATACCCAACACTTAGCTCAGCATCTTGATGTCTTCATGTTCAGTTGCATATGAAATGATAAAAAAAGGTGAAATATTCCTTCACCTTTTTAAGCTTGCTGAACCTTTGGGGTTTTATTGAGAAGTTTAAATGGAGTTTTTAGTAGCATGTCCCGAATGCTATTCAGGTAATGAGCAGAGTTATTATCAGCTGCAGAAAACTTTTCTCTTCCTGACATCACCTGGAGGCATCACTGTCATTTGTGCAGCAGCTTCACTTCATTTAAAGTGAAGCTGCTGCTTTCACTTTAAATGAAGTTTCATTTCTGAACACAGCTCACAGAAGTGCTACTAGTTTTCAGCTGTAGCTGTAAAGACAAAGTCCTTTATGATTTGAATAGGCCGGAGCAATAACACTGAGACGGCAGAATGTTATCCATCTGTTGACTCCAGTTGTAATTTATGGGATAAATTGTCTTTCCTAACTGATAGACATAATATTTATTTTAATATAAATTTATTTATTGAGAAATACAATATTTTTAAGGTCCAATTTTTTAAAGACATCAAAGACTATAACTCATTCTAGTGTAAGAACTAAACATTAGAGCTGCAACAAATAATTATTTTAGTAATTTATGTATTTGGATGATTAATCAATTTATCAGCTTAAAAAGACTTTTAAAACCAAATAAATACCTTGCTGGTTTTTGTCAGCATTTCCACATAAAAGCAATCCAGCGAAATAAATAATGATATTCATTCATTGCAACATCAGAGTTTACAAAAGTGTTGAGTTTACAACATCAAAATCATAGAGTTTACAAATGAAGAGCAGATCAGATTTGATAACCAAAGATAAATTTAGACTGATTACCTGCACCGTGAATATTTCAAATGTTTCCATCCGTGTTTTATAGAGCGCATAAAATATATCCTGAGGTCATATCTGATACTGTGCATGTTAATGTGATTGTCATGCTATCTAAAGCGCTGCTTCGTTGGTGGCACTTTATTCAGCGGAGAAGTGAACGATGCAGTGAAGAGAATCACTTCTGCCTCATATTGCGTGGCAGGGTTGTGATTAGAGCCTGATTAGAAACCGTTTTAGAATCAATGCCACAATGTCTGGGCTGAGCCGACGCAGCTGGGCTCCGCTCTGTAGCTGTCATGAGGAGCAATACCAAACTAGGTTTATTGAAATGAATAATTAACAGCTCATGCTCTAAAAGAGGGGACATTTTTAATAAGTTTCGAGACAGAATCCTATTTTGCAACGTCGCTCCTTGCCATAAAACATAGTAAAACATCACTTTAATCCGTAGCAGCCCACAAGTAATTACTTTCTTTAAATGGAGATTGTTTTAACATGGAAATGGAGTCAGTGTCATACTTCATTCACTGCAGCCTGTCATATAATTTTATGGCAATACCCTTAGGAGAAGCAAAGCATTTCACACACGAGGTCCCAGTCTGGGTCCAGTTGTGCTGGCAGCATTTAATGGGATTGCCTATTAAATCTGATCAAAGTATTTTGTCAGTGAGCTCTAACTACCAATTTGGCTGGACTGGCTTAATTAAAGAGAAAACTTGAAAACTGATAACCTACTTAGTGTTTTATTGGAGGGTGTAAGAGTTGATGCTGCTGCTAATAAATTGTTTTTTTCTTTGTTCCTTTTTAGGGAATTAAAGTTTTTAGAGTTGAATAATTACATCATGCCCACCAGGCCTAAGCTCTGTGCTGAAACACAGTGACTGCGGGGGACATGGTGAAAGAGCCAGGCAGCCTGTTCAGGAACAGATATTATAATATTTCTATGCTAATACTTTGATGGTCTGTAATGTGATCACAGCACAGATATGTGTAGCACAGATTTACCTGTTTTTGAAAGCTTCACATCTTAAATCACTGTATTGTGTTAACAATACTATATGAATAGATGGTATAGGTTCCATTTCATTGCTAAATTAAATAAATGCAGAGAAAAGAGCTGCAAGACATTCAGAAATTTTGTGATTATTATGTCACCTGCACGACAACATCAAAATCACATTATCTCTCGTTCTTGTCTGTTGCTGCAGTGTTTCCTTGACTCTCTTTGACCTTTAGCTTCTTGGGAACGTCTGTGTAAGGCGTAGGAATCTACTGACTTCTTCCAAAGAGATTAATGTATTATTATGCTCGACTTATAGGAGATAATAGTCAACAGTTATTGCAGCAATCTTTTTCATTTCTATAAAATGCAAATGTGATGATGCTATTTTTGCAGTTTGAAAATCAAAGCTGTAGCCTTGCCAGTGTGAGTGACTGATATACTAGAACACGTTTAAGAAAATTACACTAAGCATTCTGAAGGGATTAACTTGTCAGATTATTTTCAATGTAGCTTTAAACCAGGTGTTAAATATACTTCATTTAAGGCCACATTTTGATGTTAAAGAGTTTTTATATTTAGTCATCATATTAATAGAAATAAAAGCTCATAAAAAGCAGAGCATAATTAATTAATAATGGCTTTGATTTGATCCTGGTGTGTCGAAGTTGTTCAGGTCGGTAGCTGGAGATATTTGAACATGTTGTGACTTTTGGAGCAGTCACTAGCCATTTCCTGAATGAAGAGAGAACGAAATTGTATTTTCTGTCCTGTTTCACTGTTCGGTTTTTTGTCACCATATACTGAAAGTGCTTTGACATATTCAACAAACAAAGATCAGAATAACTGGTTGCATCAAGCTAAAGTTAGCATTAGCATTTAGTGTTCCAGTGTTCCTGGCCTTTTTTTTTGACAGATTTAGAAAATGTCTGCTCTACATTTTCCCTAAGATTTTCCAAGATTTTGAGACATTTTCAGTGAGTCTCAAAAGCATGGCAAGCCAACATTAGCATTTGCATTGTTTAGTGCAGACCATACGGATTTATGGTGGTAAAAGGGAAAAATAGTGCAGAAAAACCTGTTGAAGAACAATCCAAGAACACTTGCATTCTTCCTTTTTTTTCTCGCTCTGTGTTAGCTAAGCTTTGTACAGACTCATCACTATAGCAACTGACTGACAACGACACCACTAATGCATCAGGATTCAACACCAAAAAACACTCAAACATTTCCCATGTAAGGAAGAGAAGAGTCAGTCTGTTAATGTTTTATGTTTTCAGGCTTGATGTTTATTTTGAGATTATTAATAAGTGATTGTCTGAACACAACTCATTTAAACATCTTCTCTGCTGTTTATCTGTGAGATTTGGTGAGTGGGTCACCTTATTTTTTTAAACAACCAAAACACAATGAATTCTGCAGCACAGTCAAAAGCTAGCTTAACTGAGCTATGCCCCTCCTAACCATTGTTTTTATGAAAAACTTCTTATGTAGTTGACAATTAGTAGCAAATCACTGCATCCTTTTTTCTTTTCATGTGTACACTTAAGATTTAGCGCGTTATATTGAGACCTTGACAGATAAGCTAACGGTAGTCATCAGGGAGCTGGAGGCTGTGACGTTACATTGCAAAGTGTCTCTAGACATTCCTCCTTGACTCGTGTATTTTCCTGTGTCCCAGTCTGTGCAGAAATTTTGTTCTCAGTCATCCTCATGACTCTGGGGTAAGGTCATCAGACCATTACGTATCTTTCACAGCTAGCTTCTGTACTCTCCATCTTTCATTTGCTGCTGCAGCTGTATGTGCATTTAATCATGTGAAATAGAGTCAAGGCCAAGTGTCTCAAAGCTGCTGAGTGACAGAAACCCACTGCCACATAAAATAACTTCTGTACATATGATGGAGTGCTGGCCATGGCTCAGGGCGTCCCACTCACACACTCTTCCACCTTCGCCCCACAACCGTCCGCTGCCTTACTCTGCTGTTGCTTCAGGTTTATTTTATGAGGCCCTTGTATCTGCTCAGTGCTGAAGCACAGCGGCGCTGATATCTGGTGGCTCCTCAGTCCTTCAAGCGACCAACAAGTTTGAATTAGCAGAAAGACATGGAGGCTGGGCTGAGTGTTGACAGCTGAAGGGCTGAAGCATTGGATTGAAATCTGCATAAAAGCCTGTCTCAATAATCAATAAATCTCATGATCAATTAAAACAAACTCAATAACTTCCTTTGGATGATTGATCATTTTTGTCTTTCTGCCTGAAACTAGATGATAAAAGTCTTTTTGGAGGATAATTTTGTTTACTCAGATTTCGTAATTCATCTTATTTGTTGTTTTGTTTATTTATTTTGGATATTGAATATGTCTTCCAGTCCCAGTGGCATATGATCATTACAATTTAAAGTTCATTGATGTTTGAGAATGTGTTTTTGCATTATTATTATTATTCCATCACTATTGTACTACTTTAAAATGGTTTCATTACAGGCTTATGTGTCTAGCAGTTTTTTCATGGTTGTGTTTTTATGACTGTAAAGATTGCCTTGGGCTGTGATTTTATGTTAAAAACCACCGCTGAGAACTGCAATCCGTCTACTAATCCATTAATTAAGATGTAGGTCGGCCTGTGAGCAAACATTTGGTGACGGGATTTAATGTAAAAGAGAGAAAATGTCTGATCTATGAAAAGATAAAAGGGAATTACCAAGAATAGATGAATAGTTCCTCTGTGGATGACAAATATGCACAACAATGTCTACTTAATGATAACTAAGTTTCTGAAGTGCAAACAAGATAAATGTCTGAGAGACAGCCAAGTGAGCATTTTCACATAGAGATAAAAAAAAAACATGACAAAAAATGGATTGTGCTGTTCCCAGAAGATTGGCAGTCTAAAGAATGATAATGCAACTCAAACCCAAGAACTTCCTTTTATCAGTTCCATTTTACTACACAAAGCATTAACTTGTAGTTTTTCCTGGTCAAATGATCAAAACTGAAACAGGTGGCATTTGTTTTTGTTTTTTTTGCTATTAGTAAAAGCTATTTTAGATTTGCACTGCTAAAATACTAGCTCCTGGGAAAGGCTGCAAACTGCAAATTACTTGTCTGCTAGAAAAAATTATTACAGCTGCAGTCTTGCATTATAAACCCTGAATAGGATTTCGTAACCGATCGTCCTGTAGTGTGTCTTGCGTTACAAATAATCGGGTCCAGTCGGTAGAACCTCGTGGCTCAGATCTACGGGGTTTCCCTGACACGGAGCGAGAACGCAGCCTGTTCAATGTGACAGGTAGCCAAATCAGAAAGCGCGGATTCCCCTCCGTACTTTCTGACGGGAAATTATGGAGGTGAATCCCAAACAGCTGGCGGTGCAACCCGGAGAGCAGCGGACATCGGAGATAATATGTGGAAACAACATTAATGTTTATTCAACATTTGGTGCAAAGAATATCCAGAGAAATGACCAGGAGAGGAGCTGGAGCCAAACTGCTACTGCAGTTGATAAACCCGGTAACTTTCCAGCTGTTCATCGTTAACGTGACATAAACAGGTTCTAATGATATTCATTCAGTCAGGACTTTACTGACACCAGCCACATGCACTGCAGGTAGATTGTAGTAAAACGTTGATTAATGCTGGTTTTAAAATAACTTGTAGCCATTATCTTGTGCCCATTGTTGGACACCACAGGCCACGATGGGCTGGTGTTGGTCTCAGGTTTTGAAAATGGGCGACAATCAGCCGACAGTTCTAAGAGGTCGGTGGAGAGCACCGGAGTTGAGCTTTCTAATCCAGTGTCATGGAAAAATGCAGGGAGAAACAATAATGCCTAAATGAGCTCGGTAGCTTTTATTTATTGTCCTTTTAATTGATTTATCGTTTATTGCTATGACATATCACTTATGTCAGCGGTCTCTGACATAAATCATATGGACAGCCTAGGACGTTATCTTTTAGGGATGGCATGAGACCACCGGAGATTCTAACCCAGAGATGGAAGCCAACCAGAACAAATAGTTTGTTCTGCTTTTAATATTGGTAAAATTTATTTCAGCTCTAAGTATTTAATATCTACTTCTGTGTTTTTCTTCTATCTCTTTTAAATAGTTGCTTAGCTAAACTGAAAGGAAAGGAAATCACAAATGAGGAAATGCAACAGACAGTTCTCAGTTGCATTTCACAGCACAGCAGAGCGTAAAGCTAAGGCTCAGCACTGGTAGCAACAAATCTAAAAGACTGACACGGGAACTGAAGACGACACAGGACAAAAACAAAACGAGGATCCGACAGAGACACAGGAGGCATTAAATACACAGAGGGTAATCACAGAACAAGACACACCTGGGAACAATCACGGGGAAGACAGAAGAGCATGGAGATTCAAAAAACACAGCAACCTAAAACAAAACACAGAGAAAAACTCAAATCCCCACAGAATGTTTGGACTGTCACACACAAAGCACTAGTTTTTCTCAAAATATTCAATATTCCCTTTGGAACACTATTGGATAACAAAAAACCTGTTTTTTGACCCATGTCTTTTTCCCGTAATGAGATATTTAAACGTCTCAATTCTGCAACTGCAGATATCGCTGACTCATCTTTTCAGATTTTGCTCTTAAAAGAGGTCAAAGTAGGAACCTGGATGCTCACAACTGTTGGGTCATTTTATGATTCATTTGTGTTGCTCAACAACCCATTCAACCTTTGCCATTGGTGTGCTCATTTCATGCTCACTTAATGAACCTCTGAGAGCGTTTTGGGCTAAGCTGAAGTGGCAGAACCAAAGGCCAGTACTTGGTGATTGCCAAGGACTGACCTGACATGAACTGCTGCCACAGATTCTTCTCTGCTCTGCCTTCACTGAGCTCATTTCATTTCATTATCAACCTGAATTGCCCTCTCAGGCACTTTTCTGTACAATATAAAAGAGGGAAGGAAGATACTTTGCTGTTTTTCTTCTAGCTCATTACAAGGATTTAGGCTTTATCACAGTAGATAAAGCCTACTGTGGTTTTATCTCAGTTTTCCGGTTCCACCTTGAAAAGAACCACAGAAATATTCTTCTCCTGCTCTTTCTATGGACATTTACGAGTGAAAAAAGTTAGTTTTAGATGGGATTTGTTAGTCTTGCCTCATATTTCTAATTTTTAAATGCAGTTCATCTGATTGTTAAGTGGCTTCCTCCTATTGCAAGCAGTTGATTGAAAATGACAAATGAATTATCTGTGCTGCACCGTTTCTTCTTCAAAGCAGCAGACGGCCTATAGCAGTTCATTGTGATTAAAGCTTGTGTATCTAAATAGGGAAACATTATTAACATCTAATAGGTTTACTGAACACACCAGGAGAGGCTGAATTATATATATATGAAAAAAGAAAAAAATTAAAGGCAATCCCTTGGGTTTTCAAATAATCCACTGAAATATAATCGGCACCACATAAGATATTGCAGGAACCACTGCATGGGGTTTTTGTTTCTCCTGGCAATTGGAAGGTTTTTGGATTTTTTCTGCTGCGAATCGTCTGAGGTTTTCTGTTAATCACTTTGCAGAAAATTCTGGGTGTGTGTTTGAATTCACACAGTACTCTTATGGAAATGTAATTAGGGAAATTAAATACATTTTATTTAATTAAATAAAGACATTTATTTATTTTTATATCCTATTATAACTGATATGATGTTTAAATAAATAAATTATTGACAATAATTGACGATTGTCCCTCTTTAAATGGAAGCAAAGTGGAACTGGAGGTCGTCTTCAGATGACTCAGTTGATTACCACAAATGGGCCTTTGTCCATTCTCCAAGTCTGTTGCATCTTTGCAGGAGATCTTTGGGTTGAGAGCAGGACGGCTGTCTAATCAGGAACTGGGTTGTTGGGCTTCTCAGATCTCAGATCTATCAGCGGTGCAGGTCGTCTCTTCCCTTCAGTTCCAAGGTGCAGTCCCACTTTGATGGTCTAACTGCAGCGTAGGTTGACTTGACTTCTGCACCAGAGACGAAGACGCGTTGTTCCTCTTTTCCGGGGTTTTTATACCTTTTATACCTTCTGTTTGACTTTCGTAGCTTCCCCATGGGTATTAGGTTACCTCCCCCTCACAGACTCCACAGCGTCTCTGGAAATCACCCAGCAGAAACTCTTAACCGTTCATAGTTTCATAGGAATAGTTTAAACTATTTTTATAGATCTGCAAGCTGGAAACCTACTTCCTCTTTTCTCAGGAAGCCTGCTGTTCCTGTTTTCCTTACACTCTCTCTGCCTGCCTGACTATGATTTCTTATGATTAGATAAAGAAGAAGAATTAAACCAAAGTTTGCAGGAGACAATAACAACACACACAACCTGACTGATTTTATTGCAGTTCTAAGTCTACTGTTGGCTAGATGTCACTTATATAATTAACTTTAAATGCAACTTTTATTCATTAATACTATTAAACTAAGATTTCCAGCATGGGGAAGTGGGATGATCTCGGGTTCTCTCGACAGGCTGAAGTGAGGGTTTTTAGGGGATCAGAGTCAGCTATTTGGTCTGCGTCAGAGTTTGATCGATTCACACAAACAATCTAAGCTTTCTAGGCAAATGAATTAGTTTGATTAAAGCAGACTGAACAGGACATGGAGTGACATCTGTACCCCTGAAAAACGTATCACTTTTCCATTTTTACTTCATTTATAGATATTTGTCACCATGGTGAATCTCTTTGCAGACTTCTTCTTCATAGTGCGATGTGTTGCCCTTTGAGATCTTTTCGCCTCTTTCATGTCGTGAGAGCTGCAATGGCCTGGTGACCTTTCCAGGTGTACCCTGCCTCTCGCCCTTTGAGAGCTGGAGATAGGCACCAGCACTTCTGACCCCAATGGGATAAGGGTGTAAGAAAATGGATGGATGTTGTCATACGGGTTCTATGAATTATTTCTAAATTTTTCTTTGCAATAATCAGGCCTTTATTCACTTGTGAAATGATGCTCATTTTCCAAAAAATTTTGTTGGTTACCACATTACGTGAAAAAGATGAGAAGATAAAGAACATTTGTCCTCAAAAGAGAAAATAAGGTGCACAAATTTGTGGCAGGAAATGTCTTGCCCAAAGTTTCACTGATTAGTAGGAAGAAAATGTGAATTAAAATTTTTGATGGCCAATTAGCTACCTTATTAGTTCATAACACTGTCGAAACTTTACAGTCTTTCTTGGTGCTTGGACAGAAATTATAATAGTAACTCTCAAAAGGCAGGGTTCTCTGGGCGAATCATCAATCTGAGAGGTTCTGTTCATTTGCAGTCTCAGTAGATCTCAACTCTGCTTGAAAATTGGTCTGTCATTGAAGCTCAGAGCGCAGCAGTCTCCTCTTTGTCATCCAAGTCACATTTTATTCCTGACTGTGGTATGTGTTTCCTTAACTCATTTCAATAGTGAAATAAAAACAATCCAACCAGTGAACTTTCAATATTTTTTATTATAGTCTGTTGCTGCCCTCTGGGGGCGCATGAAATTGAGATTCTGAAGGTTTGTTTCAAATAATGTGTGAGGTTACGAGGAGGTGGTGTTTTGATTTTCCTTTCATTTTTCTGTTAACCCTCCTCATCAACTTTTCTCTGACACCATGCTGTGCTCTGGTAATCTGCGGCTGCTTTCAGTTTTCAGACAAATTAACTTTCAAATGTAGGCAGTTTTTAACAGGTGCTCATTGAATGAGACAGTGAGTTTCATGGCGATATCTAAGCTAATTTTGATGAAAAATTTCCCAAAATGTTTTATTTGATGGTACTCTGCTTTTATCAACTGAGCCTTAGACTTGCTGCACAAAATTCTGGACCACTGAATTTTTCTTGCAAATGTATATGTAAGATAAATTTGTCATGGGTTGATGTTACTGCTACAAACTTTAGTGATGTGTTCATAAAAGTTTAGCAAATATTCAATAGAACAGGAAAAATTATAAATTCTTTATGAGTACAAAAAACTCATAAAGAATCAAGAAAAATTGTTATTGAATGCTATAAGAACTGACAAAATTTACTAAGTCCACCATATTTATTGTCGGTATCATTGCACATTTTGTGTGACATTTTTTATGATGATGATAATTTATTTCAGACAGACATTTCACCAACAAAACATAATAACAAATACTTTCATATTTCTAAATGTAAATACAATACTGTCAGGTTCAAGCTTCCTAAGACACTTTAAAACACACAAAAGAAAGAGAGACAAGTAATTAAATTTTACTCATGAGGAGAGCAACAGAGAGAGAAAAAACACTCACAATCCCCAAACTGGCTCTGAGGCTTTCACCCCCCGCTATAACTCTCTCATTGCAAATAGGAATTCCCTAGTTAAAAAGTGTGCAAATTACTAAGGAGGGGGAAACAATCATATGATCATAAATCTTCACAATACAATCTTCCCATAAAGCATTAAGCGCTGGCCCTGTTTTTCCAGGTCACAACCATTTGGCCTTTATCAGTTTCTCCCATCAGGCATGCTCGCAGCTCATCTGCAATTCAGCTCCAGGGGTCTGGCTTCTTGTTTATTCTACCTGTTTATGACTCCTAACACATTCCTTTTACAGCACAAGTTTTAGAGACACACAGAAAAATGCTACAGACTTTACAGCCAATGATTGAATGATATATGAATGATATATAAAAATGCAAAAAATATTATTCACAACCTATCAAATACCTTGTCACCAAACATGCTCAAATACATGTAAATACACCTTGTTTGGGGACTGTGAGTATGATGAAGTTTAACTTATATAATCATACCCCTTTTTCATTCAGTAATTCATAACATAAATAATCTTACCATTTCTCGTATCTGTTCTAGAAGAAGAAAAAATATATATATGTATTTCCTCAACCAGATGAAAATAATGCATACACACAAATATATGTGTATGTTTGTGTAAATGGGTATACATTATATATGTATAATGTACATATATAGATATATAAACACGCACACCCACCCCCCCCCACACACATATATATACCTACATTATGTATACATATACACGTATATGTATACATATATACATGTGCCTATATACATATATGTATATGCACATATCCATGTGTGCACATGGACACATGGACTCTTCTGAGTCACAGGTTGAGATTGAAACTCATATGTTGTCAAGCAGGTGTTTACTGTAAGATCCTCTCTGCAGCTGGAAAACAGAAACAAAGCAAAAGTTAGAACGATGCACTGCATGAACATAACATAAACTCAGCATTTGTTTATATACATAGACAATACATAAATAGCATAGCTCAGAAACTACAGAAAAACATTTCTTTATTGGTTGGTTAAAGTTAACTAACTTCAGTTAAAACCGTGAAAGGGGCTGATCTGTGATGCAGAAATTTGTTGTCCTTCTCCTTCTTCTCCTGTACACACAGAAATAGCAGAAACCTGATTTCAAGGACTAGCCGCATCCTGATAAGGACCAGGCCTACTGGGCTCTCAGCACCATGAGCTGAGCACCACAAATCAGAAAAAGGTTTTATAAATCCCACACTTGGTTTTAAATATTTGCTATTAGTTGAGAATAAATTAGTCCAGGTTTGAAGAGTCTAGGTGTTGTAGTTTTTTAGCTAGAGTAAATAAAACCTTTACCCACATTGGAAGCTACAATTGGAAACCAACTTCAGCTTCGTCCAAGCAGCAGGGCCTAACATACAGTTCTCCTAATGTACGACAAATCTATGGTTGACATAAAATTAAATAATCCCAAATACATAATTTAATCAAACCCTCTAATAAATGATGGTGTCGGCTGCAAAAGTTGCCCTGCAATCGGTGTATTGCCAGTTCGATACCTGGTCAACCTTTGAGATTTCAGTTTGATATGTAAAAGACATTATAAGTTAAACTAATTATTAAAAAAACAAAAGAAACCAAAATATCACACCAGCATTCTATTCTTTGTAAATTACTTTTGCTGATGTTTATGTTTATGGTTTTACATAAACATCAGAAAAATTTGTAATTTTATCCACTTAATACCGTTAATTTTAGGGTAATTAGCTGCTGGCAATATTAAAATATTTTTCTATGAATTTCACAATTATTTAGATTAAATTACATTGTGAAATTAACAAAATATATACATTGTAAAATAATCAAACATTCTGACCAACATTTATTTGTTCTTCTTTTTTAGCACCATTTCTTTATTTCTTTCTTAACTTTACTTTAACCCATAAATACCAAGTGTATACACATACATTTTTTTTAATTTTTTACTTTTACCTTACTATTGATTTTAATTAAATTTACTAGTATATACAATAATCAGTCAGAGTCCATACAACATTGCAGTTTTGCAATAATCAGCAGCATTATGAAGCTTACCGGCTGTCTTTCACAGTTTGCAGCAAACTTTTGCACAGTTTTGGTTACTGACTGCTACCAGCACTGTGTGCTTCACAGTGTGTCAAGCAAGACAAGCAGTTCAGTCACCTCTAAAGTACCTGCACTCTGGTCCTCATGACTAACAGGCAGAGATGAGTTGCAGAAAGGTGCAGCAGAGAGGAGTGGCTGAGGGGAGTGGCCACCTGGCAGATCACCAGAACAGTCAGAAACTGTTGGTATTTTACCATTTTTTACAGACTTTTTTTTACAGTGTGGTTCAGCTATGGATGTGTTTAAAGCAAAGCATATTCATGAGTCATTAGAGTCATTAGATATTTTGCAAACTAGAATTGGCTATTATTTGTCTTTCTAGATGTGCAAAGTTGTTAGAGACTTTATAATCCATTTTATTTTTGGTTTTGGCCTGTTAGTTGTTTTGGTTGCATTTTATAATGGATATCTAAAATGTCTGCAGGTGCGGAGTGTTTCATAAAAAAAAAAGTTTATGAGAGGGCAAACATTTTTATTATCATATTATCAACATATCACTTGAAAATGGTTTAGAAACAACAATATTGCTGTTTATTACCATCATTTCTGGGACAATTTATTGACAAGCAAAATTTGCTACGATGATTGACCGAGTACTATGACAAGGAGCATTAATACTTTACTCTGTAAAACATCTAAATCACTTTCTTTCTTACATAAAACAAACATATCTGAGCAAAATTCTATGCTAATAGCTGATTTTACTTTCCAACACCAGTTGCTCCTCTTTAATGTTAATTATACTCTCATTATGCTAACGTTGTGGCCCCGTTCTCCTCATCTTGTTTGGCAGGCCAGTTGGCGGTGGGGACTTGTGAGATAGTGATGCTCAACAGAGATAGCAGTGTTCCCAGGCGGACAATCGCACGGCAGACTGCGCGTTGCGCCTGTCGGAGAGGCCAGATTGCCGGCACCAACAGGGCGAGGCCAGCTTGTGTAGACGGTGAGTACAACAAATTCCCTAACTTTGATCAAAAGCACCAAACAAATGAACATTAAAGTGTGTAAAGGGGAGCAAAAAAATCAAATAAAGGTCTCCGGAAAATTAAAAGTACTACGTTTTAATTAACGTAACCTTGCACCATTAACTGAAAGAGAATCCTGGAAGTAAATTAACCCATTTGTGTTTTTTTAAGTATTACACATGACGAAGGAGATTTTAGAAAGCAACTAGATTTTTAATTGTTTTTTTATGAATAATATCATTATAATCTTTAGACACACCAAAGTTAAAAGTTTTCATTGTTTTTAGTTGGAACAGCAACCTAAGCAATATATTCACTATGAGGAGTTATCTCGAATTCAGTGATGCCTTTTGTTTTCTCATCTCTTTCACCAGTAGAAGAAAATGTCCTTTCTTATGAAACTCTAAGTCGTTACACAAATAGGAACCTTGATCTTGCTTAATTAGTGTGCAATTAGTGTGCTTTTTCTTGTCAAAGTAGGAGTTGTTGACTCAGTTTGTAAAAATCTGAAGAAAAAAATGACATACATATTTAAAAAAGACATGCAGAGGTGATACCAGGAGGATGTTAGGCCTCCAGTAGTTTTTTGTTGTGTTGTTTATCTCTTTGTTACCTATGGAACCATTGAGGTCAGTATATTAAATTAAAATTATATCCATCAAAAGTGCTCAACTTTACATTTTTAGGTTCAATGAACAAAACAGAACTGACTACCAGTCAGATATTTACAAAATTATCTAACAACAGTAAAATACTATTTATCATATTCAAGGACATGAATCTGTTGTGATTTGTCAGCTGATTTTCATTATCAGAAACATCTTTCTCTGAACTCCTAAAGTTGTGACTTTGACACCTTTTCATCTTTACTGTAAATGGAGGGTTGAAGCAAAAATACAAAAAAAAGAACCCAAAGAAACAAAAACTTTTTTGTCCACTAGAAAAGAAAAGGTTTAATACTAGATCTCTGAGTAATGTTTAGTTCCCATCTATAGCTCCTGCAATTCCACTGTAATGACTTGATTTCTGAAAGATATCCAGATATCAAAATGCCTGATTTGGTCATTTGTCATGGGCATGTCTTTATGGGTTCAAGATGAAATTGTCTATTGGCAATTTCACTTCAAAACTTAGAAGGTTGTAAAAAGCGCATGCATTTTACAGTAAGGGCCCTCTTAGTTAGTTTATCTTTTTTTACACTTTGTTATTTCAAATAATCAGAAACCTTGAGTAAAACCAAATTGCAATTGAATATTTATTTAATTTAAGAAGGGAAAAACTGTTCAAACAAATTCGGAGCATATTGTCTCAATAGTGGTCCTGTAAAATCCTTAAATTCGATTAACAAGATCATAAATAGAATTAATCAAACAACATAGATTAAAATAGGCTGAAGCAAGTAATATTCTAAATAAAAACAGGTGGTTGCTACTATGCATTGCTTTGGTGGAGAGTGGTTATTGTAAATACTGTTTTAATATTCTCGTTTTCTATTAAAGAACCAAACAAAAAGCAGCAAAACCTGCCAGCAAATGTTTTGTGGTGTTAGTCCAGTGCATCTGTTACGACCCGCCTAGGGGTGGCCAGGTCGCAACATGAAGGATCCATCCTCTTCAAGTCTCAAGCAGCTGACACACACGAGGTTGAACGTTTTATACAGTTATTTATTGTAAAAAAAATGAATTGTGGACGAACATAATACAAGGGGAGAGTCTGACTTCGGAGTGAGCTATAATGCCGAAAACAACAAACAGGACAAAACTATCTGAATAATAACCAAACTTACCTAATTGAAAATAACAAAATCAAATGACAACAACTTACCTTCCTAACTAAGAAAACATGAGAAAACTAAACAAACTTAAACGGCAGCTCACTCCTACAATCTCCAGGACAATTACAGAGTGTTGACAAACAGTGTGGCTGGTTGAGACGAGCTGAGGATGGGGTCCCCAGGAAGTCCGCGTCTGCAGCTTTTATATCCGCCGCCTCCCGACGGCCACCAATTAGGAGTCTCTGTCGCTTCCTGGAGCCAATCAGGGACGGGCACCTGCACACGCATGATTAATTCTTCGACGCCAGTCGTAACAGCATCCAAGCTGATACTGAGCTAAAGGCTGACAAAATGTAGCATCAATATCTATGATGTTCCACTCCGCAGTACTCATTCTGATCTTTTGTAAGGGAAAGAACTTCACTCGAAAGGCTTTCTATTATTTTGCTAACTCTCTGCTCTGCTTTATTGATGTTGGTAAAAAAGACTGCAAAAAATAAAAAAATAAACTACATATTTTTGAAATACATCAACAATACACAAATTAAACTGGGGGTCATTAACTGCACATATGTATTTTCTATGTCACTGACATAACAAGAACAGCATGAAAGATTGCACCAGAAAAAGCCCAGCACAGGTGTAAGTAACTATTAGCATTACTGATGTCTCTGTTCTGTTATGGCTCCTATTGTACTGATGTGTCATCCACAATGCTAGCAGCTTAGATCTGGTACACAGGAGATGGAACACAACTGGTGTTCAGATCAATTACACATTTTCACAAAAGCACTCCATCGACTGTTCAAGAAACACTTTGTATACATGAAAAAAAACAGAATTCATCACTTTTCTGTCAGCGAGAAATTACATAATGCAATTTTAAAAACCAATTTCACATCTTTGCATTTTAAAGTAGCCTTTTTGTACTTCTGTATCAGTTGTTGGGATCAAGAAGTCATAAAACACTTTGACAAGGGTAGTGTTTTGAGACAATCTCCAAACATTTACAAATGTTTTCTTATTGTTTATTTTTGCAATAATTAAGAAAAAATAAAAAAATTACTTTCAGAACGATTAAAAATGGAGAAAAGTGGCTTATTTACTAAGATTTTTTTCCTAGGGCAGGAAACGCAAAGATTTGAGAAAGTTTGAGAAGAACTCACCTCATCACTTACATGTGGACATATTGCACCAGAATGCATTGTAGTAAGAAATCTAGCAGGCGAAGGTAGTGTGATGGCTTGGGCAATGTTCTTCTGGGAAATCTGTGATCCAACAATCTGTGTAGGTGTGACTTGGGTAAGTATCACCTACATAAAAACGTTGGGGACCAATTACAAGGCCTAAGCAGAATAACACATCCTGCTACCAAAATAGTTCTGCAATGACTTGGGAAGTAAGACAAAAAGTTTGCGTTGACTTGAATTCCAGAGCTAATTCAAGTTGAATATGTGGGATACGGTGAATCACAAACAAGTCTGATCCATCTAACATCTGGTACTAACATCCTGCTTCTAGGTACCACATCACATTTTCAGGGACCTAGTAATCTATTCCTTGACAGGTTGGCTACTTTTTGGCACAAAGAGGGAGGATTTACCCACTATCCGGCTGGTCATAATGTTGTGCCCGATAAGTGTCTTAAAGACATCTTGATGGAGATTCCTCTTATCTAAAGATGACCCGGTTTAAATTCAGATAGAGGAGAGTGTAACCTCCAATAAACTTAACTTGAGCTCACTTTCCCCCATTAAAAGTAACGTCCAGAGTAATTTGGTGGTTTAACCAGTCGCGCTCTCTTTCTTATAGCTCATAGTCTGTTTGGAGTTCATTGTGTGATTGCTTGTCTGCTTTGATGTCTTCTCCAGCTCAGTGCCTTTTGTCAGGTCTTCAGAGTCCGCCAGCTTAAATTCTCCTCTTCATTTCTTATGTCTTTAATGTGTTCTACTTTAATAAAGATCACCTGTAACTAGGCCTGTCACGATGGACGATAAATCAATTAATCGATGATAAATAAAAGCTATCGAGCTCGTTTAATTTATCCGCATTATCGTTTCTCCCTGCATGTTTCCATGACACTGGATGAGAAAGCTCAACTCCTGCTCTCCACTGACCCTCCCTTCCTCATTTCTTTAGCCTAATGCCCAGATCACACTACATGATCTCAGAACTGTCGGCTGATTGTCGCCCATTTTCAAAACCTGAGACCAACACCAGCCCATCGTGGCCTGTGGTGTCCAACAATGGGCACAAGATAATGGCTACAAGTCATTTTAAAACCAGCATTAATCAACGTTTTACTACAATCTACCTGTAGTGCAGTGCATGTGGCTGGTGTCAGTAAAGTCCTGACTGAATGAATATCATTAGAACCTGTTTATGTCACGTTAACGATGAACAGCTGGAAAGTTACCGGGTTTATCAACTGCAGTAGCAGTTTGGCTCCAGCTCCTCTCCTGGTCATTTCTCTGGATATTCTTTGCACCAAATGTTGAATAAACATTAATATTGTTTCCATTAATATCATCTCCGATGTCCGCTGCACTCCGGGTTGCGCCGTCAGCTGTTTGGAATTTCCTCTCCGTGCTTTCTGAGGGGAATGCACCGCAGTGAATCCGCATTTCTGATTGGCTACCTGTCACATTCAACGGGCTGCTTTCTCGCTCCCTCTCGAAACCCCGTAGATCGGAGCGGCCACGAGGTTCTACCGACTGGACCCAATCATTTGTAACACAAGACACACTACAGGACGATCGGTTACGAAATCACAAGCGACAATGTTAGAACGTTTAACATTGTAAGATTGTCATAAATCATGTTGTGTGAACTGGGCTGAAGGGAGGAGGGAACTATTGCATCAGGTGGTCGATATTCCATCTTCTCTATCTAAATCTAATAATTATTGCACTCTTTGGTTGAATGTAGTTTTTATTTCCACTTTGGTTTTATGTTGTTTAGTTTTTATTCAAGTCCATTTTATGTTAACATAGACTGAGATTTCATTTTACTTTTGCTTTTGGTTCTTTTTTTACCAGTGCCAGCGTGAAATATACTTTTGAAAATAACGTATCTATTTTTGGCAGGATACGGCTTGCATTATGTCATTTCCATCAGTGTAAAAAGGTCTTCAGACAATATTAATGTTTATCGCAATAATTTTTTGAGACAATCGCTCAGCAAAATTTGTTATGGTGACAGGCCTACCTTTAACAGAGAATATTCAGTGTTCCTACACTATGATTTTATACTTTAGGCCCCTATGTGTCATTGGATAGTATCTGCTTATTGGTCATATAAAAAATGAAGGGATAGAAACCAGGCTGAGTCTTAATCTAATGGTATCACTGTCATAGACATCTCACTGCACCATCACTTTATCAGCCTGGACACATTACCGTCATTTCTTAGCCTACGCCACATAGCCTCATTCCTGAGAATGCCTTTAGCAGCCCCAGTTCTCTGCAGACAGATTTCTGTAACACTTTAAGATGATGATTAATCAGCAGAGAAGTATTATTACAGCTATGAAAATAAATGATTACTGACTGCCTGCCACTCCCTCCACTCTATTACCAGGCGCAGCTTTAAAGATTAGACTTGTTGCTGCAAGGGTTGTAGTGGACTAGTATTGATCATAAATCGATCTCTCACTCACTACATTAGAAAGTGTTCTATGGATTGGACATGGGTTAGTATAACTGGTTAAAATGCTACAGAAATCAAGTCTAAAAGATTTGATAATAGTAATATTTCTTTTAGTTTCTGCCCTGCAGAATAATATCCCATTTTACTGTTCTGCTTATAAAACAGTCACAAAGGTATATCAATCTTATATTATCTGGTTTATTAGTCTTTATATCTGCTTGGGTAGAATCTGCCAATGGCTGCTTTACAGATATGTTGTTTGTATTTTACCAGCTGTAGTATGAAATTGTCCGTCCTTTATCAGTACCTGCAGGATCATTGGAGTGGGGGGCTGGTGCCTCTCTCCAGAGGTCATTGTGAGAGGTCACATTGCTCAATCCCAGGGCCGTGCAGAGACCACTAAGGGGCAGGTGCTCAAAAAAAAAGGAGCACATCTAACCACATTTTAGGAGAGAATATTAACAAAGTCACATGACTTTCAGAGTTTAATAAACCATGATAAATTACAAAACTGTGAGATATACAATCAAAGGTAAGGAAAATCTCTACATAGAACATACAACTATGCATATGTAAAATATTTTGTTAGTAATTTCTTTGTGCAGGTTTACTTTGTTATAGGAAAGTATTGTGATATTCAAACCTGTGATTTAGCGAGACATAAATCAGAGCTACACCACCAGACAAATTATTATAAAAAAATTATTTGCAAAACAAATTATGGGAAATATGACTAAGCGAAGCGAGCCGCTTCATTTCCATTTGTTTGTGTAAAGACCCCAGAATGGTTCGTACTAAGAGACACGCTTACGACGCAGAGTTTAAACTCAAGGCGATCAGACAAGCAGAAGAACACGGGAATAAAACAGCTGTTTATTCATTTTGGGAGGAACGGAGTTGTCAGAACGCTGGTTTGTAATCTATTAATAAAGTTTGACTGACCTATCTCACTGTTTTGTTGACATTCCGTTTAGTGCAGCTCCATCTAATGGATGCATAACGTAACACAGCCTCTACTGTAGCGTCTATTCTATGCGTAGAATAGACACATACCGCATTTTCATAATGCGGTATGAAAACAGTTTTAAAATAGGCCATTCATTGAAGGTGCGAATTATAATGCCCTTATAGTACGGAAAATACGGTATTATGGTAGTTCAGGGTGAGTTATTTTTAATTCTAAATGAATATCCTTGTTGGACTTTTATTTAAGTGCTATTCTCCTTCCGGGTACATTTACCTAACGCTAGAATAAATGCAGTGTACATTATGCAGCAAAGGAAATGAGAACATGGGACATGTATCCATGGAGATGGTTTTGGACGGCGATGTGCCTCTTATTGCATAAGCAACACTGAAGAATGACCGCGATCATTAACGATACAGGGAAGAAGCTTTTCAGTTATCTAACTTTGCTAGCAAAGTCGTTAGCTAGCAGCTAGATGATAGCACAACAACAGCAGCCTAATGTCTGTATGATAAAATAGTGAATCAGTAGATAAGAACAGTTCTTCCTCACTCGGCTGTCTCCTCCCGCTCAGTAGTTCTTCAGAGAAAGGCAGACCAGAGGCCTGGCAGTGTCTGTTGTTTTCATTACCTCTGCTTAAACCGTGACTCCGAGCTGAAGCACAAACGATACAACCTAACAAGTTTACTCCATTTTTAAAGGTTTTATTGGCTCTAGTGGCCTTTATTTAATAGTTAGTGGACAGGAATGAGGGAAACGAGAGAGGGGGAAGACATGCGGCAGGGGTCGCCAGGCCGGGACTCGAGCCTGGGACGGCCGCGTCGAGGACTAGGGCCTCCGTATGTGGGTGTGCTAAACCACTGCGCCACCAAAGCACCCCAGTTTACTCCATTTTAATACCAAAAACATTTTGTTTAATAAAACTGCATTGTAATCTGGCGCAACGTTGAGCTCCGCAGTTAGCCGCCTCATCTCACTGTGCGAGAGGCAACTGCGTCGTGCGTCACGGGCAAAAGGTCAAAGGTAACATTGTTTTTCTTGCAAAATAGAAAAAAAAAATAAATAATTATTTTAGTACATGTTATTCCTAAGCCCTCCTCTCCTATGTCAGAGGAGGGTTTAGGAAATTTAAAAAAATTTACAAAAAGGGCACTTGGGGTCAAGGAGCAAAAGGGGCAGGTGCCCCCCCTCTGCACATGCCTGCTCAATCCATCAGATGGCAACACAGAGACATAGGACAATTATCCACACACACAATAATACCTAAAGACAATTTGGAGAGACTAGTTAAAAGAAGCTGTAGTATCTGGAGAACCAGCAAACAGCATGCAGAATAATCTAGAACTACCAATTGCACCACTCCACCACCCAGGCTTTAATTCAGTGCAACTTCATAGGATTCCCTTACGTTTTACACCATGACTGACCCTGGAGAGACCCTGGTGATAATGGTGTCTTTGAGCTGATATGAAGCATTCTTTTTCCTCCACAAATATCATTTTGCACAAAAGTCATGATTCCTGTATGTGTTACATGGCTTGTGGCAAATTCTAAATGTGAATATGTGTCTATTGTTTAATTGCTTCTGAATGCCACTCTTCCATAAAGGGCAGCATTAAATAATGCAACCTAATCTCTGAGTAACGCTCACCTTACCAACCCGCGTCATGGTAGGCTGGCAGCTTTGCAATGCTCTTTCCATTTCTGAATGGCAGATTGAATCTCTGTGAGATGTTCTGCTTTGAGCTTTCTTCATGACGTGTTTCTTTTCTTTATGATGCTGTTTGTTCACTAAATCTCTGAAAAAACAAAACAATTACAATATTAATCTACAGAGTTGTGCCGGATTTTATTTTTGGGTGTCAGACTCCGACACTTGTTCAAGTGGAAGTTAAAGTTATGCCTTTAACTTCCACTTGAACATTGTTTGCTACTTTGTGTTTTTCATATAGAGCTAAATATATTTAGCTTTGTGTTCTTAACATGATAGTATGCAAAAAATGTTAAAGGTTATGAATACTTTTTGACTCCACACAGTGAATGAAATTCACTCTGGATGGAAACTCATTACTGCAGTTTATGTGTTTTCTTTCTGACCTTTAAGTCAGAGGTGTTTTAGTTCCTCCCAGTTATATTCCAAATTTGCCTCTTGGCATCTATTATTTGCTGACTTTCAAACATGTTTATTCATTGCAAATATTCTAGTGTGTGTTTTTTTTTCATCTTCTTTTTTGTCTCATCTTCTTCAATCAATTTAATGCTGTAATCCTTCAACAGTATCAGAATGGGAATACTGTTTATTTGTGATCTGTTTATAAAAATGTGACCCTTTATGAAAACATGCAATAGTTAACAAAGACAAAAAATCTTTCCTGATGATTTGTATCGACAGTCTAATTTTAGCAACATGCAAAGAAATCTGCATTTCTTACGAACAAGTTGTAATTATTTCCTTTATTAACTCATATCATGTATAAGTATAACATTATTCAATATAAAAGTATGTTAGCTAGGTTTTTTTTTTTGCATTATTGAAAACACAAGGCCCCAAGAGATTCAGTAGTGGAATTTAAGATTATAAATAAAAAATGAAAGAACATAACCATCAATATATCTAGAAAACATACCTGATGGAATTAAGTCAACATTTTTTTCTGTTCTGAACATCTAGTAGATGCAAGCTGAGTTGAATGTTCTAGATAATATTTCAGCCTAAACATTCCCGTACAGAAAAAACTGTCCACATGCTCATCAAGATCCTTTTGGGACTTGAGTTATTGGATGGTCTTGTATAATCAGTATAATTATGTACAAAAGCATAATTGTATAATTGTGCAAAAAACTTATTATATTTCTGGGGGGAGGAGGAGGCAAATTACTTGTTTGTGTCCTAAAATAAAAAAACTTGGAAAATCAGTCACATTAGTTTGCTCCCCATAAATTATTTTCATTTTATATTGACTCTGATATTGAAATGCCTGCAGGTCTGGATAAAAATAGTATGAACGTATTTGTGAAGAGCTGAGCTTTTGGACTCTGTAAGAGGTTACAACATAAAAAACACATAATTGAACCTTTCTTGGTAACATTTCTCAGATGGTCAGTCCTCCTTACTTCTGGGGCTGTAAGTGGTCTCTCTCTTTTCTCTATGCCATCTGGACTGTTTCCCATTTCTATGATGACACAGGAGGTTGATATAAACTCTTGGCTGTGTGTTCAGACTTATACAACTACATCACTCTTCCTCCACAGTTCTGTATGACCCCTCGCAGTTCATGATTACGGGTTTGAGACTCAAGGTGGATCAGAGGCGTAATATTGATTGGCTGACAGTGATAGCAAGGTATAACAAACACATGCAGACCATGAAGTTAAGATTAATCTAGAAGGAGTTAAAGAAACTTAGCACAGAGACATCCAGGCATCCTTTAAAGTAAATTAACAAAGCTTTAACCATTCCTGTGGTTACTTTTCCTCCAGTAGGTTCAAGAAAAACTTTACCAGCCCTTAAGAAAGAGCCAGTACTCAATACAAATATTAAAGAAAGACTATCTGAATATGACACAAATAAGTAAAGGATGATTCAAACTTTTTCTAATTATTCTACCTCCTCAAAATGAGTGATTTTGAATTTAACCAAAAAGGTTTCAAGGACAGTGATAGCAAGGTTTTGTTGTTAGGGTCCATTTATTTCACTTCTAGCAAGAAAGAAACATTTGTTGATGTATGTATATTTTTTGGAATGAATGTCCACCCAGCAAACGGATAGAATATTCCAATTGATGACGTCATGTTTCATCATGTTTACCCCGAGTCCAGAATTGACAAAACGCATCGATCTAAAACTGCTGACTGACCACATCTGGACATGGCCATACTTTTTGTCTCACTTGCATAACTGCTTCCCCGAAGCATGACTCGGCCTAAAATAAACTTAAAGTGGTCTTCCCCTGGCTGACTGGTCTAGATGTATCACTCCACCAGCATGACATGTTTACTCTTTTAACTTGTTTTTGTTTTTATTCTCCAAACAATTCCATGAGCCATGCCAAGCCTAGTGTTTTACTGCAAAGTTAATTATTTTGTACGTTTTTCCTTTCCAGGACATATGTTATATTTTTTGGACCTCTTTTTTTGCACTGCTACACTTCTCTTTTGTACAGGTTGAGTTTGCTTTTTGCACACGGGAGGACTATATTCTTTTTCCCTTCTTCTCCTCATTCTTTTCCTCTAATCTGCAGCCTGGCTCTCTCCTGTCGCCTGTCTCTGCTTGGCCTGTGGTTGCCATGCCACCACATCACACTGTGATCGTATGGAGCTTGATGGCTGCCATGATAAGGTTCACAGGCTGCAGGGAGAACTTGAATATGGGATAAAAGCGTCTGCTTTAACGCTCAATGAAATGACCTAGCAATGAATGGAACAAAAAGGGAAAGAAGTGTTTTTTCCACGGACAGTTCTTTTAAACAAATGCCTTTTACACAGTGATGTAAAACTTCTTTTGAAGTATAAATCTATGATATCACATATTTTACCATGGCTCCTAGCTCTGTCTTCAAAGACAAAGTTCCTCCATGAAGCTGCAGCTTCCAAATTTCTGAGCTTCTGCCTTACAGAGCAGCTCCTTCCCCACTCAGCTCCTTCAGACTAGCCAGCAGCAATTAGCAAACAGATGGTGGAACTGCTGAACTGCTGCTCAGAGCAGTTAAAGGGTTAATACAGGTGCCATGTTAGTATAATTTGATCTATTTATTTCAAAGAGGCTTTTAAAAACAAGAAAACAAGTAATCAGTACGACAGAGAAAACATGTGCGTACATAAGCAGGAACAAAATAATTAGTTTTCCACAGCTTTTTTGTTTGAAAGTCTTGCATTTTTATAACAACTGGAAGTAACACAGATAGTTGATAGTGCTATAAAATAGTAAATATAGTAAAAATATTTTTAACCTTCTAACAACACCTCTGTAATAAAAAAAAAGACTTAGAAAAATTAAATATTTATTTATTAAATTACACAATTAAGACATTAGGATATCTGGAATACTCTGAATCACAACCAAAAAAAAAAGTTTACACTGGCCTCTACACCTTGCTAGAGATAGGTTGGACTCTTCATTGCTTTCAGAGCCACCTTTATTCTTGTGGGTATAAATTCAAAGAGAGTTTCAGAAACTTTCTTCTGCAGGATTTTGACAAAACGGCGTCACTTAGTTACATCCCAAAGTTGCTCTGTTGGACTAAGAGATCTGGTGACGGTGAAGTCAACTCAATGACACGTACAAGGAACTATTCATCCATCCATTCATCTTCTGCCGCTTATCCGGGGTCGGGTCGTGGTTGTAGCAGCTTAAGAGTGGAGGCCCAGTCTTCCCTCTCCCCAGCCACTTGGGCCAGCTCCTCCGGGGGAATCCCAAGGTGTTCCCAGGCCAGCCGAGAAACATAGTCCCTCCAGCGTGTCCTGGTTCTTCCCCGGGGCCTCCTCCCGGTGGGACGTGCCTGGAACACCTCACCAGGGAGGCGTCCAGGACGCATCCTGACCAGATGCCCGAGCCACATCAACTGGCTCCTCTCGATGCGGAGGAGCAGCGGCTCTACTCTGAGTCCCTCCTGAATGACCAAGCTTCTCACCCTATCTCTAAGGGAGAGCCCAGCCACCCTGCGGAGAAAACCCATTTTGGCCGCTTGTATCCGGGACCTCGTTCTTTCGGTCATGACCCAAAGCTCATGACCATAGATGAGGGTAGGAACGTAGATCGACCGGTAAATTGAGAGCTTCGCTTTTTGGCTCAGCTCTCTCTTCACCACGACGGACCGGTACAGCGCCCGCTTCACTGCAGACGCTGCACCAATCCGCCTGTCGAGCGGGAGCTCCCTTCTTCCCTCATTCATGAACAAGATCCCAAGATACTTAAACTCCTCCACTTGGGGCAGGACACCCCCCAACCCGACCCGGAGAAGGCACTCCATCCTTTTCCGGCTCAAGACCATGGCCTCGGACTTGGAGGCACTGATTCCCATCCCGGCCGCTTCACACTCGGCTACGAACCGCTCCAGCGAGAGCCGCAGATAATGCTCTGAAGAAGCCAACAGGACCACATCATCCGCAAAAAGCAGAGATGCGATCCTAAGGCCACCAAAACGGATCCCCTCAACACCCCGGCTGCACCTAGAAATTCTGTCCATAAAAGTAATGAACAGAATCGGTGACAAAGGGCAGCCCTGGCGGAGTCCAACTCTCACCGGGAACGAGCCCGATTTACTGCCGGCAATGCGGACCAGACTCTGGCACCGGTCATACAGGGACCTGACAGCCCGTATCAAAGGGCCCCGTACCCCATACTCTCGGAGAACCAGCCACAAGCCTCCCCGAGGGATGCGGTCGAACACCTTCTCGAAGTCCACAAAACACATGTAGACCGGTTGGGCGAACTCCCACGCACCCTCCAGGACCCTGCTGAGGGTGTAGAGCTGGTCCAGCTTTCCACAGCCAGGACGAAAACCACACTGTTCCTCCTGAATCCGAGGTTCGACTATCCGACGGACCCTCCTCTCCAGGACCCCTAAATAGACCTTACCGGGGAAGCTTAAGAGTGTGACCCCCCCTGTAATTGGAGTACACCCTCCAGTCCCCCTTTTTGAACAGGGGGACCACCACCCCAGTCTGCCAATCCAGGGGAACTGCCCCCGATGTCAATGCAATGCTGCAGAGTCGTGTCAGCCAACACAACCCTACAACATCCAGAGCCTTAAGGAACTCCGGCCGGATCTCATCCACCCCCGGGGCCCTGCCACCGAGGAGCTTTTTAACCACCTCGGTGACCTCGTCCCCAGAGATTGGAGAGCCCGACCCAGAGTCCCCAGGCTCAGCTTCCTCAATGAAAGGCATGTTGGTGGGATTGAGGAGGTCTTCGAAGTACTCTGCCCACCAGCCCACAACGTCCCGAGTTGAGGCCAGCAGCACACCATCCCCACTATACACAGTGTTGGTGCTGCACTGCTTCCCTCTCCTGAGACGCTGGATGGTGGACCAGAATCGCCTCGAAGCCATATGGAAGTCTTTCTCCATGGCCCCTCCGAACTCCTCCCACGCCCGAGTTTTTGCCTCAGCAACCGCCCGAGCCACATGCCGCTTCGCCCGCCGATACCCGTCAACTGCTTCCAGAGTCCCACAGGCCAAAAAGGCCCGGTAGGACTCCTTCTTCAGCTTGACAGCATCCCTCCTCGAAGGGGTGGGATGCTGTCAAGCCAAAAGCCAAAAGAAAAAAGGAGAAAATAACCACTTCACTAAAAAATAACGATTTTCTGATAAAAAGATCTTGCTGTACAACTCTTAAGTGTGCAGGTGGTTTCTTTTAAAAATTGGATTTCTTTTTCTATCATCACTAGAAATGAAAGACCATCAGGTCTCCAACCAGTCATAAAATCATAAGTGATTTTATGACTCTCCGGATTGGTCTTTGTATTTGTCCATTTTTCTGTTTCTTTTAGGTGATTCATGTCTGTCTTGTGGTTTTGAGTTTCTGATGATTCTGGTATGTTATTAGTGTGATTTGATGCATTTGCTTGTTTGAATAAACTCTGGATATGTTTGAAGTAGAACAGTGAATGGTGTGAACTGCCCTTATGCACGGGGAAACCCTCGAGCTGGGGAACGAGAGAGGAGACAACGAGCTAAATGTTTTAATATTTATCCTCTCAATAATAGTCTGGAGCACCGGCCCAGATCAGGCCCGGAGAGAGCAGATAACCTTTTCCGTGTTGCCTTAGCACGTTGTGTAAAGAACAATCAACACTTATCAGCATTGACTACAGACGAAAGCAAATTCAGCTACGTATAGGCAGCCAGAACATCACCGGCTCGCACTCTGACAATCTGACGTCTGCTACAGACAAGAAGACGGTGTTTATTGTCATTCTGTTCCAAAACCCTCCACATGCAGAATGGCAGAGACATGGAGTAAATTATGAAATAATGCGTTAATGAAAACAATGAACAAAAAATTCAGAAAGAGCCAGGACAGAATGCAAAGAATAAATCCAAGAAAATACCCAACAGGAGGACACACGTGGGGTAATCTAGTCGAATCGGGTTGTAACGGGAGGAACCAGCAAGGAGTGACTGAGAACAAGGTGCTTAAGTACAGGGAGGGTGAATATTGAACAAAAGACATGGGCCCCATATTTTATGCACAAGTCGGGATGTATAAAAATTAACATGAAGTGAAAGTTTACATAAATATACATAACATTTGTTGTGCAAAATGCCCTTCCTTCCTGTCTTGACTTCCCCTTTTGAGAGGGTGTTGGAAATGATAATTCAATTCATGGTTTAATCAACATAATCTGATCAGTGGAAGATAAATGTGCTAATACTAAGATCCAAAAGTCTGGCTTATTTAATGTGCCACTTGGTGGGACAAAAGGAGGGCGTCTGCGTAGAGATAACTGTTTCCTGGGCCCATATAAGGGTTGGGGCCTTTGTTATGTGTTTGTGTGAGAGGACACCTGGAGAGATTCAAGGATCTCACACAGAGATGTGCTTTTCTCAGGACTCACCAGCCCAGCAACGACAGTCATAAAACATTTGGAGCAACTTCCCTTTGAAATTTGAAACTTATTGTAATTAGGGAGCAGGAACCTCCCAGACTGCATACATTAGAGAAGAGACACACCTTCCTTTAAAAGTTTTGGAGCTAAAATAGTTAATCAGATCGTTGGGGTGCGGCGGCAATTTGAGTGTTTTGAAGTTTAAAAGTCCAGTTTCTTCCACTGTCTTTGGCATTAGGCTGTGTTCATGTGATTTGTTTTTAACTAAATATTTATACCTATTTATAAAAAAAAGTATGTTGGTCCTGTTTACAATTCTGATGTTCATGTTGCAAAGCAAATTTTTGTATATTCCATATTATAGTAATAACTTATATTAGCAAGCTCAAGAATATGTTTAGCTCTCAATATGTAAGAGCAAATGTTAGTTATAAAGACACTAGATGTTGTGTCAATTTATGGTCTTAAATTGCGGTTTCATTTTTTTATATCCCTTTGCATGAGCTACTTTCACAATAAGTGAAAGTAGCTCATGTGATCTAAAACAAAATTTTTTGTGATCTATAATACATTTCTTTTGAATTTAGAGGTTAGTTTTGTTTCAAAATTATGTCAAGAATATATTAAATACATTAAATTTTCATATATTTTACAGTATAATTAATATATGGTACAGAATACAGACTTAAATCGTTTGGAAGAAAAAATATTTGGAAATGTGCAAATGTTTGTGAATATATCAGAATTTGTACTGTAAAAAGAGAGAATTTCAGTTTTGGGTTAACAGAAATGTTGGAAAATTAAAACATGAAAAACATTTTGATGGAAATTCTGTAAAAATTCCCCTCTGTGCTTTCCCCTCAGAAAGCACGGAGGGGAATCCCAAACAGCTGACTGCGCAACCCGGAGTGCAGCGGACATCGGAGATAATATGTGGAAACAACATTAATGTTTATTCAACATTTGGTGCAAAGAATATCCACAGAAATGACCAGGAGAGGAGCTGGAGCCAAACTGCTACTGCAGTTGATAAACCCGGTAACTTTCCAGCTGTTCATCGTTAACGTGACATAAATAGGTTGTAATGGTATTCATTCAGTCAGGACTTTATGCGAGCTACTATGTGGTCTCTCAGGTTTGGAACATGGGCCGACAATCAGCGGACAGTTCTGAGATCATGTAGTGTGAGCTGGGCATTACGCTAAAGAAATGAGGAAGGGAGGGTCAGTGGAGAGCACCAGAGTTGAGCTTTCTCATCCAGGGTCATGGAAAAATGCAGGGAGAAACGATAATGACGATAAATTAAATGAGCTCGATAGCTTTTATTTATTGTCTGATTAATTGATTTATCGTGACAGGCCTAATTTTTAAAATATAGAAATACCTACAAAAACATAAAAAGGACTCAAATCAAATAGGAATGAGTGTGCCTCATCTACACAGACTTGTAGAACAATTTCACACTGATTTTGAGGCAATAGCTCACATGACCTAGAAGCTATCGATGAAAAATACTACATTTTGACTAAAATATTTGCTAAAAAATGAGTTAGAATGGAAAACAAATGAGTGTGCATCATCTCTCCTGATTTGTAGAATAATTTCACACTGGTTCTGGGTCAATAGATAAGATGACTTGGAAGCTATTGACAAAAAACAAAAATTCTGACTAAAAAAATTGCTATAAGATAAAAAAAAATTGTTAAAATGGAATATAAATGAGTGTGCATCATTTACACAGACTAGTAGAACAATTTCAAAGTGTTTTTCAGTCAACATGACTTAGAAGCTATTGAAAACATTATATTATTTAAAATTAAAATTATTTAAAAATTTTAGTATGACTTTAGAATTCAATAGAATGTAGTGTGTCTGCATGAATTATAACTTTTTTGTGTCAGTTGGTCACAAGGCAAGCGTGACAAACAGGAGTGTTCGGTTTGCACATTTGTGGAGAGCACCTAAGTCAACCCCCAAGCGCTTGAGGAGGGAGCTCTAGAGAATGGTTGGCCGACACTAACGTTCATAAATCAAGCTAAACAACGCTTGCTCCGCAGAACGTGAATGTCCAACTTGAAACTAACTTCACTGCGGTAGAGTAGCAGTACTCCGGTTTTCTGTGACTGTGAGTGACTGTTAATTTGCAGTCGAAGTTGAATAAATCAAAAGTAAAAGTTAAACAAAACTCCAAGGACCATAAAACATATCAGATATCAACCTTACAGCCTTCTAGTTCTAAGAAGAACCTACACGGAACATGCTGCTCTCCCTGCGTTCGCCATTGCTAGACTGCTTTTCGGAGGGAAAGTCCAGAGGAGTTCGGCGCTGCAATTGTGTCTAATCAACCAACAGGCTGAAGACACCGCCCCTCGTTATCATATTAAAGCAGAAACGAAGAGGGGAAAATAGAATGAGATAATTAAGAAAATAAGGAAATACTAAATGGATAAAGAAAATAGGAAAACTAACTTTTTCAAATAAATGTTGAATGAAAAATAGATGACGGAAAAATGGTAAAAAAAAAACATGAAAAATCGATAAATTAAACTGGGAAATTTAAAATAGGATTAATGAAAAAGGAAAATTGAAAAGTGGTTAAATGAAAAATATATTAATGAAAATTGGGTAAAGAGATAAATTTTAAAAAATGAGTAAATGAAAAAAGGAAAAATTAAAATTGGACAAAAAAATGGGAACATAAAAAAATTGTTAAATTAATCTGGGAATAAATAAATATGCAAATATAAACGAATAAATATAAATGGGAATAAAAATGGCAATTACTCATTTATATATTTATTTCACACATTTTTTTAAACTTATTTAACTCATTTTTTATTTATTTCACTCATTTATTGATTTATTTTACTCATTTGTTTATTTATTTTAACCATTTATGTATTTAATGAGGCTGAAATGGCTTTCCACATGTATGAAGCTTGTAATGTACAAAGTGGCAAAGCAGGATAGAAATAGACACTAAGTAACTAAAAAGTGAACTTCATTAGCAATTATAATAAACTAAGAGTGTAATTGTAGTACACTGTGATTATACTACGAATATATAAATTATGTAATGCCAATATACTTAAAATGCATTCTAAATATGCATTTAGAATATTTTTCTATAAATTAAATATTTTATATAAATATATAATATTTGATCACAAGATTTGATCACAAAGATAGCACACTTAATATATACTAATCAAGCACGTTTATATTATATAAAAATCAATATACTTAAACGAATACAAAGTATAACTTTCGTTGTTCCAAAAACGTGTATGAAAGTACAGTTAGTATACTTTATATTGTGATTTTCTACAATTTAAGTACTATTAAAATACACTAAGCACAAACTTAGTTGTTCCAAAATAATACACTTCAAGTATACTGATGATCAATCTGGCTTCAAGTATGCTAAAATTTAGCATGCTTAGTTTATTTATTTTTCACCTGGGAAGATTAAAAGTAAAGCAAACAGAAAAGCAGAATATTATTAATAACTCATTCATGCACTGATTAACAAATCAGCTGGAATCTAGACCTTTGTAGGAAATTCAACATATACTGTAAAATTCACAACACATTTACTTGTCTCTTTTTAATTACATTAAAATGCATGAGCAATGAACCACCAACACATCATGACCTATGGAAACAACCAAAAATGTATTAGCACTATGCAAGTGTTATAAAAACTGTGCTGAACATGTTGGTCCTCACAGAGAACTGGGTGGTTGGCCTTGAGAAAGTGCATGTTCAGAAAACAGATTGTACAGTTCAGCATCATAGAGAAACACCATTGGTGCGCTATAAAATAAAAATTTCATAGATTGAACCAAAAAGACGTTTCAGGGGTAACGTCTTTCTGGTTCATCCATTTTGTGGATGTCTCTTTTGACATCCACAAAATGTCAAAAGAGAAAAAAACTAATTTCAGTGTAGCTGTAATGAAAGCTAGCATTATCAACAGAGATTTATGGACTGCCATCTGCTCTGTAAAGGTTACTACCACAGGCAATTCAGACATGCAAGTTCTACTAGAACTTAATTAAAATACAGCAGGATTTGAAACACATTCACTTCCACTGAAACTTTTCAGTCTGCCGTGTTCAAAAAGGACCGTTTGGCTTGTTCCAGGAAAATGTGACATTTGAACATCTTTCTCCAGCTTTGTCAGTCTGTCTAACATGCCTCTTGCCTTTCCTGCTCTCCCAGCGCGAATCGTGCGGAGCCGTCAGTGGTGTGAAATGGCTCCCTGCATGGAGGGGGAGGTCTGCAGCCTCCTGTTCAACAGATCTGGCTGGACCTGCACCAGGGGCAGTGGTCGTATCAAGACCGTCACGGTAATTCACACGACGTGACATTAACACATATGCACTTAACTCACACTGAACATGCCTTCATGTTCAGTGTGAGGCAGCCCCCATGAGGTCAGGTCAGGTGTCATACAAAGTAACACACCTGGGACACTTTCAATGTGTTTCAACTAAATGCTTTGCTGGTGCTTAAGTTTAAAATACTACATAAGACAGTTAAGTTATGCTGAAATCTGTGAGAGGTTTTGACAGCTTATAGTTGGCACATAAAGGATAAAAAATATAAATCAAAGCAAAACTTCTTGTTTTATTGAAAGAAAGCTGCATATGGTGTGTGCTTCACCATTTATGATAAAACTTGGCATGTCCAATTTACTGAACTGATATTTAATTACCTTTATTCACCTAATCACCTTCATCCCAGAGCCGGGCCAAGGTATCTGTAAGTTAAGTGGTTGCTTAAGGCCCTCAAACCACCAGGGCCTCCCCCCCAGGAGCACCAAGCACGTGTGATAAAATATATGTATAATGTAAAAAGCCATTTAATAATACAAACGAAATACTTTTGCACAAGAAAATAGTTGATTTCCATGTTATTTTGAGGTGTTAGACAAATAATATGATAATCATTTCCTGCTGATGGCTGCTGCCACTGATGGGAAAATATGACATATTAAACTTGTTGACTTGTTAACTGCTGGAGTTTATCAGCAGTTATAAACCCCAGCTGATGTTACTTTCAAATAATTAAAATAATATTACTAACTTATATGCCACGCTGCATTTCAAAATCTAAGTATTTTTTTTAGTTTGGTAATCTTGTAAGATTAAGATCAGCAGCCATAATAGCACAAGTAGTGACACAACTCAGACACAGATGGATGAAGTGACTGAGCAGTGAATTCAGAACAGGCACCTGTTTATTGTAGAACAGCTTTTCAAAGTCAGACAGGCCAGAGTCTAAACTAGGGAATCCAAGTCCAGTGGGGGAGATCAGGATCAGGGAGTGGCATAGTTTGGACAGCGTGGAGCTTCGGGGGTGATAGACAGGCTAGTAACTGAACGATGTATTGATGTAGCAATCACAGAAGGCCTGTCACTGCTTTGTGTTTCACAACAATCTGACGCCATGTAGGAGGAAGATCTACCCTTAAGTGGCAGAAGCTGGAGATCAGGGTGATGATGATCAGGTGCAGAGGTCACAGCTCAGCAGCATCTGTGGCAGGTACAATGTAAGCTAATTGCACATGATGATAATGCGAGTTGAAGTGACGTGTGTCAGGGGAGGCAAGTGAGGCACAACCTCACTTGTTATATGGAAAAATAATATATATTCCCTTGTCCCTTATTGTGGTCGAGAGGTGCTGGTGTTCATCCCCAGCTAATATTCCGGGCGAGAGGCGGGGTACACCCTGGACAGGTCGCCAGTCTGTCGCAGGGCAACCCAGCAACTCACAGGACAAACAACCATGCACACACACACACACCTAGGGAAAATTTAGAGAGACCAATTAACCTGACAGTCATGTTTCTGGACTGTGGGAGGAAGCCGAAGTACCTGGAGAGAACCGACGCATGCACAGGGAGAACATGCAAACTCCTTGCAGAAAGACCAGGGCCGGGCCGGGAATCGAACCTAGAACCTTCTTGCTGCAGCCTCATAAAATAATTTATATAGCTATTTTCATCTTGTGGTTTGTTCTATAAAGTATTTCATTTTCATTTAGCTTAACCAATTTTTGTTGCCTTTTCTTCAAAATACCTGAATTTTTGCATTTTCCCATTCGAATGCTCGTAAGGGAAGCTAGTGAGGCAGCAGCGAACTGAGCGTCTCCTTCAATTGCGCAACCTCTCGCTAACTGCACTGGCTGCCATTCGATGAGAGCATGTTCCTCCTGTCTGTACGTCGCCAATAAAATTGGACAATGTAACAGTGTGACAGAGACAGACTAAGAGACAGTGAGCTCACCATACAGTCAAGTGCAGCGATAGTTTTTTATAGTTTTCTCCTCTTATCACAGCAATCACTTATTAATAATCACAAAATAAACATTAAGCCTAAAACCATACCACTGCAACAGACTGAATGATCTGTTCTTTGTGTGGGAAATATTTTAATGTTTTTTTCGGGGCGTTGTTGTCTATGGCAACGAGTCTGCATGTAGCTTGTCCAATGCAGAGAGCGAGAAAGACATGGTTTTGAGTTTTATGTCAACGGTTTTTCCCTTTGCTGTGGAGCACAACACTAAATTAATAATACCTACATTTCCAAGTTTCATTGAGGTAACGGAATTATTCTACCGCTGCAGCGCGGCTACATAAAAGAACAGTCTTTTTGCCCTCCAGCCAGCGTTGTCTACATGTGCGAAATTTTATTATGCAAACAATAAGAAGATTTTTAAAACAATGTTTATTGACAATAATTATTTCACAATAAACTGTTCACAATCAGAGTAAAAACAAACTAAAGAACAATAAATATTTACATATTTACATCAGTAGTCTATTATAAATAAGTTCACTCTGATTTGAAATGGTGCACAGTACATTCTTAAAACCCCACAATTTAAAAAAACTATCTAAATCCCCAGTGGCTCTGTGGAAACAAAACTCTAACCTCAGTCTCGCCTTAACATTACATTTCCACAAAGCCACGACATCAAGTTGAGGTCCAGCCTGCAATTTGTCTCTACGAGTTATATAAATAGCCATTTTTGCCTCTGCGATTAAATAGTTTAAAATCAGGGATTTAAAACTAGTGGTCTTATTGTAGTGCACACCGTTGATAAAAACGGAATGAGTAAAAACCACGCCAAAAAGGCTAAAAATCCTCATTAAAAATAAAAAAAAACATTCAAACGTACACACTCCATAAAAACATGAAAAACACTCTCAGACAAATTACAAAAAGGACACTCGTTTAAAACTCCGGGACTGATGATCGATAAAAACGCGTTTGTAACAATGGCTCCGTGAAGTATCCGCCATTGCAGATCACCAGTCCTTTTTTTTATGGGAAGTTTGTACAATGTCTTCCACTGCGGGTTTTGCCCTTCGAAGTTGTCGTTCCACACACTTGTGGCTCTTTCTCTCAGTGTTCTTCTATTAAGGACTTTCACGCACTCTCTGTACAATGCCTTCGGTGCGGCACTGCACAACTCCATCCCTGGAACCACCTTTTGCAGCAGGGGACCACCATTCTCCTTGAAATCCGGTTCCACCGACACCCCCGGATAAGGGTCCCTCGGGTCAGGAGAACACTCCCTGTTTGCGTAGCGCTGCAGGAGTTCCCTCTCTGCAGCGCTCAGTCTCTCCTTCACCCGTTCCAGATATCGCCAGACCAGTCTGGCGGGCCGGACCCCGAGCACCTCGCCGACCTTCCGGACGTCAGTGAGGTCCGGCCCGGCCGCCTGCACCAGCAGCCTCAGGGTCACCGTCCCGGCTCTGGTCAAGGCCTTGCCCACTCCCGGGACGCCACTGTCCTCGATGGCCAGCCTTGCTCCGGACACCACCGACTCTTCTAAAAGCCAATGCAGAGAATTAAGCGTTTTTGCTCTTTCCCATTTAAAAAGAGCACAGGATTTAAAAACACCCTGATAAAACTGTGGCAATCCCTTAATCTTTAAAACACTAAGATCGGTTAAAAACAGAGTAGCATCCACCTCCAGAGAATTGACACGTCTCAAAATGCAGCTGGCCACGTCTCGCCATACGGGAAATTCTGTTAGATATTTCTGAATGAACTGTGTCCTCACAGTCGCTGCTCTACTGGCCAGGTGGACAAGGCCCTGACCCCCCTCCTCCCTTGGTAAAAAAAACAGCACCGACTGTGGCGCCCAGTGTCGCCCGCTCCAAAAAAACTCCACCATCTCCGACTGTATTTTAGCCAGCAGGCCAGATGGCAACATTTGCGATGCTACCAGGTTTTTTAAAACCAACACTCTTCCTTCTGTATGACATCTGCGAGTGCAGCCATTTCCATTTTGACATTTTGTTTATTATTTTGTCTTCAACATTTTCCCAGTTTTTCTTTACAATACTGTCGCTGCTTAAAAACACACCAAGATATTTAAAACCGTCCTTCCTCCATGCCAGCCAACCGAGGGAGAACCGGGAACCCTGCCGGCCATGCGCCAACGGCCAGGGCTTCGCTTTTCCCCCAGTTCACCCTCGCGGCACTCAGGACAGAAAACTTTTCAGTTGTCTCGGTTAAAATGCTGACATCTTGCTGATCTTTGATAAAAACAACAACGTCGTCAGCGTAGGCAGAAAAAACCATATTGTTGCTAAAACCAGGTAAAACCAGACCGCGAACACTCGAGCGTAATTTCTGGAGGAGGGGTTCAAGGGAGAGTGCGTAGAGCATCCCAGAGAGTGCGCAGCCCTGTCGGACGCCTCTACCCACCCTAAAAGGCACACACAGACTCCCGTTGATTTTCAGCAGACTCTCAACTCCACTATACAACACCTGGATCTTGGCGATGAGACCCTCGCTGAACCCGAACCCCCTCATTGATTTCCAGAGGTAGTCGTGTTCAACATGGTCAAACGCCTTTTCTTGATCTAATAAAATCAAGCCGGTTTGTAGACCCAATGAGCCAGAGACTTCCAAAACATCCCGAATTAGGTAGATATTATCTACCATGGACCTGCCGGGGACGCAGTAGGTCTGGTCCCGGTGGATGACCTGCTCCATAGCTTTCCCCAGCCTAGCGGCAAGGGCCTTGGAGAGGATCTTGTAGTCGGTGCAGAGGAGGGACACGGGGCCAGTTCTTAATTTCCTGCAAGTTCCCTTTTTTGGGGAGCAGAGCTATTACCGCCCTGCGGCAGGACAAGGGGAGCGAACCGGTATTCAGGCTCTCGACGAACACATCCAGCAGATCTTCGCCTAAGAAGTCCCAGTAGGCCTTGAAGAACTCCACCATGAGCCTGTCAACGCCCGGGGACTTCTGGCCTTGCATACCGAGGAGGGCCGTGTGGAGCTCCTGGAGCCCCAGAGGGCACTCCAGCTCACTGTTGGTCTCTTCAGAGACCTGGGGTAGTTCATTACAGAACTCCCCGAACAGCTCTTCATTCTCCCTGTACTTGCTGGTGTACAGCGAACGGTAAAACTCCACAGCCCTCCCCCTAATCTGACCCGGCTCGCTCAGTTGTCGCCCCGCATCCGACAGCAAAGAGTGGATCTGCTTCCTCTGCCCGTGCTTCCTCTCCAAGCTAAAAAAGAAGCTAGAGGGAGCATCCATCTCTGTGATGTTTTGGACCCGGGATCTGACCAGCGCGCCTTGGACTTTACTTTCCAGCAGGTTTGCTAATGTTAGCCTTTTTGATTTGAGAGCTTCAATGTGCCCTCGACCTCCTGTGGATTCACTAAGTCGTTCTAACTCCACTATGTTCATCTCCAGATCTCTGATCGATCCGGCAATGTCACGGGTGACATTGAGAGTGTGCTGCTGACTCAGCAGTTTTATCTGTACTTTCCGGTGATCCCACTACTGTCTCAGACAAGTAAAATCACCTTTTCGTTGTCTAAAACCATCCCAGAAAAACCTTAAAGTCTCTCTAAAACCCTGATCTTAAGTGAGCGCCGAGTTAAAATGCCAGTACGCGCTTCTAGGTAAAATGTTTCTGATAAAAACACTACCTAAAACCAACGAATGATCTGTAAAAGCCACCGGTAAAATCTGGCATGTTTTAAACACGTTAAAATGGTTTTTAAAACAATAAAACCGGTCCAGCCGGGCTAAAGAGACAATTTTCTAAAATGTGGGACCATGTGTACTGCCTGGAGCCTGCGTGCATCCTTCTCCATACCAGGCCATGAGCCGAGACCAACTGCCGCAGGACGTGTTGGGCCGCTGGATGCGGCTCTGCGTGGTTACGGTCTAAGATCTCATTTTCCGTACAATTAAAATCCCCTCCTATAAAAACATACTCCTCTGACCCACAATTGCCCAACCTCTCCCCAATTTTCTCAAAAAAACGCTTCTTCTCTGCACTGGTAGTGGGAGCATAAATATTAATGAAAACTATACTAAAAAGGTCGAACTTTGTTCTCAGTAAAAGGCACCTCCCCTGAACAACATGTTCGACTTGCATAGAGTTTGGGGTGAAGGCTCTCGAAAATAAAAAGCCCACCCCTGCACTCGGGGAAGTGCCGTGGCTCAATATGACCTCTCCTCTCCACTCTTTGCCCCAGTCCGTCTCTGTTAAATATCGCTGTGCGTTTCTTGTAAGTAGATTACATCTATTTTCTTTCGGTTTAAAGTTTGATAAATTAATTCCTGCTTATTAGCCTCCCTCGCCCCGTTAAGATTCAATGTTGCAATTTTAAAAGAATCCATAATGGGTAAAAGGGTAAAAACGTAAAACCAAAAGACTATGAAAAGTGATAAAATGCCACTGTGCACCATGCAAAATCACAGTTGTTTTCTAACCCTCATCATAATCTTTTTCAACCTATAAACCTCCGCATCAGTAAGCCCTGATGCTTCTTTGTTGCTTACGTGATGTTTCGCTGAGAAATAAAAAACCCTCAGGCTAAGAAAATAGCTTTCTATTTTTACTTCTCTAAAACCTTTTGTTTGATCTAAAAAAGTCTTAAAAGAGTCTGCGGGGTACCTAGGTTCTTTAAAATTCAATTTTGTTATAGATACCTTGCTGGCATTGGACAACCAGCTCTCGTCACTGCTGTCTGTAATTTCTCTTTTTTCCATGGCCATTTTACTAGCCTGCTTGCTAGCCCTCATTGCCGTTACTACGTTTTTTCTCTTGCTTCGTCTCTTTTGCGGGGTCGAAGTCTCCGTCTCCATTACTTCATCTGTCTCACTCTTTTCTCCCTTCACCCTAACCGCCATAGTCTCCCCCACCCTGCCCTGCCCTGTCCTGTCCTTCTGTCTGTCCGTCCACCTTCCCCTCTCCTTTCGCCCCCTGATCTCTACACCCAGTGTGCTCCCTCTCACCTCTCTCCTGCTCTCTCTGCACCCTTTCCCCTCTGCCCCTTCGCCTTTCTCACCACTACCCCCATCACCGTTCGCCTCTTTACCACCTTCATTCGCACCGTCACCGTCCATCCTTTCGTCCCCTTCGTTCACACTGCCACTCACCAACACCGTACTTCCATCCTCACCCATACAGTCACTTGTGTTCACGTTCGCCTTTCCTCCTGCCGTTGCCACCTCTCCGGTCTCCTCCATCATCTCCTCTCCGGCCACAGCGGGCTTCTCGGCAGCGTCCGCAGGTTCCTCCGCCACCGCTGTAGCCTCCTCCACAGCGGTAGCAGGTTTCTCCGCGGCTGCCGCCGGCTCCCCCGCTGAGGCCGCCGCCGCCGCCCTCCCCCCCCAGCTGCGGGCTCCTTCGTTCCGTCGACCTCGCCATCTTGTCTCCCTGCCTGCTCAGCAGCAGCAGCTAGCTGCTGCTTCGCCGTTCCCGGTGGGGCTAGCCCGGCTCTGTCGGGGCACATCTTAATGTGCCCCTCTTGATCACAGCCGAAGCACTTCATGTTGGACGATGTTGCAAACAACATGTAGTCAAACTCATCGATTCTGACATGAAACTGAAGGTTCAACTCCTCGTCACGTTTATTTAGCACCATAAACAGTTGCCTCCAATGGGAGACAACGTGCTTCAGCAATGGCGACTTGCACCCCGACAACACCTTCCTGATTGGTGACACCACCTTGCCGTGTCTCGAGAGCTCCTTCACCAGGAACTCGTCGCTGATGAATGGCGAGACGTTCGACAGTGTCACCCTGGTGGCCGGCAGTGTAAGCGGTGACACCTGATGGAAACACCCTTCCAGTCTAATCCCCTCCTCCACCAAACGCTGTGCCTGCTCAAACTTTTCAACAAAAAAAACCACCACCCCATTCATCCGTGCTGCTGATGTAATTGCCCCGTGACCTATTATCTTTCCCACCACCAAACAAACTTCCTCCGCACGGAGAGCCAGCGCCTACCTTGACCTTGACCCAAAAAACAACAAATCAACCCTAAAAACGTGTCAAACTAACACAAAAACACTATTAAACAATTAGCATAAACACCAAGAGAAAAAACAGTAAGAAAAAATAAAAGATAGAAAAGATACAATCACTCGCTCTTTCACTCTTCTTCCGCACTCACCCTCCTCTCACTCGAAGAAAAAGAAGAAGAAGCAGAAGGTCTATATTTGTATATCTGATTATGATTAAGTCAGTGCCTCACCAGCTATGAACCTCACCGCACATCACTGGTTTGTAGGTATGTCGGCCATACCCACTAGCTTTTTATGAATGATAAATATCTGGCGTTATGTCGGTATGGGAGCCCCAAATTAATATCTGCCTAAGAACCCAATAAGACTTGGGCCAGCCCAGAAATTACTGAAACACATTGGAAACGCTCGTCCTTCAAAGTTGTGACCGGACTTGATGATCTAGAAAATGCACTATGTTTTCTTCCATTTAGACCCACTTTAGCAACAAAAAAAATATGTTGCTGCTGACCCTTTTCTTTTGGGTCATTCAACCAAAAGCAAAGGCACTGAGGGGGTTGGCTGGAGTCTAACATGAAGCTCTTGTCATTTGGACACCAATCTTGAATTGTCACATTGCTTTTTGAACTTCTGTTTAGGCTTCAAACCTACTTGACCAAGAACTTGCCATTTGTGGGTTATTAGATTCTTGGTTATCAGAATCTAATAACCAAGATTGTGGTTATTAGATTCTATTTAGATCTAAATCTAATCAGAATCTAATAACCACAATCTTGATTCTCAGTCTTGATATGTGAATGCAGATTCCCTAATTTTTAGTCCAGACTTCATTCCTGATATTCTTCTGCTAACACATTTAGGCTTCATGCAGGGTAAAACAGACGCCAAGTTAAACCTTAATTCTTTAAGGTTAGACATGTTTGGATCCCAGGTGTTTAGTTAGGTTGAAGATTTTGTTAATTTCTGTTTCTTATGTCCTCTTCCTCTATTTAGATCAGCCAGGTTTTGTTCTACTCTAATTTTGTCCTTTCTTAATTATTTGAATTTATTATGTGTCATAGGTTAGTTATGTTTTATGTTAGATTTAATTGTCTCCCTCTCTCTCCTCACACCTGCAACAAATTGGTCATCAACCTGGCTCTTTGTGTCAGAATTCAGCCTCACAGTACTTAAGTCTGTTTCTCTCGTCACTTCTGCATATTTTCCTATGTTTTCCTCAGTTTGTTTTCTGGATTTTTGGTTTTGTTTTGTCGACGCTTCTTTGGATTTTGTTTGACAGAGTAAAGTGTTATACCTCCCTCTTCCGCCGTGCCATCATATTAGTATTTTCCCATAAATATCCTGAATTATGCCCCGTCCCCCCTCTCACATTAGCTTCTGACCCTCTCCGCGTTTACAGTAGTCTAATACCATCTGTTACGCCCAACTCTCGCCCCTCCTTGCCCACACAAGTAAGTGATAGTAAACTTGTATGAGCTTTACATAGAATCATGGTTTTCACATTGTCTGCCGCCATCCCTCCAAGTCCCGCCCTGGCGGTCCTTCATGAGGCGGACCCTATCGATTTGACAGGTACCCCTGAGGTTTACCACGATCTCAAGGAGGTCTTCAGGAGGCTCTTTCTGTCCCCCCACACCACCCTTATGACTGCGCCATAGACCTCTTGCCTGGAGTGCGCGCCTCTTCCATCCAGCTGTTTATACAACATCTCACGTCCTGAATGCCAAGCTATGGAAAGATATATAAATGACTCGATTGCCACCGGTCTATTCCGCCACTCTTCTTCCTCGTTGGGAGCGGGCTTCTTCTTTGTCAGCAAGAAGGACAGCTAGCTCCCTCCGACCCAGTATAGCTTACAGAAGCCTAAATCTCATCACTATAAAGAATAAATACCCCCTCCCACTCATCTCCTCAGCATTCGAACCGGTCCAAGAGGCCACCATCTTCACCAAACTCGACCTCTGTAATGCCTTCCACCTGATCCGCATCCGCCAAGGAGATGAGTGGAAGACAGCATTTAAGACTCCTATCAGCCATTTCAAGTACCTCATGATGCCTTTTGGACTATGTAGCTCAGCCCCAGTGTTTCAAGCCCTCCTTAACGACATCCTCCGTGATGTTCTCAACATATTTGTCTTCATTTACTTTGATGACATACTTATCTATTCTAGGAACCCAGAGGAGCAAAGCATACACGTACGTCTTATTCTCCAGTGCCTCCGTGAAAATCGCCTCTTTGTTAAGGTGGAGAACTGTGAATTTCACAATCGGTTTCCACATCCTGGAGGTGGGACAGGTTCGGTCAGACCCTGAAAAGATAAGAGCAGTGGGTAGACTGGCCTATCCCCAGTACTAGAAAGCAGCTGCAAAGGTTCCTAGGTTTCACTCATTTCTATTGAAGGTTTATCTGCAACTACAGCCTCACTGCTTCTCCCCTCATCGCTCTGACTTCAACCAAAGTAGCCTTCTCATGGACTCCAGAGGCCGATCAGGGAGCTTACGGTGAAGTTCTCCCAAGTACCCAGGGGTGGGTGCTGTCCTCTCCCAGCAATCCAGCAACAATGGTAACCGCCACCCTCTCTTAGGTTATCACCCGCAGAGATAAATTACAATGTTGGAGACCAGGAATCTTCACCATAAAGCTTGCCCTGGAGGAATAGCGCCACTAGCTGGAGGGTGCAGAGGAACCAGTATTACTTTGGACCGACAATAAGAATCTCTCCTATGTACAAGCAGCTAAACATCTGAACTCTCATCAGTCTTGGTCGTCGCCGTTTTTCTCCCGGTTTAACTTATCCATCTCCTATTGCCCAGGTTCTAAGAACACCAAGCCTGATGCCCTATCCCGCCATACTCTCCAGATGGTTTCTAGAAGCTACCCGCTTCCATTCTACCTCCCAGCTGCACTGTAGATTACCTCACCTGGGGAATTGTGGACGTGGTCAACCGAACCCTTCAGGAAGAGCCTGACCCAGGTAACTGTCAACCAGACAGAATTTATGTCCCCTCCACAGTTCGTGCTTGTCTCATCCACTGGTTTCACACTGCCCAGTTTGCAGCGCATTCTGGCGTCAGCCATGCCATTTCGTCCATCTCCCTCCTGCCAGTTTTGGTGGCCATTGCTACACAAAGATGTTAAGGAATATGTCAACACCTGTCACGTCTGCGCCCATAGCAAGCCGTCTCACCAACTTCCGGCAGGGCTCCTCCAGCCACTTCAGATCCTTAAGAGACCCTGGTCGCACATCGCCCTCAACTTAGTCACCGGCCTCCCGCCGTCTCCAGGTATGACAGTCATTCTCACAGTCATTGATCGCTTTCCACCTTCTTCCACTCAGAAAGCTCCTGTCCACCATCCTGATAGCCCAGCTCCTGGTTAAGCATGTGTTTCGCCTCCATGGCATCCCTACTGAAATTCTGTCTGACCGTGGTCCCCAGTTTTTTTCTCAGGTGTGGAAGCAGTTCTGTCGCGCTTTAAATGCTAAATTCTCACTCACTTCTTCTCACCACCCCCAGTCCAATGGCCAAGCACAGCACATGAACCAGGAGATGGAGTCCTGTCAGATGTCTGACCTCCACCAACCTGTCAGACTGGAGTACGTTTCTCCTGTGGGTTGAATACGCCCACAACTCGCATGTCTCCACAGCTACCGGCCTCTCCCCATTCGAAGTGACACTGGCCTACCAACCCCCACTTTTTCCAGCAGATGAAAGGGACATTTCGGTCACCTCCACCTGTCACCACACCCGCCGTTGCAGGCGCATCTCGTCTGATGCTGTAGCTGCCCTACAACGCACGGTGGAGCAAAACCAACACTTCGCCAACCGCAAGCATATCCGAGCACCTCTATATTCACCTGGTCAGCAGATATGGCTTTCTTCCATCCCACGTTCCACGTCTGTTAGGTAAAGCCGGTCCAGCATTATCCGGCCTCAGCATCCCTGCTGGACTCACGCCTCTCCGTTGTCTCCAGTGTTCCGAGCTAGCCTTCCAGTGTGGGTATGTTCCTGTCCTGGACTCCCTCATTATTACACTTTCAACTTCTTGTAAATAAATATAAAGGAACTGTTCTTATCTCCTGATGGTGTTTCTGCATGTGGTCTAAACAAATTTCCAAAAGCATGACAAGGAGCTTCTTACAGAGACAATGGCCCAATTTCAAGCCTTCAAAGTATGAAGTCAAATCTATTTTAAGCCATATTTTTATAACAGCTGAAAGTATCAAAGACACTCGATTGGGCTATAAAATGACACTAAATGACTGGAAACACATAGTACTAATAATGTTTGACTTTATTCTAGTAATTATAGTCCATGGATATATTATTGAGGTTTCATGAAGATGTATCATGTTATTATTTTATGTCGGTTTTTGCCTGAGTCATTATTAGAAGCCACTGAACCCTTATTAATAGGTGTGACCTTATTAATAAGTTGTAAACGAGCAACTGATGGAAAACATCTGCTGTGACATCATGTATCTGCATGCTGCAGTGCTTTAAATGTTTATGTTTGCTAAATGTTTAATACACTTAACTAAAACTGACACAAAATCAATTTCTTATTGTGAATAGAACAGCAAGGCTGAAAAAAACATAGCTGACCTCTAGCTGACTTTGTTAGAGATGTAAAACATTCAATTTTTAAAATCTCCAATATGGTGTCATCTGTTCCTCTGCAAGCTCCATGAATGACTGAGACTCGCTGCCGATGCTGCAGCACCGACTGTGCAATGACGAATCCCTGTTTGAGACAAAGTACAGCTCATTTGTGGTATTAGGTTAATATTTTCTTTTTTTTTTTCTTTGCTGAAAAAGGCACCATTGCAAATAAAATCCAAGTGTTTGAAAAAAGAAAATCCACTAGGAAAGAAATAATAGTCACTCTCTAGGCTGTATTTCTTACCTTGCATGTGGTTTGTAGTCATAGCTACACATCTCTATGCCTCTGTGTGGCTCTCTTAAACATTTGGCCATTTCACACCACATATCTCTGCGCTCATCAGTCATGAGGCGGCTGTTGGCTCTCAATATACCGTACAGCTGCTCTTAACATACCCTCGCCTAATGGTTTTCAGACAGTTATTCTTAATGACAGTAAAAATATATATCTGTTCGAACGGACACATCTGTAGCTATGGAACAGTTATTTTACTCAAAATATTTTAGAAACTTAACTGTTTTACTTTTTCAGTTTTGCTTTCTTGGGATTTGTGTTTTTATAACAGTTATAATTAAAATTTGTTTGTTCACTTCACACCATTAAAAATATTGTTCTAAGATTTCCAACAAAGTTCCAACATTGCTGGATTGCATCTGGTTTGGAAAAGCCATGCTGTTCTCTCACTGGTTATGTTTCCTTTAGAAATGTTCAGAAAATTTTGTTGATATTCAGCCAATGTCAAACCCCCCACAATTTCTCATTTCTCAATTGTGGTGTTTCCATTAAATGAAAAATGTCATTGAAATCACATGTAATAAGTTTGAATGTGTGATAAGGGACATCATCCTCCAACTACTTCCTGTTGACTTCATCTTTTCTGCCAGCAGTAACATACAGTTTATCATGTGACTTGTGATGCAAAACAAGTATTTCCATTACAGTTTTGCAAAAAGCACTCATTTTGATACAGCTGAAAATGTCATGACATTTGGTTTGAGGTGGTGAGGACTGATGCGGTGGACCTAGGTTATGGTGAAAATGGTAGTTTTAATGGTGAGAGTACAGAAAATCCAGGCAGCACAGTTGAGTTTTAAGACAAGGAACTCAAACACGGGTAGCAACTGGAACAGAACTAGCCAACGAGGACAGAGACATGACAAGTGACACGACAAGGATCCAACAGAGAGCAGTGGAAACAGGCGGAATTGAATACACAGTGAGATAATCAGGGAAACGGACAGCTGAAAACAGTGAAGGGCTAGACACGACAACACAGGAACTAATTAACACAGAAAAAGCACCTCATCCTGGTCCAGAAACATAGAAAGACATTTTTTTTTATTGGCATGTTTCCATTAAGCAAGTTTATTTTCGTAGTCTCAATTATTCGGTCAATGGAAAATCTGCAGATCCTTTTTTTTTCCAGCACTACTTGCCAATCTGTCACATGCCAGTGTTACATGTTTGATGTTCAGGATCTTCCATCTCAAGTAGGCAGGTTTTTGCTTCTTCTCCATACGTTTCATAGCATAGTGAAATAACAGAATCTCCATCAGGCTTTTTAACAAAATAAAAGAGAGAGAGAGAAAAAACTCTTGAACCAACATCGTAAATATATTATATAATAATGAATTATTAGTATGAGACTGTTCGGTAGACTTGTTTGAGGTGCTTTATTCATTTGTTTTTAAATTTTTTGTTAAAATATTATACAAAAAGTAAGAATGTGTGCTTTTGTAACAGAAGAAATACATATAATTAAGGAAATGTAAGGCATCTTATATAAGGAACATTGAATGCATAGTTTATCATTCAAAACATTCCTATTTGCCACCTTCTACTAAAACATGTTGCAGCAAATTTGCAGATGAATTTTCTAGAAATACACAAATCTAGATGTGAAGTACTATGTAAGATCAGTGGATGCTGTAATGTGTTGTAAAAGATAGACAGAGAAAGCTTTATACAAGAATTTAAGATAGATAAATTTTGCTTTAAATTTAGCCATAGGATTAGCTGGTACAGGTCTACAGTATGTTTTTTTTATTTTGGCATTACATGGCATATCCAGGCTGTTAAAATAGTTTTGTTTTGTCACCTTTTAAACAGACGATTCTGTGGTAGCAAATGTTTGGTTCAAATTAAAGAAAAGACAATTTCATCTTTTTGTCTTTTTCTGCCATAATATACAGCTGATTGACAGTTTCCCCCAGCATGTGGATAGGAAGTAAGAACGACTTTTTCATAGATAAACAAATAAAGCCACTTCAGAAAACATCAAAATTTGACCAGAAAAGTCTTCAATTAAGATTTAATCAGAAAAGTTAAAGTGAAAAAGTATAAGCAGTCAAGCTTTTGTAGATCTCCAACTGTACTGGGAGGATTGGGAGTGAGGAAAACAGGCTCTGCTCATTGATGAAAAAGCAGTGATGAGTATTTCCCAGCTTCTTCACTCTAAAGCAACACTAATTTGTGCAAAGGGGCAATTTTAATGAGCTTTAAATACATTTAACAGGCAAACTTCTAAATTAATTTACATTTGTGACAATAGGGAAATGTCAATCAGGATAAAACTCAAGTTTTTGAAAGCCATAACTTTGTATTTTTAACAGTGGTTACTATGGGACAAAGAGTAAAAAAATATTTCTAAACTCATGTAATGTTGACATATGTTGTCCTAATTCTCAGGTGCTTGGATTTTTTTCTGATTTTTGTTATGGGTTATGTATGGTTATTTTTTACTCTATCAGTTCTGTTTTATAAATTATTCTGTTGTTCCCCCTTCTTGAATAGTTTATACTGGTTGTTTCTGTTGGTGTGTTAGTTTAAGTCTTTTCATATTCTCATCAGGTTTTGTCTTGCTGGTTCATGTCTAGATTCATAGTTTCTTCTTTCTCCCTGGTTATTTCTTTTTCCCTTTTGAATTATTCCTTCTCTTCTATCAGGATTTTGACTTTCTTTTTATTTTCATCCTCATTAGTTTCATTTGTGCTATTTAGGTTTGCTGTTCATTTCTTTGTCCAGTAAGTGTTGCTGTGTTGTTTTTGTTAATGTTTTGCTTCTTGAGTAACTGAATTTATTTTTCTTAGATTGTTTTCAGGCCTGCTTCTCTTTTTGGTTCCAGTTCCTCAATTTAGCCATGAAATGGAGAATGCTACAAAAAGACCCAGAAACTAACCTTGTTCTTTGAAAATGCTTCCGCACATTATTTAGTTTAACAAAGATTTTCTATGTGTGTAGAAGTTATGTTTCAGCTTATTGTTAGTAAACTGTAGACTGTGTGAATAACTTTAGGCTGACTTGCATTTCCATGTGTCGTTGTTACTTTAAGCCTAAAGTAATAAGGAGAAACGATCCTACCACACAAGTCTAAACTCCATAAAGTAACACATCCCTGGCTGATGTAATATCATGGTTGTCTTAGGAAGCAGAAGTTATTTTGTCTGTGGTACACTTTTTTCACCCGGTAGACTTGATAAATCAGCTTGAATGGCACCAGAAACACAAGCCCCCTCCCCCTTCCAGGTGTTATGCTGTTGGAATGAAGGTGGAAGACCAAAGTGAAATAACTTATAGAGATAGGGCAATCACAGCATAATGCAGCAAAACACAGCAGGGGACACAGCAGGGGACGCAGCAGCGGATGGGGTGACATGATAGAGACATCTGACCTCGTCATCAAGTATACAGAGGTCAGCCTGCGACCTGGTCCGTACATTTCCAGTCTCTCTGCTAGATGTTTAATTTTCTCCGCTCCTCTGCCCCATCCATCGATCAGACCCCCCTGCTCCCCAAGGCAACTGTGGCAAATTTACCACCATGCTGAATAATGCGCCCTGACAGCACACTCAGTTTAGTGCTTTTGCCTCGGTACAGACAGTAACACAAATGCATATAACTTGTCTTGTTGCATATTTTTAATGAGCTGTTGCTGAGCAGCATTACTATTGCTGAAGTAATCACAAGTGGTGTTTGTGAGTCTTCTCTTTCTTTCTTTTTTCTGCTGGGGATTTAGCTGGAAAGCAGCAGATATCCTGAAGTATTTGTAGTAAGACCTGAAATTTGAGCAGAGGATGAATGAAAATGAGAAATCTATGAAAGTGGATTGACCAAGTCAGTTTCTTCTTGTGAGCTGTGTCTTCCAGATGGTGCAAGCAGGAAAGCTGGGATCACATGACTGTAGTAATTTCATTCACCATTTCACACAGTGCCATGCAGTGTGTCTGTGCAGGTCCCTGAGATATGATAATAGCTGCACTCATTGTTTCATGCTGCGGTGCACAAAGTTTGCTTGAGGTGTACTTAGTAGATAAAACAAAGTGACAAACATGCATGATGGTGCTATATTATATTATGCATAAAGCCATGAATTTCATAAACAATTTACTATAAAATCAATGATTGTGTTGTCATTTTGATTAACTCAACTAAATAAATTATTCAGTTTCTTTTTGAATAGTTTTTATGCTTTTAAATCAGCACTGAAATTTCTTAACCAGCTAATCCAAAAATGTTTTACATCAGATTTCTTTCTCTTATGAATTACTCTCTGGGGGCCCGCAATTCCTCCCACCCATTTTTAGAAACAAGCCAGCAATTTGTCTTTACTAGTGAGCCAATGAAATGTCCGCATACAATATTCTCTGAGGTGGATAGAGCAGCTCAGGAGGGCTGGGAAAAACATTATGTGTTAGGTTTTCAAACACTTGACAGCAGGATGTGGAAGTGAAAAAAGCAACCCGGTGTTGCTTTTGTTACTGCACACAACAATAGATCTGCACACAACAACAGAGGATGCACTTGATTGTTGGGTGGAAATATGAGAGGATCAACAAATTTTAGGATGAGAAAATGTTTTTTTGCTTCTTTTTTGGCAAGTCCAAGGGGTATTGCTGTTGCTTTGACTGGTGAGAGTACTGATGCAAGCTCATATTTTCTGTTTTAGATTGTGACAACCACAGTCTGAAACCATTCATATCAGGATAAACTCTGGTCCACTGACTTTAGTTGTGGAATATAAATGTCTGAAAGCCTGATTTGATCATTTTCAGACTATTTTAGATACATTTAATCCCCAATCAGAATTGAGGTTGTCTTAGAAAAAAAAACAAATCTACACTGTGAGCTTGTGGGTCACCCGAAGGGAAGTAGCGCCGTTGTTTAGTTGGACTTTTTTTCTCAAACAAAAGAGGAAACTGCAAAATCTAGAGCTTCCACACTGAAACACACAAACCAAGTGACCCACCAGGTCAAAGAAGCTTGCATCCATTTTTTTTTTGTTGCAGTTTTCCTTTTTTCCTGCGGTTGTGGTGGCTCTCCTCCAGCTAAGTCCTCTTTGTTTCACCATCAGCCAAAGCAAAAGTGGGTGGAACATGTGTGTTGTCCTGCTAGTGTTGCTGTGAACACAAAGGCATCACAGCGAGCTGAACACCTCAGGCTGCTTTGAAAGGATGGCATGTGACAGAAGAGGTCTGGATTCTTTCAGGAAGCAGTGAATCAGAGGTATAGCAGAGATATTCTGCTGCACAATGTTAGCATCATACAAATCTAAGTCTAGTTATGAAACAGATTATTATAAATAGAAGTGAGACAGGGGGATGTAGTGTTATTTAACTCTTTGTAGCACCTCAGTCATAAAAGCCTTAGTGTCCACAACAACCCATTAGCCAAGACATGAGTCGCCATGGTCACCATGGTGCTGACAGTCCATCTGACCGCAAACACACTCCTAATGAGATCACACTTCAAAGGAACGGCAACAGCACTCCACAGGTCTCTCATCGACGCGACTGCCTTTCTGCTTCTTCTTGGAGCTGAGCTGTTGATTAGCGGCGGATTCTCGAGTGCCGTGGGAGTGAGAACAGATCAATGGCTCGCTCACTGTTATTGTCGGAAGACAATATGGCTCTGAAACCATAACAAATGAAAGGGAAGCAATGCATAGATAACTTAAAAGTGAGTTTATTTAACAAAAAACATAACTGGCTGGAGAGGAGAGGGAGAAAGGGGAGAAAAGAAAGAGTGAGAGTGACAGAGAGCTAGGGAGATCAAGAGAGAGCAGCAAGAACAGGGAGAACTGGGGAGAGCAGGAAAGAATGGGCTTCTTAAGGTGGAGCAGATGTCATTGTGGAGACACTGGCCAGCTGACTCCACTTCCAATCAGCACCAATTCCTAATAGGGATGGTAGAAACCCAGAGGAAAGGCCTTGGGGCCGTAACACCCCCCCTCTTCAAAACAGGGTCCCCACTGGAACCCTGGGCAACCTGTGTATTAACATCTGGAAAAACAAAATTAAACACACGAAATAACTCAGACCAGCTGAGAGAGAACCAAAAACAACAAAATTCAGATCCCTTCTGATCACATCCCCAAGTCAACAACTGGTACCTTGAAGTGACTCAGACAGGTAAGGGAAAAAATAACTACTGACTTTGTGCTCTTGACAAGGCATCTGCGATGCCTTTATCCTTCCCCTTGATATGATGAATATCCAAGGAAAAAGACTGAAGGAACAATGACCATCTCACAAGTCTCTGATTCGGTGAGCGAAAAGAATTCAAAAAGGTCAGAGGATTGTGATCCGTGAAAACAGTAAGAGGCTCTGAACCCACATAGACTTCAAAATGTTGTAGAGCCCAAATAAGAGCAAGGGTCTCTTTTTCGATCACAGAATAATTCTGCTGATGCCTATTAAATTTCTTAGAAAAAAAACTCACAGGTCTTTCGATTGAAAAGTCATCCATCTGCAAAAGCACTCCTCCTGCACCAACATGACTGGCATCAACCTGGAGCTTAAAAGGCTTGGTCATATCAGGAGCCAACAAGACAGGAGAATTACATAGCATCTTCTTGACATCTTCAAAAGCCTGCTGACAGACTGAAGACCAAATGTATTTCACATTACCTTTCAAAAGATCTGTCAGAGGTGCAACCACAGTTGAAAAATTCCTGCAGAAAGCCCTATAGTATCCAACTAAACCCAACAATTTCATGAGTTCTTTTTTAGTTGTTGGTGGTGGATACTTTTCAATTGCCTCCACTTTTGCACTAACTGGACATACTTTACCCTGACCCACTTTATGACCAAGGTAAGTAACAGACACTCTAGCAAAGTCGCATTTGGCATCGTGCATCCACCAGACGGTCAAACAAAGATGTGAGTTGTTCCAGATGAGAAGACCAACTATGAGAATAGACAACAACATCATCCAAATACACAGAACAACCTTCTAAACTCCCAACAACTTTATTCATCAAGTGCTGAAAAGTTGCTGGCGCATTCCTCAAACCAAAAAGCATAACATTGATGAGTAGGAATAAATAGAAAAGCAATAAAATATCCACCTGATCCTTGGAGTGCTTTTGCCAAACAATTGGCCCAGCTTATCTTTTATTTCAGTGTTTTCCCACTAAGCAATAGAAACAGTTTCAACAGTGAGTCTTGTTGTTCTTATTAAACCTTGAACATGGCTGGCTGAATTTAAACTGCAATAATTCCAAAGCTGTTTAGTTCTTGCACATTAATTTCTGTGACACAAAATCGACTGGAACTAAAAGTTGTTTGATTGATTTATTTGTAAATGATTTGTAAACGATACACAGACACATCTGTTGGTAACCTTTCACTTAAGAAAAGAAACAAGAGAAAAAACACCTCTGTGAATATTCACTCTAATTTTTTTCTTAGATTTCTGTCAATAGTTAACATCCTCCATAATGGGCTCCAAGGTTTCATTGAAAGGAGCCCATTATGGTTTAAAATTAAATGCACTATGTAATTTCCTCCATGTTAGGATGATCCTTAGTGGCTCGATTAAGTAGGAGACTTCAGGCAGAAAAACAGTGCAGTCGCATTGGGTGTTTATTCACCAACATTTAACAAACAGACAACCCTGCTTCACAATGGCCTAGGGCAATGGTTCCCAAAGTCGGTCCTCGTGGGCCAGCATCCTGCATGTCTTAGTTCTCTCCCTGGTTTAACACACTTGGATCAAATGATGGTTCATTAGAAGGTCTAAGAAGAAAATTGACAAGCTGAAAAAGCTGTTACTACCACCAGGGAGTAACCAGGGAGTTACTACCACCAGGGTGGTCCTAAAACATGCAGGATGACGGCCCATGAGGACCGACTTTGGGAACCACTGGCCTAGGGTCTCAGCAGCAAAAACTCACAATGTGGACAACATGCAGCATTTTATATGCTGCTTGTTGGCTGCTCCAATTAACAAACCCACCAAGAAACTGGGTAAAGCAAAAATGCATACACACAAACTTTGACAAAAATAATTAAATCTTCAGAATAATATATATTAGCAAAATTAATTTTTAAGCACCAAAAATTTATGAATAAATGCTGATATTTTAACACAGATCACAGATACATAAATGTAACATTTATTTATAGAAATTATCAATCCGGCTAAATTTGATTTAATGGTTTCAGCATACATAAATTAAAAGATTTTAAATTGTTCAACATCTAAATGTAAGATTTTAAGGAGCTGGCAAGTTTACTTTGTAAAAGTTCAAAGAACAATATTCATAGTTAAATTGTTTTGTTACTATAGCAACAATCTGATGCTGTGAGTTTGATCTTTGAGTTTCAGATCTGTTTGTTCACAAATACAAATTAGTAAACTGCAATTATAACTGATTGCTTTTCAAGTTGGCCAGTTAAACTACTCTCCCTCTTCCAGATTTCACTAAATCTAACAAAGAAGCTGTTAGAGGTGCTGACAGCTTCTTTGCGGTGTAAGTCAACTTCTGCTCGAGGCCTCATACAGGCTTGGACCGGCCCTGCATGATGAGTTAAATCCTGCAGAGATGCGCAACAAACGGAAATTTAATTTAATGCTGCTAATGTGGCTTTGAGTTTTTAATAAGAGGCACAGAAGTTGGTCTAGCATTGTGATGGTTGAATCAAAGTTGATTAATCATTGATTCAATGTAGAATCAATGCAGATATGTGTTGATGTTACATTGAATCTGTTAAGGAATCAATGTTGATTCATCCATCATCTCAATGTGGATCTTCTTCCACATTTGGGTTGATCTTATATTGAATCTAAGTTATTCTTTAACTTAGATTGATTAATGTACATCTTTTGGTCTGACAGGTCTACATCATAACATACCACTGAAGGTTACTTTACTGGTGTTATACACATAATTCTGAATACGATGAATTACTCAGAATTTAATGTAAGCTAAATTTTAGGAATTTAGCATACATTACCTAAATTCCTAAAATGTGGTCACACAGACTTAAAAGTAACAACATGGCATTTTGCTTAAACATTTTATTTAATTTCATTCTTGTTGCCATTCCTTTGGTTGCCTTTCAATTGCTCTGGCGCATAGCGAAACCATTTCTTTACAGTTTTGCTGTATGTTTGGTCAGTTAGCCCTGGTTCAAACTGGCGAGCAGCAGCTGAAAGACACAAAAGTCATAAAGATAGAGTTTATATCACATACAATTTCTTATTGTCCCCTCCCCTAACTTATCCGCTCCTATGTCCAGGTTCTGGTATGTGCACAAGCTGTCCCAATAAAAATAGTACATTCACACTGGCAATGAACGGACACATTTGAGCATTTGTAAAACGGGGGATGCAATACATTATTGGAGTTTAATTACAATTATCCACTATATGGCACACTAACAGCACAGTTAGATTAGGATTCACCAATAGTCTCATTTCCTAAAATTAAAATTTAAAGCCCTTTCCAGTGGAGGAAGCTCACCTAATATGCAGGATTGTGTCCTTGAAAGGCTTTTTACTCTGGGAACGCCTGTGATTTTTTCCAGCCCAGTTGAAATGACTTGCCAGGGCTTTTGTCATAGAAGTCGTCAACATTCTTGCTCTTATCATGCTGGCTAAATTGGTGCCTGCTACTAGAGCCAGCTGAGCAATCTACATCAGAGACAAGCACATGAAGGCGCTGTTACACAGCAGCATATATCATGTAATTTAACAACACAGCAGAGACATGACCTTGTTTTGATACTGTATGTACAGTATATTCCACTCCATAGTGTTTATTCATGGTCATGGATGATAACCACACTAAACGTCCTGCAACCAGAAAGGCTGCCCAATACTTGAAACTTATCTTGAGCAAATCATTATGGTCATCAATGTCAAGCTCATCCTCCACTATACTTTCAAAATGTGCATCTGACTCACCTGGCGAGTCAACATTTTCATTCAGATCATTGATATTCAGATTACAACAATAATCTTGTTGTCATTCATGACAACAAGAGCATGAATGACACCATGTTCTTGTTGTCACTGTACTGTATGTATGCACTGATATTCCACTCCATAGTGGAATAGCTCTAAACAGACCACCATGATAGTTAGTGGTCTGTTTAGTGGCAATTCTGAAATATTTTGAAAATGTAGTAAATCTAACCTGCACTCAGAACAGGCTGCAACATAATAGATATTTGTTCTGTTTTTTCCCTTGAATTATTAGCATCAACTATTAACTTGTACTCAGTGAGAATTTGCTGCTCTGTCTCTCTCAATAATTTGTTAACTCTGCGCCTTTTAGCCCGAGAAGAAGCTGACATCTTAAGAGTCGTGGTGCTGTAGTCTAATGTACACAAACTGCACCTGTTTGCCTACAATTGTCTTCTTTCTTCAATGCTGTCATCTTGAAATTAGAGCTGATATACAAGTGCCCAAGGCTGGAGGTGCGGCTTCGCTGCTCGGTACTCCAACACCACTGGAGTGTTTTGGTGTTGCTCTTGTTATTGCTAATATTATTACTTTGTTATTGTTGTCTAATTTATTTTTCATTAACAGTAGCATTGTTATTTTTATCAATAAAGTAAATAAGGACTTTTTATTTTCAATTATTTTTCCTTCTCTTTATTATTTCCATTTATGAATGATATCAACAAAAACAAACTGAACTATAATGTCTATAGGACTGCACTGAACTCCATTTGTGATAAATTTGGACATTTTGTTTTGTTTCTGTTCACCTAATCTGTGGCAAGACTTGAAAACTGTTCACCAATGCTTTCCCACTGAGTGTTCACTCTATAAAAGCTGAAATGACTAAAGTCTGTGGAATTGTGCGTAACTACTTAAATCTGTTTCACTGTGTTAAATCAAAAGAAGTTATATTCTGTAAAAGGTTCACATTTTCTAGCTCTGTTGTGGTAAATGTGAATCTTTTATCAAAGGAACACAGTTTTTTTTTTTATTTGATTGGAAAATGGGATGATATGATTAGACCATCGTCCTCTCTGTGAAAGCTCGAGTCCAGCTTTAATGTTTCACTGGCTGACCTCCAGGCATTCGTGCACACGTCTGCTCAGGAAGTGACAGCACTCTGGTTGTATTGTATCTGACAGCCTCTCTCTGGTTCCTCCGGGCTAACATATTGTAGATGGGCCGCTCTGCCTTTGGTTATAGGCCTACATTCAGAAACAAATGACTGACGTTCAGACAAGGCATGCGGCACAACGAAGGCAGAGGTTATACGTCGCAAAATGTACGGTTTTATTCCCCTTTCATTTACAGCTCTTAATTTTTCAGGACTCAATAGAAAATACACTCATCTGTTTGTCAGATGTCGCGATGTGATCATCAGTCTAGGCAAGGCAGAGCGATGCAGAAAATGTATTGGGATATTTTAGTTTGATAGAGATGTTCACAAAAGAGAGAAACAGCTCAGGATTCCTGTTTCACTTTCTCATGTTTACTATCAGAGGTCTAGCATACGGCAGGAAGTTTTATGGTTAGATTCTCAGTCAATATTTTCTTTGATATTTATTCATAAGGAATAGAATAGCAACACTATTTTGCATTTTTCAAAAATTGTATTTTTCAGTTAAACTTTAGCAAGCATATGTTAGCGCCCTCCAATCCCTCTGTCTCTTTTTTTTTTCCAGCCTGAGACCCAGGATGGATGTCAGCCTTCTGCTGTCACTTTCAGCACACTGTGCCCCGCTCTCCCATTTCAAGTTCTGTCATTGCAGGGCTTTGAACTGCCACTTGTGTTTTACCGGGCATGTCTCTTGTTTCCAGAGTTTTGTCTGGTGTGAAATTGTCTGAGCTTTCGGCAATATTTCAACTCTTATTTTTTGTAATAAATTCTGGACACATTCAAGCATACTTAGCAGCACTCTCTCTCTGTATGATAAATTCCTGGGAGCTATTCAGGCACTTTGTGTGTGTGTATTTTAATAAGTTGTGCAGAGCTGCTGTCTTGCTAGGCACCCACCTAAGGAAGTCTTTGTTTTTTGTCCAGTGTTATGGAAATTTCATTTATCAAAGAATGAGAATCTGTTTTAATAATAAGAGAAAGATTAATCTTCGTCTTTAAGTTTTTTTATTCGAAGGCAAAAGTGTTCAAAGACCCATTTCACTGAGCGCAGTCAGGTGAAGAGCCCTGAACGACACACATCACATCGTTATATAGTCACAGTGAGACAAAGACCCACCCAGAGTCTGATCTTATCTCTACTGCCAGATGGACCACAGAGACAATCCTTACCCCCACCTCACGAACCCTCCCTCACCTCTTGGAGGAGATGATTTTATGGCAGGAAAGAGAACCGATGAGGATCTCAGGAAGAACTTCTAATTCTACTCTATCAGTTGCTCATGGGTGCAGGTCAAACAAGGGTACAAACTACATTCCACACATCAGTCCTTTAAGACAATTGCCAGGTTAAGCATTTTACCCAAGACGTCTTCAGGTCTCTTCTGCTATCACAGCTGTGGAAACATCTAAACATTATCTGCTAGTTCTTAATAATAATAATAACTTTATTTAAAAGGCGTTTTCACAGGAAGCGCTTAACAATTATAAGGGAACAAGACAAAAATAAAACAGTACAGATTAAAAACAGATAAAATTCCAGAAGACAGTAAAACAGAAGTAGAGCTTAAAACTAATAGGGCAGAATAAACAAGTGCAACTTAGCCTTAGCTTTGCTTCTTTTTCTTTGGTGTTTGTACTATAAGAGCTTGTCTACGGAGCCCCTAAGGGGACATGGAGAAAAAAAAAAAAGGAAAGAAATCCCCGACTTACTTTCTCGAGATCCCGAGAAACTAAGTCGAGATCTCGAGATAATAAGTCGGGATCTCTTTCCTTTTTTTTTTCTCCATGTCCCCTTAGGGGCTCCGTACTTGTCTCTCACATGTTGAGACAGTCTGCTAGCTATGTTATCATAAAACATGGCGCCACAAAGATCTAGATTCTTCTCCAAACTAACCAAATACATTGTTTGTCCAGAAATGCTACTTTCTGTCCAGAAATGCTACTTTCTGGACAAACAGGTGATATTATGGAGCGAGTGCTGAACAAAGTGTTGACTTGACTTTAATTACTTGAGAACCTCGTGGTTGCTATGTCAACAAAAATGTTACTTCATTCCAGATTTGTAAGGTTAGCTTCAGTTTTGAATACAATAATTATCACATACTTTAACGTGTAAAGAATTTAAGCACACCTTTTTTTTTACATGCAGTTTTCATGTAAAAATAAAGCCCATTTAACGGTTAAAGAGACAGCTGTCCAATTTGAAGGTGTTAAATTTTAAAGTCAAATTTTGTTTAAGTCATACTTGATATACACCATGTTTCAAATTATTATGCAAGTGATATTTTCTCAGATTTTTTTAAATGGTCAATGTAAATGGTGGTCAGTCTAATTTTCAAGTCATGAACTATAAATAAAATTTTACTGAACAAACTTCCCAATGAGAGCAGTATTTTTTTCAAAACTAAAAAACTCAAAATGCACTGTTTCAAATTATTATGCACAGCAGATTTTCTAAACATTTTATGATTATAAGAAACTGCAAACGGTCATTCTTTGAATGTTAAATTGAATGTTTGAATTTAATGTGCAGCATTAAATGGTCGCATATACTAAAATCAAAAGCTATTTCAATCAAAAACATCTTAACAGACCGAGTTACATGTTAACATTGGACCCCTTCTGCACAATTCTTGCATCCATTGAACTTGTGAGTTTGTGGATAGATTCTGCTTGAATGTCTTTGCAGGATGTCAGAATAGCTTCCCAGAGCTGCTGTTTTGATATGAACTACATCCCACCTTCAGTTCTTTTGCCTGAGGAAACTCCAAAGGTTCTCAATAGGGTTGAGGTCACAGAAGGATGGTGACCACACCATGAGTTTCTCCCCTTTTATGCCCATAGCAGCTAAAGACACAGAGGTATTCCTTGCAGCATGAGATGATGCATTGTCATGCATGAAGATGATTTTGCTACAGAAGGTACTGCTCTTCTTTTTGAACCATGAAAGAAAATGATCAGTCAGAAAGTCTCTATGCTTTGCTGAGGTCATTTTCACACCTTCAGGAACCCTAAAGGGGCTGACCAGCTCTCTCCCCAAGATTTCGGCCCAAAACATGACTCCACCTGACTCCACCTCCTTGCTGATGTTACAGCCATGTTGGGACGTAGTGCCATCCACCATCAATCCACTACTGCGTCCATCTGGAACCATCCAAGGTTGCGGAGCAGTCATCAGTGAACAAGTCTGCTTGAAAATGAATCTTCATGTACAGCTGGACCCACTGCAACCGTTTCTGCTTGTGAGCAATGGTTAGGGGTGGATGAATAATATATTCATGCAAAACAAGCTTCTGGAGGATCCGTCACATTGAGGTTCCAGAGGCACCAGCAGCTGCAAATAACTGTTTGCTGCTTTGTAAGGTCATTTTAGCAGCTGCTCTCTTAAACCAATGAATTTGTCTAACAGAAACCTTCCTTATTATGCCTTCATCTGTACAAACTCATCTTTGTTTTGAATCAGCCACAAATCTCTTCACAGTACGATGATAATGCTTCAGTTTTTGTTAAATATCTAATGTTTTCATATCTTGTCCACTGCTGTCCACTATCTGATGATTTTCGGCAGCAGAGAGATCCTTTCTCTTTCCCACATTGCTTGAAACCTGTGGCCTGCTTCTTCAGCAGATTTTTTTAATTGAGCTCACCTGACAAACTCATCAATCCAGGTCTCTGAAATTAATTATATTAATTCAAAGAGGCCTGAGACACAATGCCATCTATGAATTTAATAGCACAACAAAAATTTTTATCTTTATGACACTTAAATCCAATTTGCATAATAATTCTAACATGGTGTACAGCATTTATTTAATAATTGGAGGTAACCTAGTTACTTGATAAAATGGCCCTGTGTGGCTGGAAAAAACAATAACCTGCCCCTTTAAATTTTATAGCAACTTTAGCAATTAGCAGAGCTCTGGTTCTCACTTCTTATCTGCAAATCTCCCTCATTAATCGAGCCGACGGGAGATAAATGCATCTTGGATGTCCTTGGACATCCAAGATGCAAGAACCCACTCCGATCAATAGCGAACACTTTGACTGAGACAGGGAGACAAAGGAGAGGCAGGAACAGACACTGTGGGGGTGCAGGTCTGATAATTTATTTACAGAAAACTCAAATAGAATATTGCTTTATGGCAATTGATAAGATCTGCATTAGCCTTTTTCCCCCTTCTTGTGCTTTTAAAGAGATAAGACCTGTGGGTTTTTCAGGACTCATCTCCCTCTTACTCACTTCCTCGTTTCCCCTCTTCTTCGAAAATGAATGTAATCAAAGAAGCAAAGGGTCTGCCAGCTGATTCTATTGTGCCCTTATAAGCTTTTATCCCTTCCAACCATTTCTTCTGTGCTAATTTCTTTTCTTGTTTTGATTTAAAGATGCAGTGGAAGTACTTAGCATTTAGATGACATGCTGTGAGAGCGGTGTGATGGATCAGCACCTCTTCAGAGAAATGAATTTCTTTAAAGGCAACAAGGCTGGTGTCCGCCAGGCAGGACGTACAGAGCGAATGATTGTAGAACGACAGGTGGGGGCGGGTGGCAGAATACCAAGTGGGAGCAGGTCCTGGGAATGCCAATGCTCCTCCTCCGGAGGTTCTTCTTATTGGCTAAACACACCATTACATTTCCCATTATAATTAGCCAAGTCATTGTTTACACAAAACTGGCTCATTCGCTAGTTTTGAGAAGGCATAGAAGCTGTTTTCATCTTGTGGTCAAAAGAAACTGTGTGTTATGAGAGGAATGTAGTTATTGCGTTCACAATGAAACAATGAGGAATACTCTTTCTCATTCTTCCTCACCACTAATCTGATGAAAGAATAGTAGATTCTAATCAAAGAAAAAGTTTTCTCTTGAATGCAAATGATGAGGTGGTCATCATGCTCCTTAATATTATATGTTATTAAGATTGAGGAGCAAAGCAGCACCTGTTAGCATATGAAATTACCTCATGCTCCTTATCTTCTAAGAACTCACAGCAGTCCTGTTTAGTATGCTTTAATCAAACTCCATTTGCCTACAAATCCGGTTCGTTTGGGGAGGGATGAATGCACAATCGAACTTTGATGCAGACCAAAAGCAAACTCCGGTCTGCCTAAAAGCCTAGGTCTTGATTTGGTTGTAGTTTTAATACATATGAGAATACCAGCCGGACCAGAGAAAACTTTAGAGCCAAGAAGTAGACTACAGTGCTCCAAATTAAATACAAATGTACTAGCCCAGCACTAGCTGGATAAACGACTCATGGTCTTTTATCAACTACAAAAGTGAAATCCTCCCACCACTAAAACCTGACACCACTCCATTTTGGTTTGCATTTTTTTAAAGAAGGAAGTTGCGCTCATTGTCTTCATCAGAGGTTTTGGGTTGTTCCTTCAGTGGTTCTCGGGTCAGGTGACGAGGCGAACAGCTTGGTCAAAGGATTGGGTTTGTTTGACACAGTGCTATGTGAAAGAAAACCACAGCAGCTTAAAATGTAACCAAGTCTACTGGACTATCAAGTCTCAAAACATCCTTAAAATTTAGTTTGAACTGGTACTTTGAAATTAAATTATGTGTAATTTATATATAATTGAGTAAATTCAATGTTTGTGACGGCACTATTCACTTGATTCTGACCCTCTACTTTTTTTTCAGCCTTTGCCCAAGGAACCATCGTAGGACAAATGGGAAAACAGCAAGTATGAATTTTGGATAACAAGCTCATTTATGCTGATTTGGATGCTGATAACCTGACCTTGGTTTGAGGCATTCTGTGCTATGTATGTATTTCTGATGGTATAATAACTTTAAGCAAAAATGCCACATTGGAGTCATAGTTAAAAATATTTAAAAACAAAAAAATACAGAAATTAATTAATTAGGCTATTTCATTTTTTTATACGCAGGAGGGCTGAAATCAGGAAGCCATATTTTAAATTCAAAAAGTTACTAAATGTCCAACGGTTCATTAAGCAAATCAGCATTTGGTCTCTATTCATCATGTTTTTTCCACTAACACATTTATGACTAAGCTCAACGTGTCTTAAGCCCTGGGCTATATTTGAAACCTCCACTTCATAAACACTCTCATATTTAATCAGCAATCGTCCCACAAATGCGATACCAAAATGCGCTGTGCAGCCTTTGGCTCTGAGGACCTGAGACGCTCAGAAGGCAGCAAGTCTCTTTTTCCCATCGCCAGGTCAGAGATATATTTCAAGAAAATCCTGTCATTTTTATGTCTGAATAATTAAAGCTGTAAATCTGAAATAACAACCTCCTAACTGTCCCAGCTGCAGGTTTGGCAACTTTGTCACAACAGAAATGAAAAATCTACATCTTTTTTAGTTGCATAGGCTTGTTGCACAGCCCGTTTGGGGAATAAGTCAGGCTTTAGAACATTATTTTTGTAAAAACAGTCAGAACCTGGAGTCGGGCCTCTTAAAACTAGAAGAAGGTACAAACAGTTAATCTTGGGTAAAGGAAAACCACAAAGGAATTTGACAGGATTCATCAAAGTAGGCCCTTTGATAATTTGTTGAGGTAAAAAAATGTGAAATCAGGGTTGTTTTGGGTAGTTTTATGAAAAATAACGAAAAAAACAGCTCCCCATGGGTTCCCATCAAAGGCAAAAGCATCTTCAAAAGTCCAAGTTTTCTTTCAAAACAAAGCAGGAAATAATGTATCCAAGAATAGTTCTTAAAGCATATTGTGGAAAAGTTGAGCTTCATGGTCTAAATAACATTGAATGTAGTCAGGTTTCACTGTATTTGCTTTGAAGTTTGATAATGTCCACATTTTCACGCCTGCGAAAAAGTGGACACAAAGTAAATTTTTATACATGCCGCGTAAAATATGGCGCAGCACATTTTTTGTGCGCACGCACGCACGCTTTATGCATGAGGCCCCAGGGAACGTCGACTGAGTATCTGTGAAGCTTTTAAATTCTGCAAAACCACAAATATTTGGAAGCAACATGCTTTATGTCTCCTAGCCAATATCCAAAGATTGATTTTTTCTATCCTCCACTGAGAAAACAAAATGAATCACATAAAATTACCAAGGACAGGGAGGAAAAGGGAAATTGGTTGAGTCATAAATATTTATTTGCCCGACCCTGGGAATTTGTGCAATTCTATGTGGATTTGCCAACTTATATTTAAGTGTCTGCATGATTTATATGGGCGGTCCTCGAATGTCACATTTGGCCACTGTTGCCATGAATCATTTATGCATTAACATTTATAGATTCATACATATAACATATTCATGATGCCATTCCACTCAATTGATGAGGTTTTCTTTATCAAGTCTCACCACACAGGACTTCAATGGAGGGTGGAATATCTTTACATTCAGAATACTTTATGATTCTGGTTTTTGGGGTTTTTACTACCATCATATAAAAGCGATATCATATCTTTTCATGGAGGTTAGGATTTTTAAAATGAGAAGCAAATAATAAATAGTGTTAATTTCTATCCATCCTTGTCCCTAGTGGGGTCGGCAGGGGTGCTTATCTCCAGCTAATGTTCCGAGCGAGAAGCAGAATCCTGGACAGGTTGCCAGTCAGTCTCAGGGCAAAACAGAGACAGGACAAACTACCATGCACACACACACTCATACCTAAGGACAATTTAGAGAAGTCAATTAACCTGAGAGTCATGTTTTTGGACTGTGGGACGAAGCCGGAGTACCCGGAGAGAACCCATGCATGCACAGGGAGAACATGCAAACTCCATGCAGAAAGACTATGGGCCGGGAATCAAACCCAGAACTTTCTTGCAAGGAAACAGTGCTATCAACTGTGCCACTGTGCAGCCGTAGTGTTAATTGATTCTGGGTAAAGTAACCATGTGGGAAGTGTTAAAGTAAATCAAATAAATTACATTCCTCACTTTGTTCAGGTTGAAGTCAGGTTAACTAATGTAAATTGTGGTGGTTAAGATTTATTAGAGAACTAATTGATATTTTAATACCACTAATTAATGTCTACATGTAGCTGAGATGTCTAAGAATACTACAAATATGTGCTGATGTTTGAATTAATTCTATCTGTGTTATAAAGATTAAACACACCCTTGTCTAATTTTAGCAGGTGTGACATCAAAAAATAATTTTCAGCCTTTTTCCACCTTTAAAGTGTCATGCAACCTGTTCAATTCGCCCGAAAAACAAACAAAGCTGTTGAGAAGAAAAGAGGAACACTTCCTAAATGCTGTTTTATGTAAATTTCAAATCCAGTTTCAGCATTCAGTCTACAATGATGGGGTACCATTAGTTGTTTTGTACAGCTGACAACAACCTCCTGTATTTGTTGTGTGTTTCCTTTCTTCAAAAGAAAAATATCCACACATAGGTAAAATAAAATTGATGTAACCCTGGCGAAGGCACTAAACTCCAAAATGGGTATTCCAGAGATGGTCTTAGAATCGGACTGATTTGGTGAATTTTATCGGCAGAACTTGAACAGTGCTGTCCACAGACATAATTCTGCACAACTTTGTGCTGGTCTGTTGATAAAATCCCAATGAAATACACTGAAGTTTGGAATTTTAACAGCTAGATGTAACCCCAAAACTCAGAGGATTTACAACTTTTTCAGTCCAGCAGTACTGTTGATAAGATAATTGAATTAAATTAGGACTTGTGCTGTTGGATAGTAAAAGACACAATGAATGCTGTATTATGATAGAACATATTGTTAGCATAGCCTAAAAAAGTTTGCTGAATCAAATCCTTTGATCGTTTTGTGTCTTGTCTTTCTTTTCTCTTCTCTTCAGGGTCACATGTTTTTTTTTCCAAAACAAAGCAATGGCCAGTCACTATATCTGTAACCATTCACCAATGGGCCTCACAATCTCCACAAGGTCTGACCGCCCAGGACAAAAAAAAGCTTCTCCAGTCACTCCAGTAACTCTTGTGAGAATTCTGAAAAGCATCAGCTGAGCCACTCAATACACCAACAGCATCAAACTTTCACCACAGATTGATTCACCAAGTCGTCACTGAGAGAGAGAAAAAAAAGTCCCTATGAGGAAGTTTTCAGTGGAGCATTGACGTACTTGGCCTTTTTATATTGTTGTGTCCTCCACCACCTGATTTCTAAGGGAAGGATTCTTCAAGATCTTTTTATTCGTACTTTTTCTGACTGGATTCAAACTTATGAGGAGCTTCTGTTAAGAGTCAGTCGCTTTATCGTCCTTACAGTCTCTCCAAGAAGCCGTAATAACCCAGCCACATTTCTTTAACAACACTTTGCTGCTAAAGAGTCATGATTTTACTGAGGCTGAGCCAAACACTGTAGTCTGCCAGATTAGAGCCTTAACACCTGTTTGACTCGGTGGAAATTTACAAAGCTGAGGAAAACACCACAGGATCATCACACCACACAGCAGTGAGGAAAGTCACAAAGACAACAGGAAGACATCATTGTCTGACTCCTCGCTGAACGTCAGTACTATGTGGAGGTTTTCGATGACTTGGCTTGTGTCTTTTTTTTTTTAACATAGCTTAGCAGAGTAGTTTTTGTCAATGAACCTAAGCCATATTGCCCACACCACTGGGAGTAGTTAGCGGATGTGTACCCACTGCTCATTTTATGTGTTTTGGGAGAGGGTGCATGTCTGCATCTGTCCATGTGTGTGATTCTCTGTGTGCAAACAAACATTTGTGTGCGCATGCGTGTGTGTGACTACAACAGGAAACACACTGTGAAATAAGTCCCATCCAATGCATTATTTTGGGACATGCCCAGACTACAGCTCACCATCTGGTAAAGAGAATTTCACAAATGTTGGATCCAGTTTATATCCACGGTTTCACTTTATGCTTTTTTTTCTTTCCCTCTTCCTTTAGTATTTACAGATATTTTTACTGGAGTAACAAGTGGCTAAACCTAGATGAAGATCACAACGGGTCAAATCAGTTAAATCCTCTAATCAGTCTTTTTATGTGAGTAATATTATTTCTGAATCCCATCACAATTTAATATATTTTCATATGAGATGTTTCAGACCAGTTCTTTGCAGGATGTGGTATTTGCAGACTTAGATTATAGTGTGACTTATTTTAAAAATGTATATAGATTACTATATATCAGACAAATATATATTTATGTTTTCATTAAAGGGCAGCAGAACTGTTTGATTTGGGTGGACACAAACACATAAACACTTCCAACAATACTCAGCCTGAACATTGTAAAATTAGTCAGCATTCTCCTACATTGTGAAGATTATTTTATTTTTTGTTGTCATTTCTGGCAAGAGAAATGAGAACAAAAACAGTCTGCTTTATGATGCTGCAGGGTTTTTGTTCATGTGTTCTCACTCCATTTGTTTAATTCTTTCTAATGAAAAACAAAAAAACCCTCTTGTACGTCTCCAGGAGGATATAGTGTATTTGAGTATATAAATAGTGTGTTTCTTAAGGTGTTTAGGATGAACTTGGTGTATTTGTGAGAATCAATTAATTATTTGTGAGAAGCCTGTGGTTTGCAACAGTTTTGTAGACTTGTTCAAACATCTGTTTAGGCTTTACAGCTTGGTTTAAGGCATTACGTGTACAAAGGCTTGTAAGAAATATAAAATAGCAAGTGTGCTCATGAGAGATTGGCTTCATGTGTTTGTTTTTTCCAGGTCAGCTATGACCTATATTGTGAGAAAATATCCATTTCCACCTTATCCAATGGTTTGATTTCATGCAGCCTTTTTGATCACTCCTTTGGTTTTGCACTCTGTGTAAATAAATTCTCACTTTGATTTGACTCCCTGCCACTTTCTGTGCTGCTGCAAATGGATTCATTAAAGCTTTTGAGCTGGAACGTAATTAGAAGTACAAATGAAAAACTTTTTCCTGATGATGAAAACTGGACCTGGTATTAGATTTCGACAGTATGATACTCTTGATTAACTTACACTTGTTTTACTGATTCTCTATCAGATTATGGGTTGCATGTCAATAATTTAGGAAAATACTGATTTGGGTTCAGAACTGTCTGCCATTACATCTGACGTTGTAACACCACCAATCTGATCTTCACATAATCCTGGTGGATTATTAAACCTTTTGAAAAACTGTTAGCATGTGCCACTGTTGCAGAATTGACAACGATATCCAACAGTTAAGGTAGTGTCCCAACTTCTCTTTCTACATTATGCACTAATGAAGATTTACTTACCTTAGTCAGCTGAGAGCTTGGAAAATTTCTAACTAGTGTTCTCTGACTTATTTGATCATGCCAGCTAATAATCATTTAAGCACTGGGGAAAATGTACTTTTATCTCCAGAATATCTGCATTCACTCTTATTTTATGTATATATTATTTATCAGTTGTGATGCAGTTGCCTTGAAATTTTTTGCCATCCAAAAAGCTGGATTTAACTAAATTTACATTCTTTATGCTTCAGTTTTAGATGTGTTACGTGTTCTGGAGTGTTATTTACTTGAAGGCACATATCTTTTCACTGAATCACAAGGAAGATTCAATGAAAAGCCTGTACAGGGTTTCCAGTAAACTTGCTAAACCTGGTGGTGGGGGCGCTGAGGCGGTCCACCGTGTTTTTGTATTAAAAGATGTTAAGAAGACAGGAAACGTAAAAATATTACTGGGTAATTATATGTTACAGAAAAACATCGCCAGTGAAATGCTATCCAAATCCACAATTACACTTAAAAACAACAAATCAAAAAAAATACAACTAAAATTATATCAATTATTTGCACTTTTGTTTAATCCAAATTAACTCAGCGGCTCCATAAAGCTCCCCAGGCCTTCAGGGACCCATAAATGCTGATATTTTAACACACACCACAGATACATAAATGTAACATTTATTTATTGAAATTATCAATGTGGCTAAATTTGATTTAATGGTTTCAGCATACATAAATCACCACCAGGTGGCGGGTGCTTTGTCAGTTGGCACGTTAATGTGCCAACTGACATAAACTTTATTAGCGCAGAGCCATACGCTGGGCAGGTGTTGAAATGTAAACGCCACATATAATTGTTCGTTCACAAAGATAAATCATTCTGAACACTTGCTCAACGCACCTCTGAAAGTGCAACTACAAGTTATTCCTGCGGTTCACATAGAGTTGCGCAACCAGACCTAAAGCGCGGTTTTTAAACTCCTACCTTCAGTTCTCCAAAGAAACATAATTCCTCACAGTAAGTTGATGTAAATATCGATACATGTCAGCCTGTGTCCAGATTGAGTGAAAGGAGGCGCGCGATCCTCACTGAGGTAAAGTGAGGTAAAGCAGAGGCAGCGCGCGAGGCAAGGCGCAGAAGCGCCAGCTGTGTTTTTGGTCCGCGCCCTGCTGGCTTTAAATGCATAAACTATAAACTTATCTATTATAAACCCGTCTTTTAGGAATAAATCTGCTCCGCTAGTGAAATGATCAGAGCAACAGAGACACTTGTAATCCGGCTGAAGAAAAATAAAACATTAAGCTATTTATTATTATTATTATTATTTGCTGAAAATACAAGCATTGCTTGTTTATAACAAGCAATGCTTAGCCTTTGGGGTAGGGTTAACCCCTTTGGGGGCGGGGGGAGGAGAGTTAGGGGGTTAGTAAAGCATGGCGGGCTCCAGGCTTATAATACACTGGGGAAACCCCTGGTATACCTTTGCCAGCTTTCGACTAAGCTATATTCATAAATTATCTCTAAAAAGCAGTTTATGCAAAAAATAAAAATGTTGTTTTAAAATTGGTAGAAAAAAACACAGCTGACTGACAACTTGTAGTAAAGATGGAAATTTTATGCTATGCTACATGTAACTAGAGAAAACTTTGCATTGTCTCTATTGCAGTAAAAAAAAGTTTAGGTCACAACAGTGATGTGGCAAATCCTTGTGGTTTTGAAAAACGTTTTTTATTTGTGGTATAGATCGTGAAGCAATCGTGTGGCAGCACCTATGGCCAAGCTAAAACAGATTTTCATTCATCTAAAGCAGTTGTAACCCACTTGACTGCCTCAACAAAATCCCATTGTGACTGTGATCTGCGTCTGTTGTTCACTAAAACAAGCCGAAATGTCTAAACTTGCATTGACTTCTGCATTACATTCAATAACCAAAAGTTAGTCACCCCACTGACAATAGCACAATAACTTCATTTCCTCCCACCGTTGTGCTGTCCAATCGGTAGCTGTTGTAAAAACCATTTACAACTCCTGAATCTTCGAAAACCACATCTACCTCCACAGACAATTCATTACTTAATGGTGAGTTGCTATTTGTTGACATATAATCTGTAATGCTATTTGTGGGGCTGAACAATGCTGCTTAGTATTAGCATTAGCCACTAGCACAGTTAGCAGCTGCTACAGGTCAGTCCAACGTATTTACCTAAATACTGGCTGAATTTGAAAACAAATTAATTTAATAAGTAAGCTGAATTAAAGGTGACACCCTTAACATTTAAAGGCATTACACAATGATGAAAGAGTGTCTAATCAGTGATATAATTATTAGTAGTTCCCTGGATCCCTTTAAAGAATAAGGAAGAAAAAACATCCTTTTTCCCAATACATTTTGTTTTATTGATATTGCTTGTGTTTTGCTCTCTCACTTTTGGGTTGTAGAAGTAAAGAATATCTGATAAAGGAATGATCAAAATGTAGTAGCATTCATTGTCTTCAAGGATTTTTCAATTGGCTATTAAAGCTCTTAGATGTGTAGATGCAGTTGCTGCTGTGCCAAATCACTCTCCACTCAGGTAGAGATGTTCTTTCAACTCAAGCCCGGCTGCTTTCAGTTTCAATTTATTGCTTGCTGTCTCCAGGTTTTGTATGTGGGCTACTATGAGAATCAATAGTGAAAAGGGCTGTCAGCTTTTGCAAGTTACAGCATTTTGGTCATTTTAAACCAACAAACATTGAGGGTTAATGTAAATGAGCATTCATGCACTGTTTGCATCTATTGTTTGTAAGGTGTGAAAATGCTGTAGTATAAAGGCTGAGAATTCCACAGAAAAATCCAACTTTATTGAAATAAAACTTATTTCAATACTGTTACAGTTATTAAAACATATCTTGTGAAATTGGACCCATTTTGTATTCTTGCTTTTATCCCTGAGACTTGGCACTAAAGCTTTGCAGGTTAATGCAAGGTCAAGAAAACTACAAAATGTAAGACAGTCACGCTCCTGGATCTCTTATATACTCTATATCCCTTAAATTTCCATGATATGATAAGATATGCTGGTCTTGTGAAAAACACTCCAAAAGTAGTACATGCAACTAGATTACAGTATAAATCAAGTAGCTACAAATGTTTTTGGACACGTTGAAGCTAAGTATTGCCGCAGTCACATGTACATATGTGAACAGTGCAACAGAATTATTTAGTCAATTCTGCTGCAGAATTACTATCATAGCATTACTTAATATCATGCAATATAATGCAAAGGCCTCCCTTCTTAAGCTGCTACCCCTTCGACTCAACCCCGGATAAGCGGAAGAAAATGGATGGATGGATGAATATAATGCAAAGGCTTTGTCTATGCCATTGAAGATTCACTTACTTTTCGATGTATTAAGCTCAAAGTGGAACTGATAATACAACCTACTTTCCAGTTTATTTGCCTCACAATCTTCTGAATATTTGGGAGAAATTAGAGCACTGAAATTTCATTCCCAAATGGTCAGTATATCAGCATAACATGGGAAAAACAAAACAGTGACACTACGCTGTACATTATGTAACATGACCATCTGTTGTAAGTGAACACTTGAATTCCACATACATGATGAATTCAAGTGTTGATGAATACATCCCCGATGCACACCAAAAGCCACAAAATACTTAAAAGGAACTAATGGTGCCCAAATTATTCTTCAATTATTGACTTTTTGTTTGATTTGTGCAGATATAATTATTAGCAGTTTCCTGGAGCCCTTTAAAGACTAACATTGTCTTATTTAAATAAGACAATGTTAAATAAGCTTGGATATTTTCTGTTTTAAATCTACTGTTGCAAGATGCATTGAGATGTCTAGTCATTCCAATGAGTTTGTCAGTGACACTGGATGGACTTTGAGTTACCTAATGGGTTGTGCCATTTTTATAGTCAGTGTTATGTAAGTTCATCCTTCACAAGATGTTTGGCTCAAACAGATTAAAACTGAATTATTTATTGTCATAGTTCTCTACCTAAAACTTCTGAGCCAAATTTGTGGCCCAACATGACCTTTACATTTATTTATAATTTTGGACACAAAGCTGTTAAATGCTAAAATGTAATGTCATTACTTGATTAGAATATTAAACCTGGAAAAGCTAAATAATATAATCTGGGAACATTCTGCCTCTAGTGATTCTGAGCACCACCTCTATTGCTCTACATCCAGTTCCAGAATGTGAAGCATTGCTATTTAATGTTTCATCTACAAGCGACTCTAAATGTAATCATACAAGGTTGCATTTGAGAATCTGAATCAAAATGAATTAGAAATAGTCTCCGCTCATGTAACATTTTGACAAACCTGTTGTTGACATCAGTGGTCCTCAGTGGGGAGACTCCTGTGGGTTGCCTTTGTACCAGCTCACAAAGGCTCTGGCAGAGTACCTCAGCAGAGATTTTCTGTGAATCTCTATACTAAAAGGCTATCAGAGTAAATTAATACCTAGTGAGAACAGAGAGAAATAAAAATCCAGCATACTACCGACGGCTTATTTTTGTCATGAACTACCTTGTAATGCAGTTTATGGATAATAGGTTGAAGATCTAATCTTTGATCAGAGGTGGATTTTTAATATGTAATTTTTCAAAAATACATTAAGTGAACTATTTCTCTGTGTCAGCCTGCTATATAAACATCTGTCAGTATACATCCAGATTAGTTGGTCCAGGAGGATGAAGCTGATGGCTAGCTAGCGAGGTACCAAGACCTAGTGGAATGTTACTGACTGAAAGTAAATTTTGGATCAGGCCACCCATAGTCTTGGCTTCAATCTGATAGAGAATATGTGGAGTAAGCTTAAAATGAAACTGATGGCAAGAAACCCAAAGACTAGCACATCATTAGCAAAGATAAATCAAAATACCAGAAGAAACAAGCAAAAAACTTGCTTCATTGGTGTAATTTCTATTCATACTGATTTTTTCCATTATTCCATTGAGAATAGTGTAAATAATTTTCCACATGCTATTTCAAATAATTAAAAAGACAAAGTCAATCCAAATTATCAAAACAGTTTCAGTTTTAAGTTTTATCCTGGCTTATGTTTCTATTAGAACGCTGACTAGATGCCACCAAGAAGTCTTTGAGGTTGCAGCTGTTTTAAGATAATAACCACTTTGGTCTTGAGCTAACTGTTACCTTCTGCCATCCATGACCAGCTAAGCTGGATTTATACTAAATAAAAATACTTTTCACAGAAATTTACTTTTAAATTCTTAACTATAGGGTTATTCTTTAGTGCCTATCTTATTAAATGACAACTGATCTGTTGAAATTCCACAAGTCTGATTGGGATTTCCTCTAAAAGGTAATTGTGTCTGCACTGGAAATCTTTTCAAATGCAGCAGGGGCAAGACTCAGTCCTATTTCCACGCTGCAGCGCAGTGAGTAAAAATCTATTTACTGATCCGCTAAGCTTAGCAGCTTAGCAGTGCTAATGAGGGCGCGCTGCTGAGCACCCACTATGTAGGACGTGTTTTGCTGGAGCTCCAATGGGATTTGTGTTTAAATGAACACTTTTGCACCTCCTTACACACTTTTTTGGAACAGACTGGACTGTTATTGAAGGAAAATATATATCCGATGAGCAGCTTGTAAGTACCGGAGTTAAACATGGGGAAAAACGACAAGGCTACTGGCAGCAAGGCTGACCACGAGGCTCTGGCTGAGATGCTGAACGACTCACGCACTGACCTCATCAACAGGTTTGAGAACATTGTCTCGAATGTGTTAAGAGGGAGATCTCAGCTGCTGTGACGCCGTTAGAAGCTAAAATTGCCTCGTTTGGGACTGCTATTCACGACTTGGAGTGGGCTGCTAACGATCAGGACGGGAGGCTAACTACCCTGGAGGCCGCGGTCAACTCGTTAAATGTATCAGTGAGCATGTTGTCCAAGAAATGTGAAGACTTGGAGGGTCCTCCAGGCTAAACAACATCCGCCTTGTGGGTGTACCGGAGGGATCCGAAGTAAACAACCAACGAACCCAGATAGCACAGAATGGTTTAAACAACATTGAATCAATGTTAGGAGAATATTAGAACAGCTGTATGTATGTATGTCAACTTATATGATACATGTGATACATGTGTTGATTCTACATTGAATCAGTTAGGAATCAACGTTGATTCAACACTCATTTGATGTGGATCTGCATGCATTTTGTGTTGATTTTACATTGAATCAATGTGATTCAACATCTTCAATGTGGATCTGCATGCATATTTGTGTTGATGTAACATTGAATCAATGTTGATTCAACCATCATCTCTATGTGGATCTTCTTCCACATTTTGGTGGATCTTATATTGAATCTAAGTTAAAGAATCATTGATTCATGTAGACCTTTTGGTCTGATAGGTCTACATCATAACATACCACTAAAGTTTCCTTTACTGGTGTTAAAAACATAATTCTGGTGACAATGGATATTATGTTATTCAAAATTAGCTTACATTACTTAAATTCCTAAAATGTGGTCACACAGACTTAAAAAAAACAACATAGCACTTTGTTTAAACATTTTATTTAATGTCATTCTTGTTGACTGTTTCGCTGTAAGTTTGGTCCGTTTGGCTCAAACTGGCGAGCAGCAGCTGAAAGACACAAAAGAAAGTCATGAAGATAGAGTTTATATCACATACAATTTCTTATTATCCCCTCTCCTCACCTTGTTGAGGGATGTTATCCACTCCCATGTTCTGGTTTGTGCAAAAACTGTCCAATAAAAATATTCACACTGGCAATGAATGGACAAATTTGAGTATTTGTAAAAGACAGAGGATGCAATACGTTATTGGAGTTGGATTACAAATATCCACTATATGGCACACTAACAGCACAGATTCTGATTCACCAACAGTCTCATTTCCTAAAATTTTAATTTAAAGCCCTTTCCAGTGGAGGAAGCTCACCTAATATGCAGGATTGTATCCTTGGAAGGCTTTTTACTCTGGGTACACCCATGTTTGTTCCCAGCCCAGTTGAAATGACTTGCCAGGCTTTTGTCATAGAAGTCATTAACATTGTTCTTGTCATGTTGGCTGAATTGGTGCCTCCTACTAGAGCCAGCCGAGCAAATCTACATCAGAGACAAGAAGGCACAGTGTTACACAGCAGCAGGATATCATGTCATTTAACAACACAGCAGAGACATAACCTTGATTTGATACTGAATGTATGCACTGATATTCCACTCCATAGTGTTCATTTATGGTTTCAAGGAGTTATCAAGTTACCTTTTCAACATAACTAGGCCATCACTGCTTATTTTCCTACCACGCTGAAACATCAGCACAACACAATGCAGTTGGTTAACAATAAATGGGTTAAGATAAAAGTCGATTGGTCAAACTTACCACAAAAGTGCTGAGAGTTGAATAATTAAATTCAGCAACAGGTTGCACCGAGCCAGCTGCAATTGGTTGATGTGGTTGGGATATACCAGTCGTGTAAAATGGGGGAGGTGGACCACCTGACTCCTTGTAGTGATTCTACGTTGTGTTTTTGTGTCAACATATCAGACACAAATAGTCAGTCATAAGATTAACAGACAAGTAAGAAGATGAACAGAACTAAATCACAACCCAATGTTGTCAACACATAGAGCTTAAATTATAACGTGATTAACCCTCACCAAATATAAAAGTAGTTTCACCCAGAGCCAAAGGAGGAGGGGAGGGGAGGGGCAGGTGAGGGGTGGAGTGAGGCATGGGGGGGTTGAAAAACAACTGACATTGATTAAACATTTAGATTACTAGTTCTTCCCCAGACCTGGTCCCCAAGACAGACGTGTTTTCAGTTCAGCAAAACCCTGTTAATCAGATGTCAATTAAAATCATGTGAGCTGAATTAGGAAAATGCCCAAGACCTGTAGGGCCTGGAGGACCAGTGCTGAAAAACACTGGATTTGACTGGCATTTAATTTATTAGATTTCAACCATAAAACAACATGGATTCAATGACACAGTTTCAACGCTAGTTAATTGGCCAGCATTGGATGGTTGTTTGATGGTTGATCCACCATCAGTTGTCAACCTCAACCACACATGCAACCTTTGAATAAATTCAACGTTGAATAAAGATCTTTTGCCAACAGTGAAGCGGCTGTGTGGTTGGGCCATCCCACTCATGTAAACGGTAGGGGTGGACCGATCCACACCTTGGAGTAAGTTGTAGATGTTTTTGTGTCAATATATCACACACAAACAGTCAGTAAGAATTGTTATAAACAATTAAGAAAATGTACAGAAAGGAATCAGTACCAACTATCCTCTACAGTGTTTAATTTAAAACATGATAACCCCCTTTAGTAATAAAATGCTCTGACCCAGAGTGCGGCAAACAGCTGACATTAATCAGACGTTGATCAGATGTTGATCAGACATCGGCATTTCAGCCATTAGATTTCAACCACAAAGCAACATTGATTCAATGACACAGTTTGAACGGTCAGAATCTGATGGTTGTTTCATGGTTGATCCACCGTCAGTTGTCGACTTCAACCAAATATCAACCAATCTGACTATAATTCAACGTTGATTTAACATCGTGTGCTATCTGGGAAGTTTGTATCAACGTTGCTTCAGGATCTGCGCGGCCTCGACGCCTGCCTTTGACCGGGCTCGTCGCACATTGCGCCAAGCCAACAGAGGGCGACCCACTGCGCCCGCTCGTTGTCCGGGCCACCCTGTTTCAAGAACGGAACGAGATTCTACGGAGGGCTCGTGAGTCGTCTCCCTTACTCTATGAAGGAAAACTTGTGTTCATTTCCCCCGACTACTCAACCTCAGTCGCTAAAAAGCTCGCATCGTTTGCGAAAGTGAAGAAGGAACTCCATTCTTGCCCCGGAGTCAAGTTTGGGCTTCTTTTCCCCGCAATATTACGGATCACTCTTCCCAATGGGCAAATTCGAGGATCCAGCCCTTGCTGAATACTTTGTTGAGAAAAACCTTAAAAATGTGGTTGATCCGGCCACAGTTTAACTCAGGAGGTGCCGCTGCTCAGTGATGAGATGGCATCTTGTTTGGGAACTGGAATATTCTGTTCAACACAATTATTATTGAATACATTATTTTTCTCAACAGTGCCTTTTGAGAATTTTGTGAATACACTGTGGATATAACTCCTACTTTGGAAATTTATTTAAATTTAATTTTTCTGGTTCTTGTTGCAACCCAGTGGGCCTTGTGGGTCTGATTACACATTAGTTCTTCAGGTTTTATCAGATATTTCATGATTCTACAAAACCTGCTTGTCTATAAGTGGTGCATTTTCTACAAATCGTTATATTTATATCACATTCCCAGGAGAGTACCTCAGTAGCTAAGATTACTTTCTCTTTCTTAGCCTCTAGTAGGCTAGATGTTTTTTCGATGGGGTTTCGCACATCCCGTTTGGGGGGTGCTTCAGCAAATGGGTGGGTTTATGGAGGTTTTTGGTTTACAGGGGAGTGTGCGTTACTTTGTTCTTTTTGTCTGTTGGTTTGTGTATGTCTCTTTTTTTTTTCTGGTGACCAGGGTGATTCTTGTTTTTTTTTCTTTTTACTTTACTCTGACCTATGGCTGGTCTCCACCTGACACCAGCTACAAGAGATCCGTTTCACCAGCTTTAACTGCAGGGGGCTCAACAATCCTGTAAAGCGTAGTAAGGTACTACATCATATGCAACGTTTGGGACACATATAGCATTTCTTCAAGAGACACACCTTAAGAACGTGGACCAGTTGAAGCTGAGGTGCAGCTGGATTAGTCAAGTTTATCATTCCTCTTTTAACACTAAATCTAGAGTGGCTATTCTTATTAGTAAATCTGTCCCTTATATGCACTGTCAAACCATTTCTGACCCTTGTGGTAGATACGTTATTGTCACTGGTACCATTTGCAATGTCCCGGTAGGAATGGCCAATATATATGCTCCCAATTGTAATAACGAATACTTTTTTTAAACACATTTTCCAATCACTTCCTGATCTGTCCACTTACCACTTAATATTGGGAGGTGTTTTTACCTGCTGGCTTGATCCTCAGCTGGATCGCTCGTCAAAAAATATAACCATGCCTTCGTGCTCATCCAAAATTATTAACTCCTTTATGTCTGAATTTAATGTTTACGATGCCTGGCGTTTTCTTCACCCCTCCCAAAAGCTTTTCTCTTTTTTTTTTCCCCCTGTCCACCACACCTTTACACGTATTGATTTTTTCTTAATTGATAACAGATTGCTGTCCTCTCTAACTGGGTGCAAATATGATGCTATTGTTCTATCAGATCACGCCCCAGTTTCTATAAGTATTAGATTTGGCTCTCACCCCATTGAGCGGCCACCGTGGAGGCTTAGCACCCGTTTGCTATCAAATGAGAAATTTGTATCTTTTGTGGCACGACAAATAGATTTTTTTTCTAGAAACTAATAAAGGACCCGATGTGTCGGCCTCTTTAATCTGGGAGATACTTAAGGCTTTCATCAGAGGGGAAATTATCTCCTATGTAAAGTATGAAAATAAGCTGCGAAGTGAGAAAATTAGCACTTTGACATGCCGCATTTCTCAAATTGACAACTTGTATGCAATATCACCTTCTCCCACTTTGTACAAGGATCGCCTTGTGTTGCAAGCTGAGTTTGATGTGCTCATGACACAACAAACTACTGAGTTGTTACTTCAGTCTGGTGCCCAGTTTTATGAACATGGAAATGGTAAACTCCTGGCTCACCAAATTCGATGTGTGTCAGCCTCCCGCCACATCTCTCAGATCCAAACTACTGTTGGAAATGATAATTCAATTATGCTAGTTTTAACTTTAAGCACATGTTTAAATATTTGACAGATCAACATTGCCTTGAGTAGACCTCAATATTAAGTTAGATTTAGAGTCATGGCTTAATCAACATAATCTGATCAGTAGAAGATAATTGTACCAGTTCTTAGATCCAAATCAGCCCGTTTTGATATTCTAGGTATAAGGACATCTCTGAGCCATCAGCCTCCTGCTGTGCTTGGAATGCAGCCAGCATCTGTTCTGGGACAGCAGGAGGGGGTCTGCATGGAGATGGCTGTTTCCTGAACCCATATAAGGATTGGGACCTTTTGTTATGTGGACACCTGAAGAGAGATAGGATCTCACACAAAAGTGTGGAATGTTGGTTGTCTCAGGACTCATTTGGAGTATCTTCCCTTTGAAATTCAAAACTTAGTCTAATTAGAGAGCAGGAACCTCCCAGACTGCATACATTAGAAAAGAGAACACACCTTCCTTTTAAAAGTTTCGGACCTGAAAGAATTAATCAGATCGCTGGGGTGCAGAGGCACCGGCGTTGGTCTTTGTATTTGTGCATTTTTCTGTTTCTTTCAGGTGATTGATGTCTGTCTCGTGGTTTTGAGTTTCTGATTGATTCTGGTATGTTATTGGTGTGATTTGATGAATACATCAAATAAACTTTGGATATGTTTGAAGTAGAACCGTGAATGTTGTGAACTGCCCTTACGCACGGGGAAAATCCTCGACCCGGGGAACTAGAGAGGAGACAACGAGCTACAGGTGTTAATCATTATCCTCTCAATACTACCCAGGGTGTCACAACTAACCCAATCGAAATTAATTTGGCCTTCAAGGATTTTTATAGGACATTATTCTCCTCGGAATGTACTCCTTCTGTAACTGATTTTGATGACTTTTTTTAACAATTTGGAAATTCCTACAATCGGTCAGGATGTAGCTGACAATCTTGAGAGGCCTATTGTCATCTCTGAACTCACTGATGCAGTTAAGGCCCTGCAGGGAGGTAAATGCCCAGGCCCTGAGGGGTACCCTCATGAGTTTTATTGAATATTTTGTGACAAGCTTTCTCCACTACTTTTAGAGGTATACAATGAGTCTTTGACCTCTTGGCGCCTACCTCAGACTCTTAATCAGGCAAGTTATTACTTTACTTGCTAAAAAAGGCAAAGACCCACAACTCTGCTCTTCCTATCGTCCGATAAGTTTACTTAATGTTGACTTTAAATTGCTAGCAAAAACAATAGCACTGAGACTAGAAACAGTGCTTCCCAATGTGGTTGGAATAGATCAGACAGGTTTTGTACAAAACAGGGACTCTTTCTTCAACATAAGACAACTCTAATGTTATATACAGCCCACCCTCTGTCAGTACTCAAGAAGTTATGATATCTTTGGACGCCGAGAAGGCCTTCGACAGAGTCGAGTGGCCATATTTATTCTACTCGATTAAGAAATTTGGCTTTGGGGAGAATTTTCTGTCTTGGATTAAGTTACTTTATTCTGACCCATAAGGATCTTCTTAAAGCAGACTTTTCCCTTTTATTATTGCATGTTAAGGAAGACTTTGATCGTTGGGCAGTGCTTGGTCTCTCGTTGGTTGCTCGGGTTAACTTGATCAAAATTAATATCCTGCCACGTTTCTCCTACCTATTTCAGTGCATCCCTATTTTTCTCTCACGGTCCTTTTTTAGCAAACTCGATAGTATAATTGCCAAATTCCTCTGGAATTGGAAGGCTCCTCGTATACGTACTCAATTCTTACAAAGACCTAAAAGGCTCGGTTTGGCCTTGCCAAATTGTAGATATTATTATTGGGCCTCAAATGTTAGACTTTTTTGATATTGGCTTGAGGCAGATAGCCCTTCTTCTCCAGCTTGGCTTGTTATGGAGGCCAACTCGGTAAAACCTGTGTCCTTGGCAGCCTTACTACATTCACCAATACAGTCTTCAACTAAACTTCGTATTTCTAATAAAATTGTGGAGTCATCCTTAAGGCTGTGGAGGAAATTCAGACGGCATTTTGGCTTGCAATCTTTCTGTGTCTATGCTCCTATGGCCTCAAATTATACCTTTGCACAGTCTCTCACAGATGGTATCTTTCTGTCATGGCGGAGAATGGGAGTTTCAACTTTTCATGATATGTATATTGATATTACTTTTGCCTTGTTCCAACAAATCTCTGAGAAGTTTGATATCCCACGCCACCAATTTTTTAGATACTTGCAAGTGTGCAGTTTTGTCCGCTCTACCTATTCAAATTTTCCCAACCTCCCCACGGATTCTCCCTTAGATATTTTTCTAAAACCTCCTGTCAAATTGAAAGGGGCTATATCTTTTATCTACAATCAAATCACATTTCTACGCCCACAAACCCTGAATTCCCTCAGATCACTTTGGGAGGAAGACCTTGGACAGGCCATTTCAGAGGATCTTTGGACATAAATCCTGTCATTTGTCCATAAGTCCTCCATTAGCGCCAGACATAATTTAATTCAATGCAAACTTGTACATCGCACTTATTATAATAAAGCCTGTCTGGCCAACATTTCTCCTGCCTGCGATAGATGCCAGCATTCTCCAGCTAATTTGATCCACACTATCTGGCTCTGTCCTCAGCTGTCTCAATATTGGTCCAAAGTGTTTGCTATTCTATCGGACATTTTTAACAAGAAATTGAAGCTTGACCCCTTGACTGCTTTGTTTGGAGTGGCACCTCCACAGTCCACCCTGTCCTCCTTTCAGAAATCTTCCTTGGCTTTCTTGACTTTTTTGGTGCAGAGAGTTATTATAATGAAATGGAAGTCGTCTCACCCTCCATCCTATACCCATTGGCTTCGAGATACACTGTAATTCATTAAACTTGAGAAAATCCGTTCTACTCTAAGAGGCTCTACTTGGAGATTTTTGGATTTGTGGAACCCCCTGTTAAGAACCCTTAGGAAGATTAATTTCCCTAATATTCCAGACGGATAGGGTGTAATACGTAGCTGGTGTTTATTATTATTTTTTTTACTCTTATTCTTATCTATTATCTATTTTGCTTTCATCCTCTTTCTTGAGTTAAGTTTGACTGATATATGATAGAAGTATCCCCTGGCACCTGAATTATTTTTATTTATTTTTATTTTATTTAGTTTTTGTTTGTTTAATGTCTTTTTTATTTTTTATTGTCTCTGAGTCTGTGTTTGTATGGGTTGAGGGAAAGAAATTTACGTATGTTTAGTACTGTGCTTCTTATTTTATTTATTTTTTTTGATGTATCTGTTTATGTCCAGTGTTTATTCTGACTTGATCCTTTTCATGTAGATGCTTATATGTGTGTTTAATTGGGAGTGTTCTAGCCCAATTATGTTTGTATGTTAATGGTACAATGCTAACTATGTAACTACTGCACTGCATTTACACTGTACCTCATGAAAAAGCAAAAAAAAATTTTTGGAAAAAAAAAAAAAAGCATAGTGCTAATGAACCTACCAGTGATAATTCGCAAGGAACTTTAAGTCACAAGTTAATTGTCAATGACAGCCAATATAAATAACACCTACAGATTTTAGTATATAGGAACATTGCATAATTTTTGGGGTATTCTTGGGAAATTAGCTAGGATGAAGACTTTGATTGAAACTTAAGGTCTTTACATACAAGTTGACACTTGTATGTTCAACTTGGGAGAAACTGGGATTCCATCTTCCCAAAATCTGCTTACTCATGCTTGGAAGAAAGCGCAAGGAAGTAGCTCTATCAGCTGCTACTCATAGGCTGAGTAAAAATAAGAATGTTTAACTTAAACAATAGAACAAATTTAAGCAGATTGGATTGGCCAAATATTACTTTTAAATTTCATATTTTTTTTCCCTGTCCCTGGTTTCTCGTTTAACTTAAAAAATAAACAGTCAACAAATGATTTGGCAAAATAACAAACATGCTGAAAACAAAAGATTCAAAAGTCATACAAACTAGAGAAGCAGTTTGAATGATTTCTGCTTCCAATGTTGAACAAACTTGATCACTTCTGCAACCCTTAAGTGCCAAATCTTTCCAGATGGAGGCAGGGGGAAAGTATAAATCAATTGCTTTGCAAGAGCAACATGCAGCTAATTTATCATTCTCCTGGGATCAGGCGACGGTCCTTTGGTCGTAAATTTTAATGTTGTTTTTTTTATGGGTCTTAATAAACTCTATTTTGCTGCAAGCATTGATGCAGAAGAGCACACATCCTTCACTCGACTCATTTGGTGAGTCAAGGAGAAGGGTGCCAGAGCCAATTCTGACCACTGGAGTCATCAGTTCCACTGACTAATAAGACATGTTGAGATGAAATATTAATATATTAGGCAAAGTTTGGGAGTTAATCTTAAACTCTTAAATGTACAGCACTATTCGTAAATTTACAGACACTGCATTATTGTTGAATTCTGTGATGGCCAAATCTATGGCCACACCCTAAAGTCGGTAACTCCTTTTATACGCCATTTATTTATTGTCTTTCACACAAACACAACAACACTTTAGTTTCAATAAAAACATTTATTAGTTGATTTGAATGCCTTTGTTCTATTTGTTAGCGCGCACATTTAGTTAATATGTGTATTTATATCAACTTAAATTTCATTTGTTTGCTTAAAGTTAACTTTTTGTTTCTTACCGGTGCTTACCTGCTGTGGAGTTGCCAAGCAAAAGATGGGGGCCAGGGCTCACCAAACTTAAATGCTGATTGGACGGCACCACTAGTTCCTGCTGGCGAGGGGAATTTGTAGTTTCTTTTGTTTAGTTAAGTTTATGTATTTAAGTAAATATTAGTATTTAAAGTTTAATATTTTGATTTTCATTTCTGGATCTTTAGTTTAGCCAAACTTAGCTGTACTGTTATTTGTTTTGTGTTATTTGTAATTGTATTCTGTTTAGTTATCCCTATTGTGTCTTATTGGTCTGATCAGCCAGTATATAAACCCCTGTGTGTCATTTCTTTGTAGGTCAGTTATGTTTGTTTGTGCAGCCAGTTTGTTTGCATCTTTTTGCCTGAGTTCAGTTTTGTTTCTTTGACCTATTTTATGAGCTCAGTTTATCTTTATTTATAATTTTTGGGTCAAAATAAATGAAACCCTATTTTCTAAGATTTCCTGCGACTCCTCCTGTTTTTAACTCGGTCCATCACAAATTCATTTGGGCTATATTAATGATTTAGTTGATAAATTGTTTTCCAGGGTGTGCTGAATATGCAACATGAAACTTCAAAGAATTTTAAATCCAAGGAGCTTTATACTACAGCAATTCACCCATTCACACTCATTTGTGAAGTTTATTCCTTCACTTGTAAGTATGCTTAGTTAATGTCCTCATTTTTCAGTTTGTACTTGTATTTATTGATTTGAAGTAGCTTGCACTTCAAGGCCACTCTACACGACCTCTAAGGGTAAGAATACGACTTACAGCCTCACTAATATCTGGTTAAATGTTATGTGGCAGATAATCCATACAACTTTTGCAGCCACGAAAAACCACTGGTATAAATTTGACTTGATATTTGACCATTCTTCTCATCGTAACAGAAACTGTCATTTTAATTGGTTACCTTTCGCCTGGCCACAACACAAATACTCTTTTTGAAAAATATTGTCCTTTGTAACAAGTTTCCTTAGAACAGTCACAGAAGTGTGATTTGTATCACTAGACCACCGCACAGTCATTTAATCATGACCGTCATTTAATCATATTTTCATATTCATTTGTATTTAGTCATAATCTCATTGAGCAAACAGTGGAGAAAATGGTAAAACTCATGATCCCAACAATGACAGTTTTGGGGGGCTTTAAACATCATTAATTGGAATTTGTAATGACAAATCAAAATTCTTATGACAAGAAATGTGTTGAGATGCTGTAATAGATTTTTATTTATCTTAGGTATACAATAAATACCCAACCCTGCTTGTGTGAGAATTTAGTTTTTCTATGTGTCAAATCATGACAGCTTTACGGAAACTTTTTTTGAAGTGTGGGAGTATCCAGAGAGAATCCATGATTGTACGGGAAGAACAAGCAAACTTCTGCAGAAAGACCCTTAGCCGGGATTCAAACCCAGGGCCTTCCTACTGAAAAGTAACATTGCTGCACTGTACAGCCCCTTAACGTCATAATCTAGTGTGGGGGAATTTTTTGGGGTTTACTGTTTTAGAATTTGTGCACATACTTTAGTAATTTGTCACAAAATAAAATAATTTTATTACTGTAATGACCCCAAAATCGGGTCTAAAATCCTCACAAGAGAATGAAAAAAGACCAATTGCGGGAAGCTGAGGGTGATCTTTTATCAGCGACCTTTTCGGAGAGCAGGAAATTCCCCCTGATGAGTGTATTGATCTTCATGCAGGCCCACTGACTTGCTTGTTGAATTTTAAGAGGCTGATTGATACTGCTTGACACTGAGGTCAATTCATCACGATTGCTTCCCGCCACATCTGTCTCTCCCCTTCCACCGCTCAGCTTCACAATTAAAAGACCCACTGCAGAGGACCTGGTCGTTTTTATTTAAACTCAAAGGCAATGGGTTTTCATCCCTGAGAAACCAAAGAACACTCAGATGACAGGCACAAACACAAAGTTTATGGCAAAACTAGAGCAACCTCAAAGCTTTAAAGACAAATACAAAGTATTGTATGAGGCGCAACATCTAAACAGTTGTAATTTGTCTTGAATTTGATGAAAGCAAATTAGGTTCATCGTGCATATTAAAAAGAACTAAAGCATCAGCACATTAATTAGGTGATTATGGTATTTGCTAAAGAAGTGGAGGGCAAACATCTTTAGAAGATAAGCAAAGATATATTTTTAATTTCTTACAAGAAGACTAGAGTTGAGATGAAGTTATTAATTATGATTGCTCTTTATTTTGTCCTCTTTTGCATAAATTTGATGAAACATATGTACGTCTGTTTGACGTACCTTGAAAAAGTATGCATCCCCCTTGCACTGCTTAGCATTTTGTCACATTACAAATACATATGGTTTATATTCAGATTTTTGTGATGAATCACCACAAATCAATGCATAATGAACCAAAAACAGCACAAAATATTATTTTTTACAAAAAATGTGACACACATTTGTATTCAGCCTTCCTTCCACAAATAACTTTTTAATTTTTATCCTACCTGCCTGTTGATTAGTAAATAGAGTCCACCTGAGTGTGATTTAATTTCATTAGAAGCCCAGGTGTTTTGGAAAGGCTCCAGGTGTTTGTTGGAGAACATTATTGAACAGTTTCATGAGGACCAAATTTATCTTTGACCGACAGTTAAAAATGAGTTGTGAAGAAGTTAACGCTGCACCTCCACATAACCTTTTCAAAATGTGGGATTTGCTGGTGCATGGTAGCAAAATGCCACGTAGGTCTTTATCTTCAACTGGAAGAGAGAAGCTGCTCAGAATTGATTAGAAAAATGGGTGGCGCTAAATCCAAAGCAATCTTGATGGATTGCCTTGGATTTAGCTTCAGCAGGTTGACAACAATGAACTCACAGCCGCAATGGAAAGTTTTAGATTAAAGCTAAATTCATCTATGTAAGAATGGTTCAGTCAAAGTCCAAATCTGGTTGAGAAGCTTCAGCAAAACTAATGATTTTCCCATCCAGTCTGAGCTATTTTGCAAAGAAGTATGGGCAAATGTTTGTTTCTTGATTTGCAGAGACAGACCTTGGATGACTTGGAGTGATTGCTGCAAAGGGAAGTTCTACAGACACTTGACTGAATATAAATGCATGCCACACTATACTTACAGTCTATTTAAATACTATGCACTGTTGCGCTGGTTTGCAACGTGCAATTCTAATAAAATGCATTGAAGTAAAATCGTTGCAAGACACTTATTCATATTTCAGTAAATACCCAGATAGCACAGAATGGTTTAAACAACATTGAATCAATGTTAGGCTGACATTGAACTAACATTGAAAGTGGTCGGTGACTTGTCTGTTGAATCAACGTTAGGGTTTCAACCATAACTGACATTATATCAATGTTGATTCAACCATCATCTGTATGTCAACTTATATGCATATACATGTTGAATCAGTTAGGAATCAACGTTGATTCAACCATCATCTCAACGTGGATCTGCATGCATGTTTGTGTTGTTGTTACATTGAATCCATAAGGAATCAATGTTAATTCAACCATCATCTCAATGTCAATTATTGCTGACACTGAGAACTAAAAAATGGAACTTTTGAGAGAGACGGACGGAGTGTGGCAATCTGAACCCAGGACTGGTCTGATGATGAGGAAGGTGTTGCAGCAGGAAGGGGCTCACAGTGCTGATGGAAGAGGGCAGGAGTCCCTGCATGTCTGATGAGCTCTCATCTCTGGTTGGATGGTAAGGTCACACAGGACGTGGGTGCTGGCAGGAACAGTACTGATTTAGAACGGCAGGTCTCGGCTCTCAGGGTGACTTCCTCTTTCGTGCAGCGGCCCTCAATTGTTTGTGTTGCAGCTTCCTCTTGTCTCACGATCTTTCTGGTCCGGTGAGATGTAGGCGAGCTGACCTCATGGGAGGGAAGCACCAGTTCTTCTTTGCCTTTGTTCTTTGTCTTTTGCTTTATCTTCCTTTGACTTGGTCTTTGTCTTTTGCTTTGTCTTCATCTTTGCCATGGTCCTTGTCTTTGGGGTCTGAACCCAGCTGATGAGAGAAGTGCAATTTGAAGCCACATGTTGCGGGTCTGACGGATTGGTCCCCATTCACCGGACAGTCTTCGGTCTGTGGCCCCGGCTCTTCTTCAGCTGCAGAGTTCTTCATCCATCTCAATTTTGCCTCGAAGCTGCCCGGAGGATCCAACCCTCGGTTCCTCTTTTGCACTCACTTTTTATAGGGTTTGTCCACCCTCTTGATGTGTTTCTATTGGCTGGCACTGTTGCTGTACTTGCTTCATTGGCTAACTGTTTGGTCAGATGATTTCATATTCATCACTGCCTTAGGGACATTGTGTCCTGATGTCTTTGCTTTACCCCATGATTGCTCAATAGTCCTCCTACGTCTTTTGCCGGCACAACCCACTCTTGGACAAGTTGTTCCATCTATTACCATATAAGGTCTTGGTCAGCGCTCCTGTTAGTTCCTCTTTTCCCTGACCTTTCCCTACCATCTACCTCTAAAATAACATAACTGATCGTTAATTGCAGTTGTACATTTTACACCATCTCAAGTTGAATATCACATTTATAACCTTTTTAGTTCTCTTTGATTTAGCATTCATTTATATTATGATAACCATGTGAGTTATTACAGTGTTCTGAGAAGAAACCAAGAATAATCCATTATTCTAATTATTTGATACCAAAGTTACAGTTACTTGTTCCACCTGTACGTATTCCCACAAATGTAAGCATTCTTATAAGTAAACCAATCTGACTATAAATATTTTACTTTGAGTCTTATTCAATTACTCAAAATGTTTAGATTTTATTCCTTAAAACTTTCTTGCTTTGAAATAAGGAATAGTTTAAACTATTTTTATAGATCTGCAAGCTGGAAACCTACTTCCTCTTTTCTCAGGAAGCCTGCTGTTCCTGTTTTCCTTACACTCTCTCTGCCTGCCTGACTATGATTTCTTATGATTAGATAAAGAAGTAGAATTAAACCAAAGTTTGCAGGAGACAATAACAACACACACAACCTGACTGATTTTATTGCAGTTCTAAGTCTACTGTTGGCTAGATGTCACTTCTATAATTAACTTTAAATGCAACTTTTATTCATTAATACTATTAATCTAAGATTTCCAGCATAGGGAAGTGGGATGATCTCGGGTTCTCTCAACACCCCCTCCTCGAGGTCAGACCTTTCACATGCTGGGAGTCCCACACTCTCCTGTAGGAGTGTGTCCTCCTCCCCTGAAAGAGAAGAGGTAGGTCTGGGATGTGAAGACGCAGATCTTGCATCCTCAGTTGTCACAAAGAAAAACTCCACTTCCCTTGACAATATGCTCTCTTAAATGTGTGCGTTTGTGTGCGATTGAACTGGGATGCTGAGTGCACTATGGCCAAGATCTCATCTGTGAATCACATGTCTCATATCAGCCTGTCAGCACTGAGGCAAGCCAAATCAATAACCTGAGGGCCTCCAACTCTGGCAGCTGAATGGCATGTGAGAGACTGAGAAAGAGGAGTTAAGGGAGAGTTTACGGGAGATGGAGTAATAAAGTGAAGGATAAAACTCACAGCTAACATTTATTTTGCATATAGGGTGCGTCTTATTTGATCTATAGTAGTGTTACTTGACACCCAGTGTCTCAATACTTACTTTTGTCTGACCTTTTTTTTTTATAGGCTTTCTCAAGATCTTTGGATGTTTTCTTTGGACTTCTGTTGGTTTTTCACTCACTTTCTGCCTAATTTATGTACTTCACCAAGACACTAAGGAACAGCAGTACAGAGATTAAATTACTCAGAGGTGGATTCTACTTCACTGTTTAGATTACTTCTGAAGACAATTAGTTGTACTTGATCTTATTTTGGGGCATCAGAGCCAAGAGGCCTGAATACAAACTCACATCACTTTCTATTTCCGCTAAACCTTTCAGGATTGTTTTTGCCTCTCTCCAGTGTTCTTCTGTGTGAGAGGACTGGGTGAAATTATGAGACGTTTTTGTTCAAGCTGCATCTTTAAAATTATGTTCAAAATAGCAGGCATACAAAATAAAATTCACATAAAAAAAAGAAAATAATAATTTATGTGTTTAAAAGAAATTATGTGAAATCTTTAAAAAAAACTTTTAAAAAATCCTTCCCTGTGTTGCTACCACAGGGCAACACAGATACACACACTATGTATTTCTATATTCACAAATATACTTGAGTCCACTTGAAGCTCAAGTGGACTCAAGTCCAGAACCTTTTTGCTGCTAAGCAAGAGTGCTACAAACTGCACCACTACGTGCAGCCCACATCACATCATCATTTGCATGTTTTGCAAAACAACTAAAAACTATGTCTAGTTTTCCTAGACATACCACCAGTGGCAGCTGATGATATCTGAAGTGAGGGCTAATATATAATTTTTATACATATATATATATGTATATGTAGTTTTTTTTTCTCTTTTTAAAAAAATCCCAATAGAGATGCATCCAATTTGAAAAATGAGAAAACCTGCTATATGTGCGAGACACCAAATTTATTAGTTTATTTATTTATTTTACTGTTCATGTGTATTATAGTTTACAGGTATCCCACCCAATTTCTTTGTTTAATATAATAAGTTTATTCTTCATTGTAGTTCGTTCATTCCTTCAGAACTTGATTTTGTGTCTGTCTCCTGCTTTGATCCTCACTACTGATATTTCCTATATGTCATCGAATGCGACTGTTTACGTGTGTTCATTGAACGTGCCTTTTTGCAAAGTAGTGCACTGTTTTTGTTCTGCTGAGGAGTGTTAGGCACCAGCTGAGTGTAACAAGCTGAGTTTTTGTGTTAAGGTAAATAAAACCTTTTTTATTCGCAAAGACAACTTCAGACGTCATCTGTGCCTGATCCCAGCAACATATAGATAACCATAAAAAAACAACCATGGAAACAAACCAAAGACCAAGCTTGCATAAAGTCTCTGCAGTTGTCCAAAGTAATTCCCCAATACTCCTGGACACAGTCACACTGATGAAACAAGATAAAATATGTTTTTAAATGAGGCCTATCTTATTTCAGAAGAAGCTCAGTCTGATGACTTTTCTGAGACGCAAAAAGGTTAAATAATCCCCCTCTTTATGATATAATATTGCTGACCATCGGATCTACTAAGTCTACGCCAAACCATGCCCACACACACTCGAGCTCGAGGCAAGTCCATTCGGATTGGTTGAATCCTGTGGCAGAGGGCTGGCCCTGGGGTGATCAAAATTAGCCCCAATGAGCCGCAAACCGGACTGCAAAGTGGCACAGTTGGTAGAACTGTTGCCTTGCAGCAAGAAGGTTCTGGGTTCAATCCCGGCTTCTCTGAATGGAATTTGTATGTTCTCCCTGTGCATGTGTGGGTTCTCTCCGGGTACTACGGCTTCCTCCCACAGTCCAATAACATGACTGTCAGGTTAATTGGTTTCTCTAAATTCTCCCTAGGTGTGTGTGCATGGTTGTCTGTCTCTGTTCCCCTGCGACAGACTGGCAACCTGCCCGGAATGTTAGCTGGAGATAGGCACCACACCCCTCCTGATCCTACTAAGGAACAAGTGGGGTTAGGAGAAAATGGATGGATGGATGGAGCCTCAAACAGAGAGAACGTGGCTAGACGAAATCAGTCATTCTGAACCGCGTCAGGCAGTTAACTGAATGGGTCTGTCAGAAGTTAGTCCTCTGGAAAGACCCTGGGATTTTTCCCAGCTTGTTTGACACCAGGTTTGATGAAAATTTAATGAAATGTGATTCATTATTTCTAAAATGTATTTATTTTTAGGTAGTCATTTTTAAGTTATTTCAATAACTTTATTATAAATGTAAGGGAGGGCTTAACCCTACTAGCCCTACCAGCCATCCCTGCATACCACTATTATGTTCTTTTTATGGTTTATTATAAAAAAATTCGTGCAAATTATGATAAAGTCTGTAATTATAAAAACTTAATCTGAAGAGTATGAATAGCTTTAGTGTGGGTAATTCAGTTATGTTTTTCTTTGACAGTCACATCCTGAGTCCTGAAACTCATTATTATAACGTTAGGCTTAATATATCTCAATTTTTGGTTCCATTGTGATATTAACAGCAGTGAGGTGGGATGTAAAATGATGTTTTGAAGCCTTAACAGGAGGTATTCTGTACTGGATGCAAATGCAGGCAATAGTTTTACATTTCATTTCTGATAATATTTCCAGCAAAATCAGTGAGTCTGACCCACCCACATCTAGTGGGTTTGGATGAAAACCCACTAGATGTGGGTTGATACAGTGATACAAGTCATACATTCAAGAATGTATTACTTGAATGCCATACATTCAAGTCTTTGAATGTATGGCATGAATTTAAGGACTTGAATTCATGCCACACATTTAAGTTGTTTTTACTAGTCCTGTGGGTATTGGTCATGAAACCAGTCTACACACAGTGTTGCACATGGGAGCACTTTATTTAATGTCCCAATCAAAAAGAAAACGACGGCACTGTGAAATGAGACACCAATGCATTGTCGGTGCTTTTCCCAAAAGATAACGAGAGAGATGGATGGAATGGGAAAGAGAAGGGGAGAGTGATTCAGCATGTTTTCCTCTCTGTCCCCTCAGGATGTCCATGTCCAGATGGCTCATCAGAAAGCATCCTCCCCTCATCCACACAAACCACATGAGTCTTTCCTCCCCACTCCTCCCACATTCTTCAGGATGGAAGTTACCAATTAGGTTAATCTGAAGTTGACTGATCTTATCAATTGACTAAGGATTACTTGATGAGTGGCCATTTTTTATAGTACACTGAATTACAAAGAACAACGCACTAGTTAGGTAACCGCTGGCCAAGTTTTTATATTTCAAAGGAAAACCATATGAAATGCATTTTTCATCACACACTAGACTCTCTTTGTTTCTCGTTCCCCTTCTGGTGTGGCCCACCACCTTTGTTTCTGTATTAACTGGCTGTGCATAAGGATGCCCAGAGGCGCTCTATGCTAGATTAGGGCCAAAGTACAGTACTAAAAGGTCTAAGTAGACATTATTAATTGGAACTAATTTAAGTCTAATAAACCATTGCTCTACAAACGCAAATTTATTAATTGATTTCATCTCTACATTATGATGTGAGGGTTTTAATCCGTAGCATGCATAATTCTTTCAAGCGCACTCCTCCGATACTTCCTTTGATTCCCAACATCAACATTAGGTATGTTAGTGTTTTTACTGCATGTGTGAAAAGATATGCTGAAATATGTCAACCCATAAAATTTTATTCAACGCAGTTCTTTTACCAGCTGTGTCTTTGAAAGTTGGAGCACGTGGAAAAAAAGAAATATTCCTGATTCACAAATGGCTACAACATTGTTTTCATTCATTGAAGCACTCACTTGAAATTAAAATTTAAATTCTTTGCACTTTTCCATTAAAAAGAAAAAAATTGTCCCCGTCAGCAGCAGTAGCGCTGCTTTTCAGAGTTTTTAATTTCAACTTATTCGGCATGCAAATCAATGAGTTAGTAGCGTAGCGATTGCAAATTCCAATCAAATGCTGTCCTCCCGCATGTGAGGAATTCCAAAGGACAAGTCGATCAAGGGTAATTCACTGTGAAATATTCACAGCTGCGCTTCAGTGGGTGCATCTGGCCCCACCATTCATTTTGTTTAGCTATTCCTTTGTGGCAGTCAAAATGAATTAGCATGACAATTTAATTTCTAAAAAGACTGAGGTCGTTTCATTTTTTTATTGATGACTTTCAATAAGAACTTGACAAAAGGGTCCTTGAAATGAACAGTGCCCACCCCACCAGCTCTCTTCCGGTTGACCTTCAGGTAAGCTGTGTCTCTGCTGTGCCTGAACGTAAATGTCTGTATCAGCCAGAATTGTTTGTCTTTCCTTTTTTTCTTTTTCTTTTTTTTATTGCTGCAGAGCCGTATTGGTTTGGGCTCTTGAGGGTAAGCACCCAGGGTGATGAAAAGGTCTGAATAGATCCAGGGTCACCAACTCCAATCCTCAAGGGCTACCATCCTGCAACTTTTAGATTCACCTCTGCTCCAAAATGTCTGAATTCCCTCACCAGCATTCATTCCTCTCTGCAATAGGCTGGAGATGAGCAGTTTATTTGATCCAGGTGTGTTTGAGCAGAGACGCATCTAAAAGTTGCAGGATGGTATCCCTCGATGACTGGAGTTGATGACCCCTGGAATAGATGATGATTACAGTCATAAATCTAGCAGTGCATTGGGCATGGAACTGGTAGTACTCTTTCTAATCTCACTCTCAATTTGTTCATGGTTTAATATAATATAATTATGATGATGATTTGTGTTCTACGGTATTAATGGAAGACAGACTTATAGAAAAATGTGTTGTGATTAAACTGTAAAATTCCAGGTAAGGCACAATGGGTCACTGGATATTTGTCAAACTGATTTAGACAACCAACAGAGATTATTGCTTTCTCCATGTTTGATAGACTTACATTTATATTCTTGTAATTTGTACCACTTAAACCTTTTGATTTGTTTTAACCACATACCTCAAGGTATTTATTTAGATTTTATGTCTGACTCAAAGTGAATATTTTCCAAAATATTTGTCCAGAAGAATCTGAAAAATGTGGTGTGCTATGTCATAGCTTTGAAGGCAGAGTCAAACTGATTGGAGAAGTTCTGTGAACATGTGTTCTAAAGTGTTGTCTCATTTGGATTCATGTTCAAACTTTGACAGGGCCATTTTGACAGATGCACATGCTTTGATCTATCCCAGGATTTAACTTCCGGAGCCGTAAGTGACTCTTTGGACTTTCCACAGTGGCTTTTAAGTACTTTTGTTAAAAATTTAAAAGAACCAGCTATTGTTTCTATATTTAAATATGATAAACAGGCGTTTAACAAATTTTCACCTTTTTCTGACAAAATTTGCATTGAATTTCCACAAGAAATTAACTAAAAATACATGCAATACGCCCTTAAGATCTGCTGTTTGTGTCATTATGTTGGAATAATCGATGTGCTTTATGCAATTTTTTACATTTTCCATCCCTCAAAAAAGAGATCCTTCCTCTTTTTGCTAAATTTTATGTTTTTATTTATAATTCTCAAAGAGAAATAAAATTGCGGTTCTTTAAAAAAGATGATATTTATCTAAAATATCTTATTTTTAAAGTCATGTGACATTTGGGGCTGCCCAGTGGCACAGCTGGTAGAGCTGTTGCCTTGCAGTAAGAAGGTTCTGAGTTTGATTCCCGGCCCCAGTCTTTGCATGTTCTCCCTGTGCATGCGTGGGTTCTCTCTGGGTACTCTGGCTTCCTCCCACAGTCCAAAAACATGACTGTCAGGTTAATTGGCCTCTCTAAATTGTCGCTAGGTGTGAGTGTGTGTGTGTGTGCATGGTTGATTGTCCTGTGTGTCTCTGTGTTGCCCTGCGACAGACTTGCGACCTGTCCAGGGTGACCCCGCCTCTTGCCCGAAACGATAGCTGGAGATAGGCATCAGTAACCCTCCTGACCCCAGTAAGGGACCAGGGTATAGGAAAATGGATGGATGTGACATTTGCAGTTCCAAATGAGGGAACTGAGTAGGAAATGGAAATGGCATTACTTCACGTGTATCAAGTATTTCTTTTTACTCATTAGTTTGTCACCATCTTCAGTTCTGTGTCAACTCCGTCATGCATTGTCAACTCCATCAGACGGACTTTATGTTGTTTTTTTGTTTAAACTATTTCTTTTGTTTCTTGAGAAGCACTTGTCTGTAAAATTGAGAAAAAATATCACTAATAGGGTCATTAAAAGTTATTTTATTTTTATTTTTGTCAGATGGTGTTGACAAAGTTCTGCGTCAGGTCCATTAAAAATTTTATTTTCAAAAAAATGTTGCAACTGGGAGCCTGCACTTTAGCATCTTTACATTTCTAAATCATTATTTGTCATATTTTAATACATAATCTTGAGGAACAATTTTAAAATTTTGAGGGAAATTAAAACCCATTTTGTCCCTCTTCTCACGAATCACTGATATTTTGCCTTGATTCTGTCATATTCTCAAGGGTTTGTTTTTGTTATTCTATTTTCTATCCTCTCATTTTCAAAATTTCTAAATTTGTTGACTTAATTTTCTGTGGTGAGTATTGCTTTTCTTTTCTGTGAGCCGTGGCTGTTTATTTTCTACAAGATAAATGACAGTTGGAATCTGGAACCTGTTTGCAGCTGTGATTGCCACATGGACTTAACAGACGGAGATGATGTAGAAGACCCCAGTGTGTAAGCATCAACCTACACCTTTCTGGTCTTAGCAGATTGATCAACATTTTGTATACATATGTATCCTGATAACTGTCCTGCTGCTTTGTTGATAATAATTTGTTGAAAACAATAAATATATATCTAAAAAAATGCATCTGATAATGCTTCTCACTCTTAATGCCAACTTTTTGTTTATGGAAAAGTAGATAATGGGGTTTACCATTTTCTTTCATTATGCAGTTGAACAATCCTATCCTATCCTTCACTCCCCGTCCACAAATGTTTTCCTAATGTCAATATTGCCACCGTAATTTCTCTCAGTTCAGCCCTCCTCTTCAAGTCAACGTCCTTCTTCCATTTTACCTTAATTTCGCCATCAAATTGTAAATGATGTTGATGACCATTGGCAGGAAAGATCTTCTGCAGCGCTCTGCTCTATACTAAATCTGAAGAAACCTGTTTGAAAATGCTCTGCCTTCCCTAGACAGTTTTGTGAATAAAATGATCAATGTTTATAATTTTCCTAATTTATGAAGAATCATTCTCTGTATAATGATCTCCAGAGGTTCCACAGTCAATCAATTAATCAATTAAATTTATTCGTATCACATTTCAGCAAACAAGGCAGTTCAAAGTGCTTCACATTGTACATACACACATACATATATATATATATATATATATATATATACACACACACACACTGTAAACCCTAATAAGTTCACAGAACTCAAAAATTATTTTGTAACAGATTACATAATATTTTAGTGATGTTTTTAAAAGTTTCAAGTTTACATAAAATAAAAATGACATGTGCAGTTGTCTTAAATTTTCTCAGTTATCTTATAAATTTTGATATTTCTCAACTTATGATTAGGGAGTACTTCACTTAAAATTTTCAATATTTTCAACTCGTATAATGCTTGAAATAGACTGAATTTTTTTCAACTTACAACTCATATAATGCTTGAAATGGACTGGAACATCCACTCAAAATTAACCCTATAATGAAATACTGAAGTGACACCACAGTGACAATTTAACAATTTTTTTTAATTCAAAACAATGTGCTTTTTAAAAGGCACAAATCAGTCAAAACAAAGTGTTTGTCATAAATTAAAACAAACGGAGCAGGAGATGACTCCAGCACCTATGATGAAATCTCGCAAAGAATTCATGATAACATTCCAGATAAGTATAATCCATTCTCAACGACAACTATTATAATGTGGAGCCATTTAGCACTGTTTAAAAAACCAAACAAAAAACATTCAAATAAAGTACTTGTTTCTACTGTGACTGTGGCGTACTTCAACTGGCAACATCAGGTAGTGCATCAAGGTAGGCATGAGGCAACAGAACATTAAACATGTATAGTGCATGAAATGAACAGTCGTTTCCCACAAGTTATTCAGTGCATAAGGTTTGAGCAATATGCCAACGTTGTGATATTTATCTATTAACAATCAATGTATTAAATCTGAGGTAGAAGGGGAAAAACACTTCCTCAATACTCACTTCAACAAATAGTCAATTCTGAGTGATTCACTCATTGAACAAAACATTCTTCAGCGTCAGGAGATGCCCTTTCAGTGGTTTGTTGTCCTCAAGACACATCAAAACGTTTTGGATACATGTGAATGTGAGCTTAAGATTTGTTGGGTACTGTAGGTCTAGCACATAGATGTACCCAAAGAGCAGGAGAAATTAGTCAGCCAGATTTGTGGGACCACTCAAGTATTTCGTCCTCCACACAGATGCTCTCTGGGCTGCATCAGTCGTGTCATCTGTGACGACTGTCAGAAGAGCCACCGGAGTGTCAGTGAAGTCTGGACCATCTGCTGACTGCAAAACACAAATACAAGAATTAGTTCAGTCCCTCAAGAATACAAATCATGATAATAATGTCTAGACATTACTGTCCCTTAGCACTTTGGACTTAGACTGCAACTTAGCTACATGTTTAACCAATTGTCTTTACGTATGCTTACATCTTATGTTAGTTTCACACTTATCTGTTAGCATACTCTTTGTTTAGTGGAATTTACACTTACCTTTTAATTTATGTAATTTCTACATGTCGGTTTGCAGAATAACAAATAAACTCCATAAACAGATCCTATTCCAGAAAGGCGGTTCAACAAAGTTGAGCTCGTGCCTGACAACTAATAAAAAGCCACCATGGTGAAACACTGATGGTGAAACACTGAGTCTCTGTTGCACTCTTTGTACCCCCATTATCTGAACACAAGATGTGCACAAAGATGATTTATTCATTTTCAAAAGATGTTTTAAATAATACATAATGCTAAATATTAAAAATTAAATATAGTAATCACACAGTAGTAAAAGAGTAAAAATGGAAATGTTAAAAAATGAGCAAGTTAGTTATTAACAAGCAAAGCATCAAAATTGTGGGCTTTAAGAATTGACAATTCGATTATTGATGATTTTGATGATATTGATGATTATTGATCTTATCGCCATAGTTTTTTCCAGCAGGCATTCAAAATTTCAGTTTTCATCTCCTGAATGGCCAATCTGTATTACGTATATTTAAATACCGTAACGTTATTGGCACACAGGTAGAGAAAAAGCGCGGAGCAGAGACCGTGAAAAGTGAACCGAGTTATAGCGACGGTTCACTGTACTCAGTGAGGAGGCACATTACCGGCGAACAGTGGAAACAACCGGTAGAAACCGGAGGGCAGAGATAACGTTATGCTTCAAACCGTTTGAACTCACGGAACCAACTCCGCTGTCAATGTCTCGGGCAAACATGCATTATGGAAATGTAGTTCATACAGGAAACCCGCTGAAAAAGTTACACCTTGTAAGTTAAAGTAACAAAACGTATTTGTCACATTCAACAGCTTCTGAAGTTACAATAACACACATTCACTGTGCACGTTATACACATTTATTCCCAGCTCCAAATTTAAGACTATTTATCGGAATACAGTTTTAAAAGTCAAACAAAAAACGTTAGCTTACTTACCAAATGAGCGGTGATGATAAGACGGCGCTTGAGACAAGGGCAACAAGAATGAAAAAACTGAGGTGGTGGTGGTTTGAAGTGGCGGGGTGGAGGGTAGAAATGCGCGTTGTAAACAAATCAAAAGAAATTAAACCGAAGTCCACATTCTCACGGGCTGGCCAAAACTTCTCCACATCAAGGCAAATTCAAGATGGCTGACTCGCCTTACCTGAGGGAGATATAAGCCCCACCCACCAGAACGTCATGACACTCAGGTTATTAAATCTTTTGAGTGTTCCACAGAAATTAGCTATAAAATATTGAGCTCTATTCAATTAAAATGTCATAAATGTCAACAGAGCTCAAAACTTTATAGTTTGGTCAACTCCTTAAGGACATTTGACTGTTGTGACCTTATTAGTTATGAGCTAGTACAACTGTTGGGGTTTATAGTGTATACAGTGATCCCTCGCCATACTGGAGTTCACCTTCTGCGGTCTCACTGTTTCGCGGATTTTTTTTTTAGGCAGCACTGTATTTTCCAAATCAGACCACTTTGTTTCGTATCTTGATTGGGTCAAAAGACATCAAAGCGCTTTGTTTTGTGTCTTGATTGACCAAGGGAGAGTCGGTTTACGTTGCAGCCTGTGTTCTTAAACTGTAGTTTTCATGTCGATTCCTTATCGCTTCTGCTTTAATACGGTAGTGTTACTTCACGGTCAAGTGGTTGGCGATTTTTTTTTTTCGTTCAAAAAGTTGGATTTATTTCAAGCCTCATTTTGGGTGAGTAATCATTTCTACGGAAGAGCATTAGGGCCACCAAAAGTTTATTACAGATATAGTGATCAATATGATTGGCGTGTCAATAACGTTTACGTCAGTGAAAAATGCAGCTGATGTGCATTATTATGTTAATGGTACATGTTGGAATAAGATGAAATCTGTTCCATAGTCAGAAAATCATTTTCCTGCACTGTCTGACATGTCATCGCAAGACTGAAATGTCCATATTCCATGTGCAAATAGTACAGTTGCGGAAATGTTATAGGTTGCAGTTGTAATACACTAAATCAAAGTTAATGTTTATTTGTAAAATTAAAAATCGTGGTTAGGATCATTCCCACCTTGAACACTGAGCAGATAGTGATGTGACTGATGTGATTTTGTCATCACAATCAATAGAAATGCAGAATGTTGTGATAGATGGATGTATATAAATAAATAGGCAAGCAAATAGTTAAATAATGAAAATGACAAAATTACCCCATTGTTCTTTCCACACAATGTTTCCTTACCCTCTGTGTAAAGCCTTTACTATAATTAAACTGCATTTTTAAATCGGTGTTAGTACCAATATCTTATGGTGACTTATGGTACTCTTATGGTACTTATGGTGGTATGTAAACTTCCATCTGTTCAAATCGGTTCTAGATAAACTCTTCTCTGGTTCTGAATGCAGTTCTGCCTCACATCAGTCCTATTTTTTCAGGTTCTGCACATAATTGGAGAAACCAACTGAGCAGGTTCGCCTCACTGAGTCATTGTTGATTTTTTTTTATCCAGTCTTTTATTTTTTAAAGGCAAACTTCCTTTCTCCCCCAATACAGTAGATTGCTTTTATGTTATTCACAATCAGTATTTTCTCACTACCATAAGCAGCACCTTGCTGTTCCTTAGACTCTGCGTTGTGTTTTCTTTCATAGTTGTTGTCGGAAAGAAACTTGAGGCAGGAATCGGACACACACGACGGTTGAGATCGTGATTCAGACCGTTTATTCAGATTACTTGACAGATTACTCCTGAAGAATTCATAGCAAACATTCCATGTCAACAAAAGTCTCATGAACACAGTTTGTTTTTGTTTACAAATAAAACACATACATAAAAAAAGACAAAACGATAAAAAACTAACTACTATGATACATAAATGTAACTTTTGGTTACAGTGAGGAGCTGGGAGTCAGTATAGCTTACCGTCAGAATTCACATCAAACAATGACCGTTATACTGCCAGAGCACAGTAATCAGAGATGGCATAGTTACTTTGAAAAAGTAACTTTAATTGGATTACTGATTACTCCTTGAAAAAGTAACTTAGTTAGATTACTGATTACTTGATTTGGAAAGTCACTAAGTTACATTAAAAGTAATTTTTTTAGTTGCTTTCAGCAGCTGCTGACAACAACTCTCTGCCACCTGTGAAAATTACATTGAGCTTTGCCAATACTCAGTTGCAAGTTATTTTATAATGGTAACATCAACATTATCCACTTGATATGATATTTTGTCTTTTCTTCCTTTTTTCCAGATTTGTATTTGGCTTTTGTGGCATTGTATAACAAACACCAAAAGTTTTCACTGTCCAGCAAAATCCCTTTGCTGCTTTGATGACTAGCTGCTCAAGAGAAAGTAGTTCATCTGGTGGTGCATCTTCCCCTTTATTGTCCTTGTGTCGTCTTGAGTCAAGATATCACCACGTTCTCCTTCCTTGCAGACTATTCTAGGTCCTCCACTGTTTTTTCCAGCTCTTGCATCTTCTCATGCATTTCTTTGCTAATTGCTTTCAGTTTTTGAATTTCTCCAATCAAATGCATCAGACTTGTTTGTTGTTTCACCACCTTACTCGGTTTTTCTTACATGTCATTCAGTGATAGCTTGAGTTCTTCCATATCTTTTGCTAAACTTGGAGCCATTTTACCACTTGTCAGCTGCTGAGAATCCTGACAGTTAACTAGGCCTTTTCTGGTTGTTCAAGCACATGCAGTCAAAAAGTGCTTAAAATTGAAAATGGCAGAAGTGGTCCTAAAAAGTTCAAACATTAGTTGAACATCAAATTGCATAACTTCATTTGCTTGAATGTTGAGTTGTATTTCAAATATTCAATAGATTTTCACTTAATTGGAGGCCAGATCCACAGAGTCCCTCCTAACCAGCAGCCATCTGTTAGTCCCAAAAAGATTATGGCTTTCTAATATTTAAATGTTGCTTAAATTAATAAAAATCCAACAATATTTTAGTCGAACACCAAATGCAAAATGAGTCCATAATTTTATCAGGTGCAAAAGATTAACACACAAAAATTATTTGTGTCCCAAACCTTGGGGCCCTGGGCTACTACTAAGGTATTTCTTAAGTCCGACCCAGAAATTAACAGAAAAATTATTCCTGCTGTGTAATATTGTTTTGAAAGATTTATAGTTGTTTGCAAGTCAAGCTAGGTGGACTAACATTGATTTTCTCATACTTTCAACTCCATCCTCAAGCAGAAAAAGTTAACAGGTGAAAACCGCGTGGAACCTGAGATAAAGTCAGGCTGCCAGTCCATATTAAAACACTGGAACAAATATCCTGTTAAGTGACAGGGAGCTGGCTCTATGCAAACACATTACAAATGTTGCAGTTGCATTTTCTGCTCCATTCATCAGTGAGCCAAAAGGTGTGTGTGTGCGTGCATGGAGGGGGTGTGCATGTTTGTATTTATTGTCAGTTTACTGGTCTCCTGGGTCACTGAACTGGACAGGCAAGACACATCACTGTCACCACATGGCTGGTCTGTCAGTCAGCCAATATGGCCATGACAGGCGTGAGTGACATGTTTTAGGTTGGACACTAACACACTGTGACATATGCTCTGCAACACACAGGCTGCCCACTCACCGCCTTCAGTTCCTGCACTAATTATAGGCGCAAGAATCTTTGGTGAAATCTCAACAATTTAATAAACGAGTTAAAATAAATAGATAATAAATAAGCAAGCGTGGAGGAAACGCCTAAATTATTATCTGTGTCTCGATTTAATCAGAAATGTCACTCATGCATTGATCATGAAGTAAATCTGGTTAGATGCTGCAAATTGAGTGCAGAAATTGAAACAACACTCAGTAGGATGACAAATTAAGTATTTTGTGTGTAAAAACTTCACAACTCTATAGTTTCTCTTAATCAAGTCTTAGAGAAAAAAAATGGCCTACTTGTTTGGTGCAAATGAAGTCTTGCATTTCTGTGTTTATCGTATAAATACTCTTTTGTTTTGTATTTCTGTTCATTTTAATATTTTGTGGAGGAGCTGCTGAAAGTATTGCAGCAGGATGATAGTCAAACATGGCAGGCATTTGTAATAACCAGTTTATCAGTGCATAATTATTTTCATTGTGCAGAACATGCTAAAACACACAACAATATTAAAGATTTAACAAAGTGAAGAGAATGCCATGTAGACTTTCAATTTCCAGGAGTGCACTCATTTATTTACAGTAAAATATCTGTCAAGTTCTGGGAAGTATCATTGAAGTTCTAGGAAAGTTTCTTCATAAATTGTACGAAATCACTTTGAAATGAACCTCTTAGAACCATAAAAGTGTCATGAAAGTACCGGGTAAGTTTAAGAAAGTAACCTAGAACTTTCAAAAGTTTTGTCTTATGAAACTTGTCTGAGTTTCAGTAAATGAAAGTACATTACAGGATGTAAGAAAGTTCCTGTAAGTTCCTTACAAGTACCTTTTGTCCCTAAAAATACTCCTAAAGTTCAAGGAAAGTATTTAACCCTCCTGTGGTCTGAAGAGACGGGGTCATTTGGACCCCACAAAATCTTTAATCTTTGAGCATCCCTGCAGGATCGCATTGACTCCGAAAAGATCTTGCACTTTTACGAATTATTTTTTGTGTGGTTGCTAGAACTGACAATCTGGCGGGACAATCTTGATTTAGATATAAAGTAATTTTTTACATTTACAAACATGTTTCTTCTGTTTTGGAGAGATTCTGTTCCAACTTCAATCTGGTCAGCAATTATAAAAAGAATCTGATTACTTTAAAACCAATATTTTTTTTTCAAATGATTGTTGAGAAGCACATGTATATTGTACCACTTGCCTTTTTAAATTGACATTTAAAATGGAAGACTAAATAATTTTTTTCCAACAGTAATACTCTCTTTTTAAAAAGGCGTTCTAAAAACACTATTTTATTTCCAATCTAAATCAGCCAACGGTATGAATAAGTTTTGGGTTAATTGTATGATCTAATATTTTTCAACACCACATGCTATGTTATATTAGATATTTCAACAAATATGAGATTGTAATTACTGATGGTGGAGGGAATGTTATGTGATCAATACACTATAAAATGAAAGTTTAAATGAAATGTCTGAAGTACAGAAATATTCAAATCTATTCCAGGAAAACAATCCATTAACACTCCATAAACTGATGGAACGATCTACCAGAAGCCCTGCATTTTACACACATGTTGTTTCTGCTCTGCTTTCCAGCTGCATATTAAATATCTTCTTATACTTAATTCAAATTCACATTTCCCAAAGCAAAGAACCATTTTTGTGAGGAGGCTAAAACTGGTGTACAGCTGCAAAGCTGTTACCGTCTCATTACTTTAATTTTGCTGTTCATTTTGTTTTTAAATTAAGTTGAGACTTTAAATTCCATGTGCTAAAACAATGAAACAAAAAACAAACAGGACATTAAATTTTTTTGTCACATATTGGTTTAATCGGTTAAAGGAATTACTATTAACATTTTTAAAAGGAGGTCATGTGCCACTTGTTATATTTTTCCTTAACTTTGGATGATTGCTAGTTTTCACCAAACAATATGTTTATTTAAATTGAGCATGAGTAGGGTAGTAGGCTGGGGTTATTTTAGGCTTCACTCAATATACTGTGTAACGTAAGTATCTTCCATCCATCCATGCATCTTCTGCCGCTTATCCGGGGTCGGGTCGCGGGGGCAGCAGCTTAAGAAGGGAGGCCCAGACTTCCCTCTCCCCAACCACTTGGGCCAGCTCCTCTGGGGGAATCCCAAGGCGTCCCCAGGCCAGCCAAGAAACATAGTCCCTCCAGCGTGTCCTGGCTCTTCCCCGGGACCTCCTCCCGGTGGGACGTGCCTGGAACACCTCACCAGGGAGGCGTCCAGGACGCATCCTGACCAGATGCCTGAGCCACCTCAACTGGCTCCTCTCGACGCGGAGGAGCAGCAGCTCTACTCTGAGTCCCTCCCCGATGACCGGGTAAGTATCTTATAGTTTCTTTTGTTTATCACATACACATTTTAGAATTTAAATTTCCAATAACTTCCTGTGAGTGGACATATGGAAACCTCCTGGAAGTGTCAATATTAATAAATATATTTTGTTTTTTATAATTGATTACCAAAAGCCTAGAGAGTTATGTTGTCCTAATTTATACAAGCTAAAGATACTATTATTTTCATTTCAGGTTAACTATAAGCTTCCATTAGAGTTCTGACCCTAGTGGTAGTAGCCATTACCATGGAAAAGATCTTTATTTCCTATAAATATAGTTTTCTAAATACAAGACCAGAAAAACCAGTAAAAAGAAAAAAGGGAACAACTCAGGGATACATCTTTATATACCTTTAACTCCCTAAAGTTTGAAAAATGAGCTTTAAATCTGGAATACAGCAATTTAAAGACAGCTTTTTGTTTGTGAGATAATGATGTCAGAAAGGGACATCACATAAATCAGAATAAATTGTGCTCAAATTAATGCACAGAGTTGCAACAGATTTATGAGTATATTTTTCTTGCTGAAAGACTTTTTCCTCCTTTATTTATGGCAAAAACAACACTTTGCTTTCATAACTTTTGTTTGTTTTGGAGCATTTCCCATTGCTCCTCTAAGTAATTCCCACAATCTTAACTTGGACAAATTATGCCCAAATGAATGTGGATAAGACCAGAATGGAAATAAAGCAGATTAATTCATCCTGGGTAGGTAAGTACTGCATTTGTCTTCTGAGTTGATCCAAGACTGACTAATTGTTTTGCTTTCAGCAAAGTTTAGAGGCTGTTCAAGCACCACCCATACTCCTAACTCCATTTCAGTCACAGTTAAAACTGCAATCCATGCTTCCCCTTGTTTAGTCCTGAAAAGCTGTTGAACTCAGCAGATTATGTCTACATTACAGTTTATCCAGATTTTTTGCTAGCTTTTTTTCTGATTGGAGTTTAATGGAGACGACAAGCTAATACTTCAGTTTAGTTCCACTTCATTGACTACCGGAGCAATTTAGGGTTGACTGTAAAATTTTATTGACCAGCACTTGCTACTCTTTTTTTCTCCTTAGAGTAGCATCACTCTTACCATCGTAACTGCAATAAAACACCAGTCGGAGCTCTGTTGGATATAGTCAAGGAGACGTTTTGCAGAGTCAAGCAACTGGTTATTATATCCCTTCAGTCTCATGACTCTGTAACCTCTGTCATTATTTGTGTCATCATCGTCACAAATGTACACAAGACTGACTAATGCTCATTATCTCCTGTTATCACATTGTCACAGAATAAAACTCAATGTTCTGAATATTTTATGAGCCCGTACAATTATCAGGGAGGAAATCTACTAGGGAAGGAAATAATTATCAATATTCCTGGGATTTATTTTAACCACTGGCCACAATGCTGAATATGTCCAAGTAGAATTGTACGGGTTGTAAAAGCAAACACCTCCTGCAAACACTGCAGCAAAGAGTGCAATGTAAGGTTTACTAAAATCTCCACAGCAACCATTAGATGCCATATGCATGCCAACCTGCCTATCGGAGTAATGCCAAAAATATTGACTGTCCTACAAATGTAGACATGAGGTGTTTGTGTAGCTGTGTTGTTTTTCTGGACGATTTCACTGGTGAAGTCTTGGTGTCCATTGAAGCTACAATACATAACTGTTATTTTAAAAAATATGTTTTTTCATATATATTTCTTAAAACTGTTACCATGTTTTAGTAGTATAATACAAGACAGGTCATCTGTGAAAAGATCCATGTCCTCCACCTCCTTTCTTACAAATAGTGCTGTCTGAAGAAACGCACTAAAACCAACCAATCACAGCCTGGAAGAGGGGCTTAGTGCTTTCAACCTTGTGTATGTGCTGCTCAATGTGCTAATGGTAGAGAAATAACTTACTGTTACTGGAAAACCATTTATCCACCATCACTGATAGCCATGCTAATTAGCCTAGCATCACTACAGGTTCTACTAGCTGCAGTGTGGCAGAGAGCAAAGGTAGCAAAGGCACCTGGCTCTTTTTCCAGGCTTCAGTTGCTGCCCTTTCTGGGACATATTCATTGACTATTGGCACCATTTGCTTTGTCTAATATCTGTTTATTCTTTTCAATAAAAAGTAAAAATGACTGAGCTTACATGTCAAGTTTTGTCTAGTTCCTGAACATATCATTTGATGTGTTTTTTTCTGGATCTACTTCCTGTCCCCCACCCAGCCATTTCAGTAGATTTTCTCCCCTTCCTCTTAAAAGCAGTGGCTTTCCTTTACTGACGCTATAGAAACTCAGTGACTTGGTGTAATTGGAAGAGGATCTTTAGATCTGCATTTTTGCCAACTACTATTAGATTAATTTGATGTTTGACAAAGTTTATGGCTATTTGGTTGGATTAGAAAGTATGTGATGGGATCTGAGTCATACTATAAGATTAATCTGTATTGGAGTTGTTTGGAGTGATTTGAATTGAATCTCGACATTACTAGATTCTGCACAGTTGTGTTTACATTGGACCAGTTGATCTTGTAAACTTCTTGAAATTATTTCTGTAATGAATTAGATCTATCGAGGTTAATTTCAAGCATAAAGTGAATACATTTTGATCTACTTTTCGTACATTAAAAAAAATGTTAATATGTTTCGTGTGAAACAATTTTTTTTAGGTATAGGAGATAAGGATTGCATTAAGCTCTTGCAGACAAAGTGCTTGTTTAGTGACAAAGATATGTTATCTCTATGAAGCTGAAGAAGATATTTGGAGAAAATTGATGTGTATTTAATGCTTTTATTTTCTGATGTTTTGTGCCTTTTGAACGGGCGCCAATGCAAACCAAGCTGGAATAGTATAAAATAGGGTAAGTAACCATGTTTAGTGAGTAGGGAAATTCTTTTGAAAACTGAATTTACAGTTTTTAAAAATGGCATGGACTAAACCATGCAAACAAAGTGCATCTAAGATCAAATTTAAAAAATAAAAACTGCTATTTAGTTCTCTGATTAAAAAAAAATGATTTAAGTCATTTCAAAATTGGATCCAAAGTTAAAGCATCTGCCATATTTCTGAATGATTTAAGTCCAAGCAAAAGCAAAAAACCAACTAGTGTTGAGCGGCACATAATAAAACAGCAAATCTTTTTTTTTTTAAACCCAATTGCTGGAGTACAATGGTTTAGTCATTGTACACCTGTGTATCTGTGACCAATGTGTTCACCAGCAATTGTCTCCTAAAGACAGTGAGCAGCATTAGAATCCATTTGGAGCTACATTTCAGTCTATGTAGCATATTTTTAGCTAATGAGTTTTATTTCAGGTGTCGAGTTCAGAGAAAAAAAAAATTCCTGGTTAGCATTTTGATAGTGTTGGATTTCCAGCAGCTTGTTGAATTGTAATCTTTACCATATTTTTCTTATTGAAAAAGCTTTGTGATTGAGTTGCTGAAATTGAGAAAAACATAAGTTACTGGTTTCTAAATACAGAAAAAGTAACATTTCAGGTATCTGATTATTTATGTGTATTCTTTTATTGTTGATACAATTTATGATTTAGGATTTATTACTTAAAGTTGGTAAACTGTGAAGACTTTTGCTCTGTTTGGGTGAAAATAAATTTGGGCTTGGTCAAGTGCATCTCTGATCTGGGCCATTTAACGAACCAGAGGATTTGGAGTGTCCACTTCTGATCCACTTCTGCGGGGTTTTTCTCCCGCCGAGGGAAGTGAGTGCGGGATCAGGAAACAATCAGAGTTCTGCCGTCTTCTAATCACTTTATTTGATGAAATGTTACCTGATTTTAAAAATGTTCTCGCAGAGAAATACTAAATATTTCGTGTGATGACTACAAATTGGAAATAAAATGATTTTTTTGGACAACAAAAAACTCTAGCGCAACCCCTGCTCCAAACTACGAACATTGTCAGGCACCCCTCTTCAGTTTTTTTTTCTGCGGAGGATCAGTAAATAACTTATTGGTGTTTTACCATCACCATATAGTATGAGGAATGGTTTAGCCTTTGAGTTGCACCACAGCGCAGCACAACAGGAACATCCAGGAGATCAGTATCAGCTTGTTTTTATGAGTATTAGCATAATGGAGACTGGTATCGTGCCTGATATGAAACTATTTATATATGTCAGTACATGGGCTTATATAAAGTTTGACTCAACATCAGATCAGCTCAGATCAGCTGCTAATGAGGATGAAAAGAGGGAACTGAAATGTCTTTGCAAGACCTGTAGGTTTTGCTTGTTGTTTGTTTGAAGGAACTTTTTTTCAGTAGCAGATGGCTAACATAAGTAAACAGTGCCGTCAAAAGATTGGAAAACCCTCCTAGGTTTTAGCAAAATGATGGTAATTCTTGATTAATTGAAGACTCGGGGTCATTGATCAACAGTTCTAAACAGCCATTTCCTTCTGACTGATTTAAAGTTGAAGTTTATTTTTTTTAAATGGAATAATGCATATTGTTGGAAATATTAATTAAATTAATCTAGTTTTAACTTTAAATACATGTTTACATATTAGACAGATCAACATTATCTAGAGTAGGCCTCAATTTTAGTTAGATTTATATTCATGGCTCAATCAACATAATCTGATCAGTAGAAAATAATTGTGCCAGTTCTTATATCCAAATCGGCCTTTTTGATATTCTGGGTTAGAGGAGAACTCTGCCCCACTAAAGCTCTTGGCTTTAGTTTACAGCAAAGAGCTGTTTATTTAGAGGAGTCGCTCACTAGGACAGTAAAACAGAGAGGTCTGTGTGAGGATAACGTTTTTCTGAACCCATGTAAGAGTTAGGGTCCTTTTTCATGTGTTTGTGTAAGAGGACACCTGAAGAGATTCCAGGTTTCACACTCAAATGTGAGATCCTCCGTTTGAGAGACAGGGGAGGGGACACTCTGTCCCCACCAGGCCTCGCAAAGACAGTCATAAAATCATTTAGAGCATCTTCCCTTTGAAATTTGAAACTTCTTGTAGATGGGCAAGTAGGAACCCTCCCAAATTGCATACATTAGAGAAAAGAACACACCTTCCTATAAAAGTTTTGGCTCTAAAATAATTAATCAGATCACTGGGGTGCAGCAGTACCCCAGTGATCAAATACGGAGATGCATCGCAGTGACGCGATGCGTCTCCGTATTTGTCTTTGTCCATTTTTCTGCTTACCGCAGGTAATTAATGTCTTGTGGGTTTGAGTTTCTGATGATTCTGGTGAGCTGCTGGTGTGAATTTTTGCATTTGATTGTATGAATAAACTCTGGATATGTTTGAAGTAGAACAGTGAATGGTTTGTGTTTTCACCCTTACATATGTGGGACCTTCGACCTGGGGAAAACAAGAGGAGACAACGAGCTAAAAGGTTTTAATAATTATCCTCTCAACAGTATCAATTAACATTTACATGTAAATACATGAGATTATAGCCCCGTTCATCTCTAGTCCCTTGTTGATATTAAAGCACTGTGGAAGTCAGCAGAAGACAAAAAAGTAATTTTGCCTTATTCTCAGTCTTCCAACCAAAAGTAGAATGGGAGACAACCATTAGTGTCTTCCTCACCTTACACTCTCCCCTTCACATTAAGAGCATACATTCTGGGGTGAAATATATACATGGTGTCCACAGGCCCCCCTGGACACACAGAATGTCACAAACCCAAAAACATATGTGAAACAATATCACAGGTATAAAAAAAATGCTCACACACACACAAAAGAAAAACAAAACAGCAGCAACAAACAAAACAATTGAAATACCTAATGGTACCGGCTAGTTTTAATAAGAGGGCAACAATTGTTTCTTTTCACAGGAACAGGGGTTGAAAGTGAAAGGATTCAAGAATTCAAGGAGTTTTTATTGTCATACCACGAGCTAGCTAGGTGACTCAGGTCCGCGATCAAGAAATCCACCACACAAAAAATAAATGAATAAAAAAAATGTAATTAATTCACTTAATTTAAGTTATATATATATATAAAGTTATGTGTCTGTGTGTAAATAATAAATTATCTATGGGAGCAAGCTGCATTTGGTGCAGCCCCAGTTCAGGGGCCTGGTGGTTTTGCTCTGGATGCTCCTCTGGAACATCACTGTTCCAGAGGAACAGATGTGCAGGGTGGGTGGAGTCCTTCATAGTGAGGAGTGTCCTCCTCCTGCATCGTGCTGTGTAGAAGTCTGAGGTGGAGGAAAGGCTGCTCCCCACAGTCCTTTGTGCAGCTTGTACCACCCTCTGCAGAGCCATCCTCTCAGCAGCAGTGCAGCTGCTGTAAAACACGGTGATGCAGGTGCAGAGAATGCTCTCCACCACACAGCAATAAAACTCCTCAGGACTGAGTTCCCAAGTCCAGCTCTCCACATCTTCCTGAGGAAGTAGAGATGCTGGAGGGCCTTCCTGAGCAGATAGGAGGTGTTGGTACTCCAAGTGAGGTCACGGGATGGATATATGCACACCCAGGTACCTGTAGCTGGAGACCACCTCCACAGCTGCTCCTTCGATGTACAAGGGCTGATGAGAATCCTTGTCCCTTGTGAAATCCACCTTGGTCTTCTTCACATTGGGTCAGAGGTTATTTTCTCTGCACCACCAGAATCCAGTGAGCTTATGCACAAGGGTCTGTGGCATGATGGGGTTAAAGGCTAAGGAGAAAGTGTCCCCAAGTGCTTGTCACTATTGAGCACTTGGGGACAGGGACAATAGTGGCACTCTTTAAGCAGGTGGGCACAGATTGCAGTGACAGTGAGGTGTTGAAGGTGTCCGTCAACACCTCAGACAGTGGATGTGCACAGTCTTTCAGTACTCGTCCGGGGATGTTGTCGGGGCCTGCACCCTTATGGGGGTTTATTTCCTAGAGGGACTTCTTCACGTCTGCTGTGGTCACCCAGAGAGGAGGGACACCAGTTGGTGGTAGAACTCTGGAGCTGAGGGAGATATTAGAATCCTTAAAGCGGGCGTAGAACCAGATGGCGGTGAGAGTCTCTGGATCCACTAGTACCAAACTGTCCACCTGAGGGGACAAACTAGATGTAAGTGAAGGACCCGGGAAGAGTGGGTAAAGAAACTGGGGACGACCATGGCAAGTTGGCTGAGCCAACTCAACTTGGTCCCCTGGTAACACATGAGCTGGCTTCAGGTCTACTGAAATACTCTTTTGATTACCCCCAACTCCACCAAAAAATCCTTAGGTCCCCTCTCCAAAACACAGAATGGACCACTTTAAGGAAGCTGAAGTGATGAATGGTGTGAGTCATGGCGGATAAGTACATATTCGGCAGACATCAGGTCCTTCGGCACAAACACCTGTGGAAGGCAGTGATGTACTGCCAACGGGGCAAAAGATATAGATTTCCCATTTAGAACTGTTCAGAGAATGTTGTCCTTTCATCCCTCCATCATATCCGTCATCAACAGGCTACACTTTGTGAAAAAAATGGATCGTCCAAACATATTGGACGATCCATGTATTTCCACATGTTTTTCCACACTTCCCCTGATATTAAACTGTCTTCAACTAAAGTTGAAAGTCTTTTGTAAATTTCTCAGCCAATGTTTTTATCTAGAGACCAAAATCTTAACTATGTATCTTTACAAATTAGCTCAAGTTTAGTCGTAATGCTTGAGCATTCCCCCCTAGCCCTATACCCTCTTTTGGATGCGTCTAGAGAGGGTAGGTGTTTTTGTTTTTGTTTTTTTTTCAAGGAAATATTTGACTTCCCTAACTTCCCTATGTTGCATAAAAATTGACTTTTTAATTCTCAAAAAAAAGGCTGAGTTTCTCAAAACTTAGAAACTTTCTGTGTCACAAAGAAATTGACCAAAAGAATAGGGAGGGGGGAGGAGTGCATATGTATCTGTCGGTAAACAGGTTTGTTGTTTACCCTGAGCAGGCCAGGCTGAAGATTTGGATTCCTCCCGTCTGTCGGTCAGTCAGTCAGAGTCAGATTGGTATCCATAACCAACCATCCCAATCAAGGCATCCCAGACCTCAAACACTGTTGGTGCTCGCCAAGAACTGCAGTATCTGGGATTCTCAGGTCAGTACCAGTGAAGTCCAAAAATAACTAAGAAATCTCAGCGATTTCAGGCATTGGCCCTACTGCTCTCCACCCCTGAACAATAATATGAATCCTTTGTTAGAACAAGAGCTGAGTTAGTGGCCAGTCTGGTAAGGCAGATTTTTTTCTTTGGCCGATCGCCCAAGCTGGGTAGATTTCCATGACCATGACTTGGGCAGAATTTCACTGATGAAAAATAAAATGCTTTTTTTTTTTACATCTTACCAACATCTCACACAGGTGAGATATAGGTGAGTCAGTCTGGCCAGCAAAGCATTTGTCGTGTCACCCACAAATCTGACCTTACAGATTTGACATGTTATCAAATACACACAGGTTTGCATGTGTGTGTGCACCCCTGCTAAATAGACACAAACTGTCTATCAGTTCAATAGACAGTTTGTGTTAAACCATTCAGCAGCCACTTCTGGTGCCTAAAAAATTATCCATTACTAGTGGTACGAGGCTCTCTGTTTGATCTAATCTTTTTGAGATGGTCCTTAATGTTTCTCTTACTCTTAGAAGCAGCTACTATTTTCCTATTTGTCTGCTAGTGAAATCACTAGCAGATCGGAACTCAAATAAGTTCTTTCTCAAACCCTTTTACATAATTTGTGTTTGCATGGGAGTAAGTGCTGACAAAACAAGTGAAACGGCCTGGTCTCCTGATTTGGATTCAAAAAAGGACTTCAACCATCTCCTTAAGATGGACCTCTGGTACACCCTGCTGGACAGAGTCACAAACTGCATACTAACTGCTTCACAAAAATCTGGTTCTTGTGTAGAAATTCTTGTAAACTGCAATAAATATGAGGTGACTAATCCAGCCAATAAATCAAGCTTTGGATGGAAGCTTTTGACCAAAATAGCCTCGCCGAGAGAAAGCTTTTTTGGCCTCTTACATTCAATTTTGTTGAAACTTAAAATGTACACTTAATTCTTGCTTCAAACCACCAGATTAGCTTATTTTCAGCATTTCTATACTGTCCCACAGCTAAGAAGGCTGAAAACTGAATGTGGAGCTGCA